>CM056739.1:84047677-85415177 GCA_029844215.1 Przewalskia tangutica
AGTTGGAATTAACAAGTGGATTGACCGAAGAGGTATGTAGAGTTTCCCTATCTTTTGAGCATGAGTAGTTGTATCTATGTAGTACGGTATACGTACAAGATTTGATAATCTTCACTTGTTTTGAAGTATATGATACTTGTTTCGTTTTAAAGGTATAAGTCCCTTGGACATAGGGAAATGTGTTTGACTAACGTAAAATGTTAATATAACGGCTTTATAGGAAGTTGGTTATATTAGTTTGGGAAAAAGGTAAATAAAGAAGGGTTTACTTTACATAAAATAAGCAAGGGGAAAATGAGTTGAATTTGTGGAAGGTAAATTGTTTTGAAGGCATTAATGGCCTAAGGTTTTAAAGGAAATGAAGTCACTTGATTTAGAAGCTTGGGATATTTTCTAAATGGAAAAAATTGTGACTTGTCTTGAAAGTGGTTGTGACATGATACTATGGGTATTAGTATCTTGAAAGTTTTATATAAAAAGGAGTCATTTCGAAAAAGGTTTACGGTATGTGATACTTGGGTTAAATTCCCGGATTTCTCTTAAAAAGACATGTAGTGCCTTAATGAGCTAAAATGAGAGGATTTATATTAATAATGTTCATAAGAAGTTAGAAGATTTCTTATCTTGTTTATGTTATGATAAGCCGGTAGCGCTTATGTTATGTATACTAGCCGGTTGTGCTGATTTATGTATTATTATTGTTATCACTGAGTATTTTGATAAGCCGGTAGCGCTTATGTTATGTATACTAGCCGGTTGTGCTGATTTATGTATTATCATTGTTATTACTGCGTATTCCATGGATTTGCTACCCATGATGCGAGTGCGGCGCTTGTCTCATGCGAACTCACCGGGTCCACGCGGTGAAATAGTCCCACGCGGGTCCACGGGATCCATGCGGGTGAAATAGTCCAACGCGGTGAAATAGTCCCATGCGAGGCGGATGGCCTTATGCGGATCCACGGGATCCACGCGGTGAAACATCCGCGAGTAGGATTGCTTAATGATACTACGCGAGAGATCTGTTTGATCATGAGCCTCCTATTTTTACGCGATTATACTTATACTTGTTACTCTCATTGTTAGTAAGGCACAGGCAACATAATTTGATTTTTATCTATAACTTCAGTGTATTTTGGACTTATGATATTACTACGGATTTTCCGCTTTTACATACTGCACGTCAGGTAATCGACCCCTTCCTGGGCCGCGTTAAATGTCGCAGTAAGGAAGCAGGTGGTAGATCCTCATTCTTAGGATCTTTTACTCAGGTGTCAGGAGCTTCATTTCTTCGGAGGCTCGACTTGTGGTATGGTTCCCCCTGGTGTTGTTGATGTTTTGTACATTCAGGGGCATGACGGGGCCCTGTCCCGTCATAGTGTTACTCCTTCTTAGAGGCCTGTAATCTTGTCATAACTTGGTTTGTTTAAGGATGTAACTGTTTGGTTTTATGTATTTTTGGGGTAGCCATTTTGGGCTAGACTATTTTATATCATTATAGTTGTTTATTGTGAGTTTATATTCCGCTGGTTTTCTCTGATGTTGTGTCACAAGGGTGCCCGGGTTAAGGCAACGGTCACGGATCCGGGGTCGGGTCGTGACAAAAGTGGTATCAGAGCCAGGTTATCGTCGGAAAGGGTCTACAGGCTGTATCTAGTAGAGTTTTGATTATCGGTGTGTTGTGCACCACATCTATAATCAGGAGGCTACAAGATATTTAGGATTGGTTTCCATTCTTCTCACTCTGAGATCGTGCGATAGAGCCGTGTTGTTAGGGTCGTCTCTCCCTAACGAGTTATGTTGATTGCAGCTACGAGAAAGGCAGCAGTGACCCAGGAAGGATTATGTGGATTGCGTATCCAGGTTGGTTGTAATTGTTGTATAGTTGGTATAATGACGCATTTACTATACGGATTTATGTATAAGGGTCATATATGGGCTGCCTAGAATGATTTTAGATTACCAGGAATTGGTAAGGGCTAATTAGATACCGGGAAGGTATGAAACGGTTTAATAAACTCTCATCAAGGTTTTACGTACTAATTTGAGATAATTAGGAGATGATGAGTTGTCTGAGAAGGTAATAGACCCTTAAGAAGTTTAATTAAGGGACCTAATGGGAGACTATGGTTGTAAATTAAGCTACGTGGTATGCTTAAGAGGATAGCATGGATGAGATCCGTGTGGGGTAAGTAATGGTTGTTGTGATCAAGACGACACGACTATGGTATTATGAGAAGTTAGTGTACCCGTTTATGGGGTGGGATCAGTTAATAGTAGTCCCGCTACGTGACAGGGTCGCGAGGGTACAAGCCCGAGTCTAATTAATCGTTTTACGAGTTCGCAGACGTATTCCACCGGAACCAGGTTGTGAGCGCCGGAAATGGCCTTATATTGTTTAACTTAGTAACTCCAAGATCGAAGGCCAACTTTATTATGGAAGTTATGTACGTAAGCTAGAATAAGTTTGGAAGTACGGAAAAGAGTATGACCGGTAAGGAAGTGAGCAACCAAGTGTGAAAGAAATGGAGCCAGAATCCATGAGAACCTTTACGAGGTAACTACACCCGTGAGTGTTGGGTGGTAGCTGAGTGGGTAGATAATAATTGTCGATAACGATACAGTCATTGGACCCTAGCAGAGCTGTTATGACAGACGTTTAGGTCATTTTGAGTACGGGCTAGTTGGCCTCTTGTTATGCCAACGTGGACTACAGAAGAGAGATTGATTCGGTACCAGTTTCCCGGTAAGCCGGTTATCGAGTGGAGAGGAAGAAAAGTGGTAGTAACCAGTGAATTATCCTTCCTTCTTTGGCATCATTGTTTTTAATAAGTCTGTGTGACTTGTTCATTGAGGAAAATTGACGCAGAAAGTAAGTAATACTTGAATTTGAAGGAATTTATGTTAAGTGCCCTTGGAGGTACTTGGAGTTGGTTCGTGGCGGTCAGGGCCACGACCTTCCGGATAATTTCAAGGAAATGTGCAAGGCAAGAATAAAATAAGTACGAGCGCTGCCGGCAGAAAGCTGAGGGCATCTTTGGTAGGTTTTGAAAATCTACACGATTTTAAGGCGGTGCGTAATGATTAGATATTTACAGGACCACGAGAGGACCTTGTGATTAGGGTTGTGACGCCAAGGAAAGTTTATTGAAGGGAGATAAGTTCTCTCCCCTACATAAAAGGATAGTCTTACGTATTATGGGGTTATGTGTACCCATGTCGTTAGACGAAGGATGGGAGACTGGTAAGGTCTTTAGTATCGTCATGCCATAGGTTACAGTTTTAGATAACCGTGGGAAAGGTATTGTGTTGGGGAAATTAAGAACGACGTTACGAAATGGTCGAGGAAGTGTCATAAGGAAAAATGCAGATAGTACGCATGTATGAAACCGTATGATCATGGATCAAGATAGAAATACTTTTGTTAATAATAAGCATAAGATAATGTCATGACCAGAATGATAAAAGAGAATACGACTATGGTTATGTAAGTTGCACGAGATACAATTATCCCGGACTAGTGTAAGACCATTAGTAAATAATGGGCAGTAAGAACACCTCGAGGGAAGGTGGTAGCATCGACACTGACAAAAAAAGATAGTAAGAAAATACGAAGGGGTAAGGGACCCCAGGACAACTTGAAATAACTTATAAAGGAAAGACGAGTAGACACTCGAACGATAAGAAATCTTGACAAGTCATTGAATTATGTAATACCGTGAATTGAGGTTGAACACCTGACTATAAGCTCTACGAGCTGGGAGAGAATAATAGGATTACTACTTGACGAGATCAAGGAAGTCTCCCCCTAAATTGTGATTGGCAGGAAGTCTTAGCCATGCGGCAAGCAAAGGAATCAGATCTAAGTATAGTAACCAAGTTTGGTTGCAACAGAGAAAGGGAAACAGGAACCATAATTGAGATTAAGGATGCCCGAATATTTCGCAAGTACAAGAAAGGCTTCCAGTTATTGGAAGAGAAGTTGACCACGACTACAGTTCTAACCCCTCTTGAGAGACTAGAGGGTTAGGATATTATTGTAACACGTTGGGTGTTGGGCTAGGTTGTGTGCTGACGCAACACGATAAGGTTAGAGCTTATGTTTCCCGGCGGTTAGGGAAGCATGAAAGGAATTACGCTACTCACGATTTGGAGTCGGCGGCAGTTAATCGTACCTTGAAGATTTGAAGGCAATTCCTTATATAGATTTCATGTGAATATTTGTGCAGACCACAAGAGACTCCGGTATATCTTCAGACTGAGGCAGCTGAATTTGCGACAGAGACGGTGGTTAGGGTTACTCAAGGATTGTGATATTGATATCCTATACCACCCAGGGAAGGCCAATGTAGTTGCAGATGCCCTTAGTCGCAGATCGATGGGTAGTCCGGTGCGCAAGTGCAGAAGGCGGCATGGTCCGTGAGTTACATCAGCTAGCGAGCCTTAGGGTTCGCTTGGTTGATTCTGATAGTGATGGAGTTCGGATTCGAGGGGTTGCCGAGTCTTCCATCGTCGAGGAGGTAAAGAGGCGACAGTATGAGGATCCGATTAGGGTACGGTATCGAGATGCCGTTTTTCAGAAAGAGAAGAGTCTATTTGAGGTAGCGCCGGATGGGGTGCTAAGATTTGAGGGCCGGTTGTGTGTTCCCGATGTGACAGGACTTCGTCAGCAGATTTCGTGAGGCACACGGTGCTCGTTATTCTATTCATCCGGTCGACTAAGATGTATCATGACCTCGAATCGTGTATTGGTGGGATGGCACGAAGAGGACGTGGCGAGGTTTTGTTGCATGATGTCCTAATTGTCAGCAGGTCAAGGTTGAGAACCAAAAGCCCGGTGGGCTATTGCAGGCTATTGATATTCCGACTTGGAAGTGAGAGGTGATAAATATGAATTTTATTACAGGGCTACCTACCACTCAGAGGAAGCATGATTCCATTTGGGTGATTGTCGACAGGCTGACGAAATCAGCCCATATTCTTCCGGTCAGAACGACGTTCTCAGTTGAGGACTATGCCAGATTATATATTAGAGAGATTGTGAGACTGCACGGAGTCCCGGTGTCGATTATATCAGATAGAGGAGCCCAGTTCTCGGCTAACTTCTGGAGGTATTCTCAGGGGAACCGGGATTCTAGACGGTGGAGGCCATCTTTTCCTCAATGTGCACGGTGCGGCAGGCATCATCCTGGGGAGTGTCGCTTCATCTGTGGTACTTGCTTTTCTGCGCCGCTGTGGCCATATAATGAGAGAGTGTCCCTTCAGAGGTGGTTTAGGTGGTATGGTTCAGCCTACAGAGTCTATTGCTGGTTCACCGTTATCCATAGCTATGCGCCCCATCGGGCAAGGTATTCAGACGCCAGCAGGGCGTGGTGGAGGCCATGGCGAAGCTCCCAGTTCTAGCGGTCCTTCGAACCACATATATGTTGTTATACCCCGTGGTTCAGGCCGTGCGTATGGGGCCGTGCGAAAGGAGTTAGGACTCGAAATCAGAAAATTTCGGTCAGGGGCCTCAGTGGCCACGGAGGCGCGCGCGCCAAGCCGGAACTGGCCGCGGCGCCGGAAGTTCCGAGTCCGCAGAGTTGCGCGCCAAGCGCCGAGGCGGGAATCGCGGAAAACGTGGAAAACTGATCTTTTCTTTTAAAAGGCCATGGGAGGTGACAAGTGTCCCCCCATCTGATTTTGCATGCATTATATTGATCAAGAAGACTTAGTCATCTTTCATCTCTCTCTTAGACAAAAGCTCTTCCTTCTCTCTTAAAAATTTCAAGCTCCTCCTTCTCTCTAAAATTCCAAGAGATATTCTAGCCTTAGGAAATATCTGAAAAGAAAAGGCAAGAAGGAAGCTTGTGGCTAGCTTGTGAAGGTTGTTGTGGTGGTGATCTTGGAAAGGAAGCTAGCAATTTGTTGGAAAAATTTGGCTAAAGCTCTAAGGTAATGATTCTTCCTTTATAATTAGTTTTTAGTGTTGCATGTTAAGAAGAAAGAACTTGTGATAGTAAATAATGCTCTTAGAGTCATTGCATGCAAGAAATGTGGTTTGGGTATGAAGGATTTGGCTAAAGAGGTTATGTGAGCATGTTGTAGCCTAAAAATTACCTTAAACTTGTTAAGATTAATTGTTATAACTTATGGGGCAGAATTGTACACACCCAAGTTTAGGTGTGTAATCCCCTTTGTGTTGGTTTGGATGTTGGGCCTTAAATGTGGCATTTGAGTGTTAAAAATCGGCCTTTGAAAAGGTGGCAAGTGAGTAGAAATAAAGAAAATGCTGCCCAATTTTCCATAGGAATTAGTAACCTTGAACTTGGAAATATTCTACTTTGAAACTAGAAGTTAATAAACGTATTATGGTCATTATAGGTTGACGTATTACGTGCGATAGTTGGAATTAACAAGTGGATTGACCGAAGAGGTATGTAGAGCTTTCCTATCTTTTGAGCATGAGTAGTTGTATCTATGTAGTACGGTATACGTACAAGATTTGATAATCTTCACTTGTTTTGAAGTATATGATACTTGTTTCGTTTTAAAGGTATAAGTCCTCGACATAGGAAATGTGTTTGACTAACGTAAAATGTTAATATAACGGCTTTATGGGAAGTTGGTTATATTAGTTTGGAAAAAAGGTAAATAAAGAAGGGTTTACTTTACATAAAATAAGCAAGGGGAAAATGAGTTGAATTTGTGGAAGGTAAATTATTTTTGAAGGCATTAATGGCCTAAGGTTTTAAAGGAAATGAAGTCACTTGATTTAGAAGCTTGGGATATTTTCTAAATGGAAAAAATTGTGACTTGTCTTGAAAGTGGTTGTGACATGATACTATGGGTATTAGTATCTTGGAAGTTTTATATAAAAAAGAGTCATTTCGAAAAAGGTTTACGGTATGTGATACTTGGGTTATATTTCCGGATTTCTCTTAAAAAGACATGTAGTACCTTAATGAGCTAAAATGAGAGGATTTATATTAATAATGTTCATAAGAAGTTAGAAGATTTCTTATCTTGTTTATGTTATGATAAGTTTAGAGCGCTTATGTTATGTATACTAGCCATTGTCTTTGATTTATGTATTATTATTGTTATCACCGAGTATTCGATGTTCGGTGGCGCTTATGTTATGTATACTAGCCGGTTGTGCTGATTTATGTATTATCATTGTTATTACTGCGTATTCCATGGATTTGCTACCCATGATGCGAGTACGGCGCTTGTACTCATGCGGGCCCACTGGGTCCATGCGGGTGAAATAGTCTCATGCGGGTGAAATAGTCTCATGCGGGTCCACATGATCCATGCGGGTGAAATAGTCCCATGCGAGGCGGATGGCCTTATGCGGATCCACAGGATCCATGCGGGTGAAACGATCCCGCGAGTAGGATTGCTTAATGATACTACGCGAGATCTGCTTTGATCATGAGCCTCCTATTTTTATGCAGTATTATACTTATACTTGTTACTCTCATTGTTAGTAAGGCACAGTGCAACATAATTTGATTTTTATCTATAACTTCAGTGTATTTTGGACTTATGATATTACTACAGTATTTTCCAGTTTTACATACTTGGTACGTTGTGTCTCGACCCCTTCGCCGCTGCGTTCATGCCGCAGGTAAGGGAAAGCAGGTGGTAGATCCTCATTCTTAGGATCTTTTACTCAGGTGTCAGGAGCTCCATTTCTTCGGAGGCTCGACTTGTGGTATGGTTTCCCCTGGTGTTGTTGATGTTTTGTACATTCAGGGGCATGACGGCCCGTCGTCATAGTGTTACTCCTTCTTAGAGGCCTGTAGTCTTGTCATAACTTGGTTTGTTTAAGGATGTAACTGTTCGGTTTTATGTACTTTTGGGGTAGCCATTTTGGGCTAGACTATTTTATATCATTATAGTTGTTTATTGTGAGTTTATATTCCGCTGGTTTTCTCTGATGTTGTGTCACAAGGGTGCCCGGGTTAAGGCACCGGTCACGGATCCGGGGTCGGGTCGTGACATATGTTTTGGCCAGAAGGCATGATCAGGAGGCGTCACCAGATATGGTCGCAGGTATATTTTAATCTTTTCGAGACGTATATGAATTAATAAGATTCAGATTCTACCTTATAGCATAGATATATATTTCTTTTTCCCTTTGTTGAAATAGGGAATGGTTATTACTACTTGACATAGATCATCGTTTGATGTGTATAAAGCCTTAGGTGCTAAATTTTAAAGAGAAATTCCGAACATCTAACATATTGTGAGATAATATTATGTGGGACAAATATTAAAAAAAGATGTTATCTTCTAAATGTACAATAGAAATAATGCTCTCAAGCATGGAAAATGATATTGGAAGCTATATACGGCATAGAGCAGGAGATATGGTAGGAGCCAAGGAGTGGAAAAGCTAATAACTGGGTTGATAGGTGAAATTAGGAGCTGGTATTATGTTGATTCAGCAGGATACACAATGGGTGAGGGAAATGTCATGGTAGGTAATGACAGCTTCAGGTAAATTTAGTGTGTCAAGTGTATGGGATTTGTTGGTTTGCTGTATATAGATGGATAGACACAATTATGAAGGAGGCTCTGCCAAAATTTCTAGAACCTGAGACATGTCAAGAACATTCGAGGACGAATGTTTCTAAGGGGGGGAGAATGTTACACCTCGTGAGTTTAAGACACGGATTAAGAACGTCATTAAGGTTAAGATTCGGATAATGAATAAGATATAATTACAAGAGCTACGGGCACGTCGATGAGAGTTTAAAATGATAAGTTATATATATTTTCATTACGCCTTATTACACATTATAAGAATTACGACAATGAGAATACGGGACTTTATGAAATTCTCGGGAAATTAAGGATACGGGAGTTAAGATTTAAAAGGAGTGGGTTTAAGATTTTTTTAAGGGACTTGGGGACCTAAGTGTAAAAAGGGGGAAATCAGATTTTCTTTTTTAAAATTCCCCAAAAGCCTTCAATTGCTCATTTTTAACTTCTAAGAAACAAAGAAAAATAATCTTCTTCTTCTTTCAAGCACAAATCGAGAACCTCCCCCATTGCTATACACATTGAAGTTTTTTTCTCTCCTTTTCCTTAGAGTAAGTTCTCCCATAAATTAAGAGCCAAGATTTAAAAAAAAAATTGAACCAAAGCAGTGCCAAATCGGATCATGAAATAAAATTGGGGCAACTTTTCTTCAAGTTTTGGACAAGATTTTTGAGGAGAAAACGTGTATAAATGATGGGTTAACCTCGTAGAACACATGCATGTTAATTCGAAGTTGGAAAGGTGAAAGATTGGGCAAGAAATAGGGACAAACCCGTGACCTGCTAGGGTCGTTTTAAGGTAAATTATTCTTCTTCTATGTTATAATTAATGTTGCAAGTTGTTGTAAATTGAAGAATTGGGTTTGTGTAAAAGAATTTGGAAATTTGAGATTTGCATGTGCTTATTGAGATGTGTAATTACTAATTCTTGGGGGCTAATTTTATGTAAGACGAATGTGATTATGTTATGGCTATTAACGTTACTAATTACATGTTGAGAATTGAAGAAGAAACCTTGATGTTTAAGTTGTAATTAGTTAGGGAAATATTGGGAATATGAATTGTAGTTTAAGATTTCAATTAGACGTTAAGGAATTAAGAAAAGAAATGGAATAACTTGTGAAGATTTAAGATGTGTCCATTATATGGAATTGTTGGAAAAATAAGTTGGATTATTAATTAAGGAAAGAATAAATTGGTATATGTTAAATGGCCTAAAACTCATGAATAACTTTCGGACATTATGCGACCCTTTACGGTATGGTGCCATATAATCGTTATTACTATTATTAACATCATCCCTAATCAGGTGTTAAGATTGAAAGAAATCCTGAAATTTAAGTTGTGATTTATTAAAGGAAAGTGTTGGAATATAAAAGAAGAAATTTGATATTAAGAAATTAAGAGAAGAATTGGAATTCTTATTGTTGTTGGCCTAAATTCCATGATTTTTTTTTTGAACATGTTATGTTGTAAATCTTAAGGGACTGTTTTGGTAGAATTATGACGATGAAGATATAAGTTATGAACATGCATAAATGTTATGGTAATTACCACTACATGTCTAAAAGAAAGTAAGGTATAGAAATGTGATTTTGCATTCTTGGACTCTCGGATTTGCTAGAAGATTGGATTATTTGAGGAAACATGATAAATAGGTGTATTAATCACCTTGATTGCTACTTTGAATACATTCCATAAGTGTAAAGAGAAAGGATGGATAATTGGGGTATATATGTCGAGTAGATGAGACGGTTAATATACGCTGGAGTTATAACTTGTTGTTGGTCTGATTGGCTTGTTGGTTAATTGTGGAAGTGCATATAAACAGAGGAAATGCTGCCCAAATTTTTATAGAAATATGAAGTCGTCATTCGATATAAAGTACGCTAGTAATCCTAAGAATTGACGAACGTGTTACCATTATTATAGGTTGAATTACTAGACGAGACATATCCTAAATAGTGAGTTGGCTAGTTCGACCAAGAGGTATGTGAGACTATCCTTTCCTTCTTTGGAATGATTTTATGAAAATCTTTCTTCCTTCCTTTGGCATGATTTTAATGAAAGTACGGCGGACGTACGTGATTCCTTCAAAGGCTAGTTTTAATCAAATAATGATTCATGATAAGTTAGTGTCTTGACTTTCCAAAAGATGATATGTGATACGCTAAGCGCCTTGATTTTCTAAAAGATGACTTAAATGATATATGATATGATAATTCCTTTTTCTTATTCCATTGAGAGTCAAACGATAATCTAAGTTATATATGGTTGCTCATGATATTCTGCTCGTGCCAAGTGTTATTACTCATTTCATCGAGTCCCTCATTACAGGGCCGAGACATGTTATATTGATAATTCCATCGAGTCCCTCATTACAGGGCCGAGATATGTTATATTGATAATTCCATCGAGTCCCTCATTACAGGGCCGAGACATGTTATACATATATACCTTCATCGAGTCCCTCATTACAGTGCCGAGACACGTTATACATACATATATATATATACAGATATCATCGAGTCCCTCCTTAGAGGGCCGAGACACATTGTACAGATTTACAGACAGGTATATGGACATGATGATTTTATGGTAGGCATTCATGGGTTCTGATATGACTCTCATTTTTATAGACACAGTTGACTCTCTATTTTACTTGGTACAGTTATGGCATCATCTTCAGTATTTCATGTTTTACATACTCAGTACATTATTTTGTAGATCGAATTTCCTGGTCGTTCATGCCCGCAGTACAAGTGTTCGATTTGGTGACCTCCGATCTAGGTTCCTACTCCGTTGGGAAGCTCCTTGATCCAGAGCTTGTCGTTTTGGTACAGAATATCTTTTAGACTTATGCATATTTTGGGCACGACGGGGTCCTGTCCCGTCATATGTCAGTATTACACTCTTAGAGGTCTGTAGACAGTTGTGGGTTGGATGTTAGTACTTTGTTTTGGGTTTTGATGTCGTTATCTAGTAGCGGCTCACGGCGCCGTATTTTGATTTATGCCTCGCGCGTGATGTGGTTGGTGGTAGCCTAGTCGCCAGCCTATTATGATCGTTGTTTTGTTATTGTTTTGGCGCACTTTGGCTCGCCTGCTTTTAGAGATATGTTGTAAAAGCGGTGTTGTCTTTGCAAATTTATGTAGACATCTGTATTAAATGGATTAAGAGTGACAGGTCAGTAATGACGTCCAATTAGGACGTTAATCGCGGCCCGTCGGGTCGGGTCGTGACAATGTTATACCTCATAGTTTTAAGGCGATAATTAAAAACGTCATTAAGAAAGTAAGATTCGAATATTGGATATAAATTATAATTACAAATGCTAATAAAGGAATTAGTATACGAAAGGATGTGATTCTGGTATAATGTTGGAATACAACACATGTGGTATGAACTTAGTGTCATGTATAATGTGGTTAGGACATGGAATTTTTAGATTTGATATAAGATGGGTTATGTGGGAGATTGATTATTAATTGTGGGATTAATTTTAGTGGATAGAATAATAATTAAGTGGACAAAAATTGTGGGAACTTGTACCCATCAAAAACCGTATAAGCATGCAAATAATTTTCAGATTTTACTAAACCAATATTGGTTCTCATCTCATTTGTTCTAATTCAAAATACCCCTCCCACACCTCTCTTCTTCTCCTAGTCGATTTCTCCATTTTTTTCTTAGCTAGGTTGAAGACCAAATTAACTTCTCTTCCCAGATTAGGTTTTTCTACAAATTCTAAGTTTTGATAAACTCCAAGCAGTGGAGGTCACAGGCTGCTGGATCGAGACTGCCCAGAAATTGTAGCATTTGAGATGAATTATTTGAAAGGAAAAACATGTAAGAATGATAGATTAAACTTGTAGAATACATGCATATAATCATAATTGAAGAAATGATAAAAATGGTGCACAAAAAGATGGAGCAATGATCGAATTTGGGGACTGTTTTGGGCTAGAATTGAGGTAAGATTTCTTCTTCTTATAGTATAATTGAAGTTACATGATGTTGTAAATTAAGGAATGAACTTATCTTAAGAAAAATTGGAAATAAGGAATATGCATATGACTATTTTGGGTGTTGTAGCCGATTTTGGGGACTGTTTTGAAGAACATTGGGTTCGGTTCTTGTTGTTTTTGTTATGGTTATTATCGATACTAATTGCATGTTAAAAATGGAGGAATCTTGATACTTTAAGTTGTAATTGTTATATGGAAGTGTTGGAATATAAATTGGATGATAAGGAATTAAAAGAAGAGTTGTGGTATTATGTTGTTTGAACCGTAACATGCTAGAAATTGTTGGACATTGTTGACTCCATTTTAAGGGCTGTTTGCGGGCTGTTTTGGTGGGATTATAATGCTGGAAATTTCAATAATGAATATGAAAATACATTGTTGCAATAGTGGATATATTTCTTAAGGAATTAAGGTGTAGAAAGATGTTATTTTGCATTCTTGAGACTCTCAATTTTTGTTAGTATATGGACTGTTTTGGGGGTATGATTTGATATGAATTAAGATGATGGATTAACATGAGAAATAAGTGTATAAATTACCTTGGTTGTTGTAGTTGTTGTCTTCCATAAACATAAAGGAAATAAATGTATTATGATAACGCATATGGAGTATTTTGGATTGTTTGGTTATATCTTTAAGTTGTATCTTGTTATTAGTATTGTTGACTTTGTTTGTAAGTTGTGGATGTGCACATAAATAGGGGAAGTGCTGCCCAAATTTCTATAGAAAAGAGAGTCATCATTCGATACATTAAGTATGCTAGAAGACATGGAATTGACGAACGAATTACTATTGTTATAGGTTGAAGTGCTAGACGAGACGTACTTTAATTAGTGAGTTGGTTAGTTCGACTAAAAGGTATGTGAAACTCTTCCTTCTTTCTTTTGACATGATTTAATGAACGTACGGCGGACGTATATGATTTCTACACAGTTTAATTCCTAATGATATGTGTTATGAGAAGTGCATTTGATTTTCTAGTAAAAAGTTCATTTAACGATTTTATAGAGAGTCAAATGATGATTTAAGTTGCATATGGTTGCTCATGATATATACTCATGCAAAGTGTTATTATTCCACTTCACTGCGTCCCTCACCAGATGGTCGGGCAGTTTCATGCACAGTACCTTATATGATTTTATCGAGTCTTAGAATGAGTCGGGCAGTATATGATTTCACCGCGTCCTTCGCTAGAGGGTCGGGCAGAGTATATACGACTCATTTTTATAAGGCACAATTGACTCTCATTTCTATATGGCACAGTTGTATTGGTATTTTGATTATTACACATGTCTCTTGTTATCATGGCCAGTTATGATCCCATTTACAGTACTTCATGTTTTACATACTCAGTACATTATTTCGTACTGACCCCTTTTTCCCGGGGGGCGTATTCATGTCCGCAGGTACAGGTGCTCATTTTGGTGATCCTCCAGTCTAGGATTCTTGTTCAGTTGTTTAGAGAGCTCCATTGATTCGGAGCTTTGTCATTATGGTACATAATCCTATTTTTGACTTATGTATATTTAGGGGTACGACGGGGCCCTGTCCCGTCATATTTAATTATCCTTCTCATAAAGGTCTGTAGATAGTTGTGGGTTGTACATATGTGGATTGTAAACCTGTTTTGGTCATCTGTGTTTTTGTACTTATCACGCCCCGACTTTTCCTAAGCCTTTACTTAGGGCGTGATGGCACCTGGACAATTATTTCCCACCAGGAGCACCATTTAATTCTCTTTATTTAGAAATTTAAACTTATATTCAAATACGGAGCTATTAATAAAAATAACAATAAAGAAATTTGTTTATGACTTTATTGAAAATATAACGCGAGCCCATGCTCGTGCAAATATTGTTTCTACATAGACATACTGACAAATATTATTCTAAGTTGGAAGGGAGACCATTCCACACGGGCATTTCCCGAGACATTGGAACTGACATTCTGAACCTGACGAGTACCAAGCCCGAAACAATGGACTTGGTATGACAAGAGGTTGCGGGGCGATCGCTAGCCTTGGCGTGGAATCTTTCCTCTATCACGCTTTCCTGAAACATGTTAAATAAAGAGTCAGCCCTACCATCTGGGGCTGAGTGAGAACCTTACCCTGCAATTCAAAGTAACACCACAATATTCCAAGTGCAATCACATTATAACGTAATAAGCATATTGCAAAACATATCAAAGTTACAACACTTTTAAATATGCAACAACTCCTCATAGGAAATTCTCGGTTTAACTAACACTTCATTTTATCTCGTATTATACGTTAAGACATTCCCCTGCATTTCCACATGTTTATTACATTTATATATTTGTGAACGCGTATTCACTTTTCACATTTATATATAGGTGAACATGTATTCATCTTTCATATTTGTTGCGGCGTGCAACCCGATCCATTATATTTACGTATTTGTGAACACGTATTCACTTTACGTTTTGTTGCGCGCAACCCGATCCATTATGTTTACGTATTTGTGAACGCGTATTCACTTTACGCTTTGTTGCGCGCAACCCGATCCATTATATTTACGTATTTGTGAATGTGTATTCACTTTACGCTTTGTTGCGCGCGCAACCCGATCCATTATATTTACGTATTTGTGAACGCGTATTCACTTTACGCTTTGTTGCGCGCAACCCGATCCATTATATTTACGTATTTGTGAATGCGTATTCACTTTACGCTTTGTTGCGCGCAACCCGATCCATTATATTTACGTATTTGTGAACACGTATTCACTTTACGCTTTGTTGCGCGCGCAACCCGATCCATTATGTTTATATTTATATATTTATGTGAACACGTATTCACTTTTCATATTTTTCAGAAGATTGAATAAATAATATTCTCTTTCCCAACATTCTGTCATTCATACTTGTAATGATTATAAATTTTTAACCATAACTCCAACTAAGGTGCTTCTCAAGAGGAAACTAAGGTAAGACGGGGATCTTTCACTGTACCAAATTTCATTTAAAACTACTTTGGGTAACTAACACAAATTTATCCTCAAAATACCATATGAGATTTGTTTCGCAGATTTTTTATTAAATGTAACTCAATCTTAGAATAGTCATAATTCATAATCTGTAAACCCGTTCAAGCCCCATAAAATCTCAAAACGACGAGAACAGAGAGATACACGTCCCCATGTGAACCATCCTTTCATATTCCATACCATTTGGTACAGTTTTACACTTTTATTCGCTGCCCTTCCTGGATCTCGATAGATCCGAGGCAGAAACTTTAAACAGCGATAACTCTCAATCCGTAAGTCGGATAGACCCCCGTAAGGTCTCAAAATGTCCAAAACAGAAAGATCTAGAATTTTCATTTAGCAACAATTTTCATATTCCCCACAGATTAGTACACTTTTACGTTTCAACGTCCTGCCCTTCTGGATTCCGATGAATCCGAGGCAGCAACTTCAAACTACAATAACTCTCAACTCGTAAGTCCGTTTTAATAACTTTTTATATATATCTGTCCGTAACAGAGAGATTTACAACCATGTAAATTTTCATATAATTCTAATAAGTAAAACTCAATAAAAACAGTCCGTAATTATGCCTTTCCGAATTTCGGCCAAATCTAAGGCAGGAACTTTGAACTATGATAACTTTCAAACCGTATGTCCATTTTACCCCATTTTTGGTTCTATATGATCATAATAGAGAGGTGAACCACTCTTCCGAATTTCATCAAATTCTAACAATTATAACTCAGTGAGAACAGTTCGTAAAGTTCATGACGCAACTAGTTGTCTAAACAATCAAAAGTTCAATATTTCTTTTCAACACTCAATTCTTATTCTAACATGTATTGAACTTAAAATAAAGGATGTTACCAAGAATTTCTGAGTGAGAAAACTCACCTTGTAAGTGTGAAGATTATTGTTGTGTGGTTGCTAAAATTATTCTTACTCTCTAGTATTTTGCTTCTTGTTCTTCTTGCCCTCTTGGTATTTTTTCCTCTTCTTTTCACTTGTTTTTTTCTGATTTTCTAACATTTATGTTATGTACTTTGTTTGTGTGTAAATACAATGTATAAGTGGAGAGTTTTCTATAACCTATGGGAGGTGAAATGACAAGAGTTGGAGGGGAGGGGAAGCAAAGGAGTAGACGTGCAGCAATGCTGCATGGTTTTTTTTTTTTTTTTCTTATTTTCATTTTATCTATTTATTTATCCAACTTTAACACTAACTCTCTCCCATGCAATTTATTCATTGTTTTCTTATATATATATATATATATTTTTCCGGATTTCACATTCTCTCCTCCTTAAGCAACATTCGTCCTCGAATGTGAATAAGGTCGTAACATAATCACATAGACACAATAATGTTTATTGTAACACTAATTTGGGGATTCACATTCTCCCTTCCTTAAGAAGCATTCGTCCTCGAATGAGAATAAGATTGTAACACATGCATATAGACACGCAAATGACACACATATAAGTCTATGTAATGCATTTTTTTATTACCTTAGTCAAATAGGAATGGATATTTGACTTTCATCGCCTCTTCCGCTTCCTGTGGCTTCCTCAGGAGTGATTCTTCCATAGGACTTTCACTAAGCAATATCTTTATTTCTAAGGCGTTGGACCTTTCTATCAAGTATTTCTACCGAGCCTCTTCATATCAAGCTCTTTATTAGAACTATCTCCGGGAAGGATGACGTGACTTGGATCGTGCAAGTATTTTCGTAACATTGACACATGAAATACCGATGCATCGCCTACTCTTGTGGAAGTGCTAATTCGTAAGCCACATTCCCACTCTTCGCAAGATCTCATATGGCCCAATAAATCTGGGCTCAATTTCCTTCTTACCAAAACGCATCACTCCCTTCATCGGGGACACTTTTAAAAATACTTTCTCCCCTCGAATTCAAGATCTCTTTTCCGATGATCCGCATAAGACTTATGACGGCTATGAGCTGCTTTGATCCGCTCCCAATCATCTGCACCTTATCATTTGTTTCTTGAATGACTTCGTGTCCGAACAAGGCCTCACCCACCGCATTTGCCTTGAGGTCCTGATACATTTTTGTTGACCCTGGATGAATGAAATATCTTGTGTTGTGACCCTCATCTAAGATCTTCCTCCTTAGATTATTTACCTTAGGAACACATAACCTACCCTTATACCGAATGGTTCCGTCATTATCTCCCAATGTAAACTGTGAAGGTTTTCCCTGTTGGATCCTCTCCCGAAATCCAACAAACTCCGTATCCTCAAACTGACTTTCTTTTATTTCTGAAGCTAAGGCAGACTGCGAGGTTTCATGTACCACCACCCTACCTTCACCGATCTCAGTTAAGCTAACCCCGAGGTTTCCCAATATTTGTACCTCACGAACAATACCCCTCTTTTGCATTGCCAAATGGGTCAAGCTGCCCATTGATCTCCCATCGAGCGCCACCACCACGTTAGCTTTCCCAGATGGTAAAGAATACTAAGGTCATAATCCTTAAGCAACTCTAACCATCTTCTTTGTCGAGATTCAAATCCTTCTGCGTGGTTATGTATCGCAAACTCTTATGATCTGTAAATATGTCCACATGCACACCATACAAATAATGTCTACATATTCGTAAGGCAAACACCACCGCAGCTAATTCCAAGTCATGAGTTGGGTAATTCTTCTCATGTATCTTCAATTGTCTAGATGCATACGCAATAACCTTTCCAAACTGCATCAAGACACATCCTAACCCAACTCTAGAGGCATCGCAATAGACTGTGAACCCTTCTTGTCCCGATGGTAAGGTTAGGACTGGTGCAGTAGTCAACAATTCCTTTAGTTTTTGAAAACTTGCTTCACATGCTTCTGACCACTGGTACTTAACCGCTTTTTGAGTCAACCGGGTCAAAGGAGCAGCAAGACTAGAAAAACCTTTTACGAATCTTCTATAATACCCAGGCAAACCCAAGAAACTTCTAACCTCTGTCGGAGTGGTCGGTTTTGGCCAGTTCTTCACTACTTCTATCTTCTGGGGGTCTACCATAATTCCATCCCTTGACACAACATGACCCAAAAAGGCTATCTTTTCCAACCAAAATTCACACTTTGAAAATTTAGCATATAGTTTCTCCTGTTTCAAGACTCAAGCACTACCCTCGATGCTTTTCTGTTCTTCAACACACTTGTAAATTAGGATATCATCTATAAATACAATTACGAACAAATTCAAGAATGGTTTAAAGATTATGTTCATTAGATCCATAAAGGTCTTTGGGCATCGTTAATCCGAAAGACATGACCAAGAACTCATAATGGCCATATCAGTCCTAAAGGTCGCTTTTGATATATCATTCTGATTTATTTTCATCTGATGATATCTCGAACGAAGATCAATCTTGGAAAAATAATTGGCTCTCTGAAGTTGGTCAAAAAGATCATCGATTCTTGGTAATGGATATCGATTCTTGATCGTGACCCTATTGAGTTGTCGATAATCGATGCACATTCGGAGTGATCCGTCTTTTTTTCTTCACAAAAGGATCGTGCGCCTGCGGGAAACACTAGGCCTTATAAATCCTTTATCCAGAAGATCCCTCAACTGTTCTTTTAACTCTCTCAATTTAGCTGGGGCCATTCGATATGAAAGAATAGAAATAGGTCTTGTACCCAGAATTAACTCTATAGCGAACTCCACTTCTCTATCCGGAGGAAGGCCTGGGAGATCTTCAGGAAAAAAACCTTCGAAATTTTTCAAACAATAGGGACATCATGCACCGTTGGGGACTCTTTTTGGGTATCTACTATATTAGCCAGATATGCGTACTCCACTTTGTGACTCCTTAATAACTTTTGAGACCTAAGGTAGGAAATAAGCTGACGTGAGGATATTCTTCGCATCATGGGTAGCAAATCCACGGAACAGGTGGTATAACGTCTTGGGGATTTTCCCCTCATTTATACTCTTACCCTGAAGCAGGTGGTATGACGTCTTGGGGCTTTCCCCTCATTCATACTCTTACCCTGGAGAAGGTGGTATGACGTCTTGGGGCTTTCCCCTCATTCATACTCTTACCCTGGAGAAGGTGGTATAACGTCTTGGGGCTTGCCCCTCATTTATACTCTTACCCTAGAGAAGGTGGTATAACGTCTTGGGGGTTTACCCCTCATTTATACTCTTACCCTGGAGAAGGTGGTATAACGTCTTGGGGGTTTACCCCTCATTTATACTCTTACCCTGGAGAAGGTGGTATAACGTCTTGGGGGTTTACCCCTCATTTATACTCTTACCCTAGCTCAACCGGCTATCCTACATAACATAAGTAAGTCAAGAAATCCCTAACTTCTTATTGACATTATTAATATATCCTCTCATTTTAGTTCACTTAAGGCACTAACATGCCTTAATAAAAGAATCCGGAAATTTAATCTCAAGTACTACATACTTATACTCTTTTAAAACGAATGACTCTTTTTTTCTTTTTTATATAAAACTTTCAAGATACTAATAACCATAGCATCAAGTCACTTGTCCTTACTTATCTTACTTAAAGTAAATCTCTCCTTTTAACTTTCCATAAAGCGAATATAACCAACTTCCCATAAAGTCGTTATATTAATCTTATACCTTAGTCAATTACATTTTCCTATTTCCAAGGGACTTAAACTTTTAAAACAAAACAAGTATCATATACTCAAAACACTTCAAGTCCCTTAACTTTGAAAACTTAAGACATCCTTAATAGTTTTAAAGGTGGGTTAACCTCCTAACTCGCCCAACTTGGCCATTCTTAAATAAGTAAAGGATATCAAGGTATCAGACGTCTACCGTACTATATAAGTACAACTATTCATGCTCAAGAGATAGGAAAGTTTCACATACCTTTATTGATCTTCTAAACGATAAGTGGAACTCTCTCTGGATGGAGTTGACTATTTTCTATAGTATGACTCCAATCGGATAGTTGAAAAAGGTCGAGTCACATAAATGCCTCTTTCGTGAATACTCTCTTTTGATTTGGCTAAACCTTCTACCCTCATTGTCATGTTGACGATCCAAGGTACGTCCGATCATAGGCTAATGCCACTACCTTTCTACCAAGTTCGGTTTAAACCTCACAAATCTTTTGACCTTCTCCTTCGTAGGAATAATATGACGTTGTATGATGAAGATCGCATGAATTAGGTATTATATTCTTTCACATTGCGGTCTTCTTGTTTCAATTTTTCAAACTCACGCCGAGCGCATCTTTTCGGGTGTTAGGCATGTACTTTTAATGAATACGCTCAACTCCCCACATCATCGGTGGTGACATCGGGAACGATTTCTTCTAAAGTTTCTCCACCACACTCGTATTGTCCATAGTTTATCGTTGCACATTACCAAATTGACGTCATGCGTCTCCACACATCCTCGTAAACAAAGAGGTTTTCTACCTCATCGAGAAATACTATTGGGTTAGACTTGTAGTCCTTCCCTGTATAGATATGTTCCCTTCTTCTCACAAAATTTGCCCCATAGTCTATCTGGTACCTCTGCTACCTTTTCGGTCGGTGGTGCAGTCACATCTGGTTATTTTATCGTTGTACACTCCCTTCCACAATCCTTTGAAGGAGGTAGTACGAGAACCAAGTCTTTGAAAAGACTCAAGATAGGCACGAGAAGAGTATGAAAGAAGTGAAACTTTAGGATGTTATTCCGTTTACTTATTACTAAGGTGGCGCGCACACCGTCGCAATAAGTAACCGTTCAAACACCCGACTCGAAGAAACTTCCTAGAATCTCCTAACCTGGTTTAACTTTGATACCAACTTATCACGCCCCGACTTTTCCTAAGCCTTTACTTAGGGCGTGATGGCACCTGGACAATTATTTCCCACCAGGAGCACCATTTAATTCTCTTTATTTAGAAATTTAAACTTATATTCAAATACGGAGCTATTAATAAAAATAACAATAAAGAAATTTGTTTATGACTTTATTGAAAATATAACGCGAGCCCATGCTCGTGCAAATATTGTTTCTACATAGACATACTGACAAATATTATTCTAAGTTGGAAGGGAGACCATTCCACACGGCATTTCGAGACATTGAACCGACATTACGAACTCGACGAGTACCGAGCCCAAACAATGGACTTGGTATGACAAGAGGTCATGGGCGATCTCTAGCCTTGGCGTGGAGCCTTTCCTCTATCACGCTTCAAACATGTTAAATAAAAGAGTCACCCTACCATCTTGAGTGAGAACCTTACCGCAATTCAAAGTAACACCACAATATTCCAAGTGCAATCACATTATAACGTAATAAGCATATTGCAAAAACATATCGAGTTACAACACTTTTAAATATGCAACAACTCCTCATAGGAAATTCTCGGTTTAACTAACACTTCATTTTATCTCGTATTATCGTTAAGACATTCCCTGCATTTCCACATGTTTATTACATTTATATATTTGTGAACGCGTATTCACTTTTCACATTTATATATAGGTGAACATGTATTCATCTTTCATATTTGTTGCGTGCAACCCGATCCATTATATTTACGTATTTGTGAACACGCATTCACTTTACGTTTTGTTGCGCGCGCAACCCGATCCATTATGTTTACGTATTTGTGAACGCCGTATTCACTTTACGTTTTGTTGCGTCGCAACCCGATCCATTATATTTACGTATTTGTGAATGTGTATTCACTTTACGTTTTGTTGCGCGCAACCCGATCCATTATATTTACGTATTTGTGAACGCCGTATTCACTTTACGTTTTGTTGCGGCGCAACCCGATCCATTATATTTACGTATTTGTGAATGCGTATTCACTTTACGTTTTGTTGCGTGCAACCCGATCCATTATATTTACGTATTTGTGAACACGTATTCACTTTACGTTTTGTTGCGGCGTGCAACCCGATCCATTATGTTTATATTTATATATTTATGTGAACACGTATTCACTTTTCATATTTTTCAGAAGATTGAATAAATAATATTCTCTTTCCCAACATTCTGTCATTCATACTTGTAATGATTATAAATTTTTAACCATAACTCCAACTAAGGTGCTTCTCAAGAGGAAACTAAGGTAAGACGGGGATCTTTCACTGTACCAAATTTCATTTAAAACTACTTTGGGTAACTAACACAAATTTATCCTCAAAACAGTCATATGAGATTTGTTTCGGCAGATTTTTTTATTAAACAGAACTCAATCTTAGAATAGTCATAATTCATAATCTGTAAACCCGTTCAAGCCCCATAAAATCTCAAAACGACGAGAACAGAGAGATACACGTCCCCATGTGAACCATCCTTTCATATTCCATACCATTTGGTACAGTTTTACACTTTTATTCGCTGCCCTTCCTGGATCTCGATAGATCCGAGGCAGAAACTTTAAACAGCGATAACTCTCAATCCGTAAGTCGGATAGACCCCCGTAAGGTCTCAAAATGTCCAAAACAGAAAGATCTAGAATTTTCATTTAGCAACAATTTTCATATTCCCCACAGATTAGTACACTTTTACGTTTCAACGTCCTGCCCTTCTGGATTCCGATGAATCCGAGGCAGCAACTTCAAACTACAATAACTCTCAACTCGTAAGTCCGTTTTAATAACTTTTTATATATATCTGTCCGTAACAGAGATATTTACAACCATGTAAATTTTCATATAATTCTAATAAGTAAAATTCAATAAAAACAGTCCGTAATTATGCCTTTCCGAATTTCGGCCAAATCTAAGGCAGGAACTTTGAACTATGATAACTTTCAAACCGTATGTCCATTTTACCCCATTTTCGGTTCTATATGATCATAATAGAGAGGTGAACCACTCTTCCGAATTTCATCAAATTCTAACAATTATAACTCAGTGAGAACAGTTCGTAAAGTTCATGACGCAACTAGTTGTCTAAACAATCAAAAGTTCAATATTTCTTTTCAACACTCAATTCTTATTCTAACATGTATTGAACTTAAAATAAAGGATGTTACCAAGAATTTCTGAGTGAGAAAACTCACCTTGTAAGTGTGAAGATTATTGTTGTGTGGTTGCTAAAATTATTCTTACTCTCTAGTATTTTGCTTCTTGTTCTTCTTGCCCTCTTGGTATTTTTTCCTCTTCTTTTCACTTGTTTTTTTCTGATTTTCTAACCTTTATGTTATGTACTTTGTTTGTGTGTAAATACAATGTATAAGTGGAGAGTTTTCTATAACCTATGGGAGGTGAAATGACAAGAGTTGGAGGGGAAATGAAAAGGGGGGAGGGGAGGGGAAGCAAAGGAGTAGACGTGCAGCAATGCTGCATGGTTTTGTTTTTTTTTTGTTTTCCTTTTTTTTTTTTTCTTATTTTCATTTTATCTATTTATTTATCCAACTTCAACACTAACTCTCTCCCATGCAATTTATTCATTGTTTTCTTATATATATATATATATTTTTTTTCCGGATTTCACAGTACTCTATTTTGGGATGTTACCGAATATAGGTGATATCGTATAGTGACGGCCTTGTCGGTCTGCCTCCCTTGTTATATTTGATTAGATGTGACTCATCAGGAGACAGATTTACTTTGGTATATATATATGACGTCATGCGTCAGCAGCTATTTCACGGGATTTAGATATTGTTTTTGGGTGTCAGTTGGATTATATGTGATAGGTCAGCATAATGGCATCCAATTAGGGCATCGGGTCCGGCCCGCCGGGTCGGGTCGTGACATAAACATGGCTATAGATTTATCACGAACATATTCAATTGACTAGTTTCATATGTTTCCTGGAAGTTGTTAGTTTAGATGTGCTTATCATAGCTGATGTTCTTATAAACGTAATGCCAATCAGGTTGTTTTATCTGCGGATGGTAATATTATTGGCTTCCATCCTACAAGTCGTGTTGCTGTAAATCAATGGGCAGCAAACCCTTTAGTTAAAGAGCTATATGGGGGAACTATCACCAGGAATACTAATATTCATACTAGTTGTTCTTTTAATTGATTGTATCATATGAAGACGTCAGTTACTTAGCTAGGACGATTCTTGGATGTAGGCTTGATAGAACGAGGTCTCAAGATAAGCCGCCCTAGTGATGTTGTTGTACTGGAATTATTGATGTCAGCAAATTCCAAAAGTTCTTTCTCTTTGGTAAGACGGGTTTTTGAAAATTGTTGATGAACATTTTTGCACCTCCACATTCAATATTTGTAAATATAGTTACAATGTTGGGCAAGACTTTTTTCCAGGTATAAGGGAAATTTACAATTCTTTTTGGTTTCTTCTACTTCAGTTCCCTCCTTAGTGAACTTTCATATGAGTTTGGTTGGCATTTAAAACACGCCATACATAATTGTGGCCTAGTTATTTGCACAATATTACTATATCAGAATCCATTTTGTTTTCCGTACCCCTTTTGGAAAGTAAAAAAAAGAAAGTGAGGGAGAAATAAGAATGAAAGGAAATAATAGCCAAAAAAAAGCTATGCATATTGTGTATTTGATATATTAGATATTTGCATCACGTGTAAATGTGGTATTAACATGTGTCGGTGCATGTGATTTATTTTATTGTTATTCTGGTCCAGATGCTTTGATTCAAATATGGTTGAAATAACAGTTGAAATAGAGACTCCAGATCACCACTACTATCATGTAAGGAACATTGGGCTTCTGAATCTTCACGTCCACTTCGTCCTCAATATTCAGTATTCCTAGCTCTTCATACTAATGATCTTTTGGGATATCTCATGTGTCTTGATGCATCTTGCCTTTTTCACTACAAGAAAGGTTAAGGCAATGGAAGAGCTCACTTGGGTGAACAGATACTACACTTGGTTTCTGTTGTGTTCTCGAGCCCACTGTTGCTCTGTTTTTAAATCTGTTGCTGCTGCATTTTAAGACAAACGACTGCTGTTTTATGGCCACATTTGAGCCGGTTTACTGTCGGATTTTCGAAGCAGCTACTACTGCAGTTTCTAAGGCAAAACAGATCGCTACACTTGATAAAAATCCAAAGTTCTCTTCACACCCTCTTTATATGATTTTTGTTTTCGTTATAATCTTGTTAAATATATATGTTATTTAAATATCTGCATGCCTAGTTTAAATATCTTTTAGTTAGTTTAATAAGTCTGAGCCTTCCGTAATTAAAACTCCTATTGTTTTATACGGATCTGAAGGTTTTACTCACATTTATTTATTTTTCTAACTTTCTTTCTTTTACACTTTGCGAGGAACATTCGAACAATACGGCATAGCAAAGTGGGATTCTACAGAGATGAAAATTTGCTGGAATCGCACAAATTTCTAATGATTGGGATTCTCATATTATGTTTTTTTGTTGTATTTGAGGATAACATTAGATGTTTTGAAAAACAATTTGTAATGTTTCGATTTAATGTATTAGAACAATTTCATTATGTGGGCAACATCAAAGTGCAGGTTTGATGTGCCTAATTAGACATCATAAAGGAGTAAATTAAAAATTTATCAATAACTAAGGTACCAAAAATGCTATTAACAATTTAAACAACAATATTAGGACTTAGGAGTAAAAAAAAGTTTAAAATATGTGTAAAATACATGAAGCAGTCAACTCTGTTGCTCCAAATTACTAGTTGCTTTTAAAATAATCAAATATTGTTGAAAGCATGGCTTTGTAAAGTAGGAAACTAAATAATTCTAATAACTAACAATACCAATCTAAACCTTTTAATAAACAATCACAATAACATAATAATAATTCAAATGTAATTGAAATTAACAATAGTGAAAACCAGCAAAAACGAAAAACACACACTAACTTGTGTCTATAGAGGCCTACAAAGCAGTGACCTAAGACAGAAATTCGCTCCTACTCGTGTTGTAGTTTCATGGACGTCTATCTTGAGGATACATCTATCTGGTCTAGGTTCTTGCACGATAACTTGATCACTGACGAATTTACTTTAAGTGTTTTTCAGAAAATCTCTTTTGATGAAGAAGAAGAAGAACAAGAGCAACAATCTTAGATCATTGATTGTGTTTAATGATTGATTGTTATGTAATGTGCATTGTATGTTTAAACAAGTGATCAACATGCTTTATATAGCATATAATTCGACCATGACAGCTTTCCAATCCAAAGGTTGTGACTTTAGGGAAGAGACACAACTTTTGGACATTCTGGAAATATTACCGTTGCCCAAGCGCCGCGGCCCTAATTCATTTTCCAGAAACAGTGGCTCACTGCCACTCAGGCGTCGCGGCCCTTCGTCCTTGCGCCGCGACCCTAAATCACTTCGTCAATTCCAGTAAGCTACTGGAAATCCTGCGCCGCGGCCCTGTCGACGGTGATTTTCCTTGGCTTACTGGATGTGAGGCGCCGCGGCCCTTCGGCCAAAATTCCACAGATTAATTTAATCACTTGTTTCTTCTTCATTCCATACAAGTTCCAACAATACCCCATATTTTCTATTCACACATCTAACAATAACAATACCCCACATGTGGATAGAAAATAAGATAAAGAGGAACTTATCTTCATTTCTGTAAAACGCGATATGACATGCATCGGAAACAGTGTATTTTGGACTTGAACCGTTCGTAGTGAATACCTATCGGGTCTACTTGTGAAGTAGTTTACGAAATGTCTTGAACTATTTACGTTTTGTAGTAAACCAAGACAACAAGTATCACACACATCACATCAACATATTTCAATTCTTACGGTTGTGTTCTTTTCGGTCATGAACAACTCCTTACTTCGTGAGACTTTCTAGAGAACGTAGCCATATCGGTTCTCCCAGATGCGACCCCACATCAATCTCATATAGGTAATACCAAACAAGGATAGTTTGTACTATCCCACCATAAAGGCTTTTGAGTATTATTAAGAATAATATAAATTTAGCCATTAAAATATCAACGGATTAACACACTTAGTACACCATAGGAATGAGCATATGTGTGTTTTATGCTCCTTGAGTATTCCCCAGCTAGTTTTCCTATTGAACCTAAACCATGGGATCTCCAATTATGATAGGTTAGGTTTCCACCAGTTAGCGACTCATTGTATTGGCTTTAAGTTCATTTCCCTCGATGTAAATATGACTTGCTCTCTTGTAAGACCTTTTGTCAAAGGATCTGCTATATTGTCCTTTGACTTTACATAATCAATGGATATAATTTCATTCTTCAGCATGCTTCGTATTGTATTATGACGTCGTCTTATATGTCTTGAGTTGCCATTGTATATTTGATTCTTTGCCCTCGTCAGAGCAGTCAAACTATCACAATGTATGCAAATGGCTGTCACAGGCTTTGTCCACAACGGAATACCTTCTAGGAAGTTTCTTAGTCATTCTGCCTCTTCGACAACTTTATCTAAGGCTACAAACTCTGCTTTTATAGTTGATCGCGTATTTATCGTTTGCTTTGATGATTTTACGCTCCACCAAGTGTAAATACATACCCACGTGTGGACTTACTTTCTGAATAGTTGGAAATCCAATTAGCATCACAATATCCTTCTAACGCGGGAGAATATTTTGTATAATGCAACTCATAGTTCATTGTATGTTTTAGATATCGTAGTGCCCTTATTAGTGCAACCCAATGATCATTTCCAGGATTATGTGAGTATCGACTAAGTCGACTCACTGTATATGCTAAATCCGGTCTCGTACAATTCATTATGTACATCAAGCTTTCAAGAACTTCTGTATACTCCAATTGAGACACATTTTCACCTTCATTCTTCTTAAGGTGACTAGCGGATCAAATGGGGGTAATAACCGGTCTATCATCATAGTGTCCAAATTTTCTAAGGACCTTCTCAACATAATGGGATTGAGTTTGTATATAACCCTCAGAATTCTTTTGAATTCTAATACCAAGAATGACATCCGCTATTCCCATATCTTTCATATCGAAAACGGCATGCAACATCTTCTTTGTTTGTTTAATTACATCTTTACTTGTTCCCATAATCAGCATATCATCCACATATAAACATATAATGATATATACATTATTACACTCCTTAATGTAGACACATTTATCACATTGATTTATTTGAAAACCATTTGATAATAATGTATTATCAAACTTTTCATGCCACTGTTTTGGATCCTGTTAAGTCCATATAAAAACTTAATCAATTTACAGACTTTCTTCTCTTGACCTTTAACAACAAACCCTTCGGGTTGTTTCATATAAATTTCTTCATCTAGTTCACCATTTAGGAATGCAGTCTTCACATCCATTTGGTGTATTTCCAAATTGTGAATCACTGCTATAGCAATTAACGTCCTTATAGACGTAATTCTAGATACTGGTGAGTAGGTATCAAAGAAATCAACACATTCCTTCTGTCTAAACCCTTTGGCTACTATACGTGTTTTGTATTTTTCTATAGTACCATCAGGCCTTAGTTTCCGTTTGAAAATCCATTTATGGCCTATTGGTTTTTGTCCCGGAGGGAGATCAACCAATTTTCATGTATTGTTTTGTACAATAGATTCTACCTCACTTTGGATAGCCTCTTTCCAATAAGGTGCTTCGGATGATTCCATAGCAGCCATATATGTTTGAGGTTCTCATTCAACGGAAAATGTCATAAAGTCCGGTCCAAAATCGTTGGCGACTTTTCCACGTTTACTTCTCCTTGGTTCAGAATTTTCTTTTTGAACAGAGTAAGTAATATTTTCATCATGTTCAAAGCTTCATCTTTGGTATGTATTAAATATACATAACAAAATTTACTGCAATCATCGATAAATGATATGTAATAATTCTTTCCTCCACGAGATGAGGTTGCTTGGTAATCACACACACTATGAATTAAACCAAGCACTTCATTTGATTTCTCAACAGATTTATGAGGATGACTTACATATTTTGATTCTATGCAAACCCCACATTTAGTCATTTTATTCATAGAACATTTTGGCAACATGTCTATCTTTACCATTCTTTGTAAAGAACGATAATTAACATGGCCTAATCAAGAATGTCATAAAGAAGGGGAATCAACCATATAGATAAAAGCAGTGCTAGTGCCTGCATTTCATTAATAATGGCAACAACCTGAGTATGTACAATATTTAGTTTGAAGAGCCCCTCACTGAGGTAACTCTTTCTTACATACACCCCACCTTTGGTGAGTACAAATTTGTCAGATTCTATTATAATTTTGAAACCTTTGTTGCTAAGAACAGGCCTAGAAATTAAATTCTTACAAATTTTAGGCACGCGCAACACATTTGTGAGCACAAAATCATTCTCAAAAGTGAGTCTCAAAGTCACCTTCCCTTTCCCTTCTACCTCCACAACAACGGCATTTCCCACGAACAGTGGTTCTCCATCCTTGATGGCTTGGTAAGATGAAAACATGTTCTTTTCTGAACATACATGCCTTGTAGCACCCGTGTCCATCCACCAATCGGTTGAATTAGTAACCAGATTTGCTTGAGCAGCCACAACCCCAATGAATTGGTTTTTAGTTTCGGCCCGGTTGGATTGGTTGACATTGCTCGAACCTCCAACACCACCACCTTGACTCTTGCGAAGGCGACAATCTTTTGCCCTATGCCCAGGTTTTCCACATACCCAACATAGTCCTGGTTGTGGTTTCTTAAATGCATTAATCCTTTGTGGGGCGAGTGCATTCCTGCCGGTTGCAAAAGATGTCTTGGCACCAACAAATTTGCCCTTGCCTTTCTGAAACTTGGCCTTGGAAGCATTGTCTTCTACTATGTCGGCATTAAGCTTCAATGAAACAACATCAGCCCTTTCATTCTTCCGGTTGTCCTCTTCAACACGAATTTTCAGAATCAGTTTCTCAAACTCATGTCCTCGGTTAGATGCTTCAAATAAACCTTATAATCCTTCCAAGAAGGAGGTAATTTTCCAATAATAGCATCAACAAGGAAATTTTGGTTAAGGCTCATACCTTCAACCTCTAGTTCATGAACAATCCTCCACTTGTTTGACAACAGGTTTTGCATAGCTCATCTTGAAGTTTAGGAACTTTTCGATGACGAACTTTTCCGAACAAGCAACCTCCGATTTGTACTTGTTCTCCAATGACTGTCATAACTCTCGTGTTGATCCGAACGTGGAGTATATATCATAGAGAGTATCATTCAAGGCATTGAGAATGTAGTTCTTGCAAAGAAACTCTTGGCTCTACCAAGTCTCAATGGCCTTCAGCCTTTCGGCTCTCTCCACATCAGTAGGAGCATTCTCCCATTCTCCTTCCGACAATGTCGTTGGAGCCTAAACAGTCAATACATTTGCCACATGGAGAGTGGTCAAGTAAAACATCATCTTTTGTTGCCAGCGTTTGAAATCATAAACCTTGAACTTCTCGGGTTTCTCCACATGGTTTTTCACCATTGATGATCCATTATTGCAAATCAGGAAATAGAATTCTCTGAAATTTTTTGCAAACTCAACAAATCAGAAAAATGTGTTTTCTGAAATTTCTGTCTTAGACTGTTAGTGTCAATCTAGACCTTTCAATAAACAATCACAATAACATAATAATGATTCAAATGTAATTGAAATTAACAATAGTTAAAACCAGCAAAAATGAAAAACACACACTAACTTGTGTCAATAGAGGCCTGCAATGCAGTGACCTAAGACAGAAATTCGCCCCCACTCGTGATGTAGTTTTACAAACGTCTATCTTGAAGATACAACTATCTGGTTCAGGTTCTTGCACGAGAACCTGATCCCTGACGAATTTACTTTAAGTGTTTTCCATAAAATCTCTTTTGAGGAAGAAGAAGAAGAACAAGAGCAACAATCTTAGATCATTAATTGTGTTTAATGATTGATTGTTATGTAATGTATATTGTATGTTTAAACACGTGATCAACATGCTTTATATAGCATAGAATTCGACCATGACAGCTTTCCAATCCAAGGTTGTGACTTTAGGGAAGAGACACAACTTTTGAACATTCTAGAAATATTACCGTTGCCCAAGCGCCGCGACCCTAATTCATTTTCGAAGCGATGGCTCATCGCCACTCGGCGTCGCGACCGCCGTCGCTGCGACGCGGCCTAAATCACCGTCAATTCCGGAAGAATCGAAATCTGCGTTCGCGCCCTGCCATCGGTAGCGCGCCGCTGTCGACGGTGATTTTCCTTGGCTTACTGGATGCGAGGCGCCGCCCTTCGGCCAAAATTTCACAGATTAATTTAATCACTTGTTTCTTCTTCATTTCATGCAAGGTCCAACAACTATATAATTGGAGGGAACATGTCTATGCATCAGTTCTTGTACCAAGGAGATTCAACAACTTATATATATATATGTAAAAAGGAATCACTTTTACCCTATAATTTTTCTACGAAGGAGGTAAAATTGATCACCCTTACACCCCTCTGGTTCCGCCACTAGTGAAAGTCATAGTAGAATTAACATTTACCGACCACTTTTCAGTATTGTCATCGAAAATGATATTATTATGGAGTTTCAAATATCCATATGGAACTTCATGGAGTGCCCTCGATGGAAAATTCGAAACTTCATAATTATTAGTAATATCTTTTCAATTACAAAAACTGAAAAATAATGTTTGTGAGTTTTACCTGAAAATCATATTGATGAATATACGTGAGCTAAATATAGCTATAAGCCTGTGGGCTTATAAATTTAGTCCAAGTTAAGATGACCTCTGGTCCAATTGCAATGCCATTTTAGTTCCAAGTCCAACTTACACTGAATAGAACAGTATATTCGTCTAGTATTTTATTATTTTTACAAGAGATCGACTATTTTACACTAAGGAATTTAAAAATAACACACAAAACGTTTTATAAATAAATTTCCCTAAGTTTAACTTGTAAGTTGCCATAAAAGAGTGATTTTCCTATTAAGCTCGATAATAAGAAATACTCCTCCGTCCTAATTTATGCGATATCACTTCTTCTTCTTCTTTTTTTGTGAAAAAATAATCTTTTTTACCTGTCTAAAAAAGAATATCATCTTTTTATATTTAGAAAATAATTTAACTTTATAAGATGATTCACAGCTACACATTTATACTTCTTCGTCTCAAATTATTTGTCGGAGTTACTAAAAATAGTTATCTCAAATTATTTGTCGTTTTAGAAGTTCAAAACCTAATTAATTATTTTTCTATATTTTACCCTTTTTCATTATTAAAGGTGATACTTAAATAAAATAAATATTTAATAAAAAATTATAACTTAGATATAAATAAAGATAAAATAGATCAAATATCTCTCATAATTAATACTTTATTAAGGAGCGGGTAAACTACAAAAAATATAAATAATTTTGAGACGGGGTGAGTAATAATACAGAAGTTTAGCGCCTCTTTCTCTTCTGTCCGTTGCATACAAACCCAAGCTATATCGCCATATCCATAGAGTCTTAAACTTTCATTCCTAAGTAAAAAATGATAATGAATGCCAAAATACCCAAATTCAAATCATTAGTCCCCTTAAAAGAAACAGAAACTAATTACCTTTTATGGCCACCAAAATTTTCTTCACTACCATCATTTTTACAATACTATATCAATTCAGACACACCTATTTACGGCCAAAAGATCCATTCATACCTATTAAAAACTGGGTATAAACCCAATACTAATATATGTATTAAACTTCTAATTCTTCATTTAAAATCTTCTTGTCTTTTGTATGCCCGCCAAATGTTCGATGAAATGTCTCAACCAACTCTTTCTGCTTATAATTACATGATTTCTGGCTATGTAAAACATGGGTTGGTATTAGAAGCTTTTGATATTGTTAGAAAGTTGTGTTTTTGTGGTGAAATGCCGGATGGGTTTACGTTATCGATGATCTTGAAGGGCTCGACGAGTGGCAATGCTGAGCTGTATTCGCGATATATTGGAAAACAGGTTCATACCCGGATATTTAAATGTGTTGTTGAGGGTGGTGATGATGTGCTTTATACTGCGTTGGTTGATTCGTATGTGAAGAGCGGGAGAGTGGATTATGCGAGGAGAGTGTTTGATTTGATGTTGGAAAGGAATGTAGTTTGCTCGACGTCGTTGATAACAGGGTATATGAATCAGGGTTGTATCGAGGAAGCTGAAGATGTGTTTAGTAAAACAATGGAGAAAGATGTAGTGGTGTTCAATGCAATGATTGAAGGTTATAGTAAACAAGTTGAAAATGCTAAGAAGGCGATTGAGGTTTATATTGACATGCAACGTTTGGGTTTTAGGACGAATATTTCTACTTTTGCAAGCATTATTGGGGCTTGTTCTGCGCTAGCAGCATTTGAGATTGGTCAACAAGTTCAAGGACAGCTAATGAAGACTGAGTTAATTGAGCATGTGAAAATTGCAAGTGCTTTAATTGACATGTATTCGAAGTGTGGACGGGTTGAGGATGCAAGAAGAATCTTTAACCACATGCCTGAGAAGAATGTGTTCTCATGGACTTCGATGATTGACGGATACGGGAAAAACGGGTATCCCAATGAGGCACTCGAACTATTTAGTATAATGCGAATATATCATGTCATTGTTCCAAACTATGTTACATTTCTAAGTGCTCTCTCCGCTTGTGCGCATTCCGGGCTAGTTGCTAAAGGAAGAGAGATTTTTGAAAGCATGGAGAGAGATTACTCTATGAAGCCGAGGATGGAGCATTATGCTTGCATGGTTGATCTCTTGGGCCGCTCAGGGAGCTTAAATCAGGCATTAGAGTTTGTAATTAATATGCCTGAAAGGCCAGATTCTGATGTTTGGGCAGCTTTACTCAGTTCTTGTAGACTGCACGGAGATGTGGAATTGGCTAATTTAGCTGCCAATGAACTTTTCAAGCTAAGTAGTGGTAGTCGTCCAGGGGCATATGTTGCGCTATCTAATGCTCTTGCTGATGCTGGGAGATGGGACAGTGTGAGTGAACTTAGGGAGATTATGAAGATTAGAGGAGTATCAAAAGGCACAGGCTTCAGTTGGGTTGGCAGTGATGGCAGTTTGAAAGCTTTCTTTGCGGGACAACAGACATAACTAAAGGTAATAGTAGCATGTTTTCACTCGTTTCTTTGACGATGTATTTTCACTCAGTTAGTTAATCTGATAACTTGTGCTTTTCTTATGTACAGTAAAATCTCTAGAGACTGGTAGTTCACACTAAAGAAAGGTGCCATTTCCAATCTGTACCCACTTAACCATGCTGAACAGGAAGATAACAAATTGATATGTGACTAGGTGAAGTTACCAAATGGAAAATACAACCATTCAGCTACATGGTTTCGCTTTCTTCGTCATTATACGAGGATTCAAGTTTGTTTCAATCTTCTTGAAGGATTCGATCCTTCTATCATTCGATCTTGTAAATTCAAGACTTCCCATTATCTGCACTCGTGTCAGGTAGTGAAGAGGAATAATTTGTTCATAGTCAAGTGGCATTATCGATCAAGGCTCCCAGGAAAGGGTGTTTCATTGCTTGGTTGGCAGCTAAGGAAGAGATATTAACAACGGGGAATATAAGGAAGAGGACGATTACTATATTAATTGGTGCTTCTTGTGCAAACGTTCAGGTGAAAATATAGATCGTCTGATGTTGCATTGCCAGATGGCAGCACATTTGTAGTGGGTGGTCCTCAATTGGTTCGGTGTACAATGTGTGATGCCATGCACAGTGAAGGAAGTGTTGCATATCTGCATCTTCAAAACAATGGAAGATAAGAAATAAGGCATGGGATGTTGCTCGGCTAGCTCGCATGTGGGTAACATGGAGGGGGAGTAAGAGGAGAGCCGAGCGTTTAAAGGGTTGAAGTTGATTTTTGTTTCTAGTATCCTTTTGGTGCAGCCACAAGGTCCCATGATTGGTGTCCTTTGTAGAGAATCATATTTTTATGTAGGTTCTCTACTTTTTGATATATGACTTCTATACAGGGTTTGTGCCACCATTAATAAAATTGTTTCTCTTATTGAATAAAGAGTTGCTATTTGAACTAGTCCTTGGAAAGGACATTTAGTATTGCCATGTGTGTGAAGCGGGTTTTAGCTGAAACTAGGACATAGTGAGACTATTGGAAATTCAATCATACCAAATCAAAGGCATCTACTTAAACGTTGTACTGCCTAACCAAGTGAAATGTGTTTTCATTTGTCAAGTTTTTTCCATTCTCTTGAGCTTCACAATCTACTAGCCGGTGAATGTTTGTTTATACAAGCAAAGCTGTCCTTGCGGCTTCATAACATTCAAAACATGCAGTTCTTAGCATTGCAAGGAGCTCAAGTCCATCTCCGTAGACTGCCTAATTCTGTGTCGACTAAGGCCTTATAAGTAGACACACTATCTATTGATGTCCAAAGTGAAGCTTCTTAAACGACTTGATTTCTCGGAAATTGCAAGTTTTACCATCATAGTCTTATGCGGAACCTAGAGCAGAAAGGGGCTTAAGTGCGTTGTCCTCGGCCTGCCTAATCCAGCGTCAAGTGAATGTCCAATCTATCAATTGATGTGATAAACTTAATTTTTTTCTGGGAACTTGAGTTCTTGGAGAAAATAACTTTTACCATTATAGAAAAGAATTGTTTTGGATAACCTGGAGCGAAAGGTAGGTCGTATAATATCTATACATATGCGTATGGCTATACGGTATGTTAAAATTTGCATTTGCATATGCCTTTAGTTGGTTATGGCAGTTTCATTATCCTTATTTGTAACCCTCTGAACTTTTTAAAAATAGACAATATGGTTCTTTAATCCGATCCAGGCATTGATAAGTAAGGACTTAACGTAATGCTTCAGTTCAGGATTGGCTTAATTCGTTTCTATTCTTGGAAGTTGGAATATGCTGTCTCGTGATTGTGAACTTGTCAAGAGGACGAAGCTTGACGGGAGTTGCATGTGTTAGGCCTCTTGCTTCATGATCATTGGTACCAAATGAAGAATTCTGCATACCAATACTTGCTGGATAAAATTGTAATATGTTAGGAATAATTTTCCTTACGGATTTCTTTCATTAATCACAATATATATAGTTGTACAAAGTGATTCTTAATACAGTAAGAATCATAAGTTACCTTAAATACATGATACTAATAAATATAATATATACTGTGAATATTTGAAGAATATTCGCTAACACACCCCCTCAGACGGAGCGGGAGGAGGCCGAATGCTCAGGCTGGATCTGAAGTCTGTGAACAGGTTATGCAGGTAGTCCCTTTGTGAAGATGTCTGCATACTGATAAGAGGAAGGTACATGTAGAATTTTGACAAGACCACATGCCACCTTCTCACGAACAAAATGAATATTCATCTCAATATGTTTGGTCGTGATCTTTGGACGGATTATGAGACATATAGATAGCAGATATTTTATCACAATAACTATAGATGCCTTACGCAATGGACAACTCAGCTCCAAGAGGAGATTCCGGATCCAACAGATCTCAACAACTACATTAGCAACACCCCTATACTCTGTTTCGGTTATTAGCGATATTTCGACTGCTCACGCAAGCGTACGCATCGTTCACAAGTAATCTGGTCTGTAAGACCGAATATCGTCCACAGAGACTGATTTCTAAGTACCGTTCATCTATTTTATGTTATCTATTTGGCAATCGATATTTGATTGGAGTTTTTTGTTTAACTACTAGAATAATTGCAAGATTTAAACTAATAAAGTTGTAATCAGTTATGAATGAATTAGGGCTTCCAAAATCATTGACTATTCACTTTATTCAATTCTTAATGCGACTAGAATGATTCTTCTTCTTCGTTAATATAGCGGTTAACTAGACTGTCTTATATTCTGGTTATGATATATATAATCACTCAACCCCAGTGCAGAACTCTTCTATATTTCTATGATAGGATTTACCACATAAGAGAATTAAGAACAGTAACCTATAATGCTACACAAGTATCGGGGTACTTTCGTCCGCAATTTTAACCTATGTCTAGTCAATTACAGCATATCTAAATCTCTCCTTTCGACTTTTGATTCGAAATCATATAGGTTATGATAATTAGTGATCAATTAATTATCAAACATTCATACCAAATATTGACTAAATCTTAATCAAGTGAAGAAGAAATCAAACTACTGCATTAATTCATGAATAAAAGTTTTAAGCGATTCATAAGGAAAGCCCTAATATAGTGTTTAGTTCCTAATCATAGTCACGCTAAGAACTAACACAATATCCATACATAAACTGAATTAAAAACGAAAGAAAAAAAATTACGTAGAACAAAGTTTTCAATTGTGACTCCAAATCCGTCTTGTGTTGTGTTGTGTTATAGAATGACCAACCCTCTCATAGCATCAATCCCTAGGGCTTAAATATCCTCTAATTTTCGTGCCCTATGGACCAATCTACCCTTAGCCAATTTTTCTTCAGAACTGAAATTTTCCGCGTCGGCACCGCGGTTCTGCATACCGACACCGTAGTGCCGAAACTCCTGCAGCTTCTCAGCACAAATGGCACCGCGGTGCTGAAATTTCTGTGGCTCCTCGGTAAATCTGGCACTGCGGTTCTGCAAAGTGCACCGCGGTGCTGCCTTCTTTTGCTCTGAGTTGCCAACTTTTGTCCTTTTCGTCTCGGGAGCATCTTTTCTGCCCATTTCTCGTTCCTTTTTGTCATTTTGCCTTTTTGCACCGCTGTGACTCAAAAGAAGGAAAAACAAACCTACTACTATACTAAACACGACAAAAATGAGTAAAATACCAATTAAAAATGATTCAAAAGGCGTATACAAAATACGTCTGACAAACACCCCCAAACTTAACCTTTGCTCGCCCTCGAGCAAAGATCAAAATAAAAAAAAAGATGCAAAAATAAAAAACTCAAAGACTCAAGTCACGCAGCTGCACAATGTTACTTAGAAACACATGAACGTCAGTTGAGATAATATGTAGGAACAGATATAACATTAATTTAGCAATCTAGAATTTCAAGTCAGATATTTCACAAATTCATTTCAATCATAAGTAATGGAAGCATGAATACCTTACCTATGCATATCAATTTCATTTAGTTTTATGGGTCTGTGTACTTGTCATTCTCCACTAATCATAGACATACATACTAGAGATCCTCAGGACTTTTCAGGGTTGTAATGTAGGCTTAGGCAGGGGTAGAAAAAAGTAGGCATTTAGGCTCAATTTACGTACCATAAGCGTTTTTCTCATTCAACCGTTTTGTCCTTTTTTTTGTATTCTTTTCAGTTCATACCTATCATTCCCCTTTTCTCGTTTTGAGAGCATGAATCAATTCATATAGGCATCCCCAAACTTAAGATTTTACATTTTTTTATTGGGGTGCATCACTTTTTCACTCTCTTTCTGTATTCCTTTTTCACTCTTTTTCATCTCAATTTTTCAATTACTACTTATGGAACACGAGGGAATCGTGGGGTGTCAAAGAAAACAATTTTATTTTAGGCTCAACGGGGCTGACTAGGGATACAATTTATTGTCATGATATGTAATGAAGAGTAAGAAGGGCTATCAAAGAAATGTCTGAATCATCTCCCTAACATGTACATATTAACTATTTCGCCTCAAATAACAAGCAAACAGACTTCACAGATATGTTCAGTTGAAAACACATAGGCTAAGCATCAAATATTCCATATACTAAAATTTTCATGAATTTTTGACATATCTAACTTAAGTACACAAATTTTAGCTTCTCATTTCACTACATTATCCCACTTAGTTCACTAGGCGTTCCAAATAAGCACAACATGCATGATCATAAAAAGAAATTGACTTACATAAAACACAAAAACAAACAAAAGACTCAAAAATAGATACAAAAATAAAATAAAACTCCCCTCAAACTTAAACTACACATTGTCCCAAATGTGTAAAAGACTCAAAAATTTAAAATGGGACGACTTACAGACATACATCGGCTCAAAATGGTGGTGGTGGCGGCGGATATTGCACTGAGACGGTATCTGTGGGAGGAGATTTGGCGAATTAGGGCCTTTTTATTTATCGGAAATCGCTATCGGCACCGCGGTTCTGCATAGTGGCACCGCGGTGCCTAAATTCATGCGACATCTCTGATCTTTTGGCACCGCGGTTCTGCATGATGGCACCGCGGTGCTGAAACTCCTGATTCTGTGTTTTCCGGTGTTTTTCCCTGCTTTATGTCCCATTTTTCACCTGGCATCACAACACAACAAAAATATCAAAAGTGAGACTGTTCTATTTAAACTAAATTGCATAATTTAAAAATTGGATTGCCTCCCAAGTAGCGATGTCTTTAATGTCTTGTAGCCGGACGCAGGTTACTCATTAAATCATTGGGGTATTTTAACCCCATAACCTATCCATTTCAAAATCATCCTCCTCTTTCTCACTCTGTTTTTCTTTTTCACATGAGGGGGTTCAGTAAGACTTACCTGTTCGACGACTTCCATGACATTCATTTTTGTTTCAGCATTCTTGCTGACCTATGGGTTCACCGTTGTATGAATGATCTCCCTAGCTTTGGCTTTGTCTTTGGCTGAATCATGTGTCGATTGTCGATCGCAACGCTTGTTGATGGCTTGGGATTCAATGGTGGAATTGAACACTTTGAACACCATCTCTTCCTCCTGAACCCTTAGTCTCAGTCCTCCCTTTTCTACATCAATCAGGGCTCTCCCAGTTGCAAGGAATGGTCTCCCCAAAATGATGGGTATTTCATCATCTTCATCCATATCAAGAATGAGGAAGTTTGCTGGGAAGAATAACTTTCTCACCTTGACCAGCACATCTTCTATTATGCCTCTGGGGTGCACTACGGTTCGATCGGCCAACTGCAAATTCACTGTGATTGGTTTGGCTTTACCCAAACTAAATCTCTTGAAGACAGACAGAGGCATGAGATTGATACTAGCCCCTAGATCACACAGCGCCTTGTTGCATGTCACCTTACCAAAAGTGCAGGGCAAGGTGAAGCTCTCTGGATCCTTCATCTTAGGATGCAGTTTCTTTTGCAGGATAGCACTGCACTCTTCTGTCAAAGATACTGTCTCATAATCCGCTAGCCTTCTCTTTTTTCCAAGTATCTCCTTCATGAATTTAAAGTATGTTGGCATTTGTTCTAGTGCTTCAATGAAGGGGATATTTATGTGAAGCTTCTTAAACAACTCCAAAAACTTAGAGAACTGCTTGTCAATTTCCTTCTTTTGTAACCTCTGAGGGTAAGGGATTCTATCAACGTACTTCCTCAAAGGTGTTCGTGGAGTTGTCTCAACTGTAGGGCGGTCCTCAGTGACCCCCTCATTCTCTACCTCATCTACTTTCTCACACTCTTTCTTACTTACCACCGAGGGCGAGGGAGCAACCTGCTCCAACTGCTTTCCACTCCTCAACAACACTGTTTGACACTGCTCTCTAGGATTTACCTCTGTATTGCTTGGGAGAGTGCCCTGCGTCCTGTTGGTTACCATGTTTTCCAGTTGTCCAACCTGCGTTTCCAGGTTCCTGAGAGCGGACCTGGTTTCAGATATGAACTGATTCTGCGAATTGATGAGTTTCAGCAATGCAACTCTCAGGTCATCAGGATTCTCCAGTTGTGTAGGTGGTCTAAACTGTTGGGATGAAGTGGCCTGATTTTGCACCTGTTGGTTTTGGTAACCACATTGATATGGTTGCTTCTGAGGCTGATCGTTCCTCCATGAAAAGTTAGGGTGATTTCTCCACCCTGAATTATATGTGTTGGAATTATAAGGCCTCTGAAAGTTCTCAACTGCATGTACCTGCTCCATTGGAACATTATTAGGGTCCACCGATGTGCATCTGTCAAAGGAATGCGGTCCACCACAAATCTCGCAATTCACTAGCATCTGGATTGCATTCACAAACATTGTGTTCTGCTGCAGTTGCTTCGTCAGAAAGGCCACCTGTGCATTCAAGGCAGTGATGACATCTATTTCATGTATGCCCATAGTCTTCCTGCTATTCACTGACCTGTCATCTGCCCCTTGATGATTATTGGCAGCCATGTCTTCTAGTAAGTCATGTGCCTCATTGACACTCTTTCTCATGAACGCTCCACCTGCTGCAGCATCAATGATGGTACGAATAGTACCACTCAATCCATTATAAAAAATGTGGACCAACATCCACTTCTCTATGTCATGATGTGGGCACTTTCTTTGCAAATCCTTGAATCGCTCTCATGCATCATAGAGCGACTCACCATCCATCTGGTAGTAATTGTTCAACTCTCCCCTTAACTTTGCAGCCTTGTAAGGAGGGAAGAACTTTGCTAGAAACTTTTGAGCAGTCGCGCGGTGTAGCGAGTTGGCGGCGATGGGTTCAACCCGACTTTTGGCTCTATCCCTCAGTGTGAACGGAAAGAGCCTCAGTCTAATGACATCGTCAGTAACGTCATTGTATTTGAAAGTGGCACACAGCTCCAGAAAGTTTGCAATGTGCAAGTGGGGATCTTCAGATGACAGTCACCCAAATTATACCGTGTTCTGGACCATGCTCAGGATGGCTGACTTGATCTCAAAGTTGTTGGCCCCTATAGCTGAGAGCCTGATGTAAGTCTGTGCACCTGTGACCGTGGGAAGAACATAGTTGATGCGCGGTAAGATGCACACACTTTAAACGCAAGTGCACGTTATCGTGACAAGTAGTATAGTCTTAATAAGACCGAATATCGTCTACAAGGATTAGGGTTCAATTACCAACTATCTATTTTCTAGTATCTATTTGGTGAATTTATGATTGATTTGTTGTTTGTAACTACGAATTATGCAAGCTATTTTAATATAAAGATTTACTTCAGTGGTGATGAGAATAGGGCTTCCATGTATCCTCACTATCCGCTTATGCTACTTACTAATGCATTAACTTATGGTATTCTTCTTTAGGAGAAAGCAGGTTTACGAAATCGTTTTATACTCCCGTTAGGGTTATATAAACACTCAACCCCAGTATCGCACCTTACCTATCTTTCGGTGATAAGGATAACTTTAAGCCAAAGTCTTGTGTTGTGCAAGAAGGGGAACCCTTAAAAACTGCCTAGAGTTCTCCTTTTATAGGCTGCAAACCGCCTCCTCTTTTCGCCGTGCTGGCCCGATTTTCGTCAAAAGACCTAATTTTCAGCGTCGGCGCGCGGCCTGCAGACAGGCGCGCAGTCGGAAGTTCTGTCCGTCCGTCGGGTGTTTTGGCGCGCGGCCGATATTCGCTGCTCGAGGCGCGCGGCCAGTATCTTCTGTAGCTCGCCGGATGTTTAGCGCGCGGCACTTTCATGCGAGGCGCGCGCGGCGAGTCTTCGACCTCTCGGATAGTGGCGCGCGCGGCCTGGCACAGTGCGGGGCGCGTGCCGGGTCTTGATTTTTCCTCGTTCGCTACTTTCTCTGTTTCCGGCTCTGCATCTCTCTTTTGCCCTCTTTTTGCTCTTTTTCCGCCATTTGGCCATTTTAACCACTTTGACTCAAAAGAAAGAAAAACTATCCTAATACGACACTTATATGTGCAAAATGGGACAAAAGACTAACTAAAACTGACTCAAAAGGTGTATATAAAATACACCGATCAAATACCCCCAAACTTAACCTTTGCTCGCCCTCGAGCAAAGATAGAAAGAAATAAAATAAAAGACTCAAAGAACAAAAAAAATAAAAAGACTCACTGCCATTGATCACTTTTGCTGCATTAGTGTTAACTAGAAAAACATGAAGGTTAGCAAAATAATATGCAGGAACATATAGCATGAAATTTCAGCACACTAAGCACATGAAGCTAGATATTTCGCAAACTCATATTCATCATGCTTAATGGAAGTCAATATACTAAATCATGCATGTAAATTCAAGAATTCCTATGGCATGCTTACTTGTTATTCTCCACTAATTCTGGATATGCATAAAAGAGATCTTCAGGACTTTAAGGGTTGTAATGTAGGCTTAGGTAGGGGTTGGTAAAAATAGGCATTTAGGCTCATTTTTGTGTACCATAAGCTCTTCAGCTTTTCAGTATTTCTCTTTTTTTTTTTTTTGTGTTCTTTTCTTCATTTCGATTCTATCTTTCCCCTCTTTTGTTTTGGGAGAGTGAAGTATATAATAATGACAATCACCCCCAAACTAAGGCTTTTGCCTATTTCTTATTACTTTTGTATTGGCTATGTGCACTTATTCACTTTTTGTCTCTTTTTTTAACACAATGTATTCCACTATTTCATATTTTCACTTATGGTACAATTTGTGGGAATATAGGGTGTCAAAGAAGTTTCAAATTTAGGCTCAATAGGTGACTAGGGATATTTTTAAAGTGCGGATAGAAAAGAATTGTAAATTGGCTATCAAAGAAATGTCTGAGTCATCTCCCTAACACGATATCCTAACTATTTCGCCTCAAATAGCAAGCAATCATAACACATAAGCATTTATCATTTAGTATGCGTAATTCAAGCAAGAAACTCCAAATAGACAGATTCTGTGAGTTTTTGGCATATCTAGCCTAAGTTTTTAGATAGTTGCTTCAATTCCGTTACATTATTTCACCTTACTTCACTAGGTGTTTCTAGCAACTACAGCAATTATGATCTTTGACAGACAATTATGACTCAAAAAGAAAAAAATTTGGTGACTCAAAATAAACATAAAAACAATCAAAAAGACTTAAGTAAAACATAACATGACACATAAAGAAAACACCCCCAAACTTAAATCACACATTGTCCCCAATGTGTGTAGACTCAACGATAGTAAAAGAAATAGACACTTACAAACTTTGGTTAAAATGGTGGTGGTGGCGGTGGATAATGCATTGACCATTGGTTGAACAAGGAACTCAACTCGTTGATTTGTTGCCTTGTTTCTTGCTGTCCTTGTACTCTCATGTCAAGATCTGCATCATCCTCATCCGATTTTGATACAATTGCTCCATTGTGGGCGTTGGAGGTTACGCTCGCCGTGGTTGTCCTGTGGCTAGGTCTGCGCCATTGAGCTCCCTATTTCGTGCTCATCTTCGCCCATGGCGGCCTCTGCTGCTGCTTTGGTGGTTGTACTCTCGTCACTTTGGGGGCTTGGAGTGCAGGAAAGAGTGCACTATCCCATGGGACACAGGCGGTTGGTTTCTTTCATGAGTGTCGGTGGGTAGTTTTGGAACCGCTCATGTGACATAGCTTGGTGATAATCGAGCCATGTCCCAATCCGCTGTTGTTACCAACTCGCTGATATCCTCAATGCTCTGCACTATTTCTTTCCCCACATCAATCGCCAACCCTCATAATTCCATATATTAGTTTAATCTCATCCTCGGCACTCTGGTGAAGTGCGTGGATGGAATCATGCGGTATTGCGAAATATAGCCAACCTTTGGCTACTTTGTTGAATTGGCACTGTTGGTGCTCTTGACCCATTTCTTCCAATATCAAAAACTCACGGTAGCTCACGGTGTTTGCGACGATATCCCGATTTATGTTGTCGGTGCTTCCTGACCATGTTCTAAAATGGCTCGATCACCAATTCCTCCTTCAACATCAATCTGCTTTCAATTGTATATTGATATCTTACCTGCATCGCACATAGCGTCCCCTTACAAAGCATCCCCTTTCCACCTTCTCCGGAAAATTAGCATAAAATTCATGCACCATTGTTGTGTTTACTGGTGCTATCTTCTCTGGGTTCACAAATTTTCCCCACTCCCTTAACTCAATCATCGCCCGAATGGGCTCATAAACATCTTCTTCCCCATCTGACTCCCTCTGGTAGTCCATTCCCCTTTCTGGTATTATGGGTCTGATATCAAGCTTTTTGTATCTTTGGAAGGCTTCGTAGCTCACAAACCTATTTTCATCGTATTGTGGGGTTGGGGTGGATGTGGAGCCTCTTCTCTTCCTGGTGGACATGGTTTAAAATAGTTTTATGGAGCTTTTCAATTTAGTGGCACAAATGTTTCCTACACAATTGACAACTAGCAGCGAACACAATACCCCCAAACTTTAACTTTTCTACCCAATACCCACACTCTTTTTCTACTCTCTTCTCCAAACTTCACAATCAACTTTTCAGTACCCAAACTACTTCAACTACAATACTCCTTCAAACTACTACCTCCTGTGACTTTAGTAAAGGACTCAAGAACAGAAAAAGAATTACCTTTTTATGAGAAGATTCAAGTTTGTCCTTGTTTCAATTGGTGGTTTGAGGCTATGGAATGGAGCTTTGTTGGTTGAGATGGCTAAGGGTTTTTGGGAATTTAAGAGTTTAGGTTGTGGTTGGGTTGGATTTGTGGGCAAATCTCTAGAATTTCGTGGGTTTTTGGAGAGGGAAGGTTAGGTTTTTGAATTTGGAATTGGGGAAAATCTGATTTTTGGGCGTTTTTAAGTTTCGATTCCGCCGCCCCACTGCTTTTAGCGCGCGGCTGATCTTCTGCGCTCGCCCGGGACTTTCGCTGCGGCCATTAAGGCGTCGGCGCTAAACTTGGCAAATTTTATGGGATTTTGCGCCGCGCTGCTCTGGCGCGCGGCGCCAAATTATCGCTGTTCGATTCTTTTGGCGCCGCGCCTGCTCTGGCGCATGTGCGCTTTCCCGAAATTCGCTTTTCTTGATTTTCGCCTTGATTTATTCCCCTGTACTATCACTCACAAAGACAAACACAAGAACCCAAGACCGTGAGATTGTTCTAGACAAAAAATAAAATAAGCTAAAGACAGAAATTAAAATAACATAATTGAAAACGTTGGGTTGCCTCCCAAGTAGCGCTGTCTTTAACGTCTTTTAGCCGGACGCAAGTTCCTTAGCCTTAATAACCCTGGGGTGGATTAAGCCCCCAACCTATCAATTTCCTCCACATTTTGCGTTTTCTTTTTCTTCTTTTCTTCTTAGCATTATCAGTAAGGGGGAGTTCAGGAATACTTACCTCCTTTAGTGGCATTTCAGCAAACCATGCCTGCTTTCTTGGGCTCATCGCTCTTTGGTTGACTTGTATTGGCTCGCATGGGGGTTTGATGGTGCTGATTGCAAAGCACCCACTCCTTGTTGGTGGCTCAATGACGTGTTTAAAAACTTTAAACACCATTTCTTCAGACTCCACCCTTAGTGTTAATTCTTCTCTTTCAACATCAATCAAAGCTCTCCCCGTTGCTAGGAATGGCCTCCCCAATATGATAGGGATTTCTGCGTCTTCTTCCATATCAAGAATGAGGAAGTCTGCAGGAAAGAAGAATTTTCCTACTTTCACAATCACGTCCTCGATCTTGCCTCTTGGATGAACCACTGTCCTGTCGGCTAGTGGCAGGCTTACTGTGGTTGGTTTGGCTTCACCCAACTCCAATCTTTTAAATACTGATAGGGGCATTAGATTTATACTTGCCCCTAAATCACATAGAGCTCTGTTGCAAGTTATCTTGCCCACTGTGCAAGGTAGTGTAAAGCTCCCTGGATCTTTTAGCTTTGGTGGCAACTTTTTCTGCAAGATAGCACTACACTCTTACATCGGTGCTACTATTTAGATTCTCGCCACTTCTTCTTTTTCTCCAAAATCTCCTTCATAAACTTGAAATAGGAGGCATCTGCTCTCTAATGCTTCTATGAAAGGTATGTTGATATGTAGCTTTCTGAATGTCTCTAAAAATTTGGAGAATTGTTTATCAACCGCCTTTCGCTGTAGTCTCTGGGGGAAAGGGATCTTCTCTGTATACTCCTTTTCTGGAGTTTTCTCTACTGTTGGGCTAGGCTCAATCACCTTCTCTTTTTCTAACTCTGTTTTCTTCTCAACTCTTGGTGAGGTATCACGCTTCCAACCGTCTTCCACTTCTCAACCTGCGCATCGCATCGCTCCTTCGGATTTACCTCTGTATTGCTTCGCAATGTCCTACGTATGGCTCGTTGTTTGCTGTTTGCTACCGACCCACTGTGTCTCAAGTTTACGAGCGAGGATCTAGCTGTCATGAATCTGCGTCTGGGCGTTGGCGGTCTTTATCGCAATGCTTCGGCTCATCGGCTTTTCTTCTTTGAGCCGGTGCATTGGCTTGCTGAAAGGTGGGGCTTGAATGAAGGGTTCTTGATTCGCTCTGCGATTCTCATCGCCTATCTGGTCTGTTGCCACGATACTAGTTCTGCGCCCGTAATGCGGTCTGTTTCCGCTTGGTATTGGTTCTGCTGGTTGCGTGCCGGATTCTGCGCCAGTCTCTCTCCATGAGAAATTTGGGTGGTTCCTCCACCCTGGATTATAAGTGTTGGAGTAGGGGTTGTTCTGTTGCCTTTGATAATTACTTATGGCTTGACACTATGCCTGCTCCATTGGTATATTGGTGGGATCCGCTGAAGGACACCTATCAAATGTATGTGGGCTACCACATATCTCATGACTTTTAGGCATCTGCACGCATTCATCGACCTTTGTATGTTCTTTGCATCGTTTAGCTAGGAGGGCCACTGGGCATTCAAGGCGTGATAACATCTATTTCATGGACTCCCATTCTTCTCCCATTTGTCGACCTCTCTTCCGTGACATGGTTGTTAGTGGTCATGTCTTCTAATAACTCATGGCGTCGTGGGTCGCTTTCCTCATGAATGCTCCACCCGGCTGCATCTATGATAGTTAGTTTGTCTTTGCTCGGCCGTTGTAGAAGATGTGGACCAAGTTCCACAACTCAACTGATGGTGTGGGCACTTTCTCTGTAGATCTTTGAACCTTTCCCAAGCTTCATATAAGGACTCTCCATCCGCTTGGTAGAAGTTGTTCAACTCCTCTTAGTTTCTTTGCTTTACGGAGGAAAGAACTTGGCTAAGAATTTATGTGTCACCGTGCCATGTGAAAATCGAATCGGCCGTGGAATTCAACCATACTTTTGCTCTATCCTCGAGTGAGAAGGAAAGAGCCTCAATCTGACAAGATCATCGAACGCCGTTATATCTAAAAGTTGCACATAGCTCCAAGAAATTAGCTATGCGTATACGTGGATCCTCCATGGCATCCTCCGAATTGCACTGTGTCGTACTCATGCTCGTAATCGCCGGTTTTATCTCGAAGTTGTTGCTCTGTGCGGGAGCCTAATGCACGCTCGTGCTCCATTCACTCTTGGTAGCACATAGTCTCCTGCACTCTTTCTCGGCTGGATTTGGACTCTCTCCTCCCCGTCTAGGGGTGCATGCCTAGGTATTCCTGGGGGGGGTTGAGTCTCTCCACACCCTTCTCCCATCCCGTTGTTGTTCTGAACGTCGTTCATCTCTAACAAGGTTGCAATCCGATTCTTTCGCTCGCTTACGAGTTTTCTCAATTTCTGATTGAAGGAACAAGAGTGTTCGCTTCCTCTTCTCCTTCGCATAAACCGACTTCAAATAGATCAAAATGCATAACAAATCACGACACCTCGAATTTTCAAAAGAAAACGTAAAATTAAAAATTAAAATAAAAACCAAATTAGAAATTAAAATAGACAAATTTGATATTGAACTAATGCCTAATCCGAACTGGCGCCAAAAACTTGATGCGCGGAAGATGCACACACTTTAAACGCAAGTGCACGTTATCGTGACAAGTAATATAGTCTTAATAAGACCGAATATCGTCCACAAGGATTAGGGTTCAATTACCAACTATCTATTTTCTAGTATCTATTTGGTGAATTTATGATTGATTTGTTGTTTGTAACTACGAATTACGCAAGCTATTTTAATATAAAGATTTACTTGATGGATGAGAATAGGCTTCCATGTATCCTTACTATCCGCATGCTACTTACTAACGCATTAACTTATGGTATTCTTCTTTAGGAGAAAGCGGGTTTACGAAATCGCTTTATACTCCGTTAGGGTTATATAAACACTCAACCCCAAAGATCGCGCCTTACCTACCTTTCGGTGATAAGGATAACTTTATAGGAGGATTAAGAACAAAACCTAGTTGACCGTCACGCACAACGCGCAAAATTAGGGTTGTTAAGCCTCTCTCATCAACGCTACATAAATAATTGAGGTATTTTCATCCCCAATCCAAGAATGTCTACCCAACTTACAAGATATTCACAATCCCCTTTCGTAATCGATTAGAAATCATATAGTGATAATTAGTTGTCAATTAATTACCAAGAATTCAACTCAATTATTGGATAGATCTCACAATAAGAAAAATAACCATAAGCATGCATTAATTTATAACATAAGTTTCTAGCAATTCAACATGGAAAGCCCTATAAGAGAATTAGTTCCTAGCCATAAATATGACAAGAACTAATTCAAAGTTCATCATAAAAACTGAAATAAAGTAAAGAAAAGGAAAAGAAAATTACTAAACTAGTGGTATCCAATCTCCAAGCCAAAGTCTTGTGTTGTGCGAAGGGAACCCTTAAAAGCGCTTGGGTTCTCCTTTTATAGCCGCAAACCGCCTCCTCTTTTCCTTCAGTTCGCCTGCATTTCAAAGACCTAATTTTTCCGCGTCGGCCATGCGGCGCATGGCCACGGAAGTTCTGCAATCCGTCGGGTGTTTTGGCGCCATACCGATATTCGATGTTCGAGGTAGCCGCACAGATCTTCTGAGCTCCGGATGTTTAGCGCCGCACCGCTTTTGTCTCGCAGCCGCGCTACACAGTCTTCGACCTCTCGGATAGTGGCGCCGCGCCCCGCTGATCGCAGGAGGCCGCTACCGGTCTTGATTTTTTCCTCGTTCGCCACTTTCTCTGTTTCCAGCTCTGGCATCTCCTCTTTTGCCCTATTTTTGCTCTTTTTCCGTCATTTGGCCATTTTAACCACTTTGACTCAAAAGAAAGAAAAAATATCCTAATACGACACTTATATGTGCAAAATGGGACAAAAGACTAACTAAAACTGACTCAAAAGGTGTATATAAAATACACCGATCAATAGTCCCCCAAACTTCTCTCTGTTGGGACTTGTATTAGCTCCCCTGCATTCTCAGGAACCTCTTTGTCCGCCCCATTCTGATTTGGTTCATTGTTCATGGTCACTGACTCAGATATCCTTTTTGTTGCGCCTGTTTTGTTTGCAGGTTTTCTCAATTTCAGGATTGAAGGGAACAAGTGTGTCTGCCCCTCTTTTTCTTCGCATAAACTGAGTCCTTAAGATAGATCAAAATCAACAAACAAATCAAGGCACACGGTTCTAACAATAAAAATTAAAATTAAAAATAAAATAAAAATAAAGCCAAAGTAGAAATATTTCGATGGAATAATTTTCCTTAGGAATTTCTTTCATTAATCATAATATATATAGTTGTACAAAAGTGATTCTTAATACAGTATCCTAAGTTACCTTAAATACATGATACTAATAAATACAATACATACTGTAAATATTTAAAGAATATTCGCTAGCAAAAATAAATAGTATATTTTCTCCTAATCTCCTTCATAAATCAATTACACAAAAATGACATTTCAACCAAAACAGATTAGTAAAAATTTCAACGTCTAAACAATTAGTTTTATACTAATACTAGTTCATGCCTACGATGATCATTTGGAGCTAGTAACAAATATTTATTTTAACTAGATGTTGTTGACTAACCGTTGTTCTTATGCATGAATAGGATTCGCAAAGGGTAGTCCGGTAGTGTTGTCATTAAAATACTGGTGCTTGGCCTTAAAAGGTATTTATTTCCGCTCGTGAATTTCATACAAAATTATTGTCCCTGTAGTTCTTTCTGCAGTTTATTGCTTCATTTGTTGTTATGCCTTCATAGAAGAAGTATTAAAAGATAGTTCATCGTACTTGTTCATTAAAGAAGCTGGAGTCAATATCGACAAGTCTCAAGGCTATGCACTAATGAAAGTGTAGGAAATAACACTGAAGATTTAAAATGGGGACACAGGTTTTAATTTGCTTCCTCAATAAAGAAGAAAAACGATCCTTAGAAATACTAGTGAATTCTATGATTTGTTTGAAAAAGAAAAGCCAAAGGTAAAGAATCAATAAATAATGAGAAAAACTTATTGATTGCACTAAGTTCATTTTATTGAAACTGAGGCTCTGGCAAGTAATTCTTTTGTCCTTTCTCTGTAACGATCAATGAGACGCTAAAGCTTGTTTTAGGGCTTAAAGAGATTACACCAATTTAAGAGATTTATTCTTGATCATCTCATTGATTCTTTGATTAAAACAAGAAATACTATTAAATATCAGGAGATGATAATGTGGTAAAAGTGTTAGGTGGTGAAGATACAGTCTCGAGTTCTGCTTTATACACAAGTAGATATGTCTGTTGTTAACACATCTAATATCGAATTCTGTTGCTATTATGTGGGTGCAATTACATTTTTCCACTGAATTGTTTGATTGAATTGAAATGTTTTCTAGTGTATTTCATGGGTGAATGTTGTACTAGGAGCAGGTCTGCACTATAATACAGTCTCCCCCAAGCCACCTCAAGTAGGAGAGGACACTGATGCAAAGGTTTAATTTGCAGAATATTTTGTCTGACCATTAAATATCAGGAATATTAAAATCTTGACTAATAGAGTATAAAGGTGCTAAGTGTCAAGTATCTAAATATCAAAATTCTTCTTTATAGGTAGAAATGATGAAAGATTGAAGGTGCTCATGCATCAATCGAAGTCCAAGGCTATTGTGTGAGTGAAGCTTTTACAGTTTCATTTAAGCATGAATTGTTTGATCAAGTTGATATTGGTCCCGTTATGTTTTTATGACTGAATGTTATACTAGGAGCAATTGGCCAGTAGGATATAGTCAATATCCCACTAGCCATTCTTGTTTGTTCTGTTCTTATAATGAACTTGCTTTCCTTTACTTTAGGGGATGGAGAAAGGTCAGGGACCATTCACCAGTACTGCTCCTTGATAAAGACAATCCCTTTGGTAATGTTATAAAGCCGTTATTAAAAGGCTGATTCTCCAACAACTGCTGATGGGAGCGTTCTCGGGTGGACGTGTGAATTCTGACCCTGAGCACTTCTTTTGTGAGTGCCACTCGTATACCAAAACTGGATTTTGATACCGAGTAAAAGATATGCCGAGTCAAGGTTGCTTTTGTCGATTATACTAACCTGTGTGACTTCGATTTTTAAGTGTTGCTTTAGCTAAACATTGATTCCTAGAGATTAAAGAGTTTGATTATAGATTCTCTGTTCTCTTTAATTAGACTAACCTATATTTAATTTCTCAACGTTGATTTGTCTCACTGCTGCTATCAAATTCAACTACAGCATTTTGGCCTTTCAAAGTTGGTGCTGAAAATTTGTGTTTGAGACAAGACAACTTTTGTTGGTGGATGGCACCATTACCAAACTGATTATTTGTTTTGGTTTACCCTAGTTTGTCTTTGGAGTTCTAGTTTGTTTACAGTGGGAAATGTTTACGAAGAATCGGCAACACTAATCGTAGTTATTAGCATTCAAGAGTGTGCCCTAGCGGACAATAAAGTGGGTCAAGAATCATGAGTTGTCATGTTCAAATCCCGCAAGTACACTAGATTATTTTTCCTATGTCCAAGCCTCGGTGGATAGAGTTACCCAATATATGTGCTGGTGGGAGGTAGCCAGGTACCCATGGAACTAATCTTATGCGAGCAAACTAGCCTAGACACTACAATAATTAAAAAATAACTAATGGTAGTTATTATTGTTGAGAAAAACTGAGAAATTTTGACCGGAACGCCCCATCCACAAATTAAAAAAAGGGTGTCGAATGCTTGTCGTAACACCATTCTGAGCTGCAAATCTAACAAAGCACATGCAGGTAGCAGGCTACATGGTGACAGATTTTTTTTCTTCATTTCCGCTCGTGTTTTTGCCAGTTAGAAGTCTGATTTTAAATTCTAGAACTTGATGCAGATAGTCAATATCACTTATCATCCAAGCTACAAGTATCTTGCATGGATTGATCCTCTTCACAAAATTTTATATACATGGAACATTATATAAATGAGGTAGCTGGGAAGGCCTTTCAAGAAAATCCATCAATCTCTATTCTGCTGCCCCACCAGTCACCAAGTCTCGCATATCAGGTCTCTATCAATGGAGCTTTCATCTTCAATCCCAGTTAACCGGTCACGATGCCATCTGTTACATGGGGAAATTTTTTCATTAGCCTCAAGGAAGAGGTAACCATCCCCACACCTATGATGTTAACCTTAGCCTTTGGAAAATATGAATATGTGCTGGTCCCTCTTTTCTTTATTATAGTCCGTAACAAGGACTATGTATAAAAAAAGCAGTCTGGTGCACTAAGCTCCTGCTATGCACGGAGTTTGGGGAAGGGCTGAACCACAAGGGTTTATTGTACGCAGTCTTACTCGGAAAAATTGGGTGCTATCATAAAGCTTTGTATCGGCTAAGTTCACGAGTTGGAGATAAGCGGACTCGAACCGCTGACATCCGCCGCAGGGTAAACCACCGCCTCTCAGGTCCCCCGACTGATTCTACCATAGAGGCCAACGATAGACAATAACTCCCCCCCGAACACAGCTTACAACTTTTTTCTCCTGCACTGTTATAATGCTAGCGCTACACACTTGGCGGCTCAGTTAATAAAAGAATAGAAAAAGCTTTTACTGTGTCACTTAAGTTATATAGGAATTCTACCATATATGTCTTTTTCATTCCGTCGAAAATCGATTTTAGGGAATAGAATAGTGGAATCTAAATATACAACTATGTTATATTTAGAGTGATAGCAAAAAAATTACGATGATATTAAAGAGTAAGGGGAAAAAGATCTAAGGTTTGGCACCTCGATGTCGGCTCTTCGCCACCTGGGGCTGTAGTATGTTCCAAGGGTTGGGCTGTTCGCCCATTAGTATGGAACATTTTCTTTTCCAAGTGAAATCCGCAACAGTTTCCACTGCTTGAACCCATAAGGTCACATGACAACAACTTTACCAGTTAATCGAAGGCTCCCCTTCAACGAGGACTACTATATCCACCCGAGAAAACAGCCGGTATATGTAAAGTAGCTTTTAAAATCCCTATTCATTGTTGAGATAGGACCATTATCATTTATGCCTAGGGGAGAGAGTTAATCAATAAGCACCTTGTAGTATTTGCAAGTTGTCATTGAATTGAATATACAGGAATTGGCTCTTCATCTTTTTTCTTTTTCATGATCTGACGGTCATGAGTGAGTTCTTTTTCGGATACCTTGTGTTTGGAGTAAGAATGAGCAAAGTCTTTTCTAGTCCCTTTAGAGTAAGTTTTATTAAGAGTAATTGGGTCCATCAAAGTTGACAGATTAATTGTTTTTTTTGTTTTGTCAACTTTTAGCCAAATTATGACAAAGATTGATGTCTTTTGGTTACTTGAATATATTTGCATTAACAACCTAATGTCTTACTATTTTTCATCAAGTCCCTTGAAGCTCATGAAATCCATAAAACTTGTAGTAGCAATACTAATTTACAGCTATATAAGCTTCGTCTCTGCTACAAACAACTTAAAAAGAACGACCAGTTAGGACTACAGGTTAGTGATCATAAACACACTCAACTGTTAAGTATATTTTAGGAAACTTATACATTTTAGACCTGTGCTTAGTGATCAAGCAGGCATTGCAGGTAAAGAGTTCGCACCTGTTTCCTTTGGCCTGAATCGTATATGTATTATGTATATATCGTTGAAATTATCTTAAACAATATAAATAGGTAAAAGTTTTGCTCCCATCGCTACAGAAGAAGCTATGGATGTTACTGACATTGACAAACTCTTCGATCTGCTTGTGCATGTAATTAAGGAAATTGACGATTAGTCTCCTTGAGAAAGCTTGCTCTCTTAGAACCATGCGAGTTATCACGAAAGAGTATGGATAATTGGTAGCTTTTACAAAATTTTATATGTTTTTAGAACATTGGCAGAGTGACCAGTGTCTTTTAGACCATTGCAAGTGACTTGGTTATCTCTACTATTTTTGCTGTCAGAAATTTTCTTTTATACTGTATTTTCACCAGAGCTCTTGCTCTTGTATTTGTCAAACTTGTTTTTGAAAACGCTTTTCTTGAGTCGAGGTCCATCAGAAACAGTCTTTTTACCTCTCACAATATAGGAGTAAAGTCTCCGTACACCCACCCTCCCCAGATCCCACTTGTGAAATCACGTTGGATATGTTGTTGTTGCAAGTAACCATTGGCGGAGCCAAGATTCATCTGAGGTATAGACCCTGGTAAATTCTCGGTCGTTGAACGGGTTGTTTGTTGTTCAAGCATATGGATAAGAAAGAGAGTAAAATGAAGATATTAGATTGGAATGTTTGTGATTCCAACAACAAAATCAAGAATATCTTCTTCAGTTTAGAGTGGTGGAGACTAGTTCAAATTAAACCTGTCTAAAGGTCCGGGTTGATTCGGAATCGGACTGATTGACCCGATATAAAATCCGGACCGAACCGGACTGGTAAGGGCTTATCGGGTTGTGGGTTGGGTTGGCCCCCGACCCCAATTCGCACGGGTTTCTTTTGGTGTGACTGTTTTTCTATCAATATCCGGTGATCAAGGTCTCCGATGGTCGTCTCATATAAGATGGTCGTCTCATATAAGAATTTCTGCTACGTTCGTGAACCCCACCCCAGGAAGCTTCTTTGGCCACTAACTTCATGAGACGAAAGAGAAGAAACTGCTCCAATCTTCTTTCTATCAGCTATGAGTTGAAGCCGCTAGACTAGATCCTGATTCCTGAGGCTAAGGATGTTCTATTTGTTTTCCTAGTTCTAGTTAGAAAGAGGGGTGATAATCTAAGACTATTCATCCGGTAGGGCTCGGACCGGTACGAACCGGTAATGGAAATCGGTTACCTTACCGTTTAACCGGACCGGTAATTCACAAAAAATTTAAAAAAAAAATTGGGTTGTTGCCCAACAATAATATTACCGTTGGGGGGGAGGCTAGGGTTGGGGGGTAGCTAACGGTCTTTTAGACCGTTTGGGCTGGGTTTTTTTTGTTTATTAATTATTACTCTTTATTAATTCATTTTGTACCCTTTAAAAAATCTATAAATACACTACATTTTTATCACACAATTATTTCTACAATTCTCTCAATTCTCATACTCTCTTAATTCTCTCTATTATCAATTCTCAAGTTATTATTATTATTATTATTATTATTAATTTTCAAGTTCAAACTTCAAAGACGCAAGACTTCGAGCTTCGAGTTTCAATTGAATATTGAATCCCGAAGTTTGGTACACTCGTTTCATTCTCTAATTATTTTATTAAATTATTATATTTACTTGTTGATTATTTAAATTAAATATTTTATAATGGATAAAGATAAAACTATTTCAAGTGGTACAAAATCTAAAGGTTCTTCATCATCTAATCAAAATATAGATTATGATCAAATGCAAAAAGATTTTGAAATAGAAGATAATTATTATGATAATGCTCATATAGATAATATTGTTGAAACTGAAACTCATACACCTACTAGTGTGTCTTCTGTCAATGTTAGTACTACTAGTCGTAGACCTCCTTTATCAGTAGTAACGAGTATGAAAATAATGAGTAAAGTGTGGAACTATTATGATAAAATTGGAGACACTGATAGAGTTAGATGAAATATTTGTGGTCAAACTTATAAACATGGTAATGACGGGAACGGGCACTTTAGTTAGGCATGTACAGAGAGTTCATCCGACGGTCAACAACAAATTAAGTATAAAATATAAAGATGCGGTTACATTATTTGATAATTGATAATTGAACAATTCTGCTACTAATCTTCGTTCTAGTTCTGTTTTTGTTCTGTGTCTACATCTGCAGGATTCAATGAAGACGATGATAATGAATTTAGAATTTAGATATATGGAGCACTTTTATAACAACACAAGTTGCGGCGGAACCGCGAAAGCGGGACTGAAATTAATACTCCAGATTTAGAGGCTATGGACTATGGAGCATCACCAATTCAATCAACCTATAAATAAAATTATTATTACTTCATTATGTACTCTTATTAACATTATAAATAATGAAGGTTTGAAAGTTTACATCTTATCATTAGTTTTTATTTTATTATCTCTTTACTCTTTAGTTGTTACTTGTTAACTTATGTCTACTAATTTAATAAATTAATAAAAGTATAACTACAGTATAAACTATAAAGTATAACTAAAGTTATAAAGTATAACTACATTAGTTTTTATTTTATTATCTCTTTAGTTGTTATTTGTTAACTTATTTCTACTAATATAATAAATTAATAAAAGTATAACTACAATTGTATAAACTATAAAGTATAAAGTTATAAATTAAATTATATTATATTATTATATTACATATTTAATTTGAATTTAGTTAAATTTTTGAAATTTAAAAAAAAATCGGACAACCCGCATGGGACTGTAAAATCCGGTAAAGAAAGCGGGCCAGATGTAGGCGATAACCGATAGCAGAATGGTAACCGATTCAACCCGATAAGAACCTATCGATTCTGGTTAGCCCGTTAGATATAGTTCAAAACTTCAAATGGTCCAAGGAAGTGGGCAATATGGGAAGGGGATTTCAACTTTTAGCCACAAGTGTTGTTGTTGTAGGTGGATAGGTCAATGGTGGCAGCTACTGTCAGTTTACTCATAAAAGCATAGAATGGTCCCCTAGACCCTAGTAGTTTCTGAAAATGAAATGTAACCAAAAAAATTACGGAAATTACAGGGGGCATTTATGGGAAACAGTTGTGCTAGACTTGGGTTTCTGAGACCATAAGTTACTAAGTATTTTTATTAACATGTTATTTATAACTTCATATTTGATAATAGAAAAACAATACTAAGATGAATGTTGTTGTTGTGAATGTTTCATTTAAAAAGGAGGCCTTAGTAGGTCAAGAATAAGCAGGTTGTTATAAATGGCCAAGTAGGACTAGTAGGGCGGAAGGGGTCACTAGAATTCCATTCGTCAGAAAATTATAATGTATATATATAGTAGATGTGAATTTCTTTGACTTTTTCATGTGTTTAATTTTTTATATTTTGAATTTTTCTTAGTGAAAATTTTGACTCTAACACTAGTAGAAGCTGTAGAACAATGTAAATAAAAAGGGAATAAAAATAATTCTTGACGTTTAACGGCTTTAAGTTATATGCGGGTAGTATTTTAATATTTGTTGCAAGTTGTAAGATGATATTAATCTCCCTTGGAGAGTCTTCTCATTAATATCAAATATATATAGAGTACAATATTCATCCCTTATAAAATAAGAATTCAAAGCCTATACAAAAGAGGAATTTTAGTCTTACCATAATTATATTTACACAATACATGAAAATATTCTAATTACGGGTAGGGATACAATTGTTTCTATAATATACATGTTTACACACCCCCTCAGTCAGAGCGGGAAGAGGCCGGACGCTGAGACTGGATCTGAAGTCAAGAAATAACTGTCTGGAAAGTCCTTTTGTAAATATATCTGCATACTGATAGGATGATAGAACATGTAACACTCTGACATGGCCTAGTGTAACTTTCTCACGAACAAAGTGTAAGTCTATCTCAATGTGTTTGGTTCGCTGATGTTGAACCGGATTATGAGACATATACATGGCAGAGATGTTATCACAGTACACAACTGATGCCTCACGCAGCGACATCAAGTTACTAATGAAATTTACGAGCAACAAATCTCATTCTACATTTGCAACGCCTCAGTACTCAACCTCGGATGGAGCGAGATAGGGTAGCACGTCGCCGCGGACAAGAAATCAGATTATCCCCTAAAAAAACACAAAAGCCGGAGGTAGAGCGTCGCGTGTCCGGACACCCTGCCCAATCTGCATCCGTATATGAAAGCAACTTGTTTGGTGCAGAGGAGAATAGATGCAAATCATAATCAAGAGTGCCCTTAATGTATCGAATGATACGCTTAAGAGCATTGAAATGAGACTCCCTGGGGGCATGCATGAATAAGCACACCTCATGAACAACATAAGCTATGTCTGGCCTGGTGAAGGTGAGATACTGGAGTGCACCTGCAAGGATCCTATACAGAGTAGGATCAGATACTGGAGCACCATCCATGGCACTGAGCTTAGATTTCGAATCAACTGGAGTAGATGAAACTTTGCAATTCGCCATCTTAGCCATGTACACAATCTCTTCTGCATACTTACGCTGACACAAGAACATGTGATTGGCAGACCCGGTCACTGATATCCCCAAAAAGTAACTCAGCTTCCCCAAATCAGTCATTGCAAATTCAGATTTAAGCAAGGCAATAATCTCATTTTTCAATCCGTCTTTGGAGACAGTAAGAACAATATCATCCACGTAAAGTAATAAGTAAGCAGTACTACTACCTCGATGAAAAATAAAGAGTGATGTATCACTCTTGCTGCATACAAACCCAATCTTCAAAATATACCTGGCAAAAAACACGCACGGAGGGCCTGTTTCAGGCCATATAGTGACTTACGGAGACGGTACACATAGTGAGAAACTGTTGGATGGGTGAACCCTGGCGACTGATGCATGTAGAATGTCTCTATCAGATCCTCATGTAAGAATGTATTATTCACATCAAGCTGATGAATCGATCAGTGTTTGCCCATGGCAATGCTTAAAATTGTGCGGATGGTAGCCGATTTGACAATCGGGCTGAAGGTCTCACCACAATCAATACCCTTATGCTGATTTATGTCATTAGCCACAAGTCGTGCCTTATACCTCTCAAGATCTCCACTGTCTCTGAATTTGTGACAAAATAGCCACAGACAACGAATCACATTCACCTCCTCAGGTCTAGGTATTAGATCTCATGTGTGATGTTTAGTTAAAGCATTAAATTCCTCAGACATAGCCGCGTTCCAATTAGGGTTGTTATACCCCGTATTTCCAGAGTATGTACGTGAGGACGTACGTAGAAAAGTTTGAGCCTTAAAGATTAGGCAAGGACGAAATTTTGTGCACAACACCCGAAAAGAATCGTTTTAAATGAAGCGTTTTACAAAACTTGCGAAGGGAAAATTCCGGCTATGTCATTTATATTTTTTGCGGATTTTTCCGAGAGATGAAATATTTTGGACCAACGGGAGGGTGACATGTGTCACCCTCATATTAGACGTTATTTGGGGCGGCAAGTGGACGAATTGGGGTCTTGGGTTAGGTAGGATATTTGTGATAGTTGGTGTGGTAGATGGATAAGGTACACATGGGTAAATCCTCACCCTACACTTGCCTACCACTTGGCTTGATCTTGGCCCTTGGTTGTCTATAAATACCCCAGCTGTGAAGACTTCTTCATCCACAAAATCCCTAAGTCTTGAAAACCCTCTCCTCTCTCTCTCTATGGTTCGCCCAAGCCTTTACCCTCCCCTTCGAGAAGGCCCTGGCGTGGTACACCCCCTCCTAGTGGCCTTGGCCGAGTACCCTCTCTCTCGAGTTGCCTCGTATAAATACCTCCCCGGTAGAAAAGTATTCTCCAAGTATTGTTACTATTCCAAAATACTCGCCCAAATACCTTGTAGTATTCCAAGGTTACACCTATACTAAAAGCCCGAAATACTATTATACTTCCCTTCACTACTAAACGAAACCCTAAGGAAAATCTTCACAGTTGGTTGAAGTATTAGGAAGAAGTTTCGTAGAACTTCTAAGGGTTGTTTGGAGCGGGTTGGAGCACCCGGAGTAGGAGCTAAACGTTGCTCAGGATCGACATTAGAACTTGGATAATTTTGGGCTTATCGAGGTAAATACTCTTGTCATTCTATTGTAATTGGAAATTACATACTGTAGTAGTATAGAAATGTATATTAGATTCATAGAAGAGAATTGAACTGTAATAGAAGGATATTACAGAAAAGACTTGAACTGAAATCACATCAGAAGAATATTAATGTTGAAGATGGTAGACTAATATAACCTTTATAGGTTGAATGTTCTGCGAGTAGCATGTAATACTTGAAAGGTGGACAAGGCTAGCCGGGTTATAGCCGTGGAGCGTTTTGCTAATAGTCGATAATCGTCGCGAGATATGTGATTCTTCCTATCCTCTTGAGCATGATATTTTAAAGAATATATATATATAGTACGGTAGACGTACGTGTGTTAACTGAACGTAGTTTTACGGCAATGTCTTTTGACTTAAGCCTGAATAATAAGAATCTTGAAGTATTTCAAAAGAATTAAGAACCGTTTTTGAAAGAAGAGTAATACTGGGTTTTAAAAGCTTAAGAGTTATACTAGCTTTATGGGAAGTTAGGTATAACGGCTTAAGAGAGATAAAAGAAATGTTTTATTGATTTTAGAAGTTAAGAGACTTGATCTTAAAAGATAAGAGACTTGACTTAATTGAATTAATCTGAATTTTGTTAAAAAGTGTGAAACTTCATTCGTGAGTAATGAGTACTTAATTTTTAAAAGGAAAAATGTTTTACTGATTTCGGAAATCAGAATAAGTATCGAACAAACCACAGCAGCGCTAATAAAGGGAAATGTATTGACTAATAAAGTATTATTAAAACCAGTAGAAACCTCCATCTGCATAGAAGCTAAGATGAGACAAAATGATAATACATTTCCTAGATCATGGCTGCTTTAATAAGATTGTTATAAACAAGAATAACCTACTCACACCTGAGGCATATGTTTCTCAAATTGTTTTAAAGGAGAATTATATATTTAAGTGATTAAAACTATGAACTACGAAACCTTTCGAAAATGAGAAACTTGAGCATTTGAAATTAGGCAAACTTGAACGTTTGGAAAATAATGTCGTTACTTGATTTTACAAAAGGAAGTGTTTTGGTTTACTTAAAAAGATAGTCATTTTATTTTTAGACTACGGGTGTTGTGTGACTTTTGTGAAAGATACGGATCTTTTAAAAAGTTAATGTATGAAGTACTTTGGGGATAAAACCCGAACTTGTTAACATAAAGTAGAAAGTACCTTGTATGAATAAACTTGATTGTGTTGGTTTGTGATAACCTTGTAATACTTTCTTGTTGCTTTGATAAATAAACATGTTAGGATACTACGGGTGTTAGTATCTTGTGATGTTTGTGTAAAGGGGTTTCCCTTGATTGTGTTTATGTTGTTTAAACGATAAACTGTTATGTTAGTATTATATCACTCACCTTGATCCCGGGTTAAGTCGCCTCCGTCGGGGTAGACTCGGTAGTGCATGTGACCTATGATTCGAGAATACCTCATGCGGGTCGGGGGCTATCGCGAGCTACGAGAGTTCGAGGTTAGTGTGCGGGGTTATACCTCATGCGATCTATGTGGCGTGCGATCGCGAGTTCGGGGCGTTGCGGGAGAATACCGATGCGAGAATACCTCATGCGGGCCATCGGGTGGCTATGCGAGTCGCGGAAGTTCGGGGCGGGCCGCGCGCATTAGATCTGCGGCGAGTGGCGAGAACGATCATCGCGATGCAGACAGATCTCATGATACGCTTTATGACCTTGTTGGTGCGTGGGTTTTAGTAGTCGGCTATGCCTTCGTACTTACCGTCACGGTTTTATTATGACACAGTGGGACACGGTGTTCATGTAATTCCTTGGTGCTTTTATATCATAGAAGCCGCGGTGAGAAAGGTATTCCACGCGTGATTGATGTTGTGGGCGTGAGACCCATAGTTGTATTTGAGTGATGACTTTGAGGCGTGAGTCCACGACTTGATCGCTTATTTATTGTGGCGTAATTTGGTTATCATACATGTCTCCCGCTTTATATAGACTACTATGATTTCATTTACGATATTTTGATTCACATACTGTACTGTTGTCGACCTCGCCCGGCTGCGTTATCTGCAGGTAGAAATCGCGATCGCCGATCCTCGCTCTTAGGATCACGATTCGTTTTGGAAGCTCGTTTCTCCGAGGCTTATCGATGGTATAGTCCCTCGTTGTAGGTACTTACATTCAGGGTATGGCGAGCCCCGTCCGCCATTGTTGTCAGATCATTCTTAAGTGCATGAATCTTGTTGTGGCGAGTTGTGAAAAGGATGTAACTGTTCGGGTTTAAGTTTTTATATATATATGCCGAAAGACAATTTTTCTTCAGATAATTGTTCCATATTTCATGTTTTGTTTTATATTCCGCTGATTACTCTGATGTATGTATCACTAGGGTGCCCGGGGTAAGACACCAGTCACGAGGCCGAGTTCGGGTCGTGACAAGGGTCTTGTTTAGCCAATATAGGGTTCTTGGGAATTGGTGAAATAATTTAGGAAAACAAGTTAAATTGGACTTTGGGTTTGAAGATTCCATGTTTTGCACGTATTTCCATTTGGTGAGTGGGGATAGTGGGAGACTCCAAGACGGAGAAATTTGTTGGATATGGAGAAGGACGGGCTGACGTCGTAGGAGGCACCGCGGTGCCTAGATCAAGAATCGCGGTGCTGGAAGGAGCCGTCGTGGCGCCGTGATCAAGGGCCGCGGTGTTGGAGGACTGACAGACCTCTCTGATATTTTGGCGCCGCGGCGCCTCAGCACTTGGTCGCGGCGCTGTCGAAGGTGAGGAAGGAACTTGTTCACATGAGTTGGAGTGTCGCGGCGCTGACACTGAAGAAGTGTTATGTTCTAGTTGCCTTAGGATGACGGGAGAGATGGAAGGCTCGTCAAGAAAAGAGTAATCCAGTTTTTGAAACTGTTTAAGATTCAAAAATAGGAATGTGATCTCGTCGAATATGACGTGAAGAGAGATGTGGATCTGACGAATGGATAAGTCATAGCATAGATAACCCCTATAGTTCGGCGGGAAGCCTAGGTAGACACAAGGAGTGGACCGGGGGGCTAGTTTGAGGGACAGTAAAGGCAAGGTTAGGATAGCATAGACAACCGAATATTCGGAGATGATCATAAGAGGGGACACAATGATAGAGAATTTCGGTATGAGTCATATTGTGAAGGATGCTAGTTGGGAGGATATTGAGTACGTATTCTGAAATTTTTGCAGCATAGACCCAGAAGGATAGAAGTAGGGAGACATGAATCAATAGAGTGCGAATCATATTGTTAATAGTGCAGATGATTCTTTAAGCTTTACCGTTTTGAGGGGAGGTGTGGGGGCAGGAGAAGCGAAAAAATATGCCATTATTAGTACAAAAACGGTGAAACATAGAGTTGTTGAATTCACGACCATTATCGCATTGAAATTTTTTTATACCTTTTTCAAATTGTGTTTGAATGAATGTTCGAAACTCAAGAAATTTGACAAACACTTCCGATTTAAATTTGAGAGGATACAACCAAACAAAGTGAGAAAAGTCATCTAGTAGGATAAGATAGTATTTATGACCGAGAGAACTAGAAACAGGTGATGTCCATAAATCGGCATGTATAATATCAAAGCGTGCAAAAGTAATACTAGTGGATGACTTAAACGGAAGACGAGTATGTTTGCCTAAAGAACAAAAAACACAGTTTTGGGTAAGCTTCCCATTACAAGTAATGAAATTATTGCCTCTAAGAAAATTAAAAAATTGGAGCTCCTGGATGACCAAGTCTATTATGTCATGTGGAAGAATAAATGGCCGCTAGAGAAACGGGAGAGCTAGATCTGGCAACGGAAGTGAGAGTGAATGGATAGATATCCCCATGCTATTGCATCTCGTAAGAGGTGTCCCCGTATGAAGATCTTTCATAGTGAAGCCATAAGGGTCAAAATCAACGGAGACAGAGTTATTACGAGTGAATTTGCGGATAGAGATTAGATTCTTAATCATGTGTGAGCCATATAGGGTATTTTGAAGGGGCAATGAATGAGGAGGTAGTGTGTAAGATGTACAATAACACTTTACTGGAATGCGGTGACCACTATCAACTGTCACAAATTGAGGACCAAACCGTTTGGGAATATTACCTGCAGACCGGTGAGGTGAGAAGTGGCTCCGGAGTCCATGTACCAGTTGTTGTCAGGCTGTTTCATGTTGAGACATCTGAAGACCTGACCCAACTCAGTGGGTGTCATGATGGACGAGGGTTCTTTGGTCTTTGGAACTGCGGCCAAGGCCCGAATCGTGGGTCTGTTGTTCTTCTTGCTGTCCGCGACCCTACCACGACCACGGCCTCCTCTGCCGCGACCTTTGCCACCGCGTCCCTGCTGTGGTTGAGAGTTTTCTAGCGGCGTTGGATCTTGAGGGCGTGTTTCGACAACCAACGCCTTCTGAGTTTGCGCATCCTGCTTAGCACGGTGAGTCTCTTCGAGCAACAAACTGCGAACGAGCTTTGTTAAAACTGGAAAGTGGATCTGCCTGTTGAATTATGGCGGCTAATGTATCATAGTCGCCTTTGGGAAGGACTGCAATCAATTGCAACACCATTTTAGTGTCCGAGACAGACGTGTCGACGTTGGAGAGTTGATCCGCCAGTAGTTTCAACTGTCTGCAGTATTCAGTCATGTTGGAGAAATTTTCAAGGCGTGTATTGTTAAGTTGTTCCTCCAAATACACCGCACGAGTGTGCTTGTTATCTTGAAAGATTTCCTCCAAGCGATTTCATAAATCACGGGTTGTGGCACCAGATTTTATGATAGTAAGAAGAAGATCCTGAGAAATACTACCATAAATCCACTGTTTGACGCCGGCGTCTAGACGACGCCAAGTAGACTCATCAACCTCCGGAGGGCGAGGAATAGTGTCGTCGATGTGGTCAAGCACGTTATAGAGACATGCATGATTACAGAACAGTTCAACCCAAGGAAAATAATGACTGTTTTTTTGATCAAGAAGAATGAAAATATAATTCTTGATATTGGTAACAGTGAGGGCGGGATGAAAAGAGGATGACGACGTGGTGGTGGGATTTGTGGAGGTAGATGCGTCAGAATCAGAAGAATCAGAAGCGTAATCCTAAGTATCCATTTAGAGAAGAGAGAAAAGAAGAAGAAAAACCAAAAATTTTGGGAGGAGATGGGGGAGGAACCGCGGCGGAACTGCCCGAGACGGTGGGTGGTCGGCGGCGGCGGCTCACACAAAGAAAAATTATAGGGTTTTGTGTTAGGCTCTTGATACCATGTAAGATGATATTAATCTTCCTTGGAGAGTTTTCTCATTAATATCAAAGTATATATAGAGTACAATATTCATTCCTTATACAATATGAATTCTAAACCTATACAAAAGAGGAATCATAATCTTATTATAATTATATTTACACAATATATGAAAATATTTTAATTATGGGTAGGAATACAATTATTTCTATAATATATATGTTTACACAAGTGACTGAGCTTTATTTTTCAAGTTGCTAATTTCACTTTTTATTGAAGATTACTGATGCGCGATTAGATGCACACACTTTTAAACGCAAGTGCACGTTATCGTATCAAGTAGTATAGTCTTAGATAAGACCGAATATCGTCCTCTAGGATTAGGGTCCAAGTATCAGTTATCTATTTTCTAGTATCTATTTGGTGAATTAATGATTGATTGTTTGGTTTGTAACTAAGAGTTATGAAAGCTAATTAAATATAAAGATTTAATTCAGATGTGATGAGAATAGGGCTTCTATGTATCCTTACTATCCGCTTATGCTACTTACTAATACACTAACTTATGGTGTTCTTCTTTTGGAGAAAGCAGGTTTTAAATCGCTTTATACTCCCGTTAGGTTATATAAACACTCAACCCAGATTGTTCCTTACCTAACTTTCACGATAAGGGTAACGCTATAGGAGGATTAAACACAAAACCTAGTCGATGGCCACGCGCCAATGCGCAAAATTAGGGTTGTTAAGCCTCATCAACGCTTACAAATCTAATTGAGGTATTTTCATCCCCAATTCAAGATCGTACCCAACTTACAAAGATATTCACAATCCCCTTTTCGTAACTGATTAGAAATCATATAGTGATAACTAGTTGTCAATTAGCTACCAAGAATTCAATTCAATTATTGGATAGATCTCTCAATAAGAATAATCACCATAAGCGTGCATTAATTTATAACATAAGGTTCAAGAAATTCAACATAGAAAGTTCTATAAGAGAATTAGTTCCTATCCATGAATACGACAAGAACTAATTCAAAGTTCATCATGCAAAACGAATTAAAGAAAAGAAAATTACTAATGTTTAGGTCTCAATCTCTGCAAGAAAATCTTGAGTTGTGCAAGAAAGGAACCCTTTAAAAGCGCATAGGGTTCTCCTTTTATAGGTTTAAAAACGCCTCCTTCTTTTCCTGCAGTTCGCCCAAAATCCGTCAAAAGACCTAAAATTTCGCGTCGGCGCTGACCTGGCGATAGGCGCCGAAGTTCAAATCCGTCGGGTGTTTTGGCGCCGCGCTCGATATCTGGCGGCGTCGCGTGCCGTATCTTCTGTAGCTCTCCGGATGTTTAGCGCCGCGCCTGCTTCGTCTTCGAGCGCCACGCTGAGTCTCGCTCTCTACGAATAATGGCGCGCGCCTCGCTTTCTGCAGGAGGCCATGCTACGGTCCGATTTTAGCCTCGTTCGCCACTTTCTCTGTTTTCAGCTATGACATCTCCTCTTTTGCCCTCTTTTTGCTCCTTTTCCGCCATTTGGCCATTTCAATCACTTTGACTCAATAGAAAGAAAAACTATCCTAATACGACACTTATATGTGCAAAATGGGACAAAAGACTAATTAAAACAGACTCAAAAGGTGTATATAAAATACACCGATCAATTACCCGTAATTATCTTCCACGTTTACTAAATAGTGTAAAATCTCTGATCATTCCCTGTTTTTTGGTTCTTTTCAGGTCTTAACCGTATGAGTCTACTTATTATCACAAATCCCGAAAACCTAAAAATATTAAGAAGTGGTTGCCATCATCCACTTGCCAAAGATTTTGATACACAACTTTATAATAATTGGGCAATCTATCACCTTAGAATCAACTGAGCTAGACTGCTTTATAATAGTTTCCATTGAAATGAAGAAATTCATAGCTAAATTGATTTAATTATGCCTTTAATCCAATATTGTCAAACATAATCAAGTGATAACCAAGAAGTACACTATTGTTAACTTTATAAAGAAGTTTGCAGTTCCCTTTCCCCCTGACAATGGAAACTAGAGCAGGGTTCAAAACTCTGTCATCAGTACAGATGAACAAAACTAGGTGCTATCTTTTTATCCGGTTAAGTCTGATGGGTTAGAGTTGCAGGTGAAAGTAACATATATTTACTTATTTAGTGAAATAGTTAAGTTGTGGGTAAGCTAATTCAAAGACCGCAATTAGTTAAAAGAAACCACTATATGTATTAGTATTAGGGGGTGTCGTCTAGTGGTCAACGAAGTGTATAGAAAATTATGAGGTCTTATGTTGAGATTCGGGCGGAAACAAAAAATATACTACTCCCTCTGACACAATATATGTGATATTCTTTCATTTTTAGTTAGTTCCACAAAGAATGACATTTTTTTATATTTACTCACAATTCAATTTTAAACTTTTCATTTTACCTTAATGAGACGATTTATAATCACATAAATATATATTACTTATTTTAGACAAGAATTTTTAAAAGGTTTATTTTTCTCTTAAACTGCGCGTCCAGTCAATTACAGAATGGAGAGAATAGTAGGTAATTTGTTTTCATATGCCTAAACGTAGATATATAGTGTCTGATACCTATATATGTTGATGAGAAGTAACAAGTACCTGATGAAATAATCACGATACCTAACCTTGGTGGGTACTAATTAGAATAGTGGTATCCGATGAAATAGTTAGGTGTAAATATAAATAGCAGGTACCAATGTAATAGTCGAGGTGTCTAAACCTTAGTGGATGCTGGTGAAAAATAGCATATCTAATAGAATAATCAAAATATGCGTAAACTGATCCAAACACCACGATCAGGTGGAGAAAATTGTATACATTTATATATGTCCAAAATAGGATATCATATAAGCAAGAGGGGTTATCGCCTCAAAGCTTGGCTTGTGAAGCAGTCAGCTTGAAAATAAGTCAGTTCAGTATCCTCAATTTAATACATTTCTATTTTAACCACAAAAGAAAACAGAAGTAAATAGGGTGGAAGTTGCACAGAAAATCAGGGGGCAGATGTATTCATAATTCATCGAGATCTGAGCCCAAGATATGTGAGACCCACCTCAAAGTGGATGGATGACGACTCTACAGAACTTAGTGGGACCCACCCCTTGATCACATCCAAAAAGTAGAGAGAGAAATGTTTATTCCCCTACGTGATGTGTGTGTGGGGGTCCCCATTTTTTTTATTGATATCTTGTATGAGTAACCGTGAAAAATCTCATTTTCGGTAAGTGCTCGTTTGGTTGGGCTTTTTAAATGGTCAAAAGTGTTTTTTTTTTGTCAAAAGCATTTTTGACCTTTTTTTTAGTGTTTGGCTGAAAAGATCAAAAGTGTTTTTGGCTGAAAAAATCACTTTTGGCCTCTACAGCTCAAATTTTGGGCTTTTGCCCAGTAGAGGCAAAAAAAAATTTGTCCTTTCCTATTTTTAAGTCAAAAACATTTTTTTTATTGATAACCAAACACGTAACAATTTTTTGATAAAAGCTCTACTTCTATAAGTTCTTTTTAATAAGCTATACCAAACTGACCCTAAATATCAAGTTGGTATGCTTGTATTATTATCATTCCTTTTTTTATTAGTTATCATGTATCTTAGTTTTTTTTTTTTAAATTATAGACTTATCCTTCAGATTGTCGATGTGTAGCATTATGTAATGATGTAAAATGATACAATCTATTTAAAAGTTATATTTGTCAATACATTACAATATAATTCTCTAACGTCTAATTTAAGTGTTACTTTTCTTTTTGGTTTATCCCATAAAAATGTCTATTTCTATATCTAATAAGTTAATAATTCAAACATCATACATCATATATGACAAGTTTAACAAAAATCAAAAGATATTTTAGTACATTACGCATATCTCTAATTTAAAATCACAAGATTAGAAGTCTTTTTATATTTCTTAAATTTTGATTTTAGTTAAATTAAGATACTTAAATTGAGACCGGGAATAGATTACAATACATTCTAAGCGATATGTAACAATCATCCAAACAAGCTCTAAATGGAAGGTGTTCTCCACTTGCTGAGGAGAAGGGATGAGTACAACTTTTCTTTGGTGACGAAGCCCTATAAGATGTTCGTTTCATAGGGCCCATTTTTGTCGGATTTGATAGGCCTTTGGGCGTGTGACCTGGCCCTACAGATGCCACAGAAGAAAGTGACCAATGTTAGTAGGCCCAATTACAAGTTTCTTTACAAGTGGATGGCCCAACCCAAAGGAATCCTGCTATGGGGGGTCCCTTTGTGTTCCAAAATAGCTATCACTACATGGAGGGAGCCAAAGTTTTCAGCTTTAGCAAAAAAAAAAAAAAAAACATTCTCATGTCACGCTATATTTCAAGGAATTCCTCCTTTTCCCCTCCTTTGAAGCTAACCTTCAACTTTCAACAAAATGGTAGTCACCCCTATTTGCATAATAATATCTCAAAGTATGAGTTCTTAGAATATTTTTTTTGATAACGTGCATTTTCGATAGCCACTAATGCTTATATTAGTAAATAGTATGCTGTTTACATCACACTTCTTGTAAACATTAGTGAAATTTCTCCAAGAAAGAACTTTTGTTTGGAGTTTTTTTGAAAAGAAAAAAATGAATTTAGGATCATATATACAATAACATACTCAGTGAAATTACACAATGTGAGGTCTGGAGAGGGTAGAGTGTACACAGACCTTTAACTCCGCTCCTAATTATTATGTCTCGAGTCCAAACAAGTTGACGATTCCTCACTATTCTATTTAATTAGCATCGATTTTTTTTTAATTGCCAAGAAGCTCAACATTCTCTGCACCATCAATGATAGCATGTCATCCTTAATTATCCGCCCTAACATCATGAGAAAGAAGCCAAAAGAACTGATTAAGAATCTTTAGTGGATTTTTATTAATTGTAAAATATTAGCAAGTTGTTTATTAATTAATAATTACTACTCCTAGTACATTGCATGATCGAAAACTAGGCCCCTCGAGCCCACTTAAACTTTTTTTGCATCACTTACTAGGATGACTTCATAAAGCAAATCGAGTTAGCAGAGCAGCAAACTTTATTAATTTCCACCTATTACGCTTTCAACGCTTTATGGAAATTAAAAATAATAATTGAAACACTATATTTCTGTACAATTCTAGCAATGTTACTAACTACAAGATCACCCCACCCCTTTCACTCTGGGGTGACGGAGGAATCGTATTATTCGAGCCGTTTTTTTTCTTGACTCGAAATGAGAGTAGATTTAAAAAAAGGATTTTAGAATGTCTAGAGTTGGATCAGGAGGGTCTCTTAACGCCTTTTTTTTCTTCTCACCGGAGTTGTGAATTTGACACACACTAACAGTGTTAAGTGCCGGTTGAGTTGTATATAGACAAATAAAATGAGTTGAATAAGTAGATAAATATAATCCGTCCAAAATTTACTTATTTGTACAGAAATATAGTGTTCCAATTAGTATTTTTAATTTCCATAAGCTTTGAAGTCCTAATAGGTGGAAATTAATAAAGTTTTCTTCAAAATAAGCCTATTCAAAATGTTACTATATTTCACACACACTAACAGTGTTAAATGTCGGTTGGGTTGTATATGTTGGAAATATTTATTAAACGTGAAATAAAATTAATCATATTTAATTATGACTCGAACAATTGGGATCCCGCACGTGGAAAACCTTGTTTACACACACGTGCACACGTAATGCCAATGATCATATTTTCTCAATGGAAGAGATATTGGTACAAATTTGAATTGTTTGAGACTTAAGATAATAGACGGTTATTGACCAAATGACGTTGATTTCACGTTGGTAAATGAAGGAAAAAGTGTACAATGTGTTTAAAGATGAAACGAGTCATGAATCGCCTCCGCGGTGCCAAACTGCAGGGCCGCGACGCCAACTCTCTGAAGTTAGAGCGTCGCGGCGCCTCCCTGCAGGGCCTCGGCGCTGGTAGTCCAGAAGCTGCGACGGAAGACGAAAAGACATGACTCTTGGGCTGGTTTTAAGGCATTAAACCTCCATTACATCCCAAATGAATTCAGCCATTATTTGGCTGAATTAACACTCCATAATCAAGGTCATTACATGGTCATTCAAGGCCATTACACGGGCAATTGGAAAGTCATCTTCTCAACACTATAAAATGAGGCCTTTGGCTCATTTGCAAGAACACATTTAACACATTCTCTAGACAATTTCCTGAAATTGTTCTTCCTCTCTAGCAATCAAACACTCTAAGATCTTTCTTCCTATAGCGAACTCTTGAGTCTCCTTTGCTCATTAGTTTGGTTGATGTTTTATCTTGGGAGATAAGTTACCTCCGTTGAAAGGAATATACGGGACAATATTATCTTAAAGAAAGATTGATCATCAATTAACTCAACGAGACAAGTTTCCTTGTTCACATTGGTTGTTGTTGTGACTTTTCTCGTTCCTTGTTATTACCAATATATTCCAACAAGTTTAAGATAATATCCGTTGTTTCAACAACAACATGTCTGTTGAAGATCAAGTCAAAGCTATGGACATCAATGTTGTTGCTCAAGGTAAGATGAACCGAACTGCGCAAGGCGTTCCAAACGTCCTTGCTCCTTCTCAAGTAAGCGCTAATGATCCAACTCCTGTTGATTCTCACCATGAACGTCCAGAGAAGTTCATGGGTGCACACTTTAAGAGATGGCAGCAAAAGATGATGGCTTTCGTGACGGTTATGAGAATGTCACGTTTCCTGACCGAAGACCCTCCACAAGTTGGGAAAGACGCGGACCCTCAGCTAAATGATATGGCGGGAGGGGGATGAGGTATCCATGTCACTGATGATATAAAATTGGCTAGTGAGGCAAACATCGTCGAAGACACGCTCCTAGATGATATGGTTGAAGAATTCTCAGCAATGGTGATAGAATCCAACCTTGTTGAGAATTCGACACAATAGTGGTTGGACACGGGTGCTACCCGTCATATTTGTTCCAATAAAAACACCTTCTCCACATATACACCAGTTACAAATAAGAAGTTGTTCATGGGCAACAACTCTTCTTCAAAGGTGCTGGGGGTAGGAAAGGTAATCCTCAAAATGACGTCCGGGAAGGAGCTGATTCTCAAGGAAGTGATGCATGTCCCAGAAATTCGAAGAAATTTAATTTCTGGAACTATATTAGTAAATGTTGGTTTCAGACTAGTATTAGAGGCTAATAAATTTGTAATCACTAAGAACGGAACGTTTGTAGGAAGGGGCTTCTCATGTGAAGGCCTCTTTAAGGTTAATGGTACACATATAGTGTCTTCTACCTCATCGTTCAATAAAATAGAACTTTCTACTTACTTGATTGAGTCATCTAATTTATGGCATCATAGATTAGGACATGTTAACTATCAATCTATTCAAAGATTGGTAATGTTGGAATTACTGTCGGCTATCGACATAAACCCTCAACATAAGTGTGAGGTGTGCGTAGAGGTAAAACTTTCCAAGAGTCCCTTTAGATCCGTCGAAAGGGAAACCATCCCTCTAGAACTCATACATACAGACATATGTGACTTGAAGTTCGCTCAAACTAGAGGGGAAATAAGTATTTTGTGACGTTCATAGATGATGGCATAAAGTTTTGCTACCTTTACTTACTTAAAAATAAAGATGAAGCTTTTGAATCCTTCAAACGCTACAAAGCAGAAGTTGAGAACCAACTAAGCGAACAGATTAAGATGACCCGTAGTGATAGAGGGGGAGAATATGTGGCGCATTTTGAAGAATTTTGTACCCAATCGGGTATAGTTCATCAAACGACGGCTCCTTATTCACCTCAATCGAACGGTGTTGCTGAATGCAAGAACCGAACACTAAAGAAAATGATGAATACCTTACTCATCAAATCTGGACTTCCTAACACATGTGGGGATAAGCTGTCCTTACCGCAAATAAGATTCTTAATAGAGTTCCACACAAAAGTAATGACAAGATCTCATACGAACTATGGAAAGGAAAGAAACATACCTACAAATATTTAAAGGTATGGGGTTGTCTGGCAAAGGTAAAAGTACCTATGCCAAAGCAGGTCAAGATTGGACCTAAGGCTGTGGATTATTTATTCATCGGATATGCTGATAACAGTAGTGCTTATCGCTTCATAATGCATAAGTCGGATGTACCATACATGTATGAAGATACGATCCTGGAATCAAGGAACGCGTGGTTCTTTGAAGACATATTTCCATATAAGGAAAATGACAACCTCTCGCAAACGAAGTTATGAGCAAACTTCTGATGAACTAGGAGTCACTAACTACCTAAATCAAAACAGTTCAGATCTAGTAAATTCTGAAGTAGCTGACGATCCGGAATTTAGTATTCCAGATTCTCAGGACTTAGAAGATTCAGAGATGGAACCAAGGCAAAGCAAAATGGCACGGAAGGACAAGTCCTTCGGTCAAGACTTTGTAGCTTATTTGGTTCAGGACGAACCACAGCAATCGTCGAAGCGTTATCAACTCCAGAAGCATCGCTCTGGAAGAAAGGTATAGAAAACGAGATAGAATCCTTCCTGCAAAACCACACCTGGGAGTTAGCAGATCTTCCTCCAGGATACAAACCTTTGGGTTGTAAGTGGATCCTCAAACGAAAGTTAAAGACAGATGGCTCTATCGACAAATACAAGGCTAGGTTGGTGGTCAAGGGCTATCGTCAGAAAGAGGGTCTTGATTACTTCAACACCTATGCATCGGTATCCAGAATGACATCCATACATATGTTCATAGCTATCGCCGCCTTGCGGGATCTTGAAATACATCAAATGGATGTCAAGACAGTCTTTCTAAATGGCAATTTGGAAGAAGAAATATATATGGACCAACCCGAGGGGTATGTGGTTCCAGGACAAGAGACAAAAGTGTGTCGGCTTGTCAAATCTTTGTATGGGCTGAAACAAGCCCCTAAACAATGACACGAGAAATTTGATAGTACTCTACTATCAAAAGGGTTCGCCATTAATAAATGTGACAAATGTGTTTACATGAAAGGATGTTGACACACAATTTTGACCCTCTCATCCAACCATTAACTATAAAATTACACTAATTTTTAAAAATAATTTTAACAATTTTATAGTAATAAAAGGCAACAATAGAACATAATACATGCACAAATAAGCATTCTCATAACGACATCGCATTAAATACTAATTACACAATACGCCCGCATTTAATATTTTAACACCGCGTAAATATGTAAATAAGTAATTCAATAATGACATTCTAAGCTTTAAGCACTTCATAAATATTACGTCCGCATTTAGTAATAATAAATACGTAAATAAATAAATACATAAAATAAATAATTTAACAATAGCGTCGCATCAAGCATTCCTTAAAATTATAGCTACGTTTATTAATACGCAAGACAATTTCATAATTATTGTTTGTAATTTAAACCCCTATTAAACTAATTTCAATCTAATACATACGTTTTAATAATAGTGTCGCATTTATAAAAGCATTAAGCAATCCTTAAATATCATATCTGCATTTAGCATTTAAATAATGTAATAATAATTTAGACCCCAATTTATTTCCCATTAATTAATTTTACCTAAAACTAACTCCTAAAAACTAATACCTAATTAAACACCCACAGCCCAAAAACCATCAAATTCGTCCAGCCCAATTCACAGCCCACAACCCGCTGGCCCATCAGCCCTCCCCCTTCCTTAAACATACCAACAACCCTAAAAACGCAAGGGGGCCCAAGAAAAAAAAAGGTCGTCGCCTTCCCTCTCACGCCCCCATGTTCGCCGGAATCCTCGTCGGATTTTCCGGCCACAAAATCCGGCGTATTCTTCCCCCTTTCACCTCAAAATCATTTCGAATCAGAATCATCCAGGAAATCCCTTATAATCCTAACCTATATCACACCCAAATCTCACAAAATCACCGCGAGATCAGTCCTTACCATAAAAATCAGTCCAAAAAAATCTCACCAAGAATCACAACTAAATCTGCCCAAAATCGTCATAAAACTTTCCATGAATCAAAACCTAAATCAAGGCTATAAATAGAGATTTATACACATGCAAAAGGGGGTCCCCCCAGAAACAACAGGGAATCGAAAGAGCAGGCATCTTTTAACATCAGTTAATAACCCAGTCGGGAGGCATCGAAGAAACGATAGTCTAATAGCGATAATCAAAATCCTCAAACCCCTTTTCTCTCAATACCAATTAAGAACCAGCAACTATTCTCCAAGAAAAAACTCTGCCATTTTTCATTCGCATAGCAATACACTCCGAGTGGATCGACAACTTGATACGATGCCTCAGTTCGCTGCCCGGAGAAGGTAATATTTTACCCTTCTAAGTCTTAAGATTTCGCTTGATATTAATGTATGAAATATGTGTTTCGTGCGAAGGCTTATGTGTATTAAGTTGATTACTGAACCTGTTTAACTATATGTATACTGTTTAAGTTCATTTCTAATACTGTGCATGTATGGAGTCCCGATTACTTTAAGGGTCACATGATGTGATATTTGATATAATGTACTTATGCTGGACTTCAATCTGTATGACATATCCCCATTAGATCCTAGATGTGCTTGGTTATGGTTGATTCTCTGATTCATCCTTTGTCTGTTTATATCCTTAGGTGGTGTCGGGTTTACATTTATCATTGAGTGATATATGTCAATTCCAGCGAGTATTTTGATATGAATAGATGGTATCTGGGTTAACCCTTCCTTTATTGAAATCGGTCATGACATGTTAGTTTAGTGTCTTACTTGTTTACATTTTGTCTACAAGTTCAAATCATCTTAAAATAGGCATAGATACAAGTGAGAATGATGTTGGCTAAATGAGTATGTGTTCACATATAGAATCGATGTTAAGATATATGCTCTCTCTTTAGTTATATGCAAGCTGTATACAAAAATATGTGTTTATCTGCCTCAGTCTTCAGTTTGATTTGTGTGAGTATCGATGCCTCCACGTAGTTATAATAGTTTGTTCCAAGACCGTGAGCATTCATTTCTGCCTTTGCATTGTCTGTTTGGCCTGCGAGTTCACGTCTGGGTTAAGGCCTTTCTGTTTGCTTCTCGTTTATTCGCTAACTGCTGACCTTGCTAAAATACAAATTCAAATTATGTTGAATGATTGCTATGCTAAATGCTCATTTTTTATTTCCTTGTATTGTTGATAAGTTTGGGTATATACTAATCCTTATCTTTTCTTATTTTGACATGAAATGCACTGGAGCAAAAAAATGAAGAGTCTCATGGCGAGACTCATCACAAGCTACAGCAAATGAAAACCCGCATCTATGTGCATTTCTCTATCCGCATCCGTGATTCCAAAGCCACAGGCGGAATGACATCGCCACTCCTTCGAGTCATCTTTATTTATTCTTTATTCTGTTTCATTTATTTGTTGTAAATTAATTGTCTAACATTACACTACTAGCGCGACCTTTAGGATATTTAAGCTTTGAGTTGCCATTAAGAGGTAGCTTGACATTAGGAATTTGCTTCCTCTAACTTAATTATTTTAGGGCTCGCTATGCATTGCTTAAGTTGCATTAAATAACCTAATGACTTTTCACTTGCATAACTCTTCACGAAGTTAAAGTATTATTTGTTATCAAATTCTATAAACCTTCTCATTAACATTCGTAATAAAAAATTAGTTTCGCTTACTAGATACCTTGCATGCTAAGCCTATTTTATAAATGCATCTTTGGTCATAATCAATGTCGTGCATCATCCACTTATTTTTTAAGTATTTTATGAAGGAATGTTTTCAAAACTAACTTTGTCTTTTATACACAAATCTTACAATTTTATTAAGAATACATCTTATACTTACAAATATTTTTTTACTTAAATACTTTTAAACATGCATTTTCTTAGCATAATAATTAACCCAGGTTTGGCAGGACAATCGCAAGTTAGCGGATCTTAGAGGGTGCCTAAACTCTTCCCTCTAGATTAATAAAGAACCCTTACCTAGAATCTCACACTAGTTTTGCATACCATTAAGATGGAGTTAATGTTGACTTTAACCTAGTTGACATTTAGGTGTCCTAATTCACCCAAACTAATTAGGTGGCGACTCCGCGAACCCTTAGCACCTTTTTAGCATTTAGCACCCTCTAAAACCTTTTAGCATTTTATTTTATTTTCTAACATTTTTATTAAGCAGGATCCGCTAAAAGAATGTCGCGGTCGAAAAAAGGGTGTGACAAAGGAAATGTCGATTCATTCGTCATGATATGCCTCTATGTAGACGACTTATTGATCACCGGTAGCAGTCCTAGGATAATCCTAGAGACTAAGAACATGTTAAAACAATGTTTTGACATGAAAGATATGGGTGTCGCAGATGTCATATTAGGGATCAAGATCTCTAAGACATCTAATGGACTAGTCTTGTTCCAATCTCACTACATCGAAGATGTGCTGAAAAAATTTGAGATGTTCGACAGTTCACCGGTAACGACACCATTGGACAGAAGTCAAAAGATTGACAAGCATCTTGGTGTACCCATACGCCAGGAGCGATACGCATAGGTGATTGGAAGTTTGTTGTATGTCACAAACTGCACTGGACCAGATATCGCTTATGCAGTCAATAAATTGGCTAGGTACACCCGTAATCCAAGTGAGGATCACTGGAAAACGTTGAATAGGGTACTACGATTCCTGAAGTTCACACTAAAGTTCGGGTTACACTATTCGAGATATCCAGCGGTACTAGAGAAGTCTGATGGTATGGCCCGGATATCTGATAGTGACGACATCAAGTCCACCAGCGGATATATTTTTACAATCGGTGGTGGAGTTGTGTCTTGGAAGTCCTCTAGACAAACGCTGATTGCCCGATCCACGATGGAGTCGGAATTCATCGCTTTAGACAAAGCGGGAGAGGAAGCTGAATGGTTTCATGGGTTTCTAGAGGATGTCCCGTGTTGGGAAAAACATGTATCTTCTATAATGATCCACTGCGATAGTCAGTCGGCTCTAGGAATAGCACGAAGTTCTATGTATAACGGAAAGTCTCGTCATATTCGACGGAGACACGAGTCTGTTAGACAGCTGATCACCTCGGGAATTATTTCCATTGATTATGTGAAATCTAAGGAAAATATCGCTGACCCCTTGACGAAGGGAATGACCAGAGATCAAATGTACTGCTTGTCTAGGGTAATGGGCTTAAAACCCAATCAATAAGAATCGATATAGTGGACACCCAACCTTACGGACTGGAGATCTCAAGGATAAGGTTCAATGGGAAAACTGAACTGTAACGGTTCAGTTGAGTGCTTCGGTGGAAGCAAGAGCACTTCGGATAATGATTTGTTCTTAAGAAACATAATCCAAGGTCATTCCCGTGATAGACAAAAAGTGCTACATGTAGAAGGGTAGAGGATAAGTTTCCAAATCTTTAATGATCCTCAATATTTTGAGGTTAGATTGGGGAAACTTTTAATGGTTCCTAACGCTTGCACAGCGGGGTATTACAAGATACCTAGTTGGAGACCACCTATTTAAGTATGAGTACAAACCGCCTCAAATGAATGTACTTAAGAATCCAAGTGTGTCCACGGCCCACGACGGACAAAACATACAAGAAAGATAGAGTAGGAAATGTGTTGTGTTGATACCATTGTCTTGGCATATACTAAACATTGACGGTTCAAGACATCACGTTCACCGCGCAGTAAATATTTCCGATGGTATTCTACTATGGAAGGTTCAAAGCTACGACTACTTCTTCAGATGCAACATCAATCCGCCAGTTGATTGCTAGAAAGACACCAGTTGCGTGCACCAAAATCTCTTCCAAGAGGGGATTATTGAAAATATTTATTAAACGTGAAATAAAGTTAATCCTATTTAATTATGACTCGAACAATTGGGACCCCGCACGTGGGAAACCTTGTTTCCACACACGTGCACACGTAATGCCAAAGATCATATTTCCTCAATTGAAGATATATTGGTACAAATATGGATTGTTTGAGACGTAAGGTAATAGACGGTTATTGGCCAAATGACGTTGATTTCACGTTGGTAAATGAAGGAAGAAGTGTACAATGTGTTTAAAGATGAAACGCGTCATGAATCGCCGCGGCCCGAAAGGGCCGCGACGCCAAACTGCAGGCCGCGGCGCCAACTCTCTGAAGTTGGAGCATTGTGGCGCCTCCCTGCAAGGCCGCGACGCTGGTAGTCCAGAGGCTGCGACGGGAGACGAAAATACATGACTCTTGGGCTGGTTTTGAGACATTAAACCTCCATTACATCCCAAATGAATTCAGCCATTATTTGGCTGAATTAACACTCCATAATCAAGGCCATTACATGGGCAATTGAAAAGTCATCTTCTCAACACTATAAAATGAGGCATTTGGCTCATTTGCAAGAACACACTTAACACATTCTCTAAACAATTTCCTGAAATTGTTCTCCCTCTTTAGCAATCAAACACTCTAAGATCTTTCTTCCTATAGCGAACTCTTAAGTCTCATTTGCTCATTAGTTTGGTTGCTGTTTTATCTTGGGAGATAAGTTGTCATTACTCCATTGAAAGAAATATACGGGGCAATATTATCTTAAAGAAAGATTGATCATCAATCGACTCAGCGAGACAAGTTTCCTTGTTCACATTAATTGTTGTTGTAACTTTCTCGTTCCTTGTTATTACCAATATATTCCAACAGTATATGAACAAGTAAAATGAGTTGAATAAGTAGATAAATTATAATCCGTCCAAAATTTACTTATACTTAACAATGTAGATCAATGCTAATCCGTCAAACTCAATCAATTTATTTTCTTTAATTTGAAAGAAATTTAAGTAATCTAAAAATAATTTCCCATGATTATACACATATCTACACGCTTTTTGTAGATATTTCTTTTTATCTCGTACATGCATTAAAAAAACACTATTGGTCAAAAAAGAATAAAACAAATTATTTACGAGGTTTGAACAAATGAATTTTATTGAGCGGCGAGTATATTTTTTTATAGATGACTTAAATACATGACGATATATTATAATTTAAATTGCAAGAGTAACTTAGCTGTTACGATCCACTAAAATTCGACCATTTTTTCTTCTCATACAACCATCCTATTTTCCTTTTTTCTCTCATCGTTATCTCTTTCTTAATAATTGCCTGTTAAATATGAGCTAATTACTTAATTAATGCAAAATGTATATAGATATTTTATATTTCAATGCTTAAGCACTCGAATTTTCTATTATGTGTCAACATAAGAACCGATCAATGCATGTGGAATAATGCAATATTTCAACAAAAGAATCATTTTGCGATATATTGGCATATATAATTGTCATATAAAAACATTTAAATATATACAATAAAGTTTCCAAACTTTTGCCAACGCATAATGTACCAATACTTCGAGACATATAAATATTCCATACTTTAAAAGGAAGTAACTAGACACCCAAAGGACATCATACTAACAGCAAATGAAGTATCGAGTTAGTGGAATTGTCTTCCTTTAAAATGACAATACACCAAGTTTTTAATATTTATTTAACTTATTTTCCACTTACCAATAATGCAAGAACTTTATGATATTTAATTCTCTTTTACAATATTAAACTATTTAAAATAGCTAGTTTTAACGGCTACCATTTTGAAAAGATACCCATAGTAGAAAACCAGCTTCGAGACCAAATAATCCAAAATATTAATATCAAAATTAAGTGGTTATGTGGAAAGATTAATTGAGGTTCCATAACTTTTAGTTATTGTATTAAATCTCTTCTAAACAAGATTTCTCTATACCGGTTCTAATAGAGAATAACAAAGTTCAAGTGGTATATATATGTGCCAAAATTTTAAAAGGCAAGTATAGGTTAAATGACGATATCAAAATAGGTTGCCTCGCATTTATTTTATTTTATAGTATAGTTAGTTTTACATTATCAGTGTATACATAAGTGAACTCCAAATAAAATGAAGGAAAATATATTTCTCGGCAAATGTTTTCTAGGAAAATAAGTGGATATCTTACTTATTTTTTTATGTTCGGTACATAAGCAAAAAAAATTATTCTAAAATATTTGTATATAATCTAGCTAGATAAATACTACGAGGGTGAATGAGGGTGGGGTGTGGAGGTGGGAGGTGGATGATGGTGGGGTGTTAGACCGATTTCCAATTGCTCACGCAAGTGTACGTATCATTACAATTAATATAGTCTGGTAAGACCGAATATCGTCCACAGAGACTGGTTTCTAATCACCGAACATCTATTCTAGGTTATCTATTTGGCAAACGATGGTTGATTTGGGTTTTTATCTAACACTACTAGAGTAATTGCAAGAATTAAACTAAATTATTGAGGTTTAATCAGTTATGAAGGAATTAGGGCTTCTAATATCCTCAACTATCCGCTCTTTTCAATCCTTAATGCAACTAGAATGACTTCTTCTACGTTAAGATAGCGGTTAACTAAACTGTCTTATATTCCGGTTATGATATATAATCGCTCAACCCCAGTGCAGAAACCTTCTATATTTCTATGATAGGTTTTACCACATAGGAGGATTAAGAACAATAACATATAATGCTACACAAGTATCGGGGTACTTTCGTCCGCGATTTTAACCTATGTCTATTCAATTACAGCATATTCAAATCTCTCCTCTCGGTTCTTGATTCGAAATCATATAGATTATGATAATTACTGATCAATTAACTATCAAGCATTCATACCATTATTGAATAAATTTTAATCAAGTGAAGAAAGAATCAATTTAATGCATTAATTCATGAAAGAGAGTTTCAAGCGAAAAATGGGAAAACTCTAATAAAGTGTTTAACTCTTAGCCATAGACATGCTAAGAACTAATACAAATCCCAACATGAACTGAATTGAAAACTAAAGAAAGAAAAATTACTTAGAACTAGGTCTCCAATTGTAGCCGCCAAGCATTGTGTTGTGTTTTTCCCTAGAGAAGAAGATATATCTGGCAGAATAATCCCTAAAATCTGTCCCAAGGGTTTATATATTTTGTCAATAACGTGTGCCTTGAAACCTTTTGCCCCTTGCCAATTCTGTTTTGGACTGGAAATTCCCGCATCGGCACCGCAGTCTTGTAGAATGGCACCGTGGTGCCGAAAGTACTGCGGCTTCTCAGTAATTATGGCACCGCGGTCCTGCAGTCTTTCGTCCGGATCTGCCAACTTTCATCTTTTTTGCTTCGGGAGCTCATTTTCTGCCCACTTTTAGCTTCTTTTTTGTCATTTTGCCATTTAGAACCGTTGTGACTCAAAAGAAAGAAAAACAACCCTAACAAGACACTTATTTAAACGAAAATGGGAAAAATACTAACTAAAAATGACTAAAAAAGCATAAAGTAAATACGCCTAACAAATACCCCCAAACTTAATCTTTTCTCGCCCTCGAGCAAAGATCAAAACAAAATCAACGAAACAAAAAAATAAAAAGACTCAAATCAAGCAGCTGCACAAGGTTACTTAGACAAGCATGAATGTCAGTTGGGATAATATCCTGGAACATATTGTTATACCCCGTGGTTCGGGCCTGGACCGGTCGTGGTCTCAGCGGCCAGAGGTGATTGTAGGGCGCGCGCCAAGGTCTTGAGGGGTCGCTGAGATTCAGCCATGGCCGGAAGCAGGCGCGCGGAAGATCCGTGTTCGCGGGAGTTCTGCGGCCAGCCCGAAGCAAGGCGGCGCCGAGGCGGAAATCGGTAAAAACTTAGGAAAAGTCAGTTTTTATTTTGAAAGGGCTGAGTGGGGACAAGTGTCCCCATCTGACTTTTACATGCAATATATTGACCAAGTCTTAAAGACTTGGTCATTTGTCATCTCTCTCTTTGAAAAACCTCTTCCTTCTCTCTAAATATTTCAAGCTCCTCATTCTCTCTAAAAATCCAAGAGGATTCTAGCCTTAAGAAAAATCTGAAAAATTAAAAGACATGAAGGAGGCTTGTGGCTAGCTTGTGAAGGTGGTGGTGGTGGTATTCTTGGTAGAAAGGCTAGCAAATTGTTGGATAAAATTTGGCTAAAGCTCTAAGGTAATGATTCTTCCTCTATTATTAGTTTATAGAGTTGCATGTTAAGAAGAAAATACTTATGGTGGTAAATAATGCTCTTAGAGTCATCAGATGCTAGAAATGTGGGTTGAATATGAAGGATTTGGCTAAAGAAATATTATGAGCATGTTGTAGCCTAAAAACCACCTTAGAATTGTTAAGTGTACTATTATAACTTATGGGGCAGAATTTTACACACCCAAGATTAGGTGTGTAATCCCCTTTGTGTTGGTTTGGTTGTTGGGCCTTAATAAGGCGTTTGAATGTTGAAAAATCGGCCTTTGAAAAGGTGGCAAAGTGAGTAGAAACAAAGGAAATGCTGCCCAATTTTCCTTAAGGAATTGATAACTTGAATTTGGAATTTCTACATTGAAATTAGAGGTTAATAAACACACTATGGTTATTATAGGTTGACATATTACTTGCGGTAGTTGGACTTAGCAAGTGGATTGACCAAGGAGGTATGTAGAACTTTTCTATCTCTTGAGCATGAGTAGTTGTACCTATGTAGTACGGTAGACGTACAAGGTTTGATATCTTCCACTTGTTTTAAAAGTATATGCTACTTGTTTCATTTCAAAAGTATAAGTCCCTTGGATTTAGGGAAAAGGTATTTGACAAAGGGATAACGCTAATATAATGACTTTATGGGAAGTTGGTTATATTAGTTTTCTTGAAAGGTTCACAAAGAAAGGTTTACTCTAATTAAAACAAGTACGGGTAAAAGATTTGAAACTAAGAAAGGTGAATTGATTTTTAGGCATTGGTTGCCTAAGGTTTTAAAGGAAATGAAGTCACTTGATTTAGAAGCCTATTATATTTCTAAAAGAAAATGTGACTTGTCTTGAAAGAAATCGTAACTTGATACTATGGTGATTAGTATCTTGGAATTTTGTATAAAAAGAGTTATTTCTTAAAAAGTTAGAAGTACATGGTACTTGGGTTGAATTCCCGGATTTTCTATTAAAAGACATGTTAGTGCCGTGGGATACTAAAATGAGAGGATATATTAATAATGTTAATAAGAAGTTAGGGGATTTCTTAACTTGCTTATGTTATGATAAGCCGGTAGTGCTTATGTTATGATAGGCCGGTAGTGCTTATGTTGTGATATGATAAGCCGGTAGTGCTTATGTTATGATAGGCCGGTAGTGCTTATGTTGTGATATGATAGGCCGGTAGTGCTTATGTATGATATGATAGGTCGGTAGTGCTTATGTTATGTATGATAGCCGGATGAGCTATGTTATATATTTATATTATTACGGGGTAAACCCCGAGTTATTATTTATGCCATGGATTTGCTACCCATGATGCGAGTGCGGCGCTTGCACTCACGCGATCCCACCACGCGTGATCCACGCGGGTGAAATAGTCCCATGCGAGTACGGCGATGGTACTCATGCGGGTCCACAGGATCCATGCGGGTGAAATAGTCTCATGCGGGTGAAATAGTCCCATGACGAGGCGGATGACCTCATGCGGGTCCACAGGACTCATGCGGGTGAAATAGTCCCAGGAGTAGGATTGCTTAATGATACTACGGGCGAGGTATCCTGTTTTGATCGTGAGCCTCCTATTTTTATGTTATAAGTTTTATACTTGTTACTCTCATTATTAGTAAGGCACAGTGCAAGGAAATTGATTTTTATCTATGACTCCAGCTTATTTTGACTTATGATATTACTACAGTATTTTTCAGTTTTACATACTTGGTACGTTGTGTACTGACCCCGCCGCCGAGGCTGCGTTAAATCTGTGGTAAGGAAGCGGTGGTAGATCCTCATTCCTAGGATCTCTTACTCAGGTGTCAGGAGCTCCATTTCTTCGGAAGCTCGACTTTTGGTATGGTTCTCCCCGGTGTTGTGATATTTTGTACATTCAGGGGCATGACGGGGCCCTGTCCCGTCATAGTGTTACTTATTCTTAGAGGCTTGTAGTCCTGGCATAACTTGGGTTGTTTAAGGATATAGCTGTTCGTTTTGATGTACTTTTGGGGTAGTCATTTTTGGCTAGACTGTTTATATTATTATGGTTGTTTTACCTTGAGTTTATTTCCGCTGGTTTTCTCTGATGTTGTGTCACGAGGGTGCCCGGGTCAAGGCACCGGTCACGGACCCGGGGTCGGGTCGTGACACATATATACCATGAATATAGAAATTTAGAATTTTAAGCCAGATATTTTGCAAATTCATTTCAATCACACTCAATGGAAACATGAAAACTAAACTATGCATGTCAATTTCATTTAGTTCTATGAGCCCGTTTACTTGTTATTCTCCACTAATCATAGACATACACTCTAGAGATCTTCGAGACTTTTCAGAGTTGTAATTTAGGCTTAGGCAGGGGTAGATAAAAGTTGGCATTTAGGCTCAAATTACGTACCATAAGCGTTTTTCTCATTCAACCATTTTAACCTTCTTTTTGATATTCTTTTCCGTTCATACCTATCATTCTCTCTTCTCTTTTTGAGAGCATGAAACACATTCACATAGGGACCCCCAAACTTAAACTTTTACATTTTTTCATTGGGGTGCATCAATTTTTTCACTATCTTTTGGTATTTCTTTTTCACTTTTTTTCATCCCTGTTTTCACTTACTGCTTATTGCACACAAGGGAATCATGGGGTGTCAAAGAAACAACTTATTTTAGGCTCAAAAGGGGCTGACTAGAGACAATTTACTGCATGGTAGGTAACGAAAGGTAAGAAGGGCTAACAAATAAATGTCTGAATCCTCTCCCTAAACATGTACATCTTTAACTATTTCGCCTCAAATAACAAGCAAGCAAACTCATAGACATTTTTCATAATTGACAACAAATAGGTTAAGTACAATTATCCCAAATAATTAGATTTTCATGAATTTTTGGCATATCTAACTTAAGCACACATATTTTTAGCTTCTAATTCCATTACATTATCCCACTTAATTCACTAGGTATCTTCGGCAACTACAACATGCATGATCATTAAAAATAATTGACTCATATAGACACAATAAAAGACACAAAAACTGAATCAAAACAACTCAAAACAGAAACACAAAAATAAAATAAGCACCCCCCAAACTTAAACGACACATAGTCTCAAATGTGTAACGACTCAAAAATTAAAAAGGGACGACTTACAAACAATAGCGGCTCAAGATGGTGGCGATGACGGTGGATGTTGCATTGAGACGGTATCTGTGGGAAGGGATTTGGTGATTTAAGGCTTTTTATTTTTCTGAAATCGCGCCCAGGCACCACGGTCCTGCAGAATGGCACCGTGGTGCCGAAAGTACTATGACCTTTTTGAACATTCGGCACCGCGGGCCTGCAAAAATGGCACCGCGGTGCCTATCCGATTCCGTATTTTCCATCATTTTCTTCGTGCTTAGTCTCCGATTTCCTCACCTGTCATCACAACACAACCCAAAAAAAATACCAAACGTAAGACTGTTCTATTTAAACTAATTGCATAATTTAACATTGGGTTGCCTCCCAAGTAGTGTTTTCTTTAACGTCTTTTAGCTGGACGCAAGTTCCTTAATCAATCACTGGAGTAAATTAACCCCACAACCTATCTATTTAAAAATTATTTCCTTTTCCTCATTTTATTCTTCTTTTTCGAAGGATTGGGTTCAGTAAGGTTTACCTTTTTGTCAGCTTCCATCTCATCCACTTTTGTTTCAGCAATCCACCTAACATGTGGGTTCACAGCTATCGCAATGATTCTCCTACCTTTGGTTTGTGCTTGATGAGCTGATGTGTCAGCTGTGCTTACTGCAAAACATTTGTTGCTGGCCTGGGATTCAATGGTAGATTTGAAAACTTTGAATACCATTTCTTCTTCCTGAACCATGTGTCTCAACTCTCCCTTCTCCACATCAATGAGAGCTCTGCCCGTGACTAGGAATGATCTTCCCAAAATAATAGGCATGTCCTCATCTTCCTCCATGTCAAGAATGAGGAAGTCCGCTGGGAAGAAGAACTTGTCCATCTTGACTAGCACATCTTCCACTATACCTCGAGGGTGTACCACAGATCGATCAGTAAGCTGCAGATTAACTGTGGTTGTCTTGGCTTCCCCCAAATCCAATCTCTTGAATACTGATAGAGGCATAAGATTTATGTTAGCCCCTAGGTCGCAAAGTGCCCTGTTGCAGGTTACCTTTCCAATAGTGCAGGACAGGGTGAAACTTCCTGGATCTTTCAATTTAGGAGGCAGTTTCTTTTGTAAGATGGCACTGCACTCCTCTGTCAGCGCTATTGTCTCGTAATCCGCCAATCTTCTCTTCTTCCCAAGTATCTCATTCATGAATTTGAAATATGTGGGCATTTGTTCTAACGCCTCAATGAAGGGGATATTGATGTGGAGCTTCTTAAATACCTCCAAGAACTTGGAGAACTGTTTGTCTAGGACCTTCTTCTGGAGCCTTTGAGGGTAAAAGATTTTGTCAGTATATTCCATCAAAGGTGCTGGTGGAGCTTTCTCTACTGTAGGGCGGCCCTCAGTGACTCCCTCCTTTCCTACATCAACTGTCCTCTCAAACTCTTTCTCATTCACCATTACTGGTTGGGGAGCAACATGCTCTAACTGCTTTCCACTTCTCAACAAAACTGTCTGGCACTGCTCTCTCGGATTAACCTTTGTGTTGCTTGGGAGAGTACCCTGCGGTCTGTTATTTACCATCTTTACAAGTTGCCCCACCTCCGTTTCCAATTTCCTGAGAGAGGGCCTTGTTTCGAACATGAACAGATTCTGCGAATTGGTGATTGTAAGCAATGTTGCTCTCAGTTCATTAGGCTTCTCCTGTTGGGTATGTGGTCTAAACTGCTGGGAAGATGTAGCCTGATTATGTGCTTGTTGGTTCTGGTAATTACCTTGATATGGTAGCTATTGGGCTTGGTCATTCCTCCACGAAAAGTTGGGGTGATTTCTCCACCCCGGATTGTATGTGTTGGAGTTATAAGAGCACTGAAAGTTCCCCACTGCTTGAACCTGCTCCATGGGCACATTATAAGGATCTGTCGCTGTGCATCTGTCAAAAGAGTGTGGGCCCCCGCAAATCTCACAATTCACCGGCATCTGGACTGCATTCACAGACATAGTATTTTGCTGCAATTGTTTTCTCAAAAGGGCCACTTGCGCATTCAATGCAGTTATAGTATCTATCTCATGTATGCCCATAGTCTTCCTGCTACTCACTGATCTGTCATCTGCCCCTTGGTGATTGTTCGCAGCCATGTCTTCTAGCAACTCATGTGCCTCATTGGCACTCTTTCTCATGAACGCTCCCCCTGCTGCAGCATCAATTATGGTACGAGTAGTACCACTCAACTCATTATAAAAAATGTAGACAACATCCACTTCTCTATGCCATGATGTGGGCATTTTCTCTGCAAATCCTTGAATCACTCCCATGCATCATACAACGACTCTCCATCTACCTGATAGTAATTGTTCAACTCTCCCCTTAACTTTGCTGCCTTTGAAGAAGGGAAGAACTTTGCAAGAAACTTTTGGGCTAAATCCTGCCAGGTGGTGACGGAGTTGGTATGCAATGAGTTCAACCAGCTCTTGGCTCTGTCCCTAAGTGAGAACAGGAAAAGTCTCAATCTAATGGCGTCGTCAGTAACGCCATTGTACTTAAAAGGTGACACACAACTTCAGAAAATTGGCAATGTGCATGTGGGGGTCTTCAGACGATAATCCCCCAAATTGTATTGTGTTCTGCACCATGCTCAAGATGGCTGGCTTGATCTCAAAGTTGTTTGCCCCTATTCTTTGAGAGCGATCGTACGCTCTGCACTGTAACTATGGCGACGTAGTCCCAAATTTCTCTCTGCTGGGACCTGTATTGGCTCCCCTACATTCTCAGGAACCTCATTGTCCGCCCCATTCTGATTTGATTGGTTTTCATGGTCACTGAATCAGATATCTTCTTGTTTCGCCTATTCTGCTTGCATGTTTTCTCAATTTCAGGATTAAAAGGAACAAGTGTATCTGCTCCTCTTCTTCTTCGCATAAACTACGTCTTGAAATCGATCAAAATTAACAAACAAATCAAGGAAACAATGTTCTAAAAAAAAAGTAGAATTAAGAATAAATGGTTCGATATTAGAAGTACGTCAGTCCCCGGCAACAGCGCCAAAAACTTGTTAGGCCTATTTTCAATTGCTCACGCAAGGGTACGTATCGTTACACGTAATATAGTCTGGTAAGACCGAATATCGTCCACAGAGACTGGTTTCTAATTACCGAACATCTATTCTAAGTTATCTATTTGGTAAACGATGGTTGAGACTCATCTAGTAGATGGGTCTCTCCTGGACTGTACTAAAAAAATACAGTACATTATATATTAATACTCTAATACCGTCTATTATTTATTAATACAGTCCAGTCCATAACAATACAGTACATTCCAATGAAATTAGTACAGTCCAGTGCGACGTACTAAACGAGCCCATAATGTTTTTTCATCGACATTCAATGAGAAATTTATGCTGTAAAATATGATTTTTCCACCTCATTCCCACCGAACCAATTCAGTGAGAAAATGCATGGTCGAAAACAGATTCCCAATGAAATACTGATAAACTTCTTAATTAAAATGTGTGAAAACACTACTATTTAAGTTTTTTCTACTGACATTCAGTGGAAAATAGTCACTGAATATTTTTTAGTGAAAAAATAGAGATATTTAGTAGTGATGGTGGTTGGGGCTAGGGTGGCGGGCGGGGTGAATTCGAGGGTGGAAATGAGACAATCAATGTGAGACTTGTTTAATTTTCCTCATTTTTAAGGAAATTATTTATTAAAAAAAATGTTTTCCAAATTTTTTGACTAACCAAACATAAAAAAAATTAAAAAATGTTTTCCCCTTACCGTACACACGCTTGATTTAGTCTATACTATCAATCTGTATTAATTTTTAAACATAGAAATCAATCTGTATACATCAAAGAATAATGTGATTCCTGAGTTTAGTGGTAAACATCAACTCGGCGATGTATAATCAAGTTTAAAGTTCCTCGCTGCTGGCTTAAACAGCTGATTAGTCGATAACTAAGCCGATTGATTACAACACAGATAGTGACTTAAGTGTTATTTTCATCTTTATTAGTCCAATCTAATCCATTTCATATTGGCTAATAAATATAATAATATCTTTAATGAACAATATTTGTTTTTCCTCCTAATAGTTATGTCTTCACACTGCATATAAAAACGTATACCTAACTGAAATTTCAAGAAAATTGAAAGTGAAAGGTCACGAGTTCGATCCCCTGCATAAACCTTCTTGGCGCATGTTGAATGGCCACACAGTGTGGTTTACATGGTGGCGTGGTTTGCGACACTGCGTCGATCAAGGGGTTTACCACTGCGTATTTCGAAAGAGTAGCGGCGGAGTTCACAAATCGACAAAAAGTTTCACTTTTTTTTAATTAAATCAAAGTGATGACTAAGCTCTGTGGATCACCCGTACAAGTTTTATTTTAAAAAATCATTTTCCATCTATTTTTGGGTAATTTTCCAGTCACCTATTTGAACCCAAATTTGGTTATCAGTCTGTGTGCTCTCTTACATATTCCATAGTTTTTTTTTTTTTTAAATCCATAGTATTACTAGTTTGTATTTGTTTTTTTTAATATTGATATTTTCCTATTTTTATAGTTATTACTATATTGAGCTAGTGGTTACGTTTATTAATGATGGTTTAATATTATTTTTTTCCTATATGGTAGTGACTTTATGCCATAGTTTGTTTAATCTATATGACGACATAGTTTGTTTAATCCTTATTAATACTAGTTGAAGTTGTTTTAATATCTCTAATTTTGTTGTTGTATACTTATAAGTTATAACTAAATTAAACTAGTGGTATGTTAATGATAGTTTAATATGATAATTACGTTGTTCGATTGTTAAAATGTACCATCCACAGATAATTTGTATTGCGTGTATGAGAAAGCTCAATACCTTGAGCGTATTGATGGAACAGTGAAGAAGAAACTAAGAACGAGAGAAGAGAGTTTTTGCCCAAGTTTTTCTTATTATTATTTCTCATGTGACCACACTTATTTATAGTTGCAACTTTGCACTATGACCACTCTTACAAACATAACCAATATAACCAACTATACTACAAATGGATTAATGGACTAATACTTGAACTAATGGGCTAAACTGGAAAACTGGAAATAGTAGACATACAGACTGAAATAGAAATGGTATACTAATGTATATCTAATGTATCCTCAACACGCCCCCTCAAGCTAGGAACTAAAAACAAGTTTTTTAGTCCTAGCTTGGACAATAGATAATCATGGCGACCATGTGTCAAACTCTTTGTGAGGATATCGGTAGGTTGCTCATCAGTGTGTATGTACAATGTGTTGATCAGTCCTTGCTGCAGTTTCTCACGAATAAAATGACAATCGATGTCGACGTGTTTAGTCCGCTCGTGAAAAACAGGATTGGCTGCAATCTGTAACGCATATTTGTTGTCACTGTGCACAGAAATTGATAATGTAATAGGAACACCTAGTGTCGAGAACAATCCAGAAAGCCACACTACTTCAGCCACTGCAGTAGCCAAGCTCCTATATTCAGCTGAGCTCCTCGAAACAGTGGATTGTTTCTTCGACTTCCAGGAGATGAGTGAAGCCCCAATGAATACCAAATAATCAGTAACAGATCTCCTAGTATTAAGACACGATGCCCATTGCCCAATCAGCATCACAATAGGTAGTGAGGCTAGTAGTGCTTCCAGCCTGCATGAAAAGACCTAGACCTGGAGCTTGCTTCAGGTACCTAACCACTCGATGTGCAGCCAAGAGATGAGAGGTCTTTGGACATTGCAAAATTAACTTAAACACTGAACAACAAAGGATATATCAGGTTTGGTGTTCGTGAGATATAATAATCTGTCAATAAGCCTCTGATAGCCTGCTGGATCATCCAGCAATGGATCCTTGACATGAGGTGAGCCATCAGTAGCATGCTGATCATACACCACTGATGTCAATTTGGCATTGAGCTCCATAGGTGACATTGCTGGTTTCCCAGCAGAGAGTCCAAGATCATGGAGTAACTCTACTGCATACTTCCTATGATGCATCACTATACCAGTGTCATTTCTAGCAAACTCAAAGCCTAAAAAGTATCTCAAGAATCCCAAGTCCTTGATCTTAAAGTTTTGCTGGAGAGCCTGCTTTGTCTCCTGAATAAGGTCTTCATCACTGCCTGTGATGAGAAGATCATCCACATATATAAGAACCACAACTATTATGTCACCAACCTTCTTAGTAGGCAAAGAATGGTCTAATTGACTCTGAATAAATCCCGAGCTCTGCAAGGCAGTGGTTAATTTTATGTTCCATTGCCTAGAAGCTTGCTTTAATCCATACAGTGACTTGATCAATGTGGGAACCTTGTATGGTCCCCAAACATCAAGATGTAACAACTCAAATGGATAGATAGTCATACTCTTGCTAGTGGAAAATGGCAGCCTAGTTTGTCTTGCCATGGGACATACATCACAATGTGGAATTGTGAAACTAGAATTATTATTGAAAGCACTTATCTTCCTAAGTGTTGACAGTCAATTTTGACCCGTTTTTTGTATATTTGTTGCAATTTTATGTGTTTTAAGACACAACATTTTAATCATCATTTTTTGCATTTTTACATAATATTCTATGTTAATTTTTTTCACAAAATGCATTGCATCTTTTTATTTTAAATTAAGCATTATGTCTTTGTTAATATTATGTTTCTATTATTATTATGTTTGCATTTTTTTTTAATAATTAATTTTACTTTTAATCAGGCATTAAACATGTCTTAAATATTGCATTTTAGTATTATTGCGTCGACATTTACATTTTAATAATTTTGCATCTTTTGAAATAATTTTTCTTTAAATAATTAACCCGCCTTGCATTTTGTCAAACCAGTCCAGTTCAAGACACAATTTGAATCAGTCCAATCCAACACCATTTTTTTATTTGATCCAAACACCCCCTTTTGTTTTCTCCCCCATTTTTAAATTTCAAACCCCACTTTTCATTTTTTCCCCCAAATGCCAAACCCTAATCTACCTCCTATAAAAACAAAACATTCCCCCCCCCCCCATTTTAAAGAATCAGTCCAGCCGCACAACACACAAATCTGACCCCCCCTCAGCCCTCGTCTTTCTCTCTCATCCCTTCCTCTCCTTCCCGTCGCCGCCTTTCGCCGGAGCTCCAAGCTCCGGCGAACACCCTCACAGACAGCAGCCGCTCGTCTCACTCTCCTCACCTCACTCCCGTCACCTTCTCACCTCTCCCATCGACCAACCCACTGCTCCACACCATTGTCCGTCGTCTGGCGAACCAACACCACCATCGTCCACCGCGTTAAACCCCATCGACCCGTCGATCTCCCAACCCTTTTTCCGTCGCCTGTTGACCTCGCCACCTTCACGCCGCCATCGCCGAACAATCGGCCGTGGCGTCGCTCTGGCCATTCGCTGACGAGACGACGCCGACCTATTTACTCGTTTTGGTGTGTTGTTGGCTTTACCTTTTGTTTTCTATTTGGACTGATTTTAAGTTTTGGTGTCTCGCCGGAATTTTAAAACCCCGGCGACCTATGTTGGTTTTATTTTTGTGGTTAATGGTCGGTTTGGTGGTTCGGACTGATGTTGATTTTTCTGATTTTTCGTAACTGATCGGAAAATATATTCCGGCGACCTTTGTTGGCTCACTGTTTGGGGAGTTTTGTTGTTTGTTTTTTTGTTAATGGACTGTTTCCGACGAGCTTTTACGGACCAGTTTACTGTTCTGGACATTTTTGACCGTCTTGTTCTCTTTTTGGTTATTTTGTCTTTGGGTTTACCACTGTTGCCCACTGCTTCCGTTGTTTCCATGGTTTCACATCCCACTGTGTTTACTGTGTTGCTACTACTACCTCTGATGTCTTGCTATTTTCAGATCGGGTCGGGTATATTCTGACCCGGGTCGGGTCGACCCAATTATGAAAGCTCAGTGGGCTGTTGGGCTTATTTTGTTATTTATTAAACTGATTTGAACAAGATGCTACACTTGTTTGACTGATGAAAAAGTTATCCGTCGATTTTTTAGGCCTCCACAGTTGCAAAGACGAAAAATAAAATAAATGAAGCTTTATGGGCGTTGATAATTTCTTCTACTTACACGGGATAACCAACATGCGCTGGTAGGGCAAATTCTCGCAGCCGCACTTGTTTAGGATGTCCCACTTTATTTTTATATATATCTGAGCCCTCTGTGTTTAAAACTATTATTGTTTTGGCGTGGATCTGAAGGTTTTATTTATTTTATTGCTTTTAACAATATTGGTCGATGAAGGAATCTCCGTCTGATTTCCAAGGCCTCCTCTGTGCAAAAGACGGATTTTTTTTTTTGGGCTTTACTTATTAATTTTTGTCATTGCATTAAAATTATTTATTCTATTACTAATACTTTTACTAAGTGTTTATGCAGGTACCCGGAGATCATCTTGTGCAGAAAGTCTAAAAAGGGCTAAAAGATGTCCCGGAGTTTTATTTTATGTCGCATTTAATTTTAGTTTTATTATTCTGTATTGCACTTTATTTTAATTATAAATTATGAAAAAATGCTTAGAATAGGTAGAATAAAAAGGACAATAAATAATTAACCCGGGCTTGAACGAATAACCGCAAGTTAGCGGATCTTAAAGGATGTCTAATCCCTTCCCTTTAGGATAATAAAGAACCCTGATCCAGAATCTCACTAATTTCGCAGACCATTAAATGGAGGTCAATTGCAGTATTTTTATTGCAATAAACCAAGTGTCCTAATTCACTTAAATAATTAGGTGACGACTCCTTAAAAACAGCATTATTGCTCCATCCAGGGAACCGCGCCAAAGAGCAACGTTGAGGATAACCGCTCGCACTCGAGGTAAAGCGGTAGCGGCGACATGGCGACTCACCGGGATATCACGTTCTTGATCATAGCAAACCCAGGTTAATTAAATATTGCACTTTATTTTGCTTTTATATTTATTGTAAATGTTTTATATTGTTTGCTTTTATTTTGTAATTAACTACTTTAATTGCTACATTCTTTTATTGCTTTCCTTAAATTGTCATTCCGCTCATATTTCCTCCATTCTGAAAAATTGACACTGTCACACACTACACGCGAGGTGTGCTTTGCGCACCCGCAAATTTCTTTCAATTACCCAATTTTAGGAGAGTTGGCAAAGGCGCGGAGAATCCGGTCCAACCGATGGCCGCGTAGCCTTCTCACTCGAGTAGTCCGCTTGGGAACCATTTTGTCTAGTAAGCCAAATCTTAGCAAAATTAGGATAGAGCTATACCACATTTTTTTAAGTCATGCATGCATACATCTTAGGTGGATCGGACCTTGGTATCGTCTCCACAATTAGGGAATCCACCAAATTGTCGTTGGGTTTCACAACCCGTCGACCAATAAGCATATATGTGTAGCGTGATAATGATAGACGGATCCAAGCCTGGTCATGACACGCCGATTTGGAAAAAGTGCACCGTCATTTGGTCGTCATTTCCAACGAAACATTGCAGTTTAACGGCTTGGACTTATTTATCATAATTTCGCATATCTGGCGTTTAGGCCGACCTCTGACATAAGAGGGGTCCCATGCATATTAGGGCGCACGCTTGATTTGCATGCTTTTGTTTACTATTGTTGTCGCTAGCAATTCTGTACATATTATTTAATGCAATAATTACCCTTTTGTGATTTCGGGCTCGAGCATTTGCATTTTTTGCACTTTTGTTGTCACATTGCAATCAGGACTTCTTCTGCGTAAATCACTCTTGAATAGCGCGACTTGGACTTTATGAAGCATCAACCACCAGTCCGGTCGAACCAATCAGGGGAGTCTTTGACTATATTGTCACACCTTTGCATTTTTATTATTTTTGTCATTTTCCTACTCACCTATTTCTCATATTTTTTGCAGGAAGGTCGTCCTCGCAATCAGCCTAGGACGGTCGACGAAAAAAAAAATCATCACAAAAAGGAGCGGTAGTTATGTTGACTAATAGAAGTTAGTTTATATCAGATTCAACGAGACATCGCTCTCAGTTCTTCTATATTTTGTATCTTTATTTGCAAATTCAATTGATATGTTTATTGTTGATTACATAATTATTTATCATGCATTTTTACAGCATAATCATTCTGAACTACGCGTGTCTGATTCTCACCACACGGTGTGATACGTAGGCAACTCGTTTTGGGTTCGACACCAAAAATAAAAAATAAAAATAATGATAATAAAGAAGCATATTTTTCTCACTCATGCATCTCATTCATCATATTTTCGGGCATTCATTTTCCGTTACATTCATTTTACTTTGCATTCGTCCACAATGGACAATCATTTCTTTTGCACAACTTTATATTGCTATCCTTTCATTGATAAAGTTTTTTTCAAGCATACATTTTATAACATATTTGAATGAACTACGCGCACCTGATTCCTTCGGCGGGATACGTAGGCAGCCCTATTCGGGTTCGGTACCATTTATTCAAAAAATACAAAAAAAAAATATTCGAAAAATACAAAAAAAATATTGTATTCAAAAAATACAAAAAAAAAATGTGTTATTCAAAAATACAAAACATTTTTAAGTATCATTGTTTGACTTGGTTGATACCAACACAATTAGGATTGTGCATAAAAAAACAAAAAAATAAGTGATAATCAGTATGAGTTGACTCTGTGGTAAACCATAGATTCTTTTGGTATCTCTTATTCACACTCGTAAATGACATTGTCTTGCATGTTTTTCAAGATAAGAATGAAACCAACCTCATCGTTTCATATGCATTGTGTGGCGAGTTTTTAGAATAAGTTCAATTGCATTGCATTGTGATCTAGAACTTGACTTGAATATTTTTTTAGGCGAAATCCTGAGCAACACTTGGTGTAGGAAATGATCGTAGGCTTTCTTTGACCCGTTTGAGCCTTTTCAGCCTACCAAATAACATTATCCATAGTACACCCCTTTGAGCCTAAAATCTATTTTTCGACAACCGCATATTACACCTATACCCTTTCTGAGTGCGTACGCATTATCCCTCTCTTGGCCCGACCTCCTCGAGTGCTTTAGAAATGTGCAAGTGGCTGACAAAATTCTAGCTGAAGTTTGCAAAGACAAAAATTGTCAAAGTCTCAAAAATAAAAGAAAATAAAAGCAGAGACGACTTCACACAAAGAGGAATTCAAAAGCCCCGATAAAAAAAAAGGGAATATATGACCCCGAAAAAAGGGGCTCGAAATGAAGGATTCAAAAGACGTCAGTACAGAAAAACTGAGACAAAAAGAAAGCAAGTCAGCATTAAAGCGCACAAATATCAAGCATGGACGTAGTCCAACTCTCGAGGAATGATTAGTCACTTTTATCCAAATGATATTCATTCCTTTCCCCAAGCCTACATTACAAGCCCGTGACAAGCCCTACATGATCTTATACTGAGGGTTCTCACATTAGTGGATACTTACATGACGGCCAAGCTTATGGTATCACAATTGCATGCATTGAACATCTTTTTTAGTGTGAGCACACTTCTCTAAACGTCCCAAAATTCAAAATACTAAAATATATGTGTGAAATGAGACTTTCTTTCAGTGAGGGCATTTGAAACGTGAGATTACGTGTAGTTCGAAACCTTGGATGCAAGCAGGTGTGTCGACATTCAGGTATGTCTGAGGTACTATTTGAAGCTGTGTGAATTACACCAGAGTCAATCTCGGTTAGACTGAAAGCAATAAACGAAAATCCTTATGCACAATACTAATTGTTGGTATCAACTGAAGTCGAAATGTAATTTTGTCTTCCATTTTTCAGGAAAAATAATAATTGCATATTACATAAAATCCTTATTTTGCAGCATGAACTACGTCTTGACCTGATTCCCTCAGCGGGATACGTAGGCGGCCACGTCGGCTTCGGTCCCACATCATTTTAAAATCATAAAAAATCCTTATTTTGCATCATGAACTACGTCTTGACCTGATTCCCTCAGCGGGATACGTAGGCGGCCACATCGGCTTCGCTCCCACATCATTTTAAAATGATAAAAATCCTTACTTTGCATCACGAACTACGTCTTTACCTGATTCCCTCGGTGGGATACGTAGGCGGCCACATCGGCTTAGGTCCCACAGCATTTTAAAATCATAAAAAAAATCTTATTTTTGCAGCATGAACTACGTCTTGACCTGATTCCCTCAGTGGGATACGTAGGCGGCCACATCGGCTTCGGTCCCACATCATTTTAAAATCATAAAAAATATCCTTATTTTGCATCACGAACTACGTCTTGACCTGATTCCCTCAGCGGGATACGTAGGCGGCCACATCGGCTTCGGTCCCACATCATTTTAAAATCATAAAAAATATCCTTATTTTGCATCACGAACTACGACTTGACCTGATTCCCTCAGCGGGATACGTAGGCGCCTACATCGGCTTCGGTCCCACATCATTTTAAAATCATAAAAAATATCCTTATTTTGCATCACGAACTACGTCTTGACCTGATTTCCTCAGCAGGATACGTAGGCGGTCACATCGGCTTCGGTCCCGCATCATTTTAAAATCATAAAAATCCTTATTTTTGCATCACGAACTACGTCTTGACCTGATTCCCTCAGCGGGATACGTAGGCGGCCACATCGGCTTCGGTCCCACATCATTTTAAAATCATAAAAAATATCCTTATTTTGCATCACGAACTACGTCTTGACCTGATTCCCTCAGCGGGATACGTAGGCGGCCACATCGGCTTCGATCCCTCATCATTTTAAAATCATAAAAATCCTTATTTTTGCATCACGAACTACGTCTTGACCTGATTCCCTCAACGGGATACGTAGGCGACTACATCAGCTTCTGTCCCGCATCATTTTTAAAATCATAAAAAATTCTTATTTTGCAGCACGAAATACGTCTTGACCTGATTCCCTCAGCGGGATACGTAGGCGGCTACATCGGCTTCGGTCCCGCATCATTTTAAAATCATAAGAAATTCTTATTTTGCATCACGAACTACGTCTTGACCTGATTCCCTCAGCGGGATACGTAGGCGGTCACATCGGCTTCGGTCCCGCATCATAAAAAAATCATAAAAAATTCTTATTTTTGCAGCATGAACTACGTCTTGACCTGATTCCCTCGGCGGGATATGTAGGCAGCCACATCGGCTTCGGTCACTCCATTAGAAATATGTTTTTCATTATTTTGCACTGGACTCGATTTTGTCCATATTCTCGCATTAGCTTTACATTCATGAAAAAAATAAAAATAAAAAAATAAAAAAATTTGCTTGCCTGATCGGCTTGATAGCGTCAAGATTCGACCTTACCCAGTTGAAAGTTCAACATCTTCATTACCAGAAACTGGGACATTATAAGGATTCACTGCAAAAAATGGCAATAGACAAGGAAAAAGCAGGCCAAATAGGTCTTCAGTTTAAAACCAGTCTGAGCATGCAAGCGTCAAGAGTCAAAGCTACAAAGTCGACGCAAATCAACCACTCATTTCCTAAAACTTACAAGTTTTCTTTGAGTGCAGGATCTTTATATGAGTAAAGGCAGGAACACAACAATAGGCTCATGCGGGTTACATACGCACAACGTCTATGCAATGACGTTATCTCAACCCAGGCGAGTCACAAAGCAGGTACGCTCATAAACCAACGCATTTCATTTAAGCCTATGCAACGGCTTCATTCATGTTTCGTCTATGCAACGACGAGCATCTGCATTGCGTTCGAAAACGACGTCATTTCATATAAGCCTATGCAACGGCTTCATCTATGTTTCGTCTATGCAACGACGAGCATCTGCATCACGTCTATGCAACGACGTCATTTCATTTAAGCCTATGCAACGGCTTCATCCATATTTCGTCTATGCAACGACGAACATCTGCATCACGTCTATGCAACGACGTCATTTCATTTAAGCCTATGCAACGGCTTCATTCATGTTTCGTCTATGCAACGACGAACATCTGCATTGCGTCCGAAAACGACGCCATTTCATAAAAGCCTATGCAACGGCTTCATCCATGTTTCGTCTATGCAATGACGAGCATCTGCATCGCGTCTATGCAACGACGCCATTTCATATAAGCCTATGCAACGGCTTCATCCATGTTTCGTCTATGCAACGACGAGCATCTGCATTGCGTCCGAAAATGACGTCATTTCATATAAGCTTATGCAACGACTTCATCTATGTTTCGTCTATGCAACGACGAGCATCTGCATCGCATCTATGTTTCGTCTATGCAACGACGAGCATCTGCATCGCGTCTATACAACGACGCCATTTCATATAAGCCTATGCAACGGCTTCATCCATGTTTCGTCTATGCAACGACGAGCATCTGCATCGCGTCTATGCAACGACGTCATTTCATCTAAGCCTATGCAACTGCTTCATCCATATTTCTTCTATGCAACGACGTCATTTCATAAAAGCCTATGCAACGGCTTCATCCATGTTTCGTCTATGCAACGACGAGCATCTGCATTGCGTCCGAAAATGACGTCATTTCATATAAGCCTATGCAACGGCTTCATCCATGTTTCGTCTATGCAACGACGAGCATCTGCATCGCGTCTATGCAACGACGCCATTTCATCTAAGCCTATGCAACGGCTTCATCTATGTTTCGTCTATGCAACGACGAACATCTGCATCACGTCTATGCAACGACGTCATTTCATTAAAAGCCTATGCAACGGCTTCATCCATGTTTCGTCTATGCAACGACGAACATCTGCATCACATCTATGCAACGACGTCATTTCATTAAAAGTCTATGCAACGGCTTCATCCATGTTTCGTCTATGCAACGACGAACATCTGCATCGCGTCTATGCAACGACGTCATTTCATTAAAAGCATATGCAACGTCTTCATCTATGTTTCGTCTATGCAACGACGAACATCTGCACCGCGTCTATGCAATGACGCCATCAACATCTACAAACGCTCGTATGCATAAAGACCACATCACTGCAACCCGGGTCAATCATACTTCGACATCGACATTTTTAAATCAAGATCGCCTTTGCTTTTATTTTTCGCATCACAACGATCCAAAGGTCATCTTGATTTGACATCGACATTTTCGTCCGCATCATCCCAATTTTTGAGTTCTAGTTTATAAAACAGGACAAAATTGGCTACAAGTCAACATCTTTGTCCGAAGACTCTTCCATCATCTCCGTACAAAGAGGGACATGCTGTTGACAGTCAATTTTAACCCGTTTTTTGTATATTTGTTGCAATTTTATGTGTTTTAAGACACTGCATTTTAATCATCTTTTTTTGCATTTTTTACATAATATTCTATGTTTATTTTTTTTCACAAAATGCATTGCATCTTTTTATTTTAAATTAAGTATTATGTCTTTGTTAATATTATGTTTCTATTATTATTATGTTTGCTTTTTTTTTTTAATAATTAATTTTACTTTTAATCAGGCATTAAACATGTCTTAAATATTGCATTTTAGTATTATTGCGTCGACATTTACATTTTAATAATTTTGCATCTTTTGAAATAATTTTTCTTTAAATAATTAACCCGCCTTGCATTTTGTCAAACCAGTCCAGTCCAAGACACAATTTGAATCAGTCCAATGCAACACCATTTTTTTATTTCATCCAAACACCCCCTTTTATTTTCTCCCCCATTTTTAAATTTCAAACCCCACTTTTCATTTTTTCCCCCAAATGCCAAACCCTAATCTACCTCCTATAAAAACAAAACATTCCCCATTTTAAAGAATCACCCAAAGACAACACAAAAATCGGCCCCTCACTCGCTCTCTCTCTCATCCCTTCCTCTCCTTCCCGTCGCCGCCTTTCGCCGGAGCTCCAAGCTCCGGCGAACACCCTCACAGACAGCAGCCGCACGTCTCACTCTCCTCACCTCACTCCCGTCACCCTCTCACCTCTCCCGTCGACCAACCCACTGCTCCACACCATTGTCCCGTCGTCCTAGCGAACCAACACCACCACTGTCCCATCACCGTTAAACCCCACTGACCCGTCGATCTCCCAACCATTTTTTCATCGCCTGTTGACCTCGCCACGCCATCGCCATCGCCGAACAATTCGTGGCGTCGCTCCGGCCATTCGCTGACGAGACGACGCCGACCTATTTACTCGTTTTGGTGTGTTGTTGGCTTTACCTTTTGTTTCTTATTTGGACTGATTTTAAGTTTTGGTGTCTCGCCGGAATTTTAAAACCCCGGCGACCTATGTTGGTTTTATTTTTGTGGTTAATGGTCGGTTTGGTGGTTCGGACTGATGTTGATTTTTCTGATTTTTCGTAACTGATCGGAAAATATATTTCGGCGACCTTTGTTGGCTCACTGTTTGGGGAGTTTTGTTGTTTGTTTTTTTGCTAATGGACTGTTTCCGACGAGCTTTTACGGACCAGTTTACTGTTCTGGACATTTTTGACCGTCTTGTTCTCTTTTTGGTTATTTTGTCTTTGGGTTTACCACTGTTGCCCACTGCTTCCGCTGTTTCCATGGTTTCACATCCCACTGTGTTTACTGTGTTGCTACTACTGCCTCTGATTTCTTGCTATTTTTCAGACCGGGTCGGGTATATTCTGACCCGGGTCGGGTCGACCCAATTATGAAAGATCAGTGGGCTGTTGGGCTTATTTTGTTATTTATTAAACTGATTTGAACAAGATGCTACACTTGTTTGGCCGATTAAAAAGTTATTCGTCGATTTTTGAGGCCTCCACAGTTGCAAAGACGGAAAATAAAATAAATGAAACTTTATGGGCGTTGATGATTTCTTCTACTTACACAGGATAACCAACATGCGCTGGCAGGGCAAATTCTCGCAGCCGCACTTGTTTAGGATGTCCCACTTTATTTTTATATATATCTGAGCCCTCCGTGTTTAAAACTATTACTGTTTTGGCGCGGATCTGAAGGTTTTATTTATTTTATTGCTTTTAACAATATTGGTCGATGAAGGAATCTCCGTCTGATTTCCAAGGCCTCCTCTGTGCAAAAGACGGATTTATTTATTTTTTTGGGCTTTACTTATTAATTTTTGTCATTGCATTAAAATTATTTATTCTATTACTAATACTTTTACTAAGTGTTTATGCAGGTACCCGGAGATCATCTTGTGCAGAAAGGCTAAAAAGGGCTAAAAGATGTCCCGGAGTTTTATTTTATGTCGCATTTAATTTTAGTTTTATTATTCTGCATTGCACTTTATTTTAATTATAAATTATGAAAAAATGCTTAGAATAGGTAGAATAAAAAGGGCAACAAATAATTAACCCGGGCTTGAACGAATAACCGCAAGTTAGCGGATCTTAAAGGATGTCTAATCCCTTCCCTTTCGGATAATAAAGAACCCTGATCCAGAATCTCACTAATTTCGCACACCATTAAATGGAGGTCAATTGTAGTATTTTTATTGCAATAAACCAAGTGTCCTAATTCACTTAAATAATTAGGTGGCGACTCCTTAAAAACAACATTGTTGCTCCATCCAGGGAACCGCGCCAAAGAGCAACGTTGCGGATAACCGTTCAGACCCCGAGGTCGAAAACGGGCGCGACACTAAGTACACTTATTGGTACATGCCCTAATCTTTTGTGCCATAAAACAGCCTTCAGTTCTCCTGCACTGACCCTTGACATGTGAGCATGTGCAACCACCAATCTACCCTGCCTCCTTGTAGAGTCCAGCACATATAAACCATCTACTTCTCTACCAATCTCATTCACCTTCCCAGTGAAGAGATCCTCCAGCACAAAGAAGTCAGGAAAAAATCTTGCACTACAATTCAATTCCTTGGTCAACTTTGACACTGAAAGTAAGTTAAACTGAAAGCTTGGCACACAAAGCACATATTTTATGAGTTCACCTCCTGTCAATCTACACTCTCCAGTCTGTGTAATTGGAGCAAAACCTCCATTAGGCAGCTGCACATGCCCTGAGTTTTCTGAAAAATTAGGTGTCTCAATCATATTTTTATTTTTAACCATATGGTTAGTAGCTCCTGAATCAACTATTCATGGACTAATGTTACCTTCACTATAGCCACTCTTACAAACATAACCAATATAACCAACTATACAACAAATGGATTAATGGACTAATACTTGAACTAATGGGCTAAACTGGAAAACTGAAAATAGTAGACATACAGACTGAAATAGAAATAGTATACTAATGTATATCTAATGTATCCTCAACATCGATCCCTACATGGTAGTGTCTTTACGCATTTAAGCTCACTTTTCTCATATCGTTGATTTCATCACATAATTCCTACTTTAATTATTGATATTTTTTCTCTTGTTTTTGTACTTGTATTATAACAATGGTCAAGATAATGAGCCCCTTTTATAATCCTCCAATGTAATGGAAAAAACAACTTAAATTAAAACATAAAACCTAATGCTTCCCAAGTTTTGGATTTTCATTTTTTTTGACTTAGCAAATCAATTAGCTATAATCTCTCTATGGATTCTTAATCATCGTTAACACACATCTAATTGATAAAAACTTACCCGCACCGAGTATTTACATCATACCAATGAATGCATTTCACGTTTATGAATATACAATAACATCATTTAACCAATAACCATGGTTAATTAATGTATATATTCACTCCACTAAATTGCTTACAATAAGTTACTGAAAGAATTAATCTCTTGATTATTCTTATTGATGAAAGACATATATATACAAGTTACAATAGGAGAATCATATTCCTACTTTACATCTAAATCTCTATTTTATAAGGAGATTAACTATACAATTATGGTAATATTACAATCCTAATTAAGGTACAAGACTAATTCTAATATATACCAAATATACATAAAATCCTCCACTTCCCGTGTATGGATTACGTCGAAGGGTCGCGATGCTGGGCCTCTGTTTAACACACCCCCGCAATCATAGCGGGTGGTCTTCGTACGCTAAGATTGTCTCTAAAATCTTCAAAAGGACCGAGGGAAGACCTTTTGTAAAGATATCTGCAATTTGATATCTATAAGGGACATGACAGACACGTACTTGTCCTTTAGCTACATTCTCTCGAACAAAGTGAATATCCATCTCTATGTGTTTAGTATATTTCGTAACCAACATGACTCAGAAACTACATTGGCTACCCCTCTATACTCGGCCGCTGCACATGAACGTGAAAGCGTGGATTGACACTTGCCAGACTATGAGACCAAGTTATTACCTAAAAACATGCAATAGCCAGACGTAGACCGTCTGGTGTCAGGACAACCACCCCAATCAACATTTGTATAGGAGACTAGTGTAGACGTCGACGAAGGATACAAATGTAAGCCATAATCAAGTGTTCCCTGAATGTACCTAAGAATGCATTTTAGCGCATTCATATGTTCAACTATGGGATCATATATAAACAAACACACTCGTTGTACGACATATGTAATATCAGGTCGCGTGAACGTAAGAAACTGAAGGGCGCCTGCAAGACTACGATAGCGGGTCGGATCCTCATAGGGAGAGCCAGCTGCAACACCCAACTTGAGTTTAGTATCGAATGGAGTAGAAATGGACTTACAGGATGACATCACAACCCTCTCAATGATCTCTGCTGCATACTTTCTCTGCGATAAGAACAATCCATCTGCATGACGAGTGACATCAATCCCCAAAAAATAACTCAATGGGCCCAAGTCTTTCTCATGGCAAACTCAGAACTGAGCATTGTCATAATAGACTTTCGCAAACCATCAGAAGAGATAGTCAAGATAATATTACCACATATAATAGTATATAAGACATCGAAGAACCGCGATGATATATGAGTAATGAATTATAAGATCTTCTGTGAGAGAAACCCATAGTCGAAACATAGTCAGCAAACCTCTTATACCAAGTCCGTGGAGAATGTTTAAGCCCATACAAAGACTTTTTTTAACAAACATACATGAATAAGATATCTAGAATCCCTAAATCCCAAGAGCTGATGCATATACATTGTCTCTTTGAGATCACTATGTTGGAAAACATTCTTCACATCTTGCTGATGAATGAGCCATGATTTAGAAAGAGTCAAGCTGAGCACAGTGCAAATGGTAGCCGGCTTGACTGTCTCACCACAATCCACACCAATCTGCTGAGTCTTACCATCACCTACAAGACGAGCCTTATGCTTTGCAAACGAACCGTCACAATTTTTCTTATGAGCAAAAATCCACATAGACCAAATAATATTAACACCAGATGGACGGAGTACCAACTCCCACGTCTTATTATCAATAAGAGCATTATATTCATCGGTCATAACAATTTTTTAATTAGGGTCATTTAAAGAAGACACGGGATTACGGGGTAAGAGTGACCTAAGAACATTAGATTTTAAATTAAAATATCTTTTTGATTTAAAAATACTCAGTTGACTGCGAGTGATTGGACTATGACTCAGGGCTGGATTGGGTGAATTTTGGGAATTTTTGGGAGATGGTACGGACTGGCCAGCAGGCAGTGGGCCTGTTGACTCATTTTCGGAAATTCCCATCGGAGGCGCCGCGGTGCCGCGATCCAGGGCCACGACGCTGAATACGAATTTTGGGACAGATCCGAAAAATGACGGAGAATATAGGGGGAGATATCATCATCCAAAAAAACATACGAATTAGGCACGGGAGTTTCTACTTTAGAAAATGGAAAGTGGGACTCATCAAAGTTAACATGACGACTAAGAATGATTCGTTTAGATGACAAAATCAAAGCATTTGTAACCACGGTGATTTGACGGATAACCCAAAATCACACAAGGGGTAGAACGTGCCTGAAATTTATTAATTGTGGTGGATGAAAATAGTGGATAACACAAGCACCCAAAGACTCTAAGATGTGTATACGAGGGAGTTATTATATAAATTTTGAAGAGGGGACGAATATGTCAAAACTTTAGAAGGAAGAATGTAAAGAATATCGATAGTCATTTGTAGAGCATGATGCCAAAAATATGGGGGTACGGAAGCATGAACTAAGAAATTTCAAATAATAATATTAATGGTATAGGGAAGTAAAAAACACAGCTTTTCAAACAACATAATTTAAAGGTCCTAATTTGCTCCAAAACGGCATGATAAAATTTGTATTTGTTGATCTTTTTCTCCTTCATTATTCTACTTGTTTTCTCGATAAATAGTGTGAGTGGTAATGTGTAGAACGAGAAAATAACAACAACAACAAATTGTAATAAAACTTGGAAATGATCAAATAGAAGGGTTTCCTGAGTCGACCAAATTCTTGATCTATCCTTAAGATAATATTGTCCTGTATATCCTTTCAACGGTTGTAATGACAACTTATCTCCCAAGATAAAACAGCAATCAAACAAATGAGCAAATGGAACTCAAGTGTTTGCTTTGGAAGAAAGATCTTTGACTGTTTTGTGTTTGCAAGAGAGGAAGAAGTATTTCAGATTTCAAGTATTTTGCAATGAGCCTAAGGCCTTATTTTATAGTGTTGTGAAGATGACTCTTCAATTGCCCATGTAATGGCTTTGAATGACCATGTAATGGCCTTGAATGACCATGTAATGGCCTTGATTATGGAGTGTTAATTCAGCCAAATAATGGCTGAATTCATTTTGGATGTAATGGAGGTTTAATGCCTCAAAAATCAGCCCAAGAGTCATGTCTTTTTCGTCTCCCGTCGCAGCCTCTGGACTACCGACGCCGCGGCGCCACAACTTCAGAAAGTTGGCGTCGTGGCCCTGCAGTTAGGCGCCACAACTTCAGAGAGTTGGCGTCGTGGCCCTGCAGTTTGGCGCCGCGGTCCAGCTCGTTTCATCTTTAAACACATTGTACACTTCTTCCTTCATTTACCAACGTGAAACCTACGTCATTTGGCCAATAACCGTCTATTACCTTACGTCTCAAACAATTCGTATACGTACCAATATCTCTTCCATTTAAGGAAATTATGATCATTGACATTGTATGTACACGTGTGTGGAAATAACGTTTCCGACGTGTGGGCCCCTAATGTTCGAACAAATAGTTCATTACATGTTTGAGAAACGTTTAACCAAAGATGAAATAAATATTTGGATTAAACTTATAATTTAAGAAAGAAGTTGCTTTTTTTTATGTTATCCAAAATATAGTATTGTGACTAATAATAAATATGGCGTCAAGGAATAAGAACAATAACTAAAAACATTGGAATCCTAGGCGGCAGTTGTCTTACTTCCGATTTAAATCGGAGACAACCTCTTTGAGATACAATGAGATTAATTAGGTTAAGATTGTCACACCCCTTTTTCATACCCTCATATTAAGAAGAAGTTTAAAAGATTTTTTTCATTTAAAATGACGATTTTAAAAGGAATTATTTATTTTACAGGGTCGTTACTTGGAGTTGAATTTTGGTATTCCAAGTCGCCTTATTGAATTCCTAATTAAAAGAAAATGACTCTTTATGTTTGGCCGGCGAAAATAAAGATCGGATAAGGAATTCGTTGACCGAAGGGAAGGTATGAGGCATTTCCTGAGTCCTGTGGTTCTAGCACGGTCGTATTTATTGACTAATATTTGGCTAAAATTAAATCTTGGATAATTATGCTCGTTTTAACTCTTACCTATATTTGCCCAATTTATTCGCTTAAAAATGTGGCTTGTATTCTTGGCGTAGGAACGTAACCGAACACAAAGTCTTTTTATTTACAAGAGTCGATCAAGGAGCATATCCATACACATGATCTCTTAGTTTAAAAACAGTGATAATGTTAGTAATTAATGTTCTTAAGTCTTTTTTTTTTATTTTAAATTCAGAACAAAAATGGAGTGATCAAAACCAATATAAATACTCTTAGTTTGAACGTAGCCATGTCTCACCTTATTAGCACCTTAAAGATTTCTATTCATATTTCATTTTTATGTTAGCTCTAACAAACCATACTTTACGTTGCAAAATAAATAATAAAATTAACCAGACCTAAGAATGAATAATTTGTTATATTTTCATAAATGATCACTAGCTAAGAACATTATAAAACTTTACTGTTATGGAAGTGAACTCTGGGCCAAAATTATGTTATTATGGATTTGCCAAGTTTCATAAAATAACTTTTTTTTTAAAATAAATAAATGTTTACTCTTACCCACTTGACATTTTATAAAGCTTGAGTTTGTAGGGATTTGTTGGGTCTAAAACACATAAGTAAGGCATAACGGAAGTGTAAAATTTTGTTAACATACTTACCCCAACAATTCCGTCTAGTATGATTGTGTTACAATTGAAATCTGCAAAGATAAAAGTAGACTTACAGTTTGTATTATCTGAAGTCTCTACTAGAGGAAGCGCACACGCTTATCCTTTCGATCGCATGTTTAAGAGGATTTTATTCTCTGAACTCTGAGTTCAGAAAGTAATATGGGAAATTTTAACTTAAAATTATAACGGCGACGATATGAATTAGTTAAACTTTTAACGGAGGGTATTTTCTGAAAGTACAAAGGCAAATTTAATCATTTTCCTGTAAAAGAATACCCATAACATAAGTTAAAGGGAAGTTTCTACCAGAAATGGAAATTAAAAGAAAAGAAAAAAGGAAAAAGTAAAGGACAAATTAACGTGCAATTTTTATGTACAAAAAGGCTAAATATTAAAATTGTAGTAATTAATACTCCTAGTATATATAGTATAAGAATTGAGTGAATAAAGTGGAGCATGCCCCCTTAGGTGCTATATATCTGCCCACAACTATCTAATAAAGTATGTGAAGTTAGTGAACAATAGATGATATTATGAGCCTAAACAATTCAAATAATTCATACTAAAAGTGATTTGAGTGGGTGATTTATTAACTAATTACTCATTTAACTAAGTGGAAAAGCTTACATTACTAATATTATAATAAGCTTAATCATGATGAAGCACTTGAGCCAAGAAGTAATTGGTCATGAAATTCTTTTCCTCCCAATAATTAGCCTTTGAGGTTGGAATATGTATCATCCAATGCATGTCTTTAATTTATTTCCCACTAGGTTTTATATTCGTTTTGGGCTCTATTATTTTGGATTTGCTTCGTACAAGACTTACTGAAATTAAAGAAGCTTTTTTACTATCCATCTAAATATATGTCGAGAATATATAACTCTAAAAGCAGTAAATACAAATTATTCCTCTTAGTACTATTGTTAAAGTATTCGGAATCAACTCATTTCTTGTCTGAATTTGGTCAAAAACATAAAACATATGTATCAAAGTTCTTTATATTTAATCTTCTTATCCAACTTACAAATGATACTTGTAAGAATTGAATATATTGAATGATTTATCGTAAAATAATCAACCATCGCTCTCCAATATTTAACGAATGCTATATTTACAACTCGACAATAATTCAAATTGGTTCAACCAAGTTTGACAGAGTACTATACCTTATTTGTGGGAATGATAATGGTATTCACTATTGATAGACCGTGTATATTGGACTCAATATATACGGTATACACGGTTTAATTCTTACCATAATTATAGAATTTTTGCACATGTGTAATTATGGTGGTAGTATTGTATTAAGAAAATGTATTAGTCTTGTATTAGAAAAATGTAGATTTATTTTCCATAATTAGATATTATATATCATGTATATATACCTTTTACATTAATGAAAATAATTAAGAGATTATTCTCTTTCATGGTATCAGAAGTCTAGGCCAAAATTTCCTTCTCCAAAATCAACTTCCGCCGCCCTCTTCTCGGATTTCGAGTACCGGCCACCGGCCGAGCACCTCCTCTCTCCCAAAATTTCTTCCAAATTCCTAATTATCCTATCGTTCTTTCATTATGTCTACCCCAAAGAACACCTTTCATCCCGCCCTTGCAGTCTCCAACATCAAGAATAACATCTTTATTGTTCTTGAGATGGAAAAAGACCAATACGCGATGTGGGCAGGACTATTTAAATTTCACGCATGGTCTAATCGAGTCCTTCATCACATCATTCCCCAACAAAAGGCAAGGAGAAGGTGCCTACCACCGATGATGAGATAGATATCTGGACAACTCTTGATACCACGGTACTCCAGTAAGTTTATTCCACTATCTCTACGAACATCTTGCAGACTATTATTAAATTCGATGCCACGACAATGGAAGCTTGGGATAGGTTGCGTGATATATTCCAAGACAACAAAAATTCTTGTGCCATGACCCTTGAGCAGGAATTCTCCCACATCAACATGAAGGATTTTTCGAATGTCTCAACCTATTGTCAAAGGCTCAAGGAGTTGTCAGATCAACTCAAGAATGTGGGCGCGCCCGTCACGAATGATCGTCTTGTTCTTCAGATGGTTGCAGGCCTCTCTGATGCTTATAATGGTGACGCTCCTTCGATAAAGTAATCCTCTCCGGCCGTTCTACCAAGCATGTTCCATGCTCACCTTAGAAGAAGTCTTCTTGGCTAAAAAGGAGGCAATCAGAGCCAATTCCGCTATGATGGTGGCCACGTCCGATGACCCTCACTTATTCTCGGACAATTCTAGCCAAAACTGCAATAATGGTGGCGGCAAAAAAGGCCAAAATTAGAAAATGGTGGCAAAACCGCTGGACGCGTGGCGATGGCGCGGCAGCGCGATGGTGGAGACGCGTGGCGGTGGCGATCGGTGGCAGCGGCCATCGACGAGGCTTGGGCCAGCACATTGGCGGACGGATGGGCGGTGGGCAGTGGCTTGTGCCACAATTTCCAGGTTATCAATCGTCGCCGCCAACAACACCTGGGCAGTGTCACGGTAAGCCATGGATCGGGCCTTCGCAAGATGGCGTGGCCACGGCCAACAGCTCGCTGCGGCCCAAAGAACGGTTTCGACTTTCTTAGATATCGAGGTTGCGATACATACACTTGGATTAAATCCTCTGGACGTAGATTGGTACATGAACACCGGGGCCACTTCTCATATGACGTCTGCGTCAGGTGATCTCTCATCTTATTTCAATTTGAGCAAAAATAGTGGCATAATTGTTGGTGATGGTAATTCTATTCCAATTTGTGGTTATGGCCACACACATTTATCTCCCCCAACCCCACCTTTAGTCTTGAAAAATATCCTTCATTCACCTCACTTAATTAAAAATTTAGTGTCTGTCAGGAAATTTACAATTGATAATTGGGTTTCTGTTGACTTTGACCCTTTTGGATTTTCTATTAAGGATTTCACGACGAGGATACCTCTAATGAGATGTAATAATCGGGGAGAGCTTTATCCAATCACCACCACCACCACTTTCTCGAATCAAGTCACACCATCAACGTTTGCCGCTCTAGCACCTTCCTTGTGGCATACACGTTTGGATAATCCGGGGGCGTCTGTTCTTTCTTCTCTTAAAAACAAAAAATTTATTGCATGTAATAGTACGCGTAGTATTAATATTTTTCCATCTTGTTCGCTTGAAAAACATGTTAAATTACCGTTTGTAGCCTCACATTCTAGTACTTTATTGCCTTTTGATATTATTCATAGTGACTTGTGGACATCTCTCGTTGTGGGCTCTTTGGGCCACCGTTATTATGTGTTATTTTTATGATTATTCTAATTTTTTGTGGACCTTTCCTTTATCTAAAAAGTCTCAAGTTTTTTCCACATTCCCAACCTTTTGAGCATTCATCCGTATCCAATTTGAACGGAAAATTAAAAACATTCAATGTGATAATGAGACCAAATACAAGTAAAACAAATTTTGAGACTCCTCCTCAAGAAGAACAATTTTTTTTATCTCTACTCCATGTTTATATTAAATCAATGTATATCGCCGGGTGCGTGTACGTTTCCTCCCTTCTAAATGTGTGTGACTTATCTTTTTTCGGATTATTTCTTTATTTTTATGATACATATTTTCTTAAAAAACATGAATCGTTTAAGTACTACAATGTGATAGATATGTTGAGAGTATTAAATAAAAGAATAACAAACTACCACCTTAAGTTGCACTATGCTAAGGAGAATAAAATACTTCCAAAATTTTGGGATCTCAAGAGTTGACTTTGAATATTGGCGTGTGGGCAGTTTTTTAAGATAAAATTAGTGGAAATATTGTTTGGAAAATTTAGTGGCAAAGTTTTCTGAAACAAAAAATGAATAAAATAAAAAGAGGGGTATTGAATAGTTTTTGTTTTCATGATTTGATCTTCTCTAAAAAAAAATTAGGAAAGTATAACCTGGAAATTATTTCTTGTAATCGTTATGGTTAAACATTTGGCAGTTTCAATATAATACATAAATAGACCCTCAAACTTGGACACCTTAATTTATCTCTACTTTATCACAAAATAATTATCTAGACACATCCAAATTTATGTGTCGCGATAATATCACGTCAATATTTGTTTTTACGTGTTTAACGTTTTATAAGTTTGAGTTATCTACTTGTGCACATAAAAAAATGAAGGACATATAAGGTCAAATTTAAGAACTTATTTATATATTATGCCTTTCTAATGTGTTGTGAATGTATTCTAGGAAGAAAAAGGAGTAGTAACGCAATTACAAATAGTTAACAATTACTAAAGTTTTTAACCTTGAAATTTTGGAACTAATTAGGATGTTGTTTCAAAATTTATCTTTCTTACCTTCTTCTTAGTTAGTGCACTATTAATAAAATGATTTATATCCAAAACAATGTTAAAGGTTACGTTTGTTTTAGATAATAAATTTTAAAAATCTTCAAAAAGTCGCCCCCTCTGGTGAAATTAAAAAGGACGACTGTATGTCGCCCTTTTTAATACTAACTGACATAGATTTTTGAAGTCGCTCTTTTTGCTTTAAAAAAAATCGCCCTCAAATGAAGTAAAAAGTGAAGACAAAAGCAAAGGACTATAACATGCAATTTCCTATGTATAATAATGATTAAAATAACATAGTATAAGCAAATTGAGTGAAGAAAGTGGAGCATGCCAACTTGGGTGCTATATATCTGCCCGGAACTATCCAATGAACCGTGAAAAAGTGAGCATATATATATGGTAATGAACCTAAACAATTCAAGATATGCATCGTACAAAAAGTGATTAAAGTAGAGTGATTTGTTAACTAATTATATCTCCTTTTAATTAAGTGAAGGTAGAGACCACCATTAATTAATTAAAATAAGCTTAGAGAAGCACATGAGCTAATTAAGAAGTCGGATGAGCAGTACGCAGACGCGGATTCAAGATTTGAATTTTATGAGTTCTGAATATATTTTAGTGCAACGACCTCCATTGCAAGTAATTAAGTTCTGAATTTAATTTTTTTTATAAATTTAATGAATTTCTTAACACGTATATATACATACAATGTTTGGGTCCGAGCCCACATGAGCATAGCTTAATTAATCTCAGTTGGTTCCAGGGTGGCAGATTGCTCCCAAGAAAAGAAAAAGGAAATTAAAGCACTAGCTGGAATTCTAGGGTTTGTTGAAGATCTATAACTTCTCTAGTCTTGTTAACAGCACCTTTTTTTTTTTTTTTTGATATTGACTTGCAAAAAATGGTTCATCTTTTTCTGTATTTCACATATGACTATCACACTGTTACTACTTTGCAATTTGATAATTTACAGTAGATAACATGTTTTTCATCAAAGTTTTAACTCTCTGAAAAGTTTTACTAATTAACATTTTTACTTGTTGCAGCAGGTAATTACCTTTATTTTCAAGATTATAAATTTTACTTCTTATGAAAGGTTGCCGGTAGATTTCTTTTGATTAAATGATGTTAAGAGTCTCACATCGGATATGGAATGAGAATACGAATTTCTTATATGAACTTAACAATCTTCACCCTACAAGCTAGCTTTTGGGGTTGAGTTAGGCCTAAGATCCATTCTTTACATGGTATCAGAGTTAGACTCGTTTCAATTATTTGTTCATCGATATTGGGCCCCCAAATTATATTATCCACGCTCCAGTTAACAAAGTCTGGACGTGCGGGGGAGTGTTAAAAGTTCCACATCGGATATGAAATAGAAACATGGACTTCTTATATAGACTTGGACAATCCTCACCCTACAAGCTAGCTTTTGGGGTTGAGTTATGCTCAAAATTCATTCCTTACCCCTGATAATGTAAAAACTCATTTACATTGTTGTCAGGGGCGAAGTTAGAGGGCGAACTGAACTCTTTTATCGAAAAATTATATTGTATATATAAAATTAAACCCTTTAATGTATGAAAATTATATATTGGACACTGATGTTTGTCGGTATATATAAATTAAACTCACTTTTACGTTCCGAGTAGATTTGCTCTCCAAAAATTAGGATTAATCAAATAAATAATTTTGAATATCGAATAGTTTAAGTTGGAATGTGGGTCCCTTTAGATGGAGGGGACCATCTCTATAACGTTAACAAGTATGCCCTTGATTACAGGGGAAGAAAGCAAATGGAGGAATCTTCTTTAATTTTTATTACAATATGGCCTTCCACCAAATACCTTTTGTTACAATATTGCCTTCCACGGTCCACCAAACACCTTATATACTATTGTAAGTTTTCAACACACCAACGGCTATTATTATTATTATTATTATTATTATTTTTTGATAATCCGTGCCTCGCGCTTTAAGATTCTCATATCGCAAGCACCGCACAAGATCGTACTATGCCCGGAGGCGAATGGAACCCGTTCTTAGCCGTCACCGCCAGGTAAATCGCGGGATGTGCGTCTCGCATTCAGTGTTTGATCGCCACCAACGGATCAATTCTACAAGGTCCGACCCCCCAACCGGGATTGTCTGAGGGAGTATCAAACCCACACTGCAACATGCCCGCGCGGTTAAGCTACCAGGCTTTAATACGAGGCATATGTCCCGGAGAACGTATCCGCCGAGAATCGAACTTGTGACCCTAAGGCCACAAATTTGACTAATGGCCACTGGACCACTATATTTGGATCACCAACGACTATTATTTTCATCATGTATGATTTTATGTGTTGTTGGGTTTTGTTATTGGTGAATGAGAAATGATGAGATGAAAAGTGAAGGTAATGTAAAAGGTCTCTTTTGTTTTGGTTGAAACAATTGTCCCACATCGGAAAAAGAAAGGAAAAGAGAGGTATATATATTATATTACACCTTCTCTAGTCACTAAAAGGGTTGAGGGGGCAAGGACCCCTCGCGTCGTCGTCGTCGCTCGGCTAGGCTTCGGATGATCAAATGATATGATTGATCGATAATCTTTTTGGATCAAATTTTCTTTAATTTCTTGCGCCGTCGTCGTCGCTCGGTTGCGGCTTCGGATTCGGATTTGGATTTGGTCAAATGATCTGATTAATTGCAATGACCGAACTACCGCAAATACCGCACTGGTTACTCACAACCCGCATCATTGTGCCACACCGATCGAGAAACTCGAAGTTCACCGGTGCCAACTTTAAAGGTTGGCAGCAAAGAATGTTCTTTTGACTTACCGCCCTTGGTATGCAAAAATTCACCAGTGAGGACCCTCTCGTGCCTACCGTCGACATGCCTGACAATCAACAGTTCATGATTACTGAGGCTTGGAAACAGACTGATTTTTTGTGCAAAAGCTACATTTTGAGTGTCGTAGAAGATGAATTGTACAACGTCTACAGTGCAGTAGAGAATTCCAAAAAACAATGGAGTGCACTTGAAAAGAAGTACAAAATCGAAGATGCTTGCTTTTGAAGAAGTTTGTGGTTGCCAAATTCCTAGACTACAAAATGGTGGATGGAAAAACCGTTGGAACCCAAGTTCAAGAGCTTCAACTTATCTTTCATGACCTTATTGCTAAAGGTATGGTAGTGAATGAAGCGTTCCAATTGGTTGCAATGATTGAGAAGTTGTTGCCCTCATGGAAAGATTTCAAGAATTATCTTAAGCACAAAAGAAATGAAATGAAGTTGGAGGATCTTGTGATTCGTGTCACGACCCGATTCCGGGCCCGTGACTGGTGCCTTACCCCGGGCACCCTAGTGATACAACATCAGAGTAATCAGCGGAACATAAAACAATACAAGACATATTATGAAATATGAAACAATAATCTGAGAAAACTTGCTTTCTAGATATATATAAATAACAACTTTTTCCAACATGAGCAGTTTAATCCCTTTTACAAACTTCACAACTGCATTTCATGCACTCTAAGAAATGATACGACAACAATGGCGGACAGGGCCCGCCATACCCCGAATGTAAACACCTACAACAACAGGACTATACCATCGATAAGCCTCCGAGAAACGGAGCTTTCCACACACGAATCATGACCCTAAGAGCGAGGATCAATGATCGTGTACCTTACTCGCGCAGATGAACGCACTTCGGGCGAGGTCAAGATAACAGTACCAAGTATGTGAAATCAAAATAACATCAGAAATGAAATCATAGTAGTCTATACAAAGCGAGACATGTATGATAACCAAACTACGATTCACCATAAGTAAGCAAATATGTCAAGTCGTGACTCACGCCTCAAGTCATCACTCAATTTTACCAATGGGTCTCACGCCCACAACATCAATCGTGCGTGGAATACCTTCTCACTCCCGCAGCTTTATGATACACAAACACCAAGGAATACACATGAACACCAGTGTCCCACCTGTGTCCTAATAAAACAAGACAGGTAAGTCTGAAGGCATAGCCGACTACTAACACCTACGCACTCAACAAGGTCATAAAATGTGTCATGATATCTGTCTGCACCGCCACATGATAAAAGCCGGTCACTCGCCGCAGATCAAATGTGCGTTGCCTAGCCTCGAACTCTCCGCACTCCGATAGGCCAACCTCATAGGCCCGCATGAGGTATAACCCCGCATCGAGGGTAGCTACTCCCGCATCGCCCCGACTCGCACCGCACGCCACAAAGACCGCATGACCACGCGGCCGTAAACTAACCCGAACTCCCAGAGTCCCGCATGGATCCTCGACCCGCATGAGGTATCCTCGAATCATGGTCCTGCATCACCGAGTCTACCCCGACGGAGGCGCTTAACCTCCTGGACACAAGTCAAGGTGAGTGGTACAATACCAACATAACTACCGATAGTCAAACAACTTTAAAGCGCGATCGAGGAAAACCCCTTTACACTAACATCACAAGATACTAACACACGTAGCATCCTAACATGTTTACTTCTCAAATCAACAAGAAAGTATTATAAGGCTATCACAAACCGATACAATCAAGTTATTCACACGTGCTTTACTAACAAGTTCGTATCTAACCCAAAGTACTTCACACATTAAATCTTTAAAAGATCTGTTTCTTTCACATAAGTCACACAATACCCGTAGTATAAAATAGAGTGACTGCCCTTTTAAGAAAACTAAAACTCTTACCTTTGTAAAATCAAGTAACAACATTATTTCCCAAACGCCCAAGTTTGCCTAATTTCAAATGTTCACGTTTCTTATTTTAGAAAGGTTTCGTGTTCATAGCCTTATTCATTTAAGAATATAATTTTCTTTTAAACAACTGAGAAACATAAGCCTTATATGTGAGTAGGATATTCTTGTTTATAACAATCTTATTACAAAGAACCATGATCTAGAAATATCATTTTGTCTCATCTTAGCTTCTACGGATGGAAGTTGCTACCGGTTTTATTAATACTTAATTAATCAAAACATTTCCCTTTATTAACGCCGTGGTTTGTCGATACACATTCCGATTTCAAATCAAGAAACATTCTTAAGCCGTTATACCTAACTTCCCATACAACTAGTATAACTCTTAAGTTTTCAAAACCAAGTATTACTTCTTTCAAAATGATTCAAAACTCTTTTGAAATACTTCAAGTTCTTTATTAACACATAACAAGCCGCTTATAGTTCAATTCGATTACCTTTTAAAAACCACATGTATTTTCTTACCAACATAAAGCCGTTATAACCAACTTCCCATAAAGCCGTTATAACACTTTATGTTTTACACCAATCAAATACATTTAGTACATGACGCTCACCGTACTACATAGTTCACACATATCATGCTAGAAGAGATAGGAAGAGGTTCACATACCTCGCGACGAGTATCGACTAATAGCAAACGCCCAAGTACTTCCAACCGCTGGCTACTCCTTAAGCCAAGTAACGCGCCACACGTAGTACTTCAACCTATAAGGCCACGCGCGCTTATTAACATCAAGATCTTATCGTAGAACATTCTACGTAAAATTCGCAAGACCTCCCCGCAACAACAGAAATCTCTCCGCTAATCTGGCCGGCTACCAAGCCAACCAGGGGGTTATACATCTAACCCGAACGGTACAATTCTACTCCACAAGATTACTACACAAGTCTCATCAGAATACATCCCATGTAATTACAGTTCGATTCTTCAGCTTAAGTCAAAAGACATTGCGCAAAGATTAAGCTTAGTTCTATATATAGTATACTTCAACTATATAATCTAACAACATGTAATTTCCAATTACAAATGGAGGACAAGATAATTACCTCGATAAGCCCATAATTATCCAAGTATAAATGTCGATCCTTAGCAACGCTTAGCTCCTACTGGTGCTCCAACCCGCTCCAACAACCCTTAGAAGTTCTAACCAACTTCTACTTAATTACTTCAATCACTCAACGAAGATTTCCTTAGTGGTTTCGGTTTGAGACAAAAGGACATACTGTAGTATTTCCTGCTCTACGTATAGAGGTTTCTTTGGAATACTACAAGGTATACGGCTAAGGTAATTTGGGTATAGTAACAATACTTTGAGAGTATTTCTACCAAGAGGGGTGTATTCTACGAGATCAACAAGGCGAGTGGTACTCACCGACCCCACTGTGAGGGGGTACTCTCGCCAAGGCCTCAGGAGTGGGTGCACCCTCTGGCCAAGGCCTCACAAGGAAGAGGAGGACGAAACCAACAAGGAGGAGGAGGTTTTCAAGACTTGAAATTATGGAATGGATGAAGTCTTCAAAGGGAGAGGTATTTATAGCAAAAGGCCAACCAAGGGCCAAGATCTAGCCAAGTGGGGCGCTGAGGCCAAGATATGCCCAAGTGCCCCTAGACCCTACTCCTTAAAACCTCACAAATATCTACACAAATATCAACCAACACTTGCTCATCCATTCGCCCTAACGCCCTTCAAGTCCACCAACGAGAGGTGCCGTGTTGCCTCTCGTTGGTCCAAAACGTTTCGCCTCTCTAAAAATCCGCAAAAATACTAAATGACATAGCCGTAATTTAACCTTCGTAGTTAGGTAGAACGCTTCGTAAAAACGACTCTAACCAAAGCGTGCACAAACATATTTCGCCAAGGGTGCCACATTGGGGTGACACGTGTCGCCCCGATTCGCCCAAAATATTTCGTCTTCCGAAAATATCCATAACGCCAAAATCTCAAAATCAAAGCTCCTACAAACCGCAAATTTCTCCCGTGGGCCCCACGTGACCATTTCCGAAAATAAAATTCCATAATTCTAATATAATCTAAGAAGTCCAAAAACCAAATCTGGGAATCCAATTCCCATTAACGAACCTTTTTCCTTCACAAAAACCGGAAACTTTTCCGTGGAAAAATCACCTCTTTCTTCCTTTCCAATCTTTCGTCAGATTCTCGCACGCACGCCCTCGCATACATACCCTGGAACTACGGGGTATAACATTCTTCCCCCCTTAGAAACATTCGTCCCGAATGTTCCTTCTAAGTCCCCAAACATACAAGCGTCGATATAGTCTCTACTACTATACTTATGAGAACAATCCTGCCACATGATGCGCGTAATATGCACACACTTTAAACGCAAGTGCACGTTATCGTATCAAGTAGTATAGTCTTAGATAAGACCGAATATCGTCCTCTAGGATTAGGGTTCAAGTACCAGTGATCTATTTTCTAGTATCTATTTGGCGAATTAATATTTGATTGGTTGTTTATAACTAAGAATTTCAAAAGCTATTTAAATGTAAAGACTTACTTCAGGTGTGATGAGAATAGGGCTTCTATGTATCCTTACTATCCGCTTATGTTACTTGTTAATGCATTACTTATGGTGTTCTTCTTTTGGAGAAAGCAGGTTTACGAGATCGTTTTATACTCCCGTTAGGGTTATATAAACACTCAACCCCAGTATTGTTCCTTACCTAACTTTCGCTGATAAGGGTAACTCTATAGGAGGATTAAGCACAAAAACCTAGTTGACCGTCACGCACAATGCGCAAAATTAGGGTTGTTAAGCCTCTCATCAACGCTACAAATCTAATTGAGGTATTTTCATCCCCAATTCAAGACCGTCTACCCAACTTACAGCATATTCACAATCCTCCTTTTCGTAACTGATTAGAAATCATATAGTGATAACTAGTTGTCAATTAGCTACCAAGAATTCAACTCAATTATTGGATAGATCTCTCAATAAGAATAATAACCATAAGCATGCATTACTTTATAACATAAGGTTCAAGAATTCAACATAGAAAGCCTATAAGAGAATTAGTTCCTAGCCATGAATATGACAAGAACTAATTCAAAGTTCATCATGCAAAACCAAATAAATAAAGGAAAGGAAAAGAAATTACTAAGCTAATGGTATCCAAACTCCAAGTCAAGAATCTTGAGTTGTAAGAAAGGAACCCCAAAACCGCCTAGGGTTCTCCTTATATAGTTTTAAAACGCCTCCTTCTTTTCCTTCCAGTTGGCCCAAAAATCCGTCAAAAGACCTAATTTTTTCGCGTGGCGCCGCGCCCCGATATCTGCTTGTCGAGCGCCATGCCACTGCAACTCCTGTGGCTTCTCGGATGTTTAGCGCCGCGCCTGCTTTCGGTCTTCGAGGCGCGCGTACAATCTTCTGCAGCCTTCTTCGAATAATAGGCGCGCGCCTCGCTTCGATCGCAGGAGGCGCCAGCGCAGTCCGATTTCACCTCGTTTGCCACTTTCTCCGTTTCACTAAGTACCTCCTCTTTTCCTCTTTTCGCTCCTTTTTCCGCCATTTGGCCACTTTAACCATTTTGACTCAAAAGAAAGAAAACTATCCTAATACGACACTTTGTATGTACAATCGGGACAAAAGACTAACTAGACTGACTCAAAAGGTGTATATAAAATACACCGATCAAATACCCCCAAACTTAACCTTTGCTCGCCCTCGAGCAAAGATAGAAAGAAAGAAAGTAAAAGACTCAAAGAATGAAAGAATAACAGACTCACCGCCATTGATCACTTTTCTTTGCATAGATGTTAACTAGAAAAACATGAAGGTTAGCGAATAATATGCAGGAACATATAGCATGAAATTTTCAGCACACTAAACACATGAAGCTAAATATTTCGCAAACTCATATTCATCATGCTTAATAGAAGTCAATATACTAAATCATGCATATAAATTCAAGAATTCCTATGGCATGCTTACTTGCTATTCTCCACTAAGTCTGGATATGCATAAAAGAGATCTTCGTGACTTTGAGGGTTGTAATGTAGGCTTAGGTAGGGGTTGGTAAAGATGGGCATTTAGGCTTATTTTTCTGCACTATACGCCGTTGGCTTTTCAATTTTTCCCTTTTCTTTTGATTCTTTCCTTCACTTCAATTCTATCTTTCCCTCTTTTGTTTGGGAGAGTGAAGTGTATTATACTAACAGCACCCCAAACTTAGGCTTTTGCCTCTTTCTTATTACTTTTCCATCGGTGCATCAAACTTGTTCACTCTTTTGTTTCTTCTTTTTAACACAATGTACTCCACTATTTCATATTTTCACTTATGGCACAATTTTGGGAATATGGGGTGTCAAAGAAGAAGTTTCAAATTTAGGCTCAATGGGGCTGACTAGGGATATTTTTAAAGTACGGGATAGAAAAGAATGGTAAGAATTGGCTATCAAAGAAATGCCTGAGTCATCTCCCTAACATGCACATCCTAACTATTTCGCCTCAAATAGCAAGCACTCATAACACATAAGCATTTATCATTTAGCATGCATAACTTAAGCAAGAAACTCCAAATAGACAGATTATGTGAGCTTTTGGCATATCTAACCTAAGTGTTTAGATAGTTGCTTCAATTCCTTTACATTATTTCACCTTACTTCATTAGGTGTTTCTAGCAACTACAGCATACATGATCTTTGACAGGCAATTATGACTCAAGAAAGAAAAAATTTTGGTGACTCAAAATAAACATAAAACAAATAGAAAAATTTAAATAAAACATAACATGACACACAAATAAAAACTAAAACACAAAAACACACCCCAACTTCAATCACACATTGTCCCCAATGTGTGTAGACTCAAAGACAAGAAAAGAAAACGACACTTACAAACTTTGGCTAAAATGGTGGTGGTGGCGGTGGATAATGATCGACCGTTGGTTGAACAAGGCACTCACTGTCGATTTGTTGCCTTGTTTCTTGCCGCCTTGTACTATCGCTTGCGCGTCTGCATCATCTCCTTCCGGTGTTGGTGCAATTGCCCTATTGTGGGCTCTGAAGGTTCGCTCTTGTGGTTGGCCGGTGGTGGGTCTCCTCATATGAGCCCCTATTTCGTGCTCATCTTCATCCATGGCGGCCTTCGCTGCCGCCGCTGTGGTGGTGCTCCGTCACGCCTTTGAAGGGGTGCAGGAAAGAGTGCACTATCCCATAGGACACCGGATTGGTTTCTTTCATGAGTATCCGGGTAGTTGTGGGACCGCACTCGTGGCCTAGATCGTAATAAGTGAACCATGTCCCAATCCACCGTCATTACCAACTGTTGATTTCTTCCATGCTCGCACTATCTCTTTCCCCACATCAATCGCCGCCTCATAATTCCATAAATCAACTTAATCCTATCCTCCGCACTCGGTGAAGTGCGTGGATGGAATCACGCGCACCGACGAAGTATAGCCAAGCCTTGCGCTTGTTGAATTGGCACCGCCGTTTCTGATCCATTTCTTCCAATCTCAAAAGCGGCTCGGGGTAGCTGCGTTCGCGACGGCATTCCATTGATGTTGTTGGTACTCTAGCCCATGTTCTAAAATGGTTCCAATCACTACTTTCTTCAACATCAACTGCTTTTAGAGTCGTATTTATTGCTTCCGCCACAGCATATAATTTCCCTTACAAAGCACCCCTTTCTGGCCCTCTCCGAAAGTTTGCATAAAATTCCCGCACTATTGTTGTATTCATCGGTTTTATCTTCTCGGATTGACAAATCTCTTCCACCCCCTTAGCTCTATCATAGCCCGGATGGGCTCATAAATGTCTTCCTCCCCATATGATCCCCTTTGGTAATCCATTCCCCTTTCTGGAATTACGGGCCTGGTATCAATCCTTTTGTATCTTTGGAAGGCCTGGTAACTCACAAATCTATTTTCATCGTATTGTGGGGTTGGGGTGGATGTGGATCCTCTTCTCTTTCTGGTGGCCATTTATAAACAAAATCTGCAGCTTCTAATTTTTGTGGCACAATGTCTCCTATACACTCAACAACTAGCAGCGACAACACCCCCAAACTTCAACAATGCCCACAACCTCTTTTTCTACTCTTTTCTCCAACTTCACAACCAACTTTTCAGTACCCAAACTACTCCAACTACAATACTCTTCCCAACTACTACCTCCTATGACTTCAGTGAAAGGATTCAAGAACAAAGATAGGGATTACCTTTTGATGAGAAGACTCAAGCTTGTTCTTGTTTCAATTGGTGGGTTGAGGCTATGGAATGGAGCTTTGTTGTTTGAGATAGTTGAGGGTTTTTGGGAATTTAAGAGTTTAGGTTGTGGTTGGGTTGGATTTGTGGAGGTTTTGTGGGCAAATTTCTGGAATTTCGTGGGTTTTGGAGAGGGAAGGTTAGGTTTTAGAAGTTGGAATTGGGAAAATCTGATTTTGGCGTTTTAAATTTCGATTCGCCGCCATGCCACGCTTTTAGCCGCGCCTAAACATCTCAAGCGCCTTCGGGACTTTCTGCGCCACGCCTCTGGCGCGCTTAAACTTCAAAGACCTCTTCAGATATTTTGGCGCGCGCTGCCTCTCAGCCAGGCTTACTCCGCTTTTTCGAAAATCCTTGCTTTTCTTTCGATTTATTCTCAGACTACAACACAGCCAAACACAAGACCCCATGACCGTGAGATTGTTCTAGACAAAATAAAATAAACTAAAGACAAATTAAAATAACATAATTGAAAACGCTGGGTTGCCTTCCCAACAAGCGCCTTTTACGTCTTTTAGCCTGACGCAATTAACCTTTCGAGTGCCCATCGATACTTCGCGAATCGCTTGCAATCCATGATTTATTGCTATAGGTCTCAATTTCCTATAACTATTTGTTCAAACAGGGCCTTAAACATACAAGTATCCCCAAGCACACAAGATGAGTTTGTCTTTGTGCTTCTTATTTTGTAGAAACCGTGAAATTCTCTACATCTCTCGACTCTGGGGTTGCCTTGATGGTATGCAATTCCTAATTGGGAGTCATTCGTGATAGCTAGTGGTGTTTCTTCCGTGATAGGTGCATGAAAAGAATTTCCACGTAATCCAAGGTGAATAATTGGATTTCGCAATCTTTTCCTTTCTACACCAACTATCTCACCAAATTCCTCAATAGTTGGGTGTGATTCGTGCTCCTCAACTTGCTCGTTGAATATGATCGCGAGTTCTCGCTATTTGCGTTTCCAACTTCTTTATACCCAACCTCATTTCGCCCATGAATCGAGCTTGGGACCTCGTGAGATCGAGTAGAGTTTCTCGTAATTCCTCCCTCTCTTCCTCTATGGTTGAGCTCGATCATATTGACGAGTAATCCATATCTTCAGGATCCCTGAGATGCATCAAAACCAACAAAGAATCACGGCACCCTTGTTTTCACACAATAAATACATAAAACAAACAAAATTAAAAAAAACTATACATAAAACCCAAATTAGAAATTAAAAATAGACAAATTTGATATTGAACTATTGCCTAATCCCCGGCAACGGCGCCAAAAACTTGATGCGCGTAATATGCACACACTTTAAACGCAAGTGCACGTTATCGTATCAAGTAGTATAGTCTTAGATAAGACCGAATATCGTCCTCTAGGATTAGGGTTCAAGTACAAGTGATCTATTTTCTAGTATCTATTTGGCGAATTAATATTTGATTGGTTGTTTATAACTAAGAATTTCAAAAGCTATTTAAATGTAAAGACTTACTTCAGGTGTGATGAGAATAGGGCTTGTATGTATCCTTACTATCCGCTTATGTTACTTGTTAATGCATTACTTATGGTGTTCTTCTTTTGGAGAAAGCAGGTTTACGAAATCGTTTTATACTCCCGTTAGGGTTATATAAACACTCAACCCCAGTATTGTTCCTTACCTAACTTTCACGATAAGGGTAACTCTATGGAGGATTAAGCACAAAACCTAGTTGACCGTCACGCACAATGCGCAAAATTAGGGTTGTTAAGCCTCTCATCAACGCTTACAAATCTAATTGAGGTATTTTCATCCCCAATTCAAGACCGCTTCACCCAACTTACAACATATTCACAATCCTCCTTTCGTAATCTGATTAGAAATCATATAGTGATAACTAGTTGTCAATTAGCTACCAAGAATTCAACTCAATTATTGGATAGATCTCTCAATAAGAATAATAACCATAAGCATGCATTACTTTATAACATAAGGTTCAAGAATTCAACATAGAAAGTCTTATAAGAGAATTAGTTCCTAGCCATGAATATGACAAGAACTAATTCAAAGTTCATCATGCAAAATCAAATAAATAAAGGAAAGGAAAAAGAAATTACTAAGCTAATGGTATCCAAACTCCAAGTCAAGAATCTTGAGTCAGCAAGAAAGGAACCCCAAACCGCCTAGGGTTCTCCTTATATAGTTTTAAAACGCCTCCTTCTTTTCCTTCCGTGCCCGCCCAAAAATCCGTCAAAAGACCTAATTTTTTCCGCGCCGGCCGCTCGCTTCGCCGCGCGCCTAAAGTTCTGCAATACCGGGTGTTTTGGCGCCGCCCGATATTCGCTGCTCGGTAGCCATGGCCACGCAACTCCCGTGGCTTTCGGATGTTTAGCGCCGCGCTTTCGTCTTCGAGGCGCGCGGCTGAATCTTCGCAGCCTTCTTCAATAATAGCGCCGCGCTCGCTTCGATCGCAGGAGCTGCGCGCAGTCCGATTTCAGCCTCGTTTGCCACTTTCTCCGTTTTCAGCTCTAGTACCTCCTCTTTTTTCCTCTTTTCGCTCCTTTTCCGCCATTTGGCCACTTTAACCATTTTGACTCAAAAGAAAGAAAAACTATCCTAATACGACACTTTGTATGTACAAAACGGGACAAAAGACTAACTAGACTGACTCAAAAGGTGTATATAAAATACACCGATCACCACACCTGGCCATGGAAACACCTGCGCAAAGACTTACATCCAAGCCCACGAGGAAACACCTCTATATCACCACAAATACCTCTTCCCGGGGTCAAAATATACTTCCTCACCATCGATACCACTTTTGTCACTTTGTCGCGAGCCTTGTCGACGACCCAACAAATGGTACCGGTCGCCATGATCCTCGAGTCATGCCCTCACGGCCGTATTCTCGTGACGTGCATACGGAGAGCCACGGTTCGTCTGTTTCGTGGTAGAGGCTCGCCTCTTATACGCCACTCCGAACATAACAATACGAAGACCGGACGCATCGCCTCCTAAGTCGGACGGCAATTGCTAACATATAGGCAACCCGCCTATTCTTCACATGAACTCAAAGCCCAAAGTAACTCGCTAAGTTCCTCCCGCTTTCCAAAACTCGTCACACCGTCCGGTGGTACTTTCAAGAAGACCGACCAACTCAACTCTGCGTCGCCGCCGATTATCCGCACGATTTCTCCGAGCCGCCGTAACTTCTTCTAGACGAGCTTTACCCTATCCACCGTCACCGGAACAAGCTCAACCAACTATCTCAACTTGCCAACATCGAACCAATCGACCAAGAACTTACACTTCCGCCTCTACAAGGCTTCATAAGGCGACATCCGAACACCGAAATGGTAGCTTAAACGCCTTCCACAGAACCAACAATCCTCACAACCACCTCGAAATTCACACACCGCCCGGTGGCGAATGCGATTCGAGACTCACCAGTTCTTAACCCCGCTGGTCAAACTCTTAGAAAACGAAAATAGCCACAACTGGGCTTCATCGTCATTATAAGGTGGCGTAGGCACCCCGCGCAGCCTTACAACCTTTCGATATAATCAACACCGCAAGTACGGTCTCGATCGAAAACACGACGGCCGCTTCTCATCGCCCGACCATCGGTCGAACGCATCCACGAACTCAGACACTGGTCAACTAAACTTGGGCCTAACACCCTCGTGACTTAACACAAGGCGCGACCACCACAACCGACCACCACTAAACCTCGCCGCTGGTTGACTCGCGCATGGCCTCAACTCGACCCACTCGCGAGAAACACTTGCTTCCTGGCCCGAACAACTTTTCTAATCACGCTACGAAAACCTAGCGCTCTTCTTAGCTCAACTACCCCTTTCATTCCACACTACTTAGGGACCTATCCCCAAACATAGCTCACGTGCACTATGCACTGATAAGGATCAAACATAACACTACGCCTTTTCGAGATGGCCTTACCTCTAAGGTCTCCACGTATAACACTCTAAGGCTCACACCTTCTCTATCCCCAAAATCTTACTCTGCTAACCCACCATGATTTCTAATCACAACTAACACACCGCCATCGTAACATAGCACTTAAGGTATACTCACCTTGAAAGTTACCGGCGACCTTGCCGCCCGCCCTCTCCCGCCGCCCTCGTTAACCCGCCGATCTCTACGCTTTCTACCGCTGACATAAGCCCGCATACGTGCCATGCTCAAGCCCAATCAAGAATTACTCTTGCACAACCTCTATTAGGTAGTCATCAAGACTCGTGGTACATCGGTATAATCTCCGTAGCCAAATCCATAGCTAGTAATGGTCGCCTTTGCAATCTATATTCATCGCTCTGGCCGTGGAATCGGGCGTTCAAATATCATGGACGCAGAGGAACCGCTGCTACGCGCTAAACCTGCCGGGCTAGTGACGCCGCAGAAATCCCGAACGAAGCACTACCCTAGGTAATGATTGGGCCTGTGCCTCGCAACCCTCCGAACTCAACTCGCAGCCTCCGCCGCCTTCGCCCGGGCCCGGTTGCCCTACGCGAGGCATAACGATAAGGGAATGAATTTCGCCGGAGGGTCCAACTTACAACACAATCTAAGGCACGATCTCGAGTGAGAAGAATAGAAACCAATCCTAAATATCCTATAGCCTCCTCGATTATCGCGTGCACAACACACCGATAATCAAGACTTCATCGATACGGCTCAGACACTTTCCGAGGATTAATCGCTTCGATACCACTTTTGTCACGACCGATTCCGCCCGTGATCGTGCCTTACCCCGCACCCTAGTGATACAACATCGAGTAATCACGAACATAAAACAATACAAGACATATTATGAAATATGAAACAATAACTGAGAAAAACTTCGCTTTCGCATATATATAAATAACAACTTTTTCCAACATGAACAGCTTTAATCCCTTTTACAAACCTCGCCACAATCTGCATTTCTGCACTTCTAAGAAATGATACGACAACAATGGCGGACAGGCCCCGCCATACCCCGAATGTAAACACCTACAACAACAGGGACTATACCACCGATAAGCCTCCGAGAAACGGAGCTTTCCCACACGCCGAATCGTGACCCTAAGAGCGAGGATCAATGATCGTGTACCTTTACTCGCTATGAACGCAGCCCGGGCGAGGTCGCATAACAAAAAGTACCAAGTATGTGAAATCAAAATAAATCAGTAAATGAAATCATAGTAGTCTATACAAAGCAGAGACATGTATGATAACCAAACTACGCCACCATAAGTAAGCAAATATGTCAAGTCGTGACTCACGCCTCAAGTCATCACTCAATTTTACCAATGGGTCTCACGCCCACAACATCAATCGTGTGCGTGGAATACCTTCTCACCGCAGCTTTATGATACACAAACACCAAGGAATACACATGAACACCGTGTCCCACCGTGTCCTAATAAAACAAGACAGTAAGCACGAAGGCATAGCCGACTACTAACACCCACGCATGCAACAAGGTCATAAACGTGTCATGATATCTGCTTGCATCACCACATGATAAAAGCCGTCACTCGCTCGCAGATCAAATGCGCGTTTAGCCTCGAACTCTCCGCACTCCGCATAAGGCCAACCTCATAGGCCCGCATGAGGTATAACCCCGCATCGAGGGTAGCTACTCCCGCATCGCCCCGACTCGCACCGCACGGCCACAAAGACCGCATGACCACAAGCGGTAAACTAACCCGAACTCCCGTAGTTCCGCATGGATCCTCGACCCGCATGAGGTATCCTCGAATCACGGTCCTGCATCACCGAAGTCTACCCCGCGACGGAGGCGCCTTAACCTCCTGACACAAGTCAAGGTGCAGTGGTACAATACCAACATAACTACGATAGTCAAACAACTTTAAGCGCAATGGAGGAAAACCCCTTTACACTAACATCACAAGACACTAACACACGTAGCATCCTAACATGTTTACTTCTCAAATCAACAAGAAAGTATTATAAGGCTATCACAAACCGATACAATCAAGTTATTCACACAAGGTGCTTTCTACTAACAAGTTCGTATCTAACCCAAAGTACTTCACACATTAAATCTTTAAAAGATCTGCTTTTTCACATAAGTCACACAATACCCGTAGTATAAAATAGAGTGACCGCCCTTTAAGAAAACTAAAACTCTTACCTTTGTAAAATCAAGTAACAACATTATTTCCCAAACGCCCAAGTTTGCCTAATTTCAAATGTTCACGTTTCTTATTTTAGAAAGGTTTCATGGTTCATAGCCTTATTCATTTAAGAATATAATTTTCTTTTAAACAACTGAGAAACATAAGCCTTATATGAGTAGGATATTCTTGTTTATAACAATCTTATTACAAAGAACCATGATCTAGGAAATATCATTTTGTCTCATCTTAGCTTCTACGCAGATGGAAGTTGCATCGGTTTTATTAATACTTAATTAATCAAAACATTTCCCTTTATTAATCTTCCGTGGTTTGTCGATACACATTCGATTTCCAAATCAAGAAACATTCTTAAGCCGTTATACCTAACTTCCCATACACTAGTATAACTCTTAAGTTTTCAAAACCAAGTATTACTTCTTCTTTCAAAATGATTCAAAACTCTTTTGAAATACTTCAAGTTCTTTATTAACACATAACAAGCCGCTTATAGTTCAATTCTTACCTTTTAAAACCACATGTATTTTTCTTACCAACATAAAGCCGTTATAACCAACTTCCCATAAAGCCGTTATAACACTTTATGTTTTACACCAATCAAATACATTTAGTACACGACGCTCACCGTACTACATAGTTCACACATATCATGCTAGAAGAGATAGGAAGAGGTTTACATACCTCGCGAGTATCGACTAATAGCAAAACGCCCAAGTACTTCCAACCGGCTACTCCTAAGCCAAGTAGAACGCGCCACACGTAGTACTTCAACCTATAAGGCCACAAGGCGCTTATTAACATCAAGATCTTATCGTAGAACATTCTACGTAAAATTCGCAAAGACCTCCCCGCAACAACAGAAATCTCCTCCCTAACGGCCGCTACCAAGCCAACCAGTGGGTTATACATCTAACCCGAACGGGTACAATTCTACTCCACAAGATTACTACACAAGTCTCATCAGAATACACCCCATGTAATTACAGCTTCGATTCAGCTTAAGTCAAAAGACATTGCGCGATTAAGCTTAGTTCTATATATAGTATACTTCAACTATATAATCTAACAACATGTAATTTCCAATTACAAATAGAGGGACAAGATAATTACCTCGATAAGCCCATAATTATCCAAGTATAAATGTCGATCCTTAGCAACGCTTAGCTCCTACTCCGGGTGCTCCAACCCGCCCAACAACCCTGAAGTTCTAACCAACTTCTACTTAATTACTTCAATCACTCAACGAAGATTTCCTTAGGGTTTCGGTTTGAGACAAAAGGACATACTGAGTATTTCCTGCCTCTACGATAGAGGTTTCTTTGGAATACTACAAGGTATACGGCTAAGGTAATTTGGGTATAGTAACAATACTTTTGAGAGTATTTCTACCAAGAGGGTGTATTCTACGAGATCAACAAAGCGGGGGTACTCACTGACCCCACTGTGAGTGGGTGCACTCTCGCCAAGGCCCCAGGAGTGGTGCACCTCGGCCAAGGCCTCACAAGGGAAGAGGGGAGGACGAAACCAACAAGGAGGAGGGAGGTTTTCAAGACTTGGAAATTATGGAATGGATGAAGAAGTCTTCAGGGAGGGTATTTATAGGCGAGCAAAGGCCAACCAAGGGCCAAGATCTAGCCAAGTGGGGGCAAGTGGAGGGCCAAGATATGCCCAAGTGCCCCTAGACCCTACTCCTTAAAACCTCACAAATATCTACACAAATATCAACCAACACTTGCTCATCCATTCGCCCTAACGCCTTCAGTCCACCAACGGCAGGGTGCAGTGTTGCCCTCTCGTTGGTCCAAAACGCTTCGCCTCTCGGAAAAATCCGCAAAAATACTAAATGACATAGCCGTAATTTACCCTTCGTAAGTTAGGTAGAACGCTTCGTCGAAAACGACTCTAACCAAAGTGTCAGGTACAAACATATTTCGCCAAGGGTGCCACACGGGGTGACACGTGTCGCCCCGATTCGCCCAAAATATTTCGTCTTCCAAAATATCCATAACGCCAAAATCTCAAAATCAAAGCGGCTTCACAAAACCGCAAATTTCTCCCGTGGGCCCCACGTGACCATTTCCGAAAATAAAATTCCATAATTCTAATATAATCTAAGAAGTCCAAAAACCAAATCTGGGAATCCAATTCCCATTAACGAACCTTTTTCCTTCACAAAAACCGAAAACTTTTCCGTGGAAAAATCACCTCTTTCTTCCTTTCCAATCTTTCTGTCGTATTCTCGTACGTACGTCCTCGCATACATACCCTGGAACTACGGGGTATAACAATTCGTCTCAAGATCGAGGAAGATAATCAAACCGCTGAGAAGAGATACTGTAAGACTTCACCAATTGAAGGGGCAAACATAGTTGAAGATGCTGCTCCAAAAAAAAAAAACAAGAAAAGAAAGAGGCCTCCTGGAAATGAGAAGGATTCTAACAAGAAAAAGTTCAAGGGCAACTGCTATAATTGTGGGAAAGCTGACCACAAAGCCCCAGATTGTCGTCTCCCGAAAAAAGACAAGGGAAAAGGACAAGTCAATATGGTGGAAATGAATAATGATATGAATGATCTGTGTGCAATGCTATCGGAGTTCAATTTGGTTGGAAACCCAAAGGAGTAGTGACTTGAATCTGGTGTCACTCGACATGTTTGCGCTACAAAAGAAGCATTTGCAACCTACGCTCCTGTTAGACCCGAAGAGGTACTGTTTATGAGAAATACTGCAAGAGCCAAGATTGAAGGATATGGGAAGATACTTCTGAAGATGACTTCCGGTAAGGTCCTGACTCTCAACAATGTTCTGCACGTTCCAACAATTAGGAAGAATTTAATTTCAGCCGGACTACTCGTCAAAAACGGATTTAAGTGCATGTTGGTTAGTGAAAAAATTGTAATAAGTAAGAATTATATGTTCATAGGAAAGGGCTACCTCACCGAGGGCCTTTTCAAACTCAATGTAATGGTTGTTGACGGTATTAATGAAAATTCAGTTTCGTCTTACTTATTGGAGTCAAATGATTTATAGCATGTTCATTTCGGACATGTCAACTACAAAACCTTGCGGAAATTGATTAATTTAAAAGTATTGCTTAAATTCGAATGTAACAAATCAAAATGTAAAATATTTGTTGAATCTAAGTTTGTTAAACATCCATATAAGTCTATTGATAGGAATTCAAATCCTTTAGACTTAATACACACAGATATATGTGATATGAAGTCAATACCATCTCGCGTGGGAAAAAAATATTTTATAACTTTTATTGACGATTGCACTCGATACTATTATGTGTATTTGCTTAATAGTAAGGATGAAACAATCGATGCATATAAGCAATACAAGAACGAAGTGGAGAATCAATTGAATAAAAAGATAAAAATGATTAGAAGTGATAGGGGTAGAGAATACGAATCTCCTTTTGCAGAGATATGTTTAGAATATGGAATTATTCATCAAACTACTGCCCTTACATACCACAATCAAATGGAATTGCGGAAAGAAAAAACCGAACATTAAAGGAAATGATGAATGCTTTATTAATAAGTTCCGATTTACCACAAAGCTTGTGGGGGGAAGCTATCCTTACAGCTAATCGAATACTCAATAGGGTGTCCCAAAACAAAACACAATCTATTCCATATGAACTATGGAAAGGAGGAAAACCCAACTTGAAATATTTCAAAGTGTGAGGGTGTTTAGCAAAGGTACAAGTTCCTTTACCCAAAAGGGTAAATATCGGATCAAAAATTGTGGATTGTGTTTTTATTGGCTATGCTACAAACAGCAAAGCTTGTCGATTTTTGGTTCACAAATCGGACAATCCCGAAATTCATGTTAATACGGTAATTGAATCAGATAATGCTGAATTCTTTGAAAATATTTATCCATATAAAACTGAATGTGATTCGTCAAGTGAAAGATCTAAACGACCGCGGGAAGAACCAAAGGGAAGTACACCAAGTAAAGAGGATCCAAGGTGTAGCAAACGTCAAAGGACATATACTTCCTTTGAACCAGATTTTGTGACATTCTTGCTTGAAAATGAGCCTCAAACATTTAAAGCAACGATGTCATCTTCTGATTCAGCATTTTTGAAAGAGGCAGTCAATAGTGAGATTGAATCAATTTTGAACAACCATACATGGGAATTGGTTTATCTTCCTCCTGGAAATAAATCTTTAGGATCAAAATGGATTTTTAAAAGGAATGAAAGCTGATGGCACTATTGACAAATATAAGGTAAGACTTGTGGTCAAATGTTATAGACAAAAAGAAGGTCTTGATTACTTTGACACATACTCGCCGGTAACAAAATAACATCTATTCGGGTGTTAATGGTACTGGCGGCCGTATATGGTCTTGAAATCCATCAAATGGATGTCAAGACAGCTTTCCTAAATGGAGAATTGGAGGAAGAAATTTACATGGAACAACCTGAAGATTTTGTGGTTCCTGATAAAGAAAGAAAAGTGTGCAAACTTGTTAAGTCATTTTATGGACTTAAACAAGCACTCAAACAATGGCATGCGAAATTTGACCAAACAATGTTGGCAAATGGATTTAAGATAAATGAGTGTGACAAATGTGTTTACATTAAAAATACTCCAAATCATGAAGTCATTGTTTGTTTATATATTAATGACATGTTGATAATAAGTAGAGATATAGCCAATATAAATGCTACGAAGCGTATACTGGCTAGCAAATTTGATATGAAGGACTTAGGAGTTGCTGATTTGATCTTAGGCATTAGGATCCATAAAACTCCACAAGGTCTAGCATTATCACAATCACATTATATTGAAAAGGTACTTGACAAGTTCAAGTATTTAAATTTCAATGTTGCAAAGACTCCAATTGATGTAAGTTTTGCACTTCAAAAGAATGAAGGTGAAAGTGACTCACAATTGGACTATGCACGAGTTTTGGGAAGTTTGGTGTATATTATGAATCGTACACGACCAGATATAGCATGTGTTATAAGCAAGCTGAGTCGATTCACAAGTAATTTCAATCAAATTCATTGGATGACAATAAAACGAGTCTTGGGGTACTTAAAACACACTCAAAACTATGCTTTGCATTATAATAAATATCCCGCAGTACTTGATGGATATAGTGATGCAAACTGGATCACCGGATCTTCTGAAGTTAAATCCACAAATGGATATGTTATCACCATTGGTGGAGGAGCAGTGTCTTGGAAATCATCAAAACAGACATGTATCGCCCGCTCTATAATGGAATCTAAATTTATAGTTTTAGACAAGGCCGGTGAAGAAGTTGAATGACTCCGAAATTTCTTAGAAGATATTCCCTTCTGGCCCAAACATTTGGCTCCTATATGTATACATTGTGACAGTCAAACAACAATAGGTAGGGCAGAGAGCGTAATGTATAACGGAAAATCTCGTCACATACGACAGAGACAAAATATCGTTAGACAACTCCTCTTTAATGGCGTTATCACGATTGACTATGTAAAGTCAAGAGATAACGTGACGGATCCGCTTACAAAAGGCTTATCTAGAGAGGGAGTTAGTAGATCATCAATGGGAATGGGGTTAAGGCCGAAGACAAGTCATCATGGCGGTAACTCTACCTAGCAGACTGGAAATCCCAAGAGCTAGGTTCAAGGAGATCAAACAAAGTTGTGACTGACGGTTCAACATTGTCAAATAACTCAACCCATTCTCGGATGAAGACAATGTTCAGAAATAAGAATAAAACTTTATGGTTTGTTAATAAGTTAATAAAACATTAAGATTTTTAATGATTATCTAAATCTGACAGTGTATGACCAGATAATGTGGCTATAAGACCACATGTTTAGAAATCACCTATGTGAGTGTTAAGTGTAAGCCGTTTTAAAGTGGAATGACAGTGAAGACCTATTTTCTATGCACTCATGAAACCAGACGGTGTTCATGGCTGAAACGAACACAGCCGTGAGAACCATAAACGGTTGAGGGTTGATTGTGTGACTTATGTTGTCTAGGTATACAACAAAGTTCGACGGTTTAAAGATATCAAATCTACCGATTGATCAAGTATATCCGATATAAGTTCACTACGTAAAGTTCAAAGAGAAACCTATTTATCCAGATCAAGTCAATCCTCGCTTGTATATCACACTTGTCCGCACATTCTTTTATATTATGGCCATTCCCCGTTCATGTGGGGGATTGTTGGGTTTTGATATTGGTGAATGGAAAGTATTGGGATGAAAAGTGAAGGGAATGTAAAAGGTCCATTTTGCTTTGGTTGAAACAATTGTCCACATCGGAAAAAGAAAGGAAAAGAGATGTGTATATATTACATTACACCTTCTCTAGTCACTAAAAATGTTGAGGGGGCAAGGACCCCTCGCGCCGTCGTCGTCGCTCGGCTCGGCTTCGGATTTGGATTTGGTCAAATGATTTGATTGATAATCTTTTTGAACCAAATTTTCTTTAATTTTAATTATTTAATTAATTAATTAATTAAAAGAAAATCATGCAGGACCGCAGTGCCATAAGTACTGAGAGGCTGCAGATCTTTCGGCACCGCGGTGCTGCAGAGTGGCACCGCGGTGCCGATGCGGAAATTTCCAGTTCCGAAGTTAAATTAGTGATTTCCAGTTTTATTTTATTTCCCACCATTTTTGTGACTGTTCAGAAGGGTTGAAAACCTTTAGAAACCGTACTTCCATGGTTATATATTCGTTTGATTCCTCAGAATTTTACTTACTAATTTTCTGAATTACAAAACTCCTTCTTCTTCTGCACGAATAAATTATGTGTGATACACTGCCGTTGAGTGGTTCGCCGCTACCTGAATTTGGAGTACTACTATTCGGGTAAGATAATCGTTCTATCCTGGGAGGGGATATTCCATCAACCTCGAGTATTGTGAGGGGAATAATTTTCTGAAGGACACACTTTGAACTAAGTGGACTCGATTATATTCTGGAAAATATTTTTTCCAACACTGATTCTGTTCTTTTTCAGTTACTATTGTTTACTGGGTTTTTGCAATACAGATTACTAACATGTATTGGGTGAGAATGTCTTCGGGTCATAAAATGTATCCGAAAACTCCAACAACTCTGAGTCTCCACATAACTGTCTCCCACTTTCAATAATTTTCATCACATAAGCTTTCCTAGATCAGAGCGTCGGGGTGCGATGACATCAGCACACTCACATCGTCTTAACTTTAGGAGGGTATAATAATCTAGTTATGTTTTATATATGCGGGACTTAGAAGGGAAGAAAACACATATTGTATCCTCTAAGCTCACACGTGTAACCAAGATATCTTTCTCTCAAAGCAATATACTAAATGAGGCACTTGTTTATTATTTTTCATTGTTCATTCCGAATCTAGTTCATTTATTCATTTATTTGTTTATTCTTATACTACTTAATCTTTTGTTCTACGTAACTTTGCTCGTAATACCGGACTCATTGAGCGGTTCTCCAAATCGAATATAACTTACTTGTCTTTAAACCCTATAATATAAATCTCTAATTATATTTTTTGTTAAAATTAATTTCACGGAAAAACAATATATTATAGTTAAGGAAGTGGTGTTTTCTCCTTTAACTTTTTATTACCTATATATTTTTGCAATCTCCCCTAAAACATTAGTATTGTCGGGGCAAATTTATGTAGAAAAAGTGGGTCACGTAAATTCATAGTCACTTGATTAAATTCGATATATTATGTGTATAATTCTTAAACTATATTTAATATTAACTGAAGGAATTCATGATCAAATAAGAATGTGTTGTGCATTGGTTAAGCATTGAATTTAATTTCTTAAGATCAAGGATCAAACCCAACTTCTTATTCTTCTGTGTCCTTTTTTCGGTGATCCACCCATCCTCTTGAAATTCCGGGTATAAATATTGCATTGAAGGACGGAGTTAGAAGGTTGAAAGGGTCATTCCAACCTACTTCATCAAATAATTTCATTGTATATCCGTTTAGTGATAAAAAATCTTACATTTAGCCACTCATTAACCCCAGTATAGAAGCATGATGGTGAGAAATTTACTTTTGTATTTTATATAAATTTACTCATTGCCAATATTCACATCAAATCAATAGGTACTGCATGACATGTGTTCTCAAACAAATTTAGTTTTATTCCATTAATAACAACATATTAGAGAACTTAGTGTTAACTTAAAGTTAGGTTGCTTATTTAGTCTAATGATGAGGTTGATAAGATATAAATTACTCCCTCTGTACTAATTATGTGACACTCATTACTTTTTAGTTAAATAAATAAAAAATTAAAATATTCATTTTACCCCTAATGAGATAATTTATAATCACTCAAATTTACATCTTATTTTAAGTTATAAATTTTTTAATTTTTTTTTCTTAAATTTCGTATTAAATACTTTTACATATATTACTATGGAAGGAGTATTGCATATCGATCATTCAGAAAAGAACAATTTCCGCCTCTAGAGCAAAGCGCGAATGGTAGCATGAGCCGACGTGACAACCACCCCGACATCGCGGTTCGAACCCGCAGTAATAATACTTTTGAAATATTGCAAGGTTGTTCTTTGGGTTCGTCTCGTTGATCCTCTCATTGCGAGCACTCGCAGATATCTCTCGATTTACCTCTCACCTAAAAGCGCTCGACATGATGAGGTTTCGACTGGACTTTCCCCTCGTCAAAGAAAAGAACAATTTCCAAGGAAAATGTTCTTATCCAACTGATCACAAACAAATATGCATGGAACATGAATAAATAGTACAGCTAGCTAGTTACCTATTATCACCTAGCTAGCCTGTTAAATTTCAGTGTCTCAGCAAAAGTCACAAGTCTAGATTTGGTTTTACCTAACTCTTACGCACATTGTTTCAATTGAGTTATCAAAAAAGTCACAGATACTTGCAAGAAAAAAAAAACGCACACACACAAAAGTCACAAGTGTGTATTGTGCAGGTGTTCAGTTGACGGGCATGTGCATTTCTGCAGAATAAATGAGAAGAGAAAGAGAAGTGTGGGGTCCTCCGGGGCATAATTCAGCCAGAAAGTTCGCGGCTTATAAGACGCTGACATTGACAATACAGCGTCTATTCCCCGCAGTGACAAGAAATTTCGTGTTGGGAAATTTGACCTTGTCTTATTGATCAGTTATACGCTCCCACAAACTAGTCACTGGAGCACATCCCACGACGATTTACTGGTGATATTGTTGAAGGACCGGTGTCATCACCTCGAAGACGTCTGGGTAATACCAATGAAGTAGTCAGACGCAAACCTAAAAACCTCGATTATCAAAAAAAGAAAGAGAAGTGTGGGCCCTAATCTCTACTTACAGCCAAAAAAACCGTACTAACCAAAAAGAAAAAGTAAAGAAAGAAAAATACTATTTGCTTTTATGGTGTATGTAGTACATTTTGGACTATATAGGCTCGTTTGGTACATTGCACTGCATTGTATATTTTTATATTTGATTGTACTGTATTATAATGGATTGAATTGTATTAATATATAATGGACGGTATTAGAGTATTAATATATGTAGTGGACTGTATTTTTTTTAGTACAGTCCAGGAGAGACTCATCTACTCAAAAATGACAGTTAGAGTGTACTATTTTTAGTCCAGTCCGACTGAAAACGTCCACCAAACGCTGTATTATTTTTTTCCTTTTGTAAAAAAGAGCAATATGGGAAAAAATGCCACATGATTGGATTCCTAAAAAAAGAGCAATTTTTTTCTTTTTGTTTTTTTATATTGAGGTTATCGACTTGCGTCAGACTAGTTTTAGATGTAATAATATCGGTTCTTCAACACTACTATCAGTAAATCGCGGGATGTGCTTCAATAATCAGGGTTTTAAACGGACAACTAATAGCACCTACAAGGATCAACCCAAAAGAGAGCAGAATACTCTCGCTAGGAATCGATCTCACGCTGCAAAAATGTCCAGATCGTCTTAAGCCCCTCCTTTGCCATTAGACTATGCCCGGAGCTCCTTTTGTTCTTTAAAAAATTAAAATGTATCGGAGAGAAGTTTCCTTGGCCAATTTTTACATAACAAATCAATAAGTTTTTGGAGACAAAATGTGTTTAGCAATAGCAGTTGAAAAAAATATAATGTTGGAAGAAATTAATGGGATTCTTAAAAGAAAGTGTTTCCTATTAATTATAAAGATTTTTTTGTAAAACTATCCTTCTAGAAAGATAGTAAAGAGTAAGAAAACAATCGGGCTCATAGGGACGTTTGGTTTAGATTATTCTGGTATAAAATTTAAGATTAAATTTACTTGTGTTTGGTTGAAAGTATAAGCGAAAATCAGAAATAATATTTATACTACAATTATGAAATTATCAGTATTATTTAAATGATTACTTAGCATGTTTGGCCAAATTTTTAAACTTAATTTATTTCAAAAATGTTTTTTTTAAAGTACTTTTTGCGAAAATTATTTGTATTTAATCAATTAATTTTAAAAGCACTTTTGAGCAACAATTAGTGTTTGACCAAACTTTTAAAAAGTGTTTCTAAGTATATTTTTCTCAAAAGTGGTTTTTGGCAACAAAAAAAACTTCTGCTACTCTCCGAGAGCACTTATTTTCTCCCAAAAACTTAGTCAAATACATTACTCTTTTGAAATAAGCACTTATTAGAAAAAATAAACACTTACCTGAAAAAAAAAAAAACTTGTCTAAACAAGCTATAAAATATAAAGTGGTCCTATTTATAATCATAACTATAATTTTAGGATAATTTGATTTTGAATCAAACGATCTCGTAAAGATTGTCTTGCCATAACGGGAAATTATATGTATGTCCTAAAGATTGTATTATGACACAATATACTTTATACATATTCATATTTATATTAATGATAATTAATATTATGAAATTTGCATTTGTTGAATTATTAGTTGATTGTTTATAATATTCTATAAATGCATTCCTAGAGTTTACGTGTTTATTAATGATGTGAGAATTAATGTTATAACGTAACTCTTGAATTACCTCGAAACACGATATAGCACCGCACGCGGCCGACGCGTGTCTCGGCAAATCAATTTTAGTCTTGTCGTGTTCTCGCCAGTTCGCCCATGGGTATTTGTTAGGCATATTTCATATACACTTTTTGAGTTATTTTTAGTTAGTATTTTACTCATTTTGTTTGTGTTTAGTATAGTGTTAGGGTTGTTTTTCTTTCTTTTGAGTCGCAGCGGTTCTAAATGGCAAAATGACAAAAAGAAGCTAAAAGGCGTAGTGCGAGCTCCCAAGCAAAGGACGAAAGTTGGCAGATCAGATTTAAAGACCATGGATCATGCGGCCGGATCGCAGGATCACAGCCATAATTACATCGAGGCCACAGATTTTCTGCACCACTGCTATTATGCAAGATCACGGCCGATGCGGGAATTTCCAGTCCGAAATAGAATTGACGAGGGGCAAAATGGTCCAAGGCACACGTTTTTGACAACATATATAAACCCTTGGCGGCTACAATTGGAGACCTAATTCTAAGTAGTATTCTTTCTTTTCTCTATTGTAATTCAGTTCATGTTTGGATTTGTATTAGTTCTTAGCATGTCTATGGCTAGGAGCAAAACACTTTATTAGGGCTTTCCTATTGAATCGCTTGAAACTCTTATTCATGAATTAATGCATTAGTTTGATTTTTTTTCCACTTGATTAAGATTTATTCAATATTGGTATGAATATTTGATAGTTAATTGATCACTAATTATCATAATTTATATGATTTCGAATCAAGAACCGAGAGGAAAGATTTGGATATGTTGTAATTGAATAGACATAAGTTAAACTCGCGGACGAAAGTACCCCGATACTTGTGTAGCATTATAGGTTATTGTTCTTAATCCTCCTATGTGGTAAAACCTATCATAGAAATATAAAAGGTTTCTGCACTGGAGTTGAGCGATTATATATCCTAACCGGAATATAAGACAGTCTAGTTAACCATTATCTTAACGTAGAAGAAGAAGTCATTCTAGTTGCATTAAGGATTGAAAAGAGTGGATAGTTGAGGATATTGGAAGCCCTAATCCTTCATAACTGATTAAACCTCAATAATTTAGTTTGATTCTTGCAATTACTCTACTAGTGTTAGATAAAAACCAAATCAATTATCGTTTGCCAAATAGATAACCTAGAATAGATGTTCGGTAATTAGAAACCAGTCTCTGAGGACGATATTCGGTCTTACCAGACTATATTACTTGTAATGATACATACACTTGCGTGAACAATTGGAAATCGGCCTGACAGAACCCTAGAAGCCTCTATTCTAAGTTATAAATAGAGGGCTTCCCCCTCCCATTTCAATACACTAATTGCAAGGGACAAATCTCTTCTAAAGCTCTGTCGGAATCCCTAGCATTCTAGACTTAGCAATTACATCATAATTTTAAGAAACTTGCAAATCGAGGGACGTTTGCGTGTGCACTCTCGGACTACACAAAGCCTTGGATTTCGCGGACAACAATCTACAAAATGTAAGTCTTCTATCGAAGTATTACATTTATTTTGTATTTTGTTTACATTATATATCATACTACAGTTTGATCGCTTATGTCGGGTTTGAAACATAAATTTTCAAATTTCGCTGTGTGTACGAACCCGACATAAACACCAAGATGAAGCTTAACATTTTGTTGTTTAATTTTAACAACTTATCACTTGTCGTACATAATACTAGTATATTTTTATTCCAATATATTATTCTTTCAAGATTAATCAAATGTGGATATATTAAAGAAGTACATCTAAAACAAAGCGAGGTGCATTAATAAAAAATGTTTTTTTCAATGAAAGACACAAAACAGAAGGTTATATAAATGTTCACACACAAGCATAGTGAATTTTCATATTCTAAGTTCTTAAAATGAATTTTCTTTATGGTTGAAAATGCTTTTTTTTAGTGAACATTACGTGATGTGAACTTGAATTAGTAGGGTCAATTGATATTAGTTCCAGATGGTTAAACAACATCATTTTTATTTCTCAACACGGTATTATTTTAGGGCTCCGACTCCAGATTCGAGTCTTGTAAAACCTATTAAAGAGGAAAGTATTTTTTACTTAAATCTTTATCATTCATACGGTTTAATACGTTAATCTTTTCTATCCATCTTATCACAATCTTTGGTGGTAAAGGAAAACTAGTGAAACGATTCTCTATAATGTATTGTTGAAGCATTGAAAATCAAATACGCTCACCTAGTCTTATAAGGTGGCGTGTCATTTTGATTTTGGTGGTCCGCATGGATAGTTCAACGGGTTCTCAAGGGGATAATTGAAAAAATGACCAAGATCGAATTCCGTCAGCGGCAGTGTGGAGTTTTTTTTTGAAATAAAGGAGGACCCCTTGTGCGCAGCATGGTAGTGGTCTAATATTTGAAATCAGTTGAGTTACCATGATTAACCTCCTTCACAGATATGTCGGACCGGAGTGTAGAGACTCCTGGAGTGGGAGTTCCACCTTTTTTGGATTTTTTTTTATTTTGGTTCAATTTTTTAAAATTATTTATTGCAGTTCTAGTCCTTAACCTATGAAATGTTAGAATTAGGATGTTTCTTTTAACTTTATTTTTTCAATTGTAAACCTCAAATATTATCGCAAATGTTAAACAAATCTTGGCGATCTGTTAGGCTTTGTAGGTGATCATTATAAGGGGCAAATAGGGTTCAATCGGCGGAAGGGGAGATACTTTTAACCTAAAGTTTAATGTTACAGGCAATTAAGATTCAATAGGTGGGAGCAAGCCCTCTCAAATATTATAAGGGTCATGTTCTAATTCATAAAAGTAAACCTTTAATTGGGTTAAGACCTGCGAATTATGAACTTTTACAGTAAATTTTGGCTAATACTACTTAATAAAAAATGAAAAAAGAGATCCTACAATTTTTCATTTTTCGGGGCCCTGTACGATAGCACACCTCGTACGGATCGAAAGACGGCCCTCCCAATGGTCAATTTAATCATTTTCATATGTTCAAAAGGTATTTTTTATTCTTTTCCATTAGAGTATATGGACTTGCAAAGTTTACAAAGAGAACTTAGCAGCAGTGGCATATACCAAATTAGATGAATGGTAAGAAGGGATGTACTCGACCTTCCCCAATTTGTTTTAACTTTTCTGTTTATCAATGAAAAGAAATAATTTATTTATTTTAAAGCTAATAAAATAAAATAAAATAAAATATCTATTGTGAATATAATTTAAAGACTTACACAAAAGTATACTACAACTTCTATTTTTTTCATATAAAGCAAAAAATGTAACTTTTTTATTATAGGAAAAGAGTATAAAAGTATGAAAGTGTATTTATTAAGAATTTAGGTATATCATCTTCAATGTAAATAATTTGTGCATCATCATCAAGTCATCTTCTATAGTAGAAGATAATATTTGTGGTCCGACCCTTCTACGAAAACTTAGTGCACGAAACTGCCCTTTTTTTAGTAGATAATATTTATGAAAGCTTAGTGCACGAAATTGTCATTTTTTAGTAGATAATATTTATGAAATTACACTGAATATGTTATGTTATGATTGTATTTGAAATCTCAACATTTAAAAAGATTAATATGTAAATGTTTTGTGATAACATTATGATCACTAGTATATAAAACTTAAAACTTATTAATGAATTTTCATTTACCCTAATGCAAAAAGATATAAAATCATTCAAATATAGAATGCATGGTTATAATTTAGGCACTTTTATTTTCCACTATATGAAAAGCTTTTTCTCACCATCATCATCATGGATTTTCTTGAACCCTTCTTTTTTACTTTTTTTTTTTTTTTTTTTTTGCCTCTTCTCTGAAACAGCTCCTTCAATTACTACCTAATCATCCCTGCAAAAAGCCACAAGCCTTTTTACCTCAACCCACAAGTTTCCTTCTTCCTCACCCCTACCACCCCACTTGAACCACCCCCTCCCCCACCCCCCAACTTGGGAAAAATCCAAAACTTCAGCTTTTTTCTGATATTTACCCATTAGGCCATTTTTTTAACCACTATACAAAATTTGGTTTTCCCAGCAGACGATTTCCTTCCTTTATTCTTCTGAAACTTGGTGAAAAAAAGATAGAATTTAGGAGTCTTTAAAATTCCAATCCTCAGGGCAGTACCATTGAAGTGTAGGAGGTTGTTCATCTGAGAAAAGAGTACTGCAAGATTCTTCATCACCATTATAGAAATTGTGCTCCTGCATCTTCACATTATACTGTGTTGTTGTTGGCTGATAATAACAACAATTATTAGCTTTCTGGGCATCTCCAAGAATTGATTTTGAACTTGATTCTGTGAATTTGAAGCACAAATTCAATGAACTTGATCCTCCATTTCCACTTCCAACACCATTATTTGAAATCAAGAATGCACCAGATGAAGATATTGCAGCATTTGGACTACTATCTTCATTCAAGATTGCACTTGAGTCACTATCAGATGATCCATCCTTGCTAAAATCACCAAATATTGCATTATTATTCACCATATCAAAGTTGATTTCATCATCATCATCATCATCTTCACACTTTTCAAAAAGATTGTTCTTGATGTCATTGTTTGGCTTTTTGCTTTGCTCAATCAGTTTGTTGTCATCATTTTCAGACTCCATATCTTCCTCTTTCACTATAGCAACAGCAGCTCTGCTTTCCCCATTTGATTTCAGCTCACGAATCTAAAAAACAAAAAGACACCAAAATCAGCACAAACTACCCTTAAAGATTAAACATTATGTACACGTCTAATAACTTGCTAGAGTCTATCGGAAACCTCTCTACCCCGCAAAGGTAGAGATAACGTCTCCATAAATCCTGCCCTCACAGACCCCACTTGTGAAATTACACTGAATATGTTGTTGTTGCTGTGTTGTCTAATAACTTTATGTTAAGAATTTAAGTTAAACCTAAAAACACCCCATATAAAAGAGAAACAATATCAGCACAAAAACCCTTAAAGTTTCAATCTTTAAATATTATGTAAATGTCTAATCACTTTATGCTGTGAATTTAAGTTAAATCTAAAAACACCCCATGTAAAAAAGACACAAAATCAGCACAAGAATCTTTAAACATTATACAAATATCTAGTACATTTATGCTATGTAATTAAGCTATATACAAAGTGTAAACACTAATCATAGTTTAATCTTTGACTGTAGATTAGTTTATAGCTCAACAGAGAGATTTATCTGACCACTTGTGGGATTATATGTTGTTGGTGGTGGTGTACAGAGATTTATCTGTACCAACTACCAAGGACAGATATAGAGGGTCAAGTATGAGTTCGGCACGAACCTAGTAACTTTGACTCAAATCTCGTGTATGCATTAGAAAATTTACTAAACTATCGACTCTGAACCCAATAAATGTGGTAGAATATCGAACTAGAATCCAAAAAGTTTAAACCCTGATCGGCCTCGTAAGTGACTTGATTGTGTAAATATTTACCAGTTAGAACTTAAACTTACTCTACTATAACTAATATCATGCGTTATATTAAATTCTTGTATATTACCTCTTTGATGAGAGCTTCATTGTCATGTTTGAGAGATTCATAGTTGTGTTTGAGGGAGTCAAAATTGGCTTTAAGAACATTGTAATCTCTCTCCAATTGCTTTGTTTTCCAACGAGCACGTCTGTTTTGGAACCAAACAGCAACTTGTCTAGGCTGAAGGCCAAGTTCTTTAGCCAACTTAACTTTCCTCTCAGGTTCAAGTTTGTTCTCAACTTCAAAATTTTTCTCTAAGGCTTTCACTTGTTCAACACTTAGTCTCCTTTTCTTCTGTCCTGTAAGTCCTTCCACACACCCTTCTTCATCTAATCCTTCTAACATTGACTGAAAGTCCCTTGTTGAGTACACATGGTTTTGCTCATCTAAAGAAATAAAGATCAAATGAGCGACGGACAAATTCTGTAGTTAAACAGCAAAATCCGTAGCTAATTCAATTTAACAACAGAATAGCAATGGATTATCAAAAAGTTCTGTTAGCTACGAGCAACTTAGCAACGGACAAATGCTGTAGCTAAACAGCAAATCTGTTGCTAATTCTATTTAGAGGATTGGTGATGGATTATAAAAAATTCTATTAGAGACGAGCAATTTAGCTACGGATTTAAGTTCGTAGCTAATTCTAGTGTTTGTTTTAGTGAAGAGAGCACATAATTGCCTTGAGGAATGCTAAAAATGGAAAGAAAAGAACAAACAATTGTATAATGAGTGAAGCATAAAAACTTACTAAAACAGGAACGAAAAAAACCATGTTCTTGATTTAATAAAAAGATTCAATTTTTATATTGCCCCATTAGTTTCTTTATAGGTTAAAACAAGAAAACATGAAATGGGGATTTTCCTTTTTAATTTTTTTTGGATCTATGGGAAGCAAAATTGAAAAAACACCATTAAAAGGGTAAGAGAAAAAGTTCAAAACTTTAAAGCATATAGTAGTAACTACAACAATAACAATAAGTCAATAACAATAACATAATTCGTGATGATAGAATATACGCACACATTAGCCTTATATTAGGAAACAGGGACGGTCTATCGTGATAGAATATACGTACACATTAGCCTTATATTAGGAAACAGGCACGGTTTCTCATAGACCCTCGATAGAAGACCAAACAATTTAAGCATATAGTAGTAACTTAGACAATGTAATTAACTAGTACCTGTAGTACTTGGACACATGGACATCAAAGCACCCAAAGATTCTGAGCTACCAAGTCTTTTCATAGTTGATTTAATGATCCAAATTTGTTTCTGTTTTTTTTGGAGCAAAGTTCACTTTTCTTCAAATATTTCTTGAATTTTTAACCTTATTTACACAGAAACTGAGAAACAGAGCTGCAAAAAGGATGAGAATGAAGAAGTTTAATTTTTGGCCTTTTTAGTTCTTGTTTTGTTCTTTCACTTATAAGAAGACATAAGAACAGATACTTTCACTACTAAAACCAACCAAAATGGAAGAATTTTGAGTGAAAGTATTTATTTTGTACAGACCCTTGCCTTCTCTAGTAACCAAACCTTCATTTTTCTCCTTTCTATATACTTCCTCAACCTCAAACCCCATCAAGAATGGCTAAAAAATCAAGAATCCCAAAAGTGGTTAAGTTTTAAACTATTTTCCTATTTACATCATTAACCATTAAAGGTTCATCTACAAAGGAAACTTGTTTTTGGGAGGAGAAATAAGAAGAAAATTTTGGGGGAGCAGCAAAAATTTGAGATCAGAAAAAAATAGGTGGCCCTTTGCTTAACACTTTCTCTCACTTTAAATAAAACCAAAGTTGAGTCAGGTGTAGGGTTAAAATCTGACTGGGGTTAGGTGCACTTGGATTTTTTTTTTGGGGTGGGTGGGGGTGGGGGCAAATGAAATGAACTCTAAATTCAAATCCAAATCCAAATCCAAATTCAAATGCAATTTGCTATCTAGTTTACTGGTCACTGGCTATACCTGTAAACTCGAATGCTTAACGGTATATTCTTTTGGATTTTTAACTTAATACTATGTGATGTGATATAAAGTTTCGTATTACAAGAAAGTTTTAAGTTTTAAACACCTGATTGTGTAAAAACATATTTATATAATCATTTTACTTATAGTAATCTGTAAAATAAGATTGAAAATACACATAAGTATACACGGTATACACATATATAACGAAATTCCATAGCAATCGGGAAATTGTGATATATACGGTATACAGGGCATGTGTATACCGTGATATGTATGGACATTATACCATATTTAGTTGTATATTTTGTATATAATTAGAATTGTATACTTACCATATGATTCTTGTACAAGTTGAATAGGGTTTTGGGAGTAAAATGAGAATAGGATTTTCCTATTATGAAAATTGTAAATTGTATATATACTCTTTCATTAATGAAAATAATCAAGAGATTATTTCTTTCATGGTATCAAAAGTCTAGCTTTTTCTTCCTCTCCTAATTTCTTCCGCACCCTCCTCGATTTCCAAGCTTCTTCTTGGTTTTCCGTGCCCTTTTCTCTTTCATAATTTCTTCCAAATCCCTATGTTATGGCTAAGAACATGTTTCACCCTACCCTTATAATTTTTAACATCAAGAATCATATCCCTATCATTCTTGAAATAGAAAACGTACAATACGCGACGTGGGTCGAACTGTTCAAAATTCATGCGCGCTCGCACGCGGCTACACTTGGGCCAATAAAATTAAATTTGAGGTCGCGTCCCTTCGTAAATTGGTTCTTGATTTGGTTCGATTTTGGTATAATACTGATTTGAACATGATGCTACACTCAGGCCAATGAAATTAAATTTGAGGTGATATTCTTTTGAAAGGACGTCTCTCGGTTTGCATCCCTTCAGAATTGGGAAAGGATGAAGACTTAAATCTTTTTTTACTTCACCCGAGAGACCAACACGTTCGGAAGGTAAGGCAACTAAAATGACCAACGAGTCATATGTTTGCAGTCACGACGTGATTAGAATGATCTTTTCAAAATTTAAGTCTGAGCCATCCGTATTCAAAACATTTATTGTTTTGGGTACAAATTCGAAGTTATTTGTATTTAATTATTTCTAACTGTTTGTTCTTGATAGCTTTCAAGGAATACTTACGAGAGTTGAAGATACCCCTCAAAGATGATTTATTATTGTTGTTCTTATTTTCTTTGATCCCGTTTTATTTTATTATGCATTGTAATTTAATTTATTGCACTAGTATAATTATTAAAATGTTTAGAATAGGTAGACTTAAAATTACTGATAAAAAGAGGTAGATTAAAATCGGAAATCGCTAGGCTATTTACTTAGGACTGTCATCCATATTTCCAAAACATTAGCTTTATTTATTTTTTAGGTTCGTCGCTCATATTTTCAAAACCGCTAGTTTATTTTTAGGCTCGTCTATGAACGTTCAACTTTTCAAAACAAATTGGTTACTTTTTGTTTGCATTATTAATCACGCCAAATAAATTATTCGGTTTCATCCGATTTATAATAAAAATGACATAAATCATTCCTTTATAATACAAACAATTTGTCTTTTATTATTTGTATCAAAATTGTCAAAAAAATGCATTTGTTTTAAACAATGTCATACAAATACATATTTTTACAAAAAAAATCTATTTTATACAATGTCGTGCAAATGTATACTTTTACCAAAAAAATCAACTCTACATTATATTTTATAAATCATGTTATGTAAATACATGTCTTTTCCAAAAACATCAATTGTATGTGTATTTTTAAATTATATGTAAATATATACTTTGTTATAAAATAACTATGTTATATACTATCAAAACTCAATTTTCATACCGCATTTTATCATACTTTATCAAAATAAATATATATCATTTTACACGCATCTTATAAATAAAACCGTTTTTATATATATTTGCAAAACACATCTTTTGCAACATCCTTATAATTAGCTTCATGTTTTCTAAAGCGCGATACATAAGCCTAAGTTTTACCAGATAGTCGCATGTTAGCGAATCTTAAAGGATGTCTAACCTCTTTCATTTAGGATAATAGAAAATCCTTACCCAAAATCTCACAAATTTCGTACACCAATTATATGGAGATCATTTACAGTATTTTATTGCAATAATTTAGGTACCATAATTTACCCTAATAATTAGGTGGCGACTCCTTAAAAATGGTGATTTAATTCGGGAATCACCGGCATACATCAAGACCGCACAACAAAAAGACCCCACCCTCGCGGGACGACGAGGTCGAAAAGCGGGCGCGACACCAACTCCGCAATGTTGTCACGCCCGTTACCAATGATCGTTTGGCACTACAAATGGTTGCAGGCCTATCTGAGGCCTATAGTTGTGTTGCACGCTTTCTTCGCCGAGCGCCTCTTCTCGCATTTTACTGTGCCCATTCCACGCTACGCCGAAGCGACTGGCAAAAAGGCTACGGCGCTAGTCTCGTGATCATGATGACGTCCTCCACTAATTCTCAAGGTTTTGTTGATAATTCAGGCCAAAAACGTGCTCACGGTGGTGGCAAGAATACTCAAAAAAATAATGACAAAAATCGCAGGGGCAAACGTGATGGTTCCGACAGTGATGGCAGTGGCTAGAACAGTGGCAGTGGGCCCCGTCCTGGTAACAGTGGGCCACAACCCAACTGGTCCTAGAAATGGGCCACCTCGTAGTGGACTCCGACTCAGCCGGCGCCGCCCAACGACCAATATTTTCCTCAGTAATCCACCGCGACAAATGGTCGCCACCTTTCCTTCTAGCCCAATAGCTTCCGCAACAACTCTGGGTCGGGGAAGCAAGCAGGTGTGCTTGGGCCTCGGCCTCCAAAAACCCATCATTTTGCGGGCCCCATCCTACTAATCGGTGTATTTTATATACACCTTTTGAGTCAGTTTTAGTTAGTCTTTTGTCCCGTTTTGCACATATAAGTGTCGTATTATGATAGTTTTCCTTTCTTTTGAGTCAAAGTGGTTAAAATTGCCAAATGGCGGAAAAGGAGCTAAAAGAGGGCAAAAGAGGAGAGTCCAGAGCTAAAAACAGAGAAAGTGGCGAACGAGGCTGAAACCAGCACTGGGCCACGAGCCTCCCGCATCGAAGCGGCGCGGCGCCACTATCCGCAGAGAAGTTCGCAGAAGACTGGCCGCGCGCTAAAAGTGGTCGCGCGCTAAACACCCGGAAAGCTACAGCCAGTGGCCGCGCTCGCATGCCAGAATCGGCGCCAAATCACCCGACGGATTGCGAGCGCTACTGGTCATAGGCTACGCGCCGACGCGGAAAAATAAGGGTTTCCAGACGGATTTTGGGCCAGGCCTGCAGGGAAAAGTTGAGGCGGTTTTCAGCCTATAAAAGGAGAACCCTAGGCAGTTTTTAAGGGTTCCCCTTCTTGCACAACACAAGGCTTCTTGCTTGGAGATCGGAGACCATAGTTTAGTAATTTCTTTTCCTTTTCTTTACTTTATTTCGCTTTTGTATGATGAATACGGATTAGTTCTCATGTCAACGGCTAGGAACTAATTCCTCTATAGGCTTTCCATATCAATCTCTAGAAACTTATGTTATGATTTAACGACGCTTATGGTTATTCTTCTTCTTGTTGAGATCTATCCAATAATTGAATTGAATGTTTGGTAGTTAATTGACAACTAATTATCACTATATGATTTCTAATTAGACTCCGAAAGGGGGGGATTGTGAATATGCTGTAAGTTTGGTAGACATTCTTGGATTGGGGATGAAAATACCTCAATTATTTATGTAGCGTTAATGAGAGGCTTAAAAACCCTAATTTTGCGCATCAGGCGTGATTTGCTAACTAGGTTCTTGTTCTTAATCCTCCTATAGAGTTATCCTTATCACCGAAAGGTAGGTAAGGTGCAATCTGGGTTGAGTGTTTATATAACTAGCGGGAGTATAAAACGATTTAGTGAACCCGCTTTCTCCAAAAGAAGACACTAAGTTATTGCATTAATAAGTAGCATAAGCGGATAGTGAGGAGACGGAAGCCCTATTCTCATCACAATCAAGTAAACCTTTATAGTTAAAATAGCTTTTATAATTCTTAGTTATAAACAACAAATCCAAAGATCAATTTACCAAATAGATACCAAAAAATAGATAGTTGGTAATTGAACCCTAATCCTCGAGGGCGATATTCGGTCTTATCAAGACTATACTACTTGTCACGATAACGTGCACTTGCGTTTTAAGTGTGTGCATCTTACCGCGCATCAAGTTTTTGGCACCGTTGTCGGGGATTAGGCATAGTTCAATATCAAATTTGTCTATTTTTAATTTCTAATTTGGTGTTTAATTTTTATTTCAATTTTTAATTTTTACGTTTTTTTGGAAAATTCGAGGTACCGTGATTGGTTGTTTGTTTTTGATCTATTTCAGGAAATCAGTTTATGCGAAGGAGAAGAGGAGCAAACACTCTTGTTCCCTTCAATCCAGAGATTGAGAAAACCCGTAGTTGCGAGCAAAGAATCAACGGATTGCAACTTTGACAGAAATGGACGGTGCTCAAAACAATAACATGATGAGAGAAGGGTTAGGTGGAAATCATCATAACCCAGGAATGCCTCGGCAAATGCCAATAGACGTGGAGGAGAGAGTCCAAATCCAGCCAGAAAGGAGTTTGGGGGACTATGTGCTGCCAAGAGTGAATGGAGCACAGACATGCATTAGGCTCCCTACAATAGGAGCCAACAATTTCGAGATAAAACCGGCGATTTTGAGCATGGTACATCACACAGTGCAATTCGGAGGACTGCCATCGGAGGATCCACATATGCACATAGCAAATTTCTTGGAGCTAGTGCAACTTTCAGATATAACGGCGTTACTGATGATGCCGTCAGATTGAGGCTCTTTCCCTTCTCACTCAGGGACAGAGCAAAAGTATGGCTGAACTCCCTGCCGGCCGATTCGATTTTTACATGGCACGAGCTGACACAGAAATTCCTAGCCAAGTTTTTTCCCCCGTGTAAAGCAGCAAAACTGAGAGGGGAATTGAACAACTTCTACCAAGCAGATGGAGAGTCCTTATATGAAGCTTGGGAAAGGTTCAAAGATCTACAGAGAAAATGCCCACACCATTGCATTGAGTTGTGGAACTTGGTCCACATCTTCTACAACGGGCTGAGCAGTACAACCAGAACCATTATAGATGCAGTAGCAGGTGGAGCATTCATGAGGAAAACAGCCCACAACGCTCATGAGTTATTAGAAGATATGACCACTAACAACCATTTCACATAAGAGAGGTCGACAAGTGGGAAGAACAGTGGGAGTCCACGAAATAGATGCTATTGCTGCCTTGAATGCCCAAGTGGCCCTTTTAGCGAAACAGTTGCAGCAACATACAGTGTCAGTAAATGCGGTGCAGATGCCTAAAAGCTGTGAGATATGTGGTGGCCCACATACATTTGATAGATGTCCTTCAGCTGATCCCAACAATATACCAACGAGCAGCAGAGTGTCGTGCCATAGGTAATTATCGAGGCAAAGAACAACCCCTACTCCAACACTTATAATCCGTGGAGGAACCACCCAAATTTCTCATGGAGAGACCGGGGCAGCGTAATGCAGAACAGCAATGCAGAATCGCCACTTCATTCAAGCCCCCAAAGATCAGCGTCAGCGATTCAATGCTGCGGTTGTGAAAAGCGAAAGAAAGTGGCGGTGACATCATTGCCAATGCACCACTCATGCGAAGCTAGATCCTCATTCAGAACTTGGAAACACAAGTGGTCACCAGCAAAGCAGCAAACAACAAAGCCACGAGGACATTGCCAAGCAACACAGAGGTAAATCCGAGGAGAAATGCCAGCAGCAATCGAGAAGCGTAACAATTGGAGTGAGCAACACCTCATGGAGTTGAGAAGAAGGCGAGTTAGAAAAGAGAAGGTGATTGAGCCCACCAGAGTAGAGAAAACTCGGAGAAGGAGTATACATAAGATCCCTTTCCCGAGACTACAAATGAAAGGTGGTTGATAAACAATTCTCCAAATTTTTGGAGACATTTAGGAAGTGCGTATCAACATACCTTTCATAGAAGCATTAGAGCGGATGCCTCCTATTTCAAGTTTATGAAGGAGATCTTGGGGAAAAAGAAGAAGCTGGCGGAATATGAGATAGTAGCACTAACAGAAAAGTGTAGTGCTATATTGCAGAAGAAGTTGCCACCAAAACTAAAGGATCCTGGAAGCTTTACACTACATTGCACAGTGGGCAGGGTGACTTGCAACAGAGTTTTATGTGATTTAGGGGCGAGTATAAACCTGATGCCTTGTCGATTTAAAAGATCGAGTCAGTGAGGCCAAACCAACCACGAAGCCCGCAATCGCCGACAGATGCGATGGTTCATCCAAGAGGCAAGATTGAGGACGTAATTGTGAAAGTAGGAAAATTCTTCTTTCCTGCAGATTTCCTCATTCTTGATATGGAAGAAGATGCGGAAATCCCTATCATATTGGGGAGGCCATTCCTAGCAACGGGGAGAGCTTTGATTGATGTTGAAAGAGGAGAGTTAACATTAAGGGTGGAGAATGAAGAAATGGTGTTTAAAGTTTTTAAACACGTCATTGAGCCACCAACCATGAGTGGGTGCTTTGCAATCAGCACCATCAAACCCCCTGCGAGCCAATACAAGTCAACCAAAGAAAGATGAGGCAGGCCTGGTTTGTCGAAATTCCACTAAAGGAGGTATGTGTTCCTGAACTCCCCCTTACTGATAATTCTAAGAAGAAAAGAAGAAAAAAAAACGCAGAATGTGGAGGAAATGGATTTGTTGTGGGGTTAATCACCCTCACATTTATTAAGCTAAGGAGCTTGCTGATCGGTGTATTTTATATACACCTTTTGAGTCTGTTTTAGTTAGTATTTTGTCCCGTTTTGCACATATAAGTGTTGTATTAGGATAGTTTTCCTTTCTATTGAGTCAAAGTGGTTAAAATGGCCAAATGACGGAAAAGGAGCTAAAAGAGGGTAAAAGAGAGACGAGAGCGAAACAGAGAAAGTGGCGAACGAGGGTGAAATCTGAGACCCGCGGGCGCCACTGCGATCAGCGCCGCGCGCCACTATCGAAGAGGTCGAAGACTCAGCGCCGGCGCCTCGGACAAGAAAGCGAGGCCGCGCGCAAACATCCAGAAGCTACGAGATGCAGTGGCCGCGCGAGCAGCAGATATCGGTCGCGGCGCCAAAACACCCGGACGGATTGCAGAACTTTGCCGCGGCGCTGTTCGCAGGCGCGGCGCCGACGCGGAAAAATTAGGTCTTTTGACGAAATTCTGGGCCAGGCCTGAAGGAAAAGAGGGAGGCGGTTTGCAGCCTATAAAAGGAGAACCCTAGGCAGTTTTTGAGGGTTCCCTTTCTTGCACAACACAAGGCTTCTTGTTTAGAGATTGGAGACCATAGTCTAGTAATTTCTTTTCCTTTTCTTTTCTTTATTTCAGTTTTGCATGATGAACTTTGAATTAGTTCTTGTCATATTTATGGCTAGGAACTAATTCTCTTATAGGGCTTTCCATGTTGAATTGCTAGAAACTTATGTTATAAATTAATGCATGCTTATGGTTATTTTTCTTATTGTGAGATCTATCCAATAATTGAGTTGAATTCTTGGTAATTAATTGACAACTAATTATCACTATATGATTTCTAATCAAATTCCGAAAGGGGGGGATTGTGAATATGCTGTAAGTTGGGTAGACATTCTTGGATTGGGGATGAAAATACCTCAATTATTTATGTAGCGTTGATGAGAGGCTTAACAACCCTAATTTTGCGCATTGTGCGTGACGGTCAACCAGGTTTTTGTTCTTAATCCTCCTATAAAGTTATCCTTATTACCGAAAGGTAGGTAAGGTGCGATACTGGGGTTGAGTGTTTATATAACCCTAACGGGAGTATAAAACGATTTCGTAAACCTGCTTTCTCCAAAAGAAGAATACCATAAGTTAATGCATTAGTAAGGAGCATAAGCGGATAGTAAGGATACATGGAAGCCCTATTCTCATCACCACTGAAGTAAATCTTTATATTTAAATAGTTTGCATAATTCTTAGTTATAAACAACAAATCAATTATCAATTCACCAAATAGATACTCGAAAATAGATAGTTGGTACTTGAACCCTAATCCTTGTGGACGATATTCGGTCTTATCAAGACTATACTACTTGTCACGATAACGTGCACTTGCGTTTAAAGTGTGTGCATCTTACCGCGCATCAAGTTTTTGGCGCCGTTGCCGGGGATTAGGCATAGTTCAATATCAAATTTGTCTATTTTTAATTTCTAATTTGGTTTTTACTCTTTGTTAATTTTTATATGTTTTTATCTATTCTATTTTATTTTATTCTTTTTCGTTTAATGTATTTATTGTGTGAAAATAAGGGTGCCGTGATCCGTTGTTGGTTTTGATGCATTGATCGGTGTATTTTATATACACCTTTTGAGTCTGTTTTAGTTAGTCTTTTGTCCCATTTTGCACATATAAGTGTCGTATTAGGATAGTTTTTCTTTCTATTGAGTCAAAGTGGTTGAAATGGCCAAATGGCGGAAAAGGAGCAAAAAGAGGGCAAAAGAGGAGATGCCAGAGCTGAAAACGGAGAAAGTGGCAAACGAGGCTGAAATCCAGACCTGCGCCGCGCCTCTCGCAAAGCGGCGCGCCTATTATTCGTGAAGTTCGCAGAAGATCCAGTACGCGCCTCAGAGACTGAATAAGCCGCGCGCCTAAACATCCGGAAGCCACAGAGTTGCAGTGGCCGCGCGCCTCGACAGCAGATATCGAGCGCGCCAAAACACCCGGTATTGCAGAACTTTAGCCAGCGCCGACACAGGCACGCGCCGACGCTGAAAAATTAGGTCTTTGACGGATTTTTGGGCCAGCTGCAGGAAAAGAAGGAGACGTTTAAACCTATAAAGGAGAACCCAGGCGCTTTCAAAGGTTCCCTTTCTTGCCAAACACAAGGTTTTCTTGCCTAGAGATTGGAGACCCAAACATTAGTAATTTCTTTTCTTTTCTTTTCTTTAATTCGGTTTTGCATGATGAACTTTGAATTAGTTCTTGTCATATTCATGGCTAGGAACTAATTCTCTTATAAGGCTTTCTATGTTGAATTCTTGAACCTTATGTTATAAAGTAATGCATGCTTATGGTTATTATTCTTATTGAGAGATCTATCCAATAATTGAGTTGAATTCTTGGTAGCTAATTGACAACTAGTTATCACTATATGATTTCTAATCGATTCGAAAAGGAGGATTGTGAATATCTTGTAAGTTGGGTAGACGGTCTTGAATTGGGGATGAAAATACCTCAATTAGATTTGTAAGCGTTGATGAGAGGCTTAACAACCCTAATTTTGCGCATCGCGTGACGGCCAACTAGGTTTTTGTGCTTAATCCTCCTATAGAGTTACCCTTATCGAAAGTTAGGTAAGGAACAATCTGGGTTGAGTGTTTATATAACCCTAACGGGAGTATAAAACGATTTCAGAAACTGCTTTCTCCAAAAGAAGAACACCATAAGTAATGCATTAGTAAGTAACATAAGCGGATAGTAAGGATACATAGAAGCCCTATTCTCATCACATCTGAATTAAATCTTTATAATTAATTAGCTTTTATAATTCTTAGTCATAAACAACCAATCACTCATTAATTCACCAAATAGATACTAGAAAATAGACAATTGGTACTTGAACCCTAATCCCAGAGGACGATATTCGGTCTTATCTAAGACTATACTACTTGATACGATAACGTGCACTTGCGTTTAAAAGTGTGTGCATCTAATCGCGCATCAAGTTTTTGGCGCCGTTGCCGGGGATTAGGCAATAGTTCAATATCAAATTATCTATTTTTTTTTCTAATTTGGATTTAATTTTCATTTTTTTTTATTTATTTTTAGTTTCTACGAAAATCAGGGTGCCGTGATTCTTTGTTTGTTTCTGATCTTTCTCAGGATATCAGTTTATGCGAAGGGAAGAGGAGCTGACACTCTTGTTCCCTTCAATCCGGAAATTGAGAAAGCCTGCAAACAGAACAGAAAGAATCAGCGAATTGCAACGTTGATAGAAATGGACGGTGCTCCCAACAATAACAGGATGAGAGAAGGGTTAGGTGAAAATCAACTTAACCTGTGAGATCCTCGCAAGTGCCAATAGATATGGAGGATAGGGTTCGAATCCAGCCAGAAAGAAGTCTGGGAGATTATGTGCTACCAAGAGTGAATGGAGCACAGACTTGCATTAGGCTCCCTACAATAGGAGCCAACAATTTCGAGATAAAACCAGATTCTCGAGTACGGCAAAGACACGCTGCGATTCGGAGGATCGCCATCTGAGCATCCACATAGGCACATAGCAAATTTCTTGGAGCTAGGTGCCACTTTCAGATATACCGGAGGTACTGATGATGCCGTCAGATTGAGGCTCTTTCCCTTCTCACTCAGGGATAGAGCAAAAGTATGGTTGAATTCCCTGCCAGCTGATTCGATATTTACATGGCACGAGCTGGCACAGAAATTCCTAGCCAAGTTCTTTCCACCTGTAGCAAAGAAAATTAAGAGGAGTTGAACAACTTCATCGTCATGGAGAGTCCTTATATGAAGCATGGGAGAGATTCAAGGATCTACAGAGGAAGTGTCCACACCATTGCGTTGAGTTGTGGAACTTGGTTCATATTTTCTACAACGGCCGAAAGACAAACTGACGAACCATCATAGATGCAAATGCAGCGGGGCATTCATGAGGAAAATGTTCACCACGCCCACGAGTTATTAGAAGATATGGCCACTAACAACCATGTCATCAAGAGAGGCAACCAGTGGGAGAAGAATCGCGGGTCCATGAAGTAGATGCTATCACGCTTTGAACGCATGTGGCTCTTCTAGCGAAACAATTGCAAAGAACATACCGTGTCGAATGCCGTGCAATCGCTAAAAATCGTGAGATATGTGGCGCCCACATACATTTGATAGGTGTCCTTCATGGATACCAACAACATCCCAATGGAAGCGTGCAGAGTGTCAAGCAGGTAACTACCAGAGGCAACAGAACAACCCCTACTCAAACACTTATAATCCAGGTGGAGGAATCACCCAAACTTCTCATGGAGAGAGAGATCGTACAAGAAAATCGCATTGTACAAGAAACCAATATCGTGGCGCAGAATCGATAGGGGCGATGCAACCAAGAAGCACAGATCAATCAATTTCTTCACTCAAGCCCCCACCAACGGCTCAATGCACCAGTGTGAAGAAAACCAGATGAGCTTAAAGCCATGACAAAGACTTGCCAACGCCTGCACGCAGCTTATAATGAATCTAGATCCTCGCTCGTAAACTTGGAAACACAGTAGACAAATAGCAAAGCAGTAAACATCAAAGCCACGGGACATTGCCAAGCAATACCGAGGTAAATCAGGAGCAATGTAAGGCGCAAACAGAGAAGTGGAAAACAATTGAGCAACAAACGCCACCAATAGTTGAGAGGAAGCGAGTTAGAAAAGATAAGTGATCGAACCTAGCCCAGATGATAGAAAACTCAGGAGAGAGTATACGAAAGATTCCTTTCCCAGAGATTACAAAGGAAGGCTCGATAAACAATTTTCCAAATTCTTGAGGTATTCGGAAGTTGCACATCAACATACCGCTTATAGAGGCTTTGGAGCAGATGCCATCTTACTTCAAGTTCATGAAAGAAATCTTGGGAAAAAGAGGAAGGCCGAATATGAGATAGTAGCACTAATGTAAGAGTGTAGTGCTATCTTACAAAAGAAATTGCCACCAAAGCTAAAGGACTGGAAGCTTTACACTACCATGCACAACAAGTGCGGTGACTTGCAACAGAGCTCGTGTGATCTGGGGCGAGTATAAATTTGATGCCCTATCGGTTTTCAAAAGATTGGAGTTAGAGAGCCAAACCCACCACCGCGTGAGTCCGCAACTAGCCGACAGGACAGTGGTTCATCCACGAGGGAAGATCGAGGATGTGATTGTGAAGGTAGGAAAATTTTTCTTTCCTGCAGACTTCCTCATTCTGGATATGGAAGAAGATGCAGAAATCCCGATCATATTGGGGAGGCCATTCCTAGCAACTGTAGAGCCTTGATTGACGTTGAAAGAGGAGAGCTAACGCTAAGAGTGAGAACGAAGAGATGGTGTTTAAAGTCTTTAAACACGCCATTGAGCCAAGAAGCGTAAGTGGGTGTTTTGCAATCAACACCACCAAACCCCACGCGAGCCATTGCAATGCAACCAAAGAATGATGAGCCCAAGAAAGCAAGTGGTTTCGAGATGACACTAAATGAGGTAATTGTTCCGAAACTCCCTACTACCGATAATGCTAAAAAGAAAAGGAGAAAAAGGAAACGCCAAATGTGGCGGAAATGGATTGGTTGGGGACTTAATCCACCCCAGGGCTAGTAAGTCTAAGGAACTTGCGTCCGGCTAAAAGACGTTAAAGATAACTTGTTGAGGCAACCCAACGCTTTTTTTAATTATGTTATTTTAATTTATGTCGTTATTTTATTTTAGTTTGTCTAAGAACAGTCTCACGGTATTGGATCTTGTTGTTTTGTGATTGACAGGTACAAGAAATTAAACCGGGGGACGAAATAAACTGAAAGAAAGTCAGGATTTCGAAAGCGGTAGCCATGCGCCTGAAGCAGTGCGGCGCTAAAAGAGTGAACAGCGCAGAATTTAAGCCATGGCGCAGAGCAGGCCGCGCTCGAAAAGTCCCGGCGAGCGCAGATGTTTAGCCGCGCGCTAAAAGCGGCCGCGCCGGCGAATCGAAATTTAAAACGCCTAAAACTGCACCGCCCCAGCCGTGACGAGAGCACCACCAAGCAGAGGCGCCATGGATGAAGATGAGCACGAAATATGGGCTCAATATGAGGCGAGACCCACCACCGCCAACCACAAGAGCGGAACCCTTCAGAGCCCACAACGGGCAATTGTACCAACACCGAAGGAGATGATGCAGACCTTGCAAACAAGAATACAAGGAGCAAGAAACAAGGCAACAAATCGACGAGCTGAGTGCCTTGTTCAACCAATGGTCGATGCATTATCCACCGCCACCACCACCATTTTAACCAAAGTTTGTAAGTGTCTTATTTTCTTTACTGTCTTTTGAGTCTACACACATTGGGGACAATGTGTGATTTAAGTTTGGGGGTGTGTTTTTGTGTTTTTGTGTTTTAGTTTTTATTTGTGTGTCATGTTATGTTTTATTTAATTTTTTTTTATTTTATTTGTTTTATGTTTATTTTGAGTCACCAAAATTTTTTTCTTTCTTGAGTCATAATTGCCTGTCAAAGATCATGTATGCTGTAGTTGCTAGAAACACCTAGTAAAGTAATGTGGAATAATGTAAAGGAATTGAAGCAACTAATCTAAACACTTAGGTTAGATATGCCAAAAGCTCAAAAAATCTGCCTATTCGAGTTTCTTGCTTGAGTTATGCATGCTAAATGATAAATGCTTATGTGTTATGAGTGCTTGCTATTTGAGGCGAAATAGTTAGGATATGCATGTTAGGGAGATGACTCAGGCATTTCTTTGATAGCCAATTCTTACCATTCTTTTCTATCCCGTACTTTAAAAATATCCCTAGTCAGCCCCATTGAGCCTAAAGTTGAAACTTCTTCTTTGACACCCCATATTCCCACAAAATTGTGCCATAAGTGAAAATATGAAATAGTGGAGTACATTGTGTTAAAAAGAAGAAACAAAAAGAGTGAACAAGTTTGATGCACCCAATGGAAAAGTAATAAGAAAGAGGCAAAGCCTAAGTTTGGGGTGCTTATTTGTATAATACACTTCACTCTCCCAAAACAAAAGAGGGAAGGATAGAATTGAAGGAAAGAATCAAAAGAAAAAGGAAAAATTGAAAAGCCAAAGAGCTTATGGTGCGTAAAAATGAGCCTAAATGTCTATCTTTACCAACCCCTACCTAAGCCTACATTACAACCCTCAAAGTCCTGAAGATCTCTTTTATGCATATCCAGAATTAGTGGAGAATAGCAAGTAAGCATGCCATAGGAATTCTTGAATTTATATGCATGATTTAGTATATGAACTTCCATTTAAGCATGATAAGTATGAGTTTGCGAAATATCTAGCTCAAAGTGTTGAAATTTCATGCTATATGTTTTCTGCATATTATTCTGCTAACCTTCATGTTTTTCTAGTTAACATCTATGCAGCAAAAGTGATTAATGATAGAGAGTCCTTTATTTTTCATTCTTTTGAGTCTTTTATTGTATTTCTTTCTATCTTTGCTCGAGGGCGAGCAAAGGTTAAGTTTGGGGGTATTTGATCGGTGTATTTTATATACACCTTTTGAGTCTGTTTTAGTTAGTCTTTTGTCCCATTTTGCACATATAAGTGTCGTATTAGGATAGTTTTTCTTTCTATTGAGTCAAAGTGGTTGAAATGGCCAAATGGCGGAAAAGGAGCAAAAAGAGGGCAAAGAGAGATGGTAAACGGAGAAAGTGGCAAACGAGGTGAAATCCGGACTGCGCCTCCTGCGATCGAAGCGGGCGCGCTATTATTCGAGAAGTCGCAGAAGATCTGGCCTCGAAGACGAGAAATAGGCCGCGCGCTAAACATCCGGAAGCCACAGAGTGCAGTTGCAGCGCCGCGCATGCAGATATCGGCCGCGGCGCCAAAACACCAGTATTGCAGAACTTTAGCGCGCGCCGACAGCGGCCGACGCGTAAAAATTAGGTCTTTTGACGGATTTTGGGTCAGGCCTGCAGGGAAAAGAAGGGAGACGTTTAAACCTATAAAGGAGAACCTAGGCGTTTTCAAAGGTTCCTTTCTTGCCAAACACAAGGTTTTCTTGCCTAGAGATTGGAGACCCAAACATTAGTAATTTCTTTTCTTTTCTTTTCTTTAATTCGGTTTTGCATGATGAACTTTGTATTAGTTCTTGTCATATTCATGGCTAGGAACTAATTCTCTTATAGGGCTTTCTATGTTGAATTCTTGAACCTTATGTTATAAAGTAATGCATGCTTATGGTTATTATTCTTATTGAGAGATCTATCCAATAATTGAGTTGAATTCTTGGTAGCTAATTGACAACTAGTTATCACTATATGATTTCTAATCGATTCGAAAGGAGGATTGTGAATATCTTGTAAGTTGGGTAGACGGTCTTGAATTGGGGATGAAAATACCTCAATTAGATTTGTAAGCGTTGATGAGAGGCTTAACAACCCTAATTTTGCGCATTGTGCGTGACGGTCAACTAGGTTTTGTGCTTAATCCTCCTATGTAGTTACCCTTATCGTGAAAGTTAGGTAAGGAACAATCTGGGGTTGAGTGTTTATATAACCTAACGGGAGTATAAAGCGATTTCGTAAACCCGCTTTCCAAAAGAAGAACACCATAAGTAATGCATTAGTAAGTAACATAAGCGGATAGTAAGGATACATGAAGCCCTATTCTCATCACATCTGAATTAAATCTTTATAATTAATTAGCTTTTATAATTCTTAGTCATAAACAACCAATCACTCATTAATTCACCAAATAGATACTAGAAAATAGACAATTGGTACTTGAACCCTAATCCCAGAGGACGATATTCGGTCTTATCTAAGACTATACTACGCGATACGATAACGCACTTGCGTTTAAAAGTGTGTGCATCTAAACGCCGCATCATGCATCTCGAGGATCCTCAAGACATGGATTTCATCACAATATGATCGAGCTCCAACCATGTAGAGAGAGAGGAATTGCGAAGCCATACTCGCCTCACTAAGTATCAAGCGCAGTTCATGGACGAAATGAGATTGGCCATAAAGAAGCTGGAACTGCAAATAGGAGAACTCACAATCATTTTTAACAGCGAACAACAATTTGAGGAGCCTGAACCAAATCCAACTATTGAGGAATCTGGTGAGATAGCTGGTGTAGAAAAGGAAAAGATTGCAGAGATCCAATTATTTACCTTCTTGGACTCTGTAGAAATCCTTTTTCTTGCACCTATTACAGAAGAACCACCACTAGCTATCACGGCTGATCCCCAATTAGGAAGCCCATACCAGCAAGGGTACCCCCTAGAGTTGAGAGATGTAGAGAATTTCACGGATTCCTACGTTATAAAAAGCATAAAAGACAAGCCTGTCTTGTGTACTTGGGGGATAATTGTATGTTTAAGGCTCTTGGTTGAGCAAATGGTCGTAGGGAAATTGAGACCTACAACAATAAATCTGTGGATTGCAAGCAGTTCGCAGAAGTATCCAATGGGCACTCGTACCGGTTAATTGCGTCCGGCTAAAAGACGTTAAAGACAGCGCTTGTTGGGAGGCAACCCAATATCTTTAATTATGTTATTTTAATTTTTGTCTTTATTTTATTTTATTTTGTCTTGAAACGATCTCACGGTCTAGGGTTCTTGTTTTGTGTTGTTGGATGACAGAATCAAATAAACCGAGGAAAAGGAGCAAAAACGCCAAAAAAGGAAAAAAAAAGCCGCCGCAAGGCTGAATCGAGGCATGGCGGAACTCCAGAAGGGCCACAGTACTAGCGGCGCTGAATATCGTGCCGCGGCGGAACTCAGAGAGCTATATTTCCGCAAATTCCGTAATTTTTCCTCCTGACCTCAGTTATGACCATTGTGTTGTGTCGATGAAGTTGTCATTTTTCTTTTATTTTCTTTGAGTCTTGCACACATTGGGGACAATGTGTGATTTAAGTTTGGGGGGATGTTTTATTGTTTTGAGTCGTATCGAATTGTTTTGTGTATTTTTGAGTAATTTTTGAGTCATTTTTTGTGAGTCATAATTTTTTTTTTAAGATCATACATGTTGTAGTTACTTGAATTGCCTAGTGAAGTAAGGTTGAATAATGTAATGGAATTAGAAGCAACCATCTAAACACTTAGGTTAGATATGCCAAAAACTCATGAAATTTGTCTATTGGGAGTATCTTGCTTGATTTGTGCATTATTAAAAGATTAAAACCTATGTGTTATGATTGTTTGCTATTTGAGGCGAAATAGTTAGGATATGCATGTTAGGGAGATGACTCAGACATTTCTTTGTTAGCCAATTCTTACCACTCTTTTCTATCCCTGATTTTAAAAATATCCCTAGTCAGTCCCAATGAGCCTAAAAACATGAAACTTTTTCTTTGACACCATATATTCCTACAATTGTGCCATAAGTAAAAATGTGAAATAGTTGGAATAAATTGTGTTAAAAAAAAGAGACAAAAAGAGTGAATAAGTTTGATGCACCCCAATGAAAAAGTAATAAGAAAGAGGCAAAAGCCTAAGTTTGGGGGTGCTTGTTATTATAATACACTTCACTCTCCCAAAACAAAAGAGGGGAAAGATAGAATTAAAGTGAAGAAAAGAATCAAAATAAAAGGGAAATACTGAAAAGCTAAAGAGCTTATGGTACACAAAAATGAGCCTAAATTGCCTATTTTTTACCTACCCCTACCTAAGCCTACATTACAACCCTTAAAGTCCTGAAGATCTCTTTTATGCATATCCAGAATTAGTGGAGAATAGCAAGTAAGCATGCCATAGGAATTCTTGAATTTACATGCATGATTTAGTATATTGACTTCCATTAAGCATGATGAATATGAGTTTGCGAAATATTTAGCTTCATGTGTTTAGTGTGCTGAAAATTTCATGCTATATGTTCCTGCATATTATTTTGCTAACCTTCATGTTTTTCTAGTTAACTCTAATGCAGCAAAAGTGATCAATGGCAGTGAGTCTTTTATTTTCGTTTCTTTGAGTCTTTTATTTCTTTCTTTCTATCTTTGCTCGAGGGCGAGCAAAGGTTAAGTTTGGGGGTATTTGATCGGTGTATTTTATATACATCTTTTGAGTCAGTTTTAGTTAGTCTTTTGTCCCGTTTTGCACATATAAGTGTTGTATTAGGATAATTTTCCTTTCTATTGAGTCAAAGTGGTTAAAATGGCCAAATGACGGAAAATGAGCTAAAAGAGGGCAAAAAAGGAGATGCCAAAGCTGAAAACAGAGAAAGTGGCGAACGAGGGTGAAATCCAGACCAGCGCCGCGGCCCTGCCGATCAGCGAGGCGCGGCGCTAAACATCCGAAGCTACAGAGATGCAGGCTGGCGCGCTCTCGAACAGATATCGTGGTCGCGGCGCCAAAACACCCGACGGATTGCGAACTTCCAGGCGCGCGCGCTGCCCGCAGGCGCGCGACGGAAAAATTAGGTCTTTGACGAAATTCAGGCGAACTGAAGGAAAAGAGGAGGCGGTTTGCGACTATAAAAGGAGAACCCTAGGCGGTTTTGAGGTTCCTTTCTGCACAACATAAGGCTTCTTGTTTAGAGATTGGAGACCATAGTCTAGTAATTTCTTTTCCTTTTCTTTTCTTTATTTCAGTTTTGCATGATGAACTTTGAATTAGTTCTTGTCATATTTATGGCTAGGAACTAATTCTCTTATAGGGCTTTCCATGTTGAATTGCTAGAAACTTATGTTATAAATTAACGCTTATGGTTATTTTTCTTATTGTGAGATCTATCCAATAATTGAGTTGAATTCTTGGTAATTAATTGACAACTAATTATCACTATATGATTTCTAATCAAATTCCGAAAGGGGGGGATTGTGAATATGCTGTAAGTTGGGTAGACATTCTTGGATTGGGGATGAAAATACCTCAATTATTTATGTAGCGTTGATGAGAGGCTTAACAACCCTAATTTTGCGCATTGTGCGTGACGGTCAACCAGGTTTTTGTTCTTAATCCTCCTATAAAGTTATCCTTATTACCGAAAGGTAGGTAAGGTGCGATCTTCGGGTTGAGTGTTTATATAACTTAACGGGAGTATAAAACGATTTCGTAAACCTGCTTTCTCCAAAAGAAGAATACCATAAGTTAATGCATTAGTAAGGAGCATAAGCGGATAGTAAGGATACATGGAAGCCCTATTCTCATCACCACTGAAGTAAATCTTTATATTTAAATAGTTTGCATAATTCTTAGTTATAAACAACAAATCAATTATCAATTCACCAAATAGATACTCGAAAATAGATAGTTGGTACTTGAACCCTAATCCTTGTGGACGATATTCGGTCTTATCAAGACTATACTACTTGTCACGATAACGTGCACTTGCGTTTAAAGTTTGTGCATCTTACCGCGCATCACTTGCGTCCGGCTAAAAGACGTTAAAGACAGCGCTACTTGGGAGGCAACCCAAAGTTTTCAATTATGTTATTTCAATTCGTGTCTTTAGATTATTTTAATTTCTCCTAGAACAGTCTCACGGTCTTGAGGTCTTGTATTTGTGTTATTGACAAGTACAGGCAAATAAACTGAAGGACGAAAAGCTGAACGAAAGCCAGGATTTCCAGAAAAGCGGGTAAGCGCCGCGGCGCCAAAAGAACTGAACAGGCGCAGAAGTTTAAGCGCCGCGGCGCCCAGGAGCAGGGCCGCGGCGCCAAAATCCCAGAAAATTTGCCAAGTTTAGGCGCCGCGGCGCCAAAAGCAGGGCCGCGGCGCCGAAGCGGAAATCCAGAAACTTAAAACGCCCAGAAACCAGATTTTTCCCCAATTCCAATTTCAAAAACCTAACTCTCCCTCTCTAAAAACTCACGAAATTCCACAAATTTGCCCACAAATCCTCCACAAATTAAACCCAACCACAACCAAAACTCTTAAATTCCTAAAAACCCTTAGCCATCTCAACCAACAAAGCTCCATTCCATAGCCTCAAACCACCAATTGAAAGAAAGAACAGCTTGAATCTTCTCATAAAAAGGTAATCTTTTTCTGTTCTTGAGTCCTTTACTGAAGTCACAGGAGGTAGTAGTTGGAAGGAGTATTGTAGTTGAAGTAGTTTGGGTACTAAAAAGTTGATTGTGAAGTTTGTAGAAAAGAGTAGAAAAGGAGTGTGAGTATTGGGTAGAAGAATTGAAGTTTGGGGGTGTTGTGTTCGCTGCTAGTTGTAGAGTGTGTAGGAAACATTTGTGCCACTAAATTGAAAGCCCCAGAAACTATTTTAACCATGGCCACCAGGAAGAGAAGAGGCTCCACATCCACCCCAACCCCACATTACGATAATACTAGGTTTGTGAGCTACGAAGCCTTCCAAAGATACAAAAAGCTTGATACCAGACCCTTAATACCATAAAGGGGAATGGACTACCAGAGGGAGTCCTATGGGGAATAAGATGTTTATGAGCCCATTCGGGCGATGATTGAGTTAAGGGGGTGGAGGAGATTCGTAAATCCGGAGAAGATAGCACCAGTAAACACAACAATGGTGCGTGAATTTTATGCCAACTTTCCGGAGAAGGTGGAAATGTGATGCTTTGTTAGGGGAGCTTATGTGTCTGTGACAGCGGAGAATGTAAATGCACAATTGAAGACGGTTGAGGTTGAAGAAAGAAGTGATTGGAATCACTTTAGAACATGGTCTAGAAGCACCGACCGCATCGACTGGAATGCCGTTGCAGACACCGTGAGCTACCATGGGGCTGTTTTTGATATTGGAAGAAATGGATCAAGAGCACTGAACAGGTGCCAATTCAACAAAGTAGCCAAAGGTTGGCTATATTTCGTCAGCGCCCGCATGATTCCATCCACGCACTTCACCAGAGTGCCAGAGGATAGGATTAAACTGATATATGGAATTATGAGGGGAATGACGATTGATGTGGGGAAAGAAATAGTGCAGAGCATTGAAGAAATCAGCAGGTTGGTGACAACAGGTGGATTGGGACACGGTTCACTTATTACCAGTCTCTGCCACATAAGTGCGGTCCCAAAACTACCCACTGACACTCATGAGAGAAACCAACTGCCGGTGTCCTGTGGGATAGTGTACTCTTTCCCAGATCCAAGCCCCCCAGCACCCAGACGGAGAGTACAACCAGCAGCAGCATCAGAGGCCGCAATGAACGAGGATGAGCCTGAAATAGGGGCTCAATATGCGGCAGGACCTAGCCACAAGCCAACCACAGAAGCAGAACCTCCAGTGCCAATGATGGAGCAAGTGCTCCAGAACCAGAGAATGATGATGCAACATTTCGGCACATTGATACAAGGACACAAAGAGTTGAGACAGGGACAACATGAGTTGCGACAAGGGCAACAAGAATTGAGGCAGGAGCAGCAACAGCTGCACCAGCAGTATGACGAGATGAGTTCCCTGTTCAACCAATGGTCGATGCATTATCCACCGCCACCACCACCATTTTAGCCAAAGTCTGTAAGTGTTTTATTTTTTTAGTGTCTTTGAGTCTACACACATTGAGGACAATGTGTGATTTAAGTTTGGGGGTGTTTTATTTGTGTCTTGTTTTATTTGTGTCATGATATGTTTTATTTAAGTCTTTTTGATTGTTTTATGTTTATTTTGAGTCACAATTGCCTGTCAAAGATCATGTATGTTGTAGTTGCTAGAAACACCTAGTGAAGTAAGGTAGAATAATGTAACGGAATTGAATCAACTATCTAAACACTTAGGTTAGATATGCCAAAAACTCACAGAATCTGTCTATTTGGAGTTTCTTGCTTGAATTATGCATGCTAAATGATAAATACTTATGTGTTATGATTGCTTGCTATTTGAGGCGAAATAGTTAGGATATGCATGTTAGGGAGATGACTCAGGCATTTCTTTGATAGCCAATTCTTACCATTCTTTTCTATCCCGTACTTTAAAAATATCCCTAGTCAGCCCCATTGAGCCTAAATTTGAAACTTCTTCTTTGACACCCTATATTCCCACAAATTGTACCATAAGTGAAAATATGAAATAGTGGAATACATTGTGTTTAAAAAAAAAAAAAGACAAAAAGAGTGAATAAGTCTGTTGCACCCCAATACAAAAGTAATAAGAAATAGGCAAAAGTCTAAGTTTGGGGGTGCTTGTCATTATTATATACTTCACTCTCCCAAAACAAAAGAGGGGAAAGATAGAATCGAAATGAAGAAAAGAACAAAAAGAAAAGGAAAATACTGAAAAGCTAAAGAGCTTATGGTACACAAAAATGAGCCTAAATGCCTATTTTTACCAACCTCTACCTAAGCCTACATTACAACCCTTAAAGTCCTGAAGATCTTTTTTATGCATATGCAGAATTAGTGGAGAATAGCAAGTAAGCATACCATAGGATTTTTGAATTTATATGCATGATTTAGTATATTGACTTCCATTAAAGCATGATGAATATGAGTTTGCGAAATATCTAGCTTAATGTGCTGAAATGTCATGCTATATGTTCCTGCATATTATTTTGCTAACCTTCATGTTTTTCTAGTTAACACTGATGCAACAAAAGTAATCAATGGCAGTGAGTCTTTTATTTTCGTTCTTTGAGTCTTTTATTTCTTTCTTTCTATCTTTGCTCGAGGGCGAGCAAAGGTTAAGTTTGGGGGTATTTGATCGGTGTATTTTATATACACCTTTTGAGTCGATTTCAGTTAGTCTTTTGTCCCGTTTTGCACATATAAGTGTCGTATTAGGATAGTTTTCCTTTCTTTTGAGTCAAAGTGGTTAAAATGGCCAAATGGCGGAAAAGGAGCTAAAAGAGGGCAAAAGAGGAGAGTCCAGAGCTAAAAACAGAGAAAGTGGCGAAGCAGTGAAACCTGCACCAGCCGCGGCCTCCTGCAATCGAAGCGTAGCCGCGCCACTATCCGAGAAGTGCGAAGACTGGCACGCGGCTAAGCGCCGCGCGCTAAACACCCGGTGCTACGAAGTTGCAGCGCCATGAGCCTCGATGCCAGAATCAGGGCCGCAGCGCCAAATCACCAGACGGATTGCAGAAGTTCCGGCGCCTGTCTGCAGGGCCGCGACACCTACGCGGAAAAATAAGGGTTTCCAGACGGATTTTGGGCCAGGCCTGCAGGGAAAAGTTGAGGCGGTTTTCAGCCTATAAAAGGAGAACCCTAGGCAGTTTTTAAGGGTTCCCCTTCTTGCACAACACAAGGCTTCTTGCTTGGAGATTGGAGACCATAGTTTAGTAATTTCTTTTCCTTTTCTTTACTTTATTTCAGTTTTTGTATGATGAACATGGGATTAGTTCTTGTCATGTCAATGGCTAGGAACTAATTCCTCTATAGGGCTTTCCATATTGAATCTCTAGAAACTTATGTTATGATTTAATGCATGCTTATGGTTATTCTTCTTCTTGTTGAGATCTATCCAATAATTGAATTGAATGCTTGGTAGTTAATTGACAACTAATTATCACTATATGATTTCTAATCAGACTCCGAAAGGGGGGGATTGTGAATATGCTGTAAGTTGGGTAGACATTCTTGGATTGGGGATGAAAATACCTCAATTATTTATGTAGCGTTAATGAGAGGCTTAAAAACCCTAATTTTGCGCATTGTGCGTGACAGTTAACTAGGTTCTTGTTCTTAATCCTCCTATAGAGTTATCCTTGTCGCGCCCCTTTTCGGCCGCGGCATTAAACTGCCAATGTTGTTAAAAATAAATAATAAGATGCTCTTAAGAAAGTTAGAAAAATGTTTAAAGTAAAAAATGCTAAACCATGCCTTGCTGCTCAAATAAAAAAGGGTTAGAAAAATAAAATAAAATGCTAAAATGTTTAAAAATGCTTAAGAGCCTAAAAAGGTGCTAAAAGTGCAAAAGGGTGCTTAAATGCTAAGGGTTCGCGGAGTCGCCACCTAATTAATTGGGTGAATTAGGACACCTAAATGTCAACTAGGTTAAAGTCAACACTAACTCCATTTTAATGGTCTGCTAAACTTAGTGAGATTCTGGGTAAGGGTTCTTTATTAATCTAGAGGGAAGGGGTTAGGCACCCTCTAAGATCCGCTAACTTGCGGTTATCCTGCCAAACCTAGGGTTAATTATTATATTTGAGAAAAATGCAAAATAAAGCTCCTCTTGCTTAATAAAATGTTAGGAGATAAAATAAATGCTAAAATGTTTAAAATGTTTAAAGGTGCTTAAGTCTAAAAGGGCAAAAGGTGCTATATGTGAAAGAATGCTAAGAGATGCTAAAATATTAAAGGTTGAGGACGCTTAACAAAAGTGCTAAGTATAAACAAAGTGGTGCTAGGGTGCTAGAATAAATAAAGGGTACTACGGGATTAATTTTAAAAGTAAAGGATGCTAAAAGTGCAAAAATGCTAAAAGAGTTGCTAAAAATGCTAAAGAGTGCTAAATGCTAAAATGCTAAAGGTATTAAACGCCCAGAGGTGATTTGAAGTGCTGAAATGGCTAGAAATGCTAAAGAATGCTAAAAGGGTGCTTTATGGACTGATTATGTGTTCATACAAAGGTTATTTATGAACTAGTTAGGTATACTGCTAGCTAAATTAATCTTGCTTAACTTGCGTGTAGTATAAAATACTTAAGCTGATTTTTGAGAGTTTAGGAGAAATCTGTTATGTATTTTAATAAGAAACAGAATGTTGGTTTTATGACGCAGGTTAGATTATTTTTATTTTTGCCGATTTTAAACATGCCTAGTAGCCCTAAAAGACAAATAAAGAAGAATGCGTTTCTAAAATGTAATTACTTTCGTCTCATATATTTAAAGACCTAATTGCTAGAAGTTCTCCTATTAATTACAAAGTTAATTAATAGAAAAACGAATAAATGGCATAAAAACGAGACAAGAAAATCAAGAGAGCGAAGGGATTGGAGCGGATGACTCAGTCCTGTTTGTTTTTCTAGGAGTTTCTGATGCGGGAACGGGAATGCGGATGCAGATGCGGGTTGCCGTTTGAAATGACTTGCGATGAGTCTCGCCGGGAGACTTTTTATTTTGCTCCGGTGCGTGCCATGTAAACAAAAGAAAATGATAAGGATTAGTACATGCCCAAAAATAGTCAAGTAATCATGTAAATTCAAACATGTATATTATTCAGTTTTAATTATATTAATCCGAAGCTAACAGATTCGAACAAATAAAGGCCCTAACTGGTTCAGCCCAACCTTGAGCCTTGGATACAGCAGTAGGCAGAGACAAAAATAGGCCCAAAACATAGCTGAAGTGTAAACAATCCACGATTAAACTCATGTGATAGAGTGCAAACGAGTGGGATACAGTGATATGCTATATATGGACCAATTAGCACACCACAACGCAGAGGTGATTTGAAGAAATAAAGACGGGCCAGGCCCTAAAACATATACATAGTGATATGCTAGATATATATGTCTAATATACTGGATATACCTGACATGTAACATAGTGATATACTAGATATATATGTCTGAAATACATATAATATATAAAGCTCTGAATCTAGACATAAATGGTCATGCTTAAACTATACTTTGAACACAAAATGCAGAAGTTCCAGCTACTCCTGGACTATTCTTACGCATGTCAGATTTAAGACTAAGAGATTCAATTCCATACTTCTTCTATTAAACAAGATATCACAAAATGATCATAGAAGAAGCACGTTAGGATCAACATCCTATAAGAAAACTGCGATAATGCTTTAGAGATGGCATACCATAGGATAAATGAGGTTTGTCTAGACGGGGCCAATATGCATAATAATTATATGGGAAACTAAGATGCAATAAGGATTGAAAGAAAACTCCGTGCTACATAAGGATACCCCACACCAAAACTAGTCACGCAGATACATAATCGAGAAAGCCAACAGAGAGGATTTTCACAATCCTTTGAAAGCAATGTCGGAGATATAAGGCCGTATATCAGCTTTGGGCAAGTATGGTCATCTTATATTTCAGAAATCTACACACCTTCACACAAAGCTTCATATAATATTTTGAAATGCTAAGTTCATTATACAGGTTCAAAACAGGCCAATGAAACTCAATTATAAACCTATTTATGTCATTCGTTTACCACACAAAACAAGTATGTGAACTGGTATATCCAAATCCACCAGGAAGACAAAAGGGGCTATACTGCTTATAAGATCTCTCAACATGTCGAGGACCAAAACCAGTTACACAGATAAACCTCAAAACATATCATTTAACAACCCTTATATTAATCTTCATTAAACAAACATTAAGATAATATACATATCATCTTAACGCACTAATGGCCTAAATCAAGACAGGTTAATGAAGCCGCCAGTACCAATAGCTTAATTTATTCAAAACATCCTAGTTTGTCACACAACAGTAATCGTCCATCACAATATTCCTAAGACATATATAATCAAACATAATGTGCTTAAACACTAAGCATAACATATTGCTGAATCAGTAATGAAAGCGCATGCGAGCCTGCAATTAAAGATGAGAAAGAGTTCGAATTTGACTGACCTTCTCCGGGCAGCGACCCGGGGCAGCGTATCAAGTCGTCGGTCCGCTCGACGGGCTTTGGGTTTGCGATGCGAATGAAAGGGCGAGTTCCTTTCTGCGATTTTTGGCTCGCATGAATCCGTCGATGCCTCTGGGCTTTATTTGACTCTGTGTGTGTGCCTAACTGCTGCTAAGGGGTCCCTATTGATTGCTACCCCCCTGAACCCTAAATCGATGCTATCCGTGTCGATGCTATGGGTGTGCTAACTGTGGCTGTCTGCTCTACTCTCTCTAACTGAGCTCTGAATCGATCCTATTTCTGAATCCCCCTGTCGATACCTCTGGGCTTTATTTGACTCTGTGTGTGTGCCTAACTGCTGCTAAAGTGTGTTGATGCTATGGGTTTCCCTGACTGAGCCTCCCTACTCTGTGTCGATGCTATTCTTAATTTCTGCCCTCCTCTCCCACTGATGCCTTTGCATGTATATAGCTTCTATATTTATAGCCCTAATTCGGGTTCTAAAGTTGGTAAGCAATCAATGCGATTTCGTACTGATTCTTGGCGAGATATGTGCTGATTCGTATTGAAAATCCCCCCCTGATTTCGTATTGATTCGTGTGATATTTGGTATTGGTTATGGTAAGAAACACGTTGGCTGGGTGCGTGGGTAAAGGAAATGCCCGGATTCTCCGGCGAGAAATCCGGGCATGGCGGCGGTTGGGTGCTTTAGGGTTTAGGTTTGCTTTCGGTTTTGTTTTTGTTTCGTTCAAGGGCTGTTGAAGACGAAGTGAAAAGGGTTAAAAGGCTGAGAGAAGAATGGGCGTGGGCTGGGTAAAGTAAGGGAAAAGGGCTTGATAAAAGAGAAGGCTCGCGGGTGGGCCTTGCGGGTCGCGGATATTGAAATTTGAGGATTTGTGTGCGGGTGAAAAGGAGAGGTGAAACTCTTTGGGTAATCATTTAATTAGGGAGTTAAATTAGTTTTAGGCTAGTTAATTAATTAGCTAATTAATTCTAGGCAAGTGTATTAATTAATTAGTGATAACTTAAATTAATAAATGTGATCAAATTATTTAGGTGCTTCATTAATCTAATTGTTATAATAAGTGCGGGCGTGTTATTTAATTAATGCTTAATCTGGTATTCTATTTAAAATTTTATTGTTATGCATTATTGCGAAGTTACATTAAAATTAAAATGAGCTTAGATTGAATTATTTAAATCTTTGAATGCAAATGCGATATTTAAGAATCGTTTAAAGCTTTATAAATGCGGTCTTTATTAAATGCATATATCAGTTAAAATTGATTTTAAATTTACCAATGATTACTAATAAATGCGGCTATGCTACGACACGACGTTATCGCTACATTATTTATTTTATGCATTTATTAATTATTACGACAAAGCTTAAAGTTAATTAAAGCGGTGCGGAACTCTAAATGCTTAAAACTACATGCGATGCCATTATTAAATTATTTATGCCTGTATTTAACGTTTTATTGTTGTATTTTATTATAAAAAATCCTAAAAATTATACTACAAAATTAGTGTAATTTTATAGTTAATGGCCGGACGGGAGGGTCAAAATTGGGTGTCAGCGGATGTCCTCTTTGTATGGAGATGATGGAAGAATCTTGGACAAAGGCGTTGACTCATGGCCAATTTTGTCTCGATCTTCGAGTGCAAAATCTTTGGCGGGTAGACAAAGTGCGCAAAAATCAAAAGCGTCGATGTCGAGTTATGGCGACACTGGGTTACTAATGTCGAAACACGAAGGCGGTACGCGGACTCAAGATGTCGATGTCGAGTTATGGCGACAGGCTACGCTAGTCAAAACACGAAGCGGGCTAATGCGGGCTTAAAAATGTCGATGTCGAGTTATGATGACCTTTGGGTTATGGTCAAAAAGTAAAAGAATATGGCGGCTTGAACACAGGGTGTCTTGCTATGGCTTGTGGTCTTTGGGTTCTACGGTGGAGCGAGTGGGCCGGCGGCAGGCGGCTTACGCGTCGTTGGGAAGGTTGGCCCGGCAGTTGCCGGTTATTTGTAAGAAAATCCACGTTGTGCTCCTGCTGCTGCATGCTAAGACTTGAACAAATGGTTAGTGCATAACTGCTAAGGCAAAAATAATTTTTAAAACAATGTAACTGTGAATAGAAAAGGTTATCCTGCAAAAATATGATGCCTGCTGTGTTGATGCGATCTTTGCAAATCTTTGTGATTTCGCCGCACCGCGGGCGTGTTGCGATTGTGAATGCGGATACGTTGTCCTTGCTGCTATTGTCTCTGTAGACTAAAGCTCAAGAAAGAGTTAGTGCATAACTGCTAAGACAGAATAATAAAGCATGAATGATAAAATGCAATTTTGAGAACAGAGAAAATCTTCCTTGTGTAGATGTAATATCGATGATGGCGTCGTTTTGGACTTCTTTGTCTTGATAACGTCGTTACTGGGCGTCTTTCTTCTTTGGCGTCGTTGCGTAAACCTTAATCTTGATGGTGTCGTTGCACAGACCTGATGTTGATAACGTCGTTACTGGGCGATGTTCTTTCTTTGGCGTCGTTGCGTAAACCGTCTTGATGGTGTCGTTACTGGACCGCAATCGATGATGTCGTTACTGGACATAATGTTCTTGGCGTCGTTGTGTAGGCAATCTTGCGCGATTGATCACGTCGTTACTGGGCGTGTTCTTCTTTGGCGTCGTTGCGTAGGCGATCTTGATGATGTCGTTACTGGACATAATGTTGTTGGCGTCGTTGTGTAAACCTTAATCGCGATAGCGTCGTTACTGGGCGTATTCTTCTTTGGCGTCGTTGCGTAGGCTTAATCGCGATGATGTCGTTGCCTTGACATAATCGCGTGTCGTTGCACTGGGCGTGTTCTTTGCTGGCGTCGTTGCGTAAACCAATCTTGATGGTGTCGTTGCTTGGACCGCAATCTTTGTGCGTCGTTACTGGGCGTATTCTTCTTTGGCGTCGTTGCGTAAGCGATATGTTGATAGTGTCGTTGCTTGGACCGCAATCTTTGTGCGTCGTTACTGGGCGTATTCTTCTTTGGCGTCGTTGCGTAAGCGCAATCTTGAGATGTCGTTGCCTTGACACAATCGCGATGGCGTCGTTGCACGGGCGTGTTCTTCTTTGGCGTCATTGCGTAAGCGATCTTGAGGGTGTCGTTGCTTGGACCGCAATCTTTGTGCGTCGTTGCACTGGGCGTATTCTTCTTTGGCGTCGTTGCGTGAGCGCGATGTTGATGGTGTCGTTGCTTGGACACAATCTTTGTGCGTCGTTGCACTGGGCGTATTCTTCTTTGCGTCGTTGCGTGAAGCCAATGTTGATGGTGTCGTTGCTTGGACACAATCTTTGTGCGTCGTTGCACTGGGCGTATTCTTCTTTGCTCACATAGAATAAATGCTCGCGAGCTAAGCAGAAAAAAGCGTTAGTGTACACTGTTTAAACAAAATGATAAATATATATGAAATGCAATTATGTGAATAAGGATGTCTTCACTGTATGATATGCGGGGTGTTGTGAATCTTTGAGATGTTGTCCTTGGTGGACATGCTAGATCTTGCCAGCGGCGAATTGTCATGATGCCTTTGTTGTGATCGTTCGTGAACCGTGTGGATTGTCATGATGTCTTTGTTGTGCGTTTGTACGCTGCGTGAAATTTCTGATTTGACTCTGGGCAGGTGATGCGCTATAATTTGTTGCGGACTTTTGAATTATTTATTGATTATCGGTGCCTCTCTCTCGGCGTATGGAATCCTGATTAGTCGGTGTCCTTTCGTGTGAAGTCATTAAAGATGTCGATTTTGGTATGGCCCGAGTCGGATATATGTCGTCGCTGGACATAATCTTGATAACGTCGTTACTGGGCGTGTTCTTTCTTTGCTCCTGTAGGATAGATGCTCCTGCAAGCTTGAGAAAACATTAGTGTATACCTGTTTAAATGAAATGGTAAATATATATGAGAAATGCAATTATGTGAATAAGGATGTCTTCCCTGTATGATATGCGGGGTGTTGTGAATGCTGAGATGTTGTCCTTGGGTGGACATGCTAAATGCTGCCACTGACGAATTGCCATGATGCCTCTGTTGGGTGTGATGCATTGGTTGCCAATTTGACTTTGTGCCCTAGTTGATGCGCTAGGTTTTGTTGCGGAACTACGAACTTTGATTGCGGGTGTTGATGCCGCTTTTCTGCTGCTGCTTACGATCACGGACTTTGGATTGTTGTCATCCTCTGCCTTTGTTGCTTTTCTTCTTACGCTATCTGAAGAACCTTTGTAGTATTTTCCATTTGGCTATTGCACTTTACGCTTTTGTTAATATGAAAAGACACATGCTCAAAGAAAATTTGTGAGTTTTGGGGGTCGATTCGTATCGACTTATTTGCCTTGTTGCTTGATATCTGCGTGCGAACTGTTTGGATTTGCGGCCATGCAGTTTCCTACATTGTCGATTTTGAGAAGGTGTCATGCTGCTCTTAACTACGAGACCCTGCCGCTATAGGAACGAAAGCGAGTTTCGACTCGTTCCGCTCGGATGCTTGAATCGGTCATATCATTTGGACCGTGCCTTTGATCTTGTGACATATTGATGCTCTGCCATTGCTAAGTCAAATACAAATCGACCTTTGGGAGATGATAAATCTTTCTAAAAATGCAACAAGCGGTGTTAGCGTAAAGCACGTAATTTGCGGGTATGTAGCGGATATATATTGCATATAGCACATTCAAGCGTTTCCTAACATGCGAGGGGACCTCTTTATGCGAGGTAAGCCTAAGCGTCAACCTGCGAGATTATGGCGGATTTGTCCAAGTCGTCAACTATAATGCCTTTGTTGGAAATGGCGACCAAATGACGGTGCACTTTTCCCGATTTGGCATGTCATGATTAGGCTTGGATTTATGCATCATTGCCACGCTACACATAATATCTTTGGTTGGTCGTTGGGTTAAGAAACCCGTCGACAAGTTCGATGTCTTCCTAATTGTGGTGTCGATGCCAGGATTGACCACACAAGGTAAATGCATCGTGCCCTAAAATAAGTGGTATAGCTCTATCTTAAGTTCCTAAGATTTGGTTTTTCTAGGCATGAGTTCCCGAGCGGACAACTCAGTGAGAAGGCTACGGTGATCAGACGAACGATCTAACTCGCAGCGCCAACTCTCTTAAAATTTGGGTATTTGAAGAAATTTGCGGGTCTTGTGAAACACCAATGGCGTGAGTGTGTGATTGTGTGAATTTTCCAGAGTGGAAGAAATATGAGCGGAATGCCAGTTTAAGGAAAGCAGTAAAGCAGGTAGCAAAAAATAACAAAATACAACACACAAAAATTAAATGCAAAAGTAATTGCCAAATAATTATCCTAGATCTGTTGTGGTTAAGAACCTAAATCCCCAGCAGAGTCGCCATTTCTGTCGCGCCCCTTTTCGGCCGCGGCATTAAACTGCCAATGTTGTTAAAAATAAATAATAAGATGCTCTTAAGAAAGTTAGAAAAATGTTTAAAGTAAAAAATGCTAAACCATGCCTTGCTGCTCAAATAAAAAAGGGTTAGAAAAATAAAATAAAATGCTAAAATGTTTAAAAATGCTTAAGAGCCTAAAAAGGTGCTAAAAGTGCAAAAGGGTGCTTAAATGCTAAGGGTTCGCGGAGTCGCCACCTAATTAATTGGGTGAATTAGGACACCTAAATGTCAACTAGGTTAAAGTCAACACTAACTCCATTTTAATGGTCTGCTAAACTTAGTGAGATTCTGGGTAAGGGTTCTTTATTAATCTAGAGGGAAGGGGTTAGGCACCCTCTAAGATCCGCTAACTTGCGGTTATCCTGCCAAACCTAGGGTTAATTATTATATTTGAGAAAAATGCAAAATAAAGCTCCTCTTGCTTAATAAAATGTTAGGAGATAAAATAAATGCTAAAATGTTTAAAATGTTTAAAGGTGCTTAAGTCTAAAAGGGCAAAAGGTGCTATATGTGAAAGAATGCTAAGAGATGCTAAAATATTAAAGGTTGAGGACGCTTAACAAAAGTGCTAAGTATAAACAAAGTGGTGCTAGGGTGCTAGAATAAATAAAGGGTACTACGGGATTAATTTTAAAAGTAAAGGATGCTAAAAGTGCAAAAATGCTAAAAGAGTTGCTAAAAATGCTAAAGAGTGCTAAATGCTAAAATGCTAAAGGTATTAAACGCCTGAGGTGATTTGAAGTCTTTGAAATGGCTAGAAATGCTAAAGAATGCTAAAAGGGTGCTTTATGGACTGATTATGTGTTCATACAAAGGTTATTTATGAACTAGTTAGGTATACTGCTAGCTAAATTAATCTTGCTTAACTTGCGTGTAGTATAAAATACTTAAGCTGATTTTTGAGAGTTTAGGAGAAATCTGTTATGTATTTTAATAAGAAACAGAATGTTGGTTTTATGACGCAGGTTAGATTATTTTTATTTTTGCCGATTTTAAACATGCCTAGTAGCCCTAAAAGACAAATAAAGAAGAATGCGTTTCTAAAATGTAATTACTTTCGTCTCATATATTTAAAGACCTAATTGCTAGAAGTTCTCCTATTAATTACAAAGTTAATTAATAGAAAAAACGAATAAATGGCATAAAAACGAGACAAGAAAATCAAGAGAGCGAAGGGATTGGAGCGGATGACTCGATCTGTTTGTTTTCTAGGAGTTTACGATGCGAGGAGCGGAATGCGGATCTGGAATCACGGGTTCTTAGTTTGAAATGACTTGCGATGAGTCTCGCCGGGAGACTTTTTATTTTGCTCCGGTGCGTGCCATGTAAACAAAAGAAAATGATAAGGATTAGTACATGCCCAAAAATAGTCAAGTAATCATGTAAATTCAAACATGTATATTATTCAGTTTTAATTATATTAATCCGAAGCTAACAGATTCGAACAAATAAAGGCCCTAACTGGTTCAGCCCAACATTGAGCCTTGGATACAGCAGTGGGCAGAGACAAAAAATAGGCCCAAAACATAGCTGAAGTGTAAACAATCCACAATTAAACTCATGTGATAGAGTGCAAGCAGTGGGATCTGATGATATGCTATATATGGACCAATTAGCACACCACAGGTGATTTGAAGAAATAAAGACGGGCCAGCCTAAAACATATACATAGTGATATGCTAGATATATATGTCTAATATACTGGATATACCTGACATGTAACATAGTGATATACTAGATATATATGTCTGAAATACATATAATATATAAAGCTCTGAATCTAGACATAAATGGTCATGCTTAAACTATACTTTGAACACAAAATGCAGAAGTTCCAGCTACTCCTGGACTATTCTTACGCATGTCAGATTTAAGACTAAGAGATTCAATTCCATACTTCTTCTATTAAACAAGATATCACAAAATGATCATAGAAGAAGCACGTTAGGATCAACATCCTATAAGAAAACTGAGATAATGCTTTAGAGATGGCATACCATAGGATAAATGAGGTTTGTCTAGACGGGGCCAATATGCATAATAATTATATGGGAAACTAAGATGCAATAAGGATTGAAAGAAAACTCCGTGCTACATAAGGATACCCCCACACCAAAACTAGTTCTTTGAATACATAATCGGTAGAAAGCAGCAGAGAGGATTTTCACAATCCTTTGAAAGCAATGTCGGAGATATAAGTAGTATATCGACTTTGGGCAAGTATGGTCATCTTATATTTCAGAAATCTACACACCTTCACACAAAGCTTCATATAATATTTTGAAATGCTAAGTTCATTATACAGGTTCAAAACAGGCCAATGAAACTCAATTATAAACCTATTTATGTCATTCGTTTACCACACAAAACAAGTATGTGAACTGGTATATCCAAATCCACCAGGAAGACAAAAGGGGCTATACTGCTTATAAGATCTCTCAACATGTCGAGGACCAAAACCAGTTACACAGATAAACCTCAAAACATATCATTTAACAACCCTTATATTAATCTTCATTAAACAAACATTAAGATAATATACATATCATCTTAACGCACTAATGGCCTAAATCAAGACAGGTTAATGAAGCGCGGTACGATAAGCTTAATTTATTCAAAACATCCTAGTTTGTCACACAAAGAATCGTCCATCACAATATTCCTAAGACATATATAATCAAACATAATGTGCTTAAACACTAAGCATAACATATTCTTGAATCAAGAATGAAAGCATGAGCGAACAATTAAAGATGAGAAAGAGTTCGAATTTGGTGACCTTCTCCGCGGCGACGGCGGCGTATCAAGTCGTCGGTCATTCGGCGGGCTTTGGGTTTCGCGATCACGAATGAAAGGCGAGTTCCTGCGATTTTTGGCTCCCTGTGAATCCCCGATCGATGCCTCTGGGCTTTATTTGACTCTGTGTGTGTGCCTAACTGCTGCTAAGGGGTCCCTATTGATTGCTACCCCCCTGAACCCTAAATCGATGCTATCCGTGTCGATGCTATGGGTGTGCTAACTGTGGCTGTCTGCTCTACTCTCTCTAACTGAGCTCTGAATCGATCCTATTTCTGAATCCCCCTGTCGATACCTCTGGGCTTTATTTGACTCTGTGTGTGTGCCTAACTGCTGCTAAAGTGTGTTGATGCTATGGGTTTCCCTGACTGAGCCTCCCTACTCTGTGTCGATGCTATTCTTAATTTCTGCCCTCCTCTCCCACTGATGCCTTTGCATGTATATAGCTTCTATATTTATAGCCCTAATTCGGGTTCTAAAGTTGGTAAGCAATCAATGCGATTTCGTACTGATTCTTGGCGAGATATGTGCTGATTCGTATTGAAAATCCCCCCCTGATTTCGTATTGATTAGAGTGTGATATTTGGTAGTTATGGTAAGAAACACGTTGGCTGGGTGCGTGGGTAAGGGAAATGCCCGGATTCTCCGGCGAGAAATCCGGGCATGGCGGCGGTTGGGTGCTTTAGGGTTTAGGTTTGCTTTCGGTTTTGTTTTTGTTTCGTTCAAGGGCTGTTGAAGACGAAGTGAAAAGGGTTAAAAGGCTGAGAGAAGAATGGGCGTGGGCTGGGTAAAGTAAGGGAAAAGGGCTTGATAAAAGAGAAGGCTCGCGGGTGGGCCTTGCGGGTCGCGGATATTGGGCTGGGGATTTGTGTGGGCTGCGAAATTTGAAAGGAGGTGGGAATTTCTGGGTAATCATTTAATTAGGGGGAGTTAAATTAGTTTTAGGCTAGTTAATTAATTAGCTAATTAATTCTAGGCAAGTGTATTAATTAATTAGTGATAACTTAAATTAATAAATGTGATCAAATTATTTAGGTGCTTCATTAATCTAATTGTTATAATAAGTGCGGGCGTGTTATTTAATTAATGCTTAATGCGGCGCTTCTATTTAAAATTTTATTGTTATGCATTATTGCGAAGTTACATTAAAATTAAAATGAGCTTAGATTGAATTATTTAAATGCTGAATGCAAGTACGATATTTAAGAATCGTTTAAAGCTTTATAAATGCGGTGCTATTAAATGCATATATCAGATTAAAATTGATTTTAAATTTACCAATGATTACTAATAAATGCGGCTATGCTACCTGACACGACGTTATCGCTACATTATTTATTTTATGCATTTATTAATTATTACGACAAAGCTTAAAGTTAATTAAAGCGGGTGCGGAACTCTAAATGCTTAAAACTCTATGCGATGCCATTATTAAATTATTTATGCCTGTATTTAACGTTTTATTGTTGTATTTTATTATAAAAAATCCTAAAAATTATACTACAAAATTAGTGTAATTTTATAGTTAATGGCCGGACGGGAGGGTCAAAATTGGGTGTCAACAATCCTTATCACCGAAAGGTAGGTAAGGTGCAATACTGGGGTTGAGTGTTTATATGTCACGACCCGACCCCGGGGCCGCGACTAGTACCCTACTGGGGTACCCTGTCAGGTATATGTCAGAGAATAGCAGCGGAACATAGCACAACACATAACTTCATAAAAAGGGTAAAACATATCTGGCCAGCCGATAAGGCTGTCTTCCATAAACATACTTAAACAAAGTATTTATAATACAACTGGTTCTTATAGCCCAAAATACATATGTGACCACAGACCTCTAAAGATAACAACTGTGGCGGGACAGGGCCCCGCCATACCCCCTGAATGTATAAAATACCTATAGCATCAGGGAAAATCCGTACCAAAACAACAAGCGTCCGGAGGAATGGAGCTTGACAGGAATAGTGATCCAGAACGAGGATCCTCAATCACTTACCCACCTGCGGCATGAGCGGCCCAGGAAGGGGTCGATTACCAATATGTACCAAGTATGTAAAGTGGAAAATCGTAATAATGATATCAAGTCTAAAAGTAATGGAGTCATGGAAGACAATTAAAATACCTTTTTACTGTGCCTTACTAACAATGAGAGTGACAAGTATATATATATATATACATATAATACTGCATAAAATAGGGCCTTAGGATCAAGAGGCGGTACCTCGCTGCGGTATCCATAAGCACCCCTACTCACGGGACTATTTCACCGCGTAGGTCCCGTGGACCCGCGTAAGGTACTCTCGCGCATCGGTACCGCCGGCATGGGACTATTTCACCCGCATAAGCATGAGGTATTCCTCGCATCATGGGTAGCAAATCCACGGAACCAGGTGGTATAACGATCTTGGGGACTTACCCCTCAGATATACTCTTACCCTGAAGCAGCTGGTATAACGATCTTGGGGCTGGCCCCTCAGATATACTCTTACACTGAAGCAGATGGTATGACGATCTTGGGGCTGGCCCCTCAGACATACTCTTACACTGAAGGAGGTGGTATGACGATCTTGGGGCTTGCCCCTCAGACATACTCTTACCCTATCTCAAACTGTCATCATATCATAATAATAAATAAGTTAAGAAAACTTATAACTTCTTACTAATCTTGCTCATATACCCTCTCATTTTAGTTTACTTAAGGCACTTAACCATATCTTTAATAAAAAGCAAAACCGGGAATTTAACCCAAGTACTACATGCTTCAACTCTTTTAAAAGTGACTCTTCTTTATACATAAAAGCCTTTGGGCAATCGATGCCTTTAAATCAATTTGCCTCTTCATATACTTATCTTACTTAGAGTAAAATCTCTTCTCATTAACCTTTTATGAAGCTAATAAACCAACTTCCCATAAAGTTGTTATATTAACTCTATACTTTAGTAAAATCATACTTTTCCCTTAATCAAGGGACTTATACATTTTTAAAACGAACAAGTCATTTTATAATCAAAACAAGTAAGAACACCAAATCTTGTACGTCTACCGCACTACATAGTTTCATCTATTCATGCTCAAGAGATAGGAAAGCTTCACATACCTCTTTGGTCAATCCACTTGCTAAGCTCAACTACCATGAGTAATATCTCAACCTATAATAATCATGATACGCTTGTTAACCTCTAATCTCAAAGTAGAACAATCCAAGTTCTAAGTCACTAAATTCTATGGAAAATTGGGCAGCATTTCCTTTGTTTCTACTCACTTTGCCACCTTTCTCAAGGTCGAATTTATCATCCAAACGCCACATTTAAGGCTCAATCAAACCAACAATTCAAAGGGGATTACATACCCAAAATTACATCCCATAAGTCTACAACAATTTACTTAACAATTCTAAGGTAGTTTTTAGGCTACAACATGCTCATAATCTCTTCTTAACCCATTCTTCATATCCAAACCACATTTCTAGCATGCAATGATTCTAAGAGCATTATCTACTATCACAAGTTCCTTCTTCTAAACATGCAACACTAGAACTAATTCTAAAGGAAGAAATGTTACCTTAAGTTTTAGCCAAACTTATTCCAAATATTGCTAGCTTCCTTGCCAAGAACACCACCACAACAAATGCCAACAAGCTAGCCACAAGCTTCCTTTTCTTGCTCTTATCTTTCAGATTTTTCTTAGGCTTAGAATTTCTCTTGGGGTTCTAGAGAGAGGGCTGGAAGTTTAGAGAGAAGGGGGAGCAATTTGAGAGAGAGAGAGTGAAGATGAAAAGATAGAAAATGACCAAGCCTTGGTCAATATATTGCATGCAACAGAAAATCAGATGGGGGGGACACTTGTCACCTTCCCATGGCCTCTTTTCAAAACAAAAATCAGTGTTCCAAATTTTGTCCGCCTAAAAACCCGCCTCGGCGCGCGGCCCGCCCGGCCCAGCGGCGCTGAAACCTCCGCGATCCCTCGATCTTTCGCCGCGCGCCACTGGCGCCGCGGCTCAGAATCGCTGCGACCTGCGGTACTTTAGGCGCGCGGCCACTGCCGCTTAGTCCGAACACGTTTCGTCCGATTGCGCCCGAACTTGTAATTCTCATAACTTCCTACTCCGGCGCCTATCGACGAGCGGTTGGTTGCGTTGGAATCCAGACTCAACGAACTACGCCTAGGCCTTTGAAACACTTAGGAACTCTCAATATACCGGGTCATAACCCGCCTCAAAGTTGACTAAAACCGCCGGAACAATCAGTCAACCTATCCTTAAAAATTTAAGTCTTACATACTTTAAATGCGCTCTCGTGCGTAGGGTCGAACTACGGGTATAACATTCTCCCTTAGAAACATTCGTCGAATGTTCCTTCTAGACTTACTCAAATCACAACGTCGACATAGACCCTCTTAACTATTCCTTTGCAAAAGAAACTCCACGAGCCACAACATACCGAGCGTAAATGCTAAATCAAAACTAACAAGCGGAAAGTAGGTTACCGGAGGTATAGGGAATAAGTGAGGATACTTCTTCATCATGTCATCCTCTGCTTCCCACGCCATTTCCTCCCTGTTTCGTTCGCCACGGGACGCAGCGGAAGCCACGTCTTTCGTCCGGTCGTCTAACTGTCGATCGAGTATCGCTATGGGACTCTCCTCATACGATAACTCCTCTGTCACTGGACATCATGAATCGGGTGCACTCTGAGACGGATCTCAATACATTTCCGCAACATAGACACATGAAAAAGCGGATCGCGCCTCGAATCGGACGGAAGATCGACTCATGCAACCTTGCCTACCTTACGGACAATCGATCGCCCAACGTACCTTGGGCTAAGCTTCCCTTTCTTTCCAAATCTCATCACGCCTTCATGGGCGATACCTAGAAAAACCCAATCATCTATCTCAAATTCCAAGTGTCGACGCCTGATGATCTGCATCGACCTGCCGACTCGGCCGCGATAACCGCTCTGGATAAGCTTCACCTTATCCACGGCCTGTGAACTAAGTCCGCCCGACTAATCGAACTTCTCCCACTCGAACCAGCCTATCGGTGACTGCACTTCTCCCGTATAAGGCCTCATAAGGCGCCATCTGAATACTGGAATGGTAGCTGTTGTTATAAGCAAACTCCACAAGAGGCAAGTGATCCTCCCAGCTACCCCTGAAATCAATAACACAAGCCCGCGAGATATCCTCGTTGTCGGATATTGCGCTCGGCCTGTCCGTCTGTATGAGGATGAAACGCCGTACTGAGACTCACCCGTGTCCCTAATCCTTCCGAAAGACCTCCGAAATTAGCCGAACCGGGCTCCTCTATCGATATAATCGACACCGGCTCGTGCGATCTCACAATCTCTCTAATATATAATCTGGCATAGTCCTCAGCTGAGAACGTCGTTCTGACCGGAAGAAAATGGGCTGATTTCGTCAATCTGTCGACAATCACCCAAATGGAATCATGCTTCCTCCGAGTGGTGGGTAGTCCTGTGATAAAATCCATATTTATCACCTCCCACTTCCAAGTCGGAATATCAATGGCCTGCAACAGCCCACCGGGCTTCTGGTGCTCAATCTTAACCTGCTGACAATTCGGGCACTGTGCCACGAACTCCGCAACGTCCCTCTTTAGGCCATCCCACCAATACACGCATCTGAGGTCATGGTACATCTTAGTCGACCCCGGATGAATAGAATAACGAGCACTGTGTGCCTCCCCCAGAATCTGGCGAAGTCTGTCCACATCGGGAACACCTGGCCGGCCTCGAATCTTAGCACCCCATCAGCGCCACTCAAATAGACTCTTCTCCTTACGGAAGGCTGCGTCGATGCGTGCCAAAATCGGATCCTCATACTGTCGCCTCTTCACCTCCTCGACGATGGAAGACTCGGCAACCTCTCGAACCCGAATTCCGTTACTAACAGAATCAACCAAACGGACCCCAAGGCTTGCTAGCTGATGTAACTCTCGGACCATATCCCTCTTCTCTGGCTGAACATCAGACAGACTACCCATCGATCTGCGACTAAGGGCATCTGCCACTACATTGGCCTTCCCTGGGTGGTACAGAATATCAACGTCATAATCCTTAAGTAGCTCCAACCACCGTCTCTGCCGCAAGTTCAGCTCCCTCTGGCTGAAGATGTACTGGAGACTCTTGTGGTCTGTCCACTTGCTAAGCTCAACTACCGCAAGTAATATCTCAACCTATAATAATCATGATACGCTTGTTAACCTCTAATCTCAAAGTAGAACAATCCAAGTTCTAAGTCACTAAATTCTATGGAAAATTGGGCAGCATTTCCTTTGTTTCTACTCACTTTGCCACCTTTCTCAAGGTCGAATTTATCATCCAAACGCCACATTTAAGGCTCAATCAAACCAACAATTCAAAGGGGATTACATACCCAAAATTCTGTCCCATAAGTCTACAACAATTTACTTAACAATTCTAAGGTAGTTTTTAGGCTACAACATGCTCATAATCTCTTCTTAACCCATTCTTCATATCCAAACCACATTTCTAGCATGCAATGATTCTAAGAGCATTATCTACTATCACAAGTTCCTTCTTCTAAACATGCAACACTAGAACTAATTCTAAAGGAAGAAATGTTACCTTAAGTTTTAGCCAAACTTATTCCAAATATTGCTAGCTTCCTTGCCAAGAACACCACCACAACAAATGCCAACAAGCTAGCCACAAGCTTCCTTTTCTTGCTCTTATCTTTCAGATTTTTCTTAGGCTTAGAATTTCTCTTGGGGTTCTAGAGAAATTTGGAAGTTTAGAGAGAAGGAGCAATTTGAGAGAGAGAGTGAAGATGAAAAGATAGAAAATGACCAAGCCTTGGTCAATATATTGCATGCTGTAGAAAATCGGATGGGGACACTTGTCACCTTCCCATGGCCTCTTTTCAAAACAAAAATCAGATTTCCTAAGTTTTTCGCCTAAAAACCGCCTCGGCGCGCGGCCCGCCCGCCGGCGCCATGAAACCTCGCGATCCTCGATCTTTGGCGCGCGGCCTGCTGCCTGGCGCGCGGCTCAGAATCGCTGCGACCCTGCGGTACTTTAGGCGCCGCGGCCCTGTCGCCTTAGTCCGAAACACGTTTCTGTCCGACTGCGCACTGAACTTGTAATTCTCATAACTTCCTACTCCGACGCCCTATCGACGAACGGTTGGTTGCGTTGGAATCCAGACTCAACGAACTACGCCCTAGGCCTTTGAAACACTTAGGAACTCTCAATATACCAGGTCATAACCCGCCTCAAAGTTGACTAAAACCCGCCCGGAACAATCCGTCAACCTATCCTTAAAAAATTTAAGTCTTACATACTTTCGTACGCTCTCGTACGTAGGGTCAGAACTACGGGGTATAACATTATATAACCCTAACGGGAGTATAAAACGATTTAGTGAACCTGCTTTCTCCAAAAGAAGAAGACCATAAGTTATTGCATTAATAAGTAGCATAAGCGGATAATGAGGAGACGTGGAAGCCCTATTCTCATCACAACTGAAGTAAACCTTTATAGTTAAAATAGCTTTTATAATTCTTAGTTATAAACAACAAATCCAAAGATCAATTTACCAAATAGATACCAAAAAAAATAGATAGTTGGTAATTGAACCCTAATCCTTGAGGACGATATTCGGTCTTATCAAGACTATACTACTTGTCACGATAACGTGCACTTGCGTTTTAAGTGTGCATCTTACCGCGCATCACCTACCGACATTAAAGTCGCGATGCACACGCTTGGATTAAATCCCCCCAAGGTACTCTCTTATCTTATTCCAATTTGAGCAACAATCGTGACATAATTATTGGTAATGACAATTCCATTCCAATTCGTGGTTACGGTCATAAAACTTTGTCTCCCCCATCCCCCTCTTGTCTTGAAAAACTCCCTTCATTCTCCAAACTTAATTAAAAATTTAGTGTATGTCCGTAAATTCACCACTGATAATTAGGTTTCTGTTGATTTTGATCTCTTTGGGTTTTCTGTGAAGGATTTCAAGACTGGAATTTCTCTCACGAGATGTGATAGTAGGGGAGATTTTTATCCTATCACGCCCACAACTGGTCTCTCGAGTCACGCATTGCCATCTACTTTTGAATCTCTCGCTCCTTCCTTATGACATGCACGTTTGGGGCACCCTGGTCGTCTATTGTTTCTTCCTTACATAAAAACAATTTTATTTCGTGTAAGGGTACGCATAGTACTCCAATTTGTCAATCTTCTTCTCTAGGAAAACTTGTTAGATTACCATTAGTAGACTCTACTACTCATACTTTAATGTCATTTGATATTATTCATAGTGATTTATGAACATCTTATATTATTGTCACGATCCGAACCCCGAGCCCGCGACTGGTGCCCTACCTAGGCACCCTTCTACCCATACATCACATGTAACCAGCGGAAGCTAAAAATAACTCTTTTTTTAAAAAACAAATGAAATAGGCAAAGCCGGCAAGACCGACATTATATATATAACAACAAAAGAAACTACAACTTTACACTAGTCTATCCCACATATGAATACAAACCTCTAAGAGTTTGACAACAACTATGACGGGATAAGGCCCCGCCGTACCCATAAATGTACATAAGACCATAATACAACTTCGTACCAACATGACAAGCTCCGGAATAGTGGAGCTATCTCACTGAAAGCTGAGTGGAGATCCTAAGCTCGCGGATCACTCAACTGAGTACCTAAAACCTGTGGGCATGAACGCAGCCCCACGGAGAAGGGGGTCAGTACAACAATGTACTAAGTATGTAAAATAAAGTATAGTAAATAAGATCAAACTGACCCAAAAGATGACAGGAACAAGTATGAAAATCAAATACTAGATCCAACCGTGTCATATAAGAATAAGAGCTAACTGTACTTTCTCAATCGTATAAAATCAACTATATCTTTTAAATATAGGGAGTCCACTGTGCCTTATAAAAATAGAGTAATGAGAGTCAACTGTACCTTTTCAAAATATGCAAGTCATGTCAAGATCAGGGACATCTGCCCATAAAATCATTATGCAATCCTATTCATGGGAATTGAACCCGCGTGGAAATTGAACCCGCATAGGTCTTGTGGACCCGCAATGAGTATCTATACACGATATCCGCATCATGGAGAGCTAGTCCACGGAGTAATGTCATGGGAGTCCTTTAGACCCGCAATGAGCATGTCTACTCACGTCATAAGAGCTAATCCATGAAATATATATATAATGTCCCAGGAATTGAACCCACAATGAATAATATAATGTTGTCGGCCCTCTAGTGAGGGGCGCGGTGATGTGGGATATAACACTTGCACGAATAACTATCATGAGCAACCATATGCAAGTTAAATCATCTTTGACTCTCATTAGAATAAAATGAATGAACTATCATTTTAGAAAACTCAAGGCATTATCATGTCATGTAATATTAGGGAATTGAACCCAAAGTACTATGTACATTCACCATACATATCATGTAATATTAGGGAATTGAACTCAAAGTACTATCAAATATTAGGGACGTGAACCCAAAAGTACTATGTGCGTTCGCCGTACATCCTTTCATTTATAAACCCCAAGACACTAACACTCGTAGTATCAAGACACCTCCACTTTTAAAATCAAGTTACTTACTCCTTTAAACTCGAGTAACCTATACTTTTCAAATCAAGTTACTTATACTTTTCAAAATCATTAAAAGGAACTTCCATTTTAGAAAACTCAAAGTACTATCAAGGGAATAGGTAGAATAACTTCCATTCTAGAAAACCCAAAATACTATCAAGGAATAGATAGACAACTTCCCTTTTTGGAAAACCCAAAGTCTATCAAGGGAATATATCTAACAACTTCCATTTTAGAACACCCAAAGTACTATCAAGGGAACATATATATCAACTTCTATTTTAGAACACCCAAGGTACTATCAAGGGAACATATATATCAACTTCCATTTTAGAACACCCATGGTACTATCAAGGGAATATATATCATTTAGGAATAGGATCTACTCACTTTATAAAATCAAAGCAAGTATCACTAAGGATTAGGATCCAATAGAACTTTATAAAGATCAAATCAAGTATCATTAAGGATTAGAATCTACTCACTTTATAAAGTCAAATCATGCCAAAGAAGAAGAGATAGTTCACATACCTTATCGGCTTATTCCAACTTGATAACTAGAATTCGTCTCAATGTAGTACTTCAACCTATAAATACAATAACACTTCTATCAACTTCATACTTTCTAAGGTAGATTAATACTAAGTATAGGTTCTCTTTTTCTACGAAAATTTGGGCAGCACTTCCCCTATATATACGTACTTTTCCACCTTTTAAGAAGGCCAAATTCAGCAATAACCAAGGCACCAATTAAGGGCACAATGATCGGTGTATTTTATATACATTTTTGAGTCATTTTTAGTTAGTATTTTACTCATTTTATTTATGTTTAGTATAGTATTAGGGTCGTTTTCCTTTCTTTTGTGTCACAGCGGTCATAAATGGAGAAATGACGAAAAGAAGAGAAAAAAAGCTTAATTGAGATGGAATTGCACACAAAAAGGGCCAAGAAATGAAGTCTAAGTTAAGGAATTATAGAAATCGACAAGTCCGGACGAAAAAGGGCGGCAAACGGAATCTTCGAAAACGTCCGTGGCCAGTGGCTGACGCGGCAAGCGGAAATTATGAAATCTTTGGGCGGGTGACATGTTTTCAGAATCCTAAAGGGATAACTTTTCCTACCTTAAAACCCTTACCTAAAAGGATTCTAATAACTTTTCCTACCTACAAAATCCCTAACCCTTCACCAAAAGGATTCGTTGGCTATAAATACTCTACATCATTAGAAGAATTATTCATTCTCCATTCCACCATTCACCATTCTACATTCATCCATCCACCACTCCATCTTGTAAATATTCCACAACACAACCCTTGGATGCTAGAAGGCTTGGAGACTCATACTTAGTAATTTTCTTTTCCTTTTCTTTTCTTTATTTCAGTTTTGTATGATGAACTTTGAATTAGTTCTTGTCATGTCAATGACTAAGAACTAATTCTCTTATAGGGCTTTCCATGTTAATTCTCTAGAAACTTATGTTATCATTTAATGCATATGTCTATGGTCTTCTTCTTCTTGTTGAGATCTATCCAATATTTGAATTGAATGCTTGGTAGTTAATTGACAACTAATTATCACTATATGATTTCTAATCAGACTCCGAAAGGAGGGGATTGTGAATATGTTGTAAGTTGGGTAGACATTCTTGGATTGGGGATGAAAATACCTCAATTATTTATGTAGCGTTAATGAGAGGCTTAAAAACCCTAATTTTGCGCATGGTGCGTGACGGTTAACTAGGTTTTTGTTCTTAATCCTCCTATAGAGTTATCCTTATCACCGAAAGGTAGGTAAGGTGCAATACTGGGGTTGAGTGTTTATATAACCCTAACGGGAGTATAAAACGATTTCGTAAACCTGTTTTCTCCAAAAGAAGAAGACCATAAGTTATTGCATTAATAAGTAACATAAGCGGATAGTGAAGAAACGTGGAAGCCCTATTCTCATCACCACTGAAGTAAACCCTTATAGTTAAATAGCTTTTATAATTCTTAGTTATAAACAACAAATCCAAATATCAATTACCAAATAGATACCAAAAGATAGATAGTTGGTAATTGAACTCTAATCCTTGTGGACGATATTCGGTCTTATCAAGACTATACTACTTGTCACGATAACGTGCACTTGCGTTTAAAGTGTGTGCATCTTTTCGCGCATCACACAACAAGACAACAATCAAAGGGGATTACACGTCTACCTTACGTGTAAAATTCTGCCCCTTAATCACATAAAAACAGTCCATAAAATCAGTTCAATATCCAACAACAACAAGGGTAAAATGTGAAGCTTTTTAACACCTTTTTATACCCTTAATCTCTTAGGACTTCCATTAGCAATTACCATACTTAATCATACATAAAGAGGGCTGAATTTTCAGAATTCCAACGCCCTAAAACAGTCCCTAAAAACTGTATAACAATGTCCAACAGTTTTATAGATTCCACGGCCAACAACTACAATCCGATAACTCTTTCCTTAATCCTTTAAACTTCAATTCAATTTTCAACACTTCTATATATGACATATCAACTTATCAACAACCATATTACTTCATTTTAACATGCAATAGGTGAAGATAACAACAACAATAACCAACAACTCCATAGAAACCCGAAACTGTCCATTCACGGTTTCAATCCCCAAAAATGTCCGAACAATTTTTAAATCTTCATTATTCTTAATACAATTTCATCTACTAACCATAACAAGAGCAAGAAGAGTTCTTACCAAAATATTGCCCAAAGTCGTCCAAAAACAACCCGCTATATCTTGGCCCGCAGTTTTCATTTTGCTCCACTTCTTCAAGTTCCAATCACACACAAGCATCCACTACAAACTTATAATCAACTTCCCTTCACGTTTTACCTCCAAAAAGTTGAAGAACAAGCCTAGGGTTTCAATAGCAAACTCACGGCCCAATGGATTTTGGAGAATCTTGGAGACTTAACTTGGTTCAAGACTTGATTAGTGTTCTTAATCTTGGATAATAATCACTCTTGTTCTTGAAATTTTCTTGGAGATTTTCGAGATCATCAAGGTAAGAGAAGAGAGAAGAGGACTTTGGAAGATGAAAATATCTAATGAAATGTTCTAAATCTTCATCTCTATCTCTATATAGACTTTTGTCTTGCAAGACAAGTGGATGTCACTCTCTCATTGGTCCAAAATTTTCTCTTCACAAATATCTAAATATTTGTCCAAAATATCTTAAAATCGAAGGGCCCCGCGAAATTGTGAAATTCTCGGTGGACCCCATATTATCAATTCTAATTCTTCGTAATCCAATACTAATCCCATAAATCCAATTAGAAGAATTAAACTCTAAGATAATAATTTTTCCGTCGTCACATTTTTTTCCAAAATTATTTTTCGTAGGAAAATGTAAATATTCTTTCCTTTCAACTTTCAAATCTTATTTCCTTAGTCACGTTCTCATATCAATGTCATGGAATTACGGGGTGTAACAATTATCATTTCTTTGGGCCATCGTTATTATGTTCTCTTTTTAGATGATTATTCTAATTTTTATGGACTTTTCCATTAGAGAAAAAATCTCAAGTGTTTTCCATTTTTTAAAAATTTAGAACATGCATCCATACCCAATTTGAACGGAAAATAAAAAATATTCAATGTGATAATGGCAAGGAATATGATAATAGGCGGTTTCGGGATTTTTGTGATACTAATGGAATAACTTTTCGTTTCTCTTATCCTCATACGTCCTCACAAAATGTAAAAGTCGAACGCAAAATTCGTACGATTAATAATATTGTCTTAACTTTAATGGCCCATGCCTCAGTACCCCATTCCTTTTGACATCACGCTCTACAAATGACTACTTATCTTCTTAACATACTTCCTACCAAAGATTTGACATACTCATCCCCTCTTCAATTCTTATTTAATAAGACCCTTTCGTATTTCCATCTTAGGAACTTTGGATTCTTATGTTATCCACTCTTTCTGTCAACCACAATTAACAAACCTTAGACCCGTTCTACCCCTTGTGTGTTTTTGAGTTATTCTTCTAATCATCGTGGTTACAAATATTTTGATTTATCATCTAATAAAATCATCATTAGTCGCCATATTATTTTCGATGAAACCCAATTTTCGTTTGCTAAAGTGAGTAGTCTTGTGCCTAATTCGTATAATTTTTAGATGACGATGTCTCCTCATATATTATTCACCATTTATTGGGCCCACTGCCCACTGGGTCTACAGTAACGTCGCCTCTGCCCAATTCTCCAGTCACGGGTCTAGAAACTGGGCCAAATATTCAACCTAGTTTTGCCCTTGCTTTTGGGCCAGTTGCTATTCTCAGTCCAGCTCCTATTTCTGCTTCCCGTGTTGGGCCAATAGACTCACTGCCTGCTGGCCAGTCCGTCATCCAGTTCGATTTTCCCCAAAATCCATAAAATTCTCCCCCGAGTCATAGACCTATTACTCATAATCAACGGGGGAAAAAATTAAATCAAAAAAATATTTTAATCTCAATTCTAATGTTCTTAAATCACCCCTACCCCATAACTCAGTTTCAACTTTAAATGACCCGAATTGGAAAATTGTTATGACCGACAAATATAATGCTCTTATTGATAATAAGACGTGGAAGTTGGTACCCCGTCATTCTAGTGTTAATATTATTCGGTCTATGTGGATTTTTCGACATAAGCATAATTCTGACGGTTCTTTTGCGAGGCATAAGGCTCGTCTTGTAGGTGATGGTAAGACTCAACAGGTTGGCGTGGATTGTGGTGAGACATTTAGTTCGGTGATCAAACCGGCTACCATTCGCATTGTTCTCAGTTTGGCTCTTTCGAAAGCTTGGCTCATTCATCAGTTAGATGTGAAGAATGTTTTCTTACATGGTGACCTTAAGAAGACCGTTTACATGCATCAGCTCTAGGATTTTCGTGACCCCAAATATCATCATCATGTTTGTTTATTGAAGAAGTCTTTGTATGAGCTTAAGCAGGCCCACGAGCTTGGTATAAAAGATTTGCAAACTATGTTTCATCTATTGGGTTTTCACACAGCAAGTTAAATAATTCATTGTTCATATATCGTCGTGGTACTTCTCTGGCTTATATACTATTATATGTGAATGATATTATCTTGACTATCTCTTCTGATGTTTTGCGAAAGTCTATCATGACAATTCTCAATTCTGAGTTTGCTATAAAAGACATAGGGTCCTTAAGTTACTTTTTGGGGATTGTTGTCACTCATCATGCATGTGGTTTATTTTATCCCAACGCAAGTATGCAGCTGAGATCATTGAGCGGGCTGGTATGTCCTCTTGCAAGTCTACTTCCACTCTAATTGATACTAAATCCAAGTTGGGTGCTGCGGCTGGCTCACCATATGAGGATCCGACTCACAATCGTAGTCTTGCAGGGACACTTCAATAACTTACTTTCACGAGATCAGATATTATGTATGACGTACAACAGGTGTGTTTGTTTATGCATGATCCCATAGTTGAGCACATGAATGCGCTCAAACGCATTATTCGATACATTAAGGGGACACTTGACTACGACTTACACATTTATATCATTCCTCGACATCTACACTTATCTCGTATACTAATGTTGATTGGGGTGGATGTACAAATACTAGACGTTCCACATCCGACTATTGTATGTTTTTTGATAATAACTTGGTCTCATGGACTGCGAAATGTCAATCTACATTATCACGCTCTAGTGCAAAGACCGAGTATCGATGGATAGCCAATGTGGTCTCTAAATCCTGTTGGTTACGTAATCTTCTTTTGGAGCTTCATTGTCCTATTCAAAAAGCTACCTTAGTTTATTGTGATAATGTTAGTGTCGTCTACCTTTCTGGTAATCCGGTTCAACACCAACGCACTAAACACATCGAGATGTATATTCACTTTGTTCGTGAAAAGGTAGGTCGTGGACAAGTATGCGTCCTGCCATGTCCCTTCCAGTTATCAAATTGCAGACATCTTTACCAAATGTCTTCCCTCGGTCCTTTTGAAGATTTTATGGGCAATCTCAGCGTATGAAGACCGCCCGCTATGACTACAGGACTGTGGAAATACACATAAGTATACACGGTATACACATACCATGTGTATATCACGAAATCCCATAACAATCGGGAAATTGTGATATACACGGTATACAAGGCATGTGTATACCGTGATATGTATGGACATTATACCATATTTAGTTTTATATTTTGCATATAATTAGAATTGTATGCTTATCATAATTATAGGATTGTTGTACAAGTAGAATAGAGTTTTGGGAGTAGAATAGAAATAGGATTTTCCTATTATGAAAATTGTAAATTATATATATATATATTCTTTTATTAATGAAAATAATTAAGGGATTATCTAATATAAGAATGGTTCAACGTAAAAAGAATTTAACGGAGTTTTTTTTTGAGTTGTGTTCTATTATAGGCAAAGAGAAGGGTTTTGCATCTCGTGTCATGACAATGTAAAAAATTTGTAAAAATATATTAATTTACTGACTTTAATTGAACTCGTCAAGTTTAAATTTTAAATTTTTCTCCATACCATGAGATCTAGATAACTTTAGATCGATGGCAGTATTGAGATCTCATTTTCAAAACCCTCATTCAAAGAAGTCTTATAGATTAGTAGATGGGAGAAAAATTGGCATTTCTTTCGAGTTGTGACATCCAGGGGACATGCAAGTGGGAATTTAGCTGTAATATACTACTAGCTTCTCATCTTATTATATAAAAATAAAACTAGCTAGGAGCCACCACAGGCAACAAAAAGCAAGTCCAAGATGTTTGAAAAAAATGAAATTAATCAATTGCATCTAGATATATATTTTGATTTGTGATATCATATTTATACTCGTATTAAAGCCCGATTAAATCTGAATTTGAATCGAGAAATCTTATATTGGAAGTAAAACACTCCATAATGAAAGCGACTTATTCAGAACTCGAACTCAAGATCTCTAATTTATAACTATAAGAATAAAAGAATATTTATCATTCCACGATTCTGATTAATTGCTGCTATATATAGCTATGGCTATAATATGGCCATGGGGGATTGAAAAAAAAGGGTTTTCACTTTGATAATGTGGGCAACACGTGTTAGTGTGAGTTAAGTTTTCTCCCACTTAGAAACCCCACAAGAAAAAAAGGAATTGATGAGTTGTGCATGTGAGTTTACTTAGCATTTGTTAAAAAAAACATGAGTATAAATTTCAAGAATAAAACAAAACATTTGAATTGAAGCATTTGCTTGGTTTCAAGGAGGACATACATTGCAAAGCACAAGCTGTCCATATGGCCACATCATTGAAAAAAATATATGAAAAATTCCTGAGGGATACAATCATTGTCATTTGATGTCGGATCATTTATTCATTAATTTCTACATTGGTAATTATGTTCTTACCTTGTATTTCATTGAAAAACTATAGTTAATGTTATTCCACTTTAGGCATAAAAGAGTGGTTTTCCAGAATTGATACATAGTTGCGCGGCATCACTTTCGATCCTATATATCTTACACATTCGATTAAGGTTGTTACTGCGAAATAGTTAAATTACACAGGATGTTACTATCTAGCCATTAATGATATTCCACATTTTCATGCTAAATTTAATTTCACTGGGTTCATATCGAAGACACAAATGCAATCTTTATACTATTCATGTAGCTTGCTACTTATGCCATAAGGAATTTCGCTAATTAAGACAGAGTTACTGCTACCTTTATATATATTACTAAGTATATTATATTGACCGCTTGTAAAAATTCTCAATCTGTATACATATTTTCTCTCGGTCAAAGGTCGAAAGAACAAAGAAGATCATTTTACTGTCATCATAGATCACATTAATATAGTTTCGGAAATGTGTCTCTATTCTATAGGTTATACTTAGTTCATATGACTCGTGTGTTATTCATTTTTTGGTCTTTTTGTCAAGTTGTTTTTGAAAGGTTCCGTAGGCACATATATAGCCGATAAAATAACACGTTCAATTATGTCATGACCTTAGTTAAAGTGTCAAAATGAAAGATTGTTTATGTATTCCACCAAAAGAATGAAAACCCAAGGAAGAAAAGGAAATTCATTATTAATTAGTATGCTTTTCTTGACTAATGATATTCAAAATCAATGCGCATTAAATCCACCCAAAAAAAACTTTCTTTTCAGTTCACTAAAAAAGGGTATGGGAAGAGGAGTATCTTCTCGTAGTTGATAAGGGATCAAAATGTATGGGACATATTAATTAGTGTCTCTGACCCTGCAGAAAAGTATATGTATAAATCCCCCATGACATTTTTTTTCTTAGATATTATTTTATTATTATTGCTTCAAAAGTGGAATCTCTCGATCCAGGAGTTTTCACATTCTGGTTCGATAGGTCTGTGAAAGATGTAAATCATGGTAACTCAATTGATTTTAAAGGTTAGACTAGTACCACGCTGCGCACAGGGGACACTCTTTTATTTCAAGAAGAAACCCTCATACTATCGCTGACGAAATTCGATCCTTGATCATTGCTTCAAATATCACCCTTGAAATTAATTGAGATGGCGGAGCGAACTTTTTATCATTATTATGTACATTTTCCTATGATTTAATCATTATGTGCCATCAACAAGAACTTTGAAAAAGCACCTTAGCTTCATGGTTTTGGAGATAACATCTCCACTATAACAAATTACATGCATAGATAACTACAAGAAAATGATTGGTTCTCAAAGTACAAAACAAATTTAATACTAGATGCCATATTTTGTAGTAACAAGAGTAGCCCTAGATTCTTTATATATTTAGAATCACAGAATTGAGTTTCAATTAGTATTCCAATTACAAACTCGATTTCTCTAGCTATAAATTATAATGACTTGACTTTAACGTTAATGTAACGCTTATTAAAAAAGATATATATAATTACACATTAAAATATTAGAAAATAGTAGATGGTGGCGTCTTTGATGTTAAAATTTTGTCCTAATCTAATTAATATGTACTCAAGATATTAATTAAGCAAGAAACACCTTTTAATCACTCTATTTTCAAAAGTGGAACAGTTCTAGAAGGCCTCCAAGAGAATAGCAATAGTCAATTTACACAATCAGCCAAAATTCTAAACTTGTTTGATAATACTTTTCAACATGTATGAAAAGTAGGACGATTAGCAGTCCGGATATTTCCGGTAATTATTGGAGAATCGGATTGGTAAATTAGGATCGGTAAATTCGGATCGAAAAGTTAACGGTCCGGATACGAGTACTAAAAAATTACCCAGACCGATAAGGAGCCGGACCGGTAACCCGGTAAAATACCCGATAACACACCCCTTGCTAGCCCCCCTCCCCTAGCCCCCAACAAGCTCTAATTATATTTAATGGCAATATTTTCTAATGTTGGACTATTTTACATGTTTTAAATATATGTGATGTAAACTTTATGTTTTAATTTGAAGCATTGACATATAAAATATAGGTACGGAGAAAAAAAGGTAAAATAATTATAAATTAGTGAAACTTTAAATGATCATAACTCTGCGCTCAAATAAAATTTAAAATGACAAAATTTAAAACATTTTTAATTAAAAGTTACTTTATCCTTTTTCTATAATAACAGAGAAATGAATGCCATCTAATGGTCCAATATTCTTGCTTCCCCATGTGAATTTGCCAATCTTGAAATTAAGATCACAATCTAATTAATATTCCCTCAATCCCAAATTAGTTATCAAGTTTTGCTTTTCGAGAGTTAATGTGACTAATTTTAAAATTAAATTGGATTATTAATTTAATATTTAATATTAAAATTTTAATAGTAAAAAACTATACAAAGAATACTACAAGTTAATTATAACTTTTCGTATGTCAATTTGATGAAAAAATACATTATAAAATGTTGGTCAAAATTTACATAGTCGAACTCTCGAAAAATAAAACAGGAAAAGTGATTTGTGACATAAAGACATTGACGTAGCTGCATATACCTAAGATGTTCAATTGAACACCCTTTGTCAAAAAATATACCGTGTATATATATATTTCCTGACTTCGCCACTGCATAGAGTAACATCTACTTAGTAAATAGTAAAATAAAAAAGTGCTATCTTTAGCTATTTACTAGGAAGATATAAATAATTAAATGTGGACTTTAATGCTTAAAAATCAAATATTGTACCCCAAATGTTGGCATAAATCTTGTGGTTTTTTCTTCTTGATAAGCAACCGTGAGTATCCTATAATCATCATATTAAGATATGACAAAGTACAAGATTAATTGATTAAAATGAAACAATAATCATTTATTAGTTGGTTTGAGACAGTCTAGATTAATTATATTCTAACATAATTAATATCAAGACAAACCTCATGATTAATTTTGATTCCACACACCTCATGTTGTATTTCTGGCCTTGTTACATTGACTAAAATTGGTCCCCATTAATTTGGGATTAGTACCATACATCTTGCGATTTATCTAATTGTCACATATCATTTGACATCTATTTAGGGTAGTTCAATAGATTTTTCTTATTCTTTTTTTCGACTGAATTAATATAATATATATTGGTACGGACCGCTTCCTCGTTTAATAAGCATTATACAGCAAGAATCTAGATTTTTCGGCCCCAAACGGATACTGAACACCAAATGTGAAACAAAAAAAAAAAGAATGATGATCTCGGGCTCAAATAACTTAATTTTCATAGAAAAATCAATTACTCGTCACTTTTTCTTCTTATCTTAAAAAAATAGCTATTGCTATGAATTTCAAATGCCACAAGTGAAACTCACATGTGAAATTTGAAGCTCCGTAACAATGGCTATTTTTTAACTACGGGGTTGAAAAGTGATTATTTATGAACTTTAACATTAATTTTCTCCCTTTTTTTTGTTAATGAATTAGTTAGATTCAAAATTTAGAAGCATTTTAATACATGAAAATTGATCAAATTAACCTTGATATCTTATACAAGTTGCATGAATCACATGTATAGTATTGGAATGTTTATACATATACAGTAAGACAGTTATAGATAGCTAAGTTTTGAGTTTAATTTTCAAAAGTGAAAGTGACTGTCACACAAAAGAAAATAAAAGTAGCAATAAAATAAAGAACATTTTTTCCCATCTACTTTAGAAAGTAGGAAAAGAGAGTGATCTTTTTGTTTCTGGGGTAGCTAATATGGCCTTACCTAGGAGTAGTGCTGATATCGGACCGGTCCATCAGGTCAAGGTTTCGATCCTGGTTTGATCGGGTTCTGGTCGGTTTGATCCTGTTTCCGAAAGATATCCAACCACTAACAGCCCTACCTAGGAGTAATTGTATAAATAATCAAAAACTAAGGAAAAAAAGAAATGAGAAATAAATATAAAATGGAAAAGTAACAAATGGGGAAAAAAAGATTTTGATGAAAAAAGTGAGCTTTTTAGAGTGTTGATCCCTTAATGGTAGGCAACTTTGCTTTCAATGCTTTATTTTTATATATATATATATTGTGAGTGCTGTCTAAAGGGAAAAAGTAAAAGGAAAAGTAGGAAACTGTTGAGGGCTTTGGATTTCACTCCTTTCACTTTGCAAATTAAAATAAAAAATAAAAATCTAAAGTAGTTAAAGAATTGGAAGTTTTGAGTGTGGTATGTTGTACATTAAAAGATACTTGTTATCATTTGAATAAAATAATTCAATTAAAGGTTCATCAGTAATTAAATTACTCGAAAGAGCTAATACTTGATTAGTTCCCTTACTAGTGTGTTTAAGTCGAGTGTAGCAAAAGGAACATTGAGATTGGGCTTGACAACAAAGACAAAGAAGGGTTCACATATGCATAGAGATGAGCTATGATGTAGTCTCATGTAAAGAATGAATGTTGGGTTTGTAGAATAAGGATTGTCCAAATTCATATAAGGAGTCAATTCTCCCACATGCCCAGAATCCGTTAATTGGAGCGTGAAAGACCATATAAGGAGTCCATGTTCTCATTCCATACCGATGTGGGACTCTTAACACTCTCCCACATGCTCAGACCTCGTTAATTGGAGCGTGTATGACATAATTTGAGAACCCAACATCGGTGAACATAGAATTTGAATGAGTCAGATACCATGTAAAGAATGGATGTTGGGCCTAATTCAACTCCAAAAGCTAGCTTGTAGGGTGATGATTGTTCAAGTTCATATAAGGAGTTCATGTTTTCATTTCATTACCGATGTGGGACTCTTAACCCCCCATCAATTTCAGCCCAAGTAATGTTTGAGCGGTGTAATAATCAATTTATTTATTTATTAACTCGGCTCATTTTGACCCGTTTAAATAAAGTTCCACATGCCCATTTTGACATCCATATGTACGTGCAAAAAAAGTTACTAGCCATGCATAGTTAAAGCTAGAAGAGTATCAATCTTACTGTGGTTGCATCTGTGTCTTAATTTCCTAAAAACGGCTCTCTTATACTCTATGAGATCAAATCTTTTGCTGATTGGATTAATGGATCATCCGATTGAATTTGTTAAAAAGTCTAATTCTTCACTAATGATATGATGGACTAATCAATCTCAATAATGTATACAACATCTTCACTAAGGAAGGTTTACAAAAGACACTTTTCTTTTTACATGAATTTTATGTACATATAAATCACCTACTAATCTGATGTTTCACTTCTCTGAAGCTTTAGTCTATATGAATTGAACTCTTCAAAAATGTTGTCAGATCTGTGTCAGATCCTCCAAAAATACACTACTTTTGAAGGATCCGACACACAACAACGATACATAGGTTTTAATAGAGAATACATCAATTGAAGGAACACGATCGATCTTCTATTAAATCCGTTAGCGGTGTCCAGAAGCAAAGGGATCAGTTTCCCTACATGTCATGGATCAAAGAGAGCAGGTTCCTAAGATTTTGATGAGCAACAACAAAAGAAATACATGAAAGTACTGTAAATGAGTTGTGTCATAATTAAATCCTTGTTGTATTATTTGAGCTAAAATGATAGATTTTTTTCCGATCAGGATGGATTTTATTATTATTATTATATATATATATATATACACACACACACTTACAAATAGCAAAATATTTTTCATGCTAATGCTACCCCATTGTTTGGAATAATCCACAGAGTTAATAATAATTTTACAGTCCAAAATTGTTCTACTAAACGTAGTTCCAAGAATATCTGCCCAAACTGCATCTGTCGCAGACACTGGAGGAACTATAAAAAAACTTAGGCTTCCAAAAAGTTGTTGCTTTGCGCCTTCCTTGGTCAGCAGAGCAGCTACTTTGCTATGTTCTCTGAAGTTTTCTTCCACGACTGGATTCCCCAGCTTTCTTAGCAGCAACCTGCATTCAGAGATAATGGGATTAAATTTTTGGTGTCCCTCATTGATCATGTGTAACAGTAGAGTCAGTTGCCACTTGTAGTGGAATCAAATTGTTTATCCAGGGTAGCCCTGCATAAATGCCATTAGTTCAGCCATTGACTTTTATGTTGAAGTCTTTCCGTTGGAAGGCTGGGGCGCCTTGCATAACAACATATCCAGTATAATCCCATCAGGTGGGGTCTGGTAAGGGTAGAGCGCCCCTACTTTGTGAATGTAGACTGTTTCCGATAGGCCCTCGGCTCAACACTACTAAAAAACCTCTATTTTCCCACTGATTTCCACTAAAGTGACTATTTCCCCTGAATGTCGCTGGGAAAAACATAAATAGTAGTGTTTTCACACGGAAAAATGAGGAAGTTTCCCGGCGTTTCAATGGAAACTTGTTTCCCACCATGCGTTTCCCCCGTGGCTGGTTCGGTGGAAATGAGATGGAAAAAACATGTTTTGTAGCACAAATTTTCCACTGAATCGCGGTGGGAAAACCCTCTATTTTTAATAGTGCAAGAAGATATGATGGGGGGGTTGAAAAAATCATGCTTTGTATCTGAAGTATTGGCTCATTGTCCTTAGAGAGGAAAGGACCTAGAGAGTCCATTAGTTCATGAATCATGACAAAAGTTTTATCTTTCTAAATCGAAAGTAAAATTGAATTATAGGAAGAAAAAGGAAAAACAAAAAAAATAAAAAAGGAAGAGAAAAAAGAAGACATCGCTCCTTTGTGTTAGTAGAGTGTTGCATAGCCCCCATGGTTGTCACAGTGATGTTATCCTTCTAGTTGTTAAAAAGGTTACTATTCCTAGTAATCCAAATGTTCCAAAAAAAAATGTAGGAGGCTCTCCCAGGAGATATAACTATTGAACTTGTTCTTTTTAAGCACTTCCCAGGTACTGAACCACTTAGCATAATCAAAATGCATGTTAGTGACATAGTCATTGTTGGTGCACTGCTGTTTAAGATTATGCCAGAAAACCTTGGCATTCCTACAGTTACAGAAAATGTGGGGAATTGTTTCAATATTGTCCCTGCAAAGAGGATTCACATTTAATCCAACAAAGTGTAAATAATGGCTAGTTGGGAGTCTATTGTGGCAAGCCAAAGAAATAATTCTTTTTTAATTAGGCATTTTTAGCTTCCAAATCCAGTTAAAGGTTTTGTTACCACAGTTCAAACCAGTAGCATTCATGTTGTCAATGAGGACATAATCAGAGTTGGTGTGAAGACACCATCACCAATTGTACCCCAGATGAGTTTGTCATCCTCCGAGGAGTGATTAGGAATAAACATGCTAGTGATCAAGTTCCTCAAGGATTCAGGAAAGGTTCAGTGATAGACTATTCAGGTCCGAGGCACCAACAACAACCTAGTGTAACCCCACAAGTGAGGAAAAGGCAGCCCGATGCACAACGCATCCCGCGTTAGCAGGTCCGGGCAAAGGCCGCACCCCAAAGGGTGTAAAGTAGACAGCCTAACCTAACACAAGCATTAGTGGATGCTTCCACGGCTCGAACCCGAGACCTATAGGTCACACAGAGACAACTTTACCGTTGCTCTTAGGCTCCTCTTCTCAGGTCCCAGGCACCATTAGTAATGAAAGAGGAAATCTTCCTAAACTCCTGGCCCTCCTCAAAGGGCCACAAAAGTTGCTTCTTGTTGATGTTGGATGGATGTTGTGACAACATCTGTAAACGCCCAGGACAACATCGCTTATTAACACAAGGATGTTGCCTGCGATGTTGTGACAACATCTCTGTAACGATTTTGCCTATTCTTCCGGCCAAAACAGGTTGTGTTACTGTGAGTAAAAAATGACCTAGGCAAGTTTACAATGATGATGTGGTTAAAACGTGGTAAAAGAAACAGTCAAAGCTTGGAGAAGAAGCAGCGTAAAGACCAAGTCCAGAACGTTGAGCTTTTCATGGAGGAAGAACCGGTCCAAGCTGCAGCCTTCGTTTACTCAACCTCCGCAACCAATCAATGAGGATTTCAAGGGAAGTTCCACACTATAAATAGAGGGGAACTTCACAGTATCGATATCCAGAATCAAAATGTGAAAATACCAAGAGAGCTCTCGGAATTTCGCTTTAGAAACTGGATCAACACACTTAGCCTAAAGTAGTATAACAACATCTAGTCCCACATTATTATTGCTGCCCAGATTCTAGATCAAGCTTATAGTTCAAGCAATTGTAATGAAGATGTTGTATTTATCTTTTTAAGATCTTTTAACTTTTAGGCTGAAGTCATCTGCGACTTCACTTTTGTTTGTAATTTTTTTTTCCGCATTTATTGCTCAATCTTGTAAAAAGAAATTCCTTTGTAATTGTATATAATATATACAATACTTTGGTCATTGACCATCAAGGATATATTAATATATACCCTTGAAAATATAAACTTTGTGTCTTTTGCTTTTCCGCTGCATTTACTCTTTAAAGGTTTATAAGTGTTTTATCAGAATGTTGCCTCAGATGTTGACACAACATTGAAGGCAACATCCAGAAACTGTTTTTGTTATTCTAGCTGTTTTTTGTTTTTAATCTTGCTCATATTTACTTATCCGTAACCCCGGACCCCAAACAAGTAGTATCAGAGTCAACACTTGATACAATAAGTGTTTGATTCTGATTATTACGGCTATGAAATCGGCTATACAAAACGTTGTTAGACTTCCAATTCTTGATGGAACTAATTATGCCTATTGGAAAATTCGACTACATTCGCACATCAAATCCATTGATGTTTGAGCATGGAGATCAGTTTCCGAAGGCTATGTGATTCCCAAATATCCAGCAGACGAGTACAGTGATGTTCTTACCAAACACGAGTCTGAATGGACCGCGGAAGAGATCAACAGTGCTAGCTTTAATGAAAAGGCCTTAAATGCTATTTTTGGATGGGTATATCTCTACATGTTCAAACTCATCCAGAATTGTACAACGGTCAAGGACGCTTGGGAGACTTTACAAACTCATTGTGAAGGTACCTCAAGTGTACGACGTACAAAGCTACACATGATTTTGAGTCAATATGAACGCTTGAGGACGGAAGAATCTGAGGACATAAAATTCTACTTTGAAAAGTTAATTGACATTGCCAATCAGTGTAAGTGTTTGGTTCTCCTTTAACCAACACATAACTTGTGGATAAAACCCTCAGATCTCTCCCTGAAAGATTTAATACAAATATTTGTGCTATTGAAGAGGCCCATAATCTTGCTACAACATCAGGAACGACATTGGGCACAACATCTGAAATGTCGACAACATCAGAGAGGTATGTATACTTTGACTATTCTGATGTTAATTGTTAGTGGTTTTATCTCTTCATCTGAGGCTGTAGATTTGGATCTAGTTGATTCCAAAGAAGAAGTGATAAAGGAATTACAAGATCTTTGTAAAGCCTTGATCACCGAATCTGAGCAACTAGACTCAAAAGCAAAATTTCTGGCTCTTGAGAATAGCAATCTGAAAGGCACAGTCAACCGATTAGAGGTGACACTTACCAAGAAGGATCTAGAGCTTGGTAAGATTCATGCACGATTGAACTTAGCTGAGACCACCTTTCAAAGGCTCAACACGGAACCTCCAAACTGGATCAAATATTGAACTTCAGTAATCCTACAAGGGCAGGGCTTGGGTACCAATCACCTAGTAAAACAAATACTTTCAGAATCCATAGTCAAACTGAGAGGATAAAATTTGTCAAAGAAAATGCGAGTAACTCTCAAATCACTAAGAATGGATCGAAGTTTGTATGTAGCTTCAGAAAGTCGACATCTTACGACCATCGCTACAAACTTCAAAACTCTGCACTCAGATTATTGCCTAAAATATCGTCAGCAATGTTGCCAAACATCACTGACAACATTCGAAGCAACCATCCTTGAGAGCAGAAGGAAGAAAAGGTTTGAAAAGGAATGAGTACCTAAACTGAATCTGAGGTGTAATGTGTGCATAACTGTTTTGCATACTAACATTACAGGTTCTTGGTATTTCGATAGTGGCTTCTCACGTCATATGACAGGTACCAAAAGTCTATTGAAGGAGTATGGAGCATTCAATGGAGGATACGTGACCTTTGGAGGAGGAAGTAAGAGTAAGATAATTGGTAAAGGAACTCTTAATGTTCCAGATGTACCAGCCTTGAAAAATGTTCTTCATGTAGAAGGTTTGGTTGCTAATCTTCTAGCATAAGCCAACTATGTGATGATGATCTCGAGGTGAAATTCAACAAGCTTGGATGCAAGGTTACAAATTATGCGAATAAATGTGTCATGTCAGGGACCCGAACGGGAGATAATTGATATCTCGTCGGCGGACAAGAATTTTGCAATTCTACGAAGGTAGTGACTTGACACTTTGGCATCAGAAGTTGGGACATGTCAACTACGGCACCTTGGAGAAGTTGATCTCGTTTGAAGCCGTCAGAGGTATTCCCAGATTGAATCCAAAAGATAAAACACTGTGCGAAGATTGTTTAAAAGGAAAGCAGACCCGGGTCTCTCATAATGTTGTCCAACATGATGGAAAACATTCAGGTACGTCTCATTGTTTTCAATTATTACATATGGATCTTATGGGTCCTATTGAAGTAGACAGCCTAGGAGGGATGAGATATTCCTATGTGATTGTAGACGATTTTTCCAGATTCACATGGATCTATTTTTTAAAGGAAAAATCACAAACCTTTGAGATGTTTAGAACACTTTACTCTAGGGTTAAGAATTTGTTATGTTCTTCTATTTTCAGAATTAGATCTGATCATGGAAAGGAAGAACCAGTTAATTATCGAGAAATGGTAAGGTATGGGTGCATGTCCACCGTATACCAACAGGTTAGTCTTTCGTGTCTTATATCTACTTTGGAACCTAAAAATATTGGGGAAGCGTTAAAAGATAATTTTTGGATTCAAGCCATGCAAGAAGAGCTTGAACAATTTACCCGAAATGAGGTTTGAGACTTGGTACCACGACCCAACAACACAAATGTTATTGGGACCAAGTGGATATTCAAAAACAAATCAGATGAGTTAGAGAAGATTGTTAGGAACAAAGCTCGACTTGTTGCTCGCGATATATACAAGTGTATGCGTATCGACTATGACGGCACCTTCGCCTCCCGTGGCTAGAATCGAGTCAATAATATCGCTTCGCTATCGCCGCTATTTAAAGATAACCGCACCAAATTGACGTTAAAGGTGTCTTCTCAACGGATACTTGGACAAAGAAGTATACGCTGAACAACCAGTGGATTTGAGGATTCTCACCATCCACATCACGTACAAGCTCAAGAAAGTTTTATATGGACTAAAACAAGCACCACGCTCACGGTATGGTCGCCTAACTAACTTCCTTGTTGAGTTTGGTTTTACCCGCGAGGTTCGGCGTAACTTTATTCATTAAAAGACATGGTGTAGATGTAATAATAGCTCAAATCTATGTTGATGATATTGTATTTGGCTCGACTTCAGAATCATTCTTGAAGTCCTTTGTCGAAGCAATGTCGACAACATTTGAGATGATCATGATTGGAGAACTAACGTTTTTCTTAGGCTTGTAGATTAAATAGAATGAAGATGAGATCTTTGTATCTCAAAGCAAGTACGCCAAGAATCTTGTTAGGAAATTTGGTCTGGAAAATGCTAAACACATGAAGACTCCTATTTAGCTCTACGCAACAGGTATGTAAAGACGATGTTGGACAAGATGTTGACCCAACATTGTACCGATCTATGATAGGTAGCCTTTTATTCCTCACTGCCAGTCGCCCAAACATCATGTTTAGCTGTGTTCATGCAGCGTTCCAAGCCGCCCCAAGGTATCTCATCTTAACGCCAGAAACGTATCATTCGACATGTGGGCTTGCATGTTGACTTGGGAATTTGGTACTCCAAAGACACTAATTCTAATCTAATAGGATATAGTGACTCGGATTGGGCCGATGATGTAGACGATAGGAAAAGCTTTAGTGGTGGGTGTTTCTATCTTGACAATAATCTAGTCTCATGGTACAGTAGTAAATAGAATTGTGTGTCACTCTCGACTGCCGAATCGAAATATGTGGCAGCCGGAAGTTGTTGTGCTCAACTGATTTGGTTACGACATATGCTAGATGACTATGACTTTGCTAACAACTCCATGATTTTGTATTGTGATAATCTGAGTGCTATTAATATTTTCAAAAATCCTGTTCAGCATTCACGTACAAAGCACATAGACATAAGACATCATTTCTTAAGAGACTTAGTGGAAAAACAGCTAGTTCAAATCGAACATGTTGATACTCTTCTTCAACTAGCTGACATTTTTACCAAACCCTTAGATCATGAAAGATTTTCTAGCTTGAAGAAATCTCTTGGTCTTTGCTTTCTTTGAAGATAAGACAAGCTAGGTAGATGTTGTCCAAATGTCATTCTAACATTCCGTAACATTTATCATTGGGTCAATATACAGGATAAGTGTTGTGATGATGTTGCACCGTTTTTGTTTAAAATCAAGCATGACTTCACAAGGACAAGGTTTGGATGCGATACCGTTCTCTGCGATGATATATATAAAACCATTATGTATATCATAAAAAGGGAGAATCATGAGAAGGCGAAACCTCTACTAAAGATTTGGATGTATTCAAAAAGAGCAAAGCTCTAATATTGGTATCGTTCCTATTCTATAGGAGTACCACGTACTTTAAAGAATGTTGAAAATTCCTAAATATTTTTCTTTTATCTGTATATGTTCAACTAAGTTGATTAAGGACAATGAAAAATGTAACATTAGTCCAGTGATCAGTCTCATAGGAAACATATCCAAAAAATTATCTGCCAAATCAGTAAGTCCTTGGAATCTCACAGTGCTTGTTTTAATTTGAAATGTTGCCAACATCATTAGCAACATCGTCTTCCAATATATTGATCATTGATGCTTATCTTATTTTCTTTATTTTGGTATGTTGCACGTCTCAAACGACTAATTCAAACAAATTTGAAAGAGCCGTTATTTTTTTAATTTTTAAAATGATGTTATGTGCTATGAAAACCCTTTGTTTTAGGTGTGTAAAGAGTTTCAATCTCCATATACAATCTACATTTAAGGGAAAAGGAGTTGAAATGTGCTTATATTTAGCCATAATGAAATCTCCCATTTTTGTCTTGAGATTGTCACATCACAGCCGAATTTCGGTCCATCAAATCGATGGAAGCCCACACACCACCATCATTGCTTCCAAACCAAAATTTCTCCAACACTCCAAATTCTCGAAAACCCTCTCCCATGTCCATTTCCCCAAAGTCATCCAACACCAAAGATTACTCTCCAATGTCAATCAGCCCATCAAACAACAACAAGGTTTACAAACATCAATGACTTTAAACCAGTCGAGGAAGACCACACAGGCAATGATTCTAATTTGGTTCGGAGGAGCCATTACAGATAAGCTTTCCAGGTGACTTAGAAAATCCCATCGATGTTGATACAACATCTGATTTTTCAAACCTTGCTTCAAGACAGTCAACATCGACAATGCCGACGAGAAGGTCAAAAAAGATTTTCGAGAACCAATTCGGTGACAATCAGACTGCGAAAAGGTCAAGGGCAGAATCGACTTCTCCTGGTGAATAGTCGACTTTCCCTGTTGGAACAACTACTAGCAGTAGCACTGACACCGATTTCAGTGTGCGCAGTCTTCCCGGTACTCCCTTAGCACCCACTTCACAAGCAGAACCTGAGAGGGAAGAAGAAGAAGAAGAAATGTACACCTCTGAGGAACTTCATTCGGGTCCGTAGAACCTTCTGGAATTATGCTAAAAATGTTGCCTCTACATCAAAGGCAACAGACGAGAAAGTGGATCCTGACTATGTTGCACTAACATCTGAGGCAACACATGCACCTACCTCATTCGAACAAGGAAATACCCTACTCTCTCATGTTTCAAACGAAATAATGCTCTAGTAACTAGAATTGGTTCAAGAGTAGAGTAGTTAGAGAGGAGAAGGTTATTGACCTAAATTCATTCTCCAACAACGGTTTAGTTGATTTCTTAAGCAGTCGGAAGGAAGATCTTAAGCTCTGTATTTGGTAAAAATTCTTACTGTGAGAAAGTGATTAGGGTATTTTATGCGAACTTGACACATGTTGTTAAGAACACTACCTCAAAAAAATTTGGAAAAGTGTACCTATACAACAATGTATACAATTTTACACCCGACATCATTAACTCTACCCTAGGGATAATTATAGATGAAAGATCTCCTCAAGCCAATCCCACTGTGGAGGAACTCAATGCTATGATCAAGTATCTTACGGGAAATTTGATCACTGTTTGGGCTCCTCGTAGTCCTGTATCAAAACTCACTGCCCTGTTTGCCACATTGCACAAACTTGCTATCTATAACTGGCTACTCTCCCTTAATGAGACAGTAGTGACTCTTGATCAAGCATCACTGCAGAGAGTTGACTTAGGAACTTTAATATTCAACCATGCTGCCAACTTGGCTGAAAGAAAAAACAACTATTCCCTTCTATACCCCTAATTGATTTACCAAATTCTGCTCAACCAAGGGTTCAAGACCCCAAAAGGAGAAAAGTTGAGTCCCGCCTTAGAGGTATACTCAGTACAACGAGCAGTAGTTAACAGCAGGGACAGTATTATCGACCTACCCTGGAAGAAATAAGAATGGGACATAGAAACATCAACAGATGTTGCCAACATTCCAGACAACATTGATCAAGATAAGGTCCCAATGTCCAAAGAATGGCTCCAGAGGCACAAAGCTGAACTTGACAGGCAAATTCAAGACCTTGTGCGAGCCAAGAACTATTATGTAGGTTTACTTTCTTCACAAAAAAGGGGAGATGATGATGATGCTACTACTGGAAACAAAGAAACAGGGGGAGCAAATGATGTTGCAGGGCCAAGCAAATCAAGCTATGACGCAGGGGGAGAGGAGTTGAGATGATGATTGCTGACTGCTATTGCTATGGAGATGAAGATGGTGCAACACAGATTGATTAGTCACGTAAAGCTACCGAAGCCATCGTGACTGATCAATCTAGCCGCGACGCCACCGGTGAGTTGAGTGTTGATTCAATGATCAAGTTCTCGATAAATTATCGACGCTTGTTGTTGATATTCGATACATTCGACTACTAATTTTTTGGTTTGTAATATTTCTTTCGATATTTGGTCCGTTTCGCGCATTACGATCGCCATCGAATCGCATCGAATCAAGTTATATATGTTTGCTTGATGTGGACTGTTGACTGATTACACATTTGCTGTAAGTAAGTCACGACTAACAGGACATAACTTCTATCTAATCAAATCATCGATACAACTCTACTTGGAATCTACAACTGCAGGTTAAAGGAGTACGGCATCGATCCTACCGATTTCGGGCGTAAGTGACTACATCAGAATCGTGATCCTAGTCATTTTCGCTTCGTATGGAGTTTTGTGAAGAAAGACAAAAAGGGGGAGATTGTTGATGTTGGATGGATATTGTGACAACATCTGTAAAAGCCCAGGACAACATCGCTTATGAACACAAGGATGTTGCCTGCGATGTTGTGACAACATCTCTATCTCTGTAACGATTTTGCATATTCTTTCGGTCAAAACAGGTTGTGTTACTGTGAGTAAAAAATGACCTAGGCAAGCTTACAATGATGTTGTGTTTAAAACATGGTAAAAGAAACAGTCAAAGCTTGGAGAAGAAGCAGCGTGAAGACCAAGTCCAGAATATTGAGCTTTTCATGGAGGAAGAACATGTCCAAGTTGCAGCCTTCTTTTACTCAACATCCGCAACCAATCAGTGAGGATTTCAAGGGAAGTTCCACACTATAAATAGAGGGGAACTTCAGAGTATCGATATCCATAATCAAAATGTAAAAATACCAAGAGAGCTCTCGAGATTTCGCTTCAAAAACTGGATCAACACACTTAGCCTAAAGTAGTATAACAACATTTAGTCCCACATTACTATTGCTGCCCAGATTCTAGATCAAGCTTATAGTTCAAGCAATTGTAATGAAGATGTTGTATTTATCTTTTTAAGATCTTTTAACTTTAGGCTGAAGTCATCTGCGACTTCACTTTTGTTTGTAATTTCTTTTTCCGCATTTATTGCTCAATCTTGTAAAAAGAAATTTATTTGTAATTGTATATAATATATACAATACTTTGATCATTGACCATCAAGGGATATATTAATATATACCCTTGAAAATATAAACTTTGCGTCCTTTACTTTTCCGCTGCATTTACTATTTAAAGGTTTATAACTGTTTTATCATAATGTTGCCTCGATGTTGACACAACATTGAAGGCAACATCCAGAAACTGTTTTTGTTATTCCAGTTGTTTTTCGTTTTTAATCTTGCTCATATTTACTTATCCGTAGCCCCGGACCCCAAACACTTCTTATGGTACCAAAGTCAGGGATCCATCTATCCATGAGAAGACTAACCGTAGTACCTCTACGGACAATTCATCATGAGGCTTTAGAACAGATATCGCAACCATTAAGTATGTATTGCCATGTCCAAGAAAGGGGTGTTCTGGTGGTGGTGGTTTTTCTGTAGTGCTTATGGTAGAACACTTTGACCCAAAATGCCTCATGGTTGTGATACATTCTCCACTTGGGTCTAGTGATGGTATTTCAACCAATTAGGTGCATTTTCCTTTTAAAAGCAGTTGTTGTGCAACATATGGTTCATTCTTTGGCTCTTTATTGAGTTTAATGCAGAAACAGATGTTAGAGGTTTTATCGTTTTACTACTCATATTTCCTTTTAATAGAACATAAGAGTAACAAGAGGTAAATGCAAGTTTAGTTCAATCATCATCTTCACTCATATTGAGCTAGTCATATATTTCGTCTGAAAATAGACTAATCTCTATTCTAAAAGATTTATACTTAGAAACTTAACAACGTACTCTATTTAGCAAGTAAATACAAGATTGAAGCTAACAACCTACAATTCTAGTAACATTGATTACACCACTGATCGAGCTCGAATAAGGGATGCGGAAATTAAAGCTAATTTTTCCATAGAGTTAGTCATTAAGCATGTCCAAGTCAAGGGATTTCAGAAATTTGTCAAAACAAGAACCTTCAAGAAACAGTTAGAGGCCAGATACAACACTGACGGTAAGCTGCATCAAAAGATCCTAATATAATGGTGCAACAAAGCTCAGGGGAGGAGCCACAATGGTTATTACGGTTCGGCAGAACCAAGTAACTTTGGCTCAAACTCTATATAGGTAAAAATAATCTATCCAGATCCCAGTAAGCAAAAAGAACAGTGGTCTAGAACTCGTAAACTAAAAATCCTTGCTCTGCCACTGACAAAGTTTAGCATGATATAGTTAATGACAAATCAGCTGATATAGAAAAGCTCAGACACTAGAGTACCTTTAAATTGAAAAATTAGAGCTTCTTGTGTCAAATGCAGCCCGTCCTGAAGTTCTTACACCAGAAAATTCCAGTTACATATTGCAAGCTCAATAATAGATTCTTACAATAACAACATACTCAGTGTAATCCCACAAGTGGGGTCTGGGGAGAGTAGACATACGCAAACCTTACCCCTACCTTGGGAGGTAGAGAGACTGTTTGCGATAGACTCTCGGCTCGGAATAAAACAATAATAGATTCTTATGTAACAATTAAAGAATCAAAATCAACAGCAGTCTTTCACAGAAGTTTACGTGACTGAAGATTTTGATAAAAGTTTCAGTTAATGTAATGCTATAAGTGCCTATAACAGTCCAAGCTTATATGTGGCAGGGAATTTTTTGCTGCATTCTTTTGATGTTTAGAAGAATATTAGATAAGAGGTAAACAACATTATTCACTTACCTATTTCAGTGTTAATAAAGGCCAAGAATCTTCCACCAACCAGCTCCAACTACTCCCCATATGACAATATTAATAAGAGCTATGATGATGCCCAATTTGAAGACATCCCGTAGTTCCACATAACCAGCTGCCAAATAAGAGTACCGAAATCAATTCGACTTCATCAAAATAAATGAAAAGGGAATAGCTATTAAAATAAATTGGTTGGGCTAAAAAGTGGGTCATAACCCAACCCGCCCAATTCCTACTAAGTTTTAATTCCTCTGTTTGTTCTTTTATTTTTAAATACCTAATAAAACAATTTTCTTCTTATTATGGATAGATATAACATATCAAATAAAAGTTTGTCTTTTAGAGAATGTTTTGACAAGGTTTCTATGGGTCAATTTGGGCTACATATCGCTTTATAAGAGCTGAAATGGGTTGGACTGAGCTAATAAATGGGCGGGTCATTGAGCAGCCGAAACTTGAACTGAGTGGATGGGTCATGTTTTCATAGGCTAACTTTGTCACCCCTATCCGCACCGCAAAAACAGAGATAAAGATGATGACATGGGGAGATATTTTGTCAAAAAAAAGATGCTTGAACAGAATTACCTCCATAATATACTGCAGCTTGACCGCTGCTGTAATGTGTCAATGCGCCAAAAAGATTCGTGTTGTATCCCAAAGCCAATGCAGCAAAAAGACCGGGAACTTTTGATGCTAAGCACATTCCGAGAAATGCTGAGTACAATGCTGCAACATGAGCAGTTTGACTAGCAAACAAGTAGTGAATGAAGAAATATGCTGCTTGAAGGATACAAAACGCCCCGAACCAATGTAGTGAAAGAGATTTGAGGAAATTAGCTATAGCGTTTGACATCCAGGCAACAACTCCCAGAGTAGCTAATTGTGTTGCCATGCCTATTAAAACCCCGAACCAAGCTAAGGTATCCCATGCAGATTTTTCATTCAAGCAATCATCCCATTCAAGTATTCCGAAAGCCAAAAGTAGCGACAATCCCAACATTGCTGTGACAACACTTGCTAGCCCGAGAGCCTCTCTGTACAAAAATAGAATTTGTTGCCATTATCAAGCACCAGATATATAACGAAATAGAAAGAGGATAGAAAATTACGCCTCAAACCAAGCAAGTTAGATTCTACCAGATCACGAGTCAATAGAAGATGTTCAACATGTGACAACTATAACCAAGAAAATGTTATTTGATCAAAAGGTAGATCAACAATAACAATTACACCTCAATCCCAAGCAAGTTGGGATTGGCTAAATAAATTCTCACTAATCAGCTCCATTTAGGCTCATTTAAAACCAATATTATACAAAATAAAACAAAAAGTACGAGTTCTTATATTTTCTATAAAGAGGTAGATGGTATCAGATTGTAGAAATCACAAATCCACAGAAAACAAGCTTATGAACAGATAGGCATACAAGAGAAATATTCCAAGGATATATATATAGAAAGAGAGTTATATATAAATATTATTCACTTTTTGAGTTGATGGTAAGTGTTAGGATTTAGGACCAAAGTTTTGTGGTATATTCATAATCCAGAGAGGATGTCCTTCTTTCATCTGAATCAAAAGTTATTCATCAGTCATAGATGAATTCAACCTAGCGCATAAACATGCCAATACATAAATTGTTGCAAGACTTTGTTTCCATGAATCCTGCCAGAAATGCAATGCTATAAGACCTTATATCAAAATCAGTGCCTATATCAGAAAATTCAGTCAGGTCATGAGCAGACGGATATGATAAAGAGTTATTTAATATAAACAAAGCAAAAGCTCTTAAATAATTTGGACCAAGAAGGGTTATTCCATATACCAATCTAACTCCCTGATTATTGACTTGCAGTAGAACACTACAGCACTAGAAAATCTAGAGAAGTAAAGTTTATACTAAGAAGGGAAAAAGGGTCAAACATACTACTCTAATATCCAAAATATCTAAGTTTACCGTCTGATGTACTTGGGGTCATTCATATTATATCCTTACTGTTAACAAATCGACTCGTATTTGCCCCTGATACTGGCAGAGGCCAGAGCTCTAACTTGAAGTATAACGGATGGTAATTTAAAACCATAAGTAGAGGGTATATAATCTAATTTTTTCCTCGAATTTACGACACATGGAATCCGCCATCCTACGCTGGAGGTCCATTAACGTCAAGGGCAAATACAAGACGATTTGCTCACGGCAAGGGGTACAAGTAGCCCAAAAGAATAACCGACGGTACAATTAAGATATTTCATATAGCAGAGGGGTACATTTTGACCTTTCCCTAGTAAGAACCTGAATCTAGAAAATTTACTTTTGAGTGTTAAAAGTGGTTTATGCACCTTCTAATTTAGGCATAGCACATGCAGCAGTTTGTTTAACCTGAATCTGAACCTCTATGCTACATTAGGGATCGAAATTACATTTCTTTTTTCGGATAAACGTGGTGTCTGAGCCTACTTATCTTTGTGATCTGGTCTTATACTGTTGCTCAAGACTTTAGTGGATCGACTCTATTACATGAGTTAATTCCTAATGTTTGTCTCACAATGCACACCTCGACTAATTTCACAGAGTAAGCTCCCAACTCGATCACCAAAGCTTGCACATATGAGAAGAAATCACGTAGTATTTTTGTTTTTGTTGGAATTTGAACCCGAGACCTCATAATTCTCAACCGACTTATTAACCACTAGGCCACAGCCTTAGCACTTAGGTGCTTAGAGATTACTAGGTGTATCTGTCCTTGTCCTAGTCTTATGGTAGTTGTGAGAGGTAGAAGATATCCTGTGGAATTAGTCGAGATGTGCGCAAGGTGGCCGGGACATCACGGTTATAAAAATAATCACAACTAAAAGGAAAATTCAACACATTCATAGAAAAAAAGAACATAACATACCCAGAAATCCATAATGCTACAGTTACAACTATTACTATCATCATCACCCACTGATCACTTTTGATAGGACCCATCTGTTCCAGCCTCCTTCTAGCCATTAATGGAGCATCTGGTGTATCCTTCATTTCTGGAGGGAAAATCTTGTATAGTATAACTGGAGTTACTAAAAGAGATACAAGTGCTGGTATACATGAAACCTTGAACCAAGTGAGCCATTTACTTGATATCTTTACACCTAATCCCTCAGCTAATTTCACACACAACAAGTTTTGTGCAGCAGCTGTTAGAAACAGGGCACTTGAGCTACTTGAAGACTGTAAATGCATCACAAAATAGATTGCATTAATGAGAAGAATGATCACAAATTGAAGTTTTGGCAAAATATCAAACATCTGATATGCACTAAGAAATAAGACACAAAAAATGTAAATGTGATACAGTTCAGATTTCAAGAGTCAAATTTTTTTATTTTGATCGTATTTATGTGATACAGTTCAGATTTCAAGAGTCAATTTTTTTTTTATTTTGATAGTGAATTCCAGCATACAATCTTTAAGTTTTTTTGAAAAATAATTTACATATTTATAAATCACAATAATTAATAATTTAAAATATTTAAAGAGCATTCGAATAAATTGCGGTCAAAGTTTTCCTTGTTTGACTTAAGTATCACGTAATTGGGACAAAGGGAGTAAGAGTGTGTTTGGTTCGGGTAATAGAATCAGGGTAAGGGAATGAAATCTTCTTATCCCTTTGAAGTTGTTTCTTTGGCCTATTTTTCCATTCTCTTTACCCTTTTTTCTTTTTCCATTCCCTTACATTGATTCCCCACACCTCCTAGGTATTTCCATTCCCTTTCCCCAATTCATTACCCGGATCCCGGACCACCGACCTCGGACCCCCGGACCCCGTTTTCATTCTGTTTCTAAAACAGACCGAAACATGTAGGGACAATCAGTTAATTCCTTTTCTTTTCTTTCCATTTCCATACTGGATTCCATTCCATTTACCTTGCACGAACCAAACGCACCCTAAGTCCTTTGTAAAATACTGATGAGTTGTTAACATTTTGCTTTCCTTGAATCATACCAAATTCATGTTATCATTAACAATTTGTATCCTGAGGTTGTAAGTTACACTGACCGCAAAATAAAAATAATTACATAATTAAATCACTTATAAAGTAATTAAAGATAAAAAAATTATAATAAGATTTGATTGATAACCAAATAAAAGTGGTAATTAACCTACTATAATAAGTTAGAATGTGTTAATAGGGTTAGGAATTTTATTTTACAGTACATATAACTTATATTTTTATTCTAATATTTGGAAAATTGATGTTTTTCTTGTTTTGAGACTATTACTGTATTTTGACCTTGTTATAATAAGTTACATGCGCTATTCCAAGTTGATAATCTAGCTTATGTATATGTCCATTCTTTTACTCTATGAGTTGAATAGAAGTTAAACTCATTATTTAAAGATTACTTACTTCAATACGTGAATAAATAAAGAGTTTAAGTAATATACATTGTCATTATAAATAATTTTGATATTATCAGATCATCTTTTTATATTATAATAGATAGACTTGTTCATCGGGCCGGGGACCCGGCCGACCCGACTGGGCCCGAAACAAATCAAGGCCAAGATCAGCTTATATCTAATCCGTGAGCCATCTGATCTGAAAAAATAGGGACCCGTTCATATATAGGGTTGGGCCAGGGTCAGAATTTTTTACATGTTCGACCCGGCACGACCTAGCCTGATGAACGACCTGACCCCGATCCACTTTATTTTATTTTAGGAAATAGTTTAAAGTTAGTTTTTTAAGCTTTCTCAGTCCCAAATTGCTAAAGTTTGTTACTTTGCATCTTGTTATTGTGTTTTCTTGTTTGGATTAAAATCAATGTCAGATACTATAAAGTTATATTTTCTTGTATGTGTAGACTGTGGTTGTTGATACTAATTGTTGCTAGTTTGTGTGGGGAATATCAATTTATTTATTTTCACATATTTATATTTTAACTTTTATTTTTTCTTATTTGACATAATTCAATTATAATATGAAACGGGCTAGCGAAAATAGCAATTTAATTATTTCACCACATATTTTATTTTGTAGAGCGGGTCAGGGCCAACCCCGTGACTCGTAGGGTCCCCAAAGGGTCAGGGCCAGAGTTTGAAAATTAAAAAATAAAACAAGGTTAGGGTCGGGCAAGCAGAAAAAAAAAGACACTTGACCTGGCCCTGACACGGCCCGACCCGAGCTTTGGACAGGTGGTAACATATTTTACTTTCAAAATTCGAACCCCACATTTTAAGGAAGCTTAGCTGGATATAACCTTTGGATGATAGTGTAAAAATTTATTTACAACAACGGTATATAAAATTTAAACTCGTGGACTAACAAAAGTTTAACTAATCACAGATAGTATAAAAATTGCATTATCGGGTCACCTTTGTTTATAGTACTCCATCTATTTCAATTTATGTGATATTTTTTTATTTTTCGAGTCAAACAAAAAAAATTAACCTCGATTTATTCATATTCTCTTTAAATATTTTAAATTATTAATTATTATGGCTTAAAGTACTTTTATGTAGTTTCTAAATATAAATTATTTTTCAAAAAACTTAGTGATGTCTGAATTCTAAAGAAGTTTGACTCACAAATTACTATATGTACCACATAAATTGAGACAGAATAACAAGTAAAATGTCTTATTTTTAAGATTGAAATCCTACTTTTCAAGTATGGTTACACTAAAAATATCATAGTATAAAAATTATTTATCCATTATATAAGTTAAGTAAATTAAACAATAATGCTAACCTGCAACTGTGATTGAACAAGATAAGCCCCAAGCTTCTTAGCAGAACCATCTTTTGGGTGACTATCAGCAGTAACAGCCAATGACTTAATTATTGGCAAAAAAATCCCACCAGCCCTTGCAGTTGTACTTGGAATAGCTGGTGAAATTGCAACCTCACTCAAAGCAAGCCCATAAGATAGGCCCAAAGTATTTTTCCCAAGCCAACTCACAAAACACAAAGCAATTCTATCACCAAGCCTAGTCTTAATAAACCCTCTTGAGAAAAAAAATGATGCAACAATTAACCAAATGACTTCATTAGTGAAAGCAGCGAATGCCGCGGCAAATGTTAAAGTTTTCGTTACAACTGTAAGCGTGAGGCAGAGGAAAGCCCACGCGCCTACCGGTAACGGGCCTAGAATAAGGCCCGAGATAGTTGTGAGGAAAATGGCTAGGAGTTGCCACGCATTTGTGGAGAGTTGGTGGGGTTTTGGAATGGCAAATCGGAAAATTAGGCCTATTGATATGGATATGGCTAGTGGGATTTGTTTTGCACCTTTCCATGGTGGAAGTGAGAAACGACGACGAGGAGGATGGTTAGTGGTGGAGGTTGGAGAAGTATGGGTCGGAAGGGGAGAACTTGGAGTTGACATTTAACTACTTGTTGTCAGAATTTTAACTTGTTGAATATAAAGTACGAGGATTGCAAGACATTGATACCTTACGTTTGATTTAAGATGTATATATTTCGAGATCAAAATAATGAACTTAGCATGTGAGACCAAAATTAAGAAGCAAATTAAAGAACTTAGCATGAATGAAAACAAAGAAGTAAATTAAGAATGAACTTGATTATGATTCTATAATCTCCCTGTGATACCAAAATTAGAAAAAAAAAGTAAAGAATTAATTAACATGTATAAGAGCAAAGAAGTGCAATTCATGCATTAATATAAAAACAAAGCTTCTTACCTTAACATGACTTATGGAAGCAAACAACTTCAATACAAGCTTTTTATGTTGTGACAAGCTCTCTATTGACTATTGGCATGGCAAGTGGTGGGAAAGAAATTTTGAAAAATAAATGGAAACTGAAAAGTGGGAATTATTTAAGTCACTTTTATGTAGCAAAAAAGGAAATTGGATTTTTGGTTGATTGAAAAGGACAATACAATATGTGATATGTCCGTGACAAACATTTTATCCTCTGCCTTTTTAGAAACTATGATTTAAAAGAAATTATAAATATTTATATGGTTATAAATTAATTTATTAAAAGGTCGTTTTATTATTAGGATTAAGATACTAAATTAGGGATTACATTTATCCACTGTTTGATATTGATATATGTTAGCTAATGCTTGCTGGTACAAAATTTATGACAAAATCTCGGTGTTATCAATATAGGAGGTGAGGTATTATAATTCTAGAATAACATTGTTTGAACCAAATAACCTCTAAGGGTAAAACAAAATGTTTAAAATTAAAATATTTTATTAAAATATATTAATATTTTTTAATATATTAAAAAAAAAGTGCATCACATAAATTAAAATGAAGGAGTATTTGATTTCAGGGTATTTTTCGTTTTGGTAATTTGATCTTCAAACATACCATGTGCTTATATAACAACATATACTTGGATTTCAATGCTAAATTAGGAAAGAAATGATCACGTGATAGTGCGAGATATATGTCTAATTAAGAACTTTATTTAACTTTAATGTTTGGCTAACCAGAAAAAAATCTACACTTACTTAATATACACGGACACTAATTAGTATTTATTGCCAATATGATCACTTATTAAAAGAAAGGGAGAGGGCCACCCTGTGCAAGCCGCTATGGACAGAGTTCATGAAAATGCCCAATCATGTTAGATATATTATTAGTAATTTTATTTTGCACTTAAACAATAGTTTATGTGAGTGGTAATGTGTAAAACGAAAAAATAACAATAATAACTATTTGTTAGAGATAATATTGCCCCGTATATCTTTTCAACGGTTGTAATGACAATTTATCTTTCAAGATAAAACAACAATCAAACAAATGAGCAAAGGAAACTCAAGTGTTTGCTTTGGAAGAAAGATCTTTGAGTGTTTGTGATTGCAAGAGAGGAAGACAATTTCAGAATTGTTTAGTGAATGTCAAATGTGTTTTGCAAATGAGCCAAAGATCTCATTTTATAGTGTTGAGAAGAAGATCCTCCAACTAGCCAATTTATGGCTTTGAATGACCAAGTAATGGCCATTATTATGGAGTTACAATTCAGCCAAGTAATGGCTGAATTCAAGAGCAGAATAATGAAGAGTTAATCCTCCAAAGTAAGCTCAAACGTCAGTTTTTATTCTTCTCTAACGGACTGAAAACGATCACAGCGCCGCGACGTCAGAACTTCAGAGGCGCAGCGCCGCAGTCCTGCAGAGTGGCGTCGTGGCGCCGAAACTTCAGGGACTTGGCGTCGCGGCCCTGCATGAAGGTGTCGCGGCGCTCCAGCACCACGGTCCTTGCCGTCGCGGCCCTATCGGGTCGTGGCGATTCATGACTCGTTTCATCTTTTAACACATTGCACATGTCTTTCCTTTGTTTACCAATGTGAAACCATTGTTATTTGACCAATAACAATTTATTCTCTCATGTCTCAAACAATTCGTATACGTACCAATATCTCTTCCATTTAAGGAAATTACGATCCTTGACACTTTATGTGCACATGTGTGGAAATCATGTTTCCGACGTGCGGGGCCCCAATTGTTCGAGTCATAATTTAATAGGAATTTATTTCACATTTAGTAAATTTCCAACAATCCCCTCTTGGAGGAGATTTTGGCGCACGCACATGGTGCATTTCGAGCAATCACTCAGCGGATCGATATTGCATCTGGAGAGGTAGCCGGAGCTTTGAACCTTCCATAGTAGACTACCATCGGACATATTTACTGCGCGGTGAACGTGATGTCTTGAACCGTCAGTGTTTAGTATATGTCAAGACAATGGTACCAACACAACACCTTTTCTACTCAATCTTTCTAGTGTTTTGTCCGTCGTGAGCCGTGGACACCCTTGGATTCTTAAGTGCGTTCATTTGAAGCGGTCTGTCCTCACACTTAAATAGGTGGTCTCCTACAAGGTATCCTGTAATACCCTGCTACACAAGCATTAGGAACCATTAAAAATTTTCCCAACCTAACCTCAAATGTTGAGGATCATTAAAGGTTTGGAAATTTAATCTTTACCCCTCTTACAGGTAGCACTTTTTGTCTATCACGGAAACGGCCTTGGATTATGTTTCTTAAGAAAGACACATTATCCGAAGTTCTCTTGCTTCTACCGAAGCGCTCACGAAACCTTTACAGTTTAGTTTTCCCATTGAACCTTAATCCTGGGATCTCCAGTCTTTAAGGTTGGGTATCCACTATATCAGTTCTTATTGTTTGGGTTTTAAGCCCATTCCCCTAGACAGGCAGAACAACTAATCTTTGAGTATTCCCTTCGTCAAGGGATCTGCGATATTTTCCTTAGATTTAATGTAATCAATGAAAATAATGCCCGAGGCGATCAACTGCCTAACGGACTCATGTCTCCGTCGAATATGACGAGAATTACCGTTGTGTATTGAACTTCATGCCCTTCCTAGAGCCAACTGACTGTCGCAATGGATCATTACAGAAGACACGAGTTTATCCCAATATGGGACATCCTCTAGAAAACCATGAAGTCATTCAGCTTCCTCTCCCGCTTTATCTAAAGCGATAAATTCTGATTCCATCGTGGATCGGGCAATAAGATTTTGTCTAGAGGATTTCCAAGACACAGCTTCACAACCGATTGTAAAAATATATCCACTGGTGGACTTGATGTCATCGCTATCAAATATCCAGTTTGCATCGTTGTACCCCTCTAGTACCGCTGGATATCTTGAATAGTGTAACCCAAAATGTATCGTGAACTTTAGGAATCGTAGTACCCTGTTCAATGCTTTCCAGTGATCCTCACTTGGATTTCGAGTGAATCTAGCCAATGTATTGACTGCATAAGCGATATCAGGTCGAGTGCAGTTTGTGATATACATCAGACTACCAATCACCTGCGCATATTGCTCCTGACGTATGGGCTTACCAAGATATTTGTCAATCTTTTGACTTATATCCAATGGTGTAGATATCGGTGAACTGTCGAACATCCCAAATTTCTTCAGTACATCCTCGATGTAATGAGATTGAGATAAGACCAATCCATTAGATGTCTTAGAGATCTTGATCCCTAAGATGACATCTTCAATGCCCATATCTTTCATGTCAAAACATTGTTTTAATATGTTCTTAGTTTCTAGGATTATCCTAGAACTGCTCCCAGTAATCAACAAGTCGTCTACATATAGGCATATCATGATGAAGGATTCGATATTTCCTTTCATGTAGACACATTTGTCACATCTATTAATGGCGTACCCTTTTGATAGTAGAGTAATATCAATTTTTTCGTGGCATTGTTTAGGAGCTTGTTTCAGCCCGTACAACGATTTAACAAGCCGACATACTTTTGTCTCTTGTCCTGGAATCACATACCCCTCGGGTTGGTCCATATATATTTCTTCTTCCAAATCACCATTTAGGAAGGCAGTCTTAACATCCATTTGATGTATTTCAAGATCCCGCAAGACGGCGATAGCTATGAACATATGTATGGATGCCATTCTTGACACCGGAGCGTAGGTGTCGAAGTAATCAAGACCCTCCTTTTGGCGATAACCCTTGACTACTAACATAGCTTTGTATTTGTCAATAGATCCATCTGCTTTTAACTTTCGTTTAAGGATCCACTTACAACCCAATGGTTTGTGTCCCGGGGGAAGTTCAGCCAACTCCCAGGTGTGGTTATGCACGATGGATTCTATCTCACTTTCTAAAGCTTCCTTTCAGAGTGGTGCTTCTGGAGTTGACAATGCTTCGGCGATTGTCCGTGGTTCATTCTGAACCAAATAAGCTTCAAAGTCTGGACCAAAGGACTTGTCCTTCCGGGACCTTTTGATTCTCCTTGGTTCCATCTCTGAATCTTTCAAGTCCTGGGAATCTGGATTACTGTAATCCGGATAATCAGCTACTTCAGAATTCACTAGATCTGAACCGTTCAGATTTAGGTAGTCATATACCTCTTGCTCCTCAGAGGCTTGATCATAACTTCGTTTGTGAGAGGTTATGTTGTTTTCCTTGTATGGAAACGTGTCTTAAAAGAACCATGCGTTCCTTGATTCCATGATCGTATCTTCATAGATGTCTGGATGATCTGACTTATGCACTATGAAGCGATAAGCACTACTGTTATTGGCATATCCGATGAATATGCAATCCACATTCTTAGGTCCAATCTTGGCCTGCTTTGGCATAGATACTTTTACCTTGGCCAAACAACCCCATACCTTCAAATACTTGTAGGTAGGTTTCTTTTCTTTCCATAGCTCGTATGGAGTCTTGTCTTTACCCTTGTGTGGTACTCTGTTAAGAATCCTATTTGCGGTAAGAACAGCTTCTCCCCAATGGTTTGAGGGAGGCCCGAATTAATGAGTAGAACATTCATCATTTCCTTTAGTATTCGGTTCTTGCGTTCAGCAACCCCGTTTGATTGAGGTGAGTAAGGAGTCGTGGTTTGATGAACTATACCCGATTGGGTACAAAGTTCTTCAAAAGGCGCTATATATTCTCCCCCTCTATCGCTACAGATTGTTTTAATTCGTCCACCTAGTTGATTCTCAACTTCTGCTTTGTAGCGTTTGAATGCTTCAAAGGCTTCATCTTTACTTTTTAGTAAGTAAAGCTAACAAAACATTGTGCCATCATCTATGAAAGACACAAAGTACTTGTTCCCCCTCTAGTTTTAGCAAACTTCAAATCACATATATTTGTGTGTATAAGTTCTAGAGGAGCGGTATCCCGTTCGACGGATCTAAAGGGACTCTTGGAAAGTTTTGCCTCTACGCACACCTCACACTTACGTTGAGGGTTTATGTCGATAGATGGCAATAGTTCAATTACCAATCTTTGGATAAATTGATAGTTAACATGTCCTAATCTATGATGTCATAGATTAGATGACTCAATCAAGTAAGTAGAAGGTGCAATTTTATTGATAGTTGAAACAGAAGGCATTACAGGTGCAACATTAATCTTAAAGAGGTCTTCACAGACGAAGTCCATTCCTACAAACGTTCCATTCTTAGTGATTACAAATTTGTTAGCCTCTAATACTAGCCTAAAACCATCATTAACTAACAAAGGTCCAGAAATCAGATTTCTACGAATTTCTTGGACATGCATCACTTTCTTCAGAGTCAAATCCTTCCCGGATGTCATCTTTAGGACCATTTTTCCTACCGCCAGCACATCTGAAGAAGAATTGTTTCCCATGAACAACTTCTTGTCTGAGACTGGTGTATAAGTAGAGAAGGCTTCTTTATTGGAACATATATGACGGGTGACACCTGTGTCCAACCACCATTGCACCGGATTCTCAACGAGGTTTGCTTCAAGAACCACCGTTGAGAACTTCTGAATCATATCGTCTACGAGCGTGTCTTTGACGATGTTAGCCTTGGCCTTGCCTTTGGCTTTATTCTCACGTTTGAGCTTGCGACAGTATTTGGTTATGTGACCAACTATACCACAATGATTACATTTGCCCTTGAACTTTTCAGTTGTTTGGGGCTTGCCTTCCTTCTGGAACTTCCGCTTCTTACTTGAGTTCTCTTTGACTTCCGTCAGATTTGTCTTACCCTCAGCGGGTTGTTTCCCCTTTGACATGACCTTCTTATTGTACTCCTGAATCTGGAGTTTGAAAACAAGTTCGTCTAAAGTCATCTCTTTCGTTTTGAGTTTTAGATAGTTCATAAACTCAGTCCACGAGGGAGGCAGCTTCTCGATCAATGTCCCAACCAAGAATTGTTCGTTGGGCTTTAATCCTTCCAAATCCATGTGATGTAGAATCATTTGAAATTCCTGGACTTGGGATGTTACACTTTTGTTGTCCACCATTTGAAATTTCAGGAACTTTCCAATGATGAACTTTTTATTAGCCGTATCTTGGGTGTTGTATTTCTTCTTAAGTTTATCTTATAACTGCTTGGCAGTTTCAACGGTGCAATATACCGTATAGTGGATCAGACAAACTGTTTAGAATATAGTTCCTACACATGAAATCATTATGTTTCCATACTTCGCGAACCATCCTCATGTCATCAGTGACATGGTTACACTGGCCCCCTCCCGCCAAATCATTTGACTGAGGGTCCACGTCTTCCCCAACTAGTGGAGGGTCTTCGGTTAGGAAACATGAAATTCCCATAACTAGGGCTGTAAATGAACCTGATTATTCGATCCGATTCGAAGAGTTCGGTTCGAAAAAGCTCGATTCGAGTTTGATTCGGAGTAAACAAACGTAGGACCGAACCCTAAAATAGGGTCCTATCCAAATCGGATCGAACCTTCGATCCGGTTCGAATCCTTGGGCCAGTTTTCATTTAGGCCCTTATCTTTTACAAGCCCATTCACCCAGTCCGCTAACCCAAAACAAAATCAAAACCCTCCGTCTTCCACTCTCCTTAACCCAACACCAGACCAACCACATCTCTTTAACCAAGACAAAACAAAACCCTTTGTCTCCCTCTCTAACACCAGCGGCTCCGTCCCCCTCTCTAACTCCAGTCCCAATTTCGCCTCCAATACCAAAAAATGAGAAATTGCAACTTCCATTTCAGCCTCCAACTCCGATTTCACCATAAAAAATGATTTGAAACACCAAAAAATGTAGCCTCCAACTCCGATTTCACACCAAATCGTTCAAGAAACCAAGCAAATCGAAAAAGGAAAAGCCATTCTTACTGTCGAATTTGAGGTAATCTTCAACTCTTCAACTTGTTTCAATGAGAAATTGATTGCTTATTTCAATATAACATCCCTAATTGTTCTTGTTGCATTCTTTCATTTTTGATTGTTTGTTTCTCAATTTATTTTTGGAAATTCGGATCCGAATATTCGCTGAACGTTCGGTTCGACTGGTCGAACCCGAATTGAACCTTAATTTTTCAGATTCGATCGGATCGAGCCGAGCCGAACCCTAGCTCTGCATAATCTCGAACCCGAGCCGAACCCAGTGGGAGTTCGGTAGGTATTGCGATATTTCTAAGTGCTTACGCAAGTGTACGTATCGTTCAAGTAATAAAGATCTGTAAGACCGAGCTTATCGTCCACAGAGACTGGTTTATTAAGTATCGATTATCTATTCTATGATATCTATTTGGTTGACGTTCTTTAGTTTGAGGATTATAACTAAGAATTATAACTAATTGCAGAAAATAAACTAAAGATTATAAGACTTTGGGTTTATAACAGTTATGAAGGAAATAGGGTTCCAATCTCCTCATCTATCCACTCTTTCACGTGTTAATGCAATGCTAATGATTTTTCTTCTTATTAAGATAAAAGGTTAACTAATTTGTCATTATATTCCGGTTAGGACATACAAGAGCTCAACCTAGTGCAGAAACCTTCTATATTTCTATGATAGATTTTACCACACATGAGGATTAAGAACAGTAACCTTAATTACTACACAAGTATTGGAGTACTTTCGTCCATGATTTTAACCTATGTCTAGACAATTACAGCATATTCAAATCTCACCTTTCAGACTTTTGATTCGAAATCATATAAGTGATGACAATTAATAGCTAGTTAATTATCAAGCAATCATAATAATATTGAATAAATCTTAATACGCTGAAGAAGAACTCAAAAACTAATGCATTAACTATATGAAAGAGCTTCAAGAAGATTCGATGGAAACCTACTAAAGTAATTAGCTCCTAAACATTGTCATGTCAAGAACTAATTTACAATCCAACATAAACTGAAATAAAACAAGAGAAAGAAAATAACTTGAACAATGGGATGTCTCCAATTGTAGCTTGTAGCTGTCGTTCTCCTCTCCAAAGTTCGATTATTGTAATCTGGTATATGGTATGGTATATGAGCAGAGTTTAGGGATTTTATACTTGAGAAAAGTTGCCTTTCGGACCATAAAAACCCTCTCCAATTCGGCCCAGGAATTCTGAAAATACGCGTAGGCACCGCGGTTCCGCTGTCCGGCACCGTGGTGCTTATTCAGCCGAAATCACTGTAGCTTCCTGGAAATATGGCACCGCGGTTCCATGGTCAGGCACCGCGGTGCCTTCGATGGTGTTTCAGTTTCAGACTTTCGGTAATTTTTACGCCTCGGTGCTAATTTTCCTGACCGCGGTTCCATGGCACCGCGGTGCTACTTGGCCAGGCACCGCGGTGCCTCTATGATTTCTGTACGGATTGTGCCAAATTTCTTTTGTTCTTTTTGACACTTCTTAAGCTTCATTCCTTCGACTGAGCTTGTGCGAGTTTCATCTCAATTAAGCTCATTTCATCCTCGAATAAGTACTTCTCCTTTATGATCGCTGAGACACAAAAATGGAAGAAAAACACACCTAACACTATACTAAACACAAAATAAAAGAGTAAAATATTAACTAAAAATGACTCAAAAGAGTGTATAAAATACACTCAACAGTAGGTTCGGCTCGGTAACAGCCCTACCCATAACCGTCAGGAAAAACATCTTTTGTTGCCATCTCTTAAAATGAGTACCCACGAACTTTTCAGGACGTTCATGGTGAAAGCCAGCATGTGTAGGGGCAGTGACGCCCCCTTGAGTAGTTGCAAAGGCGTTGGGAATGCCTCCAACATGAGCATATATGTTGTTGACGCCTTGGACAAGAGTATAGGCACTATAAGTCCCCGGAGCAGCAGTGGAGGCATTGGTTGTACCAAAACCAGTGTTGACACTAGTTGTGCCAAAAGCAGTGGTGGCACTTGAAGTGTCAAAAATAGTGGTAGCACTAGAAGTGCCAAAAACAGTAGTTTGGAAGGCATTAGAAATGCCAGTATTAGTTGGAGAGTAGGCAATGTTAGTGTCTTGAGTAGTGGGATTGCCTTGAGCATCGGTTGAACCTTCAGTGTTGAACTGATTGAATTGATCTTGTCCAGTCATGTTGTTGTTGAAATAGCGTATATTATCTTAAGCTTATGAGTGGTAATGTGTAAAACGGGAAAATAACAACAACAACTATTTCTTAGAAATCTGGAAATGATTAAATATGAGGGTTTGTTGAGTCGACCAAATTCTTGATCTCTCCTTAAGATAATATTGCCCCATATATCCTTTCAACGGTTGTAATGACAACTTATCTCCCAATATAAAACAACAATCAAACAAATGAGCAAAGGAAACTCAAGTGTTTGCTTTGGAAGAAAGATCTTTGAGTGTTTGTGATTGCAAGAGAGGAAGACAATTTCAGAATTGTTTAGTGAATGTCAAGTGTGTTTTGCAAATAAGCCAAAGGCCTCATTTTATAGTGTTGAGAAGAAGATCCTCCAACTAGCCAATTTATGGCTTTGAATGACCAAGTAATGACCATTAGTATGGAGTTACAATTCAGCCAAGTAATGGCTGAATTCAAGAGCAGAATAATGAAGAGTTAATCCTCCAAAGTCAGCTCAAACGTCAGTTTTTATTCTTCTCCAACGATCGAAAGCGATTCTGGCGCCGCGGCCTCAGGAAAGACGCGGCGCTGTAACTTCAGAGGCGTAGCGCCGCAGGCCTGCAGAGTGGCGCCGAAACTTCAGGGACTTGACGCTGCAGTCCCGCATGAAGATGCCGCGGCGCTCCAGCACCACGGTACTTGCCGCCGCGGCCCTATCGGACTGTGGCGATTCATGACTCGTTTCATCTTTTAACACATTGCACATGTCTTCCCTTTGTTTACCAATGTGAAACCATTGTTATTTGACCAATAACCATCTATTCTCTCATGTCTCAAACAATTCGTATACGTATCAATATCTCTTCCATTTAAGAAAATTACGATCCTTGACACTTTATGTGCACGTGTGTGAAAACCATGTTTCCGACGTGCGGCCCCCAATTGTTCGAATCATAATTTAATAGGAATTTATTTTACATTTAGTAAATTTCCAACAGTTTATAACTTGGACGTGTGACCTCCTCTCACATTTCTATAAGAGTTATTTCCACGATTTAAACTTGAGACCGTTCTGATCACACTATGATAACTCTTGCAATTGCACCAACTTCCATTCACCAATTTCACTTGTTAGTACAAATAATATGAATCAAACTAGTAGATAGAACCTAGAAGTTAGATAATAAAAAGATGTGTCGCAACAATTATTTTTAATGTTATACAGTACTATATTATGTTTCACTACTCCTATATTGTTTTGTGGTTCCATCACATAAATCGGAGAGAAATTGTACCATTGTAGGAGGCAAATGATTATTCCTCGTTAGCTTTTTGTGCATCGAATTCTTGTAATCATGTTCCACTAATTTTTAGTCATGTCTACGCTATCATTATCGTTTTATTGGCAGGAAAACTATAGTATTCAATATCTTCGAAAGATTAGAATGACACATACAAATTGAATAATGGTCCAAATTCTTGATGAGTTATCGTGGAAGTAAGTAGTGTTAGTTTTATCCTTAATCAAATATATCGAGTTCGAATCTCTGAAAATGGAGCGTTAGCTATTGGTAGTGAATGTTTTACCTTCTATAGCTATTTATTGGTGCCTTTGATTCCTTTTACTATTGCTGCCATCCCTGCTATTGCTTATGGGACTGAATCAATAGAAAAAACAACTAGGTCAAGTGCTTATACCCCTTCCGCTGGGGAACCGGGTATTCAATGGGCTATGAATCATGATATTTACCCCTTGCTCAAGTGGCGAAGGCCCTTTTCTTCGCGCTTGGTAAGCGCTTCGCTGTAGCCAAGCTTACTGCTAGCCTATCGGCTAGAGCCAAGCTTCGACCGCGACTGCTCGTCGCTTCTGGCCGCCTTATTCCGTCACCCGAGATCCAAGTCAGCACCGGCAAAAATCTCTTGTTCTTCTGGCAATCTCAGGCATACCACTAATCGATTATTTGGCCTGATCGAAACAACCTAGGAAAGGTTGTCAGCGGCAGTGGGTGGGTTTGGCGCGCTTCATCAACACTTAAAAGTATTCCCAGAACACTTAGCCAAGACTATCTCGACCTTAGCCTTTTTTCTATTTAGATTCCCATTCGTGATCCCAACCTTGAAATCACATCACTTCAGCGCCTCCCACTTTCAATTATATTAGTCGCTACCGCGCTACAACTAGCATAGCAGCCTGCGGAAAAAGCTCGTCAGCCCTCGCTGACACCTTAAGCTAAAACAAAAGAAGAAACAGACCTTTCACCGAAGTTTTTTTGCTTCCTGCGTCCTTACGCTTCCGCTCCTTTCTTCTTATTAGTTGTTAGACATATTTTATATACACTTTTTGAGTCATTTTTAGTTAGTATTTTTCTTATTTTCTTTGAAATTAGTGTCGTGTTAGGGTCGTTTTTCTTTCTTTTGAGTCATTGCGGTTCTAAATTGAGAAATGGCAAAAAGAAGATGAAATGAGCTTAATTGACGTGTAATTGCACAAGAAAAGACCAAAAAATGAAGTCTAAGAAGTCCCAGAAAGTATAGAAGAAATCAGACGAAGTCCGGACGAGAAAATGATGAAAAATCGGAAAACTGGAAAAATCACGCCACAGGCACCGCGACACTAAATGTCCTGCGAGTTCTGATTTGGCTTCAGTAATTTTGGCGCCGTGGCCCCAGCCTGCAGGGCCACGACGCCGACGCGGAAAATCTGATTTATTTTGTCGAATTTCAGAAGGGGAAAAGGGCCTGAAACACAATTTTTCCCAACTATATAATCCATAAACCCTAACCTTATTGAGGGATCTTGGATCTTGTACATATTCCATCTCATATCTCATCGCCCACAACACATCACAACCCCGGAGGCTACAATTGGAGACATTAATTCTAAGTATTTTTCTTTCTTTTCTTTATTTTAGTTCAGTTCATGTTTGGATTTGTATTAGTTCTTAGCATGTCTATGGCTAGGAGCTAAACACTTTATTAGAGTTTTTCTATTGAATCGCTAGAAACTCTTATTCATGGATTAATGCATTAGTTTGGTTTCTTCTTCACTTGATTAAGATTTATTCAATATTGGTATGAATGTTTGATAGTTAACTGATCACTAATTATCATAATCTATATGATTTCGAATCAAGAACCGAGAGGAGAGATTTAGATATGCTGTAATTGAATAGACATAGGTTAAAATCGCGGATGAAAGTACCCCGATACTTGTGTAGCATTATAGATTATTGTTCTTAATCCTCCTATGTGGTAAAACCTATCATAGAAATATAGAAGGTTTCTGCACCGGCGTTGAGTGACTATATATCCTAACCGGAATATAAGACAGTCTAGTTAACCTGCTATCTTAACGTAGAAGAAGAAGTCATTCTTGTTGCATTAAGGATTGAAAAGAGTGGATAGTCGAGGATATTGGAAGCCCTATTTCCATCATAACTGATTAAACCAAAGTAATTTAGTTTAATTATTGCAATTACTCTAGTAGTGTTAGATAAAAACCCAAATCAACCATCGTTTGTCAAATAGATAACCTAGAATAGATGTTCGGTAATTAGAAACCAGTTTCTGTGGACGATATTCGGTCTTACCAGACTATATTACTTGTAACGATACGTACACTTGCGTGAGCAATTGGAAAATCGGCTAACATTAGTCATATAGGTTTTCTATCGATGAACAGCGGATTGACGAAGCTCTTGGCATTGCTTTGTTTTTCTCTCCTTTCCTATCAGCGAGTTCCCCGCCGCTCCTACCAACGCTTACTTACAACTAAGCAAAAAAAAAGGTTCTAAATAAGGGCTCTTCTTCAGCCGCGGGAAGGCTTGGTTCTGTCTCAAATAGGGCGCAAATTGAGGTGAACAGACTGGACCGAACCTCCCTACGTCAAGAGCTTTTGGCTCTTCACAAGAGAGTACCAGGTCGTAACACCGGAAACGATTTCTCCCATGCCAGTTGACTGGTCGAGACGAAGCTGCTGCGTTTTCTAGTAAAACCCCGACCTAAATTAGTAGGATTTCAAAATTAATGTCAATCGGATATAGAAAAAGATGCACATGCCAAAGAGTCACTAAAGACGTGAAATTTCATTTCAAAGAGGCAATTATTTTCAAGTCATTCTCAACTAAGGATAAGGTCAAGAGCATTTTGCTAGGGAAAACGACACCACTACTACTACTACTACTTTATGTCTTATGCTGATGATAATAATACAATAACGAACACAATATCAAGATCCACTTTTCAGAAAAAGTCTCTCAAGAAATCTGAATCCAAGGGCAGATCCTCATTTTGTGCTGCACCCACTGACATTCTCAAAGAATCTAATGTTTACTACTATTATAATCCCACTTTTACTTGTTCATTTATCCTTTAGGGGTTCACCGTTTGGTTAACACCCAAAAAAATCGAATCAAATCGATTATTGTTTAGTTTTGGTTTAGTTTCAATTTTAAAAAACTGATAATATTTGGTTTGGTTTGATTTTACTAAATATAAATCGAAGAAAAAATCAAATCGAATCGATAAATTATAGTATACACAAAGGAGAATATATTCCATGTTTGTGCCTCGACGATAAATGAATAAAGAATGATCTGAAATGCTGTGAGAGAAACCCAAAGTGGCCACATAATGATACTAAGCACGAGGGGCTTGTTTAAGCCCATATATAAATTTCTTTAGCAAGCATACATAATCAGGGTGTTGAGGATCACAAAAATCCAGAGGTTGGTATATATAGACAGTTTCATTGAGATGTCCATGTAAAAATGCATTTTTGACATCAAGTTGAGTGAGACACCAAAATTTTAATAATGCAGTGCTAAGTACTGCCTGAATAGTAGCCGATTTGACCACTGGGTTGAATGTTTCCTCGTAATCTACACCAGTTTGTTGTCTTGAACCATCACCTACAAGTCGGGCTTTGTGCCTCTCAAAAGACCCGTCAGTTTTTTTATGCCTGAAAATCTACAAACTTCGAATAATATTAGCATTAGTCGATTGTGGCACCAAGTCCCACGTCTTATTTAGAATAAGAGAATCGTATTCATCTTTCATGGCCATTTTTCAATTATGATCGTTTAATGCATGAATGAGATTTGTAGGCAAAGGAGAAATTGAATTTTTAGTAGTGGTGTGAAGATTGATAAGTTTTCGGAGTTTAAAAATTATGTATTGGGCTCTTGTTTTCATTTGAGGGGAGTGGTGAAGAGTTATATGTGGACTGAATTGGGTAGTTTGTTGGGCGGTTATCGGATTTTGGGGTGTGGGCTGGATAGGGCTGGTGCTTGACAATGTGAAGCAGTGGATAGCATAAACACCCAAAGACCCAAAGATGAGAATATGATAGATCCATTGCTAACAAATCAGCCAATCTTTTATCTTTCATTCCTGTTCTGTCTGCACAATCTTTCAATCTCAGGGTTCAGAGGAATGCAGTGCTATCTTACAGAGAAAGTTGCCCCAAAAATTGAAAGATCCAGGAAGTTTCACCATCCCTTGCACTATAGGAGATGTGACATGCAAGCAGACTCTGTGTGATTTGGGGGCAAGTGTCAATCTTATGCCCCTCTATGTGTTTAGAAAGCTTAGATTGGGGGAAGCAAGGCCAATAACAATGCACTTGCAGCTAGCAGATCGTTCAATCATGCATCCCCAAGGAATAATTGAAGATGTATTGGTGAAAGTGGGCAAATTCATTTTTCATACTGATTACCTCATTCTTGATATGGAGGAAAACGAGAAGATACCCACATAACAAGAAGTGAAGTTAAGACCAATTATGATCAAGTTCAAAGGAGTAACTCAACTTTACATGTGAACGTGTTTTGTTTATTTGATACTGTTGTTTTTGCAAAATGGCTTAAACGCAAATGTTAACCAAGTAAAAGTGATGTGTATTAGATACGATCGGAGAAAATTTTAACATGTAAAAGGTTTTCAGTAAAGAAGGGGTGTATCGAAGGGATCTCGTTACGAGTTTGAGGGAAAAGGCACAATGTCATTCATAGGACATTTCCATGAGTTAAGCGTTACGTTCAACAAAACTTGTTGGTTCGGTAAATCATGGCTTTAAGGTACATTGCTCTAATCAAACCTTAGAGGACCTGTAGTAAAAGGAAAAATGCGGTGTTTAAGAAAGATTTTGTGTTTTTGTTTTGAAACATACGATCTTATATATATATGTTATAATATGTGTGGTTTAAGATTTTTAAAATTTATGATCTTGAATTTGTCATAATATTTGTACAACAACAACATACACAGTGTATTTTTATAAGTGGGGTCTGAAAATGGTAGAGTGTACGTAGACCTTACCCTTATTTCGTGGAGATAAGAAAGCATGTTTCTGGAAGACCCTTGGCTCAAGTAACACATAATAAAGCAATTTGAAAAAAAAAGTATAGAGATAAATAAAGCATAACAAATAATAGGGAGAGCTCAACATAGTATGCAGAGCAAACTAATGCAATAATCGAAGCACGGAAAATAACGAGTAGTATCAGAGATCGACGAATTATAAAAAAGTACGAGAAAAATGTTAATACGTGCGAACTATCCACCAACTCTATCCAATATCAACTACCTTCGAACCTTCTACCATAATCCGCTACTTTCATAGCTTCATGTCTAAGGTCATGTCCTCGGTAAGTTGAAGATGCGTCACCTCTCCCCAATACTTTTCCGACCTACCTCAACCTCTCTTCAAACCCAACACTTCCAACCTCTCACACCTCTTCACCGGGGCATTGAGACATCTCATTATCACATGTCCATACTACCGGAGTCTCGCTTCATCTTATCCACCACATATGCCACTCCCGACTTGTCTGAAATATCTCATAAACTCCTAACCTTATCTCAGTTTTATTGGAATTCTCAGTTTATTTAACAATGTAAAGCTCTATTATCTACTGTATCTTCAAACCACAAGTTTATTACTCCTTCACTATCATATTAATTGCTATGTTTTACTTTGTGAGAATCAATTTAATTAATATTAAAGTTAAATTAAATTAAATTAAATATTTAAAATTATAATTTTAATATTCAAAAATTGAATAAAAACACTATAAATTACAATTCTTCTCATCTCAATATAATGAAAAAATATATCTTAAAATATTAATCAAATTTTAAAAAATGAAACATAATTTAATATGGAGGAAGTAATTTAATAATTGGAGTTATAATACTATATTATCTTTCGTCTTTAGAATTGTTTATCCAAACAAAAGAAGAACCCGAGATATAAAATGAAAAACTTACAACCTTATAGCTTCGAGTGATCTAATTTATAAAATAATCAGCACATAAATAAATTTTATATATTTATATTTAGATATACATACTATACATATAATATACATATATTATTTCCAACACACTAGTGAAGCTCTATGTGAGTGTTTATCACAAAAACATGCTAATCCAACGGTCCATATTCAAAGTCATCATGATCCCCAAAGAGTGGCGGTGGTGGCCTTTTACAGCTCCATGAGCTCCATGAGCACCTTCTCCTAATCAGCACATAAATAAAAAATTAAAGCTTTATACTCAATTGGGTCAGCACAAATAATGGCTTCAATTCAAAATTCAATGGTTTTCTCCCATTTAAGGTGAGTTTTCTTGAACACCCTTTTCTTTTTATTGCTTGAAAAATGCAAGATCACTGGAAATGTTGTTAATTTTGGCAATTTTATTTGACCCCTTTTTGTTTCTACTATACATAGTTTCAAGAATCTTTTAAAGTTTGTTCCTTTTTAGGCTGTGTGTGGTGGATTATAGGAACATCTTAGACCTGGTTATTGTAAGGGGTCATTTGGTAGGGTGTACAAGAATAATGGTGAATAGAGTGTATTAGTAATGCTGATATTTATTATGACGACGTTAGTTATGCTAAGATTATTTTCTTATCCACTGTTTGATTTGGTGTATTAGAAATAAGATGCATTGCATATTTTTTTTTAAAAAATTGGTTGTTTCTTTAATCATGCTTATCCATGTATTAAAAATACTTGCATTGCTAATAACATGATTGATGTTTTACTAATACATAGGATAATTAGGGTGTATACATAGGTTAAAAAGTATACCAACCAAGAATTTAATAATACACAAATCTAATACATGCATTATTTTATCTAATGCATCATACCAAACTGAAAGTATATTTATGTCCTAGAGACAAGCTGTATTAGGACAAATATACTTTATACACATTCGTATTTTATTAATAGAGATTAATATTATGACATTTTGCAATTATTGAATTATTAGTTGATTGTATATAACATTCTATAATATGCATCCCTATAGGTTACGTGGTTATTAATAATGTGAGATTAATATTATAACGTAACTCTTAAAATAGCCTCGACTAGTGATCATCGAAAATGGGATATCGATGATATATGATACATCGACATGTGGTTTGCATCATATCCTTAGAGGGTGTAGTATGTCTCACCTGCTACGAGTTATGGAAACTCGTGATGGACACATGGATACTTTGAAAGTATTTTTATACCATGTTGATATACTGTTTGTTATATATGTCTAAAGTATGATCAGCGTGTGGGAAGCGTGTGGGAGGTAGAAGTCCTTAGACTTGAGGTCGATACGCGCCTTGTCTACAGAGTAATGTACTTTGATCTTGTCCTAAACTCAAATGCCTTATAGGTTGAGACACGACTTGTATTGGATACATTGCGACGTAGATTAAAGGTGGTAGTTGAGCCAAGATTCTCGAATGTATACGAGAGAACACTCAGATTCTCACATGGTATTAGGTTGACTAAGTCGTTGGCCAACGCAGTAGACATATCTAGGATATGGTCTTATTTTCAGCTAATATAGATGAAATATAATGATCAAGCCATTTGAATAGACACTTGACAGATTCTAAGCTTGATCGAGTGTGTCGTGAATGAAATGATTTTATCTTCCCACATAGAGGTTCAGTCTACCAGATTTGTGTAACTGTACTTCACATATTGAGTTCGTCTTCCGGCACCGTCTAGGAATTCCGTGTAGACACTAATATGATTAGTGTCGATATGTAAAGGCCTGTAGGGTAACATTATGTCAATGCGTCGATTCAAGAATGTAATGAGAGAATATAAATATTCGATTTATGATCGAGACATTTGAATGAATAATGATTATTTAATTAACGTTGAGATTGGATTTCAGATTTAATTAAAATGAAAACGAGGCAGAATTGGACTGGGGGCCGCGACGCATGGGACCTAGGGACGCGGTGCCATAGCGCCGCGACACCACCCATTTAGCGCCGCGGCCCCGCTAGTCCAGTGGGCAGTCCGATTGACCCACTTCGCCTCGGTTTCTGGGCCTGACCCACTGAAAACCCTAGTTGCGTTCTACACAGCTATAAATAGAGGGTTCTATCATTATTTTAATACACTTAATTCACAAAGATTATTCTCTCCCGAAACTCTGTCGGATTTCTAGCTTTTCCGAAAGAGTAATTACATCATAGTTCTTGAAACTTGCATTCGAGGAACAGTTGTGTGCTCGCCCTCAGATTACACTTGAAGATTCCAGATTTGCAAAACCGTAAGTTTTCGATCGAAGTATTATGGTTAACAACTTAACATTATACATGTTGTATGTTTGTTTCTATCATTACATAATCATCCTGCAGTTCATTTTTTTGTTGGGTTTGAAACCAAAATTTTCAAATTTCGCTACGTACACGAACCCAACAAAATCCTACACAAACGACCCCTAAGTTTGTTTGTGAGTGAATTTTCTTGCTTTGGATAATGTGCTTATGTAGAAAATTATGACTAAAAAAGCTGGAATCTTTTTGGGGTGTGATTACAAGATTAGCGAAATATTCCTCGCCATTTTTAATGGTTGTTTTAGCTCTTTTCACGTCAATTAAGAAATATATTAAATTAAAGGTATAGTATCATAACTCTTCAAGCTTCTTCAATTCTATCAAAAATTAAAGCTTTATACTCATTTGGGTCAGCACAAATAATGGCTTCAATTCAAAATTCAGTGGTTTCTCACAATTAAGGTGAATTTTCTTGAACACCCTTTCCCTTTTTTTTATTGCTTGAAAAATGCAAGATCACTTGAAATTTGGCTAATTTTGACCATTTTGTTTTAACCCTTTCGTTTTTACTGTATTTAGTTTCAAGAATGTGTTAGTTTTGCTCAACACAATCTATATAAGTGTTGCATGCATGATCCATTATCCAGATGAACTAGCAAAGAGGAAATGGAAAGAGTAAATGCAGAGAGGAAGATATGCAGAGAAGAAGATATTTTGTGTAAGCTTTTCAGTATGTTATTTCACTCCAACTACACTTATTTATACTACTAGCTTTGTACTGCTTTCCCTCAAGCATATGTCCACTGTTACAAATATAACCAACAAATAACCAGAACTTGTACTACTTATGAAACTAATGTATGGTAAAAGTATAACTAATGTATACTAGTGTATATCTTCAACAGAATGCTCTAAAGTTTGTTACTTTTTAGGCTGTGTGGTGGATTCTAGGAAAATCTAAACTTAGTTGTTGTAAGTTTGTTTGTGAGTGAATTTGCTTGCTTTGGATAATGTGCTTATGTAGAAAAATATGATTAAAAAAGTTGGAATCTTCTTGGGATGTGATTACAAGATTAGCGAAATAAGTTTAAATGGTACTACTATATTGAGCTATGAAACCAAGACAGACAAATTCTGTATGCTATTGAATAAAATAAGAGGCTGGGTGTTAATTTGCTTATTGAAGGAGACGGGGTTTTTGAGTAGTAAAGCCGCAACACCACATTACAGAGAATTTACAGCTCTAGTGCTGTACTTATTCTCTGAGCTGTCATTGATGCACATTATAAAATAAAAGGACAATTTTATATTGTCTTTGTCAATGTTATCAAAGTCGAGATGCGTATAAAAGCTTTGAAGGTCTCTTGGAAGCGCCATCTTTAACGTAGAAAGGCACATATAGAGAGAGCGACAGAGAGAGAGAGTGTGTGTGTGTGTTTGTATAGACACTTATAAGGTGCACTGAGCGTCAGGGCCCATCCTAAGCTTCAATTATGCTTGAAGCCTACACTAAAGCACTTATTAGGCTGAGCGAATTTCCAATCCCAATTTACACACTTGCACTGAGCTTCAGGGATTAAGCTCACTTCAAACGCGCCTTTGTTAACACTAGTTTTTGTATGTCTGTAATTCAGCTTTTTTATTTTTTTCTTGGGGGTTGGGAGGGGGATGTTGTGTTTGATATATTTGTTCTACTGACTTTTCACAGACTAAAATGGCTTAGATTATGTTCTTTGTCTACAAATAGTGTTTCTTTCCTATTAGGTACTGATTACTTAAATTTCATGAATTTTATATACAACAACAACATACCCAGTGAAATCCCACCAACGTGGGGTCTGGGGAGAGTAGAGTGTACGAATACCTTACCTCTACCCGTAGAGCGGATGTTCCCGAAAGACCCTCGACTCAAGACATAGCATAGGCACAAGCAAAGCAAAAGACACGGTCAGACCCGGATTGCTACCAAAGCAGTGACGTTTGTCGCTTGAAAGTCGATGCCATGATTAGTCAGGTGTTTGGAAAAAAGTACTATGGTGCCTAGTAGTGTTTTTACACTATAATTGCTATACTGAAGAATGGCTTCTTTTCCGGATACGGAAACAAGTTGACAGTTCCTACATTTTTTTTCTCTTTTGGGTTATGAACCCTAATCTCCAAGGTTCACCCACTTCATTGACTGCTAGGCTACACCAGAATGGACTTACGTATTGCTCCGTCAGTGATCAGCATCCGAGATACGACTACAAATGCCCAAAAGGAGGCTATGAGTGTATATTTTCATTTAGTATCCTTTGTTGGATTTACTCGTCAGTTGTCATATGCAAATTGAGTTTTTGAGGTCCTGAAGACTTCTGAATAATTGGGCATAAGCTTTGTCACTTCCTCCCAAAAGTTCTATATTCAAGAGGCTTCTGAATTGTGTTGGGATTTGGGTGGGGCGTTGAAAAATTATTTGCATGCACTATGATTCAAAATGACCTTTTTTAGATGTTAAACATCTTAAAATTTACATCGCTTTATAAACACCTCAAAATAATAGCACTTGGTGAAATAAATACAGATCAAATTCAACCTCAGTGAGGATCTGTTAACTTCTTATGTTTGGTGTAGTTGTAATGTTCGTATGTCTCTCTTTAATTTTACTAAGTATTTGTTCTCTTGTTTGTTCACATAGTATCGTTTGGTAATTGTCTTTCAGCGTTTGAAGAAGATGAATGAACAGGAAAAAAATGTGTTCAAGGGTTTGATGTATGATGTAGCTAAGGGTAACATAGACTTTGAAAAAAATTATTACGACAGGCGATTTTGGATGAAAATCGTCTCTTATGTATAATAACCGAATAAGGAAGTATCCGGGACAAAATATTCGTCATTTGATGTGTCAAAGAGCGGATTCTCGGCATCAATGATATGATTTCCATGGGGCAGGATCTTTACTACGAATTCTGCACACAAAGGGCGTCGGCACGTTATACTTTCTTGTTTATGCATATTTTCTTTCTGAAAATTGAGAAGCTAGCCACTAAATCTTTACTCGCCTTCTTTCTTATATATTTGCTTCAAAAGTAGCATCAAGCCGTCAACATGCAATTGAGCTATATTTTTTATAATTGCCCAAATTGCAAAACAAGAATTGATAAATCGAGATCTGCTTATAGATTCGGCGAGTGCTCAGAAGAAACATTGTCCTCGAAAGCTTCAAATGTGTTGTATAGTAGTTTGAGGAGGGTTTGATAACAAATAGACACCTTGTGCATTTTTCAAAGATATTAGTGAATGGGTCTGTGTGGACAACTCTGTACTCCTCAACATATTGGTGGAGGACATCATCATGACCACAGGACTAGCACTAGTAGCCGTCTTCTTAGTCAAGTAGACTTCTTCCCAAGTAAGCATGAAACAGACTTGATAGAACTTTGAGAGAGGATTACTGTCACGCTCCGAACTCCGGGACCGCGACTGGTGCCCTACCTGAGCACCCTTCTACCCATACATCACATGTAACCAGCGGAAGCTAAAGAAAACTCATCATTTTTCTTTAAAAGTAAAATAGGCAAAGCCGACAAGGCCGCCATTATATATAAAACAACCCAAAGGAACTACAACTGTACAACTCACACAAGTCCAAATTTACATACGAATACGGCACTCTAAGAGTTTGAGCGGAACCTATGACTAACAAGGCCCCGCCATACACCGAATATACACAAGTCTACTACCAAAGACACATCAAGACGACAAGCTCCGAACAAGGAGCCATCTCAACAAGCCGGGCAAGGATCCTAAGCTCGCGGATCCACAAACCGTACTTATACTGCGCGGCATTAACGCAGCCTCCGAAGGGTCGATAACAAGGTACCAAGTATGTAAACATGAAGTACAGTAAACAAGATCATAGTTGTACAAAAGAATGACATGGACAAGTATGAAAACTCAAATACCAGATCTTACCGTGCCATATAAAAATAAGAGTCAATCAGACCTTGTATCACCATCATCAGATTATCAGATTGTATCATTGTACTCAGACTATTGTACTCATCAGACACTGTACCATTCACTTACTATCAGACATGCATCTTATAAAATATGCCTTTTAAAAGTGAGATCAACCGTATCATTTCCAAATACCATTTCAAAATATGAAAGTCATGTCAAAATCAGGGTCATCCGCCCTCAGAATCATTATGCAATCCTACTCATGAGACTATTTCACCCGCATGGGTCTTGTGGACCCGCAATGAGCATATGTACACGATACTTGCATCACGGAGAGCTAATCCATGAAATGTGTCACGAATTGAACCCGCGTAGTCCTTGGACCGCAGGTGAGTGTGTATCATCTCACGCCACGAGCTACTCCATGAAATATATACAACGTTTCGACCCTCAGTGAGGACGGTGATGTGGAAATATAACACTCGCACGAATGGCTATATGAGCAAACATATGCAAGTTAAAATATCAAAGTCACGTCAAAATCAGGGGCACCTGCCCATAGAATCATTATGCAGATCCTATTCATGGGACTATTTCACCCACATGGATCTTGTAGACCCGCATAGAAAATCTGTACCCGATACCCGCATCACGAAAAGCTAGTCCATGGAATGTGTCCTGGGAATTGAACCCGCATGAGTCCTTTAGACCCGCAGTGAGTGTGTACCATCTCACGTCATGAGAGCTACTCCATGAAATATATATACAGTGTACGACATGTTTCGGCCCATTCTGGGACTCGGTGTAATGTGCTATAAGTCAAATAAGGTACGACATGTCCGGCCCATTCTGAAACTCGGTGTAATGTGCTATAAGTCAAATAAGGTACGACATGTTTCGGCCCATTCTGAGACTCGGTGTAATGTGCTATAAGTCAAATAAGGTACGACATGTTCCGGCCCATTCTGGGACTCGGTGTAATGTAAAGACTGTACACCTATAGCTATCACAAGCAACTATGTACAATTTAAATCATCTTTGACTCTCATTAGAATCACTAAAATGAACCTTCGCTTTAGAAAATCAAGACATTACCATGCCTTTCTTTTTATAAACACCAAGGCAATACCATGTCTTCCTCTTTAGAAATACCAAAGTACTATCCCGTCATGTAATATTGGAGACTTGAACCCCAAAAGTACCATGTACGTCCGCCGTACATCCTTTCCTTTATAAAACCTCAAGACACTAACACTTGTAGCATCAAGGCACCTTACTCTTTTAAATCCAAGTGACTTCTACTTTTAAAATCAAGACAAGTATACTTTTAACATCAAGTTACTACCACCTCATGTACCACATGAAATCTAGATTCGTCTCGCTCATCTGGCTAACATTATGGAAATATTTACATAGTTATAACCGATCCGAACTGGCAAATTAATCCATTTATGAGTCGTGATTAATATATATCATGAGATTTTATCTAATCAGCTGTGAACCTAGAAAATGTAAAACGAACTGGTTATATCTTAGCTTCTATGCATATGGATGACATTCTACTCATTTCAATATAATTGATTGTCGATTCCTTTTTCATTTAACGCTGCAATGGCTTGTTCGATACCTTTTCTCATTAGTGTTGTAACTAGCAAGATCAATTCGACTCCAATACTTTCTAAAAACTCTTACCAAAATCTCCCATAAGACTTGGTAAAGACTTAGGAATAATTTAGACATACCTTTAGCATAGAATCAATAACATGAATACTCTTTAACTTCTAAGAGTATAATAACTTTTGAAACAATACCACAGTTATGGGTCACACAAAGAACATGCCAAAAGAGAGAAGGAAGAAGTTCACATACCTCATTGACGACTAACCAACACGACAAGTAGAATACTCCCCGAATAGGTACTTCAACCTTATCGGCTATTCCACACGCCAAGTAGAAAATGCCACAAGTAGTACTTCAACCTATAACAACAATAATACTTCTATCAACTTCATACACACTAGTATAAGACTTATACCAAGTAATGGTCCTCTTATTCTACGGAAATTTGGGCAGCACTTCCCCTATAAATACGTACTTTTTCACCTTTTCCAAGGCCCAAATTCAACAACAATCAAGCCCCATTTAAGGCACAATCAAAACAACAATCAAAAGGGATTACACGCCTACTTGACGTGTAAAATTCAGCCCTTAATCTACCAAACCAGTCCATAAAAACAAGTCCAATATCCAACAACAACAAGGGTACAAAGTGAAGCCTTTTAATACCTTTCTACACCCTTAATCTCTTAGGACTTTCATTAACAATTACCACATTAATCATGCATGTTGGTGGTTGAATTTCCAGCATATACACGCCACAAAACATTCCATAAAAACTGCACGACAATAACCAACAGTTTTATAGATTCCACGGCCAACAACTACAATCCAATAACTCTTTCCTTATTCCTTTTTATTCCAATTCAAGTTCCACAACTTCTATATAAGTTATATCAACTTATTAACAACAATATTACTTCATTATAACATGCAATAGATGAAGATAATAACGACAATAACCAACGAAATCCAATATACCAAAAACTGTCCAATTTCGGCAACTAGCCCAAAAATTGCCCAAACACTTTTTATTCTCCATTCTTTTTAGCACAATCTCATCCATACATTATAACAATAAGTAATATTCAATTACCTCAAGAGAAAGAAGAATTTTTACCTTTAAAATTACTCAAAAACTCCCCAAACAGCCCACTCGATATTGGTCCACAGTTTTCGTTTCGCTCCACTTCTTCAAGTTCCAATCACACATATGTATCCTCTACAAGCTTACAACCAACTTCCCTTCACGTTTCAGTTCCAAAAAGTTGAAGAACAAGCCTAGGATTTCAAGGTAAAGTCACGGCCCAAATGGATTTTTGGAGGTTCTTGGTTTAACACTTGATTAGGGTTCTTAATCATGGAGAAAGAAGTTAACTAATCTTGTTGTTCTTGGCTAAAGGATTTTCAAAAATCTTGGAGGCTTAAGGGAAGAAGAGAGCTTTTGGTGAGATGAAGTTTTTGTGAAATGAAATAAGTCTTCCAAGACTTATCCTATATAGAAAATATCTTGTAATGACAAGTGGAGAGGGACATATGTCGCCCTCTCATTGGTCAATAATTTCCTCTTCAAAATATCAAGATATGTAGCCCAAAATATCTTAAAATCGAAGGGCCCCGCGAAATTGTGAAATTCTCGGCGGACCCCATATTATCAATTCCAATTCTTCGTAATCCAATACTAATCCCATAAATCCAATTAGAAGTATTAAACTCCAAGTTAATAATTTTTCCGTCGTCACATTTTTCCAAAATTTTCCTTAAGAAAATGTTATAATTCCTTCCTTCCAAAATTCAAATCTTAAATCCTTAATCACGTTCTCAATTAGTAGCCCTGGTATTACGGGGTGTAACAATTACTTTGACGAAGGAATGTTCCAACGCCACTACAAGCCTCAGATAGACCAGCAACCATCTGTAGGACAAGACGATCTTCACTAACGGGCGCACCAACGTTGCGAAGTTGGTCCTCCAATTCTTTCAACCTTTTGTAATACGCTGAAACGTTTGGAAAATTTTCCATGTTGACGTGGGAAAATTCCTGCTAAAGGGTAACATCTCTGGAATTTCGATTATCTTGGAATATGTCACACAATATATCCCAAGCATGCATTGTTGTAGCGTCTAGCTCAATAATTGTCTGCAACAGGTCGGTAGACATAGTGGAGTAAATCCACTGAAGGACGGTGACATTAAGAGTCGTCCATAACTTAGGATCATCCTCACGTTTAGGAATCCCCGTATCCTCAGGAGCCACGGGGATTATGTGATGGATGACGATGTGAGCGTGCGTGAATTTTGAACAATTCAGCCCACGTCGCGTATTGGACGTTTTCTATTTCAAGAATAAGAGGGATGTGATTCTTGATCTTAGAAACAGTAAGGGCAGGGTGAAACATGTTCTTTGACATAGACATAACGAAAGAACAAGAGGTGATTGAGGGTGTCAGAAGAGAGAATTTTGGGATCAAAATGGCACGGATCCCAAGAAGAACTGCTCGGAACCGAAGGGAAAATATGATAGAGAATTTTTCAACCTAGACTTCTGATACCATGAAAGAAATAATCTCTTGATTATTTTTATTAATGAAAGAGAATATATACAATTTACAATTTCCATAATAGAAAAATTCTTTTTCTATTCTAATTCCAAAACCCTATTCTAGTAGTACAAGAATCCTATAATTATGGTAAGTGTACAATACTAACAATTTCAATTATTTTACACTAAGTAATAAGCCTAACAGTGATATACACTTAATTATGGCAAATGTATATCACGGGTAGATACACTATTTACCACCGCCCTTTTTATCGAGGCTCACTCAAACTCTCTTGTAGTATTTATAACTCGGCTCTGTTAAGTTGTGGAGCCTAATTCATTGCCGACAGTTGATACTATAACGATCTGATCAGTAGCCGACACTATGAAGATCAGATCAGCTAGGTTTGGAACGCTGATCGACTAAGGTTATTTAACGGCTAAGGTTATTTAGTGGATGATATTTTGGGAATCTTGGCTCATATATTGTACGTCCTAAGTTTCGTTATATATAAATTAGGGTCCTGTTCTTTTAGGTAATTTTCATCACGAAAATTCATTAGAATTCATCATGAGTGAAAGGTGAGGAAGAGCGAACTGTAAACTCAAAACTCCCTTTGATTATAGTGAAGAATCTGCAGCGGCAAAGTGGACATAGCTCTCGCATTGAGGGTGAACCACTGTAAATCTGTGTGTTTTATTTGTTATTTGTCGATTTACTATTTTCTGATTAGTCGGATTTGAGTCGTCAAATCCTAACAGACCCAACTTAGATCATTACGCAGAGAGTCCGGGCTCGACTCTGCTCAGTCAAAGCTTGAGGTAGGTCAAGATATAACTGGACTCGATACCGTAAAAATCTTGGTTAGGTTAGCTTAGGCTGGACTTAGCTCGACAAGGGGAAGTAAGCTCGGTTGGGTTAGGCTCGACTGCTAGGCCTTGTTGGTAACAAGCTGAAAATGATGAATATATATCCATTCGTACAATTGGCATTCATGCTAACTTAGAAAATAAGTTCTTAGTCAAAGACAGCCACATTTTCATATCATATATAGCAGGTACATATAGGAAGCTTTTGTAACTTTTTTTTTTTTACCTATATGGATTTCTCTACATGATTCGCAACTTCTTGTAGAACAAATCTTCTTAATATTCAGTTCTTATTTCAGCTTTTTTTGTCATATCTGTAAGATGATATTAATCTATTTTGGGAGTCTTTCATTAATATCAAGGTATATATAGAGTACAATATTCATCCCGTATACAATAGGAATTCTAAGCCTATACAAAAGAGGAATCCTAGTCTTACCATAATTATATTTACACAATATATGAAAATATTCTAATTATGGGTAGGGAATATATTCTTTCCTATATTTACACGTTTACACACCCCCTCAGTCGGAGCGGGAGGAGGCCGGACACTGAGACTGAATCTGAAGTCAAGAAACAACTGTCTGGGAAGTCCTTTGGTAAATATGTCTGCATACTGATAGGATGATAGAACATGTAACACTCTAACATGACCTAGAGCAACTTTCTCACGAAAAAAGTGTAGGTCTATCTCAATGTGCTTGGTTCGCTGATGCCGAACCGGATTATGAGACAAATAGATGACAGAGATGTTATCACAGTACACAATAGATGCCTGACGTAAATGACACTAAAGTTCTAACAGTAAGTTCCTGAGCCAACAAATCTCAGCTACTACATTTGCTACGCCTCTGTACTCATCCTCGACACTGGATCTAGATAGGGTAGTCTGTCGCTTAGCAGACCAAGAAATCAGATTATCCCCTAAGAAAACACAAAAGCCGGAGGTGGAGCGTCGCGTGTCCGGACACCCTGCCCAATCTGCATCCGTATATGAGAGCAACCTGTTTGGCGCAGAGGGGTATAGGTGCAAACCATAATCAAAAGTACCCTTAATGTATTGAATGATACACTTAAGAGCAGTGAAATGAGACTTCCTGGGGGCATACATGAATAAGCACACCTGCTGAACAGCATAAGCTATGCTGGCCTGGTAAATGTGAGATACTTAAGTGCACTGATGCACGGTAAGATGCACACACTTTAAACGCAAGTGCACGTTATCGTGACAAGTAGTATAGTCTTGATAAAACCGAATATCGTCCTCAAGGATTAGAGTTCAATTACCAACTATCTATTTTTTGGTATCTATTTGGTAAATTGATATTTAGATTTGTTGTTTTTAACTAAGGATTATAAAAGCTATTTAACTAAAAGGGTTTACTTCAGTGATGATGAGAATAGGGCTTCCACGTCTCCTCACTATCTGCTTATGCTACTTATTAATGCAATAACTTATGGTCTTCTTCTTTTGGAGAAAGCAGGTTCACTAAATCGTTTTATACTCCCGTTAGGGTTATATAAACACTCAACCCCAGTATTGCACCTTACCTACCTTTCGGTGATAAGGATAACTCTATAGGAGGATTAAGAACAAGAACCTAGTTAACCGTCACGCACAATGCGCAAAATTAGGGTTTTTAAGCCTCTCATTAACGCTACATAAATAATTGAGGTATTTTCATCCTCAATCCAAGAATGTCTACCCAACTTACAGCATATTCACAATCCCCCCCTTTCGGAATCTGATTAGAAATCATATAGTGATAATTAGTTGTCAATTAATTATCAAGAATTCAACTCAATTATTGGATAGATCTCAACAAGAAGAAGAATAACCATAAGCATGCATTAATTCATAACATAAGTTTCTAGAGATTCAACATGGAAAACCCTATAGAGGAATTAGTTCCTAGCCATTGACATGACAAGAACCAATCCCATGTTCATCATACAAAAACTGAAATAAAGTAAAGAAAAGGAAAAGAAAAATACTTAAGAACGAGTCTCCAAGCCAAGCATCCAAGGGTTGTGTTGTGGAATATTTACAAGATGGATTAGTGGAATGATGGATGTAGAATGGTGAATGGTGGAGTGGAGAATGAATAATTCTTCTAATGATGTAGAGTATTTATAGCCAAAGAATCCTTTTGGTGAAGGGTTAGGGATTTTGTAGGTAGGAAAAGTTATTAGAATCCTTTTAGGTAAGGGTTTTAAGGTAGGAAAAGTTATCCTTTAGGTAGGAAAAGTTATCCCTTTAGGAAGGAAAATTTATCCCTTTAGGATTCTGAATACATGTCAAATTCGCCAAAGACTTCATAATTCCGCGTCGGCCATGCCATAGATCAGGCCACATACCAAGATCAAGAACTTTGACTTCGCGAAGATATCAAGGCGCCATGCTCACTTCCAAATGCGCGTGGACATTTTTCCGCGAATTCTCGCTTGTCGTTTTTTCTCGTCCCATTGCCCGATTTCTCTATAATTCCGGAACTTCTTAGACTTCATTTCTTGGCCCTTTGTGTGCAATTCCATCTCATTTATGCTTATTTCATCTTCTTTTCACATTTCTCCATTTATGACCGCTGTGACACAAAAGAAAGGAAAACGACCCTAATACTATACTAAACATAAATAAAATGAGTAAAATACTAATTAAAAATGACTCAAAAAGTGTATATAAAATACATCGATCAAATACCCCAAACTTAACCTTTGCTCGCCCTCGAGCAAAGATAAAAAGAAAGAAATAAAGACTCAAGAAAAAGGAAAATAAAAGACTCAATGACATTGATCACTTTGCTGCATTGGTGTTACTTTGAAAAACATGAAGATTAGCAGAATAATATACAAGAACATATAGCCTGAAATTTCAGCATTCAAAACACATTAAGCTAGATATTTCGCAAACTCATTTTTATCATGCTTAATGGAAGTCAAAACACTGAATCATGCATGTTAATTTCATAATTCCTATAGCATGTTTACTTGCTATTCTCCACTAATCATGGCTATGCATCTAAGAGATCTTCAGGACTTTTAAGGGTTGTAATGTAGGCTTAGGCACGGGTAGGTAAAAATAGGCATTTAGGCTCATTTTTGTGTACCATAAGCTCTTTAGCTTTTCAAATTTTCATTTTTTTCTTTTGATTCTTTCCTTCACTTCAATTCTATCTTTCCCCTCTTTTGTTTTGGGAGAGTGAAGTGTATTATAATAACAAGCACCCCCAAACTTAGGCTTTTGCCTCTTTCTTATTACTTTTTCATTGGGGTGCATCAAACTTATTCACTCTTTTTGTCTCTTTTTTTAACACAATTTATTCCAACTATTTCACATTTTTACTTATGACACAATTGTAGGAATATATGGTGTCAAAGAAAAAGTTTCATGTTTTTAGGCTCAATGGGGCTGACTAGGGATATTTTTAAAGTCAGGGATAGAAAAGAGTGGTAAGAATTGGCTAACAAAGAAATGCCTGAGTCATCTCCCTAACATGCATATCCTAACTATTTCGCCTCAAATAGCAAGCAATCATAACACATAGGTTTTAATCTTTTAACAATGCACAAATCAAGCAAGATACTCCCAATTGACAGATTTCATGAGTTTTTGGCATATCTAACCTAAGTGTTTAGATGGTTGCTTCTAATTCCATTACATTATTCAACCTTACTTCACTAGGCAATTCAAGTAACTACAGCATGCATGATCTTAAAAAAAAAAAATTATGACTCAAAAATGGCTCAAAACTACACAAAACAATTCAACAAGACTCAAAAACAATAAAACATCCCCCCAAACTTAAATCACACATTGTCCCCAACGTGTGCAAGACTCAAAGAACATAAAAGAAAAAGGACAACTTACTGACACAACACAGCGGTCATAACGGAGGTCTAGGAGGATTTTTTTTGGAATTTGCACTAAATACGGCTCTCTGTTCCGCGCCTACACGAGATTTAGCCATGGCCGCTAAGATCTTGGGCCCTCTGAGTTCCGCGCCACACTGACTCAGCCAAGGCCGACGATCGCTTTTTCCTTTTTTTCAGCGTTTTTGCTCTTTTTTCCTCGGTTTCAACTTTCAGTCCACCTGTCATCCAACAACACAAAACAAGAATCCAAGACCGTGAGACTGTTCAAAACAAAATAAAATAAAATAAAGACAGAAATTAAAATAACATAATTAAAAAAACATTGGGTTGCCTCCCAACAAGCGCTGTCTTTTACGTCTTTTAGCCGGACGCAATTAACCTTTTCGAGTGCCCATTGGATCCTTCTGCGAACTGCTTGCAATCCGCAGAGTTATTGTTGTAGGTCTCAATTTTCCTACGACCATTTGTTCAAACAAGAGCCTTACATATACAATTATCCCCCAAGTAGGCTTGTCTTTTATGCTTTCTATAATGTAGGAATCCGTGAACTTCTCTACATCTCTTAACCCTATGGAGTACCCTTGATGGTATGGGTTTCCTAATTGGGAATCAGCCGTGATAGCTAGTGGTGTTTCTTCTGTAATAGGTGCAAGAAAAAGAATTTCCACAGACTCCAAGAAGGTAAATAATTGGATCTCTGCAATCTTTTCCTTCTCTACACCAATTATCTCACCAGATTCCCCAATAGTTGGGTGTGGTTCAGGCTCCTCAATTTGCTGTTCGCTGTTCAAAATCACCTCGATTTCTGGGTTCGCGCCGCCGCTCTTTTCAGCCGCGGCCACTCTCCCGCCTGCCTCGAATCTTCGGCGCACTGCTGCGAACTCTCTATCTCCCCTGATTCGGCATCCTTCAGGTCAATTGCCTGACATTGTGTTTCCTCATTGCCTACCCCAGGTGCAGATTGCTCTTCTTGCGTTTCGCTGTTGAATATGATCGCGAGTTCTGCTATTTGCGTTTCCAACTTCTTCATGGCCATTCTCGTTTCGTCCATGAACTGATTTTGGTACCTCGTGAAACTGAGTATAGCCTCTCGCAATTCCTCCCACTCTTCCTCTATGGTTGGAGCTCGATCATATCGATGAGAAATTCATGTCTTAAGGATCCCCGAGATGAATCAAAACCAACAACGAATCACTAAGACACTTGTTTTTTTTTCAAAAGAAAATAAAATAAATAATTTAAAGAAACAAAAATAAAAACCAAATTAGAAATTAAAAATAGATAAATTTGATATTGAACTATGCCTAATCCCACAACTACGCCAAAAACTTGATGCGCAGTAAGATGCACACACTTTAAACGCAAGTGCACGTTATCGTGACAAGTAATATAGTCTTGATAAGACCAATATCGCCCTCACGGATTAGGTTCAATTACCAACTATCTATTTTTGGTATCTATTTGGTAAATTGATATTTAGATTTGTTGTTTTTAACTAAGGATTATAAAAGCTATTTAACTAAAAGGGTTTACTTGATGATGATGAGAATAGGGCTTCCACGCCTCCTCACTATCCGCTTATGCTACTTATTAATGCAATAACTTACGGTCTTCTTCTTTTGGAGAAAGCAGTTCACTAAATCGCTTTATACTCCCGTTAGGTTATATAAACACTCAACCTCAAAGATTGCACCTTACCTACCTTTGGTGATAAGGATAACTCTATAGAGGATTAAGAACAAGAACCTAGTTAACCGTCACGCACAATGCGCAAAATTAGGTTTTTAAGCCTCTCATTAACGCTTACATAATAATTGAGGTATTTTCATCCCCAATCCAAGAATGTCTACCCAACTTACAAAGATATTCACAATCCCCTTTCTAACTGATTAGAAATCATATAGTGATAATTAGTTGTCAATTAATTACCAAGAATTCAACTCAAATATTGGATAGATCTCAACAAGAAGAAGAATAACCATAAGCATGCATTAATTCATAACATAAGTTTCTAGAGATTCAACATGGAAAGCCCTATAGAGGAATTAGTTCCTAGCCATTGACATGACAAGAACTAATCCCATGTTCATCATACAAAAACTGAAATAAAGTAAAGAAAAGGAAAAGAAAAATACTTAAGAACGAGTCTCCAAGCCAAGCATCCAAGGGTTGTGTTGTGGAATATTTACAAGATGGATTGGTGGAAGGATGGATGTAGAATGGTGAATGGTGGAGTGGAGAATGAATAATTCTTCTAATGATGTAGAGTATTTATAGCCAAAGAATCCTTTTGGTGAAGGGTTAGGGATTTTGTAGGTAGGAAAAGTTATTAGAATCCTTTTAGGTAAGGGTTTTAAGGTAGGAAAAGTTATCCCTTTAGGTAGGAAAAGTTATCCCTTTAGGAAGGAAAATTTATCCCTTTATGATTCTGAAAACATGTCAAATTCGCAAGACATAATTTCCGCGTCGCCGCGCGATCCAGATCAGCCATGCGCGCTGAAGATCAAGAACTTTGGACTTGCGAAGACATCATGCGCCATGGCTCATTTCCAAATACGCGGTGACATTTTTCTCGCGAATTCGCTTTCGTCGTCTTTTTCTCGTCCGACGCCCGATTTCCTCTATAATTCCCTTTAACTTAGACTTCATTTCTTGCCCTTTGTGTGCAATTCCATCTCATTTATGCTCATTTCATCTTCTTTTCGTCATTTCTCCATTTATGACCGCTGTGACACAAAAGAAAGGAAAACGACCCTAATACTATACTAAACATAAATAAAATGAGTAAAATACTAATTAAAAATGACTCAAAAAGTGTATATAAAATACACCGATCATGCACCTGCAAGGCTCCTATACAGAATAGGATCAGAGATTGCAGCACCATCCATAGCACTGAACTTAGCTTTCGAATCGACTGGAGTAGGCACAACTTTGCAATTCGCCATCTTAGCCCTGTACACTATCTCTTCTGCATACTTACGCTGACACAAGAACATGTGATTGATAGACCTGGTCACTGATATCCCTAAGAAATAACTCAGCTTTCCCAAATCAGTCATTGCAAATTCGGACTTAAGCAAGACAATATTCTCATTTTTTAATCTATCTGAGGAGGCAGTCAGAACAATATCATCCACGTACAATAATAAGTAAGCAGTGCTACTACCTCGATGAAAAATGAAGAGTGGTGTATCACTCTTGCTGCATACAAACCCAATCTGCAAGACATACCTGACAAAACGATTATACCACGCACAGTGAGCCTATTTCAGGCTATATAGTGACTTACGGAGACGACACACATAGTGAGGGACTGCTGGATGGGTGAACCCAAGAGGCTGATGCATGCACACTGTTTCTCTCAGGTCCCCATGTAAGAATGCATTCTTCACATCAAGTTGATGGATCGGCCAATGTTTGCTCATGGCAATGCTCAAAACTGTGCGAATAGTAGCCGGTTTGACAACCGGGCTGAAGGTCTCTCCATAATCAATACCCTTCTGCTGATTTGTGTAATTAGCCACAAGACGGGCCTTATACCTCTCAAGATTCTCATTGTCTCTGAACTTGTGACTAAAAAGCCACATATATCGAATTACATTCACCCCCTCAGGTCTAGGTACTAGATCTCATGTATGCTGTTTAGTTAAAGCATTGAATTCCTCATACATAGCCGCATTTCAATTAGGGTCTTGTTTGACCAATTTTGGGTTCTTTAGAAGTGGAGAGATGGTTTGGGCAGACAAGTTGAAATGAACTTTGGGTTTGAAGATTTCATGTTTTGAATGAGTTTCCATTGGATGAGTAGGGACAGTGGGTGGCGGAATGGTGTCTGAGACGGTGGGTAAAGTTGGATAAGGAGAAGGTGGGGGCGAAGCCATCGGAGGAGTCGCAACTCCTGGATCGAGCGCCTATTATGCCAAGTTGAAGAAGAAACAACCGCTAGAGTGTCGGGAGAGAAAGATCTGGCAGCGGAGGTGGAAGTGAATGGATATAGATCCCCCGTGCTATTGCATCTCGTAAGAGGTGTCCCCGTATGAAGATCCTTCACAGTAAAACCAAAAGGGTCAAAATCCACGGAGACAGAATTATTACGAGTAAATTGACGGACAAATATGAGGTTCTTAATCATGTGTGGGCATATAGGGTGTTTTTAAGGGAGAAAAGTGGATGATGAGGTTGTGTGTATGAGGTACCATACCTTTTAACTGGAATGCGTTGTCCACTACCAACTGTAACATATTGAGGATTCTTTAAACTAAACAGTTTAGGGATAGTACCTACAGATTGGGTGACGTGAGATGTGGCGCCTGAGTCCATGTACCAAGTATTTTCAGGTTGTTGCATGGAGATGGTGCTAATGTCTGTCCCAACTTAGTGGGTGTCATGCCGGATGAGGGCTGCAAAACCTGACCTTGCATGAAGTGGATCTGCTGCGAGGCTGGAGCGGGGCCCATCAAACCATGGTAAGAATATGGATTGTTGGGCTGCTAGTACTGGAATGGACTCGGTGCTGCGGCTCTGAACTGGGGCGCCGCGGCTCTGTACTGAGGCGTCGCGGCGCTGTGTGCGAATTAATGAGGAGCCGCGGACCAGTTGTTCTGCGATCCCTGTTGCTCACTGCTGCCGGTTACGTTGACGCGACCGCCACGCGACCACGACCTCTCTTCCCTGCCACCCTTTCCACCGCGTCCCTGTTGCGGTTGAGAGTTTTCTGGCGGCGTTGGATCTTGAGGGAGCGTTTCGACCGCTAGTGCCTTCCCGGCGTGCTCATCACCTTAGCACGTCGAGTCTCTTCGTGCAACAACTGCGAGCGAGCTTTGTTAAAGCTGGGTAACGGATCTGCCTGTTGAATCATGGTGGCCAAAGTATCATATTCTCCTTTAGGAAGACCAGCAATCAATTGTAACACCAGTTTGGTGTCAGTAACAGGCTCATGGACAACAACAAGTTGATCCGTCAGTAACTTTAACTATTTGCAGTACTCAGTCACATTGGAAAAATTTTCAAGACGTGTATTGTTAAATTGCTCCTCTAAATACACAGCACGGGTGTGCTTATTGTCCTGAAAAATTTCCTCCAAACGATTCCATAACTCAAGGGCTGTGGCGCCAGATTTCATGATAGTAAGAAGAAGGTCCTGAGAAATACTACCATAAATCTATTGTTTGACGCCGGCGTCTAGACGACGCCAAGTAGACTCATCAACCTCCGAAGGGCGCGGAATGGTGTCATCGATGTGATCAAGCACGATATAGAGACATGCATGATTACGAAACAGTTCAACCCAGGGAGAATACTGACTATTTTCTTGATCAAGAAGAATGGAATAGAGTTCTTGATGTTTGTGACAGTTAGGGCTGGATGAAAAGAGGATGACAACGTGGTGGTGAGATTTGTGGAGGTAGAAGATTAAGAAAGTGTGAAAGATTCAGGGATAACCATTTAGAAAAGAGATGAATGAAGAAGAAAACCTAGAATTTGTAGGAGGGCCGCGGTGAGTTCCGAGGGGGAGGGGGGGTTTCTCGGCGGCGGTACGAAGAAAGAGTTCTAGGGTTTTGGGTGTTTGATTCTTGATACCATGTAAGATGATATTAATCTCCCTTGGAGAGTCTTTCATTAATATCAATGTATATATATAGTACAATATTTATCCCTTATACAATAGGAATCCTAAGCCTATACAAAAGAGGAATCTTAGTCTTACCATAATTATATTTACACAATATATGGAAATATTCTAATTATGGGTAGAGAATATATTATTTCCTATATTTACGCGTTTACGTGTAATGTGACTTACAGAGCTCTTTATTTTCTTGTCTCACTTCATTATCGAATTCGCCAAAGGTGTTACGTACATTCTTTTTCCAAAAGCTTACAAATCTAGAAATCTATCAGTCCTTCTCTTTGACCCGCCTCGTTGGCCCGCTCTCCTTATGAGCATCACAAACTGTACATGAAAAAATTCATTACAAAATTCCTTTCAATTTTTTTAGTTAGGCAAGTTATAATTTTAGTTTGTTGGAAAAAGATTTATAATTATAATTTGAAAACCAAAGGACATGCCTAATGTAAGATGATATTAATCTCCCTTAGTGAATCTTCTCATTAATATCAAAGTATATATAGAGTACAATATTCATCCCTTATACAAAAGAAATTCTAAGCCTATACAAAAGAGGAATCCTAGTCTTACCATAATTATATTTACACAATATATGGAAATATTCTAATTATGGGTAGGGATACAATTGTTTCTATAATATACATGTTTACACACCCCCTCAGTCGGAGCGGGAGGAGGTCGGACGCTGAGACTGGATCTGAAGTCAAGAAATAACTGTCTGGGAAGTCCTTTTGTAAATATATCTGCATACTGATAGGATGATGGAACATGTAACACTCTGACATGGTCTAGTGCAACTTTCTCACAAACAAAGTGTAGGTCTATCTCAATGTGCTTGGTTCGCTGATGTTGAACCGGATTATGAGACAGATAGATGACAGAGATGTTATCACAGTACACAATTGATGTCTGACGCAGAGGACACTGAAGTTCTAACAGTAAATTTCTGAGCCAACAAATCTCAGCTACTAAATTTGCAACGCCTCTGTACTCAGCCTCGGCACTTGAGCGAGATAGGGTAGTCTGTCGCTTGACAGACCAAGAAATCAGATTATCCCCTTAAAAAACACAAAATCCATAGGTGGAGCGTCGCGTGTCCGGACACCATGCCCAATCTGCATCTGTATATTACAACAACATGTTTGGTGCATAGGGGTATAGGTGCAAACCATAATCAAGAGTGTCCTTAATGTATCAAATGATACGCTTAAGAGCAGTGAAATGAGACTCGCTGGGGCATGCATGAATAAGCACACCTGCTGAACAACATAAACTATGTCTGGCCTGGTGAAGGTGAGATACTGGAGTGCACCTTCAAGACTCCTATACAGAGTATGATCAGAGACTGGAGCATCATCCATGTCACTAAGCTTAGATTTCGAATCAACTGGAGTAGGTGAAATTTTGCAATTCGCCATCTTAGCACTGTACACGATCTCCTTTACATACTTACGCTGACACAAGAACATGTGATTGGCAGACATGGTCACTGATATCCCCAAAAAGTAACTCAGCTTCCCCAAATCAGTCATTGCAAATTCGAATTTAAGCAAGACAATAATCTCATTTTTCAATCCGTCGGAGGAGGCAGTAAGAACAATATCATCCACGTAAAGTAATAAGTAAGCAGTACTACTACCTCGATGAAAAATAAAGAGTGATGTATCACTCTTGCTGCATACAAACCCAATCTTCAAGATATACCTGGCAAAAACCACGCACGGGGGGCCTGTTTCAGGCCATATAGTGACTTACGGAGACGGCAAACATAGTGAGGAACTACTGGATGGGTGAACCCTGGCGGCTGATGTATGTAGACTGTCTCTCTCAGATCCACATGTAAGAATGCATTCTTTACATCAAGCTGATGTATCAGCCAGTGTTTGCCCATGACAATGCTCAAAACTGTGCGGATGATAGCCGGTTTGACAACCGGGCTTCAGGTCTCACCACAATCAATACCCTCATGATGATTTGTGAAATTAGCCACAAGTCGTGCCTTATACCTCTCAAGATCTCCGCTGTCTCTGAATTTGTGACGAAATAGCCACAAACAAAGAATCACATTCACCCCCTCAAGTCTAGGTACTAGATCTCATGTGTGCTGTTTAGTTAAAGCATTGAATTCCTCAGACATAGCCGCATTCCAATTAGGGTCTTGTTTAGCCAATATAGGGTTCTTGGGAATTGGTGAAATGGTTTGGGCAGACAAGTTAAATTGGACTTTGGGTTTGAAGATTCCATGCTTTGCACGTGTTTCCATTTGGTGAGTGGGGATAATGGGAGGCTCTAAGGCGGAGGGATTTGTTGGATATGGAGAAGGAGGGGCTGACGCCGTAGGAGGCACCGCGGTGCTGGAAGGAGCCGTCGGAGGCGCCGTGATCAAGGGTCGCGGCGCTGGAGGACTGACAGACCTCTCTGATGTTTTGGCACCGCGGCGCTGTCGACGGTGAGGAAGGAACCTGTTCGCAGGAGTTGGAGCACCACGGCGCTGCCCCTTGGGGTCGCGGCGCTGACGCTGAAGAAGTGTTATGCTCTAGTTGACTTAGGATGATGGGAGAGATGTCAGACTCATCAAGAAAAGAGTAATCTTGTTTTTGGAACTGTTTAAGATTCGAAAACGGGAATGTGGTCTCGTCGAATGTGACGTGACGAGAGATGTGGATCTGACGAGTGGACAAGTCATAGCATAGATAACCCCTATGGTTCGGCGGGAAGCCTAGGTAGGCACAAGGAGTGGACCGGGGGGCTAGTTTGTGAGGGGTAGTAGAGACAAGGTTAGGATAGCATAGACAACCAAAATATTCGGAGATGATCATAAGAGGGGACTCTATGATAGAGAATTTCGGTAGGGGTCATATTGTCAAGGGTACTAGTTGGGAGAATATTGAGAACGTATTCTGACATTTTAGCAGCATAGACCCAGAAGGATGGAGGTAGGGAGACATGAATCAATAAAGTGTGAATCATATTGTTAATGATGCGTATGATTCTTTCAGCTTTACCGTTTTGAGGGGACGTGTGAGGGCAGGAGAAGCGAAAAACCATGTCATTATTAGTACAAAAGCGGTGAAACATAGAGTTGTTGAATTCACGACTGTCACGCCCCTTTTCGACCGCGACATTATCACTCTAACTCCTGCTTAGAAAAGGTTAGCAAAATAAAAATGCTAAAAGGGTGCTAAATGCTAAAAGGGTTGCTAAAAGTGCTAAGAGTTCGCGGAGTCGCCACCTAATTAGTTTGGGTGAATTAGGACACCTATATGTTAACTATGTTAAAGTCAACAGTAACTCCATTTTATGGTCTGCAAAACTAGTGTGAGATTCTGGGTAAAGGTTCTTTATTAATCTAGAGGGAAGGGGTTAGACACCCTCTAAGATCCGCTAACTTGCGGTTATCCTGCCAAATCTTGGTTGATTATTATGTTTAAAAAGATGCTGCAAGTGTTTATAAAAGAATACATTTTTTTTATAAAAGATTTATAAGAATACATGTAAGCTAGTTCTAGATAAAATATGCATTTATTATATATGCAAAGATGATTTATGCATTTATTCATTAACGAATCTTATCATAATATGCCAAATGTTTAGGAGGATTTTTAGTAAAAGAAATAAGATTTTTATGTAAATGTTAATGAAAGTCTATAATAAAATGGGTTAGAAATCTAGTAATAAAATGCTAGATACATAAACAGTTACGTGAATAAAAAAATTAAATAGTTTAGTATGACTTAAGCAATATGTGGCGAGTCTAAAGTAATTAACTTAAAGGGAATTGTTTTCTAATCTAGAGGTTCAAGGTTTAGATATTCTAAGTATTCTACTAATTAACGTAGCGTTAGACAAATAATTTACTATAAATGAATGGGGGCAGGGCCTAATTAATGAGAGTGACTCGAGGGAATGACGGTGTTATTCGCCCGCGGCTTGGAATTTCTGATGCGAGGTGGATACATATAGATGTGGATCTTCCATTTGAAGTAACTTATGATGAGTCTCGACATGAGACTATTCATTTTTGCTCCGATGCGTTTCATGTAAAAGAGAAAAAAAAAAAAGATAAGGATTAGTACATGCCCAAATTTATTTAAATAACAAACGAGCACTTGACACAGAGTTTGTATTTAAGCATGCACGCACGTAAAGACCAGCAGATGACAATATAAAATGAGAATAGGCAGCCAGCAGGTGATAAAAATAAATAAGAATGGGCAGGTATACAGACAACACAAATTAGCTTCTAATATCACACACAACACCCAACATGCCCGGCTAAAACTCTATTATGCTTTAGTCACGCTATACACAGTTGTTCTGGACATGAAAGAGACTTATTAATATATTTCAAGCTGGAGATGAGACAATTGAAATGACACCGAACAAAGGTTAAATAAAGCGAACATTTCTTCTAATAAGTACTTCTGCAAAAATACAGTCATTACATGAAAATCATGCCTAAATCGTGCTCTACCACATGAAATGGGGTGATTAAAATGACATGCCAAGCAGATACCATGGTTCAAAGTAGATGAGGACCTCTAGATAAGAAAATGTAGGTCGACTCTGTCTATTTCCAGTTTATATGAGACCAACAGACAAGCAGTTTCAGGCTGAGATTGGAACATGTATGTCCATCCCTGAGCAGTTTAGGTGGTCAAAACAGACAGGTGCATCAAGACAGGCTAATGGCTATGAAACAACAGATACAAAGTAAAACATGTCACATACTACTGCGTTAAAATTAATAGGCAACCTTCACAATACTCTAAATGAGTTGTATATTCACATATTAAGGTATACTGAATTGATTCCCATGTCGGACATGGTTTTATATTGTCATGTTTTGTGTGTAGCAGTTCACATAACTTGTATACAAGTTATGACTAGTATACTCTTCTAGACATATCTCACATAACCCTTCATGCTTTCATCTAATCCTTAGGCTGATTTCATGATTTATACTAACCTTGAGCTAGTACTTAGGCATCTATTGATCAAGTCACATACAGAAAGTCAATAGCCAATTCTGCACACTAAACAACCAGTGATCCATTTAAACCAATTTCTTAACTCCGAGAATTTTGCTCATGCTTAGCTGCTTTAACCTGATGTGATTGTTCATTACAGAGATGACATATCTAATCGCAGCAGTAAAAAGGCATAGAAATTTCACTTATTACTCATCTTAAATTAAGGTGATATAGACTGTTAATATGTCAAACATTGAGGTTGATCTATCATTAGATATCCACAAAGGTAAATCACAGAGGCAATCCACATATTTCCAAGAACTTGATAGCGAGACCATAATCGCATAAGACCTGGACGTAACTTAATCTAGCATGTTATTCTGCGACAGCCCATCAGTCAGGCTAACCGATTATTGGGAAGATGCGAATATCACACAATACATCATAGTCACGCATAAGCGGTACTCTCACTAAGTATGGATAACTTAATGAACAACGCTGAACCCAGATTAGCTAAACATGATAAACATACATGACCTTACTACAAGAATATAACAAAGGAAATTAAAATCGAGAGGAACTTGAATTTACCTTCTCCGGGCAGCGAACCGAGGCAGCGTATCAAGTCGTCGATTCACTCGAAGTTTGGTTGCTATGCGATTAAAGTTCGAAACTTCGGTTTTGGAAGCGAAAGTTGTTCTGCTGGATGCCTATTGAGTTTTTACTCGTTTTCCCGGGATGCTGATGCCTGCATATTGGGTTATTAACTGATGCTTTCTTGCCAATTTCCGATATGGATTAATGTTTTACTCCCTCGAAAATGGATGTCTTCCCCTGGTGTTTCTATTCTGCGAGAACTGATGCCCTTTTCTCTTGCCGATTTTCGATGGGTTCCTTACTGTGGTCGTGATCTTTTTGCTCCCTCTCGTCGATGTCCATTGCATGTATAAATCGCCCATTTATATAGTCCCGATTTTGGGTTCCCAATTAGGTAAATTTGAGACAGCTTTTAGGGCTAATTATATTGTGATTATTGGTACTGATTTGGACGATTTATTGTGTGATTTACGGATGATTCTCGCTATTGAGAAGAATGGTAAGTTATGGTTTTGATTTGGTATGTGATTTTAAAACTATTCTGGGAGTAATATTATGACGTGGACTACCAGATTTTCCGGCGAGAATCGCAGGGTTGGGGGTGTTGCCGACGATGAGCGGGAGTGGAGTGTGTGCGGCGGATTCTTTTAGGTTTAGGATCCTCCTTTTTTTTTTGTTGTTGCTTTGTATAAGGGAGGAGATGGGTGAGAATAAGAAAAGGGCTGATGGGCTATTTGGGTTTACGGGCTGCTGCGTTTTGGGAATTAAATGGTGGGCTTAAAAATAAAGCAAAGGGTATTGGGCTGGTAATTATTTAATTAGGTATTAGTTAATTAGTGATAAATAAATGGGGTTTTAATTATTGCTTACTATTAAAGTGACAAATGCGGATATGACATTTAAGGATTGCTTATTGCTTTTATAAATGCAACGCTATTATTTAAAATCTTGTTTATTATGTATATTTTATCATTATTTAAGTTAAAGTTAAATTATCTTAATATGACTTTAGGTGCTTTATTAATTTTAGCTTGGGTTTAAACTATTATAATAATAAATGCGGGCGTGTCATTTGATTAGTGCTTAATATTTTATAATGCGATGCTGTTATTAAAATCTTATTTATTATGCATGCTTTGCGATGTTAAATTAAAATTGAATTAATGGGGGGTTTAAATTGTAAATAATAATTATGAAACTGCTTTGAGTATTAATAAATGCGGATATAATTTTAAGGAATGCTTGATGCGATGCCATTATTAAATTATTTATTTATTTAAGTATTTATTATTATTAAAATTATTAGGAATTAATGGAAATAGAATAGGGCTTAAATTATGAATAATATTTATGCAAATAACGAATGCGGACGTGAGACTCAAAGTGTTTAATACTCTACGTAAAATGCGATGTCATTATTAACTCGCTTATTTATGCATGTATTAATATTTTATTGTTGCATTTTATTATTATAAAATTGTTAAAATTATTTTGGAAATTTAGTGTAATTTTATAGTTAATGATTGGACGAGAGGGTCAAAATTGGGTGTCAACAAAAAATATTATCGCACTGAAAAGATTTTATACCTTTTTCAAATTGTGTTTGAATGAATGTTCAAAATTTAGAAAATACTTCCGAATTAATTTTGAGAGGATACAACCAAACAAAGTGAGAAAAGTCATCTAGTAGGATAAGATAGTATTTATGACCGAGAGAACTAGCAACAGGTGATGTCCATAAATCAGCATGTACAATATCAAAGGGTGCAAAAGTAACACTAGTGGATGACTTAAAACGGAAGACGAGTATGTTTGCTTAAAGAACAAGAAACACAGTTTTGAAATGCCCGCTAGAGAGACGGCAGAGCTAGATCTGGCAGCGGAGGTGGGAGTGAATAGATAGAGATCCCCCGTGCTATTGCATCTCGTAAGAGGTGTCCCCGTATGAAGATCCTTCATAATGAAACCATAAGGGTCAAAATCAACAGAGACCGAGTTATTACGAGTGAATTTGCGGATAGAGATTAGATTCTTAATCATATGTGGCGCATATAGGGCATTTTTAAGGGGGAATGGATGAGGAGGTGGTGTGTAGGATGTACCATAACCCTTTATTGGAATGCGGTGGCCACTACCAAGTGTCACAAATTGAGGATGTTTTAAATCAAACAGTTTGGGAATATTACCTGCAGACCGGGTGAGGTGAGAAGTGGCTCCGGAGTCCATGTACCAGTTGTTGTCGTTGCATGTTGAGGCATTTGAAGGCGCCCGACCTAACTCGGCAGGTGTCATGCTTGACGCAGTGCCGTGCGAACTACGCGCGCCGCGGCTCAATCGTATCGTTAGGCGCCGCAACGCTGAAATGATTCTGCGGGCCCTGTTGGTGTTGTTGCTGGTTCTACTGTCCGCGACCCTTGCCACGACCACGGCCTCCTATGCTGCGGCCCTTGCCACCCTTTCCACCGCGTCCCTGCTGCGATTGAGAGATTTCTGACGGCGTTGGATCTTGAGGGCGCGTTTCGACAGCTAACGCCTTCTGATTGTGCTCATCGTGCTTAGCACATCGAGTTTCTTCGAGCAACAACTGCGAGCGAGATTTGTTAAAATTGGGAAGAAGATCTGCCTGTTGAATCATGGTGACTAACGTATCGTAGTCACCTTTGGGAAGGCCTGCAATAAATTGCAACACCATCTTAGTGTCCGAGACAGGCGTGTCGACGTTGGAGAGTCGATCCGCCAGTAGTTTAACTGTCTGCAGTACTCGGTCATGTTGGAGAAATTTTTAAGGCGTGTATTGTTAAATTGTTCCTCCATATACACCGCACGATTGTGCTCGTTATCTTGGAAATTTTCCTCCAAGAGGTTCCATAAATCAAGGGCTGTGGCGCCAGATTTCATGATAGTAAGAAGAAGATCCTGAGAAATACTATCATAAATCCACTGTTTGACGTCAGGCGGCGTAAGTAGACTCATCAACCTCCGGAGGGCGCGGAATAGTGTCATCGATGTGGTCAAGCACGTTATAGAGACATGTGTGATTACGAAACAGTTCAACCCAAGGAGAATACTGATTGTTTTCTTTATCAAGAAGAATGAGAATATAATTCTTGATGTTGGTAACAGTTAGGGCGGGATGAAAAGAGGATGACAACGTGATTGTGGATTTGTGGAGGTGGAAGGGTCAGAAAGTGTGGAAGAATCAGGGATAGCCATTTAGAGAAGAGATGAATGAAGAAAAAAACTTATAAATTAGGGGTAGGGCCGCGGCGAGATCCGAGAGGGGAGGGTGTTCTCGGCGGCAAAGAAGAAAAAATTCTAGGGTTTTATGTGTTTGGCTCTTGATACCATGTAAGATGATATTAATCCCCCTTAGGGAGTCTTCTCATTAATATCAAAATATATATAGAATACAATATTCATCCCTTATACAATAAGAATCCTAAGCCTATATAAAAGAGGAATACTAGGAGAAGAACAAGTACCTGACTGCCTTTAATATTACGTTAAAGCTGTTGAAAGATTCCTTCAAACAAGCAACTGCTTTATTTTTCCAGCATCTGCTTATTGCAATTTGACTCTCTTTTTTTTTTGCTCTATTTTGTAGGGCCAATCAAACATTATTTTTCCTAGATATTTGCCAGCAGATTCCTCTTGAATTTTTTTCTTACTACCAGTTCCTCCACTATTCTTTTGGCTGATTCACCCCCCTTTGTTAGGTATCATTTAGATTCTTATTTTTAAAAGTTGTACAAAACCTTAGAAAATTATCCTTCTAAACAACGGTAACACGGGATTAATGTTTATTCATATGTTGTTCAACCTTATCAACAAAATATTAGACATTACGCAAATTTAAATTGACGTCTAACGTTTTTTCTCATAAATTTTTCAGTTTTGCTCAAAAAGAATCTCTTAATCGTGATCTAAAAGGTTAATAAGTTGCAAAAAAATTCAAAAGAATAAGTCATTTACTAAACAATTATCCCAAAAAGTTACCACAAACGAAAATTTCTCAATTCTTTTCCCTTTCGTAATCTATGATAATATATAGTAACAACCTTGTCATCTCTTTGAACTTTCCTCGAAATTGGCTAATCGAATAACAAATGATTAGATGAGAAGGTGCATAACTAATAATTGCTCATGAATTTTGTATGTTTCTTGATTTAGATAAGGGAAAGGGAAACATTTTTAAGGGCCACTATAAATAAAATTGAGTGAGTCAATAAACAACTCATGCAGAAGCCAGAAGAAGAGATTGATGACCGCAAGGCCACGCGAGTTCGATCCTCATAAACCTTTCGGTTGGCGCACACACATGGCTTGCAAGTGTGGTTTACATGGCGACGTGGTTTGCGGCTCTGCGTCGGCCGGGTTTCTGTCTGCACTGAAAGAAAAGAAGTGGCCATGCCTTCATCAAAAAAAAAAAAAAAGAGTGAGTCAATAAACATAATGATGTTGAATTTGCTGATTTTTCAGTTATACAAATTGCTTGGCCAAGTAGTGAAACATTATCGAGTTGGGGTACGTACCTGTCTCTATTGGATTTATTATCTCAATAATGCTATTATAATAGAATAGTTTGTGCAATTATTAATCATTGGATGTGCATTTGACGTAGAATTTCTTTTTAATTAACCCTTTTATTTACTCTGTTTTATGAAAATATTAAACTTTTATCCTGAGATGCGAGGATTCAATGACATAACATTGTTAATGTAGATTTATATAGTCGACTCAAATTTATTTGAGATTGAAGTGTAATGTATCGTGTTGTTACTGTTATTATTATCATCCCGTATTAACTTTTATTTCTTGGTCAAAGGGTGAAGTTATTAAGTCCAATGATATAACTAATAAAATAGAAAAATTTGGTTGAGTTTATGTGCATGTTTGTCAGTGTATTGGTAGCGTGGTTTTGAGGTTATTGCGTCGATCAGAGTTTCTGCATGTTCGAAAGAGTAAGCGGGCTTCGCCAACAAAAAAAAAAAAATATTGAGATTACAAGGCCGTAACTATATATTAAATAGTGCGGCTGATTAATGAACTTTATCCACTAAGATAATAAAGTGAAAAAAAGAATTGACTATATTAATATAACGGAATTTTATCTAGTAATAGTAAAGTCACAAAACTTTACCAGTATTGCAATAACGTCTCATTAATAATTAGAGTTTGTGGTTATAGTGATTAATACTCTTATAATCGATAAAATTTAATTACTTTTATGTCACAAAAGTTAATATTATAATTTTAATATTATACTTGGTAGATAAAATTCAACGTCACACTGAAAGAAATAATTCCAAATAGCTATTATTGTAGTTAAGAAGTTTATGCTAAAAAGTATATTCAACTTTTGACTAATAGATATAAAGAACTAATCAGAAGTTTCATTTTAGATGATAAAACAAAACTTAATACAGTAAATACTAAATTAATTTTATTTAATGGATCGAACTTTTGTTGGTTTTTGGTCCATCTTTGGATACCCATTTTTATCACTTGGCATGACGCATATCGATCTTACTTTAGGAAAAGCTATAACAATCTTTAAACATAATCAGATCATTTATAAATAGTATTCGAGCCACAACGCTAATGCATGAGTTTAACAGGAATGTTCTTTGTTGAAAAATATACTGTGTTAGTATTTAGTAGGGCAAACATAATTCTTTTGTATATACAAAACTTAAAACTCTTATAATTTTAGCTGATATCTGTTGCTTTACATTTCTTTTCTCTTGAAAAAAAAGTTCTTAAATGTTACGTTGTATACATTTTAGTTAATGACTATGTTGTTATGAAAAAATATTACAAGAATATTCTCGTATCATTGTATATCCTTTATATTAGGTAAATTTACATTCTGATTGTAATTAGGAAGATTAGTTATCAAATTTGTAGCCATATAAATAATTATGTAACATTATATATATTGTACACAATGAAAGACAAAGAACATATTTCTGGTATCAGCAACCAAACCCTAAAAATTCCTATCCTAGTCGTCAGCCACCTTCTCCTCTCTTTTCTTGAATTTCACGGCAATCCCTACCCTTCTCTTCCCCAAAATTCTCAATGGATGAACAACCGAAATTCTATCATGCTCTTGCTGTTAACAACATCAAAACTTCATCTCTATTACACTTGAGATGAAAAAAGTCCACTACTCCTCCTGAGCGGAATTATTTAAGATCCGTTGTTGTGTGTACAAAGTCATCGACCACATCATCCCTCCTAAATTCAAGACCACTGTCGAGCCTTTGGGGACATATGATGGTTCTAACGATGAACTTTGGTCACCTAGATGTTGTTCTATAATGGATCTACAGAACAATTTCGAATGATCTATTACATACGATCATTGAAACCGACGCCACTGCACGACAAACATGAGAGCATTTGGAGAGTATTTTTCATGATAACAAGACATAACGTGCCTTGTATTTGAAAATTAATTTAAGGATATTCAGTAGGACGATTTTCCTAATGCGTCGGCCTATTGTCAAGAACTTAAGATGATTGTCGATCAACTCTCAAACATTGGTGCACCGATCACAAATCAATGATTGGTAATGCAACTCATTGTGGGTTTGAATGAAAATTATGACGGCATCGCTACCATCCTCTAAAAAAACATACATTGTCTCCATTCTATGAGGCTCGTTCAAGACTTATCCTTGAAAAAACTCAAAAAACCAAATGAACTACGACTAATGCGAACATCACCGATGCCGCCCTCGTCACTACCGACGACCCATCTGCCGACGAAAGTGGCTCGAGTTCTGGTTTACACAACCGGCAGCCCACATATCCAAAATGTGGCATGCCTTTCCGGAATCACCACAGAGGAAAAAATTCTGGCAAAGGTCGTGACAGCCATGGAGGGAGAAACAGCAGTGGCGGAAGGGGACAACCACTGCCGGCCAGCAGCCACCCACAGTGGCATCGGTAGTAGCAGCAGTCTCCGAAGTGGGCTGCCTATCTGTCATGGCTTGTGTGGGCCCAACCGACTTGGGTTGTTCCATTGTGCCCCTACCCGAAGTCCTCCTGGGCACAACCTCCGGCCCCACATCCCCAGCCCAGCATTCTCGGCGCACAGCCACAATAGGCATATAGTGCACAAGTCTCTCCTTCTTCAACCTACACACCGACGAATATTGATACACTTATGAACACGATGTATCTCAATGTTCCAGATGACAACTGATACATGGATACTGGTGTCACATCTCATATGACGGCATCCCAACGTACTCATATAAATAATAATATTACTATTGGTAGTGGATAAGACATTTCTATTCGAGGTTATGGACAATCATCCATCTCCCCTACCACATCCATCGTTAGTTTTAAATAATGTCCTTCATGCCCCCAAAACTTATCAAAATCTAATCTATGTGCATCGTTTCAAACGACAATAATGTTTTCCTTGAATTTGATCCTTTTAGTTTTCTGTGAAGGACCTTATGAGAGGGATGCGAATAATGAGATGTGACAGCATTGGGGACCTTTATCTTATCACCACCACCGTCGGCCATCCAACCTCCTCTCCGTCAACCTTTGTAGCTCTTTTGTCTTTGTAATGACATAATAGATTAGGACATCCGGGAGATTCTATTTTACATTCTCTTAGCAAAAATATATTTATTGATTGCAAACATGTCTCTTATCCTCTTGTTTATGAATCTTGCGTTTTTGGAAAATATGTCAAATTGTCATTTTATTTTTCATTCACTTGTACTTTAATGTCATTTGATATCAGACACAATGATTTATGGACTTCTCCTATTTTAAGAACGGTCGGGCAAAAATATTATGTGTTGTTTTTGGATGATTATTCCAACTTTCTATGGACTTTTCCCATTGGTAATAAGTCTCAAGTCTATTCTATTTTTTCTTCCTTTAGTGCTTTAATAAAGACACAATTTGAAAAGAATATCAAATGTTTTCAATGTGACAATGGAAGGAAATTCAATAATCAACAATTCAAATTTTTCTGCGTCAAACATGGCCTTGTTTTTTATTTTTCCTGTACACACACCTCTCCATAAAATAAAAAAGTCGAACGAAAAATTAGAACTAGAAATAACTTAATTTGTTCCCTCCTTGCTCACGCGTATATCCCTCCATATTTTTAACATTACGCTCTCTCAATGACAATCCATCTCTTGAACATTCTCCCAAACAAGTCTCTCAAACACAAGTCTCCCACTCACGTTCTCTATCTTCGGGATCCTTCCTATAAGCATTTATAAAATTTTCGGATGTCTATGACACCCCCTCTATCTATCCACTCAAATCAACAAGCTACAAACGCGGTCATCCTCATGTGTCTTTCTTGGTTACCCCCTCCCCCCAATCATCGAGGTTACAACTGTTATGACTTTTCAAGCTGAAAAATAATTAGACATGTCATATTCGATGAGTCCCAATTCCCCTTTGTCAAAATTAATCCTCCATTTTTGAATTTCTATGACTTCTTAAATGATGACCTAAATCCCCTTCTAATTCATCACTTGCCAAAATCAGTCGCTACCATCACTGACACTCGACCCAATCACCGTTGTCCCGAGTCGGGAAGCCCATCCAGTCGCTACCATTCCATCCCACCATTCACGGCACCCCGATAGACAATGGAAACACGTGTTATGCACGACATTTCAACCCCAAATGACTATTTAACTTGTAAAATTCGGTTGCCCCTTCACCTCTTTCTCGAAATTCAAAAAATACCTTGTCCGATCCTAATTGGAAAAATACAATGATTGACGAATATAATGTTCTTATTAAAAATAAGACATGAGATCTAGTACCCCCATCATCCTGATGCTAATATTATTCATTCTATATGGATTTTTTGACATAAAAATAAATCTGATGATTTTTTTTAGAGGCACAAGGCCCGTCTCATAGGTGATGGTAGGTCTCAACAGGTAGGAGTGAATTGTGATAAAACTTTCAGTCCGGTGGTGAAACCAGCGACTATTCGACCTTCTCAATATTGCTTTGTCCAAATCTTGACACATTCATCAGCTTGATGTCAAAATACTCTCTTGCATGGGGACCTTCACAAAAGCGTTTATATGCATCAACCTTTGGGATTCAGTGATTCAGTTCATCCTGATTATGTGTGTCATTTAAAGAAATCACTCTATGGACTGAAACAGGCTCCTCGTGTATGGTACCAACAGTTTGCTGATTTTGTATCCTATATCAGTTTTTCACATAGCAAATATGATCACTCATTGTTCATCTGTGACAAGGGTAATGACATGGCATACATCCTATTATATGTTAATGATATCATCCCAAATGTATCTTCTAATGCACTTCGTCGATCCATTATGTCACTTCTTGCCTCTGAGTTTGCTATGAAAGATTTGGGCCCCATAAGCTATTTTTTGACATTGCTGTTACGAGACATGCATGTGGCTTATTTTTTTTTCCAAAGAAAGTACGCCGAAGATATCCTTGACCGAGCAGACATGACGTCTTGCAAACTGACTCACACATCGGTGGACACTAATTCCAAACTCAGTGTCTCTTCGGGTTCTCTATATGCCGACTCGACTTACTATCGCAGTTTAGTATGAGCATTGCAGTATCTCACCTTCACAAGACTAGATATGTCCTATGTCGTGCAACAAATATGCTTACATATGCATAGCCCGATGAATGAACATATGAATGCACTCAATGTATTTTGCGATATGTACAAGGTACTGTTCACTTCGGCCTACATCTGTACAAGTCCACACTCTCTGATCTCACCGCGTATTCTGATGTTGACTAAGGTAGCTGTCTGGACACTCGTTGATCCACATCAGGTTACTGTGTCTTCCTCAGAGATAACTTTCTTTCTTGGTCTTCTAAAAGACAACCTACTCTGTCTCGATCCAGTGTTGAATCCGAGTTCATAGGAGTAGCGAATGTTGTTTCTGAGTCTTGTTGGATACGCAACCTTCTGCTGGAACTTCACTGCCTAATCTGCAAGACTACATTGGTCTATTGTGATAATGTCAATGCAATATATCTCTCCAGCAATCTCGTTCAACATCAGTGCACTAAACATATCGAAATGGATATTCACTTTGTACGTGAAAAAGTGGCTCATGGACAAGTTCGTGTCCTTCATGTTCCTTCCTGATATCAGATTGTTGACATATTTACTAAAGGACTTTCGCGCATACTTTTTGATGATTTTCGAGTCAGTCTCAACGTACGAGAACCTCCCGCTTCAACTGCAGGGGTGTAATAGAAATTACAAGAATATTCCCGTATCATTGTGTAACATTATATACATATTATACACAATAATCAATAAAAGGCAGAAAACATATTTCTTCAACCAACACTTTTTCCATCCAACTCTTAATCCAGTTTGGAAAGTGATACAGAAAAGAGTCATTTTAATCTATTAAATTGAAGTTATATATATTAATAATAAATAGTTATATGTACTACTTAAGGGTATAAATTAACAGTTAATGAAGTAGTGAAAACAATTTGAAATCATGTCTAAATCCTAACCGAGACAAAAAGCACTAAGTAATCTCTTATATTTACGTACACATTAAAATATTAGGTGATTTGTTTTATTTATATAAGTCAATTACGGAAGTAGGTGGACAGAAGTGGTTCAACGGAATCACTATGGTCGAAAAATTATATTTACATAAATAGGGTAAAGACAAACTTTTTTTATTATATATAAGTTGGTGAATCACTTTAACATAAGAAAAACAAAGTTTGATACATCAACGGTCTCTTAAACTTGTCAATAAATTTCATATAGACACTCGACATATCGCTTGTTCAAATTGAGCATGTGAATACATAATAAAGTGTTCTTATAATACTCTCGGTTCAAGTTTTGAAATAACATTTGAGTGTGTTCTCAAATGTCATTAGATAGTTAAGTTAACCACATAAAATATGTCATCTCCTTTAAGTATACATATTAGCCTTAACTGTGGAAAATCATGAGGTGTTACTGGTTTATTGAGATTTATGTGTATAAGCAAAAAAAATGATATATTTTAAGTGGTTAACTTATCTATGTAATAAATATACTTGATAATACGCACAAAAGTTTTTTCATGTTTTAGTACTAATTTCATGTTTTAGCACTTGAGAATACGCGGAATTATCATTCTTTAGTACTTATTTATTTTTTTGACAATAAAATGTGAATTATTACCATATCAACAAATCAAACAATTACACCTAAGGAAGCACTAGCCTCCAGAAATCTAATTACATAAACCATCTATGAATTGAAGAAACTTCCTACCTTTCTTAGAATTCTTATATATCGGTAACCTTTTCCTAATTACATATTGTATCTGGTGTAATATAAAGTTGCTCCAAAAAGCGAAATCTCCCACCCCAGTCCGACAAATCAGGAGGAGGTGTACACTCTGCCGCCTAAAATTTTTGTGGTTTCTTTTCTAGTAATTTTTTTACTCCACGGCTGATTTAGGTTTAGATGGACAAAATTGTATATCTTTATATAATGATAAATATAAAAATTAAAAAAAATAATCTCTAAATTATTCTTATTAATGAAAGACATATATATATATATACAAGTTACAAGGAAGATTTTCTTCCTATTCTACTTAGAAATTTATATTCTATAAGAATACTAATTTTACAATTATGATAATATTACACTACTAATTAAGGTACAAACCTAAGTCTAATATTCACCAAATATACAAAGGAAAGGAAAGGGCCCCACACGTGAAGACTCTCGGCTGGGCCACTTCGACTGGGCCACTGCTGGGCTGGCCCATATGCTTTAACACACCCCCGCAGTTATAGCGGACGGCCTTACGTCTGGAGATCGTTTCTAAAATCTTCAAAAGGATGAGGAAGACCTTTGTAAAGATGTCTGCAATATGATATCTGGAAGGGACATGACAGACGCGTACTTGTCCTTTAGCTACCTTCTCTCGAACAAAGTGAATATCCATCTCTATGTGTTTAGTACGCTGATGTTGAACTGGATTACCAGAAAGGTAGATGACACTTATATTATCACAATACACCAAGGTAGCCTTCTCAATAAGACAATGAAGCTCTAAAAATAGATATCGTAACCAACATGACTCGGAAACCACATTGGCTACCCCTCTATACTCGGCCCTTGCACTTGAACGTGAAAGCGTGGATTGACGTTTGGCAGACCATGAGACCAAGTTATTACCTAAAAACATGCAATAGCCAGACATAGACCGTCTGGTGTCAGGACAACCACCCCAATTAGCATCAGTATATGAGACTAGTGTAGACGTCGACGAAGGATACAAATGCAAGTCATACTCAAGTGTTCTCTGAATGCACCTAAGAATGCGTTTGAGCGCATTTATATGTTCAACTCTGGGATCATGCATAAACAAACACATATGATGTACGTCATATGTAATATCAGGTCGCGTGAACGTCAGATACAGAAGGGCGCCTGCAAGACTACGATAGCGGGTCAGATCCTCATAGGGAGAGCCAGCTGCAGCACCCAACTTGGATTTAGTATCAACTGGAGTAAAAATGGGCTTACAGGATGACATCCCAACCCTTTCAATGATCTCTGCTGTATACTTTCTCTGTGACAAGAACAATTCACTTGCATGACGGGTTACATCAATCCCCAAAAAGTAATTCAAGGGGCCCAAGTCCTTCATGGCAAACTTAGAATCGAGCATTGTCATAATAGACTTGCGCAAAGCATCAGAAGAGGCAGTCAAGATAATATCATCAACGTATAATAGTATATAAGCCATGGAAGATTCTCGACGATATATGAATAATGAATTATCAGACCTGCTGTGAGAAAAATTCATAGTCGAAACAAAATCAGCAAACCTCTTATATCAAGCCCGTGGAGACTGCTTAAGCCCATACAAGGACTTCTTCAATAGACAAACATGATTCGGATATCTAGTATCCCTAAACCCCAAAGGCTGATGCATATACACTGTCTCCTGAAGATCATCATGTAGGAAAACATTCTTCACATCTAGATGATGAATGGACCATGATTTTGAAAGAGCCAAGCTGAGCACAGTGCGGATGGTAGCCGACTTGACCACCGGGGTAAATGTCTCACCACAATCCACACCAACCTGCTGAGTCTTACCATCACCTACAAGTCTAGCCTTATGCCTTGCAAATTAACCATCAGAATTTTCCTTATGAACAAAAATTCACATAGACCGAATAATATTAACACCAGATGGACGATGTACCAACTCCCATGTCTTATTATCAATAAGAGCATTATATTCTTTGGTCATGACAATTTTTCAATTAGGGTCATTTAAGGCAGACACATGATTACAGGGTAAGAGATATATAAGAACATTAGAATTCAAATTAAAATGTCTTTTAGGCTTAAAATACCTCGTTGACTGCGAGTGACTGGACCATGACTCTGGGCTGGAGTGGGGGAATTTTGGGAATTTTGAGGAATTTTGGGAATTACAATCGAAGGCGCCGCGGCGATAGAGGCAGGGGCCGCGGCGCCAGAAGAGCTGCAGAGCTCGCTGAAGTTTTGGCACCGTGGCGCCTCTGTGCAGGGCCGCGAATGTAAAGTCCGGGAAAAAATAATAATATATAGTTGTTGGTTGGTTTAATAAAAATATATATTTCATAATCTTTTTATAAGGACTACATGGCATGTTAGAAATCTATTAGTTGGCAAAATATATAATTCATAACCTTTTTATAAGGACTACATGGCATGTTAGAAGTCTATTAGTTGACAAAATATATAATTCAAGCCTTAAAGACTTCAAGAATTAACCACATTAAAAAAAATCTGCATACACATTTCTTTGGTAAGGAAACAACCTACTTCCCTTCCTCTCCCCTTTAACTCCCCTCCACTCTTGGCTTTCCCCCTCCCATAAGTTATACAAACACCCTTACTTATACATTATACTTGGCACAAACAAAGGACTAGCACAAAGAATACAAAATCAGAAAAAAAAACAAGTGAACAAGAAGAGGAAAAATCTGAAAAACATCAAGAGAGGAAGGAGAACAAAAATAGGAATACTAGGGAGCAAGGATCACTTGTAGCAACAGAACAACAATCATTTTCACGCTTACAAGGTGAGTTTTCTCACTCAGAAATTCTTGGTAACATCCTTTATTTTTAGTTCAATACATGTTAGAATAAGAATTGAGTGTTGAAAAGAAATATTGAACTTTTGATTGTTTAGACAACTAGTTGCGTCATGAACTTTACGAACTGTTCTCACTGAGTTATAATTGTTAGAATTTGATGAAATTCGGAGGAATTGTACACCTCTCTAATATGATCATATAGAACCAAAAATGAGGTAAAATGGACGTACGGTTTGAAAGTTATCATAGTTCAAAGTTCCTGCCTTAGATTTGGTCGAAATTCGGAAATGCATAATTACGGACTGTTTTTATTGAGTTTTACTTATTAGAATTATATGAAAATTTACATGGTTGTAAGTCTCTCTGTTACGGACAGATATATATAAATATTTATTAAAACGGACTTACGAGTTGAGAGTTATTGTAGTTTGAAGTTGCTGCCTCGGATTCGTCGGAATCCAGAAGGGCAGAACGTTGAAACGTAAAACTGTACTAATCTGTGGGGAATATGAAAATTGTTTCTAAATGAAAGTTCTAGATCTCTTTGTTGTGGACATTTTGAGACCTTACGGGGGTCTATCCGACTTACGGATTGAGAGTTATCGTTGTTTAAAGTTTCTGCCTCGGATCTATCGAGATTCAGGAAGGGCAGCGAATAAAAGTGTAAAACTGTACCAAATGGTACATAATATGAAAGGATGGTTCACATGGAGACGTGTAACTCTCTGTTCTCGTCGTTTTGAGATTTTATGGGGCTTGAACGGGTTTACAGATTAGGAGTTATGACTATTCTAAGATTGGGTGTTGTTTAATAAATATTCTGCCGAAATAAATTTCATGTGGCTGTTTTGAGGATAAATTTGTGTTAGTTACCCAAAGTAGTTTTAAATGAAATTTGGTACAGTGAAAGATCCCCGTCTTACCTTAGTTTCCGCTTGAGAAACACCTTAGTTGGAGTTATGGTTAAAAAGTTATAATCGTTACAAGTATGAATGACAGAATGTTAGAAAAGAGAATAGTATTTATTTGATCTTCTGAAAAATATGAAAAGTGAATACGTGTTCACATAAATATATAAATATATAATGGATCGGGTTGCGCCGCAACAAAAGCGTAAAGTGAATACGCGTTCACAAATACGTAAACATAATGGATCGGGTTGCGCCGCAACAAAACGTAAAGTGAATATATGTTCACAAATACGTAAATATAATGGATCGGGTTGCACGCCGCAACAAAGCGTAAAGTGAATACGCGTTCACAAATACGTAAACATAATGGATCGGGTTGCGCCGCAACAAAAGCGTAAAGTGAATATATGTTCACAAATACGTAAATATAATGGATCGGGTTGCACGCAACAAAGCGTAAAGTGAATACACATTCACAAATACGTAAACATAATGGATCGGGTTGCGCGCGCAACAAAGCGTAAAGTGAATACGTGTTCACAAATACGTAAATATAATGGATCGGGTTGCACGCAACAAATATGAAAGATGAATACGTGTTCACCTATATATAAATATGAAAAGTGAATACGCGTTCACAAATATATAAATGTAATAAACATGTGGAAATGCGAGGAATGTCTTAACGTATAATACGAGATAAAATGAAGTGTTAGTTAAACCGAGAATTTCCTATGAGGAGTTGTTGCATATTTAAAGATGTTGTAACGATATGTTTTTGCAATATGCTTATTACGTTATAATGTGATTGCACTTGGAATATTGTGGTGTTACTTTGAATTGCAGGTAAGGTTCTCACTCACTTGGATGGTAGGTGACTCTTTATTTAACATGTTTTGAAAGCGTGATAGAGGAAAGGCTCCACGCCAAGGCTAGCGATCGTCCGCGACCTCTTGTCATACCAAGTCCATTGCCGGGCTTGGTACTCGTCGAGTTCGTAATGTCGGTTCCAGTGTCTCGAAATGCCGTGTGGAATGGTCTCCTTCCAACTTAGAATAATATTTGTCGGTATGTCTATGTAGAAACAATATTTGCAGTATGGGCTCGCGTTATATTTTCAATAAAGTCATAAACAAATTTCTTTATTGTTATTTTTATTAATAGCTCCGTATTTGAATATAAGTTTAAATTTCTAAATAAAGAGAATTAAATGGTGCTCCTGGTGGAAAATAATTGTCCAGGTGCCATCACGCCCTAAGTAAAGACTTAGGAAAATTTGGGGCGTGATAAGTTGGTATCAAAGCTAAACCAGGTTAGGAGATTCTAGGAAGTTTCTTCGAGTTGGGTGTTTGAACGGTTACTTATTGCGACGGTGTGCGCGCTTAGTAGTAAGTAAACGGAATAACATCCTACGTTTCACTTCTTTCATACTCTTCTCGTGCCTATCTTGAGTCTTTTCAAAGACTTGGTTCTCGTACTACCTCCTTCAAAGGATTGTGGAAGGGAGTGTACAACGATAAAATAACCAGATGTGACTGCACCACCGACCGAAAAGGTAGGAGAGATTTACTTTAAGTAAGATAAGTAAGGACAAGTGACTTGATGCTATGGTTATTAGTATCTTGGAAGTTTTATATAAAAAAAAAAGTCATTCGTTTTAAAAGAGTATAAGTATGTAGTACTTGAGATTAAATTTCCGGATTCTTTTATTAAGACATGTTAGTGCCTTAAGTGAACTAAAATGAGAGGATATATTAATAATGTCAATAAGAAGTTAGGGGATTTCTTGACTTACTTATGTTATGTAGGATAGCCGGTTGAGCTAGGGTAAGAGTATAAATGAGGTAAACCCCAAGACGTTATACCACATTCTCCGTGGTAAGAGTATAAATGAGGTAAACCCCAAGACGTTATACCACGCCTGCAGGGTAAGAGTATAAATGAGGGCAAGCCCAAGACGTTATACCACTTTCTCGTGGTAAGAGTATGAATGAGGAAAGCCCCGAGGCGTCATACCACATTCTCCGGGTAAGAGTATGAATGAGAAAGCCCAAGACGTCATACCACCTGTGGTAAGAGTATAAATGAGGAAAATCCCAGACGTTATACCACTGTTAGTGGATTTGCTACCCATGATGCGAAGAATATCCTCACGTCGACTTATTTCCTACCTTAGGTCTCAAAAGTTATTAAGGAGTCACAAAGTGAGATGCGCATATCTGGCTAATATAGTAGATACCCAAAAAGAGTCCCCAACGGTGCATGATGTCCCTATTGTTTGAAAAATTTCGAAGGTTTTTTTCCTGAAGATCTCCCAGGCCTTCCTCCGGATAGAGAGGTGGAGTTCGCTATAGAGTTAATTCTGGGTACAAGACCTATTTCTATTCTTCCATATCGAATGGCCCCAGCTAAATTGAGAGAGTTAAAAGAACAATTGAAGGATCTTCTGGATAAAGGATTTATAAGGCCTAGTGTTTCCCCCTGGGGCGCACCAGTCCTTTTTGTGAAGAAAAAAAAAGATGGATCACTCCGAATGTGCATCGATTATCGACAACTCAATAAGGTCACGATCAAGAATCGATACCCATTACCAAGAATCGATGATCTTTTTGACCAACTTCAGAGAGCCAATTATTTTTCCAAGATTGATCTTCGTTCGAGATATCATCAGATGAAAATAAATCCGAATGATATATCAAAAAGCGACCTTTAGGACTGATATGGCCATTATGAGTTCTTGGTCATGTCTTTCGGATTAACGATGCCCAAGGCTTTTATGGATCTAATGAACATAATCTTTAAACCATTCTTGAATTTGTTCGTAATTGTATTTATAGATGATATCCTAATTTCTGACAAGTGTGTTGAAGAGCAGGGAAGAGCATCCGAGGTAGTGCTTCAAGTCTTGAAACAGGAGAAACTATATGCTAAATTTTCAAAGTGTGAATTTTGGTTGGAAAAGATAGCCTTTTTGGGTCATGTTGTGTCAAGGGATGGAATTATGGTAGACCCCCAGAAGATAGAAGCAGTGAAGAACTGGCCAAAATCGACCACTCAAGCGAGGTTAGAAGTTTCTTGGGTTTGGCTGGGTTTTATAGAAGTTTCGTAAAGGTTTTTCTAGTCTTCACGCTCTTTTGACCCGGTTGACTCAAAAGCGGTTAAGTACCGATGGTCGAAGCATGTGAAGCAAGTTTTGAAACTAAAGGAATTGTTGACTCTTTGCACGATCCAACCTTACTATCGGGACAAGAAGGGTTCACAGTCTATTGCGATGCCTCTAGAGTTGGGTAAGGATATGTCTTGATGCAGTTTGGAAAGGTTATTGCGTATGCATCTAGACAATTGAAGATACATGAGAAGAATTTCCCAACTCATGACTTGGAATTGGCCGCGGTAGTGTTTGCCTTATGAATATGGAGACACTATTTGTATGGTGTGCATGTGGATATATTCTGAGATCATAAGAGTTCTGATGCATAACCACATAAAAGGATTTGAATCTCAGACAAAGAAGATGGTTAGAGTTGCTTAAGGATTATGATCTTAGCATTCTTTACCATCCGGAAAAGCTAACGTGGTAGTTGGCGCTCGGTAGGAGATCAATGGGCGCTGGCTCATTTGGCGATACAAAGAGAGGTATCGTTCGTGAGGTACAAAAATTGTGAAACCTCGGAGTTAGTTTAATCGAGGTCGGTGAAGGCACGCGGTGGCGGTACATGATACCTCTCGATGCGCCTTAGTGCGAAATAAAAGAAAGTCGGTTTGAGGATACGAAATTTGTTAGATTCCGGAGAGGATTCAACATGGAAAACCTTCACGATTTACATTAGAAGAAAATGGCGGTACCGCCGGTATAAGGGTAGGTTATGTGTTCCTAAGGTTAATGATCTAAGGAGGAAGATCTTAGATGAGGTCACAACACAAGATATTCCATTCATCCGTGGTCAACAAAATGTATCAGACCTCAAGGCAAATTCTTGGTGGGACGGGATGAAGAAAGACGTTGCGAGTTTGTCGAATGTGTCTTATATGTCAGGTGAAACTGAACATCAAAAACTGGCGGATTACTTCAGACATTGGAGTCCCCATGTGGAAATGGGAGGCGATTCATATGGATTTAAATGGCCGGTCTACCGAAACTCGAGAAGGGTATGATTCTATTTGGGTGATTGTTGATCGCTTTACAAAGTCAGCCCATTTCTTACCGGTCGAGACTACGTATCGCGCACCACGATGCGCAATTTATTTGAAGGAGATTGTGCGGTTACAGATTCCTTTACAAATTATTTGGATAGGGTTCCCAATTCACCTCACACTTTTGGCAAAGTTTCCAGCAGGGTCTCGGGACAAAAGTTAAGTTAAGCACGACTTTCCACCCGCAAACAGATGGGCAAGCTGAGCGAACAATTCAAACACTTGAGGACATGTTGCGATCTTGTGTGTTAGATTTTCAGGGAAGCTGGTTGGACCATCTATGTCTAATTGAGTTCGCCTACAACAATAGTTTTTACTCTAGCATACAAATGGCCCCGTTTGAAGCATTATATGGACGAAAATGTAGGTCTCCACTTGGATGGTTCGAGGTGGGTGAGGCAGCATTCGGACACAAGTCATTCAAGAAACAAATGATAAGGTACAGATGATTCGGGAGCGGATCAAAACAGCTCATAGTCGTCATAAGTCCTATGCGGATCATCGGAAAAGAGATCTTGAATTTCCAAGAGAGGGAGAAAGTATTTTAAAAGTGTCCCCAATGAAGGGAGTGATGCGCTTTGGTAAGTGATCGGTGTATTTTTTATACACCTTTTGAGTCTGTTTTAGTTAGTCTTTTGTCCCATTTTGCACATATAAATGTCGTATTAGGATAGTTTTTCTTTCTTTTGAGTCAAAGTGGTTAAAGTGGCCAAATGGCGGAAAAGGAGCAAAAAGAGGGCGAAAGAGGAGATGCAGGTAGCGAGAGAAAGTGGCGAACAAGGCTAAAACCCGGACAGCGCGCGCGCCTCCTGCGATCGAAGCGAGCGCGGCGCCTATCATTCGAAGAAGTGCGAAGATCGAGCGCGGCGCTTCATCGAGCATGGCGCCACTATTCCGAGGCGAAGACTGTGCGCGCGCCCGCCGAGCAGCGGTCACGAGGCGCGGCGCTAAACATCCGAGAGCTACAGATTCTGGCGCCGCGCACCTCATCTGGCCGAATATCGGGCGCGGCGCCAAAACACCCGGGATTGCAGAACTCCGGCCGCGGCGCTGGCAGCGGCCGCGGCGCGGCGAAAAATTAGGTCTTTTGACGGATTTTTGGGCCAGGCCTGGAAGGAAAAGAAGGGAGGCGTTTTAAAACTATATAAGGAGAACCCTAGGCAGTTTTTGAGGGTTCCCCTTTCTTGCCAAACACAAGGTTTTCTTGCCTAGGAGATTGGAGACCTAAACATTAGTAATTTCTTTCCTTTTTCTTTTCTTTAATTCAGTTTTTGCATGATGAACTTTGAATTAGTTCTTGTCATAGTCATGGCTAGGAACTAATTCTCTTATAGGGCTTTCTATGTTGAATTCTTGAACCTTATGTTATAAAGTAATGCATGCTTATGGTTATTATTCTTATTGAGAGATCTATCCAATAATTGAGTTGAATTCTTGGTAGCTAATTGACAACTAGTTATCACTATATGATTTCTAATCAGATTCTGAAAAGGAGGGATTGTGAATATCTTTGTAAGTTGGGTGACGGTCTTGAATTGGGGATGAAAATACCTCAATTAGATTTGTAGCGTTGATGAGAGGCTTAACAACCCTAATTTTGCGCATTGTGCGTGTGACGGTCAACTAGGTTTTGTGCTTAATCCTCCTATAGAGTTACCTTATCGTGAAAGTTAGGTAAGGAACAATCACGGGGTTGAGTGTTTATATAAACCTAACGGGAGTATAAAGCGATTTAAGTAAACTGCTTTCTCCAAAGAAGAACACCATAAGTAATGCATTAACAAGTAACATAAGCGGATAGTAAGGATACATGAAGCCCTATTCTCATCACATCCAAGTAATTCTTTACATTTAAATAGTTTTTATAATTCGTAGTTATAAACAACCAAAATCAATTATCAATTCGCCAAATAGATACTAGAAAATAGATAGTTGGTACTTGAACCCTAATCCCGGAAGGGCGATATTCGGTCTTATCTAAGACTATACTACTTGATACGATAACGCGTGCACTTGCGTTTAAAAGTGTGTGCATATTACGCGCATCAAGTTTTTGGCGTTCTTAGGGATTAGGCAATAGTTCAATATCAAATTTATCTATTTTTAATTTCTAATTTGGTTTTATGTATAGTTTTTTTAATTTTGTTTATTTTATGTATTTATTGTGTGAAAACAAAGTGCCGTGATTCTTTGTTGGTTTTGATGCATCTCGGGGATCACGAAGATATGGATTTCTCATCGATATGATCGAGCTCAACCATGAGGAAGAGAGGAGGAATTACGAGAAACTCTACTCGATCTCGAGGTCCCAAACTCGGTTCATGGGCGAAATGAGGTTGGGTATAAAGAAGGAAACGCAAATAGCGAGAACTTCGCGATCATATTCAACAGCGACAGCAAATTGAGGAGCACGAATCACACCCAACTATTGAGGAATTTGGTGAGATAAATGGTGTAGAGAAGGAAAAGATTGCAATCAATTATTCACCTTCTTGGATTCTGTGAAATTCTTTTCATGCACCTATCACGGAAGAAACACCACTAGCTATCACGAATGACTCCCAATTAGGAATTGCATACCATCAAGGCAACCCCAGTCAAGAGATGTAGAGAATTTCACGGTTTCTACAAAATAAGAAGCTAAAAGACAAACTCATCTTGTGTGCTTGGGGATACTTGTATGTTTAAGGCCACTGTTTGAACAAATAGTTATAGGGAAATTGAGACCTATAGCAATAAATCATGGATTGCAAGCGATTCGCGAAGTATCGATAGGCACTCGAGAAAGGTTAATTGCGTCCGGCTAAAAGACGTAAAATACAGCGCTTGTTGGGAGGAAACCCATCGTTTTCAATTATGTTATTTTAATTTCAGTCTTTAGTTTATTTTATTTTGTATAGAACAATCTCACGGTCATGGGGTCTGGTGGTTGAGCTGTGATTGATAGGTCTGAGAATGGCGAAAAGCGCGAAAAAGTCGATTTCGAAAGCGGGTAAGCCATGCGCCTGAAGCAGTGGCGCCAAAAGAGCTGAATGCGCGAGAAGGCGCCATGCTGAGAGCGAGGCAGCGGTAGAATTCCGTAAAGTTTGCAGAAATTTAGCGCCCGCCCAGAAGCGCGCGGCTCGAAAGTCCGAAGGCGCGGATGTTTGGCGCCCGGCTAGCGAACGCGGCGCCGGCGGGAATCAGAAATTTAAACGCCCAAAACTGCACCCCCGGCGGGACGGAGAGCACCGCGGCAGAGGCGCCATGGATGAAGATGAGCACGAAATAGGGGGCTCATATGAGGCGAGACCCGGCCACCGGCAACCACGAGAGCGAGAACCTTGAGCCCACAAGGGCAATTGTACCAACACGGAAGGAGATGATGCAGACCTTGCAACGATAATACAAGGGCAAGAAACAAGGCAACAAATCGGCCAGTGAGTGCCTTGTCCAACCATAATTCGATCATTATCCACCGCCACCACCACCATTTTAACCAAAGTTTGTAAGTGTCTTATTTTCTTTACTGTCTTTGAGTCTACACACATTGGGGACAATGTGTGATTTAAGTTTGGAGGTGTGTTTTTGTGTTTTAGTTTTTATTTGTGTGTCATGTTATGTTTTATTTAATTTTTTTTTTTTTTTTTTTTATTTGTTTTATGTTTATTTTGAGTCACAAATTTTTTTTCTTTCTTGAGTCATAATTGCCTGTCAAAGATCATGTATGATGTAGTTGCTAGAAACACCTAGTGAAGTAATGTGGAATAATGTAAAGGAATTGAAGCAACTAATCTAAACACTTAGGTTAGATATGCCAAAAGCTCACAAAATCTGTCTATTTGGAGTTTCTTGCTTGAGTTATGCATGCTAAATGATAAATGCTTATGTGTTATGAGTGCTTGCTATTTGAGGCGAAATAGTTAGGATATGCATGTTAGGGAGATGACTCAGGCATTTCTTTGATAGCCAATTCTTACCATTCTTTTCTATCCGTACTTTAAAAATATCCACTAGTCATTATTGAGCCTAAATTTGAAACTTCTTCTTTGACACCCCATATTCCCACAAAATTGTGCCATAAGTGAAAATATGAAATAGTGGAGTACATTGTGTTAAAAGAAGAAACAAAAGAGTGAACAAGTTTGATGCTTTAATGGAAAAGTAATAAGAAAGAGGCAAAAGCCTAAGTTTGGGGGTGTCTATTTGTATAATACACTTCACTCTTCCAAAACAAAAGAGGGGAAAGATAGAATTGAAGTGAAGGAAAGAATCAAAAGAAAAAGGGAAAAATTGAAAAGCCAAAGAGCTTATGGTACAGAAAAATGAGCCTAAATGTCTATCTTTACCAACCCCTACCTAAGCCTACATTACAACCCTCAAAGTCCTGAAGATCTCTTTTATGCATATCCAGAAATAGTGGAGAATAGCAAGTAAGCATGCCATAGGAATTCTTGAATTTATATGCATGATTTAGTATATTGACTTCCATTTAAGCATGATAAGTATGAGTTTGTGAAATATCTAGCTCAATGTGTTGAAATTCCATGCTATATGTTCCTGCATATTATTCTGCTAACCTTCATGTTTTTCTAGTTAACATCTATGCGTGAAGTGATTAATGACAGAGTCCTTTATTTTTCATTCTTTTGAGTCTTTCATTTTATTTCTTTCTTTTATCTTTGCTCGAGGGCGAGCAAAGGTTAAGTTTGGGGGTATTTGATCGGTGTATTTTTTATACACCTTTTGAGTCTGTTTTAGTTAGTCTTTTGTCCCATTTTGCACATATAAATGTCGTATTAGGATAGTTTTTCTTTCTTTTGAGTCAAAGTGGTTAAAGTGGCCAAATGGCGGAAAAGGAGCAAAAGAGGCGAAAGAGGAGATGCGAGTAAGCAGAAAGTGGCGAACAAGGCTAAAACCGGACCAGCGGCCTCCTGCAAATGAAGCGAGCGCGGCGCCTATCATTCGAAGAAGGTGCAGAAGATCCGGCCGCGGCGCTTAAATCGCGCGGCGCCACTATTCCGAGGCGAAGGCTTCAGCCGCGGCCCTCGAGCAGCGAATGCGGCGCGGCGCTAAACATCCGAGGAGCTACGAATTCTGGCCGCGCCACCTCTCATCAGCGAATATCGGGCAGCGCCAAAACACCCAAAGTTGCAGAACTTCGCGGCGCTGACAGCAGGCGGCGCGCCGACGCCGAAAATTAGGTCTTTGACGGATTTTTGGGCCAGGCACGGAAGGAAAAGAAGGAGGCGTTTTAAAACTATATAAGGAGAACCTAGGCGGTTTGAGGTTCCCTTTCTTGCCAAACACAAGGTTTTCTTGCCTGGAGATTGGAGACCTAAACATTAGTAATTTCTTTCCTTTTTCTTTTCTTTAATTCGGTTTTGCATGATGAACTTTGAATTAGTTCTTGTCATAGTCATGGCTAGGAACTAATTCTCTTATAAGCTTTCTATGTTGAATTCTTGAACCTTATGTTATAAAGTAATGCATGCTTATGGTTATTATTCTTATTGAGAGATCTATCCAATAATTGAGTTGAATTCTTGGTAGCTAATTGACAACTAGTTATCACTATATGATTTCTAATCAGTTACGAAAGGAGGATTGTGAATATCTTTGTAAGTTGGGTAGACGGTCTTGAATTGGGGATGAAAATACCTCAATTAGATTTGTAAGCGTTGATGAGAGGCTTAACAACCCTAATTTTTGCGCATTGTGCGTGACGATCAACTAGGTTTTGTGCTTAATCCTCCTAGAGTTACCACTTATCGAAAGTTAGGTAAGGAACAATCACTGGGGTTGAGTGTTTATATAACCACTAACGGGAGTATAAAGCGATTTAAATAAACTGCTTTCTCCAAAAGAAGAACACCATAAGTAATGCATTAACAAGTAACATAAGCGGATAGTAAGGATACATAGAAGCCCTATTCTCATCACATCTGAAGTAATTCTTTACATTTAAATAGTTTTTATAATTCGTAGTTATAAACAACCAAAATCAATTATCAATTCGCCAAATAGATACTAGAAAATAGATAGTTGGTACTTGAACCCTAATCCCAGAGGACGATATTCGGTCTTATCTAAGACTATACTACTTGATACGATAACGTGCACTTGCGTTTAAAAGTGTGTGCATATTACGCGCATCAGTAAGAAAGGGAAATTGAGCCCAAGGTTTATTGGGTCATATGAGATCTTGCGAAGAGTGGGGAATGTGGCTTATGAATTAGCACTTCCACAAGAGCTGGAAGCGGTGCATCCGGTGTTTCATGTGTCAATGTTACGAAAATACTTGCACGATCCAAGTCACGTCGTCCTTCCCCAGGAGATAGTTCTTAATGAAGAGCTTCAATATGAAGAGGTTCCGGTGGAAATACTTGATAGGAAGGTTAAGCGCCTTAGGAGTAAAGATATTGCTTCCGTGAAGGTCCTGTGGAGGAATCACTCCTGAGGAAGCCACCAGGAAGTCAAGAGGCGATGAAAGTCAAATATCCATTTCTATTTGACTAAGGTAAAAAAATGTGTTACATAGTACTTCATATGTGTGCCATTTGAGTGTCTATACATGTCGTATGTTACAACTTTATTCACATTCGAGGACGAATGTTTCTTAAGGAAGGGAGAATGTGAAGCCCCAAATTAGTGTTACAATAACAATAAACATTATTGTGTCTATGTGATTATGTTATGACTTTATTCACATTCGAGGACGAATGTTGCTTAAGGAGGAAAGAATGTAAAGTCCGGAAAAATAATAATATATAGTTGTTGGTTGGTTTAATAAAAATATATATTTCATAATCTTTTTATAAGGACTACATGGCATGTTAGATCAGTGTTACAATAACAATAAACATTATTGTGCCTATGTGATTATGTTATGACCTTATTCACATTCGAGGACGAATGTTGCTTAAGGAGGAAAGAATGTAAAGTCCGGGAAAAAAAAAATAATATATAGTTGTTGGTTGGTTTAATAAAAATATATATTTCATAATCTTTTTATAAGGACTACATGGCATGTTATAAATCTATTAGTTGGCAAAATATATAATTCATAACCTTTTTATAAGGACTACATGGCATGTTAGAAGTCTATTAGTTGACAAAATATATAATTCAAGCCTTAAAGACTTCAAGAATTAACCACATTAAAAAAAATCTGCATACACATTTCTTTGGTAAAGGAAACAACCCACTTCCCTTCCTCTCCTTTAACTCCCTCCACTCTTGGCTTTTCCTCCCATAAGTTATACAAACACCCTTACTTATACATTATACTTGGCACAAACAAAGGACTAGCACAAAGAATACAAAATCGGAAAAAAAAACAAGTGAACAAGAAGAGGAAAAATCAAAACATCAAGAGAGGAAGGAGAACAAAAATAGGAATACTAGGGAGCAAGGATCACTTGTAGCAACAGAACAACAATCATTTTCACGCTTACAAGGTGAGTTTTCTCACTCAGAAATTCTTGGTAACATCCTTTATTTTTAGTTCAATACATGTTAGAATAAGAATTGAGTGTTGAAAAGAAATATTGAACTTTTGATTGTTTAGACAACTAGTTGCGTCATGAACTTTACGAACTGTTCTCACTGAGTTATAATTGTTAGAATTTGATGAAATTCGGAGGAATTGTACACCTCTCTAATATGATCATATAGAACCAAAAATGAGGTAAAATGGACGTACGGTTTGAAAGTTATCATAGTTCAAAGTTCCTGCCTTAGATTTGGTCGAAATTCGGAAATGCATAATTACGGACTGTTTTTATTGAGTTTTACTTATTAGAATTATATGAAAATTTACATGGTTGTAAGTCTCTCTGTTACGGACAATATTACGAGTTGAGAGTTATTGTAGTTTGAAGTTTCTGCCTCGGATTCGTCGGAATCCAGAAGGGCAGAACGTTGAAACGTAAAACTGTACTAATCTGTGGGGAATATGAAAATTGTTTCTAAATGAAAGTTCTAGATCTCTTTGTTGTGGACATTTTGAGACCTTACGGGGGTCTATCCGACTTACGGATTGAGAGTTATCGCTGTTTAAAGTTTCTGCCTCGGATCTATCGAGATTCAGGAAGGGCAGCGAATAAAAGTGTAAAACTGTACCAAATGGTACAGAATATGAAAGGATGGTTCACATGGAGACGTGTAGCTCTCTGTTCTCATCGTTTTGAGATTTTATGGGGCTTGAACGGGTTTACAGATTAGGAGTTATGACTATTCTAAGATTGGGTGTTGTTTAATAAATATTCTGCCGAAATAAATTTCATGTGGCTGTTTTGAGGATAAATTTGTGTTAGTTACCCAAAGTAGTTTTAAATGAAATTTGGTACAGTGAAAGATCCCGTCTTACCTTAGTTTCCGCAGAAACACCTTAGTTGGAGTTATGGTTAAAAAGTTATAATCGTTACAAGTATGAATGATGAGAATGTTAGAAAGAGAATAGTATTTATTTGATCTTCGAAAAATATGAAAAGTGAATACGTGTTCACATAAATATATAAATATATAATGGATCGGGTTGCGCGCAACAAAGCGTAAAGTGAATACGCGTTCACAAATACGTAAACATAATGGATCGGGTTGCGCGCAACAAAGCGTAAAGTGAATATATGTTCACAAATATGTAAATATAATGGATCGGGTTGCGCCGCAACAAAGCGTAAAGTGAATACGCGTTCACAAATACGTAAACATAATGGATCGGGTTGCACGCGCAACAAAGCGTAAAGTGAATATATGTTCACAAATACGTAAATATAATGGATCGGGTTGCGCGCAACAAAGCGTAAAGTGAATACACATTCACAAATACGTAAACATAATGGATCGGGTTGCGCGCAACAAAGCGTAAAGTGAATACGTGTTCACAAATACGTAAATATAATGGATCGGGTTGCACGCAACAAATATGAAAGATGAATACGTGTTCACCTATATATAAATATGAAAAGTGAATACGCGTTCACAAATATATAAATGTAATAAACATGTGGAAATGCAGGGAATGTCTTAACGTATAATACGAGATAAAATGAAGTGTTAGTTAAGCGAGAATTTCCTATGAGGAGTTGTTGCATATTTAAAGATGTTGTAACTGATATGTTTTGCAATATGCTTATTACGTTATAATGTGATTGCACTTGGAATATTGTGGTGTTACTTTGAATTGCAGGTAAGGTTCTCACTCGGCCCGGATGGTAGGGTGACTCTTTATTTAACATGTTTCAGAAAGCGTGATAGAGGAAAGGCTCCACGCCAAGGCTAGCGATCGTCCATGACCTCTTGTCATACAAGTCCATTGCTTGGGCTTGGTACTCGTCGAGTTCGAATGTCGGTTCGGTGTCTCGGGAAATGCCCGTGTGGAATGGTCTCCCTTCCAACTTAGAATAATATTTGTCAGTATGTCTATGTAGAAACAATATTTGCACGAGTATGGGCTCGCGTTATATTTTCAATAAAGTCATAAACAAATTTCTTTATTGTTATTTTTATTAATAGCTCCGTATTTGAATATAAGTTTAAATTTCTAAATAAAGAGAATTAAATGGTGCTCCTGGTGGAAAATAATTGTCCAGGTGCCATCACGCCCTAAGTAAAGACTTAGGAAAATTTGGGGCGTGATAGCGAAGCTGACTCGCAGGGGTTTTGGCGTCGCGGTGCCTCTGTGCAGGGCCGCGGCGATGACGACGTTTTTTCGGACAAATCTGAAAAATGACGGAGAACATAGGGGGAGACATCCTCATCCAAAAAATCATAAGTACTAGGTGTTTCTACTTTAGAAATGGGAAATTGAGATTCATCAAAGAGAACATGACGACTAATAATGATTTGTTTAGAGGACAAATCAAAGCATTTATAACCACGGTGATTTGACATAAAACCCAAAAACACACAAGGAGTAGAACATACCTGAAGTTTATTGATCGTAGTGAATGGAAACACTGGGTAACATAAGCATCCGAAAATCCTAAGATGAACATATGACGGAGTCTTATTGTATAACACTTTGAGAGGGGATGAATATGTCAAACCTTTAGAGGAAAGAATATTTAGGAGATCGGTAGTCATTTGTAGTGCATCATGCCAAAATAATGGAGGAACGGAAGAATGAACCAATAAAGTGCGGACAATATTATTAATTGTACGAATTTTTCGCTCAGCTTTCCCATTTTGTGAAGACGTATGAGGACAAGCAAAATGAAAATTTATCCCATTTTGAGCACAAAACTCCTTAAATTCCCCATTGTCATACTCTTTGTCATTATCACATTGGATGTTTTTTATTTTCCGTTCGAATTGTGTTCTTATGAAAGCTCTAAATTTTATGAAAATAGAAAAAACTTGAGATTTTTCGCAATTGAAAACGTCCATAAATATTTAGAATAGTCATCTAATAATAAAACATAATAACGATAACCCATAGAACTGAGAACCGGAGATGTCCATAAATCACTATAAATAATTTCAAATGGCATTGAAGTATTAGAATTCGAAGCTACAAATGGTAATTTAATTTTTTTTTCAAAGCACTGGATTGACAAAGTGGAGTACTACGCGTACCCTTACAAGAAATAAACTTATGTCTATCTAAAGAAGATAAAATAGACGACCCTGGATGTTATAACTCGTATTTTGAGTATATGCGTGATGCGTGCGTCAAAGTTGAGCCTTAAATTAGGCAAGGGCGAAAATTTTGTTCACAACCCCGAAAAGAATTGTTTTTCGGCAAAGCGTTTTCCAAACTTTGCGAAGTGAAAATTACGGTTCGACATTTATTATTTTTGCGGATTTTTCCGAGAGATGAAATATTTTGGACCAACGAGAGGCGACACTTGTCACCCTCAGTGGGCGGATGTGGTGGCGATTGGGTGCGTTTTGTGCCATGTTTTGTGGCCTAAACCATGGGTCAATGTTTAGAGTGAATTGAGGAGTAGATGGCTAGGGGCACTGGGCAAATCCTCACCTCCACTTGCCCACCACTTGTCTTGATCTTGTCCATTGGTTTCCTATAAATACCCCTTAGTTGAAGACTTCTTCATCCACTCCACACTTTTCCAAGTCTTGAAAATCCTCCCCCTTCTTGTTGCTCGTCAAAGAGCACCCTCCCCTGTGAGGCCTTTTGGCCGAGAAGTACCCCTTCCTTTGTGGTGCTAGCCAAAGTACCCACTACCTTGAGTTGTTCTCGTGAAATACACCCCTTGGTAGAAAAGTATACTCCAAGTATTGTTACTATTCCAAAATACCTTGGCCCAAATACCTTGTAGTATTCCAAGGTTACCCTATACTAAAAGCCCGGAAATACTATTATACTTTCCTTGATCCTACAAAACGAAACCTTAGGAAAATCTTCATAGTTGGTTGAAGTATTAAGAAGAAGTTGCGTAGAACTTCTAAGGGTTGTTCGGAGCGGGTTGGAGCACCGAGTTGGAGCTAAACGTTGCTCGGGATCGACGTTTAAACTTGGATAATTTTGGGCTTATCAAGTAAATACTCTTGACCTTATTGTAATTGGAAATTACATCTTGTAGTAGTATAGAAATGAATATAAGATTCATAGAAGGATATTACAGAGAGAGGATTGAGTATGCTTACATAGGAGTATTTCTGATGAACTTGTGTAGTTTAACTTGGTAGGAAGTCTTTGTCAGATTTTTAGTAGAATAGAGAACCCTCTGCTTAGAATATTCTCTGAGTAGTCTAGGCGTTGATAGGCGTATATGGCCTTTATAGGTTGAAATCTTTGCGAGTAGCGTGTTCTACTTGAAAGGTGGACAAGGCTAAGCGGGTTATAAGCGGTGGGCGTTTTGCTAATAGTCGATAATCGTCGCGAGGTATGTGATTCTTCCTATCCTCTTGAGCATGATATTTTAAAAGAATATATATATAGTGCGGTAGGCGTCGTGTGTTAAGCGAGCGTGGTTTTACTCCGATGTCTTTTGACTTGAGTTTAAATAATAAGAATCTTGAAGTATTTCAAAGGAATTAAGAAACCTTTTTGAAAGAAGAGTAATACTTGGTTTTAAAAGCTTAAGAGTTATACTAGCTTTATGGGAAGTTAGGTATAACGACTTAAGAGAGATAAAAAGGATGGTTTATTGATTTTAGAAGTTAAGAGACTTGATCTTAAAAGATAAGAGACTTGACTTAATTGAATTAATATGAATTTTGTTAAAAAGTGTGCAACCTCATTCGTGAGTAATGAGTACTTGGTTTGTAAAGGAATAATGTTTCTTGATTTGGAAATGAGAATAAGTATCGAACAAACCACGGCGCTAATAAAGGAAATGTATTGACTAATAAAGTATTATGAAGACCAGTAGAAACCTCACTGCATAGAAGCTAAGATGAGACAAAATGATATTACATTTCCTAGATCATGGCTGCTTTAATAAGATTGTTATAAACAAGAATAACCTACTCACACATAAGGCATATGTTTCTCAAATTGTTTTAAAGGAGAATTATATTATTAAGTGATTAAAACTATGAACTCTGAAACCTTTCGAAAATGAGAAACTTGAGCATTTGAAATTAGGCAAACTTGAGCGTTTGGAAAATAATGTTGTTACTTGATTTTACAAAGGAAAGTGTTTTGGTTTACTTAAAAGATAGTCACTCTATTTTTATACTACGTATTGTGTGACTTGTGTGAAAGAAATGGATCTTTTAAAGAGTTAATGTATGAAGTACTTTGGGGAAAAAAACCCGAACTTGTTAACATAAAGTAGAAAGTACCTTGTGTGAATAACTTGATGGTGTTGGTTTGTGATAGCCTTGTAATACTTTCTTGTTGCTTTGATAAGTAAACATGTTAGGATCTTCGTGTGTTAGTATCTTGTGATGTTTGTGTAAAGGGTTTCCAGATTGTGCTTATGTTGTTTAACGATAAGCCGTTATGATAGTATTGTACCACTCGCTCTTGACATGATCAGGGGTTAAGCGCCCTCCGTCACGGGGTATAGCTCGAGCGATGCAGGACTATGATTCGAGAATACCTCGCGAGGTCCGGGGACTATGCGAGCTACGAGTTCCGTGTTAGTGTGCGGCCTATATGGTCATGCGGTGCATGTGGCCATGCGGTGCGAGTCGGGGCGATCTGCGGGAGTAGCTACCCTCGATGCGGGAATACCTCATGCGGGCTATGTGAGTGGCCTATCACGGGCTGCGGGAAGTTCCAGGACTAGCGCGCATTTGATCTGCGGCGAGTGGCGGCCGATCATGTGGCGGTGCAAACAGACCTCGTGATCTGATTTATGACTTTGTTGATGCGTGGGTTTTAGTAGTCGGCTATGCCTTCGTACTTACCGTGCGGTTTTAGTATGACACGGTGGGACACGGTGTTCATGTGTATTCCTTGGTGCTTTTATATCATGCTGGCATTGAGGAAGGTATTCCACGCATGATTGATGTTGTGGGCGTGAGACCCATAGTTATATTTGAGTGATGACTTTGAGGCGTGAGTCACGACTTGACATGTGCTTATTTATTGTGAATCGTAGTTTGGTTATCATATATGTCTCACCTTTATATAGACTACTATGATTTCATTTACGATATTTTGATTTCACATACTTGGTACTGTTATCGACCTCGCTTGAAGTGCGTTAATGTCGCGGTAAGTACATCGATTGTTGATCCTCGCTCATAGAGTCACGATTCGTGGTTGGGAAGCTCGTTTCTCGGAGGCTTATCTTGGGTATAGTCACTGTCGTTGTAGGTACTTACATTCGGGGTATGGCGGGCCCTGTCCGCCATTGTTGTTATATCATTCTTAAGTGCATGTAGTATTGTTGTGGCGAGTTTGTAAAAGGATGTAACTGTTGGATTTAAGTTTTTATATATATATGCGAAAGACAACTTTTCTCGGAAAATTTACTTTACACTTATTATTTCATGTCTTGGTTTATGTTCAGTGATTACTCGATGTATGTCTACTTGGGTGCGGGGTAAGGCACGATCACGGGCAGGTTGGTCGTGACAAAAGTGGTATCGAGCGATTAATCCTCGGAAAGTGTCTACTGAGCCGTATCTAGTAAGTCTTGATTATCGGTGTGTTGTGCGCGCACCAATGTCGGAGGCTATAGGATATTTAGGATTGGTTTCCATTCTTCTCACTCTGAGATCGTGCTTAGAAGGCGTGTTATAAGTTGGACCCCTCTAACGTATTTTTCCACTACCGTTATGCCTCGCGTAAGGCAACCGGGCCCGAAGGGCAAAGCGGCGAGGAGGCTGCGAGTAGAAACCTGAAGGTTCTGAGGCAGGCCCAATCATCACTGAGGTGGTGCCGTTCGGGGAGTTCTGCGGCGTCGCCCAGTGAGTTTAGCACGCGGCGGCGATTCCTCTGCGGCCATGATATCTGGAACCTTGGTTACGACGATGCGAAAGAATAGATTGCAAAGAGACGACCTTATTACTAGCTAGAGAGTTAGCAACCAGAGAGTATATTATGTGCGATTTATCACGGGTCTTGATGACTATCTAAGAGGTTGTGCAGAGTAGCTCTCGATCGAGGCATGAGCATGGCTGCGTGCGGGCTTATGCGCGTGGCCGAAAGCGTGAGATCGGCAGTTAATCGGGGCGAGAAGAGGCGATCGGCGGGATCCTTAGGTAACTTTGAGGCAAACCGCCTCGGCCGACATATTAGATATGCACCTCCACGATCGCAGTGGTCCTCGCGGGGTTCGGGGCGTTCGGGGTATCTGAGTTGGTCGAACTCCGAGCTTCCGTTCCACGGCTACGTAGGTTCCAACCAGTGATTGATTTTCCCAGTGTTGTTCACGGTGTGACGTCGTCGGGAATGTCATCTTTTTGTTGGTCTTTGCGGCCGTCGAGCCGTATGTCGAAAGGTGTCTAGTAGGAGGATGCAAGTAGGAGGACTTAGCCTACCGGATCGATTCGGATTGATGGCTCGGAGAGGAAGGGTGTTAGCGAGAGAGGCCACCACGCGGTGTGGGCGTTGTGGTAAGTGTCATTGTAGGAGTGTCGTATTCTTCGGCGACTTGTTATGCTTGCGGCCAGCGGGCCATTTGCGAGAAATTGTCAGGCGGTGGCGCGGATGTAAAGACTCGACGCCGGGATCGGTGGCTAGTTCGTCACGCCACTGCTATGCGCCCGGTAGGCGGATTGATTAGAGCGACAAAGGGAAGTGAAGCGGTAGATACAAGTATATCTTTAACCTCAGAGATTAGTATGTGTGATAAGATGAGTATATCTTAAGTGTTATGATCAGATAGCATTGTGCTAATTGTGATTAGAAATCATGGTTAGTTAACCGGGTAAGATTGGGGGATAGGAAAAGTGTGAGCCTTAGAGTTTTATACGTGGAGACCTTAGAGGTAAGGCCATCTCGAGTAAAAGATGTATTTTTATGTTTGACCCTTATCGGAGTGCATAGTGCACGTGTGATATATTTGTGTGATAAGTCTCTGAGTAGTGTGGAATGAAATAGGGTAGTTGAGCTAAGAAGACCACTAGGTTTTCGTAACTTGATTAGTGAGATTGTTCCGGATCGGAGAACAAGAGTTTCTTGCGATGGCGAGTCGGGTTGAGGCCGTCATTTGGTCAACCAGCGACTGCAATGTGGTGGGGTCGATTCGAGTGGTCGCCATGGTGGGGTCACGGGGTGTTAGGCCAGTTTAGTTAACCATCGTGCGAGTTCGTGGATGCGTTCGGCCGTAGTCGGGCCGATGAGGTCGACCATCTTGTCTTTTAGTCAAGGTCGTTTACTCGGAGAGGTTATGCGAAATGTTATATCGGGAGGTTGTAAGGCTGCGAGGTGCCTACTTTCACCTTATGACGATGGAGCCAGTTACGACTATTTCTTTTCTGGAGGTTTTACCAAGTAGGGTTAGGAACTCAGGTGAGTCTCAGAATCGCATTCGCCCTCGGGCCAGTGTTAGGAATTCGGGTAGCGTGAGGATTGTTGCCTCCTGTTGAGGGAGTGTTTTATAGCTACCATTTCAGTATTCGGATATCGCCTTGTAGGGGCGGAAGTGTAAGTTGTCGGTCGATTGGTTCAATGTTGGCAAGGTTGGATAGTGGTTCATTCTTGTTTGTGAGGATGTGGATAGGGTGAAGCCTATCCGGGAGAGGTTATCGGCGGCTCGGAGTCAGCGAAGTCGTGCGGATAATCGGCGGCAGCGGCAGGTTGAGTTGTGGTGGGTCTTCAAGGTACCACCGGAAAGGTGTAACGAGTTTTGGAAAAGCGAGGAAACTTAGCCGAGGTACTTTGGCGCTTTCGGATCATTTGGAAAATAGGCGAGTTGCCTATAGGTTAGCATTCCGTCCGACGTAGGAAGCGATCATCCGGTCTTTCATGTTGTTATGTTGGAAAAGTATCGGAGATCCGTCAGTGTTCCCGATTAATGATGGCCAGAGTTGGAGGTAGTAACCCCGAGATTTTGGAAAAGCGACGATAGCAAAAATGTGGTAAGTTATGAGAAAGAGTTCGAGTGTCGAGAAGAGTGCGACAGTAGGAGAATAGAAGTGATCATTTCGTTTGTAAAGAGAAGGTGCGAAGGGAGTATCTTTTAGCCCTTGGGTGGGAGCTTTTGTAGTGTTGGAGGTGATTCCTCGTAGACTTGGATTAAGTATTTGTGCGTGTGTTATTTTGTGGCCAGGTATGGCATATTTGTTTTCGTAAGTATAGTAGTGAAGACTATACTGGCGCAAGTATGTTTTGAGACTTAGAAGGAACATTCGGGACGAATGTTTCTAAGGAGGAGAATGTTATAACCCGTATTTCAGTATATGCGTGAGGACATACGTCTGGTTGAGCCTTAAATTAGGCAAGGCGAAAATTTTGTTCCAACCCCGAAAGAATTGTTTTTCGAAAGCGTTTTCCAAACTTTGCGAAGTGAAAATTACGGTTGCGACATTTATTATTTTTGCGGATTTTTCCGAGAGATGAAATATTTTGGACCAACGAGAGGGCGACACTTTTCACCCTCAAGTGGACGGATGTGGTGGCCGATTGGGTGCACGTTTTGTGCCATGTTTTGTGGCCTAAACCATGGGTCAATGTTTGGAGTGAATTGAGGAGTAGATGGCTAGGCGGCCAGGCAAATCCTCGCCTCACTTGCCCACCACTTGTCTTGATCTTGTCCATTGGTTTCCTATAAATACCCCCTTAGTTGAAGACTTCTTCATCCACTCCACACTTTTCCAAGTCTTGAAAATCCTCCCCTTCTTCTTGTTGCTCTCGTCAAAGAGCACCCTCCTCCCTTTCTTTGTGGTGCTAGAAAGTACCCCTACCTTGAGTTGTTCTCGTGAAATACACCCCCTTGGTAGAAAAGTATTCTCCAAGTATTGTTACTATTCCAAAATACCTTGGCCCAAATACCTTGTAGTATTCCAAGGTTACCCGCTACTAAAAGCCGGAAATACTATTATACTTTCCTTGATCACAAAGCGAAACCTTAGGAAAATCTTCATAGTTGGTTGAAGTATTAAGAAGAAGTTGCGTAGAACTTCTAAGGGTTGTTCGGATGGGTTGGAGCACCGAGTTGGAGCTAAACGTTGCTCGGGATCGACATTTAAACTTGGATAATTTTGGGCTTATCGAGGTAAATACTCTTGACCTTATATTGTAATTGGAAATTATATCTTTGTAGTAGTATAGAAATGAATATAAGATTCATAGAAGGATATTCTGAGAAGAGGATTGAAGCGTACTTACATAGAATTTGTATTCTGATGAGACTTGTGTAGTTTAACGGTAGGAAGTCTTTGCCCGATTTTAAAGTAGAATAGAGAACCTGCCTTAGAATATTCTATGAGTAGTCTAGGCGTTGATAGACGTATATGGCCTTTATAGGTTGAATGTCTGAGTGGCGTGTTCTACTTGAAAGGTGGACAAGGCTAGCGGGTTATAAGCGGTGGAGCGTTTTGCTAATAGTCGATAATCGTCGAGGTATGTGATTCTTCCTATCCTCTTGAGCATGATATTTTAAAAGAATATATATATAGTGCGGTGACGTCGTGTGTTAAGCGAGCGTGGTTTTACTCAGATGTCTTTTGACTTGAGTTTAAATAATAAGAATCTTGAAGTATTTCAAAGGAATTAAGAAACCTTTTTGAAAGAAGAGTAATACTTGGTTTTAAAAGCTACGAGTTATACTAGCTTTATGGGAAGTTAGGTATAACGACTTAAGAGATAAAAAGATGGTTTATTGATTTTAGAAGTTAAGAGACTTGATCTTAAAAGATAAGAGACTTGACTTAATTGAATTAATATGAATTTTGTTAAAAGTGTGAAACCTCGTTCGTGAGTAATGAGTACTTGGTTTGTAAAGGAATAATGTTTCTTGATTTGGAAATGAGAATAAGTATCGAACAAACCACGAAGCGCTAATAAAGGAAATGTATTGACTAATAAAGTATTATGAAGACCATTAGAAACCTCCATCTGCATGAAGCTAAGATGAGACAAAATGATATTACATTTCTAGATCATGGTTGCTTTAATAAGATTGTTATAAACAAGAATAACCTACTCACACATAAGGCATATGTTACTCAAATTGTTTTAAAGGAGAATTATATTATTAAGTGATTAAAACTATGAACTACTGAAACCTTTGAAAATGAGAAACTTGAGCATTTGAAATTAGGCAAACTTGAGCGTTTGGAAAATAATGTTGTTACTTGATTTTACAAAGGAAAGTGTTTTAGTTTACTTAAAAAGATAGTCACTCTATTTTTATACTACGGTATTGTGTGACTTTTGTGAAAAAGCGGATTTTTAAAGAGTTAATGTATGAAGTACTTTGGGAAAAAACCGAACTTGTTAACATAAAGTAGAAAGTACCTTGTGTGAATAACTTGATGGTGTTGGTTTGTGATAGCCTTGTAATACTTTCTTGTTGCTTTGATAAGTAAACATGTTAGGATCTACGTGTGTTAGTATCTTGTGATGTTTGTGTAAAGGGTTTCCTTGATTGTGCTTATGTTGTTTAACGATAAGCGTTATGATAGTATTGTACCACTCGCCTCTTGACATGATCTGGGGTTAAGCGCCTCCGTCACGGGGTATAGCTCGAGCGATGCAGGACTATGATTCGAGAATACCTCATGCGGGTCGGGGACCTATGCGAGCTACGAGTTCGAGTTAGTGTGCGGCCTATATGGTCATGCGATGCATGTGGCCGTGCGGTGCGAGTCGGGGCGATCTGGGAGTAGCTACCTCGATGCGGGAATACCTCATGCGGGCCTATGTGAGTGGCCTATGCGGGTGCGGGAAGTTCGAGACTAGGCGCGCACATTTGATCTGAGGCGAGTGGCGGCCGATCATGTGGCGGTGCAGAGCGGACCTCGTGTCTGATTTATGACTTTGTTGATGCGTGGGTTTTAGTAGTCGGCTATGCCTTCGTACTTACCGTCACGGTTTTAGTATGACACAGTGGGACACGTGTTCATGTGTATTCCTTGGTGCTTTTATATCATAGGCTAGCCGGTGAGGAAGGTATTCCACGCATGATTGATGTTGTGGGCGTGAGACCCATAGTTATATTTGAGTGATGACTTTGAGGCGTGAGTCCACGACTTGACATGGCTTATTTATTGTGAATCGTAGTTTGGTTATCATATATGTCTCTGCTTTATATAGACTACTATGATTTCATTTCTGATATTTTGATTTCACATACTTGGTACTGTTATCGACCTCGCCCGAAGCTGCGTTAATCTGCGGTAGAAAGTACATCGATTGTTGATCCTCGCTCGTAGGAGTCACGATTCGGTTGGGAAGCTCCGTTTCTCGGAGGCTTATCTTGGGTATAGTCACATCGTTGTAGGTACTTACATTCGAGGTATGGCGGGAATACTGTCCCGCCATTGTTGTTATATCATTCTTAGAGGTCTGTAGTACTGTTGTGGGCAGAGTTTGTAAAAAGGATGTAACTGTTCGGATTTAAGTTTTTATATATATATATGCCGAAAGACAACTTTTCTCAGAAGACTGTTTTACACTTCATATTATTTCATGTCTTGGTTTATGTTCCGCTGATTACTCTGATGTATGTCTACTTGGGTGCCCGGGATAAGGCACCAGTCACGGGCCCGGGTTCGGGTCGTGACACTGGATGACCTAGACGAGCATGCCACAAGGAAGGAGCAAGGGCTGCAAAAGTGGATGGCATAGCTTGACGCGAGATGTTGAGACTCAGTGTGATTGGATAAAGATCCCCCTACTGTCACACCTCATGAGATGTCTCACCGTCTTGAAATCCTTCACAGAAAACCCAAATGGATCAAAATTAATAGAAACTCAATTATCAGTGGTGAATTTACGGACAGACACCAAATTCTTAATTAATTTTGAGGCATGAAGGGTATGTTTTAGGACAAGTGGGGGATGAGGAGGGGACAAAGTTTTATGACCATAACCCTTAATTGGAACAGAATTGTCATTACCAACAGTTATACCACGATTAGTGCACAAATTAGAATAAGACGAGAGAGTACCTTGGTCGGATGTCATGTGGGTAGTGGCGTCGGTGTCCATGTACCAATTAGGGTCCGGTTGAGTCATGTCGAGTGTGTGCATCGCGCTTGATGTCGATGCGAGTGAGGCCGGCTGCGTGGTGGGCACGATGAAGCGCGACAGTATCTTTGGACTCTTTGTTGTTGTCCATGCGCGATCGAACCACGGAGTCGACTTGGGAAGAAAGGCTGGGGCGCGGTGCGTTCTTGGCCCGATAGTGATACTAAAGCGCGCGACGTCATTTGGCCGTGAGCAGCTGTAATACTCGGCCATGTGCTGGCCCCAGGACCATCGGCTGTCGGTAGGCTCGGGGCGACGGTTGCCTCCGTTGTTGCCGCCACGATTCTTGTCATTATTCTTTCGATTTTGGCCCTTCTTACCACCCCCGTTGGTGTGATTTTTTGTCACGTTGGCTGGATTGGTAGGGGTAAATTTAAAGTAGTCATCATGATAAATTCCTGGCAGGGGGTTACTCTGACGAATGACAGAAGCAACACCGATATATGCCTCTGACATGCCTGCAACCATCTGAAGAACTAGATTACTTTAAGAAACAGGAGAACCCACGTTGTTGAGTTGGTCTGCCAAGGCCTTGAGGCGTTTGCAACAAGAAGAAACGTTGGAAAAACTCATCATAGCCACCTGGGAGAATTCCTGCTCAAGGATAACAATTCGAGAATGACTGTTATCTTGGAATATGTCTCACAATCGATCCCACGCCGCCATAGCCGTGGAATTGGGTTTCATAATCGTCTATAAAAGATCCAAGGAGATAGTGACATAAATCGGCGAAGGACGGCGTGGCATGACCGTAGTGCGGATCCGCTTTAGCTTGCACAGTCGTAGAACTAGACGTCGCGTCACCCCCCTTTGGAGGAGTTGGAGCAATGATATGGTGGAGGACTTGTGTGCCAAAGCATGAATCTTAAATAATTCCGCCCACGTCCCATAATGGATGTTTTCTAGGTCAAGAACGATAGGGATGACGCTCTTGATATTAGAAACTGTGAGGGCAGGATGAAAATTGTTCTTATCGGCCATAGAGAATATAACAACAAGATTCGGAAGGGAATTTGTGAGGGATGATTTTGGAAGAGAATACTCAGTTTTTGTTAAAAGGAAAGAACAAAAAATCGAGAATTTGAGGTAAAAAATCCGAAAATAGAGAAGAAATTTTGAGGAGCGGAAGCAAGGTAAAGAGAACCTAGACTCTTGATACCATGAAAGAAATAATCCTTGATTATTCTTATTAATGAAAGACATATATATACAAGTTACAAGGAAGATTATCTTCCTATTCTACTTAGAAATTTTATTCTATAAGAATACTAACTTTACAATTATGGTAATATTACACTACTAATTAAGGTAAAAATCTAAATCTAATATTCACCAAATATACAAAGAAAAGGAAAGGGCCCACACGTAAAGACTCTCGGCTGGGCCACTGCTGGCCCATATACTTTAACAAAAACAAATACTAAGTACGTAATTGAAGTGCACCCAATTTGATCAATCATATGAACGGATGCATTTTAACAATCGAGCAAACAGAATCTAAGGAAAGTTCCCACAAATATATAAAAGCACAATGTCGTGGGACATGTAATAGAATATAACGTCCCTATAGATAGAAAATAATAATTGCAAGTAAAACAAACATTCTCAAAACTAATTAGTATTGGAGTACCATGCCCATGTGGCATGTTTTTCGTGGGCGTGGGAGGGGAGAATTTTCTTGAAGTTTGTACATAATTACTAATTCTTCTATCTAAATTTATGCGATATTTTCGCTTATTAAAATTTAATTATCTAAATTTTGAGCATCATTTTAATTAAAATATTTTTTTATTATATTGATATGAAATTAATTGTAATCTATAGTATTTATCGTATAATTTTTAATATCTAAATTTTAATCTGAAATTATTGATCTAATTCAATTAGCTTTAAAGATCAGTCAAATCAACTCTCCAAAAAGAAATGTGAAATAAATTGGTACAGATGGAGTACTATTATAGTATTATATGTGTCCCACTTTATATATTATAAATTATAATTACTATTTAAACTCTGTCTCACTTTTTATATATATTTTTTAAAATATTGTAAAATATGTAAATTTATTTTTAATAACTTGAGATTATAAAAGTTGAGGTATGGTCTGCGTACATCATATCCTCAGATTTTATTTGTGAGATAGATTTTATTTGTGAAATTTTTAATGAATATGTTGTTGAGATCTATACTAGAATTCATACGGAAAAACAGATAATTTGACCTATATATCTTGAATTGTATCACATAACATGGAACAAATAAAATAAATAATGTCATAAATATTAATCTAAAGAAAGCAATAATTTCATAATGACAAGAAATTATACAATCTTGAGAACTTCTTTTTGTTTTTTGAAAAAAAAAAAATTGGAGACAAGAAGAGAAGAGACAGGTCATCTCAACAAGACATAGCCTCCTCCTCAATCAATGCCACCATTTCATGAACAGCAGTTGCTATCTCAGTCACTGTATTTAGCTGACAATTTTCCTCCACCTGTCTCATGTAAATACAAAATAGTTAGATCCCTTTATCACGATCTTTTTAGCCCAATGTAAAATGAAATATTGTCACACATATAAAAAATATATTGTATTTTTTTCTTTTTAACTGTCTATAATAAACAAAAAGATATTATATATGAATTTCATATGATGGTTGAACTGATAACTAATTATCTTGATCGTGAAATAACATTAAAAATACAAATTCGAGTTATTAAAGGGTTTTCTATGATTATTTCAAGTATGAAATTAGTGGACGGCTATAACTATAGCGGTCCTATGATAGGAAACTTATTTTTGAGTAAGTTCCGTTGCAACTTTTATGCACTATACGAATTCTACATGAAAAATTTATATCCCAATAAACTGTACAAAAGTTCAAAAAAATTATGCTTTAATAGATTCTGATTTTTTAGGATTCACTGTTCTATTTTACCAGACATTCTTTCTATTTTAGTTCTATCCAGTAAAAGAAAGGCATAACTTTATATTTTGAAACTCTTTATGCTTTGATTTTCCATGTTTACCTGTGATGACACGTTTTTATATATATAAAAATGTCATGGCATATTTTAAAAATAACAAGTTCTAATCAAGGTATTTTAAAATGTGCCAAAACTCTGTCTTATTGTTATGAGCTGGACAAAGATGAATTAAATGTCATAATAGATTTGAGTTCAAAGTAGCACAATGTCTTTCCTAAATATCTCACACACTCTCGATAATCGTAATGTAAATAGAGGAACTTAGTTTGGGAAAGGGTCGTGGAGATGAGGGTAAGAAAAGGCGTGTCTATTTCCGAGAATCAGTTTGGATTCATGCCGGGACGTTTGACTACTGAAGTCATTCACATTATTAGGAGGTTGGTGGAACAGTATAGGGAGAGGAAGAGAGACCTACATATGGTTTTCATCGACCTAGAGAAGGCATACGACAAAGTCCCTAGGGAGGTTCTATGGAGATGTTTGGAGGTTAGAGGTGTACTTATGGCATACACTAGGGCGATCAAGGATATGTATGATGGTGCCAAGACCAGGTTACGAACAATAGGAGGAGACTCAGAGCACTTTCTAGTGACGATGGGGATGCACCAGGGATCAGTGCTTAGCCCTTTCCTATTTGTCTTGGTGATGGATGGGCTGACGCGACAAATTCAAGAGGAGGTGCCATGGTGTATGTTATTCGCAGATGACATAGTCCTGATTGATGAGACTCGTAGCGGAGTGAACGCCAAGATGGAGGTTTGGAGACAAACTCTAGATTCCAAAGGGTTCAGGTTGAGTAGGTCCAAGACAGAGTATTTGGAGTGCAAGTTCAGTAGTGGGAGCGACCCTGAGACAGGAGTAGAAGTGTCGATTGGGACTCAGGTCATCCCAAAGAAAGGAAGCTTCAAGTACCTCGGGTCTGTTATTCAAGGAAATGGAGAGATTGATGACGATGTCACATCGTATTATTAGGCGAGTGGTTGAAATGGAGGCTCGCATCTTGAGTCTTGTGCGACAAAAAAGTGCCACCAAAGCTCAAAGGCGTGTTTTATAGGACGGTCGTCAGACCGACTATGTTGTATGGGACGGAGTGTTGGTCAGTCAAGACTTCGCACATCCAAAAGATGAGAGTTGCGAAGATGAGGATGTTGAGATGGATGTGTGGGCATACAAGGAGGGATAGAATTAGAAATATCGATATCCGGGACAGAGTGAAAGTGGTCTCGGTGGAGGATAAGATGCGGGAAGCGAGGTTGGAATGGTTCGGACATGTGCAGAGGAGAGACACAAATGCCCCAGTGCGGAGGTGTGAGAGTTTGGTTATGGACGGGTTCAGTAGGGGTAGAGGTAGGCCAAAGAAGTATTGGGGAGAGGTGATTAGACGGGATATGGCGCATGTGCGACTTACTGAGGACATGACTTTAGATAGGGGTTTATGGAGGACACGAATTTGGGTTGAAGGGTAGTAGATAGTCTGCGGCTATGTGTTCTCTAGTGTACTTTATTCATATTATTTATTTGTGTTACCTACTGCTTTCTTTTGACAGAATGTGCTACCATGGCGTATTCGATTTTTGTTACCAGCATGTTCCTATAGCTTTAATTTCTTGTCTGTGATCGTTTATCTTGCTATGCAACGTTTTCTTTGATTGTGATTACGTAGGTCTTGAGCCGAGGGTCTCCCGGAAGCAGCCGCTCTACCTAAGGTAGAGATAAGGTCTGTGTACATTCTCCCTTCTCAGATCCCACGTGGTGGAATTTTACTGGGTATGTTATTGTTGTTGTAATAGATTTGAGTTCAAGTAGCGCAATGTTTCTCCTAAATATCGCACACACTCTCGATAATCGTAATGTAAATAGAGGAACTTAGTAATAATGACATTAATTTAGAGAATTGTGCATATGCTAACCTTGACACTGAATGAGTAGAGTACCATATGATCAGCTGTTGTAACACTAAGGTGAAGAATAGTAAGGCACATAGCTTGTAACCAATTAACAATTTTCAACAATTGTTTTGGTCTTTTCTTTGATAACACCTTAACATTAGCATGGTTTTCCACCATGTACACCTCGATGTCGGCTGCCGCCGACCGCCTCTCCTCCGTGGTCGTTGGCCCCTCGTCATTGGCGGCGGCCGCTAACGGGTGGTTAGTTCCGGTTGAATATTGAGGGAAAGTGAAGAACTTAGAGAATGGATTATTATGAGAAAAATTTGGTGATTGTTTTTTTGTAACTTGTTTATGTGCTTCCAAGAATTGTAGGAGTTGTTCAAGTTCCTTCACAAAATTAATTGCGCCTCCAACAATTGATGCTTGGTCTCCCTGTTCACATTATTGACAAATAAATAAATAACAAACGTTAAATTATTGTATCAATCATTTATAATAATGTTTTACTACTCCACTACTTAATTGACTTTAACTAACCAGGCTGGATGTTTCCTAGTCCTTAGGACAATTTAATTTAAAATTGTGTTTTTAATTAATAAAAGACGAGCTACCAGTAATTACCAACTCAAATAATACATTTAATGTGATCTAAGAAATTATTCATAAAACAATACACGAATGAATTGGCGAGTACTCCAATATTCTGGTGAACACACAAAAGTAGCATTAATATTTTTACTCAACGATCTATCTAAATATCCTTATTCCTTATGCTCGAAAATGCTTAATAAAAAATTTTAAAATAATAATAACATTTCCCGTAAAATAATAATAACAACAACAATAACAAAACAAAAAAATGAAATTACGATTCTGCACATTACTAGTGCATGAGTTTTCTCTATTACACTTTCAGTTAAAGTTGACATGCCACGATAGATAATTCTTCATAACACGTCTAATATTATAATAAAAATTATAGAATAATAACCTGATATAGTAGGTTAAATTTCACTATCCGTGTGAAAACTCTTTACCGTAAATATAAGAATTTAAGTTATATATATTAAAAAACATAATAATTTTCTTGTTGTGAAGGCAATGCTATTCTTTCGATACAAGCAGAAACCCCGCCGACGCAATAGCCTGCAAACCACGTCAGCCGATTAACCACACTTGTCAAGACATGTGTGACAGACTCAACCAAGAAGGTTTATGCAGGTGATCAAACATAATAATTTTCTAATACTATTAACATGTGATAGCATATTACTTATTACTTTTATCAGGTTATACTAGCAATTTATTTGTAACTACTACTAAATAGATGACTTACTTATGCCTTCTATAAAATTATGTGCATAAAATTTATACTCGAAAATAAAAACCACTACTATAATAATACAAAAAATTGCCCAACATGACTATTAATACATTGCTCCAAAAGGTGGAATCTCTCACCCCGGGAGTTTCCACATTCCGATGCGATAGATTTATGAATGAGGTAAATTATGATAACTCAATTGATTTCAAATGTTAGACTAGAATCACGTTGCGCACAAGGGGTCTTCCTTTATTTCAAGAAGAAACCCACACTGCCGTTGGATTTGATCCTTGATCATTGCTATTAATACATGTTGTTACGTGCCTATGTGTATGAGAGAGATAGAAAAAAATTGAAGTACCCGTTGAGCATAGGACGGCGGCATCAACGACCGGAGAACGGCGAGGTAATCATTCATTTGGCGACGGCGATTTCTCTCGACGGCAATGTGCGTCATCCTTTGATTCTCTATTTCTTCCTCGTTCTTAGAACATTTCGTCCGCCGCCTTTTTCTCCTCCCCGAAACCACCGTACTCTCCACCGGAGAACATTCCGCTGGCAAGAATCCGGTGCAAAATTCCGGCGAAGAATTATTGTTGTTGTTGTTATAACTTTGTGCTATTGAAGAATTAGAACTATCCCAATTACTATACTCCTCATAGCCAAAACCATAATCATGAAAATTTTCAAGATTGTAAAAGTTACAATCTTTGTGGCTATAATTGAAAGGATCTTGTTGGAAAACAACAGTTTCAAGAGCCATTTTTTTTCTCTCTTAAAAAAGGGTAGTATTGATTTATTTTTTGTTTCTCTCCGAAAGATTTTAGCTAATTTGTGTAAAGGGTTGATGGGGTTTGGTTCACTTATAAAGGCTTGAAAAGATGGAAGAAATGAAGTAAGAAAAGCCAAATTGTAGTATAAATTTTGTAAGCTACAGAGAGTCTACACGTGAGAAAAACTAATGGTTTCTGGTTTGTAAGAGAGAGAGGAACACGAATTCATTAATTAAAGGTAAAAGGTCAAAGTTACCCTTGTATTATGGATAGAGGATCAAATACGTCTCTCCGCCGTTAAGGCGGTCCTAGATGGATGACTAATCCTACATAGCACTGACAAGGTGGACACCTCGTCCCAACCCATTTGCCTTCTTCTCCCTTTCTTCTTCCACCACTAGCATTTTATCCCCCTCCATAACCACCATTAGCACCACCCTAACCATTTAAATTTGACGCAGTCTGTAACACCCTGTACTTTCGGGTGGGGGTTTGAACACATAAATGTAGGCAAGTAGATCCAGGCGTCGAAAAGTTTATGTTGTACTTACGTATGCTAGTAAGGAAATTAGTATATAAAAGAATGTGATCCCGAAATAATTTTGAATTTAACAAGTGCGACGATAGGGATTACTAATAATAATTTTATATTCCCAAAGAGGTTATGGACTAGTGTTATATTACGAGAATTATGACATTGGGTATAAGAATATTTCATAAGTCGTCAGGACTTAAGTGAATTGAGATCAAGAATTTAAGTGAATTGGAATCAAGAATTTAATTATGTGTATAATTAATTAATTATGGAATTAATTAATTATAATTTGAGAGACAATATATAGTGGGAATTTATACGTGTAGTGTTATAAACCACTGTTCAAGTGACTATGCCTAACAACTGAGCAGTGGCATCCCCATATATCACCGCACACACATTTCCTCCATTTTAAACAGACCTTCATCTCTTGAAGCTTTCATCTCTTCAAACCTCTGTAGAAACTTTTCTTTGAAAAATATAATCGTTACACTTCAATCAGAGGGAGTAAGTCTCAATTGAAAACTCTCTGAGATTCTCGATCAAATTGGGAATTTTTCGCAAGCTTTTGTACAACCAAAAAGGGGAAAATCCATGGTGTTCTGGGCCTTGTTCCAGCAAAATTAAACACTTGAAATAAGCTTGAACACTAAAAAATCAAACAAGACTTTGAGTCTCGACGAAGCTCTAACAAAGTCGATTTTTGGGGTTTCTGGTTCTACTTGTCGGAATTCGGTATTAGTGAAAGATTTTCCGACGACTCTCGTCGCTGCGTTTGACAGAGGTAATGATTCTTGTTTCTGAGTTTATACAAATTATAGAACACGATTCTTACTAGTTCTAAGGGGATTATCGAAAATACTAAGATGGTTGGGTATTGTTGGGGTTGTCGGTATGAAATTGGAGATTTGCATGTGAAGTTGTTGGAAGGTTACGGATATTATGGCAGTTGGGGAGGAGGATTAGGAAGGTTGGTTATGTTACTACATGCATAAGTTTCTACATAGAAGAAATATTTATTCTATGCGTACAAGGTGTTCGCTAGAATGTCTCAATGGATTTATTGCTAGTATATTGATCCGATTATAATGTAAAACATATGTATGATGTAGATAATCGTTCATAGAGCTTACAAGGATCCGTGTAACTTAGATAATTTCGACAATAAGGTATGTTAAGGCTACACTTCTTTCTTTTGGCATGTTTCATGTAATGAAATATAACCGTGATATTACTTCATAATTTATTCTACTCTTAGTAGTTAAGGAATGTTCATATTATTGATTCCTATGTTAAAAGCATGTCTACATATATTCCTAAGTCTTTATTGAGGCATACAGAAAAAGATGTTGATATTCACAATGTTAGCCAAGGGTACAAGGATATTATGTCACTCAGGATGTTTTATTATTGTTCCTGCATTTTCATTTGCATTATATTCATGTATTACCCTGGACCCACATGTGTTATGCATACTACTATATGGTAAATATTATATATATAGGGGATATGGGGAGAAGGGAAAGACATTATATACGCACACCACATGCAGTTGGTATAGACTATCACAAAAGAGACCAAAGAGGCCATTATGGATGCCTGTGTGGCCAAGACGGTCTGAATATCTGTGTGGCCAATACGATATAACCCGATGCCCATAGAGGTGGTTATGGGAAAGAAGATGCTCTTGTGTAGCCAATATTTATATGTATACCGCATTTGGATTGTGCATAATATTTAGACATATGTATTAGGCCCTCAGAGGTATTTACTGCTGGTCAGCTGTTTCTGTTTTAGATTATGATATATCTCTGCTATGTTATTTCTTATGCCTGCAATACTCAGTACATCAGTCGTACTGACGACCCTTTTGTCGGGTGGCGCTGCGTTTTATTGCCGCATGTTCTTTTGAGAGGGCGACGGTTTGCACTAGTAGGTTGCTGGTTCAGATGGTATTTGGAGCACTCTATTTATTTCAGAGTTGTGGTCTGGTCGTGGTATGTTCTACTTTTAGAGGCTTGTAGATAGGTTTCCTGTGGATAGTTGTCATGTATGGCCTTGTCGGCCTTAGTTAGTATGTATATATATAAGTTGGAACTTTCCTATTAAAACTTTATAGAATCATTAACGGCTCAATCCGTATTTAAACAGGATTAAATGTGGAGTGTATGGTTAGTGGTGCCCGACAGGTAGGGTCCGGGTGCCCGTTACTGCCCTCCTATTTAGATCGTGACACAGGCAACATTTATCGTTACCAGCACTAATCGTAGAACCATGAATCGTCTGTCCAATCTCAAAAGCTATAAGATCGCGACAAATCTGGATGACAATCACTAAAGTGGAGATATTGGGTTCGAAACACTACAAAAAAAAAAGGACCTACGGTGACAGTTTTTTCAACTGTCACATAGTGTGACCGTTTTTTCCTTGACACTTATGACACCTGTGTGATAAATATTTAAACTATCATAAAATTATGACAGTCATATGATGGTATTTGCACCGTCACATGTTGTGTGGCGATTTTATAGAGTTGACCCAACCCGACCCAACACGTAAAAACTGGCCCAAATACGCTTTAAACCAACGAAACGGGGCAAAGACCTCATTTCGTTCAAGTCACGGTCTTCTCTCTCTCTCTCAAAATGGGCATCGAAAAGGGGCAAACCCTAGAAGTCGCCGCTCTCATCTCTCTCTCAAAATGGAAGTCGATACTAGTCCATGTGTGCGTTGTCTTTATCCCCTTTCTCTCCACCATACCACCACCACACACGAGGTAACCCTGCTCCCCTAGCCCACATCCGATTGGGACTAAGATTTTTTGCTCCCATATCGAAAATCAAAGCTCCCAATCATTGATCGATTTTTTGCTCAGTCCTAAACCAAGCCTTGATGGTGGTTTTTTTCTGAAACAAATCAAGCACAATTCTCTATTTGAGCAATTAAAAAACCTACATATTTTTAAGGTTTCCACAATCTAAATTTTCATTGTTTTCTTCATGTGGTCTGAGTTACAAACATTTGGGGAAGGCTTCTCACTTGGATTTTCGTTCACGGCTGCGCATCTAAGAGGTAAACTCAAATTCCTTTCAATTTCATTTTTCTTTTCATAATTCTGTATATTTTCTCTTAATTAATCGTGTTTGTTGGTGTTATTGTCTGATTTAGCATGTCTTAGTTTAGTTTCAAGACTTATGTAACAAAATATTAAGAACTACTTTTTGACTTAGTAATTTTCTTCGATAGATTGAATCTGAAATATACTACTCTTTGTTACGCTCTTATTTTATATATCAGAGACATTCAGAGATGATGTGGAGCCAATGCTGCTAAGAATTGTAAGAAAGATTCAGCCTCAACTTCTGCATTAACTGGATCCGTTCAAAAACTGGTCCAACGAGAAAAAGGCATGTCCGAACTGAAGTTTGTCTCATCATTGCAAAAGGAAATATAGACGCAAAAGTGTGACTGTGGAAGAAGTTATTGAGGAGAAGCTCGGTCCTCAACTTGCAGTTATTGAACCTATCAAGTATTAGAGTGTAAACTTAGTTACTTGAGGTGAAATTTTGCTTGATATTGAGATTTCACCTTATTTGTAGGAATTGGGTATTGGGTGTTTTTTATGTGTCTAGATGTTTTAACATTATGTATTAAAATGATTTGATTAATTAGTTACATTTTATTTTAGTTACAATATGCTATTTTTCCACCAATTTAACTATTATTGATTTTTTTTAAAACAATTAATTAAATTAAATTAATTATTAAATAAAAAATGCGTCAGAATCAGTTTTTCCGCAATTGTTTTATATTTAAATTAAATTAATTAAAAAAATTATTTAAAAATTTACAGCAAAAAAATATATTAAATTAATAAAATTCAAATATTTTACCGCCAATATTTATAAATACCTGGGAAAAAAAAATTAAAAACCGGAATATAGTCAAAGTCAACAAGCAAATCTGTGACGGTTTATGCCTGTCACATATTGTGTGACATATTTAAACCGTCATCTATTCGTGACACTGCTACAGTGGCACTTACAAAAACAGTCATCTTCCCCTTCGATGACAGTTTTTAACCGTCAACGTAGGTTCTTTTTGTGAAACTTGTGACCCAAACCTAGATGAAGAACCATAATCCTCACCCAGAAGAAGCAGTTGTTCGCTATAAGTGGCCATGAATTATTACATTCCACGAAACTGAATCTTTGTTAGACTAAACAGTAAACACAGTGAAATTTAGAACAATACTATCTAAAAAGCTCTAGAATAGATTTTCTTTTAACTGAATGTTTTTCTTGACAAATTATAGCTTCACAATCTAAACCACAAAGTAAGATCTAAAATATCTGAAATATTACTACTCCATTTGCTAAGTTGAACTCCATTCTCTAATTCAGATGTACATTGATGAACTTTAAATTTTTCTTTAGTTTGAAGGAAAAATTAGGACTTAAATACTATTAAAGCCACTAAACATAATACTACATTTTAATTTGTCTCTTATTATTCCCAGTTAAATTTATTTTATCATTTTGAATTATTTTAGGGTTGTTGCAGAGGGAGTGAAGGTGGATATAGTAATTGTGGTGGTGCTAATGGCGGTTGTGGATGGGTGGGGTGGGGGAGGGAGATGCTAGTGGTGGAAGAAGAAGGGGAGGAGTGGGGGTAAATGGGTTGGTGATGTGGCATGTCACGTGGTGTTCATCTCACCAAGTTGTTAGTGTCACGTAAGATTAGTCGTCCACCTAGGACATCCTTAAAAGCGGAGGGACATATTTGAACCATTTAAGTAATATTAGTGATATTTTTAGACCAATAGTATAACGAAGGGTATATTTGATCATTTTCCTATAGCACAGGGGTAAATTTGACCTTTTCCCCTTAATTAAATATCCTCTTGTTCATGATCGAGGATGGTGGGGTGGGGGAGCTATGCTTGTCTACACAACAAAAAGTGGCGGCGCACACTTATGTATATCCAAGGATAGAGTCGGATGACCCGCAAGGGTAGCCAAGTTGGTATAGCAGTAGAGCGCGGGACCGCAAGGTCACGAGTTTGATCCCCTGCATAAACATTCTTGGTTGAGTCTGTCACACATGGCTTGCCAAGTGTGGTTAATCGGCTGACGTGATTTGCAGGCTATTGCGTCAGCCCGGGATTTACCCTGTGCGCACTCAAAAGAGTAGCGGTTGCGGGTTCCTTCATCAAAAAAAGAGAGGATAGAGTCGGATGATTGTAATTTCTTCCCTTTCATTTAATCAAAAGTCTTGGTGTGAATCTAAATTAAAATGACTAGTGAACTTCAGATAAAGAATAACTAAAGAAATAAAATGATATTTTCTCCGTCTCAATTTATGTGTCAGCATTTTACTTGACATGGAGTTTAAGAAAAAAAACTTTTAAAATGTGTGATTCAAAACAAATTTTATATAAATGTGTGGTTGTAAATTATCTCATAAGCTTAAATTATCTCTAAATATAGAAAAGTGACAATTTTTTAGAATAGACCAAAAAATTATATCACATAAATTGGAACAATGTGAGTAGTATATATTGGTTTTGATAACAACTAGTGATTAGTCACAAATAACTTTTTAGGAGTCGTTTGATTCATGTACTACTGATGCAGAGAGAATATAGTGTTTGAGATCATTTATGTAATAAACGATTATGCGGTGATTGTTATGCTATCTCTAAATAAAATTGCAATCTTCAAACTGTCTCTCACCAATGAGTGTCTATGCTATCTTATTTAAAACCTTTCAGCAGAAAAAACGCTTTTAGAAGCTGTATATGACGCTTGAATATTCAACACATCTCAGACCATCTTTGATAGAGTAAAAAAAAAAAAGTTTTTTCATTCTCCCTCCAATATTTCAGCAAGTCTTCACGTCCATTTTCATTAGCAATTGATTCAAACGGTACAACACCCTGCAAAACATAAGCATCAAACTCGCTAATTTGTGAAGCACTTGAACCATTATACATTCTATTTCAAAGGCTTTGAATACTTTAAGCAAAAAATGTATGTTTTTATAAGGTTGAAGTGAAGTAGAAGAAGATGGTATAGAAGTCGGTTGATTATTTGCACTTTATTGTTGGTAATATATATACATAATTTGACATTGTGTTTGTATGCTAGAGATAACATCTTTTTTAGTTGGTTCGTTAGTTGGTTCTTCAATTGGTTCTGGTGAAGTATTTCTAAGCATTCATAAATCATTTCAGTAAGGGTGTTACAACTGTCTATTTTAATAGTAGGATTTAATATAATATCAATAAAATTAATAGTGGGAATTGGGGAAAATATTTTTTAATTTTATAAATATTTTTTTAATAGCTGAAGAGTAAGTTGGTTTTTTTATATATTCATTAAATAACAAAAATATTAGAGCTATATCCCGGGATGAGGCGGGACGGGTCGGGACCGGGACAGGCGGGACCAACTCTAGTCCCGTTCAGATTTCGAATCCGGTTACCGACAATTCTCATCCCGTAATTTATCCGGCGAGACCTGGGCGGGTCGGGACTGGACTGGATCAGGACATCCCGACCCACTGGACAACCTTACATGCAAGTTGTATTTTCTTAATTATTTATATATGTATTTATATTTGCTGGTAAGTGAATAGTATAATACAAGTGATTAGTGATGGAAAGGCTAACTCTTGTATTTATATATATCAGAGGTGCGAATAAAGTCTCGTATTAGTAGTCAAAAAGAAAAGAAACGTACATATCTGTTCCAATTTATATAACGTAGTTTGACTGTGCACGAAATTTAAGAAATAAATGAAGACTTTTGATTCTTATGGCTAAAAAAACAAGTCAAATATATTTGTGTGGTTATAAATTATCCTGTCAAACATAAAAGGTAAAATTTAAAATTAAATTATTACCAAATAAGAAAATATATCATTTTTTAGGACTGACTAAAAAGTAAAGTGTGTCATATAAATTAGGACATAGGAAATATAATATATGGTGATATTGTTAATAATATGAGGTCTTTGGAAAGAATAGTGAGACCCTAGCCTCAAGTAGAAGATACTTTCCACATTATATTAAAGTATATTTGAACTATTTTAGTATAATACTTAACTGTTATTAGAGTCAATAATTCGGCAAGACGAGTATAATAACGTGGAATGATAGTGTGGGGCCTCACTTAGTGTTCTTACCTGTCTACTAGTCACGGGAATAACTCAATACTGTTGGAGGCCTAAAGTCAAAATTCAATGAGATGCCTTAATTTTTTTCGTCAGAAAAATGAAAAAAGAAAAAAAATCATAGATATTTTTCATTTAAAGTCTCGAGGATCTAAGTCAGATGTATAACTCATTAACTTTTTCAAGAGCTACTTTTGAGATTATATCTAAGATTTAATTCTTATCTTTATTTTTTAAAAGTTTTGAACACTCGATTCATATTTTCTAATTAACATATTTCGTATTCTAATAAATAGTTAAAGTGACAATATATATCACGTACTAAAATATCAAAATAAGTAAGTTTTAGATGAAAACAATACTAAAAATTAAAATAATAAAACTTGATTAAAAAAGTTGATAACTTAATTTGAAAATACTTGTTTGATGCTTCAATATATATTTTGCAATATTTGATGCCCGAGAAAAAATAAAAATAGCAAATTCATATGTTGTAGCTCTTGTCTTTCAAAGCAATTAAGTCAAAAACTCTCTTGTAAAATAATGAAAAATATAAAAGCGTTGAAGTATACTATTTTAGACAAAAAAGTTAAACATAAATTAAGTATCGTAGAAAAATCAACCAGGAGTCTTCTTTTTTTGTCAGTACCCTAAAAATAGATTCAACATTTGTACTATATATACGTTACTTACTTATTTAGGGGTTCTTTTCTATCAATCAGCTAACTATTTTTTTAATGACAAAAAATTCAAAGTACTTAATATTTTTTTTTAAAAACTATATTGAGAAAAATGAGGCCCCAAAAATGAGAAGCCTAAATCCTAGGCTTTACCCAAAAGTAGGGTTGTCCAGTGGGGTGGGGCGTACCGACCCCGACCCGACCCCGACCTCCCCCCGACCGCACCCCCACTGTAGCGGTAGCGGTATATCGATATACGGTACCGATAATGGTACGGGATCGACAAAAAATGTCGACCCCGACCCATCCCCTTTCTAGCCGTTGCCAACGACTTTGATAAAAATTAAGACCGTTGGACAACGACCCTTTTCCCCTTCCCCCCTGCCCCAACCCCCTAATATTTAACCCTTAAGTTATTATATTTACACTTTAACTCAAATTTTTCAACTATAAATACTTCATTTTCTCTTCATTCTCTCTTACAAATCTTCCTACAATCTCTTATCTCTATAAAAATTTCTCAATCTATCTCTCTACAAGTTTACATTGTCTACTAAATATTCAATTTTATTTATTCATTCGGGAGTGAAGTTGGCAACTAGCTTGAGGATCATCCATCGAACAAAGTTTCAATTTTCAACATCTCGATTACACGTTGACGTTACGTCGACGTTTGGTACATTCGTTCCTTTATTAAATTATTATTGTGTCTTTATTTTAATTAGCGCACTTAATTTCATTTTCTTTAACTATTTACTAGCATAAATTATAATGAAAGGAAAAGAACTAAGAGGTATGTTGGGTTTGTCTGGTTCTAGTAGGGGTGACAAGGGAAATGGTCCTTCTTCTAGTCATCCTATTCCTCATATACAGGATGATTTATTGATACTCAAAATTTTCCTGAAGTACCAGTAGATTTAGACGATGAGCTATTTTCTGGAAATCAACAAGAGTTTAATTTAGAAGAACATCTAGATGACACACCAACTAATCTAGATGACACGCCAACTAATGCACCTCAAACTGGAACGCCTCCTATTCCCCCTAGTATGAGACGAGGTCACCAGAACGAAAATTAACATCACATGTATGGGCTTTTTTGATAGAGACGTACAAAATCAAATTGTTACATGCAAAATTTGTAAAATTATTTATAAATTTAAAATGGGAAAAGGTCAGAGCCGGACGGGAGGTTTAACTACGCATTTGATTACCAAACACAAAGCTAGGTGGGATGAATATAAGGTTCAAGTGAATGGTGAGTCAACAATGCCCTCTCAGTCGGGACAAACTTCACATACTATTCCGCACCAGATACAGGGTCAAATTGACCTTATGATGGGGGCAGTTGTAGGCCCTAAATACGATAAAATGAAAGATAGGGAAGAATTATCAAAATTAGTTGCAGCCGAGGGTTTGCCTTTTTCATTTCCTGATTCTCCTGGTTTTATTCATCATATAAGATCAATGTACAATCCTGCTTATAACGGTTTTCCTAGATCAACTGTTAGAAGAGATGTTTTTAAATTTGCACACGAATATCAACAATATTTACGTTATTATTTATATCATTACCCTAGAAAAATATCTATCACATCTGATATAGGTCGTAGTACTAACGGTCATGATTATTTAACTGTAACATGTCATTGGATAGATCATAAATGGTCTATGCAAAAACGTATTTTAGCATATAAATATATTGATGAAAGACACACGGGTATTTATATTCAAGAAAATATTTTTTCTGTTTGCGTTTTTTATGGCATAAGTAATAAAGTCATGACTATTACATTAGATAACGCTTCTTATAATATTTCTGTTGTTAGAAGATTAAAAACTGTCTTAACTCCATCTTTTCCAGATAATTTTCATATAAAATGTGCATGTCATATTTATAACTTAGTTGTAAAGGATGATATAAAGCTTTTTGAAGACATTCTTGCAAAACTTCAATTTGCTATAAACTATATTTTTTAAAATAATTGAATACAACGACTAAAAGAATATAAAAAAACTTTTCACGATTGTGGTCTAACTTACAGAAAAGTTTCCGAAGAAGTATGCACTAGATGAAATTTTTTATACAACCAACTATGTGTTGCTTATGAGTATAGACAATCTATAACCCAATTTTATAACGCTCGTAATCGAAATCCCAGTGATATGCTTATAGATTCCGATTGGAATACAATTTTAGAACTTAATGTATTTTTAGAGAAATTTTATATAGCTACTAAAGAATTTTCTGGGATTTATTATCCTACTATTTCATCAATGTTATTTTATATAGCTCTAATATTTATATTACTTAGTGAATATATGAAAAACCAGTTTATAAGGAACCTATTAAAAAATGTTTAAAAAAATGAAAAAATATTTTATTCCTATTCTCCCAATATTTTTTATTAGTGTTGTATTAAATCCGTGTATTAAAATAGACGGTTGTAAAAATCTTGTTGATACTATTTACGATTGCATAGATACACTTCCACCTCCAACTCCTAAAAATCCAAATGACCCACCACCTGTTGAAATAAGTAGAAAAGAAGTGTTATCTAGCATTCAAGATGAATGTAAAAAAGTATATACACATTACCAACAAGAAAGTGCTAGCAACCAACCGGCTTCCATGCCATCTTCTTCTTCTTCAACACAACCTCAAAAACGACATATTGTTTCTGCGGCTAGTATTCAAAGCCTCAGACAGAGAATGTTTAGTGGTACCGTTTCTAACCAAATTAGCGAGTTTGATGTTTTTGTTTTGCAGGGTGTTGTACCGTACGAAACAATTGAAAATGAAGAGGGACGTGAAGACTTGCTAAAATACTGGAGGGAAAATGAGAAGAAATTTCCAACACTAGCAAAGATGACCCGAGATGCGTTGAACATTCAAGCGTCATCAACAACGTCCGAAAGCGCATTTTCTGCGGGAAGATTTCAAATAGGGGAGCACAGACATTCATTGGCAGGAGATTCATTAGAGATTGCAGTTCTATTCAGAGATTGGATTCGTGCGGAGCGTAGGAGGTGCGGCCAACCGGAGATCGACGAAAAAGAAGACTACAACTACAACGAAATCTTATCCGACGGATGTGCAAGCGACGTCGTCCAATTTGACCAAGATATACCAATTTCAACCGAAGAACCACAAGACATTATAAAGAAACTAGAAAATGTGTTTCTTAAAATGTAATTCTTTTAATTGTAATTTTACTATGCTATTTATTTGCAACTTTCAATATCACGAATTTGCAATTTTGAAATTGTATTACAAAAAAAAAATCATACTTCTAGTCGAATAATATAAGAGGCACAAAAACAACCTTGTGATGTTTTTATTAAACTATCTTGTTGTGTATGTGTGTTATTTATTTATTTAATTTAAAGACAAATAAAAATTGACCCCGACCCCGCCTCCCACCCCGACCCCTCGGATCGGACGGTGGCGACACACCCGCCACCCCGCTGCACTCACCCGCCTACCCCAACCCCGCACTCGACCCGACCCCAGGCCACCCCGACCTCGGATCGGGATGGGGTGGCGACACACCGCCACTCCGACCCCGCCACTCGACCCGCCTACCCCCTAACCCCGTCGGACCCGACCCCACCCCGACCCCCTCTAGATCGGGATGGGGTGGCAGACACCCCACTGCCCCGACCGGCCACGGCCAGACTGACTCGCCAACCCCGCCAGACCAGGACCCGCCACACCGCCAGACCCGACCCGCCCACCCCGCCCCGTTGGACAACCATACCCAAAAGTCACCCCTGAGGCCCAGACTAGTCAATCTACTACTTTTACCCTACCTTTGTAACATATTTTCTTGAATGGATATTGGTTACGGACCATCATCAATATATCTTACGTTCTTAAGTAGTAACCTTCCACTTCCTCCCCCTAATCTAGTTCTTTCATGTTTTTATTTAAAAACCATACAACTATGTGTTTTAAATTTGTTTATTTACCCGATAGAGGATATTAAACTAATTGAATCTCAAAAGCAAACTAAAATGATTTAATGTGTACGTGTGGACCAAATTAAAGCAACATTACTGTTGATTAAGAGAATGATTAATTGAAGGACTACACATTAGTTACTAATTTGAAAATTTGGTGTATATATATAATTTATAAATGCGAGTAGGAGTGTTTAAACCTTCTTTCAAAGATATTAGACCGTGGACTAATCATAATTTTTAGTTTGGCTTATATTCCCAAATTGATAGATTTGCAACTTAGAATATGAGATGAGAATCTTTTCACAAGTAATAATTAGGAATTGTTAAATGAAGCTCACAGCGCCGGGCCCAAGCCTCACACCGCGGTCCAATCTCGAACACTGTTCACGGAACAGTGTTATACTTGATATATATTTGGTATATATTACAATAGTAATTAAGTATAATACTGTTCCGTGAACAGTTCTCGGGACTGAGCCGCGGCGGTGTGAGGCTTGGGTCGTGGCGCCGTGAGCTTCATTTAACAGGAATATAATTGCTTGGTTATTCTTCTTTTTTCTTAAAATGAATAAACTAAAACAATAGTCAATCTTATAATAATTATGATAATTTAACATTGACAAATTGTTGGAGTTTTTCAAATAATTTATCTGTTTGATCATTGTTCAACATTAGAGTGTGTACCCTCAATTGTATTTGTGGCAGATATAGAAGTCATTTCATTTAGCAACAACTTGCGTCGTGTGACAAGATTTAACTGTCAAAGGTATTATTCGTTTCCGCATAATTTAGGGCCCCTTGATTTTGTGTCCTAATATTTTAACATAAAAGACATTATAATAGTTAAATTCCAAACTCACCGTCCTTTTATGACTCTCAAAACATTCTCTTCTCATTTCAATGTAGGATTTTCCTAATTACGACAAGTTTCAATACCTGTGGGCCTTTATGTTTGCCTCCTATTAGGAACTCAACGTCCTCTATTAGGTTAATTTATTTCATTACTATGTTAATACAAGTATAGACTAACAATACAAGCCCTACTATCAAGGTGTTTTTCTCTTTCTTATAAAATATTTGAGACCTATGATTTGACCCATTGAGCTTTAGCAAGCGTCAAGGGCCTCTATTTCACGCTTTAACATTGAAACTCAAAAAGCAATCCTGAACTTACCCTTTATGTATGGAGTTTAACTTTTCCTTTCCATTTTGAGATTATTAAAGAAAGCTTCATAAACCATAATGATCCTCTTTCTATTTCAACCGCCAGTACGTAATTCGTGAGCTGTTACAAGTGTTTTAAAAGACAATTTTAGTATTTGGAGTTCGTCTAACAATTTTTACACAAGTTATATGTTATTTTCTTTAATTAAAATTGTTGACCTTCATAATTTTTTAACAAATGAATTATACTTAATAGTTTTTCATCTATATAAATAAGAAGATTGAGTGTAACTCAATAACAAGTCGTAGTATTACATATTTACTATCTGAAAATATCGTGAGAGTGAATATTACTTAATATTTTTTAAATACATATCTGAATTATACATTTTCACTTGTCATTGGTCTTAATTATCATATTTTATTATTTTTCTATTTGAAAGTAATTTTATTTTTATTCATGAATGAGTTATGTTTTATTATAATACTGATAAAATTTATTGATTATTTGCTTATAGGGAGATTGTTAATGATCGAAATCCAGTAGTTTCCACTGGAATCTCAATGTATATGAAATGGTTTTGATGAAATGTGAAGAAGAAGATGTGCGGAAGCTTTTCTGGATGGTTCTTATTATGAAAGCTTAAGAAACAAAGTAAATCTTACAACCATATTAATACTAGAAGGAATAAAGAAAAAGAATACTACACTTAAGTCCCACATGTTTATCATTGTACTCTAAGACCCTCTAAGTCACCAATTGTTCAACTATCATCCAATAACTCATTTAATAACCTCAATACCCCCCCCCCCCCTCCTCAAGCTAGGAGGTGAAAACAAGTTCGTCATCCCTAGCTTGGAAAGAAGATGAGAATGATGTCCAGGCAACAAAGCTTTCATGAGCAGATCAACAGGTTGGTCATTGGAAGCTATATATCTAGGAGAAATCAGTCCCGACTGAATCTTCTCTCTGATGAAATGACAGTCAATCTCAATGGGCTTTGTTCTTTCGTGGAATACAAGATTATTGGCAATTTGCATAGCCGACTTGCTATCACAGTAAGCAGGAATTGACAACTTCAAGGATACACCAAGTTCTGTAAGCAAGCCATTAATCCAAACAATTTCAGCCACCACTAAAGCAATACCTCTATATTCAGATTCTGCTGAACTCATTGAGATTGTTTGTTGCTTCTTACTCTTCCAAGAAATGAGTGAAGATCCAAGATATACCAGATAGCCCGAAACTGATCTTCTGGTAATTGGGCATGAAGCCCAGTCTGCATCACAGTATGCAGACACTACATTACTCTTCTCTGGTGCAATGAACACTCTCATTCTAGGAGCAAGCTTGATATATCTTACTACTCTCTCTGCTGCCAACATATGTGATTGTTTTGGTGATTGCATGAACTGGCTCAAACATTGCACTGCAAATACTATGTCTGGCCTAGTATTAGTTAAATACAACAGCCTTCCAACTAACCTCGGTATCTTTGGATTTTTCAAAGAAATTGTCTTCGCCCAACTTTCCCAGGTATCATTTTCTGTATGTGTTGGTCATAGTCAGCAGAAGTGAATTTTATATTGGCCTCCATTGGTGAGATGACAGGCTTGAAACCTGTTAGCCACATATCCTCAATGATCTCCAGAGAATATTTCGTTGATGCATAATTATTCCTTCATTGTTCCTAGCAAACTCAAAGCCTAGGAAATACTTGAGTTCACCAAGGTCTTTTATCTTGAAATGATGCTGCAAAGTGGCCTTTGTTTGATCAATAATCCCTTGATCATTTCCAGTCAACAGAAGATTATCTACATATACAAGTACCACAACTATCTTGCATCCATCTCTTCTGGTAAGCAAAGAGTAATCAAGACTGCTTTGAACAAAACCAGAAGAAATCAAAGCAGTTGTCAATTTTATATTTCATTGTCTGGATGCTTGCTTAAGACCATACAATGCCTTAAGTAACCTGCACACCTTCCCTTGTTTATGGTTAATCCCTTGAGGCAAATTCATGTATACCTCTTCATTAAGATCACCCTGCAAGAAGGCATTAAACACATCCATTTGCTGAATGCTCCATCCACTTGCAACTGCAACAGAGATCACACTTCTTACTGTTACCATCTTCACCACAAGGGAAAAAGTTTCTTGGTAATCAACTCCTTCTCTCTGACTGTACCCCTTGGCTACAAGCCTAGCCTTAAACCTTTCAATCTCCCCAGAAGCCTTGTATTTGATTTTGTAAACCCATTTACATCCAATCGATCTCTTATTGTCAGGAAAGTCCACAATTTCCCATGTTTTATTATCTTCTAGAGCCTGAATTTCTGAATTCATGGCCTCTATCCACCTCTGATCCTTGGATGCTTTATAGAAAGATTGAGGTTCATGTTCTGCTGACATCTTGGACAAGAAACCATGATACTGGGCAGACATGCCAATATAATCCATTACTTCAGACATAGGATATACACAACCTACCTGAGTGGCTGCCTGATTGGATTTTGCTGTTGGCTGCATGAAATCCTTCAACCATATTGGAGTCCTCCTCTCTCTGGTTGACCTTCTTCTGTGATCTGCAATATTACCAGAAGCAACCTCATCATTAGCCAATGTCTCTGCAGTGTAGGAGCTATCATGCTAGATCAGCTCTGTTGCCAGTTGTAGCAGGAACATTGTATGTGTCTTCCGACCCTTCTGTCTGAACAGAGGCATCTTCATGAATGTTAACCTGTTCACTCTCCACTGGGATAGTATGTAAAATCACTTGTTCATTATCAACACACATATCAGAACTGGAGTATTGTTGAATATCTGAGTCTTCACCTCCCTTAAAATGCTGATAAGGGAATATATTTTGATGAAAGGTCACATCTCTGCTGACAAAAACTGTCTCACTAGACAGGTCCAATAGCTTATATCATTTCCTATTTATTGCATAACCAAGTAACACAGCCTTGATTTCTCTTGGCTCAAACTTGTCTTTCTTCACCAAGTTGGAAGCATAACAGAAACATCCTATCACCTTTAAATGAGAAAGTGATGACATCATTTTAAATAGCTTCTCATATGGTGAAATATCTCCCAACACAACAGTGAGAATCTTATTAATCACATGCACAACAATCTCTACACAGTCACTCCAAAACTTGGCTGGTAAATGACCCTGCATCTTAATAGCCCTTCTATCTCCAATATGTGTCTATGTTTTCTCTCCACTACTCCATTTTGTTGTGGAGAGTAGGGACAAGATTTCTGATGTAAAATTCCCAACTGATTAAATAGATCAAAATAGGTAGAATTAAGGAATTATGTCACATTATCTGACCTAATACATCTAACAATTAAACCAAACTTAGTTCTTATCCTCACAAACAAATTCTTAAGAATAGTTGCCACATCAGATTTAATATGCATCAATAAAATCCATGTCCATCTAGTATAATCATCCACCACAGTGAGGAAATTTCTCATGTTATTATACGATGGTACTTGTAAGGTCCCCATACATCTAAATGCAAGAGTTGAAAAGGAAATTCAGTTTTGCTATTACTATCAGGAAAAGGCTTTCTTGATTGTCTAGCTAAAGGACACACATCACAATGTCTTACTGAGAAATCTGAATTAGTCTTAAAACCAGTTATTTTCCTGAGCATACTGAATGGAACATGCTCCATTCTTCTATGCCACAACTCTGTCTCTAGTTCCCCTGCAGACACCACTGCTGATGCATTAACATGTGTTTGTATTGCTTCTTTGTAACTTCTTCCTGACTCCAGTATGTACAGCCCGTCAATCTCTCTACCAGTCTTTTTGACCTTCCCAGTATACAGCTCCTGCAGGACAAAGAAATCAGGAAAAAACTTCGCACAACAATTCAGTTCTCTGGTTAGCTTTGACACTGAGAGTAAGTTAAACTTGAAGGTTGGGACACACAACACATGCTATATAGTGTCACCATTCTTGAGCCTACAGCTTCCTACTTGTGTAATCTCTGCCACATCACTTGTGGGTAATTGTACTTGGCCTGCACTACCTGTATTCCTTTTCTCAATCATATTCTTATTACTGACCATGTGATCAGTCGCCCCTGTATCCACTATCCAGTTTGCATTGACATTACCTAGATGCCTATGAGATACTGAAGTACCTGCCATATGAGATCTGGCTACTGCTGCCTTACTGTTCTCTTCCTCTTCCTGTTGATCAAATTCCTGCAGCACTTTGTCATACATGTCCAAAGTACATGAGGACAATCTGCTTTGAAGAAAATCAAGTTTCACTTTGGACAGTTGCCTCATGTTCCCACTGAGTTGATGACCAGTAGTTGCATCAGCTTGAGTTCCCATCACTGCAACATTCACCTTCCTCTTCTCTTTATGGTATGCTGGATGTCCAACAAGTCTATAGCATTTTTCTGCAACATGTCCTTGTTTCTTACAATAATCACAGAACAACAGCAACTTGCGACAATTCTCTCTAGTGTGCCCTTTTATCTGACAGTAATCACAGAAATTAGGCTGATTTGGTTTCCTTTGCCTATATTGTGTTGATTTGCCATACATAGCCATAGATTCATTTGAGTCATATCCTCTAAATCTTCCAATGATAGATTTCTGACTTTCAGCTTGCGCAACCATAACATATGCTTGATTGACACTAGGTGTAGGTGATAGTAATAGAATGTGGCTACGTGCTTGATTATAGCCATAATTTAATCCCATTAGAAATTCTAATAATATCTGACTAGCAAGATGATCGATGTATGCTCGAGGACTGTTGTTGAGTGTATTTTATACACTCTTTTGAGTCCTTTTTAGTTAGTATTTCACTCTTTTATTTTGCGTTTAGTATAGTGTTAGGTGTATTTTTCTTTCGTTTTTGTGTCTCAGCAATCATAGAGGAGAAGTACTTAATCGAGGATGAAATGAGCTTAATTGAGGTGAAATCTGCAAAAGCACAACCCAAGGAATGAAGCCTAAGAAGTGTCAAGAAGAACAGAAGAAATCTGGCAGATTCCGGACAAAAATCAAAGAGGCACCGCGGTGCCTGGCCAAGTAGCACCGCGATGCCATGGAACCGCGGTCAGGAAAATTAGCACCGAGGCATAAAAATTATCGAAAGTCCGAAACTGAAACACCGTCGAAGGCACCGCGGTGCCTGGCCATTGAACCGCGGTGCCATATTTCCAGAAAGCTACAGTGATTTCAGCTGAATAAGCACCGCGGTGCCGGACAACGAAACCGCGGTGCCAACGCGTAAAAATCAGATTTCGAGTCGATTTTTGACAAGGGTAAAAGGGTCCGAAGCAAGGTTTTTCTCAGATATAAATACCCTAAACTCTGTCATTATTAGAGAATGATACTTTGGAGAGGAGAACGACGGCTACAAGCGACAATTGGAGACATCTTATTGTTCAAGTTATTTTCTTCCCCTTATTTTATTTCAGTTTATGCTAAATTGTAATTTAGTTCTTAACATAACAATGTTTAGGGGCTAATTACTTTAGTAGGGTTTCCATCGAATCTTCTTGAAACTCTTTCATATAGTTAATGCAGTAGTTTTTGAGTTCTTCTTCAGCGTATTAAGATCAATTCAATATTGTTATGATTGCTTGATAATTAACTAGCTATTAATTATCATCACTTATATGATTTCGAATCAAAAGTTTGAAAAGCGAGATTTGAATATGCTGTAATTGTCTAGACATAGGTTAAAATCGTAGAAGAAAGTACCCCGATACGTACAATTGCGTAAGCATCTAAAAATATTGCAACAAGTTTTTGGCGCCATTGCCGAGGACTGGCGTACTGTTAATATCGATTTATCTATTCTTATTTCTAATTTGGTTTTTATTTTCAATTTTTTTCCTTTTTTTTTTGCTTTAGTGTTGTTTGTCGTGATCTGTTTGCTATTTTTTATTAGTCTCAAAAACTTAGTTATGCGAAGTAGGAGAGGAGATGACATTCCTATCCCTATGAACCCTGAGATTGAGATATTGTGCAGACAAAACAAGAAAGAGAAAAGAGCAGCTAATTCCTTAGCAATGAGAGATCAACGAAACAACTATTTGATGGATGATGAGTTACCGCCTGTCTTAAGACAAGTCCTTGCAGAAAAGGAGCTTGGGGTACTATGTGATGCCTACTATTACAGGGGTGCAAACTTGCATCAGGATTCTAGCTGTTGAAGCCAATAATTTCGAAATCAAACCAACAATCTTACACATGGTCCAAGGTTCAGTCCAGTTTGGGGGATTATCAAAAGAAGATCTCCATCTGCATCTAGCAAACTTCCTATAGATGTGTCCAACATTTAAATACAATGGCTTTACTAGTGATGTCATTCAATTGAGACTCTTCCCATTCTCACTCAGGGAGAGAGCAAAGTGCTGGTTGAATTCATTACAGGCGAACTCCATCACTATATGGCAAGACTTAGCCCAGAAGTTCCTTGCCAAGTTCGTCCCTCTATCCAAAGCAGCAAAGCTCAGAGGAGAGCTTAATAATTACTATCAGATGGATGGAGAATCACTCTATGATGCATGAGAGCGGTTCAAAGATTTGCAGAGGAAGTGTCCACATCATGGGATTGAGAAGTGGATGCTAGTCCACATATTTTACAATGGGCTGAGTGGTACAACTCGTACCATCATTGATGCTGCAGCAGAAGGTACGTTCATGAGAAAGAGTGTCAATGAGGCACATGATTTGCTATAGGATACAACCATCAGGGGGCCGATGAGAGAGCAATGAACAATAGAAAGATGGTTGGGATTCATGAGCTAGATGCTATCACTGCATTGACTACGCATGTAGCTACTTTGACAAAACAGATGCAGCAGAGTGCCATGACAGTTAAAGCAGTTTAGACACCAGTGAGATACGAAATTTATGGGGGTCCCATACTTTTGATAGGTGTACAATAGTGGACCCAAATAATGTGCCCATGGAGCAGGTTCAGGCAGTGGGGAATTTTCAGAGGCCCTACAACAATCCATTCTTCAACATATATAATCTGGGGTGGAGAAATCACCCAAACTTTTCATGGAAGAATGAACAAGGGCAGCAACCACAATTTCATGCATCATCCTCACAGCAGTTCAACCCACCAGACCCACAAGAGAAGTCAGATGAAATAAGAGAAATAAGAGCAGCACTGATGACCTTGGCTAAATCCTAGACATAATCCAACAACTTCCAGACTCAATTCATGAAGGAGACCACCCAGTTTATGACCGATACTAGGTCATCCACCAGGAGTTTGGAAACACATGTGGGATAGTTGGCAAACACGTTGAATAATAGAGAGCAAGGTAATATCCCTAGTAATACAGTGATGAATCCAAGAGAGCAATGTCAAGCAATCAGTTTGAGAAGTGAGAAACAGTTAGAGCAGAAGGCACCCCAACCAGTAGTTGAAAAGGAGAAGGATGTGGGGAAAATAGTTGAGGTAGAAAAAGAGGGGGTTATTGATGACCGCCATATTTTAGAGAAGGCTCCACCCGCAGTGGTGAGGGAGTATACAGACAAAATTCATTACCCTCAAAGACTGCAGAAGAAGACTTTGGATAAGCAGTTTTCAATTTTTTTGGAGGTATTCAAAAAACTGCAGATCAATCTTCCATTCATCGAAGCTTTGGAGCAGATGTCAGCTTATGTGAAATTCATGAAAGACATACTATTTAAGAAGAGGAAGCTGACAGATTATGAGACAGTGATGCTGACAGAGGAGTGCATTGCTATATTGCAGAAGAAACTTCCCCCTAAGTTGAGAGACCCACGGAGTTTCACCTTACCTTGCACCATATGGAGTGTTACATGCAAAATGGCTTTATGTGATTTGGGGGCAAGTATCAATCTTATGCCCCTCTCTGTGTTCAAAAGACTTGGTTTGGAGGAAGCAAGACCAACGACAGTCACCCTGCAGCTAGCTGATCGCTCGATTGTGCATCCCCAAGGAATTATTGAAGATGTGTTAGTACAAGTGGGTAAATTCATCCTTCCTGCTGATTTACTCATTTTAGACATGGATGAAGATGAAAATATGTCCATGATCCTTGGAAGACCATTTCTAGCCACAGGGAGAGCCCTCATTGATGTTGAAAAGGGGGAGTTAAAACTCAGAGTACAAGGTGAGAAGATGGTATTGAAAGTTTTCAAGCAACCCACTGAACCTCAAGTCGATGCTAGATGTTTTGCTATTGGGTTAGTGGATAAGGTTGTGCCTAAGAAAAGCCTCACAAGTACTGATGCTCGTGGGGTACCACCAAAGCAGCATGGAGAACCTGATGGTAAGATTTCTGAACTAGCTATTGATGAAAAAGAATTGAACTCTTCTGAAATCAGAACTGTGAAAAAGAAGAGAAGGAGGAGAAAGAGAATGGTGATAAAATGGATATGTGGAGGGGACACTCTACCCCCTTGATTTAGTAAGTAACCTGCGTCCGGCTAAAAGACGTTAAAGACAGCGCTACTTGGGAGACAATCCAATGTTTTAATTATGTTATTCCAATTTTTGTTTTAATTGTTTATTTTGTCTTAAACGGTCTCACGATCTAGTATGCTAGTATTTTTTGGATGACAGATGAAGGGCATGACTCACTCCGAAGGGCGAATGGTTAACAATGCAGAAAACTGAAGACACTTGAATTTTTCAGCAATTAGCACCGCAGTGCTTGGAGCAGAACCGCGGTGCCTCCTTCGGCTTTGTGCACAGTAATTTGGCATTCTTCCCAGACCTTCGTTATGACCGATGTATTGTGTCAGTAAGTTATCCCTTAATTTTTAGTCTTCACACATTGGGGATAATGTGTCGATTAAGTGTGGAGAGGTGTCTTATTTTATTTTGAGTCTTTTTGTTGTTTATGTGTTTTTGAGTCATAATTATTTTTTGAGTCTTTTTGTTGTTTATGTGTTTTTGAGTCATAATTTTTTTTTATGGATCATGCATGTTGTAATTGCTAACGAGATTGAGTGGATAAAGTGAGATAATGTAATGGAATTGAAAGCAAAAATATGTGTGCTTAAGTTAGGTATGCCAAAAATTCATGACATCTAATTCTTTGGAATACTTGTGCTTCGCTTATGTGTGTCAGTTATGGAAAGAAAGGTTGAAAATGTCTAGAAAATGTGTTTGTTTGTTATTTGAGGTGAAATAGTTAAGATATACATGTTTAGGGAAATGATTCAGGCATTTATTTGATAGCCCTTCTTACCATTCACTACCTATCCTGACATCAATCACTAGTCAGCCCATTTGAGCCTAAAATAAGATCTTTGTTTAACACCCTATGATTCCCTGTTGCCATAAGTAATAATTGCAAGTTAGTGGATGAAAAATATTGAAAAAGAAACAAGAAGAGAGTGATCATGATATAAGTGTTTAGGTGTTAGTATTTCCAATTGATCACGATCTAAGTGAATTTGTGAAATATCTAACTTGAAATTCTAGATTGCTAATTATTCATGCTATGTATGTTCTAACATATTATCCCAACTTTCATCCATAATTTTGAAGAAGCATTGCTATAACTATTTGAGCCATTTCATAGAGTCTTTTATTTAACTTTGTTTATATTTTTGTTTTTTTTTTTGTGTTTTACTCGATGGCGAGTAAAGTGTAAGTTTTGGGTTTTTGTTAAGTGTATTTTGTATACACTTTTGAGTCCTTTTTAGTTAGTATTTTACACTTTTATTTTACGTTTAGTATAGTGTTAGGTGTGTTTCTCTTTCGTTTGTGTCTCAGCGATCATTAAGGAGAAGTACTTAATCGAGGATGAAATAAGCTTAATTGAGGTGAAATCTGCACAAGCACAGCCCAAGGAATGAAGTCTAGAATTGTCAAGAAGAACAGAAGAAATCTGGCAGATTCCGAACAAAAATCAAAGAGGCACCACGGTGCCATGGAACCGCAGTCAGGAAAATTTGCACCGAGACGTAAAAATTGTCGGAAGTCCGAAACTGAAACACCGTCGAAGGCACCGCGGTGGCCTGGCCATGGAACCGTGGTGCCATATATCCAGGAAGCTACAGTGATTTTGGCTGAATAAGCACCGCAGTGCCGACGCGTAAAAATCAGATTCCGAGTCAATTTTTGACAAGGGTAAAAGGGTCCGAAGCAATGTTTTTCTCAAATATAAATACCCTAAACCCTGTCATTATTAGAGGATTATACTTTGGAGAGGAGAACGACGGCTATAAACGACAATTGGAGACATCTTATTATTCAAGTTACTTTCTTTCCCTTATTTTATTTCAGTTTATGTTGAATTGTAATTTAGTTCTTGACATGACAATGTTTAGGAGCTAATTACTTTAGTAGGGTTTCCATCGAATCTTTTTGAAGTTCTTTCATATAGTTAATACAGCAGTTTTTGAGTTCTTCTTTAGCGAGATCTATTCAATATTGTTATGATTGCTTGATAATTAACTAGCTATTAATTGTCATCACTTATATGATTTCGAATCAAAAGTCTGAAAAGTGAGATTTGAATATGCTGTAATTGTCTAGACATAGGTTAAAATCATGGACGAAAGTACCCCGATACTTGTGTAGTAATTAAAGGTTATTGTTCTTAATCCTCATGTGTGGTAAAACTTATCATAGAAATATAAAAGGTTTCTGCACTAGGTTGAGCTCTTGTATGTCCTAACCAGAATATAATGACAGATTAGTTAACCTGCTATCTTAATAAGAAGAAGAATCATTAACATTGCATTAACACGTGAAAGAGCGGATAGTTGAGGAGATTGGAACCCTATTTTCTTCATAACTGTTATAAACCCAAAGTATAATCATCTTTAGTTTATTTTTTGCACTTAGTCATAATTCTTAGTCATCAATCTAAAACTAAAGAACGTCAACCAAATAGATACCATAGAATAGATAACCGGTACTTAATAAACCAATCTCTGTGAAAGATAAACTCGGTCTTACATATCTTTATTACTTGAACGATACGTGCACTTGAGTAAGCACTTAGAAATATCGCAATAAGTTGTGTGCTTAAGTTAGGTATGCCAAAAATTCATGACATCTAATTATTTGGGATACTTGTGTTTAGCTTATGTGTGTCAGTTATGGAAAGAAAGGTTGAAAAATGTCTAGAAAATCTGTTTGCTTGTTATTTGAGTTGAAATAGTTACGATATACATGTTTAGGGAAATGATTCAGACATTTCTTTGATAGCCCTTCTTGTCATTCACTACCTATCCTGACATCAATTGTATCACTAGTCAGCCCCTTTGAGCCTAAAATAAGATCTTTATTTAACACCCAATGATTCTCCGTTTGTGTCATAAGTAATAATTGCAAGTTAGTGAGACGAAAAATGTTGAAAAAGAAATAAGAAGAGAGTAAAAATTTGATGCACCCCAATGAAAAATATGCAAAAGCGTAAGTTTGGGGGTGCTTGTTATTTATAAAGTGTCTCATTCTCTCAAAAGAAAAGAAGGGAGAGAATATGTATGAAATTGAAAAGAAAGTCAAAAAGAAGGAAAAAGAGTTGAATGAAAATGCTTATGATACGTAATTTGAGCCTCAATGCCTATTTTTATCTACCCCTGCCTAAGCCTACATTACAACCAGTGAAGGTCCTGATGATCTTTAATATGTATGTATATGATTAGTGGAGAATAACAAGTAAACAGATCTATAGCGTTTGTGAAAGATGGAATGAGATTGACATGCATAGTTTAGGTATTTGTATTTCCAATTGATCATGATCTAAGTAATTTGCAAAATATCTAACTTGAAATTCTAGATTGCTAATTACTCATGCTATGTATGTTCTAACATATTATCCCAACTTTCATCCATGATTTTGAAGAAGCATTGCTATAACTACTTGATCCATTTCATAGTCTTTGTTTTATTTTTGTTTTTGTTTTGTGCTTTACTCGAGGGCGAGTAAAGTGTAAGTTTGGGGGTGTTTGTTGAGTGTATTTTATACACTCTTTTGAGTCATTTTTAGTTAGTATTTCACTCTTTTATTTTGTGTTTAGTATAGTGTTGATCGGTGTATTTTATATACACCTTTTGAGTCAGTTTTAGTTAGTCTTTTGTCCCGTTTTGCACATATAAGTGTCGTATTAGGATAGTTTTCCTTTCTTTTGAGTCAAAGTGGTTAAAATGGCCAAATGGCGGAAAAGGAGCTAAAAGAGGGCAAAAGAGGAGATTCCAGAGCTAAAAACAGAGAAAGTGGCGAACGAGGTGAAACCTGCACCAGCCGCAGTCACTCGTAGTCGAAGCGAGCGCGGCGCCCACTATCCAGAGAGGTTGCAGAAGACTCGGCACGCGGCGCCAGCGCGGCGCCAGCGGCCGCGCGCTAAACATCCGGTAAGCTACGGTTGCAGCCGACAGAACTGGCCGCGCGCCAAATCACCCGGACAGATTGCAGGTTCCGGCCGCGCTGCTCGCAGGGCCGCGCCGACGCTGAAAAATAAGGTTTTCGACGGATTTTGGGCCAGCTGCAGGGAAAAGTTGAGGCGGTTTTCACTTATAAAGGAGAACCCTAGGCGCTTTTGGGTTCCCTTCGCACAACACAAGGCTTCTTGCTTGGAGATGGAGACCATAGTTTAGTAATTTCTTTTCCTTTTCTTTACTTTATTTCAGTTTTTGTATGATGAATACGGATTAGTTCTTGTCATGTCAATGGCTAGGAACTAATTCCTCTATGTGGCTTTTCATGTGAATCTCTAGAAACTTATGTTATGATTTAATGACGCTTATGGTTATTCTTCTTCTTGTTGAGATCTATCCAATAATTGAATTGAATGCTTGGTAGTTAATTGACAACTAATTATCACTATATGATTTCTAATCGACTCAAAGGGGATTGTGAATATCTTTGTAAGTTGGGTAGACATTCTTGGATTGGGGATGAAAATACCTCAATTATTTATGTAAGCGTTAATGAGAGGCTTAAAACCCTAATTTTGCGCATTGTGCGACTGCGGTTAACTAGGTTCTTGTTCTTAATCCTCCTATAGAGTTATCCTTATCACCGAAAGGTAGGTAAGGTGCACATCAGGTTGAGTGTTTATATAACCCTAACGAGAGTATAAAACGATTTAGTGAACCTGCTTTCTCCAAAAGAAGAAGATCATAAGTTATTGCATTAATAAGTAGCATAAGCGGATAGTGAGGAGACGTGGAAGCCCTATTCTCATCACAACTGAAGTAAACCTTTATAGTTAAAATAGCTTTTATAATTCTTAGTTATAAACAACAAATCCACATATCAATTTACCAAATAGATACAAAAAAATAGATAGTTGGTAATTGAACCCTAATCCTTGAGGACGATATTCGGTCTTATCAAGACTATACTACTTGTCACGATAACGTGCACTTGCGTTTAAAGTGTGTGCATCTTACCGCGCATCAAGTTTTTGGCGCCGTTGCCGGGGATTAGGCATAGTTCAATATCAAATTTGTCTATTTTTAATTTCTAATTTGGTTTTTAATTTTAATTTTTATTTTTTAATTTTTATGTTTTTTTATTACTTTTGGAAAATTCGAGGTACCGTGATTGGTTGTTTGTTTTTGATCTATTTCAGGAAATCAGTTTATGCGAAGGAGAAGAGGAGCAGACACTCTTGTTCCCTTCAATCCAGAGATTAAGAAAACCTGCAAACAGAACAGAAAGAATCAGCGGATTGCAACTTTGATAGAAATGGACGGAGGTCAAAACAATAACATGAAGAGAGAAGGGTTAGGTGAAAATCAACATAACCCAGGAATGCCTCGGCAAGTGCCAATAGACGTGGAGGAGAGAGTCCAAATCCAAACGTAAAGAAGTTTGGGAGACTATGCGCCAAGAGTGAATGGAGCACGAGACATGCATCGTGCTCCCGCACAGAGCCAACAACTTCGAGATAAACCGCGATTCTCGAAGCATGGTACAGACACCTGCAATTCGAGGATCGCCATCGGAGGATCCATATGCACATAGCTAATTTCTTGGAGCTATGTGCAACTTTCGATATAACGGCGCATCGATGATGTCGTCAGATTGAGGCTCTTTCCTTCTCACTCGGGACGAGCAAAAGTATGGTTGAACTCCACGCCGATTCGATTTTTACATGGCACGAGCCGCACGTAAATTCCTAGCCAAGTTTTTTCCCGTAAAGCAAAGAAATCGAGAGGAGTTGAACAACTTCTACCAAGCGATGGAGAGTCCTTATATGAAGCTTGGGAAAGGTTCAAAGATCTACAGAGAAAGTGCCCACACCATTGCATTGAGTTGTGGAACTTGGTCCACATCTTCTACAACGGGCGAGCAAGACAACCGTAACCATTATAGATGCAAAGAACGGTGGAGCATTCATGAGGAAAACAACCCACGACGCCACGAGTTATTAGAAGATATGGCCACTAACAACCATGTCACGTAGAGAGGTCGACAAGTGGGAGAAGAATGTTGAGTCCACGAAATAGATGCTATTCACGCCTTGAATGCCCAGTGGCCCTTTTAGCGAAACAATTGCAGAACATACAAGGTCGATAAATGCGGTGCAGATGCCTAAAGTCATGAGATATGTGGTGGCCCACATACATTTGATAGGTGTCCTTCACCGATCCCAACAATATACCAATGGAGCAGCAGAGTGTCGGGCCATAGGTAATTATCGAGGCAATGCAACAACCCCTACTCCAACACTTATAATCCGGTGGAGGAACCACCCAAATTTCTCATGGAGAGGAGACTGCGGCGCAGAATCCAGCACGTAACTGCAGAACCAATACCAAGGGCAACAAAATCAATACCAGGGCGCAGAACCAATACAGGGCCGATGCAACCAAAGCAGAACTAATCAACGGCCGCTTCATTCAGCCCCACACTCAACAGCCAATGCACCTGCTCAAAGAAGAAAAGCTGACGAGCCGAAGCAACATGATAAAGACTTGCCAATGCCTGCACTCAGCCATGACATGTGCTAGATCCTCGCTCAGAACTTGAAACACAAGTGGTCACTAGCAAAGGCAAACAAAGAGTTACAGGGACATTGCCAAGCAATACAGAGGTAAATCCGAGGAGCATGTCGAGCAAGCGATTGAGAAGTGGAAGACAATTGGAGCAGCGATACCTCACCAAGAGTTGAGAAGAAGGCAGAGTTAGAAAAAGAGAAGGTGATTGAGCCCAGCCCAGTAGTGGAGAAAACTCCAGAGAAGGAGCATACAGAGAGGATCCCTTTCCCCCAGAGACTACAGCGAAAGGCGGTTGATAAACAATTCTCCAAATTTTTGGAGACATTTAGGAAGCTGCATATCAACATACCTTTCATAGAAGCATTAGAGCAGATGCCCTCCTATTTCAAGTTTATGAAGGAGATCTTGGGGAAAAAGAAGAAGTCGGGAATATGAGATAAGAGCACTAACGTAAGAGTGTAGTGCTATCTTGCGAAAAGTTGCCACCAAAACTAAAGAATCTGGAAGCTTTACACTACCTTGCACAGTGGGGTGACTTGCAACAGAGCTTTATGTGATTTAGGGCAAGTATAAATCGATGCCCTTGTCGCATTTAAAAGATTGGAGTCAGTGAGGCCAAATCAACCACGAAGCCCGCGAATCGCCGACAGGATGGTTCATCCAAGAGGCAAGATTGAGGACGTAATTGTGAAAGTAGGAAAATTCTTCTTTCCCGCAGACTTCCTCATTCTTGATATGGAAGAAGATGGAAATCCCTATCATATTGGGAGGCCATTCCTAGCAACGGGAGAGCTTTGATTGATGTTGAAAGAGAGAGTTAACATTAAGGGTGGAGAATGAAGAAATGGTGTTTAAAGTTTTTAAACACGCTATCGAGCCACCAACCATGAGTGGTTCTTGCAATCAAGACCATCAAACCTTTGCGAGCCAATACAAGTCAACCAAAGAGAGATGAGCCCAAGAAAGCATGGTTTGCGAAATTCCACTAAAGGAGGTATGTGTTCTGAACTCCTCATCGATAATGCTAAGAAGAAAAGAAAAAGAAAACGCAGAATGTGGAGGAAATGGATTTGTGGGGTTAATCACCCTCACATTTATTAAGCTAAGGAGCTGCGTCCGCTAAAAGACGTTAAAGACAGCGCTACTTGGGAGGCAACCCAACGTTTTTCAATTATGTTATCTCAATTCTTGTCTTTAGATTATTTTAATTTCTCCTAGAACAGTCTCACGGTCTTGGGTTCTTGTGTTTGTGTTATTGACAGGTACAGGCAAATAAACCGGCGACGGTGTCGAACGAAAGCCGATTTCGAGAAAGCGGGTAGCGCCGCGACGCCAGAGCGTGGTCGCGGCCAAAAGAACTTAACAGCGCAGAGTCTGCGCCGCAGTCGCAGAGCAGGCCGCGCGCGTAAATCGAAAATGTGCCAAGTTTAGCCGCGCGCTCCAGAATGTGGCCGCGACGCAGAAGTCCCGGGCGAGGCAGAGATCAGCCATGCGCTAAAAGCGCGGCGCTGGCGGGAATCCAAACGAAAGAGCCCGAACCAGATCTTTCCCAATTCCAATTTCAAAACCTAACTCTCCCTTTCCAAAACCCACGAAATTCCAAAACTTGCCCACAAATCCTCCACAAACCCAACTCAACCACAACCAAAACTCTTAAATTCCTAAAACCCTTAGCTATCTCAAACAACAAAGCTCCATTCCATAGCCTCAAACCACCAATTGAAAGAAGAACAGCTTGAATCTTCTCATAAAAAGGTAATCTTTTCTGTTTCGAGTCCTTTCAAGTCACGGAGGTAGTAGTTTGAAGGAGTATTTTAGTGAAGTAGTTTGGGTACCAAAAGTTGATTGTGAAGTTTGGAGAAAAGAGTAGAAAAGGAGTGTGGGTATCGGTAAGAATCAAGTTTGGGGGTGTTGTGTTCACGCTAGTTGTAGATTGTGTAGGAAACATTTGTGCCACTAAATTGAAAGCTCAGGAAACTATTTTAAACCATGGCCACTGAAGAGAAGAGGCTCCACATCCACCCCAACCCCACATTACGATAATACTAGGTTTGTGAGCTACGAGCCTTCCAAAGATACAAAAAGCTTGATACTGCACCCATAATACCGTAGAAGGGAATGGACTACCGAGGAGTCATATGGGGAGGAAGATGTTTATGAGCCCATCCGGCTATGATTGAGTTAAGGGGTGGAGGAGATTCAGAACCGGAGAAGATAGCACCAAATGAACACAACAATGGTGCGTGAATTTTATGCCAACTTCCGAGAAGGTGGAAAGGGATGCTTTGTTAGGGAGCTTATGTGTCCGTGATGAGAGAATGTAAATGCACAATGAAGGCGGTTGATGTTGAAGAAAGAAGTGATTGGAATCACTTTAGAACACGGGTTCTGAAGACCGACCGCATCGACCGAATGCCGCCACAGACACCGCGAGCTACCACGGGCTGTTTTTGATATTGGAAGAAATGGATCAAGAGCACCGAACAAAGCCAATTCAACAAAGTAGCCAAAGGTTGGCTATATTTCGTCGGCCGCGTGATTCCATCCACGACTTCACCAGAGTGCGAGGATAGGATTAAACCGATATATGGAATTATGAGGAATGGCGATTGATGTGGGGAAAGAGATAGTGCAGAGCATTGAAGAAATCAGCAGGTTGGTGACAACAGGTGGATTTGGACATGGTTCACTTATTACCAGTCTCTGCCACATGAATGCGGTCCCAAAACTACCCACTGACACTCATGAGAAAACCAACCGCCGTGTCCTCGGGATAGTGCACTCTTTCCTGCACTCCAAGCCCCCAAGAAATGACGGAGAGTACAACCAGAACAAGAAGCAGCAGAGGCCGCAATGAACGAGGATGAGCCCAAATAGGGCTCAATACGGCAGACCTAGCCACCACCAACCACGTAAGAACCTCCAGTGCCGATGATGGAGCAAGTGCTCCAGAACCAGAGAATGATGATGCAACATTTCGGCACATTGATACAAGGACAAAATGAGTTGAGACAGGGACAGCATGAGTTGCGACAAGAGCAACAAGAATTGAGGCAGGAGCAGCAACAGTTGCACCAGCAGTATGACGAGATGAGTTCCCTGTTCAACCAATGGTCGATGCATTATCCACCGCCACCACCATCATTTTAGCCAAAGTTTGTAAGTGTCTTATTTCTTTTACTGTCTTTGAGTCTACACACATTGGGGACAATGTGTGATTTAAGTTTGGGGGTGTTTTATTTGTGTCTTGTTGTATTTGTGTCATGTTATGTTTTATTTAAGTTTTTTTTGATTGTTTTATGTTTATTTTGAGTCACCAAATTTTTTTCTTTTTGAGTGACAATTGTCTGTCAAAGATCATGTATGCTGTAGTTGCTAGAAACACCTAGTGAAGGAAGGTAGAATAATGTAACGGAATTGAAGCAACTATCTAAACACCTAAGTTAGATATGCCAAAAACTCACGTAACTGCTCATTCGAGTTTCTTGCTGAAAGCATGCATGCTAAATGATAAATACTTATGTGTTATGATTGCTTCTATTTGAGGCGAAATAGTTAGGATATGCATGTTAGGGAGATGACTCAGGCATTTCTTTGATAGCCAATTCTTACCATTATTTTCTATCCCGTACTTTAAAAATATCCCTAGTCAGCCCCATTGAGCCTAAATTTGAAACTTCTTCTTTGACACCCTATATTCCCACAAATTGTGCCATAAGTAAAAATATGAAATAGTGGAATACATTGTGTTAAGACAAAGAGACAAAAAGAGTGAATAAGTGCAGACCCCAATACAAAAGTAATAAGAAATAGGCAAAAGTCTAAGTTTGGGGTGCTTGTCATTATTATATACTTCACTCTCCCAAAACAAAAGAGGAAAAGATAGAATCGGGTGAAGGAAAGAACAAAAGAAAAAGGGAAATACTGAAAATCAAGAGCTTATGGTACACTAAATGAGCCTAAATTGCCTATTTTTACCTACCTATACCTAAGCCTACATTGCAACCCTTAAAGTCCTCAAGATCTCTTTATGCATATCCGTGATTAGTGGAGAATAACAAGTAAGCATGCCATAGATTTTTGAATTTATATGCATGATTTAGTATATTGACTTCCATTAAAGCATGATGAATATGAGTTGCGAAATATCTAGCTTAATGTCTTTGAAATGTCATGCTATATGTTCTCGCATATTATTTTGCTAACCTTCATGTTTTTCTAGTTAACACTAATGCAGAAAAGTAATCAATGGCGGTGAGTCTTTTATTTTCGCTTCTTCGAGTCTTTTATTTCTTTCTTTTCTATCTTTGCTCGAGGCAGCAAATGTTAAGTTTGGGTATTTGATCTGTATTTTATATACACCTTTGAGTCAGTTTTAGTTAGTCTTTTGTCCCGTTTTGCACATATAAGTGTCGTATTAGGATAGTTTTCCTTTCTTTTGAGTCAAAGTGGTTAAAATGGTCAAATGGCGGAAAAAGAGCTAAAAGAGGGCAAAAGAGGAGATTCCAGAGCTAAAAACAGAAAGTGGCGAACGAGGTCAACCAGACTGGCGCCACACGCGCGCCCGCAAGCGTGGCCGCGACGCCCACTATCCGCAGAGGCTGCGAAGACTGCACGCGCGCCAGCAGGCCGCGCGCTAAACATCCGGTGTTACAGAGCTGCGTGGCCGCGCTTCGCATGCAGAACTGGCCGCGGCCAAATCACCCGGACGGATTGCAGAGTTCCGCGGCGCTGTCTGCAGGTCGCGGCCGACGCTGAAAAATAAGGTTTTGACGGATTTTGGGCCAGCTGCAGGAAAAGTTGAGGCGGTTTTCACTATAAAAGGAGAACCCTAGGCGCTTTTAAGGGTTCCTTCGCACAACACAAGGCTTCTTGCTTGGAGATTGGAGACCATAGTTTAGTAATTTCTTTTCCTTTTCTTTACTTTATTTCGTTTTGTATGATGAACATGAGATTAGTTCTCACATGTCAATGGCTAGAACTAATTCCTCTATGTGGCTTTCCATGTGAATCTCTAGAAACTTATGTTATGATTTAATGACGCTTATGGTTATTCTTCCTCTTGTTGAGATCTATCCAATAATTGAATTGAATGCTTGGTAGTTAATTGACAACTAATTATCACTATATGATTTCTAATCAGACTCCGAAAGGGGGGGATTGTGAATATGCTGTAAGTTGGGTAGACATTCTTGGATTGGGGATGAAAATACCTCAATTATTTATGTAGCGTTAATGAGAGGCTTAAAAACCCTAATTTTGCGCATTGTGCGTGACGACTAACTAGGTTCTTGTTCTTAATCCTCCTATAGAGTTATCCTTATCACCGAAAGGTAGGTAAGGTGCAATACTGGGGTTGAGTGTTTATATAACCCTAACGGGAGTATAAAACGATTTAGTGAACCTGCTTTCTCCAAAAGAAGAAGACCATAAGTTATTGCATTAATAAGTAGCATAAGCGGATAGTGAGGAGACGTGGAAGCCCTATTCTCATCACAACTGAAGTAAACCTTTATAGTTAAAATAGCTTTTATAATTCTTAGTTATAAACAACAAATCCACATATCAATTTACCAAATAGATACAAAAAAATAGATAGTTGGTAATTGAACCATAATCCTTGAGGACGATATTCGGTCTTATCAAGACTATACTACTTGTCACGATAACGTGCACTTGCGTTTAAAGTGTGTGCATCTTACCGCGCATCAAGTGTTAGGTGTGTTTTTCTTTTATTTTTGTGTCTCAGCGATCATAAAGGAGAAGTACTTAATCGAGGATGAAATGAGCTTAATTGAGGTGAAATCTGCACAAGCACATCCCAAGGAATGAAGCCTAAGAAGGGTCAAGAAGAATGAAGAAATCGGCATTAGGACAAAAATCAAAGAGGCAATCATGGCGTGAACCGCGGTGCCTTGAGACCGCGGTCAGGAAAATTAGCACTGAGGCGTAAAAATTGCCGAAAGTCCGAAACTGAAACACCGTCGAAGACACCGCGGTGCCTGGACATGGAACCGCAGTGTTATATTTCCAGGAAGCTACAATGATTCGGCTGAATAAGCACCGCGATGCCGGACAGCGGAACCGCGGTGCCGACGCGTAAAAATCATATTATGAGTCGATTTTTGACAAGGGTAAAAGGGTCCGAAGCAAGGTTTTTCTCAGATATAAATAACCTAAACCCTGTCATTATTAGAGGATGATACTTTGGAGAGGAGAACGACGGCTACAAGCGACAATTGGAGACATCTTATTGTTCAAGTCACTTTCTTTCCCTTATTTTATTTCAGTTTATGTTGAATTGTAATTTAGTTTTTGACATGACAATATTTATGAGCTAATTACTTTAGTAGGGTTTTCATCGAATCTTCTTGAAGCTCTTTCATATAATTAATACAGTAGTTTTTGAGTTCTTCTTCAGCGTATTAAGATCTATTCAATATTGTTATGATTGTTTGATAATTAACTAGCTATTAATTGTCATCACTTACATGATTTCAAATCAAAAGTCTGAAAAGTGATATTTGATTATGATGTAATTGTCTAGACATAGGTTAAAATTCTGGACGAAAGCACCCCGATACTTGTGTAGTAATTAAAGGTTATTGTTCTTAATCCTCTTGTGTGGTAAAATTTATCATAAAAATACAGAAGGTTTCTGCACTAGGCTGAGCTCTTGTATGTCCTAACCGGAATATAATGACAGGTTAGTTAACCTGCTATCTTAATAAGAAGAAGAATCATTAGCATTGCATTAACACGTGAAAGAGTGGATAGTTAAGGAGATTGGAACCCTATTTCCTTCATAACTGTTATAAATCCAAAGTATAATCATCTTTAGTTTATTTTCTGCACTTAATCATAATTCTTAGTCATCAATCTAAAACTAAAGAACGTCAACCAAATAGATACTATAGAATAGATAACCGGTACTTAATAAACCAGTCTATGTGGACGATAAACTCGGTCTTACAGATCTTTATTACTTGAACGATACGTACACTTGCGTAAGCATCTAGAAATATCGCAACAACTGTCGCACTCACATGCCGGTGGAGGTATTATCGAGTCGATTTCATCCCATAGATCCTTCATCTTGGAATAATAGGTAGCAACAGGCGATACTCCTTGCTGAAGCATAACTAATTCCTTCTTCAATTGATATACCCGAGACAAGTTAATCTTGTCAAATCGCTTCTTCAAATCTCTCCAAACCGCAAGAGCAGTGGATCTATATAAAATTCCACTCAATAAATCTCTACTCACATTCTTCATGATCCATGAAATCACCATTGCGTTACAGCGATCCCACTGCTTCATCATAACTCCATCATACATGTCCTTCCTTACTGTTCCGTCAATAAATCCAATCTTATTCTTCGTTAGTAAACTCAATTTCATTGCGCGACTCCACAATGTATAGTTTTCCATCCCTGTTAATTGTATTTCGACATGTACCGCTCCAGGAGTATCAGATGAGCTCAAGTATAATGGATGATTATGGTCCAATACGTTTGAACTTACATTCGATACTTCATCTGTAACAACTGGTATATTTTGCGAAGCGTTTTCCATTACAGTGATGTACAATAGACTTGATATTAACAACGATTGTGATAGATCGTGTTCTCAATAAATCGATTTCCGCAAAACACAAGCAATAGATCGATTTGTTCTCAATCAATCAGCTTTGCCAAACAGAAACACACAAATCTTCGATAATGAACTGAAATTGAACCTGCATGTACTAAATTGTCTTCAGATCTTCAATTCGAACTCGCGAACTATTCTCTTCGATTTCGATTTCTCTGACTCGCAATTTCTCGAACTTCAGCGTGTCGATCTTCTTCCTACAGCTCTGATACCATTTTAATGATCCAAATCCAGTAGTTTCCACTGGAATGTCAATGTATATGAATTAGTTTTGATGTAATGTGAAGAAGAAGATGTGAGGAAGCTTTTATGGATAGTTCTTATTATGAAAGCTTAAGAAACAAAGTAAATCTTACAATCATATTAATACTAGAAGGAATAAAGAAAAAGAATACTATACTTAAGTCCCACATGTTTACCATTGTAGTCTAAGACCCTCTAAGTCACCAAATATTCAACTATCATCCAATAACTCATTTAATAACCTTAACAGAGATAAAATGAATAGTATGATAGTAATATTGTTTTAAGAAATTTCAATTTTTTCATTGTTTGAAAGTTAATTTGTTAGAGTTGATTTGCATTTTATAGTAGCTTTTATTTCATTGTATTGGTTATACTTGTTAAATTATGTTATATATAATTACATATTTAAAAATATATATTGTAATTATATTATTTTATGAAATACTAAAAATTAAATACCCATGAGAAAATTTTAAAATAGTATAAAATAAAATTTTCATTAAATGGAGTTAAATACGAGTAGTTCGAGCATTTCAAAGTAAAAAATTATTAGTACATGTAATTAATATATGCTGAGATAAAAAGGGAAAAGAAGAAATACATAGGGCCAAGATTTACGGAAAGAAGGTAAAGAGTACACGTGTATTTACCCCGTTGATCTGATCTGTATGTTAGACAAAAAATGTAGCTTTCCCCATTCTTTTGGCTTGGAAAAGGAAATGCATTAAAAGTAAAAAATATTTAAGAGTTATTATAAATGCGGGGATAGATCTAAATGTAAACAATGCAGTCCCTAAAATAGAACAGTAGTGTTGCCATTTGTTTTTATTTTTCACTCAATGTTTGCTATGAGCTTCCAAATAGGGTCGTTTTGAACCCGTGCGAGGTGTTACTATTTAATAGGCCTAATTTTTTTTATTTTTCGGGGACCCGTGCGAGGTGTTGCTACAAAATAAAAAAAATTAGGTCTATTAAGTAGTATTAGCCAGAATTTACTGTAAAAACTCATAATTCACAGATCTTAGCTCAATTAAGAAACTACTTTTACGAATTAAAACAGGGTCCACAAAATATTTGAGACGACCCTGCTTCGAAATCTTAACTAATTTCGATTTGCCTCGTGTAAAATCAAAGACTTTTATTCACTTTCGCGATTTGTTTAAATTACTGTCCCTTGTGAGTGACGTAATTTGAGTTCACACTCAATCAAATGGTTAAAGGGAAGGGGGTTGGTCAGACTTGAAATCCTATCACCGGGATGATTGAATCAAACGGTGTGATAAAAGGTTAAAATTATTAATCATAGATTTGAGGTTGAATATCGGAAATGAAATCATCTTCCATAAGAAAAACTTAAACCTCCTCAATAATTGAACAAAACGGTGTGATAAAAAGATAAAAGTTTTTTTTACAATCTTAATTATAAATCTGGTGATGAACATCGAGTATAAAATTCTCTTCAATAGTAAATTTTAAAATTTCTTAATGATTGAACCAAGGAGTGTGATGAAAAAGTTAACACTCCTTCAATCTGAATCATAGTTTGAAAAATATAGAAAATGAAATCCTCTTTCATAGGAAAAATTAAAAGCTCCACATAATTGCTGCAACTGCTTTCTCATTGGCTCCATTAGGGTTCGTAGTCTCATCCTGAAAAGCTTCTCCAATATATTATTGCGGAACATAGTAGAGAAAAGAAGAAAAGCAATAACCAACCAGAGTTGTAGTGGGATGGATAGGGTCCATCAATCCTTAATCAGAGGATTCAGGTTCGAACCCTAGATATGGAAGAAATTTTATTAGGGACTGCTTACCCCTTAAATGGGTCTTACGGGCGCAAATCTGAATTAGTCAGGACACAATGCGGATATTAACTACCGGATGACAAACCAAAAAAAGTTCATACGATCAAGAAGGTAGAGAGCTACGCGTGTAATTACCTCGTTGATCCTAAATCAAACGGCTAAAGAGAATGGGGTTGTCAATTCAAGTCCTGGTCTTTGCACTATTGAACTGCTTGGATGTTTGTATATGTCGTTTTCTTCTAAAAGTATATGTTGTGCCATAAATTCAAATGTATTTCACATCCTTATAATGTATAATTAACAATGTAAACACTTTATATAATAATCTCATAAAACCTGATAAAAATTAATATAAAACTGATATTACATCACAGTACAATTGAAAGAAAATGAGTAAATGCATGCATGCATGAATTTGTATATCAACTAAAAGTGATTTGATCGTTACGTTTAGCTTTATGTACAAGTGTCTTACCACTTGCCTCCTACTTGCAGTTCAACAGTTTTCAATTAACTTCCAAAATAGAATTTGAAATGGAGCTTTCAAGTAATTTTCTCAATATTATATTAAAGCTACTAGATCAATTTGCTCTAGGTTTTTGTTTCTACTTTCTTAGACACTTTTGTTTGATGATCACAGTGCATTTGTCTTCTTACCAGATTTTCTATTAAACACACCATCATTGGTGTGTATATAGTCTATATGAATTCTCATTTACACATCACCATTAAAATGAACATGAATTTGAAAATAGTACCTAAAGAAAGAAAAATGAAAAAAATAACAATAGATGTAACTTAATTTGATAAGATGACATAGAGAAAATGACAAAACTGGTCCCTTATTTGTGGTAGTGAAAAGAGCAGCCCGATGCACTAAGCTTACGTTATGTGCGGGGTCCGAAAAAGAATCGGATCACAAGGATCTAAAATCCTATGGTAGTTGGTGTTGGAACTTGTATATAAAACAAGTAAACCTGGAAGCTTCGAAGCGGACTTTAAAGAAATGTTATATAGGGAAAGTCATGGGATTAAGAAGAAATAAGTGATCAAAAATTGACTTCGGAAATTTCAAATGAGCACTGGCCAGAGACTAGGTCGCGCGCCTCACGCCCAAAGAGCTGGCGGAAAAATTCGAGAATTCCGTCGTAAGGCCGCGGCTGGGAAGCCGCGGCGCTGATCGGGCGATGAGCTACTAGAATCAGAACATGAATTAGGGCCACGACGCCTTGGGGCAAGAGTCGCGACGCCAAGGGCAAGAGCCGCGACGTTTGGGCAACGGTAAAATTTTCAGAATGTCCAAAAGTTGTGTATCTTCCCTAAAGTCACAACATTTGGTGTGAAATGCTGCAATGGTCGAAAATATTTCTTTATAAAGATGATGATCACTTGTTTGAAGCACAAAATACACACAAACTAATCTTATGATTTGAGAATCAAAATCATTCTAAGATTGTTACTTGCTTCTTCTTCTTCCAAAATCACATTTCTGAAGAACACATATAGTAAATTCGCCAGAGGTGAAGTTCTTGTGCTAGAACTCTCACTTAGATAGTTGTATCCTCTAGACAGACGTCTGTAAAACTACAACACAAGTGGGGTGAATTTTTATCTTAGGACACTGCATTGCAGGCCTCTATCGACATCAAGTTAGTATGTGTTTTCAATTTGCTGAATTCTTTGTTGTTGATTTCAAGTTATATTGAATTATTATTATATTGTTGTGATTACTCATTGATGATACTAGATTGACAATAACAATCTAAGATAAAAATTCTCAGATTTTGTTTTTCTGATTTATTGAGTTTGCAAAAAAATTCAGTGAATTCAATTTTCTGATTTGCAATGATGGATCAATCTGGATCGTCAATGGTGAAAAACCATGTTGAGAAGCCTGAGAAATTAAAGGGCTCTGATTTCAAACGCTGGCAACAGAAGATGTTGTTCTACTTAACAACTCTTCACGTGACAAACGTATTGATTGCTGATGCTCCTATGATTTTATCAGAAGGAGAATGGGAGAATGCTCCGACTGATGCGGAGAAGGCTGAAAGGCTGAATGACATTCAAATTTGGGAAAGTCAGGAGTTTCTTTGCAGAAACTATATTCCCAATTCATTGGATGATTCTCTCTACGACATCTACTCCACGTTTAGAACAACACGGTTGTTTTGACAACATTGGAGAAAAAGTACAAAACTGAGGTTGTTTGTTCCAAGAAGGTTGTCATCGAAAAGTTTCTGATCTTTAAGATGAGTGATGCCAAAGCGGTTGTCAAGCAAGTGGAGGAAGTCCAAGTCATTGTTCATGAACTAGAGGTTGAAAGTATGGGCCTTAATCCAAATTTCCTTGTTGGTGCTATTATTGAGAAATTACCTCATTCTTGGAAGGTATTTAAGGTTTATCTGAAGCATCTAACCGGGGAAATGAGTTTTGAGCAACTGGTTCTGAAAATTCGTGTTGAAGAGGACAACCGGAGGAATGAAAGGGCTGATGCTGTTTCATTGGAGCCTAATGCCAACATAGTTGAAGACAATGCTTCTAAGGCCAAGTTTCAGAAAGTCAAAGGCAAATTTATTGGTGTCATGCCATCTTTTGCAATCGGGAGGAATGCACTCGCTCCACAAAGGACCAATGCATTCAAGAAGCCACAACCAGGACTTTGTTGGGTATGTGGAAAACTTGGGCACAGAGCAAAGGATTATCGCCTTCGCAAGAGTCAAAGTGGTGGTGTTGGAGGTTCGAGTAATGTCAACCAATCCAATCGGGCTGAAACTAAAAACCAATTCATTGGGGTTGTGGCTGCTCAAGCAAATCTGGTTACAAATTCAACCGATTGGTTGATAGATACTGGTGCTACAATGCACGTATGTTCTGAAAAAGACATGTTTTCATCCTATCAGGCCATCAAGGATGGAGAACCATTGTTCGTAGAAAATGTTGCTTCTGTGAAAGTGGGAGGAAAAGGGAAAGTGACTTTGAAACTCACTTCCGGGAATGATCTTGTGCTCACTAATATGTTGCACGTGCCTGAAATTTGTAAGAATTTAATTTATGGGCTTGTTCTAATTAATAAAGGCTTCAAAATTGTATTTGAATATGACAAATTTGTACTCACCAAAGGTGGGGTGTATGTAGGGAAGGGTTACCTCAGTGAGGAACTCTTCAAACTATCTATTGTACCTACTCAGGCAATTGCCATTATTACTAAAAATGCAGGCACTCACACTGCTTCTATGTATATGGTTGATTCCCCTTCTTTATGACATTCAAGATTAGGCCATGTTAATTATTGCTCTTTGCAATGAATGATAAAGTTAGACATGTTGCCAAAATGCTCAATGAACAAAATGACTAAGGGTGTGTTTGGATTAGCTTCTGGCAGAATTGATTCTGGCAGAAGTGATTTATATTTGGATGCAACAATGTAAAAGTTATTCTTATAATTGATTTATGTTTGGATAGTTTTGATCAAAATTGCTTTTGAAGGTAGAATTACCAAAATGGACATACATATAAATAAAAATATACATATAAATATATGGAAGTATGTAAATAAAAATTACAAATAGATAATAGAATTTAAAGTGCAATATAATACTTAAATATTATTAGAATATTATTACAATACTAATTTAAAGTGCAAATAGTATTTAAATATTATTACAATACTATGTACTCATTAATAATACATTATAGAAAAAGGAATAATATTATACTTAATAGTTATTTTAAAAAGTACATTGGAGTCGGTTTTCACTTAAAATTGTAGAGCACATTTTGCCGCATTTCTCGGGACTAGCTTCATTTAAAATTCTTGGACTAGCTTCATTTATATTAATAATACATAGAAAAATAAATAATATTATACTTAATACTTATTTTAAAAAGTACATTGGAATCAGTTTTCAGTTAAAATTATAGAGCACATTTTGCCGCATTTAAAATATTAATAATATTCGGAGTATTTGAAAGAAGACAATAGAAAAAGGAGAAGGATACCAAATGAGTTGCACTATTCTCATTCCTAAGTACGAGAAAAGTCCTAAAATTAACAATATCATACTCAAAACAGAACATGAGTAGTATATTTAATTTTTTTAATAATTATTTTTAGATATTTAAAGAGGGTAATGAAAGTTGTATATTTGAATATTTTTTTAGTAATTATTTTTAGACATTTAAAGAGAATAATGAAAGTTGTATATTTGAATTTTTTTATTAATTATTTCTAAATATTTAAAGAGAGTAATGAAAATGGATAGAGTTGTTGATGAAAATTAAAGAGGGTAATAAAGGAAAGGATAAAGTTCAAATTGAAATTAATGGCAAAGTTGATTCTGCCAGAATCAATTCTGGTCAGAATTGATTTTGGCCAGCCAAACATGTCGATTTTCTTATTTTCACAAAAGTATGTACCCAGAATTGATTTTGGGTATCCAAAAGCTAATCCAAACATGCACTAAGTGTGGAGTTTGCATAAAATCAAAATATGCAAGTCATCCTCATAAATCTGTTGTGAAATCAAATGAAGTGCTTGGTTTAATTCATAGTGATTTGTGTGATTACCAAGCAACCCCATCGCATGGAGGAAAGAATGATTACATATCATTCATAGATGATTGCAGTAAATTTTGTTATATATAGTTAATACATACCAAAGATAAGGCTTTGAACATGTAAAACATACAAAACAGAAGTGAAAAATCAACTTGACAAAAGAATCAAAATTCTAAGGTCATACAGAGGTGGTGAATATAAATCGCATGCGTTCAAAGGATTTTGTTCTACTCATGGTATAGTTTATCAAACCACTGCGCCATATACTCCAAAACAAAATGGAGTTGCCGAACGTAAGAATAGAACATTGAAGAATGTGATAAATTCAATGTTGATTAGTTCAGGGACACCCCTTAGTCTATGGGGTGAGACGTTAATTACTGCAAATATGATATTGAACAAAATTCTTAAAAGAAAAATGATCAATCTCCTTATAAGTTATGGAAAGGAAGATTGTCTACTTTCAAAAGGATGAAAGTGTGGAGGTTGTCTAGCAAAAGTTCAAGTTCCCTTACCAAAGAGAACTAAACTTGGACCAAAAACGGTGGATTGCATATATATTGGTCATGCCAATAACAGTGCAGCATATAAGTTTTTGGTGTATCATTCCGATGTTGAAGGTATTCACAAGAACACAATAATGGAGTCTGCTGAAGCAGAATTTTTTGAGGATATTTTTCCTTACAAAGACAAGGATACGAGTATTCTTAATCATAAGAAGATGACACTGTCTCAAGATGAGTCAAACCAAAACACACAAAGTGATGATAAATCTTACTTCATCTATTCAAGAAGAAAAATCTGAACCAAGAAGAAGTAAACATGTGAAAACTGTCAAAGATTTTGGACCAGATTTCATTACCTTTTACGTTGAAGGAGAACCTCAAACATACAGGGCTACTATGGAATCATATTAAGCACCTTATTGGAAGGAGGCTATCTAAAGTGAGGTAGAATCCATTGTGCAAAATAATACATGGATATTGATTGATCTTCCTCCGGGAAGAAAAACAATAGGCCATAAATGAATTTTCAAACGGAAATTAAGGCCTGATGGTACTATAGAAAAATACAAAGCTCGTATAGTAGCCAAAGGGTTTCGTAAAAAAGAAGGAGTAGATTTCTTCGATACTTACTCACCAGTAACGAGAATTACGCCAATAAAGACGTTAATTGCTATAGCGGTCATTCACAATTTGGAAATACACCAAATGGATGTGAAAACCACATTTTTGAATGGTGAATTAGATGAAGAAATTTACATGGAACAACCCGCAGGGTTTGTTGTTAAAGGTCAAGAAAAGAAGGTTTGTAAATTGATTAAGTCTCTATACTGACTTAAACAAGCTCCAAAACAGTGACATGAAAAATTTGATAATACATTGCTATCAAATGGTTTTCAAATAAATGAATGTGACAAATGTGTCTACATTAAACAATGTAACAATGCATGTGTCATTATATGCCTATATATTGATGATATGCTAATTATGAGAACACGTAAGGATGTAATAAACCAAACTAAGAAGATGTTGCATGCTGCTTTTGATATGAAAAATATGGGAATATCGGATGTCATTCTTAGTATTAGAATTCAAAGGAATTCTGAGGGTTACATATTAACTCAATCCCATTATGTTGAAAAGGTCCTTAGAAAATTTGGACACTATGATGATCGACCGGTTGTTACACCATTTGATCTCGCTTGTCACCTTAAAAGAAATGAAGGTGAAAGTTTGTCTCAATTGGAGTATACACAAGTTATTGGAAGCTTGATGTACATAATGAATTGTACAATACCAGACTTAACATATACAGTGAGTCGACTTAGTCGATACTCACACAATCCTGGAAATGATCATTGATTTGCACTAATTAGGGCACTTCGATATCTAAAGCATACAATGAACTATGAGTTGCAATATACAAAATATTCTCATGTGTTAGAAGGATATTGTGATGCTAATTGGATTTTCAACCAGTCGGAAAGTAAGTCCACATGTGGTTATGTATTTACACTTAGTGGAGCATCGGTATCATGAAAATCATCAAAGCAAATGGTGAATACACGATCAACTATGGAAGCAGAGTTTGTAGCCTTGGACAAGGCTGTCGAAGAGGCAGAATGAATCAGAAACTTCCTAGAAGGTATTCCGTTGTGGACAAATTCTGTGACAGCCATTTGCATACATTGTGATAGTATGTCTGCCCTGACGAGGGCAAAAAATCAAATATACAATTGCAAGTCAAAACATATAAGGCGACGTCATAATACAATACGAAGCTTGCTGAAGAATGAAATTATATCCATTGATTATGTAAATGTCACGACCCGAACCCGGGGCCGCGACTGGTACCCTATCGGGGTACCCTATCAGGTATGCATCAGAGAATAGCAGCGGAACATACATGAAACAAAATCTGTATAAGGTGAACATCACTAGCAAGCCGATAAGGTCGCCTTTCATAAAATAACTTAACCGAAAGTGAAACAGTACATCTTATCATTACAGCCCAAACCACAAACGTGACTACGCACTTAGGAATCGATCGCGGGACAGGCTCCCGCCATACCCCGATTGTACAAAAGTAAATAACCTCGAGAATCATACCAAAAGACAAGCCCGAGGACGGAGCTTTCGGAAAATGAACAGTGATCCTAATAGTGCGGACCAAGAAGTTACGATCTCGACTGCAGATTTAACGCACTCGCGAGGTCGACAACAGTACTAAGTATGTGAAATCGAAATATCAGTAATGAAAACATAAGTCTGAAAACAAGCTGGGATCAGGGATGAAATCAAATTACCTTTTACTGTGTCTTACCATCAATAAGAACATCAATCATATACTACACGGCATGAAGAATAGGAAGCTCATAATTCAAATACAATAAGCGTGCACTGTGGAATCCTTCATCATCAAGCGACATCCAAGTAAACTCATAATCAACAATGGAAACATACCCGTGGAATCCTTCATCAAGCGATGCGCCCAAGTAACTCATAACTGAACAATGGAAGCATACCCGTGGAATCCTTCATCACTGGCGGTACGTCCAAGTAACTCATAACTGAACGATGGAAGCATACCCGTGGAATCCTTCATCACTGGCGGTACGTCCAAGTAACTCATAACTGAACAATGGGAGCATACCTGTGGAATCCTTCATCACTGGCGGTACGTCCAAGTAACTCATAACTGAACAATGGAAGCATACCCGTGGAATCCTTCATCATCAAGCGGACGCCCAAGTAACTCATAATCGAACAATGGGAGCATACCCGTGGAATCGCTTCATCATCAAGCGACGTCCAAGTAACTCATAACTGAACAATGGGAGCATACCCGTGGAATCCTTCATCATCAAGCGACGCCCAAGTAACTCATAACTTCTTTAGGCTTTCATTAACATACAAAATGAATCTCATTTTCATGACCTTATTCAAGAAAAACCAACTCTTTAACCTTTCATAAAGTTATTATAAACAACTCCCCATAAAGCCGTTATACTAACTTTATGCCTTAAAGCTTTAGACGTTCATACTCTTTCATAGGGCCGTTATAACTAACCTCCCATAAAGCCGCTATAACTCCTTATGTTTCAAAAGATTTCGTTCTTTTTATTAACCAAGAGACTTATACTTCAAATCAAACTCACACAATTTCCGCAATACTTCTTCATGTCACGAAATCCTTTTATACCTTATTTAGGTTAAACCATTACTTAGGAATAAGTGGGTTAACTCTCTAACCCAACCAACTTAGACATTTTCTTAAAACAAGTCAAGTACAACAAATGGATTTACTTCATTTAAAACCCGTACGTCTACCGTACTATATAGTTCAAACTACTCATGCTCAAGAGATAAGAAAGCTCCACATACCTCTTTTGTCAATCCGTTTGCCAAGCTCAACTACCGCAAGTAATATTTCAACCTATAATAATCATGATACGTTTATTAACCTCTAATTTCAATGTAGAATAATCTAAACTCAAAGCCACTAAATCCTACGGAAATTTGGGCAGCATTTCCTTTGTTTCTACTCACTTTGCCACCTTTTCAAAGGCCGATTTTTAACACCCAACGCCACATTTAAGGCTCAATCAATCCAACATTTCAAAGGGGATTACACACCTAAACTTGGATGTGTAAAATTCTGCCCCAAGTTACAATAATTCACTTAACAATCCTAAGGTAGTTTTTAGGCTTCAACATGCTCATAAACTCTTCTTAACCCATTTTTCATATCCAACACACATTTCTAGCATGCAATGACTCTAAGAGCATTATTTACTACCACAAGTTCTTTCTTCTTAACATGCAAAACTAAATCTAAAGGAAGAATCATTACCTTAAAGTTTTAGCCCAAACTTATTCCAAATATTGCTAGCTTCCTTGCCAAGAACACCACCACAACAATGCCAACAAGCTAGCTACAAGCTTCCTTTTTGGTTCTAAACTATTCAGATTTTTCTTGGGTTTTTTAGAGAGAAGGGGGAGCTGATTTTTAGAGAGAGGAAGATGTTTGAGAGATGACCAAGTCTACAAGACTTGGTCAATATAAGCCATGCAAGCAAAATCAGATGGGGGGGACACTTGTCACCCTCCCATGGCCTTTTTAAAAGAGAAATCGACTCTCCTAAGTTTTTCCGCCTAAAATCCCGCCTGGCCATGCGCCACACGGCCATGGCACTAAACCTCCGGCTCTCGACTTTCGCGCGCCTCGCTGCCTGGCGCTGCGCTGAAACTTCAGTGACCAAGACTTTAGGCGCCATGCCCTCGCATCCGCGCTGCCCCGCCGCTTCTTTCCAAACACATTTTTGTCCGATCACGACCGAACTTGTAATTCTCATAACTTCTACTCCGACGCCCTATCGACGAGCGGTTGGTTGCGTTGGAATCTAGACTCAACGAACTACGCCCGTGCCTCAAACACTTAGGAACTCTCAATGTATCGGGTCATAACTCGCCCAAACTTGACTAAAACCCGTCCGAACGATCCACAACCTATCCTTTGAAAATTTTAAGTCTTACCCTTCGTGCGCACTCAAACGCATGACCTGAACTACGGGTGTAACATTCTCCCTTAGAAACATTCGTCCCGAATGTTCTTTTCGAGCCAATCTAATATCCCTGTACTTCTCGCATTTTTACACTAATGGAACTTTATTATGCCACACACGGTCCTAAGATATCGCATACACATATCCACTCATCACTATCACACAACAGACCCCAAGGGTGCACTAACGCTATCTTAATTCTTTTCAAGGCCTAAAAGGATTCTCTTATCGTACTTCCAACCTACTGCTAGCATACATACATAACCTTAATATCCTCCACTCATGGTATTCCATCATACAACAATCCTATCATGCATACTAATCTCTAAAGCGGTCAAAGGTATATCCGACGTCATATAGCGGGTCAAAGGACCGCTTAAAATCGGAACCGCTACCACGACTCGCTGGCCCCGCCGGTGTATGAACATCCTGCCTAGCCATTGAAAGTGAAGAACCCGCATCGATCCAATAGATTGTGCCATCCCACTGGCTACTTACGGTCGGACATCTCGCCAAATGGCCTTGGGCCGCAGTGTAATAAGTCGTCGATCTAGTCCGACACTCCCAAAATGAGATCTACCACAATGACCACATCGAGGCAAAGGTGGCCCTCGCATACTATCTTGGATACCGTGAACTCGCCGCCCGAGCTCGACCGCTTCCCGAATATCCTCGACGGTCAAACCACCCGGAAGACCGGAAGGGCACTGGAATGTAGACCCAACTCACACGAGGCCGCCCACCCCAAAGCTATCCTGAAACCACCGCTGCCCCGCCTCTTGGTCGGGCCGACTGGCCGCCTCACTCTCGCCCTCAATCCTCGCAAACGCTGCGTCCCGGCAATATCCATACCGGTGAAGAGCCACCCTGCATACGCAGAATCATGTAACGATCTAACCCCATCACATAGCGGTGAACTCGGTCCGCCATGTTTGCCACAATAGTGGGCGCATACCTGGCCAATGAATCAAACTCTAGGTTGTATTCCCTGATGGTCTTCCCATTCTGTCTCAATGCCAAAAACCTATCCAAGCGGGCTCTCCTCGTCTCGGGAGGCAAAAAGTGACCGAGAAAGGCTTCCGTGAACTCATCCCAAGCAGCTGGAGGAGCACCCACACCTTTTGACAACAACCACGACTAAACCAATTCAACGCAATATCGCAGAATCCGGTAGAAGCTAACACAACGGACTCCGTCTCCGAGGCCCTAAGCACCTGCGTAGTCCGCCGCACTTGTCGGATAAACTCCTGAGGATCCTCCTCAGACCTCGAACCATAGAACTCGGGTGGATCACAACTTAGAAAGTCCCGAATCCTTAAACCGCTTTGGCTTGTGGTTAGCCACGGCCTCGGAGGTACCGCTCGCCACAATGCTAGTCAACAACCCGACCGCTTCCCATAATCCCTATACTCGCCGGCCGTGGAACGGAGGCTCGTACCGCGGTCTCGAGCCGCCGCTGCCGCCGAACTCCAGAGGCCGGGCGACGTCGTGGAACTCGCCGCCCGAAACATCATCTCCGGCAAAGACCGGGCACAGGCCTCGTAGCCTCAAGGCCCCGCTGCAGTTCCCTCAACTGCCTTGCCCTTCTGGGCTCTGGTTGCCTTACGTGGAGGCATCACTGCTATAAAAGAATACGTCAGAGGGAGTCCAACTTATAGCACAGCTCTAAGGCACGATCTCATAGTGAGAAGAATGGAAACCAATCCTAAATGTTCTGCAACCTCCTGATTATAGATGTGGTGCACAACACACCGATAATCAAGACTCTACTAGACACGGTCTGTAGACACTTTCCGAGGACTAACTGCTCTGATCCCACTTTTGTCACGACCCGACCCGGGCGATGGCGGTACCTGCCGGTACCCTATCGTATCATGAGAGAATAGCGGTGAACATACATGAAACAAAATCAGATAAGGTGAACATCACTAGCAAGCCGATAAGGCCGCTTTTCATAAAATAACTTAACCGAAAGTGAAACAAGACATCTTATCATTACGTACCAAACCACAAACGTGACTACGCACTTAGGAATAACGATCGTATGACAGGGCCCCGCCATACCCCCTGATTGTACAAAAATAAATAACCTCAGGGAACCATACCAAAAGACAAAGCCTCTGGAGGGATGGAGCTTTCCAGAAAGTGAACAGTGATCCTAATAGTGCGGACCAAGTTACGATCTCGACTGCGGCGTTAACGCACTTCGGGCGAGGTCAAGACAACAGTACCAAGTATGTGAAATCAAAATATCAGAATGAAAACATAAGTCTGAAAACAAGCTGGGATCAGGGATGAAATCAAATTACCTTTTACTGTGTCTTACCATCAATAAGAACATCAATCATATACTACACGGCATGAAGAATAGGAAGCTCATAAATCAAATACAATGGAAGCGTACCCGTGGAATCCTTCATCACTGGCGGTACATCCAAGTAAACTCATAATCAACAATGGAAACATACCGTGGAATCCTTCATCATCGCGGACGCTCCAAGTAACTCATAATCGAACAATGGAAGCATACCGTGGAATCGCTTCATCATCGGCGATGCGCCCAAGTAACTCATAATCAACGATGGAAGCATACCGTGGAATCCTTCATCATCGCGCAGACGCCCAAGTAACTCATAATCAACAATGGGAGCATACGTGGAATCTTCATCATCGGCAGATGCGTCCAAGTAACTCATAATCGAACAATGGAAGCATACCGTGGAATCCTTCATCATCGGGCGATTTCCAAGTAACTCATAACTGAACAATGGGAGCATACCCGTGGAATCCTTCATCACTGGCGGTACGTCCAAGTAACTCATAACTGAACAATGGGAGCATACCCGTGGAATCCTTCATCACTGGCGGTACGTCCAAGTAACTCATAACTTCTTTAGGCTTTCATTAACATACAAAATGAATCTCATTTTCATGACCTTATTCAAGAAAAACCAACTCTTTAACCTTTCATAAAGTTATTATAAACAACTCCCATAAAGCCGTTATACTAACTTTATGCCTTAAAGCTTTAGACGTTCATACTCTTTCATGTAGGCCGTTATAACTAACCTCCCATAAGGCCGCTTATAACTCCTTATGTTTCAAAAGATTTCGTTCTTTTTATTAACCAAGAGACTTATACTTCAAATCAAACTCACACAATTTCCGTAATACTTCTTCATGTCACGAAATCCTTTTCTACCTTATTTAGGTTAAACCATTACTTAGGAATAAGTGGGTTAACTCTCTAACCCAACCAACTTAGACATTTTCTTAAAACAAGTCAAGTACAACAAATGGATTTACTTCATTTAAAACCCGTACGTCTACCGTACTATATAGTTCAAACTACTCATGCTCAAGAGATAAGAAAGCTCCACATACCTCTTTTGTCAATCCGCTTGCCAAGCTCAACTACCGCAAGTAATATTTCAACCTATAATAATCATGATACGTTTATTAACCTCTAATTTCAATGTAGAATAATCTAAACTCAAAGCCACTAAATCCTACGGAAATTTGGGCAGCATTTCCTTTGTTTCTACTCACTTTGCCACCTTTTCAAAGGCCGATTTTTAACACTCAACGCCACATTTAAGGCTCAATCAATCCAACATTTCAAAGGGGATTACACACCTAAACTTGGGTGTGTAAAATTCTGCCCCAAGTTACAATAATTCACTTAACAATCCTAAGGTAGTTTTTAGGCTTCAACATGCTCATAAACTCTTCTTAACCCATTTTTCATATCCAACACACATTTCTAGCATGCAATGACTCTAAGAGCATTATTTACTACCACAAGTTCTTTCTTCTTAACATGCAAAACTAAATCTAAAGGAAGAATCATTACCTTAAAGTTTTAGCCCAAACTTATTCCAAATATTGCTAGCTTCCTTGCCAAGAACACCACCACAACAATGCCAACAAGCTAGCTACAAGCTTCCTTTTTGGTTCTAAACTATTCAGATTTTTCTTGGGTTTTTAGAGAGAAGGGGGAGCTGATTTTTAGAGAGGAAGATGTTTGAGAGATGACCAAGTCTACAAGACTTGGTCAATATAAGCCATGCAAGCAAAATCAGATGGGGACACTTGTCACCCTCCCATGGCCTTTTAAAAGAGAAATCGACTCTCCTAAGTTTTTCCGCCCAAAATCCGCCTCGGCGCGCCACACGGCTGGCGCTGAAACCTCCGCCGGCTCTACGGACTTTCGCGCCGCGCCCTGCTGTCTGGCGCCATGCGTTGAAACTTCAGTGACCAAGATTGCTTTAGGCGCCGCGTCGCATCTCGCGCTGCCCCGCCGCTCTTCCAAACACATTTTTGTCCGATCACGCCGAACTTGTAATTCTCATAACTTTCTACTCCGACGTCCTATCGACGAACGGTTGGTTGCGTTGGAATCTAGACTCAACGAACTACGCCCCAGGCCTCTGAAACACTTAGGAACTCTCAATGTATCGGGTCATAACTCGCCCCAAACTTGACTAAAACCCGTCCGGAACGATCCGTCAACCTATCCTTTGAAAATTTTAAGTCTTACCCCCTTTCATACGTACTCAAACGCATGACCTGAACTACGGGGTGTAACAGTAAAGTCAAAAGACAATATAGCGGATCTTTTGACAAAAGACCTTAATAGAGAGTAAGTCGTATTTACATCGAGGGGAATGAGCTTAAAGCCAATATAATGAGTCGTTAACTGGCGAAAACCTAACCTATCAGAATTGAAGATCCCATGGTTTAGGTTCAATAGGAAAATTAGTTGGGGAAGACTCAAGGACCATAAAACACACATATGCTCATTCCTATGGTGTACTAAGTGTGTTAATCCGTTGATGATTAAGGGATGAATATTATTCTTAATAATACTCAAAAATCTTTATGGTGGGATAATACGGACTATTCTTGTTTAGTATTACCTATATGAGATTGATGTGGTGTCGCATCTGGGAGAACCGATATGGCTACATTCTCTAGAAAATCTCACGAAGAAGGAGTTGTTCACGACCGAAATGAACACAGCCGTAAGAATTGAAATATATTGATATGATATGTGTGATACTTGTTGTCTTGGTTTACTACAAAACGTGATATTTCAAGACATGCGTTCACTATTTCACAAAGTAGATCCGATAAATATTCACTACGAACGATTCAAGTCCAAAAGACACATTTTTCGATGCATGTCATATCGCGTTGTTCAGAAATAAAGAAAAGTTTCTTATTATCTTATTTTCTATCCAAATATGGGGTATTGTTGATGTTTGAATAGAAAATGTGGGGTATTATTGGAACTTGTATGAGATTAAGAAGAAATAAGTGATCAAAAATTGACTTCGGAAATTTTAGTCGAAGCGCCGCGACGCCTCACGTCCAGTAGCCAAGGGAAAAATTCCCGAGAATTCCCGTCGTAGGGGCCGCGACATTGGGAAGCTGAGTCGCGGCGCCTGATTGACAGTGAGCTACTGGAATCAGAACATGAATTAGGGTTGCGGCGCCTTGGAGCAAGAGCCGCGGCGCTTGGGCAACGGTAAAATTTCCATAATGTCCAAAAGTTGTGTCTCTTCCCTAAAGTCACAACCTTTGGTGTGAAAGACCGCAATGGTCGAAAATATCTCTTTATAAAGATGATGATCACTTGTTTGAAACACAGAATACACACAAACTAATCTTATGATTTGAGAATCAAAATCATTCTAAGATTGTTACTTGCTTCTTCTTCTTCCAAAATCACATTTCTGAAGAACACATATAGTAAATTCGTCAGAGGTGAAGTTCTTGTGCTAGAACTCTCACATAGATAGTTGTATCCTCTAGACAGACGTCTGTAAAACTATAGCACAAGTGGGGGCGAATTTTTATCTTAGGACACTGCATTGCAGACCTCTATCGACATCAAGTTAGTATATATGTGTTTTCAATTTGCTGAATTTATTGTTGTTGATTTCAAGTTATATTGATTTGTTATTATATTATTGTGCTTATTCATCGATGATACTAGATTGACAATAACAGTTGGTTCATAAAATCCCTTAAGTACTACATGCGTAGTTTGGTCCTTTAAGTTTGTCAAAAGTAAGCACTTTTAGTCTATGACAAATTTTATCAAACTATGATTATTAAAATCAATAGGAATTGTGGAACTAAAATCTAATGAATTTGTTTAACATCTGGTGGATATACATGATAAATTGACACTAATGTTTTGTTTAGAGAGTCTGAAAAAGAAGGGAGAGAGGAGGTGAAGTGTATCTTGATTTTTAATGTTAGAAAACTTGACAAATTATTGTCTAGTTAATTTTTTAATGGTCTAATTGATTATTTTTCAAACAAGTTGTAATGTTTATCAACTAGCTTACTGATGGAGATTTATCGAATCAGTTTATACAAAAAATAAAGCGTGCGAATATTCGAATAAAATGTGATTTTTATTCTCCTCTTCTCATGATGACTTCTACAATATTTATTTATTCAATTAGATTAACTCCTTTTTCTTTTCATTTAGTCATTTTGCTGAAGTGAATTAAATTTAAAATATTTGATATTCTGAAAAAATAAGAAGTCACTTTTACTTTCCCTTTATCAAATCTACCATTACAAGTCTAATTAGCAGCGTGTTTACTAAGTAAGTTGTTTACGGAGAATTAAATAATTGTTTAAATAAATGTTTTTATGTGGCGCCCGAGTCTATGTACCAATTTTCATGTGGTTGTTGCAAGTTGCTAAAAGTCTAGCCCAAATTAGTGGGGGCCAGACCGGTTGAAGGCTGCATGAAGTGGGCTTGGGTGAAGTGGGTCTGAGGCTGCTAGTAGGCGGGTGTCCGAGGGCCTGGAGCTGGGCCCCATAACCCTTGTTGATTGAAAGGGAATTGGGTCGCGACCTGGGAGTGACCTGAAGCCCAATTTTGATGCTGGCCGGTCCATTGGTAGTGTGGATTGGGTTGCAGATGTGGCGTATTTTGCTACTGGCCGCGACCCTTTCCACACTCTTTTCTACCTCTGTCGCGACCTCTACCTCCCCTCCCACCGCGGTTCTGCCGCGGCTGGGCAGTTTCCGGCGGAGGTGGACCGGCGGGAATACTATTTTGTAGTGGCGTTTCAACTGCTAAAGCCTTTTAGTTGTGATCGTCCTGCTTAGCACGACGGGTTTCTTCTAGCAACAATTGCAAGCGTGCCTTGTTGAAATTGAGAAACAGATCTGCCTTGATGTATCATGGTGGCCAAAGTATCATATTCACCTTTCGGAAGGGCTGCAACTAATTGTAAAACCATTTTTGTTTCCGAGATCGGTTTACCGACGTTGGATAGTTGATCCGCCACAAGTTTCAACTGTTTGTAATAATCAGTCATGTTGGAGAATTTTTCAAGGCGTGTGTTATTGAATTGTTCCTCCAAATAAACAATATGAGTGTGCTTGTTATCTTGAAATTTTTCTTCCAATCGAAGCCATAAATCGCGGGCCGAGGCGCCAAATTTCATTATAGTGAGAAGCAAATCCTGATAAATGCTGCCATATATCCACTATTTTACAGCGGCGTCAAGACGAAGCCAAGTAACGTCGTCAATCCTTATATGAAATGGGAACATTAACTCCTTATATGGACTTGGACAATCCTTACCCTATAAGCTAGCTTTTGGGGTGAGGATTGTCCAAGTCCATATAAGCAGTCCATGTTTGCATTCCATCTCCGATGTGAGACTCTTAACACTCCCCCGCACGCCAGACCTCGTTAACTGGAGCGTGGACAATATAATTTGGGGGCCCAACATCGGTGAACAAAGAATTGTAATGAACCTGACTCTGATATCATGTAAAGAATGAATCTTGGGTCTAACTCAACCCCAAAAGCTAGCTTATAGGGTAAGGATTGTCCAAGTCTATATAAAGAGTTCATGTTCTCATTCCATATCCAATGTGAGACTCTTAACACAATAGAAAAAAACAATAATGAATTTCAGCATGGATAAGATAAGTATAAATCATTTCAAAAGTCCTTATTTGACTATACTGTAAGAAATATTCTTCCTTGATTATTTTATTCCAAAATTGTAGTAAATATATTATAATACAAGCATAATCCTAGACTACAATTACGGTAAGTAATGACTAAATCCTAGGCTATAATTACGGTAAGTAATGACTAAATATACACTATCATTTACAAGATATACATAATTATGACAGAATATATATATTCCTATTCTATCACACTCCCGCAGTCTAAGCGGGAGGTCGGCGTATGCTGAGACTGTCTCGAATATACTTAAATAGAATCAGCGGAATACCTTTGGTAAAAATATCAGCGATCTGATAGCGTGACAGGACATGTAGGACAAGGACTTGTCCGCGAGCTACCTTTTTGCGAACAAAGTGAATATCCAACTCAATATGCTTAGTGCGTTGCTGTTGAACCAGATTTTCTACAAGAAAATCGCACTAATATTATCATAATAAACCAATATCGCCTTCGGAACCGGACATTGGAGCTCCAAAAGAAAGTTCCTTAGCCAATAAGATTTAAGACACTACATTGGCAACTCCTCGGTATTCTGTTTTGGCACTGGACCTGGATAGGGTATCTTGCCATTTGGAGGACCAGGATATCAAATTGTCACCAAGAAATACACAATAACCAGACGTGGAGCGTCTAGTATCCGAGCATCCACCCTAATCTGTATATGTGTAAGAAATGAGAGTGGATGTCGAAGATGTATATAGATGCAAACCATGCCCGATGAGCTTGTTTGAGCACATACAATAATTTCTTCAACAGACACACATGATTAGGATAAGTGGGTTCTCTATACCCTATAGGCTGATATATGTACACATTTTATTGAGTTCTCCATACAGGAAAGCATTTTTTATATCAAGTTGATGAAGCGATCATGCCTTCTAAAGAGCCAGACTTAGTACCGTGCAGATAGTTATTGGTTTGACCACTGGACTGAAGGTCTCACCATAGTCCACACCAATTTGTTGAGTCTTTCTATCACCTACAAGACGAATTTTATGCACTCAAATGTACCATCAGATTTTTCTTTATGACTAAAAATCCACATAGACTGAATCACATTAACATCAGGAGTATGGGGCACCAAATCCCACATCCTGTTATTAATAAGAGCATTATATTCATCATTCATAGCCATTTTCGAATTCGGGTTATTAAGGGCAAACACTGGGTTACAGAGCAACGGTGATTTGGTTATATGGGCATGAAGACCGTATTTTTTGTTTGGCTTGAAAATTTTGTACTGACTACGAGCGACTAATCGTTGGGCAGGAATTCGAGGTGGGCCGGTAGAAGAGATGGGACTGCTGGGCAGTGGCTTGGGCTTGCTGGGCCGCCACTTCCTGAGGCTGGTTTTTTACCCAGGGGACTGCCAGGCAGTGGGCGGCTGCCAGTGAGAGGCCCAACTGAGCTAGCAACTAATGGGCTCGGACAGGCAAGCCCAGTTTGCTAGGCTGGAGAAAACAATTGCTGGGCTGAGGTAACTGGGCCTAGTTCGCCCACAATAAGTAAGCTGGCCGAAACAGTTGGGTCAGATTGGGAAAATAACTTGTGGACCAAATACGGGGTATGCTATCGTCAAAAAATTCGTAGGCAGGAGGCACGGAATAATGCATTTTGGCATAGGGAAAATTTGTTTCATTAAAAATTATGTGACGATTCACGATGATTTTCTTAGAGGATAAGCATTTATAACCACGATGAGTTGACGGATATTTTTCTTGATGTAAAAGATAAAAAAGAGAACGACCGCAGCTTTGTGGGCTTTTATTTACGCTTTTTGACATGTTCGCATAATTTTTTTCGGAAAGCTCTTTTAATTAGTTACAAACTTATCCGAGCAATTTAGCCTCTAGAAAACCTTCATCCAAGTCCAAGTGCAATCCAAATACACGACTGTTTCATAATACTTCAACTCATCATTCAGTTTGTTTTGTAAGAAACTCCACACGAGTCAACTCTTAAGTCATCGTGCTCGTAAAAGTTGGCAGAAAAAAATGAAGAAAGAAAGAACCTCAATACGTACATGAAAAATAAATATATGCACACAATATTTTGAAAAATTAGTGGAGAAATAAGCATTTTCCATTGCATGTCCTATGATAAAATTCTAAGATACTACCAAAACAGGTATTATTCTGAGTACATTAACAGTGTCCACTTCCACTTGATGCCAAAGCAACAACTTCATTGACATCTTGGAAGGTGATTTCTTATAATGAATGAATAATGACAAGATACAAAGAATTGGAAAATGGGAAAATATCCATCATTCTTTTCCTTGGAAAAAAATGCTCTGCATCTTACGTAAATGATTGATACATACAGAACGAAAGGAGAAACAATTTAAAGGAACTACAAAATATTACTTAGTAAGAGGATATCTTAGCTACAAGGTGTACTTAGAATGTTAACTCAATAGGCAGATGTTACTCTTAAGTTCAAAACCTTACTCACAAAGACCAAAAGTGGAGAACAAAACACAAAAGAGCTTATGCTAAACTTAATAGTGAAATTTCTCTTCTTTGTGCGGGGAAAACATACAAGGCATGGATGGTTTCGTTTAATTTGTAGTTGTCTTGTTGAGATGAAGCCTACATAACTATATTAACATTTTGTTATTGTGAGTTAGTTAATTAGTTGCAAGTTGTTAGCAATTAACGGTAGTTAAGTAGTAGTTAAGTTCCCTAATAGTTCTTAACCATAGTTAGTTGGTACACTTGTATAAATAGGCTTATGCCTTGGATATGAAATCATATGAAAAGCTTCCACAAATAATATCTCTCACTCTCTCTCCCTCTCCCTCTCCCTCTCCTTCTCTCACTCGACTTCTGCATTCTCTACGATAAATCGATCTATATGCATTAGATCGAACATGCAACCTGATAGAATATGCAGATTAATATGGTATCAAAGCTTTGGCGTAGCAAATTGAGAGATTTTCCAGCAGAAAATCCAGTGATTGCAGTCTGCGTGTTTTTCTCCTTAGCAATATCTGCGATCGATTTCTGCTGTGAGGTTTGAGTCTTTGATTTCGTTAATTTCAAGTTCTGTTTTGATATTCTGTATTTTTTTTCTCTCGTATACATTGTATGAATTATGGATCTAATCGCAACACTAAATGTGGATGAAAGTTCGAATTAAACATCGACGGTAGAGGATCATAATCATCCACTGTTTTTTAGTAGATCTGATTCTGCTGCTGGACTGCTAATCGAAATACAGTTAATAGGAATGGAAAATTATACTTTGTGGAGCAGAATGATGAGATTAAATATGTTGACGAAGAATAAAATTGGATTCATTGATGAGTCGATTAAACGAGACACATATGGCTCGTTTGGTAAGTCACACGGAACTGTACTAATTTCATTGGACTGGACTGTATTAATATATAGTGACGGTATTAAAGTATTAATATATAATGGATTGTATTTTTTATTTTATTTTAATTTTTAGTACAGTCCAGGGGAGACCCACCTGCTATATGGGTCTAAAATGGCGATTGGATCAGACTATTTTTAAAAATAAGATACCGATGCAATAAAACGTCCACCAAATGCTGTATTATTTTTTTGTCCAGTACAACCCAGCTTAATACAGCGTACCAAACGTGCCCATATGGTGATAATTTGGTTAAGCAATGGGAAAGGTGTGATGCGATGGTAATTTCATGGATCATAAGAAATGTCAACAAAAACTTGCTTAGTGGATTTTTGTACAAATCTTCTGCATGCGCAGTATGGAAGGATCTGCGTGAAAGGTTTGACAAAATCAATCTATCTAGAGTTTATCAGTTGAGAAAGGAGTTGGCTATGCTTCATCAATGTGTATCTCCTGTAGCTAGCTATTATTCTAGAATGCAGGACATATGAGATGAGATCGACTCTATAGTCCAGTTCCAGTTTGTGATTGTACTAGTCCTAAGGAATATGTAGCACATTTAGGACATCAAAGACTGTTGGAGTTCTTAATGGGATTAAACGATGGTTATAATCAGGTTAGGAGTCATATTCTTCTAATGACACCTATTCCAAGTGTAAATCAGGCATATGCTATGGTAGTATAAGATGAAAGTCAGAGGTTGATTACTGGGAAGTATGCAAGGGGTGAAGCCACTGAACACTCAGCTATGTTCAGTAAAATTTCAGCTCCACGGAATAGATCGAGATTATACTGTGTTTTTTGCAACATGAAGGGATATAATAGAGTGATGTGTTATAAACTGATGTATTGTGACTATTGTAAGAAGAATGGTCACATAAGAGACAAATGCTACAAACTTATTGGTTATCCAGATGACTACAAAAACATAAAGAATGTTAATGTGGTTGTGGCTGGGTAGACACAGGAAGAAGGTGTTCAGCATGTCAAACAGACAGGACAATGACAATATCAGGGAGGGATAACGAAACTATCTCAAGAACAACATGACCAACTCAACAACATGCTGAGATCATGTTCTCCAGAGAAGTATCTGCGGGTTATCACAATGCTAAATCAACAGGCTGGTAGAACTTATGGTAATATTTCAGTTCCAAAAGCTCACATGGCATGTAATCATGTAACTGAGGATAGTCACAGTTGGATGTTGATTATGGGGCAACTAATCACATGGTTACTGATAATAGGTTGATTGACAAACATGAGCTAACGCTACAGTCATGCGGTACCGCCATCGTGATAGAGCAAAGAATAACACGCATCGTAGTTGCGAGTTGAATGGAGGTGATCCCATTAAGAATGTTCTGTGTGTACCAAGTTTTCAATTCAACTTGTTGTCAGTTTCAAAGCTGACCAGAGAATTAAATTGTAGTGCCAAATTCTTCCCTGATTTCTTTGTTTTACAGGATCTCTTCACTGGGAAGGTGAAAGAGATTGGTAAAGAAATAGATGGACTCTACATGCTACAATCCAGGAGAGTGGTGACTGGAAAAGTTCATTCAGCTATTAGGCATACAATGAAAGAGATGCAGGCAGAACTATGGCACAAAAGGATGAGACATGTTCCAATGACTATGCTCAGGAAAATAGATGAGTAGTAACAAGTCCAAGTTTACAATAAGGTAATGTGACATTTGTCCTATGACTAGACAGACTAGAAAATCATTTCCTATTAGTGTAAGCAGAACTGAGTCTCTTTTCCAGCTTATGCATCTTGATGTATGAAGGCCTTATAGGGCTCCGACTTACAGTGGTATGAGATATTTCTTGACTATAGTAGATGATTTCTCTAGATGGATTTGGGTGTTTTTAATGTGTGTCAAGTCTGATGTAACTAACATCCTTAAGAATCTGTTTGCAGAAATAAAAACTCAACTTAACAAGAATGTTAAATGTGTAAGGACTGATAATGGGACTGAATATTTTAATCATGCTTGCTCTGAGTTATTCAGTCAGCTTGGCATCATTCACCAGAGTTCCTGTGTTTATACTCCTCAGCAAAATGCTGTGGTTGAGATGAGGCATAGACACATTCTAGAGATTGCAAGGGCCATCAAGTTCCAGGGGAACTTACCAACAGAATTTTGGGGTGAATGTATCAAGGCTGCAGTATATGTGATTAACAGGATACCATCTTTGTGGTTGGAAACATATCACCCTCTGAGAAGTTGTTCAACAAGCCACATTCTTTAGCTCATATGAGAATCATATGATGTTTGTGTTATGCAACCAATCTAGTCAAGAAGGACAAATTTGACATTAGAGTCATTAAGTTCCAAATGTTCCTGGAAATTTTTGCTCCCATTGGACCATTTGTATCTATATGCATCAGGATCCGGATTCATGGATCTCTCGGTTCGAGAAATCAAAATAAGAGGCTCGAACCATTTCTTCTGAATCTTTTTAAAATTCGATAAATATTGGTTGATCGTATATTTCATTATAGTTCTATGATTCAGAGTATCCTTTCCTATTTAATCCCTTTGAATTCCATATTCGAAGTTGCGATCGGATCTATTCATTAAAAAGAATCGATTCAATACATTTCTTATGTACCCATAGGTACTATATTGGATTTGAATTAGATTTCGGATCAATCTATATTGAGTGACTGCCTCCATTATGTTATTGCTAGCAAATACCACTATTTTTGGTTTTGGATCTTCCAAATCATTCCCGCAGGAGATCCGGACCCATTTTTTTCTTATCCTTCGAGAAAAATATTCATTCTCTTCATAAAAAATAGGAGGTAGAACCAATAAATATTTGATACTAATCAGAAATGGTATAAGTTGATGGCATTAGACAGTATGAACATCTTTGTAGAGATATTAACTTTCATGAAGATATATTTCCTTTTGAGGAGTTCAAAGTAGATGAAAGGGGTGTTGGATCACAAACTAACAATTCTCCTGATCCTTATTCTGGAGCATATGGAGATTATTCTGCTGAAGGTTTTGGAAATATTTCCAGGCATACAGAAGGATCTAACACATGTGATTCTGTTGAAGATTTTTTTAATGTTAATGCAGGTACAAATGATGATGATCAATCACCAGAGGGGTCTCACAGGACTTCCTCAGGTTCATATGTTGAACATCATGAAGATATGCATGGTGCTAATGACCAGTCACATGACACATAAATGAGATCATATAGGCTGAGGAGACCCCCACATGGATGAAAGATTTTGTGTCTCATTTAGACACTATTAAGTATCCATTGTCCAATTATCTCAGCTATGCTGGCTTATCAATGTCTTACCAAAGTTGTGTAGCAAAGATGTCTGAGGATTATGAGCCACAGACTTATTCTGAGGCAGAAGGGGACAAGAGATGGGTTGATGCAATGAAGGCAGAGATAAAAGCTTTGGAAGACAACAACACTTGGGAGATAGTAGATTTGCCCACTGGAAAGAAGGCCATTGGTTGTAAGTGGGTGTACAAGATTAAGTACAAGGCCACTGGGTAGATATAAAAGTTTAAGGCAAGACTGGTTGCCAAATGATATAATCAAAGGGAAGGAGTATACTATCAAGATACATTCTACCCGTAGTCAAGATGGTTACTGTGAGGGTTGTTATATCAATTGTTGCAGCAAAAGGGTGGAGTATACAACAAATGGATGTATTTAATGCTTTCTTGCAAGGAGATTTACATGAAGAGGTGTTTATGAGTATCCCACAGGGGGTGGTACATAAGAAAGGTAAAGTCTGTAAGCTCCTCAGATCACTATATGGTTTGAAACAGGCCTCAAGACAGTGGAACATAAAATTAGTCATTGCATTATTTTCTGCTGGGTTTCATCAGAGTCATCTAGACTATTCATTTCTTACAAATAAGGTAAATGGGAAGATAGTGGTGATCTTGGTATATGTGGATGATCTGCTTATTACAGGAGATGATGAGATGCTGATTGCAAAGACCAAGGCCACATTGCAGCAACATTTTAATATCAAAGACGTGGGTGAATTAAGGTATTTTCTGGGATTTGAGTTCGCCAGAAACAAGAGTGGAATTGTAATGCACCAACGAAATTACTCTATGAATTTGATTGCTGATATGGGGCTGACAGGAGCTAAGTCAGCAGGGTCTCATATGGAGTGGAATTCCAAGCTAACATCTCATACATATGATCAACATTTGCGAGAGAAAACAACTGGTTCAAATGTTCCTGGAAGACAAAATTTAGACCATCTTTTGACTGATCCTTTGAGTATCAAAGACTCATTGGGAGGTTGATGTACTTAACCAATACAAGGCCGAATATAGCCTTTGCAATTCAATGTCTCAGCCAGTTTATGCAAGCACCTAAGACCTCACACATGACAGCAGCAGAGAGGGTGGTCAGATATGTGAAGCAAGCACCAGGCTTGGGTATTTTCATGCCTGCTGAAGATTCTGGAGTCATGTCTGCCTATTATGATGCTGATTGGGCTTCCTATCTCAATTATACCTGTCTAAGGGGCCGGGTTGACCCGGAATCAGACCGGTCGACCCGATAGAAAATCCGGTCCGATCCGGACCGGTAAGGCTTATCGTCAGTTGGTTTGCCTCAACCCCAACCCGCACGCGTTACGTAGAAATCCCAGGACCTGCAGGTTGAACCCAGAACCTTACCGGTTAAAATAAAATAAAAATTAAATGGTGCCCAATGGTAACATTACCGTTGGGGCTGGGGGTAGAGGGGCTGGGGGGAGGGGCCAACGGTTAGTGGACCGTTTGATTTTTTTTTTGTTTTATAATTTTTTGTTAATTACATTTTTATCCTTTAAAAAATCTATAAATACTCTACATTTTTTCTCATTTTTATTACACAATTATTTCTACAATTCTCTCAATTCTCATACTCTCTTAATTCTCTATATTATCAATTCTCAAGTTATTGTTATTATTATTAATTTGCAAAGTAGCAAGATTTCGAGCTTAGACCTTCGAGTTTCAATTGAATTCTGAATCCCGAAGTTTGGTACACTCGTTTCATTCTCTAATTATTTTATTAAATTATCATATTTATTTGTTGATTATTTAAATATTTTATAATGTCTTTGCTAAGGGGAATTGCGTCGGGACTGCGTCGTAAATCTAGTTCAAGGAGTAAATAATCTGTAGGTTCTTCATCATCTAATCAAAATATAGATTATGATGAAATGCAAGAAGATTTTGGAATAGAAGATAATGAATATGGTAATGTTCAATTAGATAATATTGTTGAACTTGAAGAAACTGAACATCTTACACCTACTAGTATTCCTTCTGTCAATGTTGGTACTGTTAGTGGTAGTCGTAGACCTCCTTTACCAGAACCAGAAGTAAGGATAAAAAAGAGTAAAATATGGCTCTTTTATGATAGAGTTGGGGACACCGATAGAGTTAGATGTAATATTTGTGGGAAAACTTATAAGCATAAGAGAGGGGGTGGTGACGGGGAGACAAACACTATAGGTAGGCATTTAACTAAAGATCATCCGGTACAATGGGGTGTTGCCACTGATTTAGAATCCGGTCAACAACAACTTAATCTATTAACGGGGGGTTGGCTAAGTACGATCCAAAGAAGGATCGCATTAAATTAGCAAAAATGATTGTCGGAGGTTGTTTACCTCTTTCTTTTGCTTCTTCTTCATATTTAATTACATATATTCAAAGAGTATATAATCCTTGTTTTACAGGTTTTCCTCATAGTACTTGTAGAACCGATATTTTTAGACTTTATAATGATTATGTTATTTTTTTGCAATATTTGTTCACTAATCTTCCATGCCTAGTTAGTTTTACTGCAGACATTGGACATGCTTTAAACGGTTATGATTATTTAACAATTACTTGTCATTGGATTGATGAAAATTGTAAAATGGAAAAACGTATTATTGCTTTTGCGTATGACTTTGAAAATGGAAAAACGTATTTAACAATTACTTGTCATTGGATCAAAGTCATACTGGAAAATATAAAAGCGAAACTATTTGTGCTTATGCCAAAAATTATAATCTTTATAAAAAAGTACTTTGTATATCATTCGATAATGCATCTAATAATATTGCTCCTGTAGATCTTTTAAAAACGGAATTAGAACCACCACTTCCTGATATATTTCATGTTCGTTGTGCTTGTCATATTTATAATTTAATTGTTAAAAGTGGTCTTGAGTTATTTGCAAATGAAATACAAATTGTCAAAAGAGCTGGAGTTATTCAAGGTAATAATAGAAAAAATAGACTTATAAAATTTAAAGAAAAATGTAAACAATTTGATTTGAGACCTAAATTCATGCCACAAGAGATTATTACACTGTGGAATTATACTTATTTATTTTTAAAATAATTTTATAGGTATAAAGACCCCATAACTCATGTTTCAAATGCTCATTGTAAGAACGCGGTTTATATGTTAACCGACGCTGTTTGAAAATCAATTGCTGAACTTTTAAAAAATTTACGTAAATTTTACACTGCTACTTTGAATTTCCGGGATCTTATTACCCAACAATTTGTAATGCTTTAGCTCATATAGCTGAAATTTCATATTTACTTTATGGTTTAAAATCAAATATAAAATATAAAGCTGCAGTTACAGTTATGTTTGAAAAGTTTTAAAAATATTTTTTTCTTATTCCTGATATTTATTGTATTGGTGCAGTCTTAAATCCTTCTGTTAAAAAAGTAGATTGTCATAATTTAATATTTAGTTTATATACTTATATGAAAGTATGTGAAACAGAAACTCCATCTTCATTTGATTGCATATGTAAACTTGATACTAATTTAGCTAAATTATATGATTATTATGCTACATTACATGACTCCGCTATTAATATTCCTTCTAGTTCTGCTTCTGTGTCTACATCTGCAGGATTCGATGAAGACGATGAAAATGAATCTTTATCTATATGGAGCACTTTTGCAACAATACAAGCAAGCACAACTCGAAATTGTGATGAGATGCGGTTTTATTTGCAAAAGCCAACGGAGCCGAAGAAGAACTTTCAACCTTTACAATGGTGGCAGGATAACAAAAGACAATTTCCGGTACTAGCAGCTATGACACGGGATGTTCTTAATGTGCCTATCTCAACAGTGGCTTCTGAAAGTGCATTCAACAAAGCACGAGATCAAATAGGAGACACACGTCACTCATTGGGCGGAAGCACATTAGAAGTGTTAGTACGCTTAAGGGATTAGATCAGATCAGAGAGAATAAATCAAGGATATGAAGACATTGACTCTCCGGAAGATGAAGAAATCGACAATATTTTGGAAATCGGGAGCGCAACCGGGACTGGAATTAATACTCCAGATTTAGAGGCTATGGAGGATAACCAATTCAATCAACCTATATATTACGAAGAACTTGCAAGAAGGATGCATAATATGTAAATAACAATTATTATTACTTCATTCTTATTAATAATTAACATTATGAATAATGAAAGTTCGAAAGTTTACATCTTATCATTAGTTTTTATTTTATTATCTCTTTAGTTGTTATTTGAATATTTGTTAATTTATCTTATGTCTACTAATTTAATAAATTAATAAATTTTTGGAATAAAAAACAATTAAAAAAATTAATATAGTTTATATAACTACAATATAACTATAAAGTATAAAGTTATAAACTATATTATATTATTATATTACATATTTAATTTGAATTTAGTTAGATTTTCGAAATTTACAAAAAAAACTGACGGTAGGTCTTGCTCAACCCGACCAAGCGGCCGATCAAAATCCAGAAGCGGTGGATCGGACAGAATCGATCCAATCGGTTCAACCCAGAACGGGCTACCATCGATCGTGGTTGATCCGTTAGACATGTATAGTCTCAATACCATGAGGTTAGTTACAGGGTATTTGGTGTTCTTTGGCTCCTCCCTTATCTCATGAAAGTCGAAGAAGCAACATACCATTTCACAAAGCTCGGCTGAGGCAGAATACAAGAGTTAGGGCTGCACAAAACCCTCGGACCGAGGACCGAAATTCCAAAAAGGTCGGATCGAAGACCGGACCGAAAAATTCGGTCCGGTCCAATATACATTAAAAACCGGAAAAAACTCCAGACCGAAGACCGAATTTTCAGAAACGTAGGACCGAAGATCGGACCGAAAAATTCGGTCCAGATTTTTTTTCAATCCGGTCCATTTTTTGTGCAGCCCTAACAGGAGTATGACTTCTGTGGTTTCTGAGATTGTGTGAATTTCTCGATTGTTTGATGAACTTGATATAAAAGTGCAGCTATCTATTCCCGTATATAGTGATAACAAATCAGCTATTCAGATTGCAGCAAATTCAGTCTTCCATGAGCGTACGAAGAATATCGATATCGATTGTCACTTCATACGGGAAAGAGTCCACCAAGGCCTGGTGTCTACTCTGCATATCACTACTGCAGAACCTACTTACGAATGGATTATTGCAAGGGCAGCACACTCACCTGTTATCTAAGCTAGGTGTCAAAAATCTATTTTTAGCACTTAGCTTGCGGGGATGTTGAGATGAAGCCTACATAACTTTATTAACATTTTGTTATTGTGAGTTAGTTAGTTAGTTGCAAGTTGTTAGCAATTAATTGTAGTTAAGTGATAGTTAAGTTCCCTAATAGTTCTAACCATAGTTGGTTGGTACACTTGTATAAATAGGCTTATGCCTTGGATATGAAATCATATTCCACAAATAATATCTCTCACTCTCTCCCTCTCCCTCTCCCTCTCTCACTCGACTTCTGCATTCTCTACGATAAATCGATCTATATGCATTAGATCGAACATGCAATCTGATAAATGCACATGTGCAGATTAACATGTCTATAAGCAAGGAAAAGAATAATATCACCATTTAATTTCTAAATCCACAGTTATGTGCCATTGATGGGAAACATTGAAATATAAAACGTAAAGGAACAATTTTATAGGCACATGCAATTGGAGAGTAACTGTCTCACACAAATTTGTATACACAAATTATGGTACTGGAAGCATTAACCACCGATGTCATACATGATCTACGTATGCAGTCCCAAAATTGCTTCAAAGATGAAAGAACAAAAATTTATGGTTTACCTAAAATGTCAAGCCTAACAAACGAACTTCTCATATGAATGTACCAACTGACCCATATCAAATAAAAATCATATAAAGCGCCAAGGTTCCTTGTGAACAATCACATGCTATGCTATTGGAAGCATTAACTACCGATGTCATACATGAGCCATGTATACGTCCCAAAATTGTATCAAAGATGAAGAACAAAGAAACCATGGTTTACCTGAAAATGTCAAGCATAACAAACGAACTCCTCGTATGAATATACCAACTCCCCCATATCAAAATAAGTTCCTCGCAAACAATCATAGGATCCTGAAGAGGTAAGTTAGCACATGAGTTTGACAAAAAAGTTATATACTAATACTGAATATTGTTTTGTCCTAAATTTTGATGTTCCATTTTGGAACAAAGGAGTATTTGTTTTATCTTTTTGTTTTTGGTAGTTTAGCACTTTATTTATAGTCCTCATAAACAAAGATGCTGGAAATTAGTGAAATTGTTTTCGTTTGAAAACTATTATATTCCACTCTTGGCTGGTGTAGGAGCCGGGCCATTGGTCTTTTTTTGTTGTTAATGTGATTGCAAGTGGGCTACAAGTTCCTAGGCTTGACAACTATGATACCATTCACATGTGAGACTTACAGCTGTGGCCTTCTTTATTATTCTCGAGAAAGAGAAAGGCAGCCTTCTTCGATACACTCAAGAAAGAGGAAGAGAAAAGAGAAAAAGAGGAGAGAAGGGACATCAGAAGGGGGAATGGAGAAGACACTAGAGAGAGAAAGGGGAAGTTCTTGTATTTCATTTATTGAAAAACTTACTTTGTACACTTTACATTGCTGTGTATATATAATGAAGATCATTCAGTTGCTCACAATAATAAACCTAACTAATTAGTAACTGTTTCTCAACTCCTTCAACAAATCTCGTTCGGTCACGAAGATGTTCGATGTGAGCTTGGAGCATAAGTGTTGATGTTGGCTTCTGTTCAATCCCTTTGTAAGTAGATCTGCTAATTGATTTGCTGTGGGTATATATTCTGTCTTCACCATCCCTGCTTGAATTTTTTCTCTTACAAAATGTAGATCAATCTCTATATGTTTAGTTCTTTCATGGAACACAGGATTTGCCGCAATCTGTATTGCTGATTTGTTGTCTGAGAAAATGGTTACTGGATTTTCAGTGTTAGTCCCAATATCTTTCAATAAGCCAAGTATCCAAGTTAATTCAGCCACTGTACTTGCTAAGCTCCTGTATTCAGATTCTGCTGAACTTCTGGAGATTGTATTTTGTTTCTTCGACTTCCATGATATAAGAGAATCACCAAATTTTATTATATAACCTGTAACTGATTTTCTAGTATGTGGACAGGCAACCCAGTCTGCATCACAATAGGCTGTCACTTTTTCCTGTCTATTACTGGACATAAGAATGCCTTGCCCAGGTTGATTCTTAACATATCTTACTATCCTTAGTGCTGCATTAAGGTGTGACCTTTTTGGTTGCTGTAAGAATTGACTAAGTGTTTGAACACTATAGGCTATATCAGGTCTTGTTATTGTGAGATATAGTAGTTTTCCTATTAACCTTTGATATGAATTTACATCTTCTATTAGATCATCTTCAGATGTGAACTTTTTCTTTCCTACTTTCTGTTGAGTTTGTGTATATTCATCATACTGTTTTGTGGTTAATTTTATGTTGCAGTCCATAGGTGTGTTGATAGGTTTAGCTGCACCTAGTCCTAATTCATAAATAAGTTCTAAAGTATATTTTCTTTGATGCATTAAAATTCCTTTATCAGATCTTGCAAACTCTATTCCCAAGAAATACCTTAACTCCCCTAAATCCTTCATCTTGAATGCCTTTTGTAAAGACTGTTTTGTTTCCTCTATTAATAACAGTTTATCTCCTGTTATAAGCATATCATCTACATAAACTAGTACCACAACCAGTCCTTGTTCAGACTGTTTTATAAACAGTGAATGATCATACTGAGATTGCCTAAACTTCATATGCATTAGAGCCTCTGTAAGTTTAAAATTCCATTGTCTAGGTGCTTGTTTTAGTTCATACAAGGATTTAACCAACCTACATGCTTGTCTGTCCCCTGGCTGGTGAATCCTTGTGGTAACTCCATATAGATTTCATCATGTAGATCTCCTTGAAGAAAGGCATTGTATACATCCATTTGATGTATGTGCCATTTCCTGGAGGTTGCTATAGATATAATAGTTCTTACAGTGACCATCTTAACTACGGGAGAGAAGGTTTCATTATAATCGATTCCTTCTTTTTGACTATATCCCTTTGCTACAAGTCTAGCTTTGAGCCTTTCAATATCACCTGTAGCCTTATATTTGATTTTATACACCCATTTACAACCTATAGGAACCCTATTGTCTGGTAAAGTAACAATGTCCCATGTGTGATTATCTTGTAGAGCTTGAATTTCAGCTTTCATAGCCTCTATCCATCTAGGATCTTGTGAAGCTTCTTTATATGTTTTTGGTTCAACTATTTCTGAACTAGCTGTAAGGAAACCTCTGTATGTTGGACTGATACTGTTATAAGAAATGTAATTAGCTATAGGATATGGTGTATTATTTGTTGTAACAAAATCTTTAAGCCAAATGGGAGGTTGTTTTGCTCTTGTGGATTTTCTAGCTACTGTTCTTTCAGATTCATCTCTTGACCCTGTACTATATTTTGAGAGATATCTTGCACTGTGGTGTCAGTAGTATTAGTATCCCTAAGATTCTCTGATATAGTCATAGTGTTATTATTGTGCTGATGGATCACTGGTACTTGTACAGGAACCTCAGTTAACTGATAATTCCTAGAGTTATCCTGAAAAATTACCTTATCTGATGTATTTAAAGTAAAAGGGAATTCATTCTCTCTGATTATTACATCTCTATTAACAAGAAATAACCCCCTCTCTATATCATATAGAATGTATCCTTTCTTAGTTTCAGAATATCCCATGAAGGCACATTTCCTTGTCCTAGATTGCATCTTATCAGTAACAGACAAATCCTTAGCAAAACATAAACACCCTAAGACTCTTAAATGACTCATGATAGACTTCTTATTGTATAATTGTTCATAGGGAGTTTTCCCAGTTATAGATGAAGGTAATCTGTTTATTATATACACTGCTGTCTGAACACACAAACCCCAGAATTTTATTGGTATATGTCCTTGAAATCTTAAAGCTCTTGTTATCTCAAGTATGTGTCTATGTTTCCTTTATGCTACTCCATTTTGTTGAGGTGTATATACACAAGATTTTTGATGTATAACCCCTAGTTCAAGTAACATATCAACACATAGTTCATTAACAAATTCAGCCCCATTATCAGTTCTAACTATCTTTACTGTTTTATTGAACTGAGTTTGAACAAAAGCCAGAAAATACTTCAGGACAATATACACATCTGACTTAAGTTTTAGCAAATATATCCAAGTCATTCTAGTGTAATCATCTACTATTGTAAGGAAATATTTCTTCTCATCATGAGTTGGTACTTTGTAAGAACCCCAAACATCCATGTGAACAAGATCAAACTCTTTTTTACTTTTATTCTTACTCAAATGAAAAGGCAACCTACATTGTTTTGCACATGGACAGATATTACATTTTTTTATAGTTCTAGCTATAGAATCAGACCCTGCTCTAAGTATTTTACTCAACACAGTACTAGAAGTATGACCAAGTCTTTTGTGCCACAGCTCTATTGTTTCTTCAGAAATTTCTTCAAGCCCAGTATTTCCTTTTACACTTAAGCCTAACTTCACTTGTCCATTTAGTAGTTGTGATGAAGGCTGATTCACTAGTATGTATAGTCCATTTTGTACTCTACCAATCTCCTTCACCTTTCCACTGTAAAGATCCTGAAAAATGCAGAATTCTGGATAAAAACTTACTGCACATTTGAGTTGTTTAGTTAGTTGAGACACAGACATTAAGTTAAACTTAAATTGTGGTAAATATAAGACATTGTGTAGTGTACTTCTGTCTGAAATGTTACTTGAACCAGTATGTGTTATTTTAACTGTCTCCCCATTAGGTAGATGTACTTTTTTGGAACCAGAAAGTCTTGTACTTTAGTAGCATTGTCTATGAGTTTTATATCTGAGACCATATGATTAGTAGCCCCTGTATCAATTATCCACTGTCTCACTATGTTAGCTACCAGCAAGGCTTTATGACTAAAAGACTTGGGATTAGATATACCTGCAGCAGCAACATCTGAGGATGAAGATGGCAATTCCTTATTCTGATTTTGTGCTAAGCCTTGATTCAGCAGTCTTACTATTCATACTGATATGAGGAAAATCTAGGAGCTCCATCTACCTGTCAATTGTCTGAGCTTGTATTTTCACATGTAGAACCATCATTGATGTCCCCTTTGTATTTTTTTCAGTCACTCCAACCTCTCCAATACTAATATTATGAGCAGCATATTCTTTCGTTTTGGATTTGAAATTTGGTGGATATCCTATCACCTTATAGCATTTCTCTTTTGTATGCCCTTTCATCTTGCATAGCTCACAATACAGATTATAGTTATTTCTTTTCCACTGTGAGTTGGAGTTGGAACCAGTAGAGTTAAAACCTCCTTTTGAGTACATAGCACTTGGATCATGTCCAACCCCCTGAATGAATTTTTCAGGTCCTACTCCTAAGAGCCCAGCAGACCTTGCAGAGATGGATTTCTGACTCTCATCACTTGTTATCATTGAATAAGCCTTATTGACAGAGGGTAGAGGGGTCATCAATAGAATCTGACTTCTTGCTTGCATGTAGTTCTCATTTAGTCCCATTAAGAATTGGTACAACTGTTGCCTCTGAAGATATTCCAGAAAATCTTTGGACTTATGACATCCACAACTAGGTGGAGGAACCAAAGATTGGAATTCTACCCAAAGACCTTTTAATTTTGTAAAATATTCAGATACACGGGAAGTTCCCTGGGCAAGAGTAGATATTTCTCTATGAATGTCATAGGTTCTTGAACCATCCACTTTATCAAGCCTTTCCTTGAGATCCTCCCAGACTTCATATGTTGTTTCAGCATACAGAACTCCACTCAACAAGCCACTGAAAACTGAATTCATGAGCCAAGATTGAACTACAGCATTGACTCTGTCCCACTGATCCCATAGCTCTTCTCTATAAAGTTCCCTTTTGCAATTACCATTGACAAAGCCTATTTTGTTCCTTCCTAGAAGAGCAATTCTCATTGATTTACTCCACAATGCGTAGTTCTCAGACCCCAGCAATTGAAAAGAAATTAAAGACACACCACTAACATCGGAGGCCTGTAGAAACAGTGGGTGGTTGTGATAAAAAACCAAAGTGGTATTCTGTTGATTTTCTGAAGTATCTCCCATATTAAACTCACTTTTCTTGATTTTTTCTTCCAGATATCAAGAATCAAAGAAGTCTTGACGATACAGAAATTCAACCAGATGATTTCACAGACTTTACGATACAGAAATTCAACCAGATGATTTCACAGACTTTACGATACAGAAATTCAACCTGATGATTTCACAGACGAATCCCTTAGAAAGAATCAGTATAGAAGAATGTTCATGAAGCCAATAAAGAGCAAGAAAAAAAAAGATCGAGAACACAGAACAGTAGAAAGAAAGAGATTACAGAGAAGGCTCTGATACCATGTTGTTAATGTGATTGCAAGTGAGCTACAAGTTCCTAGGCTTGACAGCTGTGATACCATTCACATGTGAGACTTACAATTGTGGCCTTCTTTATTATTCTCGAGAAAGAGAAAGGCAGCCTTCTTCGATACACTCAAGAAAGAGGAAGAGAAAAGAGAAAAAGAGGAGAGAAAGGAAATCAGAAGTTGGGGAATGGAGAAGACACTAGAGAGAGAAAGGGGAAGTTCTTGTATTTCATTTATTGAAAAACTTACTTTGTACACTTTACATTGCTGTATATATATAATGAAGATCATTCAATTGCTCACAATAATAAACTAACTAATTAGTAACTGTTTCTCAACTCCTTCAATATTTTTGTTAATATATTCACTAAACTTCAGCTATGTATATATAAGCTTCAGATAAAAATTCCTGAACTTTGAGTAGAAATAATTGAATTAAACCACATATAATGACTTAAAAAATTTGCCTTTTGCTTAAATTTCTCTCTTTGATCCAATCAATAATGTAATTAAATGTTTTCTAACAATAGGGTCCTCTTTTTGGATTTAATTGAGTGAAAAGGAAGGTATTACTCAGATTCTTCTATTTAAGGGTTTGAGTATTTTTTTTACTCCATTTTTTCTCTTCCTTTGCTTCTATGATGTGATTTTTGCCTTGTGTTCTCCATGGAACTCATTTTCTCCATATGGGTCTCTGCTTTTCTACTCTGTTGTTGGCTTATCTTTTCTATTGGGCATTCAGGTTTGGTTCCATCACTTTCTCTTTTCTTGTTTTTCAAGATTATGAATAATGTGTTTTGTTACACTGTATAATGTGGTTTTTTTAATTTGTTTATTTTATTTTTGTTGTAAATTTTTAGTGGAGGGGTTACATGGAAATTCAAGAGTAACAGCAGTGAAATTAGGTGGTGGGTTAATTGTAGAGTGATGGATAAAGCCTTCTCTTTTTTATGATATGTCCAATGGAGACATGCTTGTATGTTCTTTTTCTTTTTCTCTCAATTGTTTGGTGTTTCAGAATCTTGTTAAATTCCTATTTGATAGGAGCAGCTCTACCTACCAGGTCTGTGTACACTCTACCCTGCTCAGATCCCACGGTGTGAATTTCACTGGGTATGTTGTTGTTGGACATAAAAAATGTGATATTTGAAAGGAAAAAAAAGTAGTTTCTGAAGCTAAGTCAAAAAGTATATTTGTAAGTTGAAGTGTTTGGACATTCATTTGTTAGTGGAAAAGATTTTTCATTAAACTTTTCAAAAAATTAAGGGGTTGTTTGATTGCTGGTTAGAGTTATGCATTAATTAGTAATGCAAGGATTAGTTATTCACGTATTAGTTATTTCATCTTCTATACTGCATAAAATAATACATAGATTCACTCTTAACTTATACATGTATTAGTTAGGCGGGATTCTTAATTGCTACACGAACACCTTACTTGGTGTATTGAATTTTATACATATCAAAAAAAAATGCTACCAATGATGATACAAATTATTATGCATGATTTAATACACGAATAAATCACCTCCTAACCAGCAACCAAACGACCCCTAATCCAATGTATAACCAAACAGTATTTTTCACTAAAAATGAAAACAGGAAAAACTTTCCATGGAAAAACAGCTCCTTAGATTAAAAAGTTTTAAACTTTTGGGGGATGATTGTAATTTGGCATTAATGTAGGATGGAACACTGGTCCAATTCAAATATTTGACACTACAAAAGTATATTTCTGCACAGAATGGTGGAGGAATGAATGTGTCTGTGGATGGAGATAATCCATTAGAATGGGAAACATTCAAGGTGAAATGCATTATCAAAGTGCTTATTGCTATCTTTTAGTCTTTTTTTAGGTGATTCTATCATTTATTGTTAATGCTTCTATCCCTCTTATGTCTCAAATTTGTGATTATCTGAAGTTATTGTGTTATCTCTTTGTTCCATATATTTGACCTCCTATAACCCATCGAATTAGTCGAGGTGCGCGAAAGCTGGTCAGGATACAAAAAAGATTTTGTTCATCTTTCTAGTTAGATTCCCAATTAGTTTCAACACTGTAATAGAGGGGGAATATGTTTGCAACAAGTGAAATTTATGTTGATTTTAATTGGAACTCCATTTTTTCAATTTTATTGATTGAATTGATACTTCTTATTTACCTATTTCAAAGTTGTCTTACTCGTTTCCTCCATGCATTATCTTTCACATAAAAAATCTAAGCTTTAGTAATTTGAAAAACTATTTGTGTTTACAGCTAGATTTTGAAATATCAAACCATGATTCCTATTGCATCCATAAATTGCTTATCGAGTTTATCTGACATCAAATAAGCCTTTTTTCTAATTCCTACAATGCAATTGGGGCTTATCGGCAGAAACAAATTAATTTAGACAGTCCTTTGTGGCTCCTGTGGCGACTAGATCAATGCATTATTCACTAAAAATCAAATATGAAGCTTCATACACTTTAAAGTTCATATGGCGAAAAGAGATTTTTTTGAGGTCGTTATACTCGTTATGCCTAGCATTGAATAGACTTTAGCTGTTGATTTTGAGAGTAGTACCTGATTAATTTACTTTCTGTTAGCAGTTGTGGAGAGTTTCTGAGTCAGTATTTCAGTTTAGAACTGCTCAAGGGCAATTTTTGACATGCAGTAGTAAGGGAGGTAGTGTGACTGCAACAGCAGAGTCTCCCTCTGATTCGGAAACGTTCTATCTTGAAAGAAACTACAATAATATCAAACTTAAAAAGTGGAACTTATATACAGGTAATTTCTTACAACTATAGAGTCCATCTGATAACACATATTCATTTTTCTTTATTTCTCTATCTCTCTGTTGTGGAATATATCAGCATATTTGATATAAGTAAATTCTATCGCTTTTTCTTGGTTTATATAATATGTACATAAAATGATTGCAAATATGAAAAATCTTGTTTAGGCACTAGGTTTTAGGAGCTATGATATTATTTTGTCGTGCTTAATGACGTGATAAGGCTCATCCAATTATTTTTGAGGTGTTGATGAAATTCATCCTGGGGAAGCTTTCCCTAGGAACCCGTGTATGACTCATTGTACTGAAAAAATTTGCAGTGTGCTCCAAATAGTCTTTCAGATTTCTTTAGCCGTTTCTTTAAGTGATAGTAACATTTACTTTATGCTTTTGTGGAATAAGCTGGAATCTTTAGAAATTTTCTATCCTCGGAGGTGTAATCGTATGGATGATCAAAATGTTGTGATCTTGGTATTTTGATTGATTTTTTCTTTAAGCTAGTACTTGCATGTTCAGAGGAGAGGCGTGGATGTCCCAGTTCGGAGGTGTGAGAGATTGACTATGGATGGTTTCAGAAGGTGTAGAGGTAGGCCGATAAAGTATGGGAGAGGTGATTAGACAGGACATGACACAATTTTAGCTCACCGAGGACATGACCTTAGATAGGAGGGTATGAAGGACACGGATCAGGGTAGAGGGCCAGTAGGTAGTTGGGCATGTCGCACTTCGTATTATTCGTGTAGTATCTTGTCCTTTGATTCCTAGTATTATTTGTTATTTGTTGTGCCATGATCTCTCTACTTTGCGTTGCTTGACTTTACTTTACTTTACTTTCTTCAAACCTTATCTGACCTTCTTTGTCATGTTGAGCCGAGGTCTTTCAGAAACAACCTCTCTACCTTGGACCGTCCAAGGTAGATGTAAGGTCTGCGTACACTCTACCTTCTACAGATCCCACCGTGTGGATTACACTGGGTATGTTGTTGTTGCTGCTAGTACTTGGATTCTTGTGCGCTAGCTTTAGCATTTTGTTGCAATGCTGACATTCATGTCTATCAGAAGTTCTACTAGAACTACTGTAATAGTGTTCTTCCTCATTCATTAGGCCTCAAATGACAATGTTCTCACAGCAGACTTTCGGGGGACACCAGATTGGGATGATATTCCAGCCACATTTGAGATGACGATTGTGGGAAAGTTGCAAGGAGACTACCAGCTTGCTAATGGATATGGCCATGACAAGGCAAAAGAATTTCTTAAGGTAAATTGATCGTGTTTTTCAGGTAACTAACATTCCATTAATGAACAGAATCAGAATTACAAAGCAAGCCAACTACCATAGTCTGCTGACTCAAAGAAATAAAACCACGGCTATCCTGAAGAAAAACACTACCAAGCCGCAACTACTCTCATATGTACCTAGATGTTAATAGCTATTTACATCATCCTAGATTGCACTAAAGATCTAACACCAGGTGGAGCTCTTACATTACAAATATATGAAATGTTCCTACTAATTCTATCAATAGCAGTGGCTTATTGTTCAAATATTCTCTGATTTCTCTCAAGCCATAAGGCATGCGCTGTTTCTGCATATGCCATTCTGTAAATTTGTGCCGCGTCTTCCCTTTTGCACTCTTGATCAACCACTCCAAATGTTGCTCCCATGTGCCCCCAATATCAGTCAGCTGCTGCATCCATTTAAGTACTTGAAACCAAACTTGTTTTGTAAATTGACAAACAAGTGATCTCTGGACCCCTCCTCATTGTGACCGAATACACATTGAGGTTCAACACTAAGCCCCCAACTGGCCAATCTATCTTTTGTTAGCAGTTTAGATCTAGCTGCATTAGCAAACACGAGAAATTTCCATGGCTTTCTGCTTCTATTTTCAATCATTCTCAAGTACAACTGTTTGATCATATCTTCTGATTTAAGACAGCATTTTGAATCTGTTGCCAATCCTTTTCTTAGTAGTAGTATTTAGGTAACACAGACCATTATTCCTGTGTGTGTATTACTCCATTTGTTCTATATCTTGATATTTTGTTGTCTTAGTTATCTTGCAATTACATTTTTTTAGCTGAGGGTCTATCGAAAACAGCCTCTCTGCCCCACAAAGGTAAAGAAGGTCTGCGTACATCCTACCCTCCCCGGACCCCACTTTGTGGGATTATACTGGGTATGTTGTTGTATTTTGAGTCTGTTGCCAAAATCTACCTAGCTTCAATTATCTTCCTTGTCATGCAACATGTCTGCTTTGGTATAGGCATAGTCTGTACCTGGTGATCTTTGATGTAGTACATGTGGATCCATTTGATCCACATCTTGTCTTGTTTATGTGTGAGATCCCAGAAAGTCCTTGGAATAGCATCCTTATTCCACATTTGTAAGTTGACTATGTTTAAAAACCACCAGCTGATTTTGGATAACATACCCTTTTCCATGCAACTAGGGCGTTCTTAGTGATAGAATTCACCCCAGACCACACACAACTCCTATAGAATGCTTCTATAGTCTTCACCACCTTACTAGGCAATACAAACAGTTTTGACCAGTATGTTGCAGAAGCATAGGATTACTTTTATTACTGTAGATGACTTCGATTTCTTGTACAGACATGGCATAAATACTGTTAGGATTCCTGTTGGCTGGTGGATAGCTCCCGATACAAATCCTCTGGCTCCTTTTATTGGTGGAAGTTTAGAAGCTGTTGATAATGCATTCTCGTGGGCGCAGTAGGTCTTGATTTCTACTATTGCTTTCTATTCATTGACATTTTCATCTTCCCTTCTTTCAGCTATTTAATTTCTTTCTATCCGCAGAGCTTACAACATAAAGTGCATAATTGACCTTCACGCTGCCCCAGGTTCCCAAAATGGAATGGAACATAGCGCCAGTAGGGATGGCACGGTAAACTGGCAGACATCTCCCGAATACATCTCGCAAACACTGGATGCTATAGAATTTTTAGCTTCCGGGTAGATTTTTAACGAATTCTTACAAATCTATCAACCGTGCTTTGCCATGAGTTTTAGTCTTTTCCAAGACTATGCTTGAGTTTCAGATCCAACATGGTGTCCGGTGTCCTTTGACCATGATAATGCAAATTGTCACTATGACTCGAGTATTAGTATTGCAGCAATAAAATTGCTAAACATGTCCTCAATCGTGGCCCTTGCCCATTTGCGCTCATAAGTCATAACATTCACCTATTATTCTGAACTAAAAGTAGTCTATCAGCCTTCACATCTTTTATAGGTTTCAGCTTTAGCTGAACTTTCTCTTTCAATATTTTCTTTAAATCTATTTGTGTTTGAGGGTTCACATCTCTGCCTTTTTCTGATCTTTATGTATATGTTGGTTTTTAAGAAAAGAAACTTAAGTGTTGTTTAGTTGGTGGGATAAGGGATAACGAGCGGGACTATTTTATCTCGCGTTTGGTTATGGGTATTAATCAGTAGCTAATCTTTAGGATTTAGCTACTGATTTTCTGCAAATCTTTTACAGATAATGCAGCTATCTGTTTTTTTTTTTTGTAATTTCCTGAGACATATTGTCAACAATAGAGGACAGCCCGGTGCACTAAGCTCCCACAATGCGCGGGGTCCGGGGAAGGTCCGGACGACAAGGGTCTATTGTACGCAGACTTACCCTGCATTTCTGCAACATGCTATTTCCACGGCTTGAACCAGTGGCCTTCTGGTCACATGACAACAACTTTACCAGTTACTCCAAGGCTCCCTTCATATTGTCAACAATATGTCATAAATATACATGAGTATAACTGATGATCGTTTGCAGGTATGTCGTGTATCCTGCGTTGCTGGGAATCGAGCTTCTAAATGAGCCATCTGCTGAAGATGTCTCACTGGATATTCTGGTTCCTTTTTATAAGGAGGAATATCAAATTGTTCGAAAATATCCGCAGACAGCTTACGTGATTTTTTGCCAAAGAATCGGCAATGCCGATCCATTTGAACTTTATCAACCTAACATAGGCTCATTAAAACAGTAGTTGATTTGCACTACTACTATCTCTTTGACAGATACTTTGTCAAACTGATCTCTTTGGAGAACATTCAATTTATATACAAGAACAGACAATCCCAAATACATTCTTTAAATAGCGCCAATGGACCATTAGTGTTTGTTGGTAATCCTTTCTTTCCTTTTCGGACAAATTAGGACAAATTTTTAAATCCCATATGTCGGAATTGTGACAGTTGACGTGAAGTTATCGGATTGCAGGTGAATGGGTGAACGAATGGAATGTGACTAATGGTTCCTTAACAGATTACCAGGATTTCGGAAGAGTTCAGTTAGACTTGTATAATTCTGCCTCTTTTGGATGGTCTTACTGGACACTGAAGTGTGAAAAGAAGCGCTGGGATTTCGAGTGGAGTATTCGGAACAATTATCTTCAACTGCAATCAGGTACAGAACTAACTTCACTTGCCTCAACCTAACCGAAAACATCTGCATTCAATGCGTAAACGCGAAGCTAGGATTTTGAGTTTATGGGTTCTGGGTTTTAGAAAAGGCAGTTTTCTGGGTTCTCGATAAATTATTTATACATATTAAATGAATTTTAAAACACATACAGTGTTTTGGCCAAAGTTACTGAGTTCTACACTCCGCCCCTGCGTAAGCATGTACAACTAGGAGTATGAAGAGTTGTTTTCAATTAGTGCATGTCTTCGTAATTTCAATGATCTTACTTTTTCTGGAATATGCATGTAGGTAATTCATCAAGGAAGAGGATATTTAGAGTTATACTGTTGCTTGGATTGGCTTGCATTTGGACCTTTCTGCATTAGAAGAGCCAAAGAAGATTTTTTTGAATCCAACCACAATGGAGGAAGAGGAATATCTATTCTTTGTAGAATATAGTCTACCTTCAGCTCCAAATATTTTGCAGATATGGAGGTGAGCACACACACATGACACAACATGATATGATTTTGTAAAACTCGGTAAGAATTTTCATTCATTTGCCTATCGTGAATTCTTTCGGTGTTAATGTGTTACCTCCCTGTATGGACTTGACTTCTACTGACTCGATAAGAATTTTTCATTCGTTTGCCAAAAATATGAGAAATATATTGTTTAGCTTTCATGTGTTACACCTAGATGACTTGACATATATATACAGGCTACAACAATGTCTTGAACACCTAAAATGTAGCTTCTTGATCATTTGTCCAAGTGAAAAGAACCTCAATAAGAGGACAACCAAAATGTAATACTTCTCCAATTGTTTCCTTTGAGTGTTTTTAATTAGTGGAGGTGCACGACCGGAACACCACAATTATTAAAAAAAAAATGTTCTCATCGGAGAACGGTCAAATGTTGACAAGTATATATTTGCATTGATCCTAGTCAACAATCTTGTCTTTATTCGCCCCCAAGGATTTGATTCAGATGTAAGAGCACAATGCATAATGTTTCAGTTAGATGTTCATCACAAGTTCAAATCTGGCATGTCGAGAACTAAAAGTCTGGTATTTAAGTGAAAAAAATATATAGAGGTGAATTTCTCAATTATTAAAAATATAGTCTTATTCAAGGTTCACTGCCTAAAATAACTATTTTTTTAGCATCCCTTACTATTACTTGTCTTTAATCAGTTCCTTTACTGCTTTTCTAGCCTTTTTTGAAACAAGCCCATGTTAGCCTAAGTCCATTTCTTTACAACAAAAAAAATTATTTGTGACTCGTCTAGTCAGGACATTTTCCTGAGTAGGCTTGAGAATCTATTGAGAGAAAAACATAGTTAACTCATCTAAATTAGGAATCACATGAAAGTTTTTTTTTTAAAAGAAGAAGAAGATGGACCACTCTTAAATACGATCCAATTTTCTAGTGGACTGATCTTATCTCAATCTCACTACATCGAGAATGTATTGAAGAAATTTGAGATGTTCGACAGTTCACCGGTATCAACACCATTGGATATAAGTCAAAAGCTTGACAAATATCTGGGTAAGCCCGTACGCCAGGAGCGATATGCGCAGATGACTGGTAGTCTGATGTATATCACAAACTGCACTCGACCTGATATCGCTCATGCAGTCAATAAATTGGCTAGGTTCACTCGAAATCCAAGTGAGGATCACTGGAAAGCGTTGAACAGGATACTACGGTTCCTAAAGTTCACGATACATTTCAGGTTACACTATTCAAGATATCCAATGATTGTATGAGTATAACGATGCAACCGATATTCGATAAATGGCGACATCAAGTCCACCAGCGGATATATTTTTACAATCGGTGGTGGAGTTGTGTCTTGAAAATCCTCTAGGCAAACTCTTATTGCCCGATCCACGATGGAGTCATAATTCATCGCTTTAGATAAAGCGGGAGAGGAAGCTGAGTGGCTTCATGGTTTTCTAGAGGATGTCTCATGTTGGGATAAACCCGTGTCTTCTGTAATGATCCACTGCGATAGTCAGTCGGCTATAGGAAGGGCACGAAGTTCAATATACAACGGTAAATCTCGTCATATTCGACGGAGACATGAGTCTGTTAGGCAGTTGATCACTTCGGGTATTATTTCCATTGATTACATAAAATTTAAAATCTAAGAAAAATATCGCAGATCCCTTGACGAAGAGAATACCCAAAGATCAGTTGTTCTGCCTGTCTAGGGGAATGGGCTTAAAACCCAAATATGAACTGATATAGTGGACACCCAACCTTACAGACTGGAGATCCCAGGAATAAGATTCAATGGGAAAACTAAACTGTAAAGGTTCCGTGAGCGCTTCGGTGGAAGCAAGAGCACTTCGGATAATGTGTCTTTCTTAAGAAACATAATCCAAGGCCGTTCCCGTGATAGACAAAAAGTGCTACCAGTAAGAGGGGTAAAGGATAAGTTTCCAAACCTTTAATGATCCTCAAAAGTTGAGGTTAGGCTGGTGAAATTTTTAATGGTTCCTAACGCTTGTGTAGCGGGGTATTACAGGATACCTTGTAGGAAATCACCTATTTAAGTGTGAGGACAAACCGCCTCAAATGAACGCACTTAAGAATTCAAGGGTGTCCACGGCCCACGATGGACAAAACACTAGAAATATTGAGTAGGAAATGTGTTGTGTTGGTACCATTGTCTTGACATATACTAAACACTGACGGTTCAAGATATCACATTCACCGCGCAGTAAATATGTCCGATAGTATTCTACTATGGAAGGTTCAAAGCTCCGGCTACCTCTCTGGATGCAACATCGTTCCGCCAAGTGATTGCTAGAAAGGCACCATGTGCATGCATCAAAATCTCTTCCAAGAGGGGATTGTTGGAAATATTCATTAAACGTGAAATAAAGTAAATCCTATTAATTATGAATCAAACAATTGGGGCTTCGCACGTAGGAAACCTTGTTTCCACACACGTGCACACGTAGTGTCAATGATCAAAATTTCCTTAATGGAAGAGATATTGGTATGTATACGAATTGTTTGAGACGTAAGGTAATAGACGATTATTGGCCAAATGACGAATGATTTCACGTTGGTAAATGAAGGAAGAAGTGTATAATGTGTAAAGATGAAATGAATCAGAAATCACCACAAAATCGAGAAGGGTCGCGGCTCCTCCAAGTAAGGGTCGTGACGCCTCCCCGAAGGGCCGCGACTCTAATTGAGATTTCAATTCCAGTAACTCACTATAATTGAAGCGTCGTGGCGCCTCCCGGCGGCGCGACTTAATTGGCGTTCTAGTTCGGTGAGTTATCGAACCGGCGGCCGACTCTCGATCGCTTTCAATCCGTTGGAGGTGAATTAAAAACTGATTCTTGGGCTGACTTTGGAGTATTTACTCTCCATTATTTTGCTCATGAATTCAATCATTACTTGGCTGAATTGTATCTCCAAATTCAAGGCATTAACATGACATTCATGGCCATTACTTAGCCATTTGGAGGGTCATCATCTACACACTATAAAATGAGACACAAGACTCATTTGGAAATACACTTGACATCTTACACTCAACAATTCTCTGAAATTGTCTTCCTCTCTTGCAATCACAAAACACTCAAAGATCTTTCTTCCAAAGTAAACACTTGAGTTCCCTTTGCTCATTTGTTTGGTTGTTGTTTTATCTTGGGATATAAGTTGTCATTACAACCGTTGCAAGGATATACGGGGCAATATTATCTTAAGGATAGATCAAGAATTTGGCCGACTCAGCAAGCCCTCATACTTGATCATTTCCAGATTTCTAGCAAGGATAAACAATAAAAACCGGGCTATCGCCCTATCTAGGCAGCTTTCCCCTATCCTCTACGGAAGTAATCTTTGTTTCACTAACGGCCATTCCTGGCTCGGCTCCGATAACGCAATTCCGGGAGGAGTCGGTAGTTGGGCACTGGATCCCTTCGGACCTGGAGAATGTGTGACGCTGGGTCGGGGTTTGGTGAACCAACTGGTCGCTTCTCTAGTTGAAGTATCGGGCCCCTTTTTCGTTGCCTAGGTTACACCTTCGGAATACCCCATAAGGGAATTTTGGCTACTCCCCCCAATCATCACTTTACGCCACGCCGACTCCCCTTTCGTCATAAGGCGTGAAATTAGACCAAGGGGAATACCTGTTATACCAGCTATTCCTTCCTTTTGTCGGGTGAATTAGTAGAATTTGAAGAGGGTACAATAGGCATTGCTCTGAATTTGGAATCAAATAATGTTGGTGTTGTATTAATGGGCGATGGTTTATTGATACAAGAAGGAAGTTCTGTAAAAGCAACAGGAAGAATTGCTCAGATACCCGTGAGTGAGGCTTATTTGGGTCGTGTTGTAAATTCCCTGGCTAAACCTATTGATGGCAGAGGTGGAATTTCAGCTTCTGAATTTCGATTAATTGAATCTGTCGCCCCGGGTATTATTTCGCGTTGTTCCGTATATGAGCCTCTTCAAACCGAGATGATCCTCCCACCCCTGCTTCCGGATTTTGATCTGCCACTCTATCCGCATTTGTCGATGGATGTGTATGACACTCCTCCGTAATATCTTCCTATACCCTTTAGCACCTATGGTCTAACTAAAATCAAAGTACTCAAATCTTACCTGAAAATGAGTGAGATTCTATTCTTTTTCCTTATATAATTATATAAGCAAGTAAACTACATTTGTCCTTTTTGTTTTGTCATTTTTTTGGATCTATGATCCCAATTATTATATAATAGATTCTAGTTGAATCCCAAAACTGCACATAATACGTATCTTTACATTTGAGTCTCCATTTCTTTTTCAATTTCTAAACAACTATCGTTTGTGAATGTAGGTTGTGTCGGGGATATACTGTGGCTAGTAAGTCATTTCGTTTGCATTTTATTCAACGAGACCGAAAACACGTGAAAGCCGTTGCGCAACAAGCAGTGGATGAGCGCACTAGCGCGAAATACGGAAAAGAATTCTCTTTAATCAACAATCAATGGTTTCACTCCTTATTCAATTTCTATAGAATTCGTTGGACTGACCAAACTAAGCAAGGCTTGGGCTCTCTCTATCTAGGGCGAAAGAAGGCTAGCCTTTGACCCTTGGAGAACTAGCCATTATGTGCTGGCCAATAGTCGTGCTTCAATTGCTGGAAGAACGCGCTTTTACATGCCATAATCGTTGATGAGAAGGGGCTGGGAAAAGCTTGAACCCAATTTCTACAGTAATGAATATGAGCGCAATTGAAATTCCTGGGGAGTTATACATTTGTGTATTGATAAGACCGTTTACTATTTCTTGAAGCTCAATCTCTCCCCCGGATGAACCATATAGCCAAGAGAAACCATGATAGTTGACCGCTCGCTTTCCTATAAGATTGTAAGGAGAATTGCGTATTCGAGTTCAAACGGCTTTCCGCTCCGTTTTCCTGTAAGTCTCGTTGCTTCGCAGTTCTAAGTATAGTTGCTACGCTGTTCGAATAGAATAGTCAAGTTGCCAACACTCCTCTCCCTACGGCCTATTTTCAGACAAAGAAGATAAAAAAAGAAAACTATAGTGGCTAGGAAAGCTCCGGAGATTCTATGGGAAATTGAAAACGGCGTCTCATCCCCTTGTCACAACAAAGGCGAAGTCGCCGAAGCGAGTCTAAAGGCCAAAGAGGCATTTCAAAAACAATTAATAGAAGAAAGTTCCCATAATATTCAGGAAGGATGAAAGCCTTTATCTTTGGGGACCTGTGTGTGCTACAGTAATGTATGGCGCTCACTCTGGAAAGGCTGAAGCCTGTCGCCTTCTATAGTTCGTCTCTAAGGCTTCATTCAGAAATGAAAGGGCCGCCGGGCCTAAGCCCTGATTAACTGAAAGTGAAATGTATTCCAGAGCCTTTCGAGCAGCTTTCACTCCTCTCCTTACAGTCGAGTTACTTCGCTCCTCTTTCTAGTTGCTTTTGGTGGGAAGGGCCGGGGGGTTCTTTGATAATCAACTTGGGTAAGGGAGCAAGAACACGGCTGCGCTAAGAAAGAAAACGGATGCAGCAAGAAAACGGATTGTCAATAGTCGTTGGTTCGTGGATACACCCTTGTCTCGTTGGGGAGGTAGTTTTCCTTTTGATGGAATATCTCCGTCCTAAGGAACCTATCTTACCACCGGATGAGGCGTTCGCATTTCTTTCTAGTCAGATCCTTCCTGCGCTTCAGATATGAAGAATTTGATCGATCGATTTAGGAAAGATGAAAAAACAAAAGGCTGCTTCCGGGATCATAGAAATGATTACCTTGTTCGTGGCAATCAATGTCGCTAAAAGTGGAACGAAGGGCTGCTGTGTAGAATATGAGCGATAGGCCCTACTGGACGTGGAAATGACGGAATGGTAAGCCGCAAAAGAATGTTCCTTACTTCCAGCTATCCTCATGAGTCATTTTTGCTATAATCTGCCTCTCGATAAGAAGCTTTCTTTATGTGTCCAGGTCGATTAGAGGTTCGGCTTCCTTCTCCCCCACCTTTTAGCCTTCTGGACCCCTGGAAAAAAAACTGAAATAAAAAAGAAAGAAGAGAAATTGGGCATCTACTTTGAAACCATTACTATTATTATAACTATAATATAGAAATCGTTATAGAAATAAGTTTTGTTTTCAATCTAAATTAAGCTAGGAGTCTCATTAACCAACCCCTAATTTGAATTGACCAAGCAAAAATCTCATTCTTTTAGATCCGAACTAAGCCTTCGTAATTCAGAATTTTTTTCGAATCGAATTACGGGAAGGGCTGATTTGCGGATGAGGAATTAGCATACTGACTCGCTTTCATCCTTCCCGTTCATCGAGCTCCTCTTCCTTTCGAACTACAAACATGGAAATCATTGAAATAGCTCTTTGATTGAAAGATGATGATTCCTATAATACATTACTTCAGTCGAGTCCAATGGAATTTCAAATCGCGTTCTTTATAATCATAAGCTCGATCACAAGGGTCCAAATCAGGGTCTCTAGTGGGATCTTCACGGACAGAAAAAGATTGCAGTCAGTTTGATAGCTAGTAGTTATGAGCAGCAGTCCCCTGACTATAGATAGGAAAAGATGTAGAGGTGCGTGCCACACTCACGAGGGACTGAGAAGTTGACGAAGTAGCGAGTTAAATGAGAGGCTAGAGTCAAAGGCGAGCCTACTATGTTTTGCTGCAAATCTTTCAAAAGGTCTTCAAGAAAAGCGATATTGTTGCTTTCGCCATGTAAAGCTTCGGACGCTTCAGAGGAATGGGGTTTAGGTTTTTTGGGTACTGGGCTCGCCTATTATGAAAAGCTCCTTCATTTTTCTGGGTCGCTGCCCTAGGAATTGAGCCGCTATCCAATCAATTGCCACATACTTTTCTTTTATTTCCTCGAATTCGTACTCCTCCGACCATCCCCTTTCTTCCATATACTTTCGTAAAGATGAATGAATCATTTTTCTGATTTTTCGAAACACCGGCCCCCATGTCCAGCAGTAGCCCTATGAGGTACCGCTTAAGCCAAGTAGCGCGGTCTTCGGGAACAGGATTTCTCTCTCCGAAAAAAAGTCTTCCTTTATTCATCCATGCGGGATCCACAACAATGCATCACAACTATGGATTCCAATTATTCTATTTTTTCTTTCATCGAATATGATCTACTACTCTTATTTCTTACTCGACCATTAACTTCTTCTTTAAAAAAAGGATTTAAGGTCGAAATCCATCCCTTTTTTTCCTTGACTAGTAGGGCTAATTAACGACCCTTTGATCTATGTCGTTCCAAGTTCAGCCAGGTCTGATTAGAAGGTCCAAAATGATTAAATCGAAAGATTCTTTTCTTTCAACCCCTATTTATATTTTGACCAACAGCAAAACCTTTCTTTGAATTTTTAGTCATTCTATTTATTCAGGGAATAAGTGATGATCCGAGGATTCTTACTCAGAGAATCCTTTCTTTGATTTAGGTTAGGTTTTTTTATTGAATCATCGTGGTTCTAGTATGAATCTGAGGTTTTAATCGATTCATAGGGTCTTAACAAGAGAATTCCTATCAATAATAAAGAAAACAAATAACAAAAGTCATATTCCACAAAAACAAATTCTAGAAAGAAAAGGAGATGGAGAGAATCCCGGGATGCATATGCTCTTTTCAGGGTTAAAGGAATAAATCAGCGCAGCTATTGGACTTCTTTGTGGTATGGCAGCAGTAGCAAAGAAAGAAGCTGCCCACTCTGCTTCACCGAGAAAGGGAGTATGTTAGATAGAAAGAGCTACAAAAGCAGTATCGGAAACGGTCTACACCCCGTATAACCTCCAAAGTTGCTCCGAAGCGTACCGCAAAAGGGGAATAAGTTGTCGCATTTCTGCTCAAAGGAGAGCATGGGATCGGAGGGAGATACTCGAGCTCTTGGGGGTACGGGTGCTTGTAGACACCTGTATTTGCTTACTCAACTCGTAATTATAGAAGAAGGGAGTTAACGATTGGAGACACTCGACCGGCCCGCTTTAATTACCTCACTCGCTAAATAGACCCCGAGCCGAGACGGCTATCACACATAATAAAATCACTGCCTTCTACCCTATACACATAATGACGTAGTTAATGATTGAACCGGTATTCTTCCCAGAGCCTTTGCTCGTCAAGAAAGCCATTCGTTCCGAAAGAAAAGTCTCTCAAGGGTGTCTTTGGTACCCATGTACTAGGTATCCGTTCGACAGAGAGTTCAATAAAAGACTGACTGAACTTTCTCTAGAATGGTTCGAATCCCGCATAGGGCCACCAGCTAGTAGACCGAAAGGAAGGGGGTTTACCAACAGATCAATAAGTAGTTGAGGGGGGAACTGGTCCTACTACTGAGCCAGGATCAAACTCTTCCTTTCCGGTTACATTGGCTTGGCCTTTTGGACAAGCAGATAGCACATGACCATACCTTATTAGCACATTGACTCTTCAGAAAAAGATACTGCATGGTTTCCACTCTTGGTCGATTACAACACCGGAACAATATTTTAGCAATAAAATATGGAAGAATTTCAATCAACGATTAAAAGAATATGTATGGATGGTCTGAATTGTCTAAACAAGAATTCTTGAACAGTGAACAACCAGTTCAGATATTCACGACCAAGAAATAATGGATTCTCTTTCGGATATGAAGGCTGGAATGCCAACAGGCGTCTATTATTGAATTCACCCGACCCCTGACTCATTGTACTAGTTACTGCTATAGCTAGTGCTAGTGCTGTATTGGGGTATTGCTAGTGAACTTACAGAGCGAGTGTAAAGGTAGAAAATAAATTCGTTTCTCGTATAATAGAATAGTGAGAATGCCCTCTATCAAGTGGTAGACATTAGACAACCATTTAAACAGGCATTCCGATTAAGGAAAGTATCTGGGCCTTATATTGATATTCTTTTCATTTCATTTTTCAATTTCAATTTAATCAACCAATTTAATCAAAGGGTACCGCGCAATCCGTTTAGATCTATTTCAGTTGCCAATGAAATGGAATACGGGGAACTCTCCGTCTAAGTGGTTAATCCGACGAGTCAATTCTCAATGCAATGCATCCGTGAAATGGGACGGAGATCTGCCCGAACTTAGTCCAGTCCTATTAAAGATAGGGGTGAATCAAGCAACTCTTATAGATAGATGGGATAGGAAGGAAGAACCACTGATAGCATTTGCAGCTGCTTCTTTCCGATCGATACACAAGCAGTTAAGTCGTAAAGCCAAGGTGTTCTCCTGTCGTCAATCTTCTTAGTCGTTGTCTCCACTAGCTGTAGGGCGAAGCAAGGCATTCAGCTAAGAGCAGCCGACAGCAACTAGAGCATCCCGTACAAATAGTTGTTGTTGTTATATTCCCGTTCTACACATTACTACTCACAAGCTTAAGATAATATTGGCTATTTCAACAACAACATGACTGGACAAGATCAATTCAACACTGAAAATTCCACCGATGCTCAAGACAATCCCATTGCCTTCAATCCCACTATTCAAGACACTAACGATGCCTTCAACTCTACTGTTTTTGGAACTCCTAGTGTCACCACTGATCATGACATTTCTAATGCCTTCCCAACTATTGCTTTTGGAACGTCAAGTGCCACTGCCACTGTTTTTGGTACGTCAAGTGCCACCGCCACTGCCTTTGGCACAACCAATGCCTCCACTGCTGCTCCGGGCACTTATAGTGTCTTTGATCCTACCCAAGGCGTCAACAACAACTATACTCCTGTTGGTGGCATTCACAATGCCTTTGCAACTCCTCAAGGGGGCCCTACTGCCCCAACACCTGCTAGTTTTCACCATGAACGTCCTGAAAAGTTCATGGGTGCTCACTTTAAGAGATGGCAGCAAAAAATGCTATTTTTCTGACGGTTATGGGAATGTCACATTTCCTAAACGAAGATCCTCCACTAGTTGGGGAAGACGTGGACCCTCAGCCAAATAATTTGGCGGGAGGGGGCCAAGGTAACCATGTCGCTGACAACATAAGGATGGTTCGCGAAGCATGGAAACATAGTTATTTCATGTGTAGGAACTATATTTTAAACAGTTTGTCCGATCCACTATACACGGTATATTGCACCGTCGAAACTGCCAAGCAGTTATGGGACAAACTTCATAAAAAGTACAACACCCAAGATGCGGGTAGTAAGAAGTTCATCATTGGGAAGTTCCTGAAATTTCAAATGGTGGACAACAAAAGTGTGACATCCCAAGTCCAGGAATTCCAAATGATTCTACATCACCTGGATTTTGAAGGATTAAAGCCCAACGAACAATTCTTGGTTGGGGCATTAATCGAGAAGTTGCCTCCCTCATGGAATGAGTTTATGAACTATCTAAAACTCAAAACGAAGGAGATGACCCTAGATGAACTTATTGTCAAACTCCAGATTCAGGAAGACAATAAGAAGGTCATGCCAAAGGTAAAACAACCCGCTGAGGCTAAGGCAAACCTGACGGAAGTCAAAGGGAACTCAAGCAAGAAGCGGAAGTTCCAGAAGGAAGGCAAGCAAGCCCCAAACAACTGAAAAGCTCAAGGGAAATTGTAACCACTGTGGTACAGTTGGTCACATGGCCAAAGACTGCCGCAAGCTCAAACGTGAGAATAAGACCAAAGGCAAGGCCAAGGCTAACATCATTGAAGACACGCTCGTCTATGATATGATTGAAGAGTTCTCAGCGGTAGTTCTTGAAGCTAATCTCGTTGAGAATCCGGTGCAATGGTGGCTAGACACGGATGTTACCCGTCACATTTGTTCCAATAAAGATGTCTTCTCCACATATACACCAGTCACAGATAAGAAATTATTCATGGGCAATAATTCTTCTTCAGAGGTGCTGGGGGTAGGAAAGGTGACCCTAAAGATGACGTCCGGAAATGAGCTGATTCTGAAGGAAGTGATGCATGTCCCAGAAATTCGAAGAAATTTAATTTCTGGACCTCTGTTAGTAAATGCTGGTTTTAGGCTAGTGTTAGAGGCTAACTGGTTTGTAATCACTAAAAATGAAACCTTTGTAGGAATGAGCTTCGTGTGTGAATGCCTCTTTAAGTTCAATGTTGCACCTGTAATGCCTTCTGTTTCAACTATCAATAAAATTGCACATTCTTCTTACTTGATTGAGTCTTCTAATCTATGACATCATAGATTAGGACATGTAAACTATCAATCTATCCAAAGATTGGTAAAGCTGTAATTATTGTCGTCTATTGACATAAACCCTCAACGTAAGTGAGGTGTGCATAAAGGCAAAACTTTTCAAGAGTCCTTTTACATCCATTGAAAGGGATACCGCTCCTCTAGAACTTATACATACTGATATATGTTATTTGAAGTTCGCTCAAACTAGAGGGGGAACAAGTACTTTGTGACTTTCATAGATGATGGCACAAGGTTTTGTTACCTTTACTTACTAAAAAGTAAAGATGAAACCTTTGAAGCATTCAAACGCTACAAAGCAGAAGTTGAGAATCGACTAGGAGGACGGATTAAAACTATCTGTAGCGATAGAGGGGGAGAATATGTAGCGCATTTTGAAGAACTTTGTACCCAATCGGGTATAGTTCATCAAACAACGGCTCCTTACTCACCTCAATCAAACGGGGTTGCTGAACGCAAGAACCGAACTCTAAAAGAAATGATGAATGCTCTACTCATCAATTCGGGCCTCCCTCAAACCATGTGGGAGTGTTCGCCTACGCAAAATGTGATTCTTAACAGAATTCCACACAAGGGTAAAGACAAGACTCCATACGAGCTATGGAAAGAAAGAAACCTACCTACAAGTATTTGAAGGTATGGGGTTGTCTGGCCAAGGTAAAAGTACCTATGCCAAAGCAGGTCAAGATTGGATCTAAGACTGTGGATTGCATATTCATCGGATATGCCAATAACAGTAGTGCTTATCGCTTCATAGTGCACAAGTCGGATCATCTGGACATTTATGAAGATACGATCATGGAATCAAGGAACACATGGTTCTTTGAAGACACATTTTCATATAAGGAAAATAACATAACCTCTCGCAAACGAAGTTATGAGCAAACCTCTGATGAACTAGGAGTCACTGACTATCTAGATCGAAACGGTTCAGATCTAGTAAATTCTGAAGTAGCTGATGATCCGGAATTTAGTATTCCAGATTCTCAAGACTTGGAAGATTCAGAGATGGAACCAAGGCAAAGCAAAGAGCACGGAAGGACAAGTCCTTCGGTCCAGACTTTGTAGCTTATTTGGTTCAGGATGAACCACAGACAAACGCCGAAACATTGTCAACTCTAGAAGCACCGCTCTGAAAGGAAGCTTTAGAAAGTGAGATAGAATCCATTCTGCATAACCATACCTGGGAGTTGGCAGAACTTTCCCCAGGACACAAACTATTGGGTTGTAAGTGGATCCTTAAACGGAAGTTAAAGGCAAATGGTTCTATCGACAAGTACAAAGCTAGATTAGTAGTCAAGGGTTATCGCCAAAAGGAGGGCCTTGATTACCTCGACACCTACGCTCCGGTGTCAAGAATGACATCCATACGTATGTTCATAGCTATCGCCGCCTTGCGGGATCTTGAAATACATCAAATGGATGTTAAGACTGCCTTCCTAAATGGTGATTTGGAAGAAGAAATATATATGGATCAACTTGAGGAGTATGTGGTTCCAGGACAAGAGACAAAAGTATGTCGGCTTGTTAAATCGTTTTACGGGCTGAAACAATCCCCTAAACAATGACACGAGAAATTTGATAGTACTCTACTATCAAAGGATATGCCATTAATGGAGGTGACAAATGTGTCTACATGAAAGGAAATGTCAAATCCTTCGTCATGATATGTCTACATGTAGATGACTTGTTGATCACTGGAAGCAGTCCTGGAATAATCCTAGAGACTAAGAACATGTTAAAACAGTGTTTTGACATGAAAGATATGAGAATTGCAGATGTCATCTTAGGGATCAAGATATCTAAGACATCTAATGGACTGGTCTTATCTCAATCTCACTACATCGATAATGTACTGAAGAAATTTGGAATGTTCGACAGTTCACCGGTATCAACACCATTGGATATTAGTCAAAAGCTTGACAAATATTTGTGTTCGCACGCCGCGAGCGATATGCGCAGGTGATTGGTAGTCTGATGTATATCACAAACTGCACTCGACCTGATATCGCTCATGTAGTCAATAAATTGTCTAGGTTCACTCGAAATCCAAGTGAGGATCACTGGAAAGCGTAGAACAAGATACTACAGTTTCTAAAGTTCACGATACATTTCGGGTTATACTATTGAAGATATCCAAAGAAGCATTTAGGTACAAATGATGCAAATTGGATATCTGATAGCGACGACATCAAGTCCACCAGCGGATATATTTTTACAATCGGTGGTGGGGTTGTGTCTTGGAAATCCTCTAGGCAAACTCTTGTTGCCCGATACGCGATGGAGTCGGAATTTATCGCTTTAGATAAAGCGGGAGAGGAAGCTTAGTGGCTTCATGATTTTCTAGAGGATGTCCCATGTTGGAATAAACCCGTGTCTTCTGTAATGATCCACTGCGATAGTCAGTCGGCTCTAGGAAGGGCACGAAGTTCAATATACAACGGTAAGTCTCGTCATATTCGACGGAGACATGAGACTGTTAGGCAGTTGATCACCTCGGGTATTATTTTCATTGATTACATAAAATCTAAGGAAAATATCGCAGATCCCTTGACGAAGGGAATATCCAAAGATCAGTTGTTCTGCCTGTCTAGGGGAATGAGCTTAAAACCCAAATAATAAGAACTGATATAGTGGACACCCAACCTTACTGACTGGAGATCCCAGGAATAAGGTTCAATGGGAAAACTAAACTGTAAAGGTTCCGTGAGCGCTTCGGTGGAAGCAAGAGCACTTCGGATAATGTGTCTTTCTTAAGAAATATAATCCAAGGTCGTTCCCGTGATAGACAAAAAGTGCTACCAGTAAGAGGGGTAAAGGATAAGTTTCCAAACCTTTAATGATTCTCAAAAGTTGAGGTTAGGTTGGTGGTTCCTAACATTTGTGTAGCGGGGTATTAGAGGATACCTTGTAGGAAACCACCTATTTAAGTGCGAGGACAGACCGTCTCAAATGAACGCACTTAAGAATTCAAGGGTGTCCACGGCCCACGATGGACAAAACACTAGAAATATTGAGTAGGAAAGGTGTTGTGTTGGTACCGTTGTCTTGGCATATACTAAACACTGACGGTTCAAGACATCACATTCACCGCGCAGTAAATATGTCCGATGGTATTCTACTATGGAATGTTCAAAGCTCCGGCTACCTCTCCGGATGCAACATCATTCCGCCAAGTGATTGCTAGAAAGGCACCATGTGCGTGCACCAAAATCTCTTCTAAGAGGGGATTGTTGGAAATATTTATTAAACGTGAAATAAAGTAAATCCTACTAATTATGAATCGAACAATTGGGGCTCCGCACGTAGGAAACCTTGTTTCCACACACGTGCACACGTAGTGCCAATGATCAAAATTTCCTTAATGGAAGAGATATTGATATGTATACGAATTGTTTGAGACATAAGGTAATAGACGGTTATTGGCCAAATGACGAATGATTTCACGTTGGTAAATGAAGGAAGAAATGTATAATGTGTAAAGATGAAATGAATCAGAAATCACACGAAACCGAGAAGGGCCGCGACTCCAACAAAGTAAGGGTCGCGGCGCTTGAAGGGCCGCGACTCTAATTGACATTTCAATTCCAGTAAGTTACTGGAATTGAAGGGCCGCGACGCCTCCCCGAAGGGCCTCGACTCTAATTGACGTTAGTTCGGTGAGTTCTTTGGGCTGAAGCGCGCTGACTCTCATCGTTTCAATCCGTTGGAGGTGAATTAAAAATTGATTCTTGGGCTGACTTTGGAGTATTTACTCTCCATTATTTTGCTCATGAATTCAACCATTACTTGGCTGAATTGTAACTCCAAATTCAAGGCATTAACATGGCATTCATGGCCATTACTTCGTCATTTCGAGTGTCATCATCTACACACTATAAAATGAGACACAAGACTCATTTGAAAATACACTTGACATCTTACACTCAACAATTCTCTGAAATTGTCTTCCTCTCTTGCAATCACAAAACACTCAAAGATCTTTCTTCCAAAAGCAAACACTTGAGTTCCCTTTGCTCATTTGTTTGATTGTTGTTTTATCTTGGGAGATAAGTTGTCATTACAACCGTTGAAAGGATATACGAGACAATATTATCTTAAGGATAGATCAAGAATTGGGTCGACTCAGCAAACCCTCATACTTGATCATTTCCAGATTTCTAACAAATAATTGTTGTTATATTCTCGTTCTACACATTACTACTCACAGTATGTCTATTAAGCAATTCATATATAGTATTATAAGAACTAATTAATGGATGGGGGAAAAAGCAAATTAAACAATGAAAAAGAGAAAATTATTGACCAAACTGATTGATACGCTAGCATATGCGTCCCTCTTCCTATATGACAAATCTAGCTTTTTTACTCTCTTGTTTTCTTTATATTTTTATTTTAACGACACAAGGAATCAAAACAGCTCATGAAAAAACAAATTAGAGAAGCACTATCCCAACAAAAATATTTACATTATCAAGTCACTTAAAATATATAATTTCCTAATTATTCATGACAAGTGAAATTAGTAAAGGTAAAAATATACAGATATTTTAAAAGTTCTTTACATTATTTGACACGACTCAAGCCCAAAGCAAACAACCTTGTGATTTAACCCTTGTGCTAGTCATTATTGAGTCAAAAAAAGCGTGTACATGTGAACTTGCGTTATAACTTATAAACTCTTCACTTTCTTCTCCCATTCCGATGTGGGATACCTCTAAAGTGTCATGTGCGCCCCTCTTCAAAAGTTTGTCAAACTAAAAGCATGTAATTGATTCTTCTCTTTTACCCTGATGATTGTCGATCAATACATGGGATTAACTGAATTGTGTGAGAATGCAACGTAGGAACAGAAAGCAGGGAAGATTGAAGAAGAAGAGAAGGTGAGAGAAGAGGAGATGGAGCGTGAGAAGAGAGGGGAAGAAGGAGTGAAAGAAGGAAGAGAGAAAAGTCTCTGTATTGTATTGGAATGAATGAGATCGTAAACATACAGATATATAGCTAGTCACAAACCGACTAGTGCACAAAATATCTGGACTAATACAAAATATCGAATGGTTAATTACAAAATATCTAATTGCAACTAACTAACATCTATTAACAAACTTAACCACTTGTAATAACTACCAAGTAACAATCTTCCAATGCATTGAGGTGTACACAATTATGGTATATCTTCCACACACACCCCCCTCAAGCTAGGAGATGATCATGTTGTGATCTACTCAAGGATTTAGTAAGCAAATCAACTGGTTGATCATTGGAAAATAGGAAGATGATTTTGAGTAGTCCCTGCCGGATGTGCTCCCTGATGAAGTGGCGGTCGATGTCTATATATTTTGTCCTCTCATGAAAGACCGGATTTGCCGCAATTTACATAGCAGACTTGCTATCTGTATAAACAGGTACTGGTTGCTGAATTCCAACACCTAGTTCCTGGAACAAACCAACAAGTCATATCACTTCAGCTACTGAAGTTGCCATGGCCCTATACTCAGCATTTGCTGAACTCCGAGACACAGTGTCTTGTTTCTTCGACTTCCAAGCCACTGGGGACATACCAAACATCACTATATAACCAGTAACAAATCTCCTACTGTTGACACATGCTCCCCAATCTGCATCACAGAATACCTGTAGCTGAGGTGTGCTAGAACTGGAGAGAAGAATGCCAAGTCCTGGACTCTGCTTGACATACCTAACTAACCTTAAGCCAGCTTCCATGTGAGATGTTTTTGGAGCATGCATAAATTGACTTAAGCAATGGACTGCAAAAGTTATGTCAAGTCTGGTAGTAGTGAGGTACAATAGTCTGCCAATCAGTCTCCTATAACCACTTGCATCTGGTAGAAGTGGATCCTGCTGTGATGGTGCATTTTCTGATGTTGATGCAACACTTCTGTCAAACTCTTCAGTAGTAAACTTCGCATTTGCATCCATGGGTGTAGCTGAAGGCTTGGCACCAGCAGGCCCATGTCTGAGATCAACTCCAATGCATACTTCCTCCTGTCACATCATAAGCTTTTTTAGCTTTATTATTTTTAAAATTTTCATGATATCCATGTAACCTGTAGCAATCATCTTGAATATGTCCTGTCTTGTGACAATAGTAACATTTCATCAATTTATAGCAATCTACTTTTCACACATATATTTGGATTATATGGCTTCTTTTGTTTCACCACTACATTTCCATTCTTGTTGCCAACTGTGAACATGACAGATGAAGACTCCACTTGGCCCTGCATTATCCTGCTAGTTCCGGCTACCATCTTCTGACTCTCCTCCTGATTGATCATGGCATAGACCTGATTCAAACATGGTATCTGCTGCACCACAAGTATTTGACTTCGGGTCTGACCATAACTTTCATTCATCCCCATTAAGAACTGTAGTAGCCTCTGGTACTGCAAATGATCAACAAATTTTCTCGACTTTGAACAGCATGATGGAATTGGAATAATAGAATCATATTCATCTCATAGATCTATCAACTTGGAATAATACATGGAAATGGACAGTGATCCTTGCCGCATGGTGAAAATTTCTTTATGTAATGGAAGGCTCGAGAAGTGTTTATTTTGTCAAACCTCTCCTTTAATTCCTCCCATATGATATATGAATCTGAATTGAACAACATACCAGTAAGTAATCCTTTACTTACATTCCCCATTAGCCAAGAAACAACTATCACATTACATCTGTCCCACAGTTTCGCCAAATCTCCATCAAAAGAGAATCTCCTTACCGATCCATCAACAATGCCTGTCTTATTTTTTTCCAGTAAAGCAAGCTTCATAGCTCTGCTCCATAGCGTGTCCAGTTAGGACAATTCCAACCGACAGTGATTCAGGCGCATCCGAAGGAAACAAATACAAAGGATGGTTATGATCTATACATACATTGACTGTGGCACCTCCACTAGTCATGATCTCTTCATCATTCGCCATTATTATTTGTCAATTGTTTGAGAAATCAGTAAGACAACAACAATATAAAAAAATGCTATGTCTAACAGATCGCACACATCACAATTTCAGTCGAATTGCATGTGAGTAATTCCTCTCGATCCGTCAATCAACATATCGTATGTGTCAGATTTCATTCGATCTATTTCTATTGAGTTTTGATTCCACTCAATCTCATAGATCGATGCTCAGATTCATTTGCATGTACAGGTCGACTGCTTCATTTTGATTCAATTACATCGATTCCACTCAGCTTTGATACTATGATGATTGTCGATCAGTACATGAGACTAACTGAATTGTGTGAGAATGCAATGTAGGAACAGAAAGCGGCGAAGATTGAAAAAGAAGATAATGTGAGAGAAGAGGAAATGGAGCGTGAGAAGAGAGGGGAAGGAGTGAAAGAAGGAAGAGAGAAAAGTCTCTGTATTGTATTGGAATGAATGAGATCGTGTACATACAGATATATAGCTAGTCACAAACTGACTAGTGCACAAAATATCTGGACTAATACAAAATATCTAATGGTTAATTACAAAATATCTAATTGCAACTAACTAACTTCTATTAACAAACTTAACCACTTGTAATAACTACCAAGTAATAATCTTCCCATGCATTGAGGTGTACACAATTATGGCATATCTTCCACATACCCGCCCTAGTCAACTCGTCGCCCAGCCCTCTGTCATAAGTGTCACTTTATCCATGCATATGAGATAAATTCTCCAAGATTAGTTAAATTAATTGTTTCAAATATTCAGTCATCCGAATTGGATCTTTATTCTTCATTTTGTTCTCATAACATGGCTATATTCTTCTTTTGTGATCCTATGTGAATCGTATACGATTTCTACTATTGGAGTTACATAAATTAGCTACCACTAATATATTTGATCCGTAGATATGAAAAGGATAATTTGGTAGCTGGTCATATGTCAAATATGTACTAATTAATCGTAGCATAATAAGATTTTATTCTCTTCTAATAATTACAAAATCAGAAATTAAGATGTCGGCTATAAAAGATCAGACAAATTAATGCTATTTATAATTGGATTAAATTTATATTCACAGTGTAACAAAAACTTTCCACGTTCAATGGAAAAATATATACTAATAACTATGTAAAAATTATTATAATATCAATGTAATTTAATTATGCATTGCAAATTATCTACGTTATTTTCAGATAATTAACTAATTTCACTTATTGTGAATAGTTGCATGCATAAATTATCTTTTAGGTGATTTTTTTATTACATAGGCAATGTACAGTATACTATAGAGTTAATAAACTCCTTTTCCCCCTTAATTCTTTCTAAGATTTTGGCATTTTTTTTTCAAAATGTAATTAGATTAAGGAAGAGATGGACATGGAAAATTTTATTCCTCAATATTCAAATGGATAATTCCCACCAAGTTGGTGTAGCAGTAGAGCGCGGGACCGCAAGGTCACGAGTTCGATCCCCTGCATAAACCTTCTTGGTTGAGCCTGTCACACATGGCTTGTCAAGTGTGGTTAATCGGCTGACGTGGTTTGCGGTTATCGGGGTTTCTGCTTGTACTCGAAAGAGTAGCGGCTGCGGGTTCCTTCGTCAAAAAAAAAAAAAAAAAATTAAAAAAGAGTCAAAACATATTAAAGAAATGAAAAGGAAAGTAAACTAAAAAGGGTCCTCCGGCCATTTATTCTATTTTTACAAATATTTTCATCTTTGGTAATTACAACACACACCCCATGAAAAATATCCCAATAAGGGATATAAAAAAAAAAGCCATGCAAGAAACACAGCTCGAAAAACACATGGGATGCTGCATGGCAACACCAAAGAAAACTCATAACCTAGCTAGGAGGTTAAACAAAAAAAAGTAAGAAATTACACATTGAAAATAGAAACTCTACCCAACCCTACTCACACACTATCGTTATAAAAAAAATTACTTCAGCTCAGCTAGAACGAGAGCGGAGAAAGAAAATGCTCAGTTGTTGCCCCATACTTCCTTCAGGATCGATCAAATGGAAAGACTCCGAGTTAGAAGATCCATGAACCCTCTCGAATTTTCCTCTGAGATACATTATATCATCATCGCGATTAATTTCTTTACCATGAATAGTGCCAGCACCCACAACTACACTTTCCATTTGCTTCAACACTTGTAAATCGGATTTCGTAGGTTTTTTCTTCACTGCAAACCCTACTTTTTTCCCATTACAATACATCGTCCATACTGGCATAGACAGAAGGGGAGAATTTTCGTTTCCACCACCCTCATTGGAACTCTCAAGCGCGATTCTCAGTAGCCCTCCACGCATTTCACGAGCGAGGGTGGAAGTAGAAACGGCGAGTTCAAGGAGAAGAAGCGGGGTAGAGGAATTAGGGTTTGTTTGGATACAAAAGTTGACTTTTCCCTTACGATACCCGAAAATGGTACCTGTAATATTTGTTGTGTTTGAGGTAAACGACAATGTCCTATGGTAGTTGAAGGATGAAACGGGTTTTCTTTTCAGGACGGGTTCTGTAGATTCAACGAAATTGCAGTAACAACTTGGGATGAGTAATTCCACTAGAGAGCGGAGGAGCCGCCACGAACGGACTTGTTTCTCGCAATCGACTGTGGTGATGGAGGCGGTGGCCGTGGGGTATGAGCTGATCATTTTGGTTGCTATTAGATATAATTAGAAGCTCAACGAGTTAGGTTGGAGAATGATAGTAGTTTATATAGAGAAGTTTGAAGGAATATTTGTTATAAAATAATTTTTTTAATATTAATGATTGATCTTCTTTTTTTTTTGTAAAGGAAAATAAGAGGTCCCCAATGGAATCTAAGAAGTTGTGACGTCGCTATTAATAATCTTACTTTTTCTGTCCCTTTTTGTTCAAGGGAAAAAGTGGTGAGGGTTTGTAAATAGTTATTGTCTTGTTTTTGTCTAGGGCATAGGCTATAATCTTGCAAATGTCCAATACCTATAAAATTTGTCGAAGAATATTATCCCTCCTAGAGTCCTAGTCCTATAAGGTGACTATTAATAGCCTTTTTATTGGAAAGCTTTCATACATGATATGATATGTTTCTTTGATGTTGGGAAAGGAAGTAATTTTGGCAATGTATTGAGTGTCAAACGAAATGCTTAATAAAAATAGCTTATAGAAGTAGAGTTTTTCGGAGTAGAACTTTTTCAAGTAAAGTTTTTATAAAAAAGTTGTTAGTTGTTTGGTTATCAATAAAAAAATATTTTTGGCTTAAAATGAGAAAGGACAAAAGAGATTTTGTCTTTATTGTGCAAAAGCCCAAAATTTGAGTTTCTGCCAATAGAGGCCAAAAGTATTTTTCCGGCCAAAAACACTTTTGGTCTTTCCAGCCAAACACTAAAAAAAAGCACTTTTGGCCATTTGAAAAGCCCAACCAAACGGGCACTTAATATTACTCCCTCACGTTCAAAAAAATATCCACTACCATTATTTTTTATTCAAAAAGGACGTTTACTCACTAAATCAAGAAAGAATTAACTTTATTTTTTTAGATTTGCCTTTATTAAGTGTGAAGTAACAAAATTTCAATATCTATTTAATTATAGATAATTTAGTATAATTACCTATTTTTAGTAAGAGTTAGTATTTTCTAACATGCAAATGACTAAATGAACACTTTTTTTTAACAGAAAGTACTATAAAGTTACTGTACTGTGTTACCTTTACATTACCTAGTGTTGCAAAAGTTTTATACATTGAGAATGCCAAAAAGAATTATAGCCCTTTAATATTTTTATTTATTTTGATAATCCAGATCTCGGGGTGACTTTAGTACCCCATATCGCTAGTACCTGCACAAGTATTGTTACTAGGCTCCTGGAGGCGATGGAACCCATCATTAGCCGTCACCGTAGGGTAAATCCCGGGATGTGCACCCCGCATTCAGTGTCTGATCACTACCAACGGATCAATGCTACAAGGTCTGACCCCATAACAGGACTTGTCTGGAGGTAATCAAACTCACACTGCAACATGCCCGCGCGGTTAAGCTACCAGACTTTAATACGAGGCATATGCCCCGAAAAACGTATCCGCCGAGAATCGAACTTGTGACCCTAAGGCCACAAATTTAACTAATGGCCACTGGGCCACTATCAGCGGATTTATAGCCCTTTAATATTAATGAGTCAAATGTTGTGAGTACTATCGATAAGTACTATTTTGGTAAGGATATAGAGTTCAGAAATATCGAAATAAAAATAATATAAGAATTTTTCGTTGAGTATTTGATCAAAGAGAATCGTTCAATTTATATAGAACCTATCATTAAAATAGAAAAGGGGATAAGGCTAAGCGAGAGGAGAAAAAAGTATATGTTGAAGAATAAAGAATAAGGACTGGCCCAATATTATTGGCCCAGTGTATTACAAGGCCACTGTGAATTTGTTGTAATAGTTATTAAAGGGCCAGCCCATTATCCATTATTCAGTCGAGGCCCTCTTGTCTGCCCTCAGTATAAACTATAAAGTGAGAAGTTTTCTTCTCTTCTAGGTTAAGAAAACAAAAGAGAGGCGATCTACTTGATAAAACTCTCTGTAAATACTCTTCTCAAAACATCAATAAAAGGATTTTGTCACGACCCACTGGCCCATGATCGTAATACCTGGGTACACTGTCAGTATATGTCGAAGAATAGCGTGAACATACATAACACATTACTTAAAAAAGTGTAATCATTATCGCACCGATAAAGTGTCGCTTTCTATAAAACATACTTAAACAAAAGTATAGTAATACAACCGTTCTTATAGCCCAAAACACCAACGTGACTACGCACTTCTAGGAATAACAACTGGCGGGACGGGGCCCGCCATACCCCGAATGTACAAAAGTCTATAACCTCGTGGAATCATACCAAAAGACAAGCCTCGGAGAGATGGAGCTTCCCAAGAAATGAGCAGTGATCCAGAGTGCGGACGACCAGTTACGTATCTCGACTGCGGCGTGAACGCAGCCCAAGGAGGTCGCATCTGAGTACAGTATGTGGAAATCGAAAATCAGAATGAATTCATAATAGTATATATATGGCGGGAGACATGTATGATAGCCAAACTACGACACAACATATACGCATCCGTGTCAAGTCGTGACTCACGCCTCTAAGTCATCACTCAAATATAACCATAGGTCTCATGCTCATAATATCAATCGTGCGTGGAATTCCTTCCTCACCGCTGGTCATGCATGATGTAACAACACTAAGCGAGTACATATGAGTACTAGATCCCACTGTATCATAAGAACTGCGAGGCAAATGCGGCGCGTAGCTACCGGATCCACCTGCATCCTCAATCGACCGGCAAGCGAAAGCCGGCTACCGATCCACCGTGCAACAATACTATAACTGAAATCACGAAGCTGACCGGGGCAAGTGCGATAGCCTCTACCAGATCCACCCTGCGTCACATCGCTGACCGGGGCAAGTACGCAGGCTAACCACTAGATCCTCCCTGCATCACACCACTTCGCCCTAACCCTGACCGGGGCAAGTACGAAATCCAACTACCAGATCCACCCTGCATCACGTCTCTGACCGGGGCAGGTACGAGGGCTAACTACTAGATCCACCGCGTGATCGCAGCCTCATGGAGAGCTAATCCATGGAATAATACTGTCAACAGGGAAATGAACCCTCATCATGGCCGCATACCCGTGGAATCCTCCATCACTGACGGTACGCCCAAATAGACTCATAATTACATGCTTTTAATTCAGATTGCAATACCATGCCTTTATATAAACCAAGACAATTACCATGCCTTCTTTTCACATAAACCAAGAGAATTCTTATTTAAGCAAGCCAAAGTACTTTTCAAGGCACACGTAGAATAATTCTCAATTAAACAAGCCAAAGTACTATGTACGTACATTCTTTTCGAAAGCCTCCTTTTTATGTAAAATCCAAGATACTAACACTCGCGATTTCGGCGTGTCTATTTTTCAAAGTAAGTTACTACACCTTTAGAAAAATCATTTCATAGCTTGAAACCAACTTCAATTTTCCCACAACCTAGACAACTTATGCTCATTAATCAAAATAGACAACTTTCATAACCTTCCATAAAGTTATTATAACCAACTTCCCATAAAGCCGTTATACTAACTTTATGCTTTAGAAATTTACGACATCCTTATCCATTCATAAGGCCGTTATAACTAACTTCCCATAAAGCCGTTATAACTCCTTATGAACCATTTCGTTCTTTTACTAGCCAAGAGGCTTATACTTCAAACAAATTCATACAATTTCCAAAATACTTCAAGCCTCTTATCCTTTAGAAAACAAATTTCTTACCTCCAAAAATTTAAGTCTCTTATCTTTTAGAATAATTCAATATTCAATACTTTCACACCAAAAGTCCTCTATACTTCATTAGGTCAAGAAAATCCTTGTCTATCTTATTTAGGATAAACCATTCCTTAAGAACAAGCGGGTTAACTTCTTAACCCAACCAACTTAGACATTTTCTTAAAACAAGTCAAGTATAACAAAAGGATTTACTTCATTCAAAACACGTACGTCTACCGTACTATATAGTTATAACTACTCATGCTCAAAGGATAAGAAAGTTTCCACATACCTCTTCGGCCAATCCACTTGCTAAGCTCAAACTACCGCAAGTAATATGTCAACCTATAATAACCATAATACGTTTATTAACCTCTAATTTCAATGTAGGAATTATCTAAGTTCAAAGCCCCTAAATTCTATGGAAAATTGGGCAGCATTTCCTTTGTTTCTACATACTTTGCCACCTTTTTAAGGTCCGTATTCAACATCCAAACGCCACTTCTTAGGCCCAACAATCCAAACAATCTCAAGGGGATTACACACCTAAACTTGGGTGTGTAAAATTCTGCCCCAAAAGGTAAAACAATTAACTTAACAAGTCTAAGGTAGTTTTTAGGCTACAACATGCTCACATAATTTTCTTAACCAATTCTTTCACATCCAAACCATATTTCTTACATGCAATGACTCTAAGAGCATTATTCACTACCACAAGTTCTTTCTTCTTAACATGCAATACTAGGAACTAATTCTAAAGGAAGAAATGTTACCTTAAAGCTTTAGCCAAATCTATTCCAACAATTTTGCTAGCCTCCTTTCCAAGAATACCACCACAATAATCTTCACAAAGTTAGCCACAAGTTTCCTTCTTGCCTTTTCTTTTGATTTCTCCTAAGGCTAAAATATCTCTTGGAATTTTAGAGAGAAGGAGGAGCTTGAACTTTAAGAGAGAAGGAGAGCTTTTGTCTAAGAGAGAGATGAAGTATGACCAAGTCTTCAAGACTTGGTCAATATAATGCATGCAAAATCAGATGGGGACACTTGTCACCCTCCCAAGGTCTTTTAAAAGAAAAATCGACTTTTCCTAAGTTTTTCGCCGAATCCCGCCTCGGCCGCCCACGCTTCCTTGCGGCTGCGCAACTCTGCGGACCCTCAGATCTTCGGCGCGCGCTTCGGCGCGCGCGCTGAAACTTCAGCGACCCCTCGACATTCGGCGTCGCGGCCTCTGCATCGGCGCGGCCTGCCGCCTCTGTCAAAACACATTTTTGTCCGATCACGCCGAACTTGTAATTCTCATAACTTTCTACTCCGACGTCCTATCGACGAACGGTTGGTTGCGTTGGAATCTAGACTCAACGAACTACGCCCCAGGCCTCTGAAACACTTAGGAACTCTCAATGTATCGGGTCATAGCTCGCCTCAAAGTTGACTAAAATCCGTCCGGAACAATCCGTCAACCTATCCTTAGAAAATTTTAAGTCTTACCCCCTTTCGTATGCTCTCATGCGCATGACCTGAACTACGGGGTGTAACAGATTTCTTCTTCTATCTTCTTCTTTGTTCTTCGTCAATGAATGTCTTCTCTTCTCTCTGTGTTACTGCGTACTGGTTGCCATAGATCTGGTTGGTGTTGTTGTAATAGTAAAGTTACTGCTCTGTCTTGAATCCACCATTGATGACGGTGCTAGGTTTCTCGACATGGTATCAGAGCAGTCACCGACATCAGACGTTGCATGTAGCAGAACAAGACCTGGGTAAAACCCTTTGTTTTCATTTTTAGATCTTGAAAAGAAAAAACCCGATCTGGGAAAACAATAATTTTTAGATCTTGAAAAGGTAAAACCCGATCTGGGAAAACAATAATCGCCTCTTGGTTCTGGGTAAACCTTCCTTGAGAACTGATATTGCTTGTTGAGTCGATTCTGTTCAATATTGTTTTTTGTTCCAAGTGTTTACTGATATTTTTTGTGTTAAGACGATTCTGTTAGATATTTTTTTTGTCCCAAGAAAATTGTTTAGATCTTGATAAAGATTGATTGTAATGGGAACAGATCTACCCATCGAAAGTAGCTTACTCAAAGAAACGTCTGATAATGTTACAGATCTTCCCCAATCCTCAAAAAACTCCATGCCCTCTATCACCTCACCCACCATGATATTTGACCATAATCACCCTATGTTCTTACAAGCCTCAGATGTTAGTGGAGTCTCTTTAATATCCTTCCAGTTAGTGGGTTCTGAAAACTACACTGTGTGGAGCAAGTCTATAAAAATTGCTCTATTAGGAAGGAACAAACTAGGATTTGTAAATGGAAATTGTACAAAGAATCAATATGGGGTGGAATGGTGGGATCAGTGGGATAGAGTTAATGCAGTTGTACAGGCATGGCTAATGAATGCAGTTTCTAGTAGCTTGTTGTGTGGAGTTTTATATGCAGAAACTGCATATGAGGTATGGGAAGATCTAAAAGAAAGGTTTGACAAGGTGGATGAATCAAGAACTTATGATCTACATAGAGAAATTGCTACCCTGTCACAAGGCAATGCTAGTATTGCAGAATACTACACTAAGCTAAAAAAATTATGGGTAGAATACCAAGCCATTATGCCACCACCAAATTGTGTCTGTCCTACATCCAAAGAATTCACAGACTTTCTGCAGAGGCAGAAGCTTTATCAATTCCTCATGGGGTTGAATGAAAGTTACATGCAAGCTAGGAGCAGTGCGCTCATGTCACCCCTTCCAACTGTCAATAAAGCTTACTCCATGATAGTAAGTGATGAAAACCGGAAAGGGATTAGTGCTAGGTCTGCAGGCCTTCTTGGAGCTGGTCCACCTAGTCGAGGACATAGTGAAAATCCTTCAACTGCTATGTATTCTAAGAATGGAACAGCAGGAAACCAAAGATCAAGAAGGAATAACAATCTATTTTGTGAAGAATGCAAGATGAGAGGCCACACAAAGGAGTACTACTACAGACTAGTTGGATACCCTCCTGGTTTTAAATCAAAAAGAAAGGAGTATGCTGCTCACAATGCTCACAACAGAGGTCCAGATAACTTCTCTGAAGATACTAAAACCAACTGGCAAGTTGAAGGAGCCCCAACATTTTCTCAAAATCAATATGAACAGATAGTAAAGATGTTGATCAATAATCAGGTACAACAAGGAACATCTCAGAACACCCAAGGTATTCAATCATCTGCAAACTTAGCAGGTATATCAAAACTCAAAGCTTTACATGTCTTCAATACAATGAAAAATTGGATAATTGATACAGGTGCTACAAATCATATGGTATATGACCTTAACATGTTAGATAAGATTACTGAAAAAAATGTTTCTAACATACCAAAGAAAGTGTTCTTACCAAATGGCCAATCAGCCCAAGTTACTCACAGTGGTATCAGTACTCTCTCTAATGGGAGTACACTGGAAAATGTCTTTTTTCTACCTCAGTTCAAATACAATTTACTGTCTGTCTCCCAGTTAACAAGAGAGCTGAACTGTTCAGCTATCTTCTATCCTGATTTTTGTCTCTTTCAGGATCTTTACAATGGGAAGGTGAAGGAGATTGATAGACTCCAGGATGGACTCTATATGTTAGTTAATCATGCTAGTGACATACATGACTCAGGGAAAACAGTTCTAAATGTACAAGCTAAGCAGAAAAGGACAGTGACAGAAGAAGAATATATTAGTCTGTGGCATAGAAAGTGGCACTTACAGCAAGGTACTCGATGAACCGATCGATGCTAATAATGATGAGATAGCTAAGGCAATAAAGACATGCAATGTGTGCCCTTGTGCAAAACAGTGCAGACTACCTTTTCCAAATAGTACTACTTACAGTAATAAAGCTTTTGATATAGTCCACATGGATGTATGGGGTCCCTATAAGGTTGAAACACATAATGGAAAGAGATTTTTCCTCACTATTGTAGATGATCACACTAGAATGACTTGGATATATCTGCTTAGACTCAAATCTGAAGTATGTGTAGTAATTAATCAGTTTCTTAAGTACATATCAACACAGTTTAATCAAATAGTAAAGATAATTAGAACTGATAATGGGACAGAATTTGTTAATGATGTCTGCACCACCCTTTTTCAAAACTTAGGGATTATCCATCAAAGAAGCTGTGTATATACACCACAGCAGAATGGGGTTGCTGAAAGAAAACACAGACACATATTAGAAATGACCAGGGCTATAAGAATGCAGGCCAATATTCCTCTAAAATTTTGGGGCCTATGTGTTCAGGCTGCAGTATACTTGATCAATAGACTACCCTCATCTATTACTCATTCTACACCTTTTGAGTGTCTCTATCACAAAAAACCATCCTTAAAACATATAAGAACCATTGGTTGTCTATGCTTTGCTAGTGATCTAACTGTCTCAGATAAGCTTCAGTCTAAGGTTAAAAAATGTGTTCTGATGGGATACTCTGAAACTCAAAAAGGATACATTATTTATGATCTGCAGTCTAAGATCCTCATTGTCAGTAGAGATGTTACATTCAGAGAAACTGTCTACCCTTTTAAAGAAAATGTGACTGAGGTTCCTATCTTCCATAATTTACTCTAAGGTAACAGTAATGATCAACCTTTACCCCAAGAAACCTCTCATAGTAGTACTGATGAATCAAAAAAGGGATGTATAGATATCATTAATAAGGAATCTATTGAGGACAGTAATCCCACTGAAAATAATTTAGAAGAAGGAAACTCTGATAATATGCAATCTGGTAGTAACTCGCCACGTAACCAGATGACAGAACAATCAGTAGGAGATCTAGCAGACTCAAACAACCCCCTATATGGCTTAAAGACTTTGTTACAACAAATGCCAACAATGTACTTTACCCTATTGCTAACTATATATCTTATGATAACTTAAAACCTAGATATCAAGCCTTTTTAAGCTTTTTCTCAGAACTAACAGAACCTAAAAGTTACATGGAAGCCTCAAAAGATTCTAGGTGGGTAGATGCTATGAAAGCAGAAATAGATGCCTTACAAGAAAATCACACCTGGAGAATAGTTACTCTACCAGATGGAAAGCAACCTATAGGCTGTAAATGGATCTACAGGATCAAATATAAAGACACTGGAGAAGTAGAAAGACTGAAAGCTAGACTAGTTGCTAAAGGTTATAGTCAACAAGAAGGAATAGATTATCAAGAAACCTTCTCTCCTGTTGAAGAATAAAGAATAAGGACTGGCCCAATATTATTGGCCCAGTGTATTACAAGGCCACTGTGAATTTGTTGTAATAGTTATTAAAGGGCCAGCCCATATTAAGGGGCCAGCCCATTATCCATTATTCAGTCGAGGCCCTCTTGTCTGCCCTCAGTATAAAGTGAGAAGTTCTCTTCTCTTCTAGGTTAAGAAAACAGAAGAGAGGCGATCTACTTGATAAAACTCTCTGTAAATACTCTTCTCAAAACATCAATAAAAGGATTTCTTCTTCTATCTTCTTCCTTGTTCTTCGTCAATGAATGTCTTCTCTTCTCTCTGTGTTACTGCGTACTGGTTGCCATAGATCTGATTGGTGTTACTGTAATAGTAAAGTTACTGCTCTGTCTTGAATCCACCATTGATGACGGTGCTAGGTTTCTCGACAGTATATTTCATGAGATGGGAAATTAAATGAAAATTATTTTTTCCACATGAATAAGTAATTGTCTGAGCAAAGAATATCTATCCTTTTACTAAACGGGATGAATTACATATATATGTCTACTTCACTGTACCCATTTTTCACTACTCTTATCTTTTGCATGCATATACAATTTTTATGAAAATGATCGACTTGACGGATTTTTTTTGCCTTTTAAACCGTTAGTTTTCGGGTTTAGGAATAAAATGACTAATTGTACATTAAGGGCTCGTTTGGTATGTTGTATTGAAGTGTATTAATATATAATAGACGGTATTAGAGTATTAATATATAATGGACTGTATTTTTTTATTTTTTTATTTTTAGTACATTTCAGGGGAAGACCCATCTACTCAAAATTGCAGTTAGAGTGTACTATTTTTAGAATAGTACAGTCCAGTCCGGCTGAAAACAACCATCAAATGTTGTATTTTTTTTTTGTCCAGTGCAGTCTCTTAGAGATATTTTGTATATTAATTATAATAGATTTGTAATATATTGTAATTAATTAGTATCTCTTATATTAGGTAAGGAAGATTAGTCTTCCATAATTCAAGACTAGAAATATTGTATATATTTATATCTTTGGAATAAGATCAACCAGGAGTCATTTCCTACATGGTATGATTAGGCTAAAGATCATTTCCCTAATTCTCTTCTCTCTTTTCTTCTTCTTCCTTAGCCGAGAGATTTTTTTTTCTTTTGCCCTTTCTACTGTTTCGGCCACTAGGTTAGTCATAAAACCTTTCTTTTTCTATTGAATTTCAGCCACTGGTTTAGAAAATCCTAACCTTAAAGCATTACCTAATCCTAAAACATCATCTACTTCTCCTCTTCTTTTAGTTCTAAGTGGAAATTATGGACGAAAAACAAACCTTTCATCCTGCTCTTGCCATTAATAACGTCAAGAACTTCATCCTCATCACTCTTGAGATGGAGAAAGGGCAGTATACCTCGTGGGCAGAACTATTTAAAATTCACTATCGTGCTTATAAGGTGATTGACCATATTCTTCCGTCTGAGTCACCGTCGGATGCCACTACGGTGGACAAGAAATTATGGTCTCGCATAGACGTTATTGTCCTTCAATAGATTTATGGTACTATATCGAATGATCGTCTTCATACCATACTACAACCCAATTCTACGACTCAAAAGGCGTGGGAAAGATTAGAAAATATTTTTCAGGATAACAAAATGTCTAGGGCCATTTATCTTGAACACCAATTTACGAATATTAAATTGGATAATTTTTCCAACTTCTCCGCCTATTGTCAAGAATTGAAAGTAGTTGCAGATCAACTTTCCAACATTGATTCGCCCGTGACGGATCAAAGGTTGGTTCTTCAATTGATTGCGGGGTTGAATGAACAATATGATGGTGTTGCAACGTTTATTCAACAATGCAATCTCTTACCTCCATTTTATGAGGCTCGTTCACGATTAATTCTTGAAGAAACAAAAAAAAGCGAAGCAGGCATCCTCGGGAGCAACCACAGCAGGAACCGCTCTCGTCTCCACCAACTCCTTTCCTAATGATTTGGAATCTCAAAATTTTGGTTCCGGTGGCCAAAATAATCGTCAACATGATGGTAAAAAACGGGGTTCAAATAGAAATAATAAAGGAAAAATAATGGTGGAAAGAGACGTGGACGGGGTGGGGGACAAACCACCGCCGGCGACCAGCAGCGGTGGCATGGTGGAAGTGGTGTAGGTTTTCGAGCAAAGAGCCCGGCGATGGGCGAGACTCACCGTGGGCACAGGCGCGGTGGCTGCCCCACCATGTCCATTTCTGACCTCTTCTTGGGCCCGACCTCCTTCTTCCAACCGCCAATCCAGGATTCTCGGTTCTCGTCCACAACATGCTTTTACAGCTCATGCACCATCTTCTGTCGGATATGCACCAATTGATATTGAACAAGCCATGAGTCACATGAATCTAAATATTCCAGATAAATCGTGGTATATGAATACAGGGGCGACGTCACACATGACCATATCACAAGGTAATCTTTCGTCTTATTTGAATATGAGTGGTAATAAAAATATTATTGTTGGCAGTGGGCAGGAGATTCCAATTCGTGGTGTTGGTCAGGTAAAACTATCATCTCCCCATTCACCCTTACAATTAAAAAATGTCGTACATGCACTACAATTGATTAAAAACCTGGTCTTTGTTAGACGTTTTACTGCTGACAATAGTGTTTCTGTGAATTTTGATCCATTAGGTTTTCTGTGAAGGATTTTCAGACGAGGATACCGCTCATGAGATGTAATAGCACAGGGGACTTATATCCCATCACATATGTTTCCACCAATTGCAGGGTCACATCTTCCACATTTGCAGCCATCTCTCCTAGTATATGGCACAGTCGGTTGGGACATCCAGGGGCACCCATTTTTAACCATCTTAGGAAGAATAATTTGATTTCTTGTAATAGACCTTTGGACTCTTCTGTTTTCCAGACTTGTGTGTTTGGTAAACATGTTAAACTTCCATTTTCTGTGTCTACTACTACTACTATCATGCCATTTGATATTTTACATTGTGATTTGTGGACATCACCCGTGTTAACTGTTGCAGGTCATAAGTATTATTTACTCATTCTTGATGATTTTTCGAATTTTTTGTGGACCTTTCCCTTAGGACAGAAATCACAAACCTTTAACATTTTAAAACAATTATCAAAACTCAGTTTGGAAAAACCATTAAATGTTTTCAATGTGATAATGGGGGGAAATTTATAAATGCCCAATTTCAGTTTTGTCTCCAAAATGGGATGTCTGTCCGTATTTTTTGTCCACATACATCCTCTCAAAATGGGAAAGCTGAAAGAAAGATTCGAACAATCAATAATATGACTCACTCTATCCTTTTGCACTCGTCCACACCACCAAATTTTTGGCAACATGCTCTCCAAATGGCTACATATCTCTTAAATATTCATCCTAGTAAACAAATCTCGAATGTGTCACCTACTCAGGTATTGTACAACCGCATCCCTTCAGTGACACATTTACGAGTTTTTGGGTGTTTGTGTTATCCATTGTTTATGTCCATCACCATTCATAAACTCCAAGCTCGGTCTACTCCATGTGTAGTTTTAGGGTATCCACAGAATCATAGGGGATATAAATGCTTTGATACGTCAACAGGTAAAATTATTATCTCTCGTCATGTCATATTTGACGAATCCAAGTTCCGTTTGCAACATCTCTAGCGGCATCCCCACCTTCATATGATTTTCTGGACGACGAAATTCATCCTATTTTGAGGTATCATCTTAGTCTCAAAATAATATTGTAGGACCCTCACTGAACCCTACACCTATCACCCCACCCCCTCCTCCTACTACTTTGTCCCAACCCAGTCCCGGACACACTACTTCAGCCCAAAATACTGCAATTTCCATGCCCATTGCTTCAGCCTAAAATTCCAACACTACCCACTCAACCAACACTTCTCAACGGATCATGGAAACCCGTACTATGCGTGGTATTTTTCGGCCTAAACAGTAATTTAACCTCACCACCTCAGTCCAACCCTCACCAATTCCCAAAAACCCCAAAACTGTCTTATCAGACCTGAAATGGAAGGCTGTCATGTTAGACGAATTTACAGCTCTTATTCAAAATAAGACGTGAGATTTAGTACCACGACCATCTAATGTGAACATAATTCGCTTTAAGTGGGGTTTTTGTCATAAAAAGAATTCTGATGGTTCTTTTGAGAGATACAAAGCTCGCCTTGTTGGTGGTGGCAGGTCTCAATAGGTGGGAGTTGATTGCAGGGAAACATTCAGTCCGGTGGTAAAACCTTCAACTATCAGGGCTATTCTTAGCCTGGCACTGTCGAAATCATGGTACATTCATCAGTTGGATGTCAAGAATGAATTTTTACATGACCACTTACAAGAAACGGTATACATGCATCAACCATTGGAATTTCACGATCTTGCCCATCCAGATCACGTGTGCTTACTGAGGAAATCTTTATATGGTCTGAAACAAGCCCCTCGGGCATGGTATAACAGGTTTGCAGGTTTTGTTTCTAAATTGAGATTCTCTAACAGCAAGTCTGACCAGTCTCTTTTTATTTCGGAGGGGCATTAATATGGCTTATATACTCTTGTATGTTGATGACATTATTCTCACTGCATCTTAACCTCGCTTCGTCAGTCTATTATGTCTCTTCTTGCAGCAGAATTTGCAATGAAAGATTTAGGCCCGTTGAATTATTTTCTTGGTATTGCTGTAACTCACTATGCATGAGGTTATTTCTCAGTCAAAAGAAGTATGCAGAAGAGATAATTGACAAAGTAGGGATGTCTTCATGCAAACCTTCTCATACTCCGGTGGACACAAAGGAAAAGTTGAGTAACACTTCAGGTACTCCATATAGTAACCCCACACATTACCGCAGCATGGCTGGAGCATTACAGTATCTCACATTTACGAGGCCTGATATTTCCTATGCGGTCCATCAAGTTTGTTTACACATGCATGATCTAAAGGAAGAACATATGGGGGCTCTCAAGAGGATTCTGCGGTATATCAAGGGTACTCTTCACTTCAGACTTCATCTGTATAAGTCCTTCATCTCAAGTCTTTCTGCCTACACTGATGCGGATTGGGGCGGCTGCCCGGAGACACGTCGTTCCATTTCCGGCTATTGTGTATTCTTGGGTGATAATCTTGTATCATGTTCATCCAAACGTCAGTTCACACTATCTCAATCGAGTGCAGAGGCAGAATACCGAGGGGTGGCCAATGTTGTAGACGAATCTTGTTGGCTTCGTGATCTGCTATTGGAGCTACAATGTCCGATTAAAAAGGCAACATTGATTTATTGTGACAATGTGAGTGCGATCTACTTGTCTGACAATCCTGTTCAGCATCAACGCACTAAACACATTGAAATGGATATCTTTTCTGTCCGAGAAAATGTTGCCCGCGTTCAAGTCCGCGTTCTCCACGTCCCTTTCCGTTATCAGATAGCTGACATCTTCACCAAAGGTCTTCCGCGCGTACTTTTTGATGATTTCAGGGACAGTCTCAGCATCCGCGAACCTCCAGCTAAGACTGCGGGAGACTCTTAGAGATATTGTGTATATTAATTATAATAGATTTGTAATATATTGTAATTAATTGATATCTCTTATATTAGGTAAGGAAGATTAGTCTTCCATAATTCAAGATTAGGAATATTGTATATATTTGTATCTTTAGAATAAGATCAACGAGGGAATCATTTCCTACACAGTCCAGCGTAATACAGCGTACCAAACATGCCCCAAGGGACTATATCAAGGACTAAAATAATCCAACCCTTATACATTAAGGACCATTTTGGTAATTTTCTCTACAATTTTTTCCACAATGCCAAAAAATGGAATGTAATTAAGAAAACTAACAGAGTATTTTATTACAAATAAAAGAGATCTAATTCCTTTTTTCTTTTGTCATTGTTTACGTTTTCTCAAACTTTTCCATATGAATTAAAATTCACTTTTTCGTTGGATCGCACTTGGAATAAATACCAAGTATATTACATTTTATATTTATTATCTAAGAGTACCGTACAGCCATAACAACCCAAATCCCCCAACACCTTTTAATGATTGAGTCCTTATATAAGATATTATGCCAATTTACAACTGTTCAACTGTTACTCTTCTACATGTTTCTTATTATAGATAATACAATAAATAGTTTAATATAGATAATATATATATTATCAGTGTAAATAATTTTTACAAAAATCTGGTCATATTTATTTGTGGTAAGAATTAACACATCTTATTTTTAAGCTATCAAATCTCATATTTTTAGGAGATTTTGTTTATAGATATCTTTTAAATGATCTGATGATCTAAAAAATTGTTTATACTGACGTGCCTAAAATTTAATTTTTTTAACACTTCAGAGTGAACTTTTTTTCGAATATATGGGTCATGAGTTGGTTAACCACTTGCAAATAGAATCAAATTAAATACATTGTTAATTTTATGTACTTTATCTGACTATATTGGACAAAGAGGAGCATGCATGTTGAATGGGAAAGAAACAAATAAAATAAAATTTGATTTCATGAGTTGCTTTCTAGCCTGGCTTCTCCACTAATGTCCTTCACCTTTTTTTTTTACTATGATATATCTCTACTTTCTTGGGAACAAAAATGTGAAATCCCTCGCCATTGCGCCCATCTCTTCGGCCGAGATTGGTGCGAGAAGGTAAATCGTAGTGCTTCGGCCATTAGGTGGGAGACACATTAATGCTCATGCGAGTCATCCTCACAGAAGAAATGAACTCCCACATCATCACTGCCGAGCTGCGAACTCGATCTGTCGTCACAGGCCGAACTAATCGAAATGCGGGTGATATATCTCTACTTTCTTGACAAGACAGGAGAATTAATTTGGTCTTCAAAACAAAACAAAAGAAATAAATTAAAGAAGGACGGGAAAGTAGCTCAAGGATTTAAACTAATTATTTAGAAATAGTGGCAGAAAAGCAGGGGGAGAATTAGTTGCACACGTAGATAAATAAGAAACAAGACAAAAAAGTGAAATGTAATGTTTGCTGTAAGATATTTAAAAAAAAAAAACTTGTAGACATAAATAAAAAGGTAGCACATGTTATTGTTCAAGTTTTTGTAGTTTCTTCTTCGATTATGTCGGAAGCCAAATTTGATCACCTGTTACAATTTTGCTGATTAATTGTAGAGAATATATAAAGAGGGACTTGAGACATAACATGATGTGATGTGCCATGTCAATATCTGTTTTCTAGTCTCTTCCTTCATTCTTTCATAGCCACATACTATTCTTCTTGGTTGATAATGTTGTTTTACAAAAAGTTTTTAAAATTTGACTCGCACACTATAAAAAAAATCGTTAATGTTCGAGTGTATTTTCTTAAGAAATTCATTTGAATTTGGCTCGTCAGTAATGTTTTCGATGAATTTTCATTGAAAATCACTTACCGACTAGATGTGTCTCGAAAATTAGCGATTTGTTTTTGTAGTGACACCTAATGCTTACCGTAAATCATAAGATGAATGATTCATGTTTAACATAATTTTTTATAACCTAACTATGGCGAGTTGATATACATTCTCCTGAATTTTATCGCTTAACCAAGACAATCTCTTTGTTCTAATAAGTGGCACACTTTATTTTTTAGCGATTCGGAGAAGGCTGACACTTCTATATATTTTGAAATAGCTTAATTTTAAATTCTCATTTAAACAAGTGATAATATATAGCCAAAGAAATGTATGTAATTTTGTTTAGACAATAAATTTTTTAAAAATATGCTTAATTATTTCTTACACTATGCGATGCGCGCAGTTAAGCAGTAACACATTAGTTTGGATTTGAGGGAGTATAACTTGGTGGAAGCACCACGTATGAAGAAGTGTTTTCCCTCAAATCTTGGGCTTAAGTATTTACGTTAGTCCTTGAAAGAAATGTTCTCGGCCCAAGAAGAGATAAAGAGATGAGAAAGTTAGTAATGTTTGGATATGGGCCACTCAAATCCCAGCCCAAGAAATTTGAAATTTGTTCTTTGTTCTATCCAGTCACAACTTAATCCATTTGAGGGTTTTTTCGCACAAATGTCCCTATTTTGGGTGTTCTTTAATTTTTTCCGCTCAAATTTTTTGGACTTTAAGTTTTGTCCTTCAGCACTTTTGGTGCGGCATAATTAGCGTTTAGCTTCGACATATGTATCATAACATTTCACAAATTATGCCGAACAAGACAAAACATTCACATTCAATATAATCTGAAAAAAGTCATAACTTCATATTTCGGTCGTTACAACTAGCGTTTAGCTTCGGCATATGTATCATCACATCCACACAAGTTATGTCGGAAAATTCAAAACTTAAACACTTAACATAATCTGAAAAATACTACACAGCTTATGCCACATAACTTAATTCCTACAGAACTTGTGTCTATCTGAATATTTTCAGTAAATAAGCAACATGATTCAATTCACGAAGAGATACATTCAATTGTCATTCCCACCAAGTGCGACTCCAAAGCTGATATTCAAATATTAAAAAAACTGTACAGATTCTTTTTAGCCTTTCAAATCTAAATAGGTTGGATATCAAGTTAGGGTATGAACATAAGGAAAAGAATTTCAAGAAAGTTTTGTCTATTTAATTATGTGTACAAGTGTAATAAAATCTTAAAACATGGGTTGTCCCTCGTATAAGTATCTAACTCTTTTTTCTTTTAATTGATTGAAACCTCTAATGATTTTCTTCTTGTTTTAAAATCTTAAAAGAAGGTGAAAAACAATCAAAAAATGGAAGAGAAGTGTATAATTATGGTAAATATAGGATCCTTATTCAATTATGATTCAACATTGTACACACTATATATATTTGTATTTAATGAAAAATACTCCTCAAGAGAGATTAATACACTTTTACAAAAATAATTCTTTGTTATTTTCATATTCGTTTTATTGAGTCATCGTCGTCTCTAATACCACTTAATAGATAGAGTCAGTCTTTAAATGACTCTTAACATGTATGATATGATTATGTTCACCTTACATCAAGCATGCAGGTGCTATTTAATTTTCCAATACCTCGTACCATTAGAAATATGTACCTTTTATTTCCCATTATCTTCTTCCAGTGCGAGACAATTTATACAATCAACAGCAATAGATAAATAAGAAATTATTGTTGATCTGCATGAAATAAAAAATGAAAAAAATATGATAGGAAAATGGAAATATTATTGAATAACTGATGTTGATTAACCAACTAAATATTTATGAAACATGGACAGAATACAGCACCCTAAAAGAGTAGTGACTAAAATTAATATATAGCTTGTGACTTGTATAATACAAAGACAATAGTTTAGGTTTAACAAAAAGAATTCTATAAAATAATATTTAAATAAAGAAGCAACTTGTATGTAAATTCGCCTTATCATATTGACCTCTGGTTATCTAGAGTATTTGACTATTTGTATTAAAGATTAATGTGATAAAATTGTACAAATTAAGAGGAAAATCCAGATATATAAGTATAAGTTTGGTCAGCCACAAACCCACGTTAATTCTATGATGTTATTATGATAATTAATAGAGATACACAACAAATTATTTAAAACACAATGATAATGTACGGGAGTGACCACAATTTCTTCTCAATGCACTTTCCGTTAGAGTTCAAGTACATCGGATCTATTATTCAAGGATAATGCGAGATTGATGACGATGTCACACATCGTATTGGGCAGGGTGAATGAAATGGAGGTTTGCATCTGGAGTCTTGTGTCATAAAAAAGTATCACAAAAACTTAAAGGCAAGTTCTATAGGGTGGTGGTTAGACGGACTATATTGTATGGGGCAGAGTGTTGGCCGGTCAAGACTTCGCACACCCAAAAAATGAAAGTTGCGGAGATGAGGATGTTAATATGGATGTGTGGGCATATAAGGAGGGATAGAATTAGAAATGATGATATCCGAGACAGAGTGGGAGTGGCCTCGGTGGAGGATAAGATGTGGGAAGCGAGGTTGAGATGGTTCGGGCACGTGCAGAGAGACACAAGTGCCCCAGTGCGGAGGTATGAGATGTTGGCTATGGATCGGTACAGGAAGGACGAGAAAGTATTGGGGAGAGGTGATTAGACTGGACATGACGCAAGTGCAACTCAGGACATGGTCTTAGATAGGGGCTATGGAGGACACGTATTAAGGTAGAAGGGTAGTAGGTAGTCCAGCGCAGTCATGCCTACACTTACAAACTGATAGTTATAATATTATTATGGTAGGATAGCTTAGCCTATCATACTAGTAGGCACAGTATTGCCTCTTAGTCTCTTGTCGTTTGATTTATGATGTTATATTTTTTTTTGTTGTCTTATTTACTTGCATTATTTATTGCTTCATTTTCTCTTTCAGAATTCGCTATCATGACTTACTCACTTTGTTTGTCTTACTTTACTTAGGTTTGTGCTTTATCTTGAGCCGAGACTCTCTCGGAAACAGTCGCTTTACCTATCAAGGTAAGGTCTGCGTACACTCTACCCTCCTCAGACCCCACATTGTGGATTTCACAGGGTATGTTATTGTTATTGCACTTTCCCTCGGAGTTTAATCTACATTTTTTTGTAAATGCATTTCCATTTACTTTTATTAATTCGATTTCAGCTTCCCAATCTGTCTTCGTATTTCTTCTGTCCCATTTTATGTGGACGTGTTATACTATTTAGGGAATAAATTATTTTTTTGTTTGACTATAATTTTCTCTATCTCTTTTTAGTATTATAAATTATTAGTTATAATGACGATCATCACAACTCAAGGGGTCTAGCAAGGTGGCACTTGAACTTGAAAGGAGGTTTGTGATAGATGTCTTAGGCAAATCTCACGTCAAAATGAGAGGAGAAAGTCATGAGTCATATAAAGATGAGTTCAGAATTAAACTATATTTGAGATGTCTTTTGGGTTAAAGTCTGAGGAAACAAATCTGTGAAACTCTTAAGGCTTAGAGATGGCCTAGGAGGGAATTAGTGTTGGATATAAATATAAAATTATAAGGAAATGGGAAAGCTATAACAACAACAAGTAAATAATAAATTTAGTAATTAAACAAGTAAATGATCTTGCTGAGTCGATTGAAGTTTCAATCTTTCCTTAAGATAATATTGCCCCGTATATTCCTTTCACGGTGGTATAGAAACTTATCTCTCAAGATAAAACAACAATCAAACTAATGAGTAAAGGAAAAAACTCAAGAGTTCGCTTATGAAGAAAGATATTAGAGTGTGATTGCAAGAGAGGAAGAACAATTTTCAGTAAATTGTCAAGTACAGAGTGTCAAGTGTGTAGGGTGTGTTTTCCAAATGAGCCCAAGGCATCATTTTATAGTGTTGGAGAAGATGACCTTTCATTAGCCTAATAATGGCCTTGAATATGGAGTTACAATTCAGCCAAACAATGGCTGAATTCATAAGCAACATAATGGAGAGTTAATACTCCAAAGTCAACCCAAAAATCACCTTTAATTCACTTCCAACGTTACGAATCGCCGCAGCCACGCCGCAGTTGGCGCTACGCCACGACGCCGAGATGGTTTTTCGGCGTCGCGGTCCTTTTTCCGACTCGTTTCGACATTCACACTTCTTCCTTCATTTACCAACGTGAAACCAACGTCATTTGACCAATAACTGTCTATTACCTTACGTCAAAAACAATTCGTATACGTACCAATATCTCTTCCATTTAAGGAAATTATGATCCTTGGCACTATATGTGCACGTGTGTGGAAACAACGTTTCCTACGTGCGGGACCCCAATTATTCGATTCGTAATTAAATAGGATTTACTTTATTTCACGTTTAATAAATATTTTCAACAATTAGGCCAAAGTAGAAAATACCTTGACAAACTTAAAATATTTTTAATATAATTTTAAACATTTTATTTTAAAAAGTTCTAAAATATTTATACTCAAATTTACACCAAAACTTAATCACGTGCTTTGACTCTCATACTCTGAATTTTGGTGTATAAATTGAAACATAGAGAGCATAAAATATCACCGAGAACCCCACCATAAAGTTGTTTGAATTTCTTGGCTTATCTTTAATTAATTCCATAATTTATCTTGATGTGGTCCAAAAGGGGGAATGGATGATGTAAACAATTAAAATTGACAGGAAATTAGTAGGGTATTTGTCACTATATTAAATGAACTTAGCCATCGTCAAATGTTGAAATAAACTACTTTTTTGTCTCCCCATTATGTCAATGTTTTCATTTTGACATATCCAAAAAAAAATCACTAAAAAATAAGTAATTTATCGCTAAATAACCTAATTTTACATTTGTTTTAATAATTCATAGCTAATTTCTCGTAAATGAAGTAGTAATGGAGTTTTACTATTTAATGACAAAAGTTAACCATTGCTACTTCTTTTCTTTTTTGTGGAACACAACCCGTATCTAACATTAGTATGACTCTTATCTTTGTTTGTGGGTTGCTAGACATTCCATGTATTTCTTATGTAAATGTCACCAATATTGTCTCATTGCTCAATACGTCTTGATATATTATACATGTATCTAAGATCGTAGTATGAATGTATTTATTGCTTTAAATTTGATCTATATCGTTAGAAGTTTTGCTTAAAATAATATTTTATACAAAAATCTAAACTATCGTAAAAACAATTAATTGGTGCAGTGATACTTCATACTTCATTCTTTGAGATATTAATTCTAGTAGTATACTTCTACGGATAATTCTTAAATTAGCTTCTAGAATTTTTTATCAATTATCCGTACACTAATTTAACAATTATCAATTATCCGTAATTTAACAATTAATTCTAGTAATTCTAGTAGCATGCATCATACTTCAATAGTTTTTTTTGTAATTTATTTTAGACGCTAATTTATAAATTATCCGTACTAAGCTTCTTAAGCGATAATTTAACAATTAAATTAGTATTAGATTGTCAGTAATTGAAATTCTTGAGTCCCACCTACTATGTGCTAAACAAATATATTATTCACGTAACCTAATTTTCCTCTCTTTTTATCTTCAGAAAGAAATAATAGACCGAATAATATTAACATCATATGGATGGGGTATTAATATTCACATCTTATTATTAATAAGAGCATTATATTCATCGATCATAGCAATTTTTCACATCGAATAATTTAAAGCAGACACGAGATTACAGGGTAAGATGATTTAAGAACATTGGAATGTAAATTAAAATGTCTTTTTAGTTTAAAAATACTTTGTTGACTACGAGTGACCGATCGATGATTCGGGGGAGAAGTGGGTGAATTTTGGGAAACATCGGGACACGTGACAGATGGGCCAGCAGGTAGCTTGCTAGCCTGAAGGTAACCGGATCGTGTCCATCGCCAAACTAGACGCTTTATAGCTGGTCGAGCCATCGATGGACGATCGCCCAGCGCGAAATCGACCTCTTGGGTGACGAGTTGTATGGGCAGTGGGCCCACTAGCATATTTGGGGTGCGGAATGCGTCCGATAAATGATGGATAACATATGGGGAGATGCAGTCATCCAAAAAATTATACGAATTAGGCACGGGATAACACACTTTAGCAAACGAATATTGGGACTCATAAAAATAACATTGCGGCTAATGATGATTTTATTAGATGATAAATCAAAACATTTGTAACCACGATAATTAGACGGATAACCCAAAAACACACAAGGAGTAGAACGGACTTGAAGTTTGTTAATTGTGGTGGACGGAAATAACGGATAACATAAGCACCCAAAGACTGTAAGATGTGAAAACGAAGAAGTCTTATTATATAAAATTGAAGAGGGGATGAATACGTCAAACTTTTGATAGGAAGAGTGTTAAGAAGATATGTAGCCATTTGTAGAGCATGATGCCAAAAAGCAGGGGGTACGAAAGCATGAATCAATAACGTTCGAATAATGTTGTTAATGTATGAATTTTTCGTTCGGCTTTCTCATTTTGTGAAGACGTATGAGGACAAGAAAAATGAAAAATTGATCCCATTATTAGCACAAAATTTCGAAACACCCCATTATCATATTTTATGTCATTATCACATTGGATATTTTTAATTTCTCGTTCGAATTGGGTTCTAATGAATGCTCTAAATTTTAAGAAGGTGAAAAAAACTTGAGATTTTTTCGCTATTGAAAAAGTCCATAAAAATTAGAATAGTCATCCAAAAATATAACATAATAACGATGACCCAAAGAACTGAGAACATGATATGTTCATAGATCGCTATGAATAATATCGAATGACATTAAAGTATGAGAATTAGAGTCTACAAAGGGCAACTTAACAATTTTTTCTAAAGAACAAGATTGACAATTCGGAGTATTATGCGTACCTAGAGATGGCAGTGGATCCTGGACCCGATCCGGATCCGGTGGATCCAGATCCGTTTTATAGGATATGGATCTTCAAAATTTGGACCCGACAGATACGGATCGGACCCGGATCCGTTTCTGATAGATCGGATCTGGATCTAGATCTTGTATTTGAGATCCGTATCCGGTCCAGGTCCGACCCGTGAATTCGTTTTTTATTAAATATATCGATAACCTAGAATGTAATTTTATAAGTATTTTCTTAAAATTCTGTCGTCATCACCATTTACAATTGAAATTCTCATTCAAAGTCATTTCAAATCTCTATCAACGAACTTCAACTTTTGTAGATAGCCTTCTTAGACTAACAACAAATAACAACATACCCAGTGAAATCTCAAATCGTGGGGTATGGGGAGGGTAGAGTGTACACAGACCTTACCTTCACCTTGGTAGGTAGAGCGGTTTTTTTCCGGGAGACCCTCGGCTCAAGACAAAGCATAATCACAAACAAGACAATCAAAATAAAGCACGAGTAAAGCAAGAGTAAATAGTAAAGCAAAATAAATGGTTAGACTCGTATAAGAAATTAAAACAGTATAAAGTGCATTCGAACAAAAAAGAGCAGTAGCTAACACAACTAAATAAGCTAAACAAAATACACTAAAGAACACATATAGCATAAATCAAACTACGGTGGACTATAAAGCAATAGTGTGTCTATAAGTGTGATAGACTAATCGGACCTACATTAATAGCACTATAACTATCAAGTTGTAAGCATAAGTACGCTTGAGTAACTACTACTCTTCTATCCTTATTCGTGTCCTTCACGACCCCTTATTCTTAGACTATTTTCAACAAATCTAAATAACACTCAACTCTAAATTTTTCATGAAATTAGATTTAAAATTATACTCCCTCCGTCCCAATTAGACATCATTTGACTAGGAACAGAATTTAAGAAAGAGGAAAATACTTTTAAAATTTGTGATCCAAAACAAATCTTAAATATTTATGTTGTTGTAATTCATCTCATTAAAGATAAAAGATTTTAAATATAGAAGAGTGACCTTTTTTAGATGAACTAAAAATGAAATGATATCACATAAATTGAGACACGAAATGTATTATATTTCTTCAAACTTGTTTAACAATAGTGAATTGGTACCTTTTTAAAAATCAGTACTGGGCTATAATTAACTACAATTTAATAATGAATCGAGTTTGTCAACTAGTTAAATAGGAAAAATAGAGAAGTGACGTATCTTTTGAATTATAAGGAGTATATAATTAATATGGACAATCCGCATAAAAGCTGAAAAATATGGTCTCAGTTGGAGCGAATTGTCAAAATATACTATTTTTTCAAAATTAATTCTCATTTTATTACTAATTTTGCCACATGAATTGTCAAATGAATAATAACATATTAATTAGTATTTAATCAATATTTCACATGTCACATATATTATAGGATTGTAAATTTATAAGTTTATATGGTACATTTATTCTATTAGAAAAGTTAAAATATTTTTTTCGTTGATCATATTATTCTCGGGTCGGGTCGATGGGGCCCGGTAGATTTTTTTTATTTTTTTTAAATTGAATTTTCAATATTAATCTTTTAATTAAAAAAATTAAAAAATATGTCGGGCCCGTCAACCCGACCCGAGAATAATATGATCAATGAAAAAAATATTTTAATTTTTCTAATAGAATGAATGTACAGTATAAACTTATAAATTTATATTCTTACAATATACGTGACATGTGAAATATTAATTAAATACTAACTAATATATTATTATTCACTTGATAATTTATATGGCAAAATTAGTAATAAAATAGAAATTAATTTTAAAAGAATAGTATTCTGGGAATAATTTTTTGAAAGCGTACGATTTTTACAATTAGCTCTCCCGATTTTGGTAATAAGCTTGGAATGGTGTGTAAAATCTCAAATTATAATTGGAAACCTTATAGTAATATGGAATATAATAATATCTCACACCAAAAACTTTAATCAAAGATTCATTTAAACCATAAAACCAAACTCTCTCTTTCTCCTTCATCAATTTTCTCACTTCTTTCTCCATCCATCAATGGGGAATAAAAAAATAACAACACTTAGAGATCTCATCGGCGCCATTAAAGACAAAGCTTCACAATCCAAAGCTGCATTCATTTCAAAACCAAATAATCTCTCTCTCCACCTCGCCGTCCTACGCGCTACCACTCACGCGCCGTCATCTCGCCTCGACGACCACCATGTCTCAACCCTTCTCACCCTCGGTGACAGCTCACGCGTCACCGCTTCAACCCTAATCATCATCATAATGAGCCGTCTCCACCGCACCAGAAACTCCACCGTTGCCCTAAAATGCCTTATAATCATCCACCAAATAATCAAACGCGGACCCTTTATTCTACAAGATCAACTCTCCGTTTTTCCGGCCACCGGAGGTCATAACTACCTTAAACTCTCCGCCTTCCATGACGGCGCCTCCGCCGTCACCTGGCAAATTTCCTGCTGGATCAGATTTTACGCTAGATACATCGAAACACTCCTTTTTACGTCCCGAATTTTAGGTTATTTTTTTTGTTCTTCCTCCCGCAGTACAATTTCTATCGAGCAGCGGGTAGAATCCTTTGCAGAATTAAATACGCGATGGGATATTGTAAGTGCTCAAAGAGATAAAAAACAAGAGAAAATTTCGTCGTTCTTGAATTCTGATTTAATCAGGGACGTTGATTCGTTAGTGCAGCTGATTGAAGAAACATGCAAAGTACCTGATTCCCTCCTGTTAGAAGGGAACACTTTGTTGTACGAGGTTATTGGATTATTGGGTAATGATTATTTATCGACGGTTAATGAACTGTTAATACGACTCAGTGAGTTTAAGGAACGACTCGGTTGTTTGAGTTTCGGTGATTCGGTCGAGTTAGGGTTTATTTTTAAGAGATTAGAAGGATGTAAAGAGCGATTATCGGTTTTATTTTCGGTTAAAAAGCCATCGACCGAGTTATTATGGAACTCGGTTAACGAGTTGAGAATGAAAATTGAGGATTTGAAGGTCGAAAAAGCTGGTCCAAAGTTGTTAAAATTTGGAAAATCGAGTGAGTCCGCTCGATTTGGTAACCGAGTCATTAGATTTTCATCAGGAAGGTATGAGATGAATAATTTACCTCTTATGATTGTTGAAGGGAGAAATTGGAGAAATTAAAGTGCACTAAAAAAAGCAACTCGGTGTACTAAGCTCCCGCTATGTGCGAGATCCAGGAAGGATCGGACCACAAGTGTCTGTACGCAATTTTACCTTACATTTCTGACCTCCTGATCACATAGCATCAACTTTACCAGTTACTCCAAGTCATTTACTCGGTTCGATTTTCATCAGGAGGTATGAGATGAATAATTTACCTCTTATGATTGTTGAAGGGAGAAATTAAAGTGCAGTAAATTGGAAAAAATTTAGAGGGGAAATTTCAAAATTGGAGTTCTTTTTGGTTCAGAGTAAACTTTTTTGTTAATATGGTGGAGTTTAATTTTGTGGCAGTAACATAATATTTGTGACATATATTAAAACTGCTATATTTTTTTGTTAAATTTGATACCTATTTCAACTGACATTTTTGTACATATATGTGGTACATGTATCCCAATTTTGGAGTTGGATTGTATTCCATGTTTCTCTCTATTAATAATTTTGTTTACATCTAATTATGAAGAAATTTTCTTCAAATGCTTGTTAGTTCATTGTGTTATTAGGTCAAAATTTTGAATACGGCTATTTTATATATAATCATTTAAAAAAAAAGGCATGTGTTCCCATTTCTGAACAATTTCATATGTGTCAAGATCATTTGTCAGAAATTCATGTATTTCTGTTGACAACCGTATATGCTTGAACTTCTCCCATATGAAATTTAAGACAAAATGTTAGAAACCTAACTTCGAACACTATATGTTTGAAATTGTTCGAAGTGAGTAAACTTGTAAATTCTTTCGCACTTTAAATATGACTTAAATGGTAATTCCAAAATTGAATATATGCACACATTTCGGGTCCAATTGAATTTATATTTTGGTTCGAGCTATCTTTATGTTATAAAAAAGTTAAAACATACATGTACTTTCAGTCATTCTGAATTTGCTATTCTAAATTCTAAATTTGATGCGTGGAGAAATGATTGAACAAAATGGACCGTTGTAATGCCACTTTATTCAGAGTGTTTGAGGTTTGTCAGAGTAATATATTATTGCATGAGAATTGTTTCTACTATTGCAACAACATGATCCCCTTGTCGTTTTTACCGTTGAAGAACTGTCTCACCCAAAAGGGTACTTTTTTTTTTGTAGATATATAGAACTTTATCTAAAATTGAAACACTTCTATGCAAATTTGAATCAATTGAGGTCTAAATAAGTGCTAGATGCTAAGTGGGAATCAAAGAATTTATGGAATGTTCCAATTCAGTGACTAATTTATGTGACCGGCTAGGTATTTTTTGATTGATTTCTCTTATTCTAATCGATTTTTTTTCAAATTTTATTTAATGGATCAATTGCATTGAATACAAATTTTATAAATTTCATATTTTTCTGAATTCACTCTTCCATGTTCTCTGTATCTCCATGTACACATCTACTCTATCTCTATCTGTATATATATATATTTTATGGAATGATATGATTGGCTAATAGTAACCTCATACTGGCAACACTTGATATGATACTTCTATTGGATAATAAATTTAAGCCTTCACAAAAGTAAGCGCGAAAGAAGCGGAGCACAAAATTAATTACTATTTTCTCTATGATTAAAATATAACAGAAGCAGAGCAGATCATTAAGTATGAGTTCGGATGATTCAGTAACTTTTGCTTAAATTTTGTTTGATATTAGGAAATTTATTAAGATAAATGTAACATAAATGTGTATATTGTGTCCAACATTTTTGAATGATCTCTGACTATTTTCGGAATATGACGAACCAAAATGAGAGTATAATTGTATAAACTTGTGAAAGAGGAAGCTTCATGTCTCACGACTGAGACATTTGTAATTATAAAGCAGGTTATCAACTTGTGTATTATTTAAATTAATTTTGATTTCAAAGCAAATTAAACATTACTCCGATGCTTACCAAAAAAAAGAAAAAAGGAAACATAAGTGGTGATAAAATAATAATAAAATCAATAAATAATACTAACAACTTGATGTCTCTAGATTCCCTGCAGGTACAACTACAATTGTACGTACTTCAAATAAATAATGTCATTGTCAACTCTTGTTTTATTTTTGAAAGAAATAATCTCGTTCATTATTCTTATTAATAAAAAAAATATATATATATATAAGTTATAATAGGAGAATCTTATTCCTACTTTATCTTTAAAATCTTATTCTTTACAACTAAGATAATAATATAATTCTAATTATGGTACAAGACTAAGACTAAATATACAATATACAAAATAGGAGAATCCCGAATTCTGGAAATCCGGGTCGACGCCGCGGCCCTGTGCCCTAAGGGCCGCGGCGCTAAAGTCATCTTGCTGGGCACTATTTAACAATTTTTAATTAAAAATATTCGTTTTCTCTCTTAATATAACAAAGGAAAACCAATTTAATTAAGGGGGAAAAGATATAATTTATTTCTGTTCTAGATTGAATATTTTTATTCGTGGTGTACGTACGACCTCAGAAGTCAAAAGAAATGTTCTCAAGTTCTTCTTCTGTCTCTTTAATTATCCGATATTCGAAGAAAGTAACAACTCTTTACACAGAAGTTATCAGTTTCTCAAAATTTTACAATGTGTTCCGTACGAAGGAAAACTGATATTTTGCTATTAAATTAGAACCTCTATCAATTAATACTCGATAAATTAACAACCTCTCTAAAATAATAATTTTTCTCGATCCCGACTTGGGCCCAAAGTCTAAATTAATAATTTAGATAAATTAATAAGATAATAATTTTCCGGAAGACCCTTATATAAATTTATGGTCCCTTCAATATTATAAATTAATAATTCTATAAAATTACAAATATAACTAGGACAACTTAGTAAAATATGATTCTATTGTCGTTTGCTTCTTCTTAAAATTTGAATCTAGGTGTATTTCTGTTACAATTCTAGATTCGAGCTTAATTGCTCTTGCATGCAGCAATATGATCGGCACCATTAATGGAACAGTGAACCGATAGGAGAGAAAAGAAAGAAGAGAAGAAATGATTTTGTGGAAGCTTTTCTGATTAAAACCAAAACGTTTACAACAACCTTATTTATACTAAGAGAAGTTGCACTACTATCCTTACTACAACTATGACCACTTAGTTACAGACATAACCACTAGACAACTAAGTAACTAAAAGATAAAGAAAGAAGACTAAGTAGTAGAACTACAAAATAGAATAGAAGCAGTATCACACTTGTATACTGCTAGTATCTTCAACACGCCCCCTCAAACTAGGAGCTAAAAACAAGTTTTTAAGTCCTAGCTTGGATAATAGATAATCATGTCGACCTTGTGTGAGCCCCTTTGTAAGAGCATTTGTCGGCTGCTCCTCAGTGGGAATATAAATTGTGTGTATCAGCCCTTGTTGTATCTTCTCCCTGACGAAGTGACAGTCGATACCAATATGCTTGATCCTCTCATGAAAGACAGGATTGGCTGCGATCTGCAGAGCATATTTGCTATCATTGAACACTGGTATTGAGAGCTTAAGAGGGACGGACAATTCAGTGAATAGTCCACTGAGCCAGACCACTTCTGCAACTGTTGAGGCTAAACTCCTGTACTCAGCCTCAGCTGAACTCCTCGAGTGTGTGGGCTGCTTCTTGGATTTCCATGAGATAAGAGAAGATCCAAAGAACACCAAATAACCTGTGATGGATCTCTTTGTATTGAGACAAGAGGCCCAATCAGCATCACAATAGGCAGTGAGACTAGTTGTGTCTCCTGCTGGCATAAAAATCCCCTGACCTGGGGCTTGTTTAAGATATCTGACCACTCGATGTGCAGTCACAAGATGAGATGTCTTTGGATTTTGAAGGAACTGGCTTAAGCACTGGACAAGAAAGGAGATATCAGGTCTGGTATTTATCAAGTATAAGAGCCTCCCAATCATCCTCTGATAGCTTGATGGATCTTCCAGCAATAGATCTTTAATCTTTGATGCATCATCAGGAATATGTTGATCATAAACAGCAGATGTCAACCTGGTATTAAGCTCTATAGGAGACCTTACTGTTTTCCCAGCAGACAATCCAAGATAAGAGATCAACTCGACTGCATACTTTCTCTGATGCATTACTATCCCACTGACATTTCTAGCAAACTCAAAGCCTAGAAAATATCGCAAAGTTTCCAAGTCTTTGAGCTTGAAATTCTGTTGAAGAGCAACTTTGGTCTCCTGAATAAGATCTTCATCATTCCCAGTAATGAGAAGATCATCCACATAAATGAGCACTACCACTATTTTGTCCCCAACCTTTTTAGTTAGAAGAGAATAGTTTAAATGACTTTGAACAAATCCTGAATTCTTCAAGGCAATGATTAGTTTAATGTTCCACTGCCTTGAAGCCTGCGTCAATCCATACAATTACTTTATCATCTAATACACCCTCCCTTGTTTGTCATCAAAACCTTGTGGCATGTTCATGTAAACCTCCTTATTAAGGTCACCTTGTAAAAATGTATTGTAGACATCCATTCGATATGTTTGCCAATCTCTGGAAGCAACAACTGAAATCACTGCCCTCACAACAGGTGAGAAGGTGTCTTGGTAATCAACCCCTTCCTTTTGATTATACCCCTTGGCCTAATCTTGCTTTGAATCTCTCCACTTCACCATTTGCTTTGTATTTGATCTTATAGACCCACTTGCATTCAATGGCCTTCTTGTGTCTGGAAAGGTTAGTAACTCCCCATGTGTTATTGTCCTCCAATGCTTGCATCTCAGCCTTCATGGCATCCACTCATCTGGTGTCCTGCACTGCTGCAAAATATGAAGTTGGCTTTTGCTCAACCTCCATCTTGGCAATGTAACTTTTGTATCTTACAGTCAATCCAGCGTAATTAAGATTACTAGACATAAGATACAAGAAATCTTGTCTGCTCCCTGCACCACATGTGTGATGTATAAAGTCTTTCATCCATGTAGGCTGTTTTCTGCTCCTGTCTGATCTTCTCAATTGTGGCTCAGATTCAGGAGTGATATTATTTTCTGCTTCTGCTTGGCTGGTGGATTGAGAACCCTGGGGCCCTTTCTCAACAGTTGTAACAATATCAGTTTGCTCAGTCTGGTCTGCATCCTCAGTACTCCTAGGTAATTGTTGAAAGACATCTCCATCACCTCCATATCTACTTGTTGTGCTTCTGAATTCAGTCTACTATCAGCTTCAGGTATCTTCTTCTGTTGAAAAGGAAATATGTCTTCATAGAATGTAACATCCCTGTTCACAAAGAGAGTATTATTGAATAGATTTAACAGTCTATATCCCTTCTGCCAGGAAAAATATCCAAGCAATACTGCCTTTATGGCTTGGTGTTAAATTTGTCTGTCTGCACCAGATTTGTTGCATAGCAAAGACACCCAATAACTCTCATGTGGGACAGAACTAGAGCCTTCTTATATAGCTTTTCATTTGGTGAGATGTTTCCCAACACCACTGAAGGTAACCTGTTCATAATGTACACAATAGCCTCCACACAATCCCCCCAGAATCTAGCTGGTAAGTAGCTCTGAAACTTGATAGCCCCTGCAAGTTCTAGAATGTGTCTATGTCTTCTTTCAACTAATCCATTCTGCTGAGGACTATAGGGACAAGATCTTTGATGGACAATTCCCAACTTTGCAAATAAATCTCTACATGTACTGTTAATGAATTTTGATCCATTATCAGATCTAATAGACTTAACATGTGCTCTATATTATGTCTTAATCATCAAACATAAGTCTTTAAGCATAGTAGTGACATCTGACTTAATATACAAAAGAAATATCCATGTCCATCTAGTAAATCATCAACTACAATTAGAAAGTAACTCATTCCAATGTAGGTGGGGACCTTGTATGGTCCCCTGTTAGCGATTTTTCACACGCTTAACGCAAGTGTACGTATCGGGATAAGTAATATAGTATAGGTAAGACCGAATATCGTCCTCAGGGACTGGTGTTCAATTACCAAGCATCTATTCTATGTTATCTATTTGGTTGTCGATAGTGTGTTGTTGTTTTTATCTATAAACTACTGAACAATTGTAAAAGTTAACTAAATTACGTTACTTAAATCAGATATGGTGGAAATAGGGCTTCCAATCTCCTCAACTATCCACTCGCCTTAATCCTTAATGCAACAATAAATGTTCTTCTTCTATGTTAAGATAGCAGGTTAACTAGACCGTTTTATATTCTGGTTAAGATATATAAACACTCAACCCCGGTGCAGAAATCTTCTATATTTCTATGACAGATTTTACCACATAGGAGGATTAAGAACAATAACCTATAAAACTACATAAGTATCGGGGTACTTTCGTCCACGATTTTAACCTATGTTTATTCAACTATAATATATTCAAATCTCCCCTTTCGGATTTCGATTCGAAATCATATAAGTGAGATAACTAGTGATAAGTTAATTACCAAGCAATCAAAACAACTATTGAATAAATCTTAACTATATGAAGAAGAAACCAAATTAATGCATTAAGTCATAAAGACGAGGTTCAAGCGATTCGAAAGAAAAGCCCTAAATAAAGTTTAGCTCCTAGCCATAGACATGATAAGAACCAAAAGTTTATCCAACATAAACTGAAAGTAAATAAAGTAAAGAAAGAAAAATATTTAAGAACAAGTCTCTAATCTTGAAGCCTCCAAGAACTAAGTTATGATGTGAATAGAGGAGTGAGGAACCTTTTAAAAAATCTGCCCAAAGGACTTTTTATAGATCCCAAAAACGTGTGCAACTTTTCCTTCTTGGCCTTGGCCCATTTGGATTCGGATCTGGCAATTTTTCACGCCTTGGCGCCACGGCGCCGCGGCGCCGAAACTCCTGCAGCTTCTCAGTACATTGAGCGTCGTGGCCCTGCAGTCTCTGATGGATTGGCGCCACGACGCCGCCCTGTTCTCGTCCGGGATGCCAACTTTCGTCTCTTTTGGCTCGGAAACCTCCTCTTCTGCCCTTTTTTTGCTTCTTTTCTCCACGTTACCTTTTTAAACCACTGTGTGACTCAAAAGAAAAAAAACTATTCTAACACGATACATATTTGGACAAAAACGGATAAAATACTAACTAAAAATGACTCAAAATGTGTATATAAAATATGCCTAACATCCCCAAACATCAAGATGTAACAAATCAAATGGAAATGCAGTCATACTATTGCTAGCTGGGAAGGGTACTCTGGTTTGTCTTGCCATAGGGCGTACATCACAATGTGGGATTGTGAATCTAGATTTATTATTGAAAGCATTTATTTTCCTAAGGACACTCATAGGTGCATGTCCTAGTTTTTTATGCCATAAAGCAACCTTTAATTCTTTTGCACTGATCTTTGTCATGTGTGTCTGTGCTTTTATCAATATGTTCTGCTTCCCTGTAGACTCCAGCACATACATACCATCCACCTCTCTACCAATCTCCTTCACCTTCCCAGTGAAGAGATCATGTAGTACAAAGAAATCAGGGAAAATCTTGCACTACAATTCAATTCCTTAGTTAAATTTGACACTGAAAGTAAATTAAACTGAAAACTTGGCACACAAATCACATGTTTTATGAGTTCACCTCCTGTCAATCTACACTTCCCAGTTTGTGAGATTGAAGTAATGCCTCCATTAGGCAACTGCACATGTCCTGGATTTTCTGACAAATCAGGTGTTTCAATCATATGTCTATCTTTAACCATATGGTTAGTAGCTCCTGAATCTACTATCCAAGGACTACTATTGTTGCCTTCACTATGAGCACACTTACCTGCCATATGCACTTTAGTTGCAATGGCATGGTCTGTGCCTGTCCCCCTTTCCTGAGTCATTACAGTCATCATCTTTTGCAATTTGTCTGGTGTGTAGGTTCTTATCATGTGTAGAAGTTGCTCCTGTTGGTATGTATACAGTTGATGATTGTTGCCTTCATAGTACTTCTGATTGATCTCACATCTGCATATCCACCTTGAACCTGTATTCTATAACCCTGCATATTCTGCTGAATTGATCCAACATTCCCTTCCAGTTGTGGAGCCATAACTGCATTGACCTTTTTCTTTTCCTTAGAATCTGAAGGATATCCTATGATTTTGTAACACTTCTCCATAATGTGTCCCCGCTTCTTGCAGTAGTCACAGTACATCAGCTTGTATCATCCTTCCATATAGTGCCCCTTCATGCGACAGTGATCACAGAAAACATATGCATTATACTTTTTATGGTTGTTAAATGAAGCTTTGCTTGTCAATGCCATACTCTCGACATAATTTTCCAGAGAAGAAATGTGTTTTTGACTCTCATCCTGTGCTATCATGGCATAGGCCTGATTCACAATAGGTGTGGGTGACATCAACAAGATGTGACTCCTAGCTTGATTATAATCATCATTCAATCCCATGAGGAACTCCAATAATCTCTGATTCCCCATATGTGCTATGTATTCTCTGGGATTCGAGCATTCACATGTAGATAGTGGTATAATTGAGTCTATTTCGTCCCATAGATCTTTCATTATGGAGTAATACTGAGCAACTGGTGATGCTCCTTGATTTAACATCGACAACTCCTTCTTTAGTTGATATACTCGAGAGAGATTGATTTTATCAAACATCTCCTTCAAATCCTTCCAAACAGCAGCTGCACTGGACCTATATAGGATTCCACTGAGGAGATTCTTATCAACATTTCTCATTATCCATGACATAACCAAGGCATTACATCTATCTCATTGCTTTATGTGTATAGGTCCGTATGTATTACGCTTCACAGAACCATCGATAAATCCAATTTTATTCTTCGTCAATGATGTCAACTGCATGGCTCTACTCCACAATGTGTAATTTTCCATTCCAATTAGCTTAATATCAACTTGTATTGCACCTATTGTGTTTGAGGCACTCATGAATAAGGGATGATTGTGATCGACACGTCAATTGGAATTGCATTTCCTCTAACATCGTAGATGTGCATCGTTGTCAGATTTTCCATAGTTTTCCAATTAACAGAACAAACAAGGGAACCACACACTAGCAGAGATTTCCAATTAACACAACAAACAAGGGAACCACACACTAGCAGAGATTCCTAAATCGAAATCGTAAATTGCAAAATAGATCGATCAAATAGTAGATCGATAGATTGATCACAACAAGTCGAGACTAGAATTACTTAAGAAACAAACACAAATGTAGTATAGATCGACCGAATAGCAGATCGAACATCACCAGTAAAAAAAAATTGTAAAATGCAAATCGCCAAACCTTCGTGAATCAAATCTCTCAACTGTTGTATCTCAACAGATTACTGATCGATTCAACTTCTGTGGCTTTGATACCATGTTACAATTCTAGATTTAAGCTCAATTGCTCTTGCATGCAGTAATATGATCGGCACCATCAATGGAACAGTGAACCGATAGGAGAGAAAAGGAAGAAGAGAAGAAAGGATTTTGTGGGAGCTTATCTGATTAAAATCAAAACGTTTACAACAGCCTTATTTATACTAAGAGACTTTGCACTACCAACCTTACTACAACTATGACCACTTAGTTACAGACATAACCACTAGACAACTAAGTAACTAAAAGATAAAGAAAGAAGACTAAGTAGTAGAACTACAAAATAGAATAGAAGCAGTATCACACTTGTATACTGCTAGTATCTTCAATCTATAACTTTCCTTACTGTATCTAAATGATCCGGTGTTGTGTTCTCATACTGCAACAAAAATTGCGAAGAGTTGTTGCCTCTATGAGTGATTCCTTCCGCGTAATTGGTTGCAAAGACATTGTATCATCTTCAGTTTCATCCTCAATAGGATTTTCAACAACACTAGCTACAATTTCTTCTAAACTTTGGACCTCTGAACATGTATCATTTTCATCCGGGTAATCCAATAGGTGATTGACATCCATTTATTTGCGGTACCTAAGGCCATTAATCATCGTATCAAGTTCATGAATGTCTTATTCAGTAGTTCTTTCATTTAAATTTCTTGAAGCTACTTCATCCTGCGAACGAATTTTACAGTGTTGAAAACAATTTGATATTGTCTCTTGCTGAACATTTATCGTCCAAGCTGAGATTGCAAGATTGATGACATCTAAAATATTAATCTTTTCTGGATCAGATTCTCCACACTCATAGTCCTCTAATACCATACGGTAAAATCTCATGTGGTAGTGCATCGTGAAAGTTTTTATTACCCCTGCATCACATGGTTGGATTTTTGATGTCATGTTGGGTGACAAAAAATACAACTCAACATTATGTATCCCTTCAATATTTTTTGAATGGGCTGGACAATTATCTACGGCTAACAAAATTCTTCTACCATGCATTTTCTGGTCCAACCAACGAATATATTCATCAAAGAGCACACTCGTCATCCATGCTCGCGTGTTGGAACTATATTGAAAATTCAAGCTGTTCATGTTGACATTTTTGAAGCAACGTGACTTTGCGTACTTTTGAATAACCCATAAAGGAATTTTTTCAGAGTCATTCTCATTACAACAAATAACAATTGTAAGTCTTTCTTTGCTTTGTTTTCTTCCTTCAAGTTGTTTCGTTGCAAGAGAATGATCAGCTTGTAACCTGTAAAACAAACCAGTTTCATCCATATTAAAAACATCCTTCATAGGATAATGGTTTATTTTTTCCCTTATAGCCACCAATTTATTCTCCATGTCCTCTATGTCAACAGAACCACTCTTTCCAAAGCGACGAAATGACTTGATACCATGTCTTAGCTTGAACTTTTCAAGCCAACCTTGAGAAAATTTGTACGACTCAGGAGGTTGTTGAGGGTACAAAAATTTCATCGTATCTTTTTCCTTCTCCAAAATTAGCTCTCCGGACATGTTTACACGTTCTTGGTATTGGAGAAACCACTCATAAAGAACCTTCTCCATCTCTGGATATTTTGCAGGTTTGTGTCGCTTGGTATCCCCTTCTTTTTCTAAGTTAGCCGAAAGGTACTCAGATAATCGCTTGAGTGTGTTCGATATTGTATCTTGACTAACTTTCAAATGAAAATTTTCATCAATCCACTGTTGCAAATCTTTTTGAGTGCATGTGGGTGATCTCTCTTATACTCACATAGTGTTTTACATATTTGATCTGTCATGGTTGATTTTGGACACCTTTTAGATGTGAAGTCATGGTTGGTTGGCTTTGATTTGGATTGACTAATTAGAAATGTTTGATGTTGTTTATATAGTGGTTGATTTTTTACCATACATGAACTTGCATTAAGTTTTAATTAGTACTGCGTACTACAATGAACTTTGTTTTTTAGGGGGATATATTATATTTAATTAGTCACATTGTACATGAACATCATACAATTAGTCAATACAATATATATGTTTTATTCATGAAGAATAATGTAGGTTCGTTGAATCGGAAAAAATCTCTTTAAATTAATAAATTATTAATTTATCGATTAATTAATACCTCTTTAAATTAATAAAATTACGTGATCCCGACATTATTAATTTATAGAGATTTTACTATATACATTATATATCTATATGGTCCAATTGCTCAAAGAAAATCTTGAATTTCTTATAGATATAAATGTCCATAAAAAGATAATATTCATGGGCTGGGCCAGAGCCTGGACATTTTTAGCCCTGAATTTGAAATGGGAAAATATTCTCCCTCCGGTAAAAGAATGTATATATCCAACGCAAAAAGCTAATATATATATATATATATATATATATGTATGTGTGCGCGTGTGTTATAATCTTTTGAACACACACATATATATATATATAGTTCTATCTACGTATATATTGCATATTGTATACTATATGTTATTGTAGAGTATAATTGATTGGCACGGAGAGTAATATATTCATATATTAGGTATATTGTAATATTATATACTATATATATACACAAAAGGTATTATAATATAATATAGTATATATAATTTATAAACTTAAATATACTAAGTTCTACTATTATATCCACAGACCACAAGTATATTGTTATCATGCTTTCGGTTAAATTTATCAATTCGAATATACCATATATGTTTTTAGGTATATTTTCATGTACTTTTGAAAGAAAGAGAAAGTAAAAAGTGAATATGTATTGATGGTAGTAACTCGTAAAATTAAATATACTGATATTTTAAAAGTAAAAAGTTGTATTTTGCAACTAAAAAGTTAAAATTTTAAATAAGTTGTAGTTATGTAATTTTTTAAAAGTAGTTGTAATTTTTTTATTACCATTTAAAACAATCATATTTGTGTGATATTCCCTTTGATTTCTTCTTCTTTTTCTTTTGTAGTAATGAGATAAAACTTGTAATCGGCCTCGCGAAAAGGGAGACATATTAGGCTCAACAAACTAATGAGTGAGCCTGAAGCAATATTAATCGCTCGATAGATTGAATTAAGAGAGCCACACAAAATATTAGAGTTAGAACATAAAGAGAGAAAGTGATTGTAAAACGAGTTCATCAAAATTGATTCTGATATCATGTAAAAGAATTTTAGCATCAAATTCAAAATCTTAATGCAGCATAGAAAGTAGCTCAATGACCAATGAGAGGCAAATCCTCTAACATCTTCGTCCTTTATTTTTTATGTGGCTTCATAATCTTATTTAACTTTCTCTTTATATAATTCAATGATATGGTATTAAGTACACACTTAGTATCATGTGATGGGTCACTTTTACTTGCTAATTTCTTTATGGTATTAAGTGCACAATTAGTTTAAATAGAGATAAAATCAAAATTTAAAATTTCTATGTCACGACTCAATTATGACACTTACACCGCAATAGGATACCTGACGAGCTTCTACCCATGAGGCGAACCCTCTAAACTAAGCATGCGAATAATGAAAAGATAAAGAAGAATACTCAAAGTCTCATAATATAAGTTAAGTGCGTAGGCGAAATACAAATGGTGAGACTGCCCATAAATCCATAAAATATCTAAGTCATGGAACTACTAGTGTGAATACAAAAGTACGAGACGCATCTCGAAATACTACTAAGTCAACTAAAGAAGAAGAGGCCGCCATGATCTAATGGTAGCTCACCTCGACTGAACTGGACTGAAGAAAATTGAAATAATCAGGTATCGGCTACCTGATAGTCATTAACCACACCTGCACACATACAAACATCAACAAGCGTGAGTCTAAAAGACTCAAAAAAATCATCGACACACTCTCAGTTTACCCCTGGGATTTTTTAGAAATCCTTAATAATGCATAAAAACAATTACACAATACAAGTATACTAAATATATATAGATACTGAAGCTGAAGCTGAAGCTGAAATCGTGAAGCATAAACAAGCAACACATGAAATATACTAAATCTAAATCTATGCTCACGGGACACGGTACATACTTGTTCATGTCTTACTCCGTCTTTCGGAATGAGCATTATTTACCCACATCTTATTCGGGACACTTATAACTATGACATCTACCTAACCCAATGGGGCCTGACGGAGTATGCCTCTTTGAAAATATAATAAAGCGGAATAATGTCTAATCAATACCACGTCAAGACTTTACATCTATACCAAGTATCTATTTAGGCGAAATTACGCTAAAGGACTCATACAATCATTACTCTAGACACTTGAAAAAGTATCCAATTTAGATTATACTTGTCCACTCACACGAACTAAATGGTTTAGATGCATACATACAACACAAAACCATATGCATTTTATGAAAAGCAAGTAAACAAAGAGTTTAAGTCTCACTTGCCTTATAGCATGTATGCAAACCTCTCTTGAAACGTCAATATATCTTCAATGATATCAATAACCTCAATCTATTCAAAATATAAATAACGGGTCCAAATTAATCTAGAGAAACTAATCCCAAAATTTTAGGACACCTCAGGATTAAAGTAAACTCTTGATCAACTCAAACCCGTCCCTAAAGCATTCTCAATTTATCACTGTGGGTAGTGACCATCACATTCCAATACAGAGGTATGGTATCACTTACACCCAACACCTCACCCACCCTTCTCCCTAAATAACGTCTTATATGCCCCTAACATTATTAAAAACCTTATATATTTCCGACAATTTGCTCGTAGCAATTCCGTTTCTGTTGATTTTGACCATTTTGGTTTTGCTGTGAAGGATCTTCATACGGGGACACCTCTCATGAGATGCAATAGCACAGGGGATCTATATCATTTTCCATCTACCTCCGCTGCCAGTTCATGCTCTCCTATATCTCTTGCTGCTATATCTCCGTCAACTTGGCATAATAGGCTTGGATACCCCGGAGTCCCTGTTTTTAATTTTCTTAGAAGCAATAATTTTATTCATTGTAATGGAAAACTTGCTCAAATTTGTATTTCTTGGCAATTAGGCAAACATGTTCGTATCCCATTTAAATCATATCTTTCTGCTACGTTTGCTCCATTTGGTATCATTCATGCTGACTTATGGACATCTCCCATTACTAGCCCTATCAGTCATATTATCTCGTTTTTTTGGATGACTACTCTCACTTTATCTGAATTTATCATATTAAATTTAAATCAGAAGTCTTTGCCAAATTTCTTGAGTTTCGTATTTTCATCCGAACGCAATTTGAAAAAACCATTAAATCTTTTCAATGTGATAATGGTCGTGAATCTAATAATTCCATGTTTCACAAATTTTGTAAAAATAATGGCATGGTGTTTCATTTTTCGTGTCCCTACACCTTCCCTAAAATGGTAAAGCCGAACGAATCATCCGCACTATAAATAATATGGTTCGCACGTTTTTGTTTCATGCTTCTTTACCTCCCGCGTTTTGTGTCTATGCTGTTAAAATGGTAGAATACATCCTTAATATTTTACCCACCAGTACACTTCATAACATGATCCCAACCGAAATATTATACCGCTAAATCCCTTCCTATGACCATCTAATTTGGATTTTCGATTGCCTGTGTTATACCAATCTCGCGCCTACCGCCCCTCATAAGTTAGCACCTCGAACCTCTCCATGTAAGTTTCCCACCTAATCATAGGGACTATTTGTGCTATGACTTGTCCACTCGTAAAATTCATGTGTCTCGTCATGTCACATTTGATGAGACAGTTTTTCCATTTGCAAACATCCAAAAATTTCGCAACACGGACTACACCTTTCTTGATGAGACTGATCTATCCCCTGTTATTCTTCACGAAACCAAAGCACTGCCACCACAGTCCCACCGTCGCCGCCGCCGGATTCTTAGGTTACAGAATTTACTTTGATACCATGTAAATAATGAATTTTGTGCCTAACTCAACCACAAAAGCTAGCTTGTAGGATGAGGATTGTCCATATCCGATGTGGGACTCTTAACACTTCCCCGCACGCCCAGACCTCGTTAACTGGAGCGTAGACAATATAATTTGGGGGCCCAACATCGGTGAACAAAGACATCGGTGAACAAAGAATTGAAATAAGTCTGACTCTGATACCATGTAGAAGTGTATTAATCTCTCTTGTGGAGTTTTTTTCATTAATACAAATATATATAGCTGTACAATATTAAATCCTTGTCTAATAAGGATTCAAATCATACCATAATTATACAATACAAAATATGGTAAATTATGTAACCTATTATGTAACCTATACCCATGCTACTAGAAAACCATCACGGGCGTCCTCCGGGGCATAGTCCAGTGGTAAAGCCTGGGCGCTATAAGGCGCTCTGGCATGGACAGCGTAGGTTCGAATTCCCGCAGTCTGCATGTTGGGGAATTTGACCTTGTCTCATTGATCAGTTGTATGCTCCCAGAAACTAGTCACTGAAGCACATCCCGTGATTTACTAGTGATGTTATTGAAGGAGGGTGTTATCACCTTGAGTACGTCTGGGTAATACCAGTGAAGTAGTCAGACGCAAGCCTGAAAACCTCGATTATCGAAAAAAAAAAAAAAAAAGAGAAAACCATCACGGCTGGTCGAGAATTTCTATCTTTTACATGAATGATTCATTTTCAAGATGCAAAAGTACATACCATCAGTCAACTTCATTAATAATTTATACATATGTTGCTTTACTTTTGTGTAGGAAAGAAAATTACAACTATAGCTAGCTTAATTAACCTGAAATATTATCGGTGCACAAAATTTCAAGATAAAAATATCCAATATTCTTGTTATCGTTTTTCGTCATCATTAATACTCAAAATTCATGGCTATTTTTATGAACTGAGTGTGGTACATCGTCTCTGAAAGAAATAATCTCTTGATTATTCTTATTAATGAAAAACATATATATACAAGTTACAAGGAATATCTTTTTTCTATTCTACCTAGGAATCTCTATTCTATAAGAATACTAACTTTACAATTATGATAATATTACACTACTAATTAAGATACAAATCTAAATCTAATATTCACTAAATATACAAAGGAAAGAAAAAAGGTCCCACATGAGAGACTCTCGGCTGGGTTGCACTACTGAATTGGGCTATGACCCAATATACTTGAACAGTCCCATTTCCGTACACGCATAGAAGCCTTCTCCGCCTGCATTTTGAACAAAATAATTTTTACTATTAAATCACGTAAAAAATAACTATAAGTAACTATTTAAAAAACAAGATGAGATTTGTAACATGAAAAATAAGTAAGTTACCAACTACAATAAATATAAATACACGAATAATGTAAAATAATAAATTTACTCTGTCCATGTTAACTCCATATATCTCTTATCATACTCTTATTTGTTCCAAATTAATTATTAAACTTAAGCTATCGCATTTCTGTCGCGAGGTAAGTACTCTGTAAGTACTCTTTCATTCTTAATTAGCGATCTCGAATTTAAACTCTGGGATTTGAGTTGTCCTTGGTACAAAATATTTTACCCTCAGCCTCCACCAAAAGTGAAACTTTTCCCATGCGAATTCAAGTTAGTCAGACCCGAAATGAATAAAAAAGAAAAAGCGTACTACTATATCCTATCGCTTGAAGAATTGAACATCAAATTCAAATTAAGTCAGCTAAGTGGAGCTTTTTGAATATAAAATATGTTACCTCTTTATTCCAATCACATCTGATTATATTGGGATATCAATCCTTCAAAAATTTCAAATATTTTAGAACGAATTTGTACATAAAATTAAATATGAGGAACGTACCATGACACCATAGTGGAAACCCCATCCCATAATACAGCCAAGAGGGACACCAAGTAAATAATAGCAGCCCAAATTTATGTATGCAACATATGCTTGCCATCCAGACCCAACAGCAACCCCTGTAGATATCCAAATATTAATTGAAAAAAAAAGTAAAATCAAGAAATAGACTTTAAAATTGTTAACAAATTCGCAATTTAGAGTGATCAGTGAATTCTGAATGAGTATGATTATTTATGTATACATTTTAGTTTTTTTCTTCATATATATAATTCGAGCTAAAACTAAAGAGTTAAGTCAAACTTGCATAATATAGTCTTAAATCACTGAATATTGTCAAAGACGAATCTACATAGTGTTGGTTAAGGGTTCACATAAACATAATAACTTTTAAATCCTAGTTATTATTGTACGTATTAATTTGAGGTCGTTACAAGAACCTATAAATTTCAAATTCTAAATCTCCTCTATATATTATACATGTATGTAAATGTTACGCAACAAACAAAGATAAAGCCAGAATCTAGAGTCAGTAGGATTGGTCTTATTCATGTATTTTAATCGAGCTCGCATAACATAGTCCATCTTTAACCACACGTTTAATTAACCTAATTTTAAAATGAACAAAAAATAACAAGAAAACAGTAGCAATTTTTAATAAATTTACCTGAGAGAATGGGGTGAACACTGTTGAGGAGAACAGTGAAGGCCAAGAGAATATATAGTTTATGAACAGCTTCAAGAACAGGTTGGCTAGTGGAGAAAATAAGAGCAAGTTCATTGTGGAAAAATATGATCAAAATCCAGAAGAATAAACCAATCACTATTGATTGTGTCACTGCTACTAATGTTGCGAATTTGGCCTCTTTACCATTTCCAGATCCCAACTCATGTGCTACCCTTACTCTGCATCAACGGATTCAATCGAATTCAGTATTTTCAATATGAAATATATAAATATATGTGAGAAAAATCATGCACTAAATTCAAGAAGAAAAAACATAGAAATTTTGATGTTGAACCAATAATTTCCAAGATATAGTGGATTCAATAGTAAAGAAATTAAAGATTGAATTCGTCAAATTGGAACTAGAGTTTCGTTTCAACATACGATGTACAACCTTTAAACAGATGATTGGATCTTATTGTGAAAATCACTCCTGAAACTCAATTAATTACCTCAGTCGTGGAGAGCAGAGGCGTCAGGGGAGAGCCAGAATTTGAAACTTACGGGTTTAGGATAATTCTAGTCCTATAAAGTTACTAGGTTCTAAATTAATTATTTGTACATATTTCGCCGAACCCGTAATTGAAGCACTAGTTCCTTCGGCTAGAGAGAAGATTAAAATTAAAAAGGATAATCGAACGTTAAAAAGATGAAAATAGTTTGACGGGTAAGGCTAGTAATTTACTTTATTTCCCAGTTTACTAATTTTGCAAATTATGACGGTTACCATAGCTACATTTTAAATATAATTTGATAGTGTAAAGATTCTTTATCTTTAATATATAAAATCTTTTTACTTAATTAGGAATGTGTACAATAATAACAATAACATACTAGTGAAATCGCATAATATGAGGTCCGGAGAGGATAGAAAATGTACACAAACCTCACCTCCACCTTAGTAGGTAGAGGGGCTTGTTAAAAATCATGTGTAGTTTGGACAAAATCTTTTTCAACTACGTACTATAAGATGTTGTGGACCTTGTCTTGATAACATGTGATTCAATCATATTTATACTTTTTCCCATTTTGAAACTGTTAGATTATGTCAGATGCCAAATTTCTGGTAAACTTGTTTGGATTCATACTGATATTTGGACTATGTACGTCCATTGCCTAACAGTCGATGATTGGCCCTGTCAGCTATACTCTTTAAGTGAAACGAATACTATTTTTACACTTTTTTTTTTGTTATTTTCAATCGTCTATATTGAGTATTTTCTTGATATAGAATTTGTGATGGATTTTTTTTGTTATCGGATTTTTACACCCAACGCTCGGTACCCATTTTGGTGCATGACTAATTCCATCTCATGTTGTGTGATGTTCATTAAAAGGGAATCTTAGCATGGGCGAAGCTAGTACTTCAATTACGAGCTAGACCGTTTTCAATAGCTTCGATCTCAACTCTGTATTTATAATTTTAAAAAATCATTGAATAATATAAATTATTAATTTAAAACTCAATAACTTTAAAGGACTAGAATTCTGAACTCATGCATTAGCTTCAACTCCTAGTTTCAATATTCAATCTTATCTACGGAGAGAAGAGCTTATCGATTCTGAACTTGTCAGTGAACTCATAGTCATCATAGTTACTGTTTCGCAACTATATACGTAACTATTTATACATATTTACTGAGTTTTCTAATATAAGTGTAAGATCTAAATAAAAGTTAATTATTGGGTTTGTTAGCGAATATTCTTCAAATATTCGCAGTATATATTGTATTTATTAGTATCATGTATTTAAGGTAACTTAGGATTCTTACTGTATTAAGAATCACCTTTGTACAATTATATATATTGTGATTAATGAAAGAAATCCCTAAGGAAAATTATTCCAACATCTTACATGGTATCAATAGCCTAACATCCCAAAACCCCTAGAAATTCCCCTCCCCTCCCCTCTCGGCTGTCGCCAATCCCCCCACCGCGATGCCTTCTCTTTCGGAATTTCTAACCTGTGGCTATCATGTCTCCTCCCACCTCTCCTAAATCTAACGGTTCTACCTCTGGCATAGATGACACCCCACTCCCCTCCACTAAGTCATCTTTTCATCCGGCTTTTGCTGTCACAAACATCAAGAATTTAGTCCCTATTATTCTTGATCAAGAAGACTGTCAATATTCTATGTGGGTGGAACAATTTTATATTCATGCTTGTGCGTACAACGTGCTCGACCATATTGATGCGCCAATCCCTTGCCCCTCTGACATTGATGATTCAACATGGCGTCGTCTTGACGCTATCGTCAAACAATGGATCTATGGTACCATCTCTAAGGACTTGCTGTGCACTATCCTGAAAACAAGTGCTTCGGCACGCGAACTTTGGGTACGCTTGGAGGAAATTTTTCAGGATAACAAAAATACCAGAGAGGTGTATTTAGAGGAGCAGTTCAACAACACCCGCCTTGAAAATTTTAACAACATGACCGAATCATCGCAGCGAAATTTATTGTGACCAACTCTCTCGTCAGCATCTATTTCTGAGACTAAGATGGTACTACAACTTGTTGCAGGATTACCAAAGGGGGAATATGATACTCTTGCAGCAATAATTCAACAGGCTGATCCACTTTCATCTTTCAACAAGGCACGTTCTCAATTGTTGTTGGAAGAAACACGACGTGCTAAACAGGATGAACACAATAAAAAAGCATTAGCCGTTGAAAATTTACAGTCACCGACCACTGCTCCACCACCGCTGGACCATCAGTAACAGCAGAACCGCTGTGGAGGCAGAGGCAACAGAGGTCGCGGACAAGGAAACACGGGAAATGGTCGAGGCAAAGGAAAAACACAAGAAGAAGCGATGCGCCATCGCCTCGGCGGTGGCGAATACCCAGAACAAAGCGATGGCGAATGTCCAAAGAATGGTGGCGACCCAATCCAACAAATTGGGCTCAGTTTCAGCAGTAGTGGCGGCCCAGTATCCTCGGTCCAGCACTGAGCTCATATGATGCGATTCAGCTTTCTTTAGCCCGATGATGCTGACCCGATTTGGGCGGCCAAGCTTTCAACACACTCACTCTGCAATCGCCTGACAATAATTGGTATATGGACTCCGGAGCAACATCATACCTGACCAACTCTTCAGGTAATTTCTCCCAACTGTTTCAGTTAAAGTATCCTCAATACATTACTGTTGGCAATGGTCACCGCATTTCAATTACAGGTTATGACAATACACAAATCAAAAATCCTCATCCACCCTTCTCACTTAACCATGTCCTCTACGCTCCTCAAATTATTAAAAAGTTGATAATTGTTAAGAAATTCACTCGTAATAATTGGGTGTCTGTAGATTTTGACCCTTTTGGTTTCTCTGTGAAAGATCTCAATACAGGGATAATTCTTACTCGATGCAATAGTGTGGGAGACCTCTATCCCTTCACAAACTCTTCCGCTGTCAGAACTCAACAACCAGTCTCCCTTGCTGCATTATCTCCATCCACCTGGCACAATAAGCTTGGGCATCCAGGAGATCATGTTTTTTTCTTTTCTTAGAAACAATCAGCGTATTAAATGTAATAATGGAAAACTTGTCCAACATTATTTTTCTTGCCCGCTTGGCAAGCATAATCGTCTTCCTTTCATGTCTTCAATGAATATTACAGTTTCACCATTTGACATTGTTCATGCTGACTTGTGGACCTCTCATGTTGTTAGCTCTCTAGGTCATAAATTCCATCTTGTGCTATTGGATGATTTCTCACATTTTGTATGGATTTATCCTCTAAAATTCAAATTTGAAGTTTTTGTTAAATTTCTTGAGTTTCACAGATTTATTAAAATTCAGTTTGAAAAATCCATCAAATCATTTTAATGTGATAACGGACGTGAATTTAATAATTCGGCTTTCCATAATTTTTGTTCCCAACAAGGCATGGTGTTCCGCTTCTCTTGTCCTCACACCTCACCTCAAAATGGTAAAGTTGAACGAATTATTCGTACTATTAATAACATGGTCCGTACCCTCCTATTTCATGCATGTCTGTCATCATCTTTCTTGGTCTATGCTGTCAAAATAGTAGAATACCTTCTAAATATTTTACCTACTAACACATTACAAAACAAGACCCCCATAGACATTCTATATCGTATAACTCCTTATTATGACCACCTACGGATCTTCGATTGTCTGTGATATCCCAATCTTACCTCCACCACCCCTCATAAGTTGGCTCATCGAACTACACCTTGTGTATTCCTCGGTTTCCCACCCAACCATAGGGGTTATCTGTGCTATGACTTGTCCACTCGTAAAATTCTCATCTCTCATCACGTCACGTTCAATGAGATGATATTTTTGTTTTCAAACCCTCAGAAATACCGGAAACCAGACTACTCATTTCTTGATGAACCAGTCATATCCCCAACCATTCTAAGTCAGCTTACTCAAATTTCGACTTCAGAACCGCGGTCCACACTGGATGCACCGCGGTGCCATTCTTCCAGTGAGCCCCCTCTTCTTGCAGAACTTTTAGCACCACGCTCCCTCGATGATGCACCGTGGTGCCTGCCTTCCAGTGAGCCCTTTCTTCCTACAGAACTTTTAGCACCGCGGTCCCTCGAGGATGCACCGTGGTGCCCCTCTTCCAGTGAGTTCACTGCTCCTCCCTCGCCTTCAGCACCGTGGTGCCCCTCTTCCAGTGAGTTCACTGCTCCTCCCTCGCCTTCAGCACCGCGGTCCCCTGAGGATGCACCGCGGTGCCACCTTTCCAGTGAACTAACCTCTGAACCTGTCACTTCAACAATGCCACCACCCAATGTCCCTAGTCACCAAATGGAAACTCGTGCAAACACGGGATTTTCAAACCTAAAGTCCAATTTAACCTGTCTGTCCAAACCATTTCTCAACTCTCAAAGAATCCCAAATTGGCCAAACTTGACCCAAATTGGAATGCAGCCATGTCTGAGGAATATAATGCTTTAACTAAGCAGCATACTTGGGATCTTGTCCCTAGACCAGAGGGGGTGAATGTGATCAGATGTTTGTGGCTTTTTCGTCACAAATTCAGATATAGTGGTGTTTTGGAACGCTACAAGGCTATACTTGTGGCAAATTGCACTAGTTAGCAAAAGGGCATTGACTGTCGTCTCAGGAAGTCACTCTATGGTCTAAAACAGGCACCTCATGCTTGGTATGACCGGTTTTCCAGGTATATTATGCAGATTGGGTTTATTTGAAGCAGGTGTGACACCTCTCTGTTCATTTTTCATCATGGTAGTGACATCGCTTACTTGTTATTATATGTTGATGACATTGTTCTCACTGCCTCATCTGATAAGTTGAAAAATGACATTATTGCTCTTCTCAAAACTGAATTTGCTATGACTGATTTGGGCAAGCTGAGTTATTTCTTGGGTATATCAGTCACTAGATCTGCATATACTATGTTACTGAGTCAGCGTAAGTATGCAGAAGAAATTGTGTTCAGAGCTAAGATGTCGAATTGCAAGACTATGCCTACTCCTATTGATTCGAAATCCAAGTTCAGTGCTTCTGAGGGTGATCCAGTGTCTGATCCTACTCTCTATCAAAGTCTTGTAGGTGCTCTTCAGTACCTCACTTTCACCAGGCCAGACATTGCATATGTCGTCCAGCAGGTGTGTCTGTTCATGCATGCTCTGAGGGAATCTCATTTTGCTGTTTTAAGCTTATTATCAGATATATTAAGGACACTCCTGATTATGAATTTCATGTTTGAGGTATGATTTTTTTTCTAGTATATATTGGCTCGTTCGGAAATTTTACAATCAGGACCAGAAGCACTTTTAACAGTTTAAAACATGGCCATATTCTTTCATTCTTTGGTTCCTTAGGTGGCAAGAATGAAGAATGAAAGACAGAAATGCAAAGACACATGCATGCATTGTGGTTGGAGTTGGAGCATTGAAAGATTCTTGTTCTGTGACACTTATCAGAATTTAAAGTTTACAAATTTTTATAACGATCTCAAAATTAAAGTTAAGTCAAATATTTACAAATACTTAGAAATATACAATATATATTGGTAGAAAAATGACTAGATTCACGCGAATTCATAACTTCTAAGTTAGATTCACGCCCTACCCATTCCATTGGGATATTTCTCTATCGTTCTTACAGTTGTTGAGGAGGTAAATTATTATTGATATTTTCTTCTCATGGTATCAGTCGGACTCATTTTCATTCTTGATTTGCAAATATTGAATCCCAATATATTATTGTTGAAGTCTTTATTTGTGAGATTACATTGGATATATTGTTGTACGAGTAGGAATATTCTATCATTCATATATTTGATGTCTTACAGAGGGAAAAGATATTAAATGTCTTGAGAATTTGTCCAAATCCATATAAAAAGTCTATGTTTTCATTTCATATATTCGATGTGAGACTCCTAACATTCCCCCGCACGCCCAGACCTTGTTAACTGAAGCATAAATAATATAATTTGGGGGTTCAACATCAGTGAACAAAGAATTGGAATGTGTCTGACTCTGATACCATGTAAATAATGTATATTGGGTTTAACTCAACCCCAAAATCATGTAAAGAATTAATCTTGGGTCTAACTCAACCCTAAAAGTTAACTTGTAGGGTGGAGATTGTCCAAGTCCATGTTCTCATTTCATAACCGATGTGAGACTCTTTAACACTTACATTGATAGGTGAATAAATTACTGTCTCCTTATATAATTTTAACCGATTCTTATTGTAAACTATCTTTCAAATCGATTTAATTTTGAACTACCTAGCGAAGGTGTTTACCCGGTTAACTCTCTCCATGTAACATTTTGTGGAAATGTTTTTGGTTAGCTCAGTATCCTCTCTTTCTTTCTGGATAATAATTCAACTTTATAGGGAAACAAACATCAGAACAAAACGAGTACTAACTTACTAAAGTAACATAAATACCAACTTTTGTTTATAGGGAACCAAACAAAACGAGTATTCTTTTTTGGGAAGACGCGAATTCGCTTCAGCGCTTCACCCTCCGATCAGAGATTGATGGAGGAAGGTAAATCACAGTCTTTGGTATTGTTAGATGGGAGGCGATCTTAGTCTTGCATGAATCATCCTCAAAGGAGAAATGAACTCACATCATGGCGGTTCTTTGAACTCGCTTTCTGTTAATCATCACCCTAACTAACTGAAATTTCCCATATGGGTGAGTACTCTTTTTTCATAACTTACTAAAGTAACATAAATTGGACTTGTGAGATTCAAACGACTACTTTTATATTTTCTTTTGCAAATGCCAGTCCACTAAAAACACCTAAATGCATTAATTTATTTAGCAATCATCGGCTCTGCATGTGCAGGCCTTTTGACATCTGACATCCACCAACCAAGTCTACGCCTAATCCTAATTAATTAAGTAATGAGACAAATACAAACTTATTTGGGATTGAGGTAATTTAGGTATATTTAGTGGTAATTTGAATACTTTTAGCAACGATTTCTGTGCATTTGCTACACAATAAGCATTTAACATCTTGTTTGGATGGTTGTTACAGGAGTATCTATTATATTGTAGTGTTAGTTTAAATAGAATATATATGTTTTGATTATTACTTAAAGTTTATTGTACATCTATATTGTTAAGCAACAAAAACTCTTATTTTGTATAAGGATTCTGTAGACATCAAAATTTTATAGGAATCTATCAGACTAGTTCAATCCATCTTCAAATTTAAGATCTGTTATGGTTTTTTGAAGTCTATTCTACCCTAAATTCTAGTCAATGTTTTAAAAACGCTTGGCGGGACCAGGGCGGGGAGTGGCCGCCTAGGAGGATGTATTTTTTTTTAATTTTTTTAATATTTTACATCAATTGTATATATATCATATATGCATAAAATATCATCACTACTTCTCTTTAATTTGGAAGCATTTGAAGTCAGACTCTTGATTTTCAATTGGATTACAACTCATTTTTGCAACTTACAATAATTAATAACCTGCAAAATATTAAAATAATTGACTCAACTATTTTTTGCAACTTACAACCCAACACACGATTCCACTCAATTAATTTGTTCTTTTTCAGTGTTATGCAGGATACACATTTATTAGGAGGGAAAATATTCGTTCCCCCTTCCCCAAATTCATCATTTTCTTTTTCTCAAATATTAGTGAATAGTGATTATGACAATAGAATTTATTATAATTCCAGTTTTGGTTGCTAAGTTCTGTACTTCTGGTCCATATATAATATAGAAAAATTAAATTGCTTCTCACTTAAAGCATAATGCTTATGTGTGTGTGTGTGTGTGTTTTTTTTTTTTTTGCTTTTTAATCCTTTCATCTCTCCCAAAAAGTCTAATGATTTTGATTTTTTTCTCTTTGATTATACTATAACTTATTTATTAAAAAAATCCATTTTCGATAACATACGACAAATAACAATGATAAATGAAAAAATGATGGCGGCTTTTTGTGACCCTAGGGAACGAAGGTAGTGCAGAAGGAACTCAAAAGAAATAAAAATAAAAAAATTCAAAAAATCATCAGTAGGAAAAAGAACTCAACACTTCCCACCTCAATGAGTATCTTCTCAGCCACAAATTTCAAGAATCAAGAAAATAACACTAGTACACATACATACAAACAATAACAAGTACACATACATACAAATAATTACAAACAAAACCCAGTAATCAAAATTTGGAATTTATTGAAAAAATAAATATTTTCCCAAAAATATAAACCCCACCACCCCATAAATAGCAAAAAGATGAAAAATTTAACATACCAACTTTTTGGACTGATACAAAAAAAAAATAGTGAAACAGAAGTAAGTACGCCTAGCGCCTAGGCGGGACGGTCTGGGGCGGAACAGTAAAGTCGCCGGAAAATTGAATTTTTCGGCCGACTCAGGTACTCATCGGAGGCGACCCATATACCAAAAGAACCGTATTGTCAAGCCCGTCAATTCCATACCAACCACACACGTCGATTTGTCCTACATCTCCTCCAATTTCAGATCGGCAATTCACCTGATTTTCCGATATGTTTTTGCCATTTTCTTGCGACCTGAGTGAGAGTCGACGGCAGTGGTTTGCACCACTGTCACCGCATTCTCCTTCCCGTCATTTCTATACCCACCCCGTAGTTCAATTCGACCCAAATCGATAAAACCATCATTCGATTTTCTGAAAATCCTAGCCGACGCCGATTGATTTTCCGGCGACCTGAGCTTCAGTCGACGATCGAGGGTGGTACCATTACAATCGATGTCCTCTTCCCGTCATTTTACACCAACACACCACCATCAATTCATCTTCAATGGTCGGGACAACCAAATCGGTTCTCGCCTAGGGCAAAATCGGGACGGCCTGGGGGCGCCTAGCGTCTCGGCGGCCGCCTAGGCCGTTTTTTAGAACACTAACCATAGCTCACGCCTATATAAAGGGACACGTATGTCCTTGAAAAGACATCTCGAAAATATCATAAATTTTGGGATATTCACAAAGAGATCAAGGCACGATAGGTATCAAATATTGTTTTTCTTAAAGCCGAAGTGATCAAGTAGAGGTGTTCTTCATGAAGATCAACTCGAAGTGTTGCTACGACGTTCTTGGCGATCAAACACATCGCAAAGAGGTTCAAATTATCCTACATTAGAGAAATACGCTACTAACTGCCCTAAAATTACGGAGAAAAATTAGGAGGGAAGAATAAAGGGAATACATAGAATTGTACCCGCAATATTGATCAATAAAATCAATGTTTCTTCATATTTTGTTTGTGGTAGCAGTTTATTTTCCGCATATCAAAATTAATTGCAAACAGAATGGCACGCCCAGTGGGATCAAGTCGGCATTTCATCTCTTCTCTCACAAATCAAATACTTAGTGAAAGATGAAAAACTCTATTTTTATGGATACTCTTGTCATCGAGTTTTGCAAGCCTACAACTTGACAAGTCTTGAAGAAGGGCATTTGTAGACATCGAAATTTTGTGGGACTCTACAAGACGAGTTCAATCCATCTTCAATCTCTTAACGTCTGAGTTTCTTGAAGCCTACTCTATCATAAACCCTAGCTCACGTCTAGATGAAGTGACTCATATTCATTTGAAAAGGCATCTCGAATATCACATAAACTCATGGGATATTCACAAAGAGATCAAATCATTAAATACTGCCTTTTTCAAAGCTTGTTCGACGTTCCTGAAATCAAATATAATCACAAGGAGGTCTTCTTACGCTCGAGAAATACGCTACTAACGACCCTCAAATTACGAAAAAAAATTAGGAGGGGAGAATCAATGGAATAAACAAAATTGTACCTGCAATATTGATCAATAAAATCGTTTTTTTCTTCATATTTTGTTTGTGGTAGCAGTTTATTTTCCGCAAATCAAAATTAGTTGCAAATAAACTGCCACGCCAAGTGATATCAAGTCTGCCATTCATCTTTTCTCTCACAAATCAAATACACAGTGAAAGATGGAAAACTCCATTTTTATGGATACTTCAAGTCTCGTCATCGAGTTTCGAAAGCCTACACCTCGACAAGCCTTGAAGAAAGAGGCATTTGTAGTCTGTAGACATCTAAATTTTGTGGGACTCTACAAGACGAGTTCAATCCATATTCAAACTCTACGTTTGTTAGGATTTATTGGAGGCTACTCTACCCTAAACCTTAGCTCACGCCTATATAAAGTAACTTATATTCATTTGAAAAGACATCTCGAATATCGCATAAACTCATGGGATATTCACAAATAAATCAAGGCATCAAATACTGCCTTTCTCAAAGCTTGCCCGACGTTCTTGAAGATCAAATATTATCTTAAAGAGGTTTTCCTACGTTCAAGAAATACGCTACTAACGACTTTCAAGTTACAGAGATAAAATCTTGTTTCTTCATATTTTATTTGTGGTTGTAGTTTATTTTCCACATAATTAAATTTTGTTATAAACATACTTATTTGGTTTGATCGCATCGTTACCGATTTCTTTTTTTTTCATTGTCATTACGTATTATTTAATAATACTATTTTATTATTTACCGTACTTTTTATAGTAGGGTTATCCCGTATCCTAGCTATATAACATTAATGTAATAATGAAAAATGATACAATCTAATACTCTATAATACAACACATCCAATATAATATTAAACAAGAGTGTTAGCAACAATTTGAATGCATTTAACGACGGCTTGGTTAGACGGGGACAATTTAATAAGTTTAGCAGCAATGCTCAACGGAAACTTAAGTGAGTTTTGCGGCTCTTATCGTTAATGTTATTATTGCCAAACTACAATTATGATCAAAATACTGAATATATATACATGTCTTTTATTAGTAAAGAAAAAGCTCGAGGGAGTCCGGAATCTGAATTTTAATTTCTTGAATTAACCAAGCAATATTTCAATGAATTTGTGAAACTTTATAAGGTCATTGATATTTCACCCTCTCAAAAAGAGTGTCTTATTCTAATTCATAAAAATAGATAATTAATTAGACTAAGGAGTCTTTACAATAAATTTTGAGTAATACTATTTAATATAAAATGAAAAATGAGCCTTAAAATTTTTCGTTTTTCGAGAGTTCTGTGCGATGTGACACCTCATCACGGATCCAAAGACGGCGTACTTATTTTCATAAATAATAGGATACTATATGTTTCTAAGTTACCTCTTAGAATATTGTATAAAATCACTCAAAAGCATTGTCCTTTGAATTCACCCCAAATGCAATTGTACAGAATCAAGTCCTCCCAAATTTTCTTTTTCCTAATATCTATGATTAACTCAAAATTAACTAAGTAAAACTTTAAAAAATGAGTAGTTAGAGATGAAAAATAAAGTACTACTACTAATATTTAACAAAAAGAATATAAACTCAAATTTATTTTACTTGAATGTACATAGGATGATGACTCCATACAAAGAATCAAAATAAAATTAACAAAAAACACCAAACAAATTAATAACAAAAATACAAAGTAATTAAACAAAACAAGAAGAAAAAAAAAAAGAGACAAGTATTACTCAACCCCATCAGAAGTACATGACACGTATCAGTACACGTGTCGTCTCTACTCTCTACATCAAAGCAGCAGCAATGATCACGCCAGCAAATGCGGCACCGCTAATGACGGCCCTGTTAGCGGCGTTAGGCGGGTTGTCAGCGGCGGGCTGTTCCGCCGGCGAAGCACCTGGTCCACCGGCGGGAGTCGCTGACGGAGACGCACCGGGTGCGCCGGCAGGAGTGGTTGCTGGCGCACCACCTGCCGGTGATGGAGATGGTGACGTGGCAGAAGCAGACGGAGAAGGAGTTGGTGAAGTAGGTGCTGGAGTTGGAGTTGCTGTCGGCGGAGATACTGTCGGTGCCGGAGTAGGTGTTGCTGCCGGAGAAATTTTTGGTGCAGGAGCTGGAGATTGAGCTAAACATGAAGCAGCAAAAAAGGCTAAGAAAAGCATAACTTTAAAATAAGAAGCCATTTTTTCCCCTTTCTCAAAGCTTTGCTTTTCTCTCTTTTTGTTTTTTTGGCTCTAAAAGTGAATAGAAAAGAAACTGCGAAGAGGAAGTATATATAAGGAGGAGAAGAGAAAAGGAAGGTTCCTAGAAGTAAATTATTAGTATAATATAATTGTTTAATGTAAAATACAGATATATTATAGGTGTATGTCTGTTGGTAATGGTATATTAGTAATATATCACTACTAGTAGTGTGCATGAACAGCTAAAAGTGACTCATAATTCACCAGTTGGATGTGCTGTTATAATTTATAAACTCTACTTGGGTTTTTAGGTTTAAGGGTTTTGTTAAATTTCTTAAGATATAAGTTTTAATTATTAATATATCAAAACATTTATAAATTATGTTAAGTAATTAAAGAAAAACATTCGTGATTAACATACAAAATAGAAATAGTACTCAATTATTTAGTAATTAAAGGAAATCATTCGTGATTAACATACATAATAGAAATAGTATCTCAAATATACTATGTTAAAGTATATTGATAATGTACTGAAAAATCACTATCTTAAAATATTGGTTATTGAATCTGTTAAAAAAATTCATAAATTAACTAAACGTAGGCGGAATGTAGAATAGTGTAATTTTCCTTGGTTAGATGTTTTACATTAATATAATATTTATAGATGTTTACTTGATATGGTTTAAAAAAGAGAAAAAATTAAATGCACTATCTGAGATTCGACCCTGGTCTGAACCATGACATTGTATTATTTTACTACTAGACTACTAATTATTCAATATTAATCACTATAAATACACCCCAACCAAAAATCGAACCAGAGTCTTTTCTGTGGAAGTGTGGCATTCTACCACCAGACCAGCCATCAATACTTGTTATATTTATGCTCCTCATAATCATAAATCTCTTGGCCGGTTTAAAAGTCAATTTTTAACAAGATGCCAATTTTTTACACTTATTATTTATAATAGGATTTAAAATATTTTGGATATTCAAAAAATCGGATATCCAACATTTTCGATCGGATTCAGATTCGAATATTTCAGATATCCAAAAAATCAGATTTTCGGACAATTTTGGATCGGATTCGGATCAGAAATAATATTTCGGATATCCGTAATTTTCTGATAATTTCGGATCCGAATATTTTGAATATCCAAAAAATTGGATATCCTAAATTTTCGGATAATTTTGGATAAATTCTAATTAAGAGGATTAATTTCAACTTTAACCAATCTCATTTTTTGTAAGACTCAAGGATGGCGAGTGAAAATATGTCGCCCTATTTTGTGTGGTTCAAAAAGGCGACTTTATGTGTGTCCTATTTTGTGAAATTAAAAAGGGCGACTTTAAGTGTCGTCCTATTTGGTGAACTCAACCACGACGATATATTTTAGTCGCCATATTTGGTGAATTCAACCACGACGATATATTTTTGTCGCCCTATTTGGTGAATTCAACCACGACGATATATTTTAATCGCCATATTTGGTGATTAAAAAGGATGACTATATGTCGCCATATTTGGTGAATTCAACCACGACAATATATTTTAGTCGCCCTATTTGGTGAAATTAAAAAGGACGACTATATGTCGCCCTTTTTTGTTCTAACTACCAGGGCATTTTTTTGTCGCCCTTGTTGGTATAAATCAGTCGCCCTCTTTGAGGTGATTTGTTGTAGTGTTTACATAATTACACTATAATAATAATAATTACAGAATATATGGATAATATTAATATATTCTCTTTCACACCTTCTGAGTCGGAACGGGAGGAGGCCGGACGCTGAGACTGGATCTGAAGTCAAGGAACAACTGCCGAGGGAGTCCCTTAGTAAATATATTTGCGTACTGATAGGAAGAAGGAAGATGCAACACCCGAACATGGATCATGTCAATCTTCTCACGAACAAATGAATATCCATCTCAATATGTTCGGTTCGCTGACGTTGAACCGGGTTATGAGACAAGTAAACAGTAAATATTTTATCACAATAGACAAGAGATGCCTTACGTAAGGATAATGAAGCTCTAGAATAAGGTTTTTGAGCCAACATATTTCGACAATAACGTTCGCAACACCTCTATATTCTACTTCTGCACTCGAACGAGAAAGTGTGGCTTGCCGTTTTGCAGACCATGAGATAAGGTTATCACCCAAAAATACACAATAACCGAAAGTAGATCGACGTATATCTGGACAGCTGCCCCAATCGACGTCCGTATAAGATATCATCCTGGTCTGTGCAGATGGATAAAGATGTAATTCGTAGTTAATAGTACCCTTGACGTACCGAATGATATGTTTAAAAGCGGTAAAGTGAGGCTTCGTGGGAGCATGCATGAACAAACACACCTATTGAACGACTTAGGCAATATCGGGCCTAGTAAAGGTAAGATACTGAAGTGCACCAGCTAACTCCTATAAAGAGAAGGATCAAGAATCGGATCCTCGTCATCGCGCTAAGCTTCGACTTTGAGTTTACTGGAGTGGGCATGATCTTGCAGTTTACCATATTAGCCCTATAAATAATCTCTTCGGCATACTTATGCTGACACAAGAACATTACATTCTTGGATCTAGTCACGGAAATTCCCAAGAAATAACTCAACTTACCCAAGTCTATCATGGCAAATTCTGATTTGAGCATGGTGATAATCTCATTTTTCAACACATCTGAGGAGGCAATCAAGACATTGTCATCCATATAGAGCAATAGGTATACAGTGTCATTATTTCGATGAAAAATAAAAGGTGAGTTATCACATTTACTGCACATGAACCCAATCTGTAAGATGTAAGTGACAAAGTGGTCATACCAAGTCATGTGGGCTTGTTTTAAGCCATAAAGTGACTTCTGAAGCTGTCAGACATACTGAGGAATCGGATGCATAAAGTCAGGTGGTTGATGCATGTATACGATTTCTTTCAAATCCCCATGTAAGAACGTATTTTTTACATCAAGCTGATGAATCGGCCAATTCTTTCTCATAGCAATGCTCAAAACAAAGCGGATGGTGGCTGGTTTAACTATTGGACTGAAGGTCTCACCACAATCAATTCCTTTTTATTGTCCCATGCCATTTGCCACAAGTCTCGCTTTACAGTGTTCAAGTTCGTCCCTGAATTTGTGTCGATATAGCCACATAAAACGAATCACATTGACCCCCACTGATTTTGGAATAAGATCCCAAGTTTGATGTGTAGTGAGCACATCAAACTTCTCACGCATGACTGCTAGCCGATTTTTCAAATGCTTAATGCAAGTGTACGTATCGTGACAAGTAATATAGTTTGTAAGATCAAATATCATCCACAGAGACTGGTTTTCAATTACCGAACATCTACTCTATGTTATCTATTTGGCTAACGATAGTTTGTTTGAGTTTTATCTATGAACTAGCTAGAGTAATTGCAAGAATTAAATTAAGTAAGCTTTGGTTTAAATCAGTTATGGTGGAAATAAGGCTTCCAATCTTCTCAACTATCCACTCTTTCACGTGTTAATGCAATGCTAATGATTCTTCTTCTTATTAAGATAGCAGGTTAACTAATCTGTCATCATATTTCGGTTAGGACATACGAGAGCTCAACCTTGTGCAGAAACCTTCTATATTTCTATGATAGATTTTACCACACAGGAGGATTAAGAACAATAACCTTAAATACTACACAAGTATCGGAGTACTTTCGTCCATAATTTTAACCTATGTCTAGACAACTACAACATATTCAAATCTCCCCTCTCGGATCTCGATTCAAAATCATATAAGTGATGACAATTAATGGCCAGTTAATTATCAAGCAATCAAAACACTATTGAATAGATCTTAATCTGCTGAAGAAGAAATCAATAACTATGCATTAACTATATGAAAGAGTTTCAAAAAGATTAAATTGGAAAACCCTACTAAAGTAATTAGCTCCTAAACATTTTCATGTCAAGAACTAATACAAAATCGAACATAAACTGAATTGAAATAAAGAAAGGAAAAGAATTTGAATGTAGTCTCCAATTGTGTTCTCCAATTCTTGTCTTCTGATGTGTGTTATCAGATCTGCTCGCTTATAAAATCTGTCTCAAGGGTTTAAATATGCTACAAAAATCGTGTGCCCTGGATCCTTCTGCCCCTGGACAATTTCGCCTAGGATCTGGATTTTTCCGCCGCGGCCCTGCAGGCTGGCGCCGCGGCTCCGGAAGTCCTGAGTAAAAATCACCCTCGCAGGATCTTTAGCGTCGCGGCGCCTGTGACGTCTTCAGCCAGTTTTTCTAAAATTTTGTCATTTTCTCGTCCGGACTTCGTCAAATTTCTTTTATGCTTCCCGGGACTTCTTAGGCTTCTTTTCTTGTGCAATTACGCCTCAATTAAGCTCATTTCATCTTCTTTTTGCCATTTCTCCTTTTAGGACCGCTGTAACTCAAAAGAAAGAAAAACAGACCTAATATTGTACTAAACACAAACGAAATGAGTAAAATACTAACTACAAATGACTCGAAAAATGTATATAGAATATGCCTAACAATTGGACATGAGTTTCTATATGGTGCATTGGAATAGGGACTGTTTGGGTGTTTTGTGGCAGGTGAGGACTCGGGCAGTGGAGCGGTGATGGAATAATGAGGCTCGGGCAGTGGGGTTGTGAGGAGGCAATGGGACTTACAGGCAGGGGTTGGGCGATGAGGGATGGGGATTGGTGACAGTATCGGGTGGCAGTGGGGTAGTGGGGTTGTCACGAGATCAGTGTGTAGGTTGGGGGAGATTACGGGTGGTAGTGGGGCAGTGGGGTTATCACGGGTGGCAATGGGGCAATGGGAGGTGACAGAACCAGTGGGTGCCAGGGAAGGTGACTGGGGCAGTGGGTTTTGAGTCAAACTACTAGCTCTATGGATCATATTATTAAACATGGGAAGTGTCTGAATCGTCAAGAAAGTCATAGTCAGTGACTTGAAATTTTTGGACATTTGCAAAAGGAAATATGTGCTCCTCAAACGTAACATGGCGAGAGAAAAAGACTTTATTTATGGACAAATCATAACATATGTACCCACTATGGTTTGACAGAAAACCCAATAAGATGCAATTAGTAGTCCTAGGTGCTAATTTGTGAGGAACCGTGGAAGGGATATTAGGGTAGCATAGACAGCCAAAGATTCGAAGGTGACCATAGAAAGTGACCCGACGGAATAGAATTTCGATGGGAGTTTTATTTTGAAGGGTATGTGTACGTAATATATTAAGAAGGTATGCTACCATTTATAACGCATAGACCCAAAACAAACGGGGGAGATACGCATGAAATAACATGGTACAAATCATATTATTAATGGTAGAGATGTATGTGGATTAACACTTGCAGCAGAATTGAAAGAGAAAGAATATAGGTCCCCTATACTATTGCATCTCGTAAGAGTTGTCCCCGTACGTAGTTTTTTCACAAAAGAAGGGTCAAACTAAATAGATACATAATTGTTACTAGCATTTTGGGTAAATGGAGGGTGAGGTGGTGGAGTTTGAGTAGTGCCATAGCCTTAAATTAGAATGCGATTATCATTTTTGACCAAAATAAATTGAGGATTGTTCAAATTAAACAGTTGAGAAAGATTACCGGAGTTACAAATGAGGTGGGATGTGACGCCCGTATCCATATACCAGGCATCATCGGGTTGCTGTAAATTCATGGTGTTGTAGGTCTGACCCAATTCGATATGGGTAAGGAGGTCATACGATTGTTGTTGCTATTGGGCCGCCGAGAAGTGGGCCTGTTGTGGATGGGTTGTCAGACGATGGCCTGGATGAGGGCCTTGAACATTAGGCTGGTGCCATTGGGCAGTGCCTTGGGCTGAGACATTCGGGTAGAAATATGAGGGTGAGGCCCAGGTTCCAGAAATAGGCCAAGGCAGTGGGCCAACCCACTGAGATGGGTATTGGGCCTGTTGTGGTTGGCTGCCAAAATTGGACCGTCCCCCGCATCATTTTTCCTTACCACCGTGGCCGTTATCGGTGCCCTTTCTGGCACCACAGCCGCCCCGCGACTATTGGTTGTCTATGTGTTGCGGCTGACCGACGGGTGTAGTGGTGGTCACCGGTGCATCAACTACTAAGGCCTTGTGATTATGTTTGTCCTGTTTGGCTCACCTAGTTTCCTCCAAGAGCAATTGTGACCGAACCTTGTTGAAACTAGGGAAGGGATCAACATATTGAATCATTGTCGCAAGTGTCTTGTACTCATTCTTTGGAAAACCATTTATTAGTTGCAAAACCCTATTCGTTTCTGAAACCATTGTGTCCATATTAGTTAATTAATCTGCAACTAATTTTAATTATTTGCAATAGTCGGACATATTCACAAAATTTTCAAGAATAGTGTTATTGAATTGTTCCTCCAAATAGATGACACGAATATGTTTGTTGTCTTGAAAGATTTCCTCTAGTCTTGTCCATAGTTCGTGAGCCGAAGAAACTGTCTTCATAATAGTATGAAGTCGATCCTTGGATACGATGTCATATATCCATTGCTTGACAATAACATCAAGTAGTTTTCACGTTGTGTTGTCAATGTCAGACGAACGGGGTATGGTAGTGTCGATGTGATCAAGAACGTTGTAGGCACAAGCATGAATTTGAAATAATTCTACCCATGAAGTGTATTGTCCATCCTCTTGATAAAAAATCAAAGGTATAAAGTTCTTGATATTTATGACGACGAAAGCCGGATGAAAGCGGTTGGTAGAAGAGGAGGGAAAAGGAGGATGTGTGACGTCTTGTGTGGAGGAGGAGGAGGAATCATGAGAACTCATGTTGCCGCCGGAAGTTTGGAAAGAGATGAGAGGGGAGGGGCGGCGAAAATTCTTTAGGGTTTGGGAGGGTTGCCACCGGAAAGAGAATATGGGGGGTGGCAGCCGAAAAAAAGGAATTTTAGGGTGTTAGGATTTTGGCTCTTGATACCATGTAAAATAGTGTAATTCTCCTTGATTGGAGGCTTCTCATTAATGTAATATTTATAAGTGTTTACAATTTACAAACATAATGGAAGAATGATCTCTACTTTATATAATTATACTAGAATAATAATTACAGAATATATGGAAAATATTAATATATTCTTTATCACATAACGTGCATAAGATTTTCTATAAAGTTAGTAAGTTTTTCATAAAAAGCTACCCCTCTTCTTTGTGTGGAATTATAAAAAAATATGGAGTAATGAAGATTATATTTTTACATTTAAAAATTAGAAATAAAATATTTTTGAGAACCGAACAAAAGTTTACAACTATCTAACACCTAACCTTACTATTTAGTTTCCAAAGTACTTTCCCAGAAACTTGTTCGAACTAACTTTTTAAATCCAAAAAGGATATAGCATATTTATGGCAAATGTAATTGTAAGAGAATACGATTCTTTGATATTCTTTAAAGATCGAAGAGACTTGAAGTTGCGTACATCCAAAGTGAAATATGGGCAAATATAGTAGGAATTTGCACGTGAATTTAATTTGATGATACTCGAAAAAAATATGCACTTAAAATCAAGTTGAAAAAAGTATTTGAATTTAAATATTGAATTGTGTTTGAAAATATATTTAGCTTAAATTTACTTGAAAAGGGGATCAAAATATGTTGTTCAAACTTGAAAAACTCAACTACAAATTGGAATGAACAATTAACTACAATATATTGTTGGGCTAAAATAATCCAAAAATTACTTTTAACAGGAATATTACTCCATATGATCTTGAAAAGGTATAGTTTTGAACTTTTAACCTAAACCAATGAACAAACCCTTGACAGTCAAAAATCAAACTTGTTAAACCTTAATTGAACTTTTTACAAGTTGAGAACAAAAGTTCAAAATTACTCTTCTCCAAATCCATTCTTGAAAATCACCGTCCTGATATAAGATTGTTGTCATTTTTATGATTAATCCAGTCTATAACCTTTTCAGAATTTTAACATATCATAGATATCCTACTACTCAAAATCATAACTATAGAAATTAACTTACCGAAAATATAATTAAAAACATATAGTAGATAAACCGTACCTTTTGTAGAACCTTTGGCTCACCGGAAGTATCAACTTCACCCTGGCCTCTTCCCCTTCGTTGCTTCCTCGCGTTATGGGTACTATTGCCTAGGTGCTTAGGATTCCTCTACATGTCTTTTCAAAATTCCAGCAAAAGTCAGGATTTTACTACTGATATGCGTTTAACTATAAGTTCTTCAAAGTTTATCTCTTGCTATTATGATTAAGTGAAGTAGATAACTATAAGTTTTTCAAATCTTATCTCTTGTTATTATGATTAAGTGAAGTAGCTTCTCTAGGATTATGATATTATTCTGATAGGATTATAGACTGAGATGGAGTTTTTAGCTAGACATAATTGAGAGAGAGAGAGAGAGAGTGTATATCAAAGTCATATTTTGATTCTGCTTAAAACTGATACAATGAGACTCTTTATATAGATAACATTGGGGTGCTACAGTGCTGCTACTGTATTATGACTCTTACTGTGTGACCTTTACTATGGTGCTACAGTATTCGACGGCTTTACTATTCCTGCTACAGTACTATGACTTTTACTGTGCGATCTTTACTGTGTTACTACAGTATAGGCGGCTTTACTATTCCTGCTACAGTGCAATGCTACAGTAAAAAGTATTATTCATGCTATAATACAAGCTAAAAAATTACATTTTTTCAAGCTTCATCTGAAGTCCGTTGGGATCTTTTGATTTTTGGTATTTATTTTTGCTGATATTTTGTCCTCCTGTTATGAGTCTTTGATCGGTATCATTTTGTCTTCTTGCTATTATTGATATTCTTCTGTCCTCTTTGATATTTTGTCCACATGTTATGAGTACCTGGTATCATTTTGTCTTCTTGCTACCTTTGATATTCTTTCGTCCGTTTTTCCTGCTTTTCAAAAGGTTGATATGTCTGGCATCTTTTGACTGTTTTTTTATTGTCTTTTGATAATATCTCTACTGTTCGTGTCTCTGTATGATAATATTGCTAATATGATAATATGTTGGGCTTGCTGTGATAAATCACATTGGGCCAGGCTGTTATGCTCATATATTTGGGCTTACTGTGATAAATCACATTGGGCCAAACTTATGCTCTTATGCTAGGTTTCACGTAGTTAGGCTACATGTCCTAGATATAATGGGCTTTAACATAGTAAAACTACATTAGTCCCAAACCAAAATAATATAATTTTTTCAGGAGAATGGATTAGAAGAATCTTCTCCTTTTTCTTCTTGTTTTTCCTTGATATCCTTGAGTGCCATTGGTTTTCTTTTTTGTCTTGTTATTTCATGATATTGTTCGACTGTTTCTTTAGCATGTTTATGCTTTAAATTTATTATCTTGTTCATCATGTTGGTAAGTTCTACTGTGTCATGTGTTATTATGTCATGGTTGTAATATATATTGATAAGCTCTTCAACTTCTCCACCTCTACTATTCCCAATGATACTTGCCTTTCCGGCCCTTATTATATCTTATATTTTTGACGTCATTGATAGTCCAATTGCTCTTTTGTTGCTGAGCAATTCCTGAAATTTATTAATGTTGCATGACATTTCTTTCTTTGAGTCGGCACTTTCCCCGTTGATATTGTCGTCCCTTCTGGCTTTAAAGAGTTGGCATAGAACAATGGGCTTGCCTATCAGGTCCGTCGAGGCATCAAATACTTGTATTCCGTATGTTCCTGGTCCAAATGACTCCATCATAGATTGGACTGATTGGACTATGGTACTTGGTAATCTTGAGATGTTAGTAAGGGTGTCATCTATCATTATTTTGTCTATGAATTCATATTTGAATAGTTTCTTGGTAATATCTGGGTTAGCTTTCTCCAGACATAAATACCCTGGGTACTTACTGAATTTAGAGCTTCGTAGGATATTGGGGTTTGTTTTATAATTGTAAAATTTGGTGATATTTTCATAGGCAGTGATATGTTCGGGTGAAAATGTTAATCTATCGGCCATTGTAAGTTGGGATGTTGTAGGCATTTGTGCTAGTTTAGGATTAAAAGTGGATGGTTTTATCTCTGGAGTGTTTTTTGGAGATGTTTTTGGAGAGTCTCTTAGGCTTTTATATGTTTGGTAGTCTGATAGGCATTATTTGAGCTGGTTAAGGAGTCGAGTATTATTTCTGATGAGTTGTTCCTGTTCTTGTAATTTGGTTCTAGGAGTTGATTATGTTGTATAACTTCATTCATCAGACGGACCATATAATCTTCAAAATTGTCACCGTTGACTGACATCTTGATATCTGCGTAAGAAATCAGCTAGAAGATTCTTAATTTTAATCATAACAAAAGAATGATTACCATTTTCATCAAATTTCTTTATATGGGCTTCTATATAGATTGCTATCATAAGATATTAATGTTTTCAATCCTTTGTTTTATTATTTCCAATTGCCTTGTTCTTATTCTAACAAGGTTATTAACTGTTTGTCTATGTTTTTCAAAATAATATTCATGTTCTGTTAGATAAGTACTATTATGAATTCTTTCGGCATAATATCTTTCACATCTTTTCCAATAAGCCTTGTCTTTTTCTAATTTTTCCATTTCTTTTTGTAAATTCATTTATTCTGAATCATCTTTACTATCTGAATAACTATTTTCACTATCTGGACAATTATTTATATAATTAATGTTTCTTGTTTCCTTATCACTTTCTTCTTCCGTTTGACTAATATAGAATTCTTTACTATACCATTTATTATCTTTTCCTGTTATCTTTTCCAGACTCATAATAAATTGTGTGGTATTTATATATTGTACTCTCTTTTTCTTTAATGTTGGGCATTTGTTAGCATATTGTCCTTTTTCATTGCAATTCCAGCATTTACATTCTTTAGGTGCTTCTTTTTCTTTTTCTAAGGGTTTTACATATTTCTTTTGTCTAAATTTTTTCTTATTTTTTAATCTCTTCCTAGTTTCATGTGTGTTTCTATATTTTCTAAATCTCTTAAATTTTCTTTTCTTATAGGATTTGTAATATGGTTTATCATAATTTTTGTCATAATCTTTTGACCTTTTAAACGATTTTCTCTTATATTTGTTAAATTCATTTTTATGTTTTTTATACTTACGTTATTTGTCATCACATTCAAATACTAATCCTCTTTCTGTGAATCCACATATTTCTCTTAATCATAGTTTCTTATCTTTTTTAACCTTCTGTTGTATTCTATATTCTTCACATTTTCTCATCAAGTATGCTCGTAGTACTCTTATTCTTTCTCCTAATGTATTTTCTTTTGGTTCTAATTGACTATACTCTTTAGATACTTCTAAATTATATGGTGTTGGTAAATGATCATAATAGAGTTGTTGGTATATTAATCCTTCTTGTGGTAGGAATCTTGCTTCATAAAAGAATTTAGTAAAACTTATTGTGTATTCTAGTAATTTATTAATCTTGCAACATTTCAAGTTATTTAGATTTATTATTATTTCTGTTTTTCTCTCAGCAAATACATTTTCTCTGGTTACTAGCCATCTTTCTCCTAGAAATTCTCTTTTTAATACCATATCAAATATCATTAGTATAGCTTTCCAATCTTTTTCATGATGAAATATTTCTCCTTTTAGTTGATATGCTATAGATTCCATCCAAAATGCTACTTTTCCAATTAATGTTTTAGATATTATTAAGTCATAAATATATTCTAAGTCGTCAGTATGTGTAGAACTAATTACTGCTATATACATTCCAATAATTTATTCTCCTACTAATCTCTTGTTCATCATAAATATTATCTAAATCTAAGAAGTATCCATTCATATTTACTCCTTGTGTCATTGATCCTATAAATTCATTGAATTCCGTTCGTTGTCCTATTGGTATGTGTTCTGGTAATCTATTATGTTTTTTCGTTATTATTTCTAAAGCAGGGTTGATAATTTCTTCTTCTGGGTAGTCATTTGCATCTTGATTTACTATGTTGTTTGATTTACTATGTTGTCTGATTCTATTTCTGTTTCTAAGGGTTCGTTAAACTCATCTTCTACATCACTTTCAGGTTCTTCTTCTATAATTGCATTTACTCTTTTCATTTTTTGTAAGGCTTCTGTTATCTGGTTATTTTCTTTTTCTATTTCTGAATTATCTTCATTACTTATTTCCACTACTAATTTTGCTACTTGTGCTGTGTTTTCTTTATTAGTGCTAGTTTCTCCTTTGTCGGTGCTACTGCTATCATTTACCTCACTATTATTAGTAAAATCTCCATCGCTTGTTTTGTATAATCTTCTTACTTTCCTTTTCTCTTTTAACTGTTGTATTTGTTTTTTCATAATGTGCATTTCTTCTCTTAGCTCTTTCATTTCCTGTTTAACAAATTCTAATTGTTCTTTGGTATGTTTTACCTCTACTTTGGTTTCTTTTAGCTCTTTCTTTGTATCTTTATACTTAGTCTTACATTTTTTGTATTTTGCTAACCATTCTTTATTAGTGAATAATTTTAATTTTACATTTTCTTTCTCTAATTCCACTATCCTTTGTTGTTAGTTTTTCTTTTCTAGTCTTAAGTTTTCTATTTCATAAATGTTTTCACCTTTTGAATTTTCGTTATTACTTTTTTGCGTTTTTTAGAATCTTTTCTTGTTATAGGGTTGTATTTATATCCTTATTTATCTATAATATCTTTACTATGGCCACACCCTCCTACTCATCGGGGCCTGGCACTTGCCCCGACGGCCGGGTGTAGGTCGCGCGCTTAAGCGCCATCGAGAGCCCGGGCTTTGCCCCCCCAATCCACGCTGGTCTACGCCCCGAGTCGATCGGCGGACCGGCTCGTCGCCGTTCCACATCCGACCGGGGCGCATCGCCGGCTCCCATCTGCTTTCCTCCCGACAATTTTTTTAACAAATGTTATTGCACCGTGTTCTTGTTTTTCCATTAAAATTGTCCTATTTTATGTAATTTGGACAAGCCATCTAAAGGTTTTTCTATTGGTTCTGGTATCTTTGGTTTCATTTGGCTAATATCTACCATTATAGGGTCTTTACTTCTTCTCCATGCATCTATTGCTACTATTTCAGGTTGTTTAGTATCAACTATTATTTGGTTGATCCCAGGTTCTCCTTCTTCTAATTGTTTTCCTTTACCTTTTTCTTTATTTATATGTTTTTCTATTACATTAAGTTGTTCTAATATTATTTTAAATGTTGGTACCTCAGATACATTCCATAATTTTGTTAATCCCTCTCTAATCAATTGTTGTATGTGTGTTTGGTCTTCTTTTATTTCATTCATTGTTATTAAAGAGTTCTTTAGTTGTTCCTTGACTATTAATTCGTTCCATATTTCATCGACTTTTTCGTTAAAATTAGTCATTTTTGTATATTCTTTTCTTCCATCCATTTCCTACATCTATCCATGTTTTATCCTGCTTATAATCCTGTTGCTTTTCTAATTGTTTTATATCATTTTCTAATTGTTCTGGTTTATCAGTATATTCTAAATATTTAAGTTGTGACATAATTACTTCTTCCATTAAAACTTGTTTTATATCTTGTAATTTTCGCTTCTTCTTATTTATCTTTTCTTGGATATTCATAGTTTACTTATAAATCTTGTTTTTCCTTGATCATTTATTTCTATACCGTAGTTAGTAATTCTATGATCTATCATGGTTAAAAAGTCACTTCCTAGCGGTAGTTCATTAAAACTATCATATTCTACTACTCCTATGTTTATTTTGTACTCTAAATCTTGAATTTTGAATTTCAGATTAATACTCTTAGTAATAATTATTTCTCTTTCATTTTCAGGGTATTGGAAGATTTCTAGTTGTATTAAACTACAATCTTTTTCATTTATTTTACTTATATGCACAAAGCTTTTTACAACTCCTGTATTAATTTCATCTACATAGTCGATTGTAATGGTTCCATTGAATATTATTACTTTAATACTTAATCTATTACTTGGTATTTTTATTAAATCGAATGTCCTCGAACTTTCTTGTTTTATTAGTTCTTTCTTAATACTCAATCTTGATCCTTCTATCTGGGTCTCATCTTTTGTAACAAAGTTGTTGCCCTATTACTAAATTCCATGTGTATTTCTTTTGGTATGGTTATTTTAGAATTTTTCGTATGTTCTATTTGTTCTAGTATATCTTGATACATTTTTGGTACTAAAATATTCATTTCATGTTGTTTCCTTACATGGTGATTTTCTGTTAAGACATATATCATTTTGATTTCTATGCTTATTACTTTGCTACCTGGTGGCATTGTTATTCCTTCTAATTTATAGTATAATGTTAAAGCTAATTCTTTGTGTTCATCTTTTAGTGAAATGTTGAAATCTGGTTGTATCGTAAATTTTAGTTTATGATATATTAAGTTTCCTTTAACTATTGATATTAAGGCATCTTGTATATATATTTGTATATGTGTATCTATATTTTTCTGAAAATATGCTTTACTAGTAAATTCTACTCCTCCAAAGTATATATTTTTATATTTCTTTGCTTCTTTGGTTGACAATTTTGATAATTCTCTTTTTATTATTTCGTCTGTTATCAAGTTTATTCTTGCTCTTCCATTTACACTGGTCGTATCTATTATATTTTCATGTTTCTGTACTATGTACCTTACTTCTTTGTTCCTTTCAAATCATTTAGTTTTAAATATTTTCTTTATTGATAACTCTTCTTTTTCATTTTGTATTATTTGGTATGTTTTTGGCTTTAAACTTAAAGTTTGTGTTGTTCCTCTTTCATATTCATCCATTTGATAGTATGTTTTATATAGACATGTTGCTATTACTTTACCTTTATCCATTGGTTAATTCGTTAATGTATTTATATTGTTCTTTTATAATATCATTTAGATCACTTATTTCACCATCTTTTTTTATTATCTGTCCTAAATGTTTCTCGGTTGTTTTCATCATTTCTTCATCCTTTTTCTCAGCTGCTCTTCTTTTATTGCTAATCTATTTCTTAGAGTTTTTATAGTATCTTCTTGTTCACTTATTTGTTTATATTTTTCTTCTATGTATTTATCTCTTTCTGTTAATTGGTTTACGGTCATCTTACCACTTATTATTTGTTGATTTATGTCTTTGTTATATACAAGTTGTTTTTCTGCTACGTATTGGAGTTGTCTTAACCTGTTTTGTCGTTCTCTTATTACTTCTTCGTCCATTTTATTTTATCCAAGTTGTTTAGTTGATGTATACATAATCATTAAAGCGTCTTCTATTATGTGTTGTTCTACCGATATATTATGGTTAACTGTAAGTATTTTATGGTATAAGGGTTCTATTTTTTCTAAAATTTCTAGGCTTGTATTTCTAAATCTGATGATATTTTCTAGTGATTGAAAAGGTCCTACAATTTTTTTCATTTCTTTTTCTATTTGGATTTGTTGTTTTAGAAATTTTCTTCTTATTTTTTCATGTATCCAATATAAAGTATTTGCATATCTTATATCATAAAAAGAGGGATGAGTTTTCATTTTTAATACTGATCTATTTCAAAACATATATCTCTTATTAGATCTCTTATTATAAGTTCATGTACATTTATTTCTGTATTTATCTCTTCTATTTTTCTACGCGTTGCTACAACATCGAAATATATTTCATTTATTTTCCTTAATTCGTCATCATTATAGAATATGTTACCTTCTCTTTTCTGGTCTAACCATTCGTTTTGTGCTCTTAATAATTCTTTAGCTGTTTGTTTCATTTCTATTAAAAAGCGTTTAATTTCTCTACATTTCCATATCATTTTATTGTATTTTATTATCATCCTAAGAGAGTGGATTGTTCTCATTCTGAATATCAATCTTCTGTGTCAAACTGTTCTAAGTTATTAACAAAATTATAGTCTTGATCTAAATATTCGTATTGCTCGTATATGTAATCCATATTTGTCCTATTTATGGCTCTGATACCATTTTCTATTGGGGATCTTTCATCACATGGGAACCCTAAAGAGGAAAGGATCATAGGTGGTAAACTCGTATTGTCTTCATTATTATATGTATTAATGCGGAATTTGATATAATAACAGGCTAGTATTATATTTTAACATGGTATGATTTGTCCATGTGGAGTCAAGTCGAGGATCGTCCTTGGGCCCGTGCGAGCTATGCTACCGCACAGGCCCCCCAAAAAATAAAAAAAAATTAGGAGCCATTTTCTTTATTTTTTTATTAAGTAGTATTAGTCAGAATTTATTGTAAAGACCCATAATTCGCAGGTCTTAGAATTTACTGTAAAGACTCATAATTAACTTGAAGTTGTATTGGGTTGTTATTCATAATTTAAAATAATTTTTAATTATTGAAATCGTATATTTACTTATATTAAGGGCCCACTTTTACGAATTAGAACATGACTCCCAAAATATTTGAGACGGCCCTGGTTAAGTTCACACATTCTAACATATATAACCAAATAGCTTTTGGAAGAATATGCCAAGGGGACCATTTCTTTTCTTTCGTGAAGATGTACCTAAAAGCCACCAAAGAAAATGAAACTATTGGGTGGTCATTTCCTCATGTTAAGTAAAGTGTCATTATCTACTTAGTTGTGATTTACTTGTATGTATAATTTTCTCAATCATTTGCCCAACTTATTTTCATATTTATCTATTCCTTACAATTGTGTTACGCGTTAAACTTTCAAAATCAAGCTGATCCTTTCCTTTTCCAAACTAAATTTTAATCAACAAATAACACACAAATATAGACAAAAGATGATAATGATCGATAGGTAATATGTCTAAAAGAGGAACAATAAAACTGCATAGAGAAAAGTTGGAATCAACATTTTTTCTCATCCTGTATTGGTTGTCATCATTCGATCGTGACTTGAAAAAATTCCTTCATTACAAAGCATCACAATCTAAAATTTTCTCCATTCCGCCTCCTTTTTTGCTTTGTTTCAATATAGTCTAAGGCCTCATTTACATGCTGGACAGATTTCAAAATTGGGGATCTTCTCTAGTGGAACCGTGAGAAAGTCCTTTCAGATGTCATATGATGTCCCCTTTCCCTGTGTTCAAACATCGGATTTCTGGTAATGCATGAAGTGCTATTTCGTATTTAGATTGACCTTTCAGAATTCCTCTTTTCATCTTAGCCCGATCTCTTGCCAGTCCCTTCTCAGAGAACCGTACGTGAGACTTCCGCCTCAGTCCCGAGCTTCCGTCGTCGGCCTTGGCATTAAACCACTATCTATGTATGTATTTTCAGCCTGGACTGACGAATCTTTTGCTTCTCGATGGCCTTAGGTCTAATAGGATTACCAGTTACTGCGCACGATCATATACTGACGGAAAACGAATCAACATCTCGATGTGATACAACCCTTTGGATTTTAGTTGGGAAAGAACGACGAAGTCCATCCGAACCGTCCAATGAAGAATAAGAGGAGAGCAAATCGTCAATGGTGCACGAAGCGCATGCGGAATGGGCACAGAGAAAAAGTGTAATTTATCCCTCAAGTTGAACGAACTTGACCCGCTCCTTTAGTTTAGGGCTATAGAGTTTGCTTGCTTCTCACTAACGACAGAATCATGAGCTTCATCACTCGGCTATAGGATGACAATCCTTTACTCCGGAAGGGTAGGTTCCATACCGACAAGACCTCCTATCCCATAATCCGCTCATTTCACACCAACTAAAGCGGAACTTAATCACCGAGGTAGAGTTGTATAAAGCCCTAATGTAACTAAACGAAGTGGAAAATCCACATACGATTTTTAGGGGATCTAATCGAAAAACCGGCCGGCGCCCAACGTTATGTCTATTAAAGGGTAACCCTCCTTATCATTTTTAGAATTCGAACCGTAAACCTCAAATTAAGGATGGAGATATTATGTTCTTCCATATGACCAGTGACAGATGTAGAGTACCACTTACGACTGAACGTGCGGGAATCAGTAGTTTAATATATAAGATCCACTAAAAAATTTATTATTAAACCAGTTATTACAGTAGGAACCCACAAATTTAAAATCAGAATTCACCTATGATGATCATCGTGGTAGGAATCGATATGGTGGGAATTAGGAGTCGATATTTTATTTTTTTTTAAAAAAAAACAACTATAATTTGGCTTTTAAGTTAAGAAAATGGGAAATTGTGTATTTGATTAGCTTTTGTTTTTGGTATGTTGTCTTTTTTTTTATTCTTACATTTATATTGATTTTGGTTTCTAGAAAATGTTTTTGTTCGATTCCTGAAAAACTAAACCAGCTCTCAAAACTATATATGCAACTATTTTACATTTTAGAATGATTTTACATAGTTCTCAATAATTCAAATGGGTTGTACTCATAAGATCCACTGGATACTGCTATGTCTCAATCTCCATTGGAGTCGACATGCAGTGCGTGAATTAGAAGAAGAAAAGTGAGAGAATCGTGCGAACTGAAGAAGAGGAAAATAAATGAGATATTTGGGAAATGAGGAATTAGTTCCTCTATTTCATTTACCACTGTATTTATACAGAATACAAGATGTAGAGAAAATATCTACTCTACCAAAATATCTACTGTACCCTTATACAAAATATCGACTCTATACACAATATCTCAACTACCAAATAACTAAATCAAAACTATCTGCTCAATAATTCAACATCCCCCTCAAGCTAGGAGAAGTGAAGATATTCTTCAATCCTAGCTTGGATACTAGCCGACTGTGATGAGGACTACCAACTGCTTTAGTAAGAACATCGGCAGGTTGGTCACTTGTCTGCAAGTAAACAACTTTAACCAAACCTTTCTGCATCCATTCCCTCACAAAATGGCAATCCATATCAATGTGTTTGGTTCTCTCGTGGAAAACAGGATTGACAACAATTTGAATAGCCGACTTGCTATCAGTGAAAACAGCTACAGGTAGCTCTATGCGTATCCCAACTCTTCATACAACCCAACAAGCCAAACAATCTCTGCAACCGAGGCTGTCATAGCCCTATATTCTGCCTCAGCAGAGCTTCGTGAAACAGTCACCTGCTTCTTGGATTTCCAAGAGATGAGAGATTGGCCAAACTTCACCAAATATCCAATGATAGATCGTCTGGTGTTAACACAGGATCCCCAGTCTGCATCACAGAAAAACTGAAGTGTCGACTTGCAACTCATCGGACATCGCACTTCGAACTCGTGCTGTTTTATATATCGCACCAATCTCATACCAGCCTCCATATGAGAATTTTTAGGTGTTTGCATGAATTGGCTTCGGCACTGTACATCAAATGATATGTCTGACATAGTATTAGTGAGATACAACAACCTACCAATCGATCTTCAGAATACCAGATCCTTCAATGTGTCATGCGATTGAGCGAGAGCGGATTAGCATACTTCTTCAAAATGTTAGCTTTGATCACCAAGATCATCGTTTCGAGATGTTGGTCATATGCCATCTGTCGACTTTTGATTCACCTCCATAGGAGAAGTAGAACTCCTTGAACCAGCCAACCCCATATTTGAAATTAACTCCAAGACATATTTTCTTTGGTGCATAACAATCCCTTCTGAACTCCTAGCAAACTCAATCCCAAGGAAATATCTTAGCTCTCCCAAGTCCTTAATTTTGAAGGCTGACTATAAAGTCTCATTGGTACATTGAATCATTTCTGAATCATTGTCTGTGATGAGTAAGTCATCTACATACACAAGAATGACTGTCATTTTCTCCTCCATGTGTTTGACAAACAGAGAATAATCTCTGTGGCTTTGCTGAAAACCAGCAGCAAGCAATGCTGATGTGAGTTTTATGTTTTATTTTCGAGAAGCCTGTTTTAAACCATACAAAGACTTTAGTAACCTACACACTTGTTTCCCGTCTGTAGTGTAAAAGTCTTCTGGTGGCACCATGTAAACCTCTTCATACAAATCCCCTTGCAAGAATGCATTATACACATCCATTTGATATATTCTTCATTGTTTGGCGTATTCTTATAATTTCTCACAAGTGGTCATTTTAACCACTGGAGAAAAAGTTTCCTGATAATCAAGACCCTCTTTTTGATTGTATCCTTTAGCCACCAACCTAGCTTTGAAGCTTTCTATATCTCCTGATGCAGTGTACTTGATCTTATATACCCACCTACATCCTATAACTTTCTTTCCTTGTGGCAAATCCACTATTTCCCATGTCTTATTGTCTTCCAAAGCTTGGATTTCAGCCTGCATTGCTTCGACCTATCTTGTGTCACTCATTGCATCTGAGAAGCTGTGTGGTTCTACCTCCTTGGACACTTGTCCAATAAAGTTCTGATACATGGGAGATAACCCTGTGTAGTCTACTCCACTAGATATAGAATATAGACACTTAGAAGAACCTTGATTAGTGACATAATTCTTGTGCCAAATAGGCGGTCTACATGTCCTAATGGACTTCCTAACAAAATCAACAGGCATGTCCTCACTGGTTCCAGTGTCATTCTGTGGTTCATCACCACCTGATGCAGTATCCCCATTCTCAATGAATGAATTAGGATCAGTGTTCTGTGGATGATCTAGAACCCTCTGAACGTCAGTCATGATAAGATCATCAAAGCAGAAATGCTCATGTGAAGTCATGAAACCAGTCTTATCATCTATCTCATTCCTGAAAGGAAAACTGATTCCATAAACATCACATCTCTACTCATGAAAATCAACCCATTCTCCAAGTCATACAATTTGTAACCCTTTTGTGATGTCCCATAGCCCAACATCACAGCCTTTACAGTCCTTGGACTAAGCTTGTCTAGGTTGGGCAGCTTGGTTGCAAAACAAAAACATCATATCACTCTCAAATGAGTGAGTGAATGTATTGTCTTATACAACATCTCATATGGGGTCTTATTCTTCAGAACAGTAGATGGGATTTTGTTGATGATATAGGCAGCATTTTCAACACATAATCCCCAAAATTTATCTGGCAAATTAGCTTGAATCTTCACAGTTCTAGCTATCTCCAGTAGATGTCTATGTTTACTTTCCACAACACCATTTTGTTGAGGTGTATATGGACAGGACCTTTCATGTATAACCCCAAGACTTTGAAACAACTGCTTACAACTAAAATTGAAAAACTCAGAACCATTGTCTGATCTTACACATTTAACTGTCATTTTAAATTGATTTCTTACTTCTATGAAGAAGTTCTTTATCACAAATACAACATCTGATTTCAATATCAACAAGAATATCCAAGTCCACCTTGAATAGTCATCCACAAATATTTCATTCCATTATAAGTCTCAATTTTATAAGGACCCCATACATCCATATGTAACAATTGGAAGGGTCCAGTTCTTCTGCTTACACTAACAGGAAATTGAACTCTAACTTGTCTAGCTAATGGACATATCTCACAGTTACTTATTGTAAATGAGTCACTATTACTAAAACATGGTAGTCTCCTCAAAACCTTCATGGGGACATGACACATTCTGTGATGCCAAGTAGTAGTATCAATAACCTGTGAAGCTGTTAGAGCTTTTATTATTCCACTTCTGCTTCCTTCTGCACCAGTGTCCAACACATATAGTCCCCCTTCTTCCCTACCAATCGCTCTCACCTTTCCATATGAGAGATCCTGAAACACACAACATTTAGGAAAGAATGTAACACTGCAGTATAATTCCTTTGTCACTTTAGAGACATACATTAAATTGAATCTGAATGTAGTAATACACAAGACATTTTTAAGCACATCACTTCCTCCTAAGTGATGGTCTCATACATGTGTAATGTTGGCTGATTCTCCTGTTGGCATTTGTACCTTTCCTGTATTGCCTATCAAATTCTTAATCCTTAGTAACCTCTGATCATTAACCATGTGATTTGTGGCACCTGAGTCCACAATCCACTTTATGATCCTTCTTGTTTCTATTACAGTCATACCTTTCATGTTTGCAATAGCTCCACCACTGCCTCCTGCCTCATCACTGTCCAATATCTGTAGCAACTTCTGATGTTGCTTTGGTGTAAGACCACCCAGCAGTGCAGACATCCTCTGATCCTCCTGCTGTGTGTCTGGTTTCTGAAGTATTCTTCAGGATATGAATCTTCTCCTATTACTGCATTTGCCTTTCTAGACCTTCCTTTGGAATCCTCAGGATATCCATTCAACTGGTAACAATCATCTTGTAGATGGCCAGTTTTGTGGCAATAACTACACTCCATTAGCTTGAAGCAATCCAACTTTACATGTCCTTTAACATGACAATAATCACAGATTGCCTTCGGATTGTAAGGCTTCCTTAGTTTCTGTGGTACACCAGATCCATTTTCATTGCCATTCCTGTTTCTATTGAAACCAGTTCCATTCCTGTTCCTTGCCGTAAACATAGCACTAGGTTCTATTAGATCCTGTATCATTTTCTGACTTTCGTCTTGATTAATCATATCATAGACTTGGTTCAAATTAGACACTTGCTGCATCATCAACACCTGACCTTTGGCTTGATTAAAACTGTCGTTTAATCCCATTAGAAATTGTAACATCCTTTGATATTATATATGATCCACAAACTCTGTCGACTTATCACAACATGATGGTAGAGGTATAATCGAATCATATTCGTCCCATAGATCCTTCAATTATACACAGACACTGATGTATTTCCCTGCCTTTGCGAAACTATTTCCTTGTGTAGATGGAATACTCGCGAACTATTGATCTTATCGAACCTTTCCTTCAAATCATTCCAAATAACACATGAATTAGAATTAAACAACATCCCTGTGAGTAAGCTCTTGCTTAGATTCCCCATAAATGTTAGGCGATTTACAAATGCTCATGCAAGTGCACGTATCATTTTACAAGTAATATAGTCTGTAAGACCGAATATCGTCCTCAGAGACTGGTTTCTAAGTACCGTTCATCTATTTTATGTTATCTATTTGGCAAACGAGTATTGATTGGGGTTTTGGACTAACTACTAGAATTAATTGCAAGAATTAATTAAACTATTTAAGTTGTACTCATATTATGAAGGAATTAGGGCTTCCAAATTCTCGACTATCCACTTTATTCAATCCTTAATGCGACTAGAATGATTCTTCTTCTACGTTAAGATAGCGGTTAACTAGAATGTCTTATATTAGGGTTAGGATATATAATCACTCAACTCCAGTGCAGAACCCTTCTATATTTCTATGATAGGATTTACCACATAGGAGGATTAAGAGCAGTAACCTATAATGCTACACAAGTATCGGGGTACTTTCGTCCGCGATTTTAACCTATGTCTATTCAATTACAGCATATCTAAATCTCTCCTCTCTGTTCTTGATTCGAAATCATATAGATTATGATAATTAGTGATCAATTAACTATCAAACATTCATATCAATTATTGAATAAATCTTTACAAGTGAAGAAGTAATCAAGCTACTGCAATTAATTCACGAATAAAGTTTCAAGCGAATCATAAGAAAAACCCTAATAAAGTGTTTAGTTCCTAGTCATAGTCACGCTACGAACTAACACAATATCCATACATAAACTGAATTAAAATAAATAAAATTACGTAGACTAAGTCTCCAATTGTAGCCTTGAATCCTTGCCTTGTGATGTGTTTTCTTTTCTAGCATGAACTCATCTTTCATTAAACTAATCCGCAGGGCTTAAATATGTTGCAAATTCGTGTCCTATGGACCCTTCTGCCCCTTGGCCAATTCTAACCCGGATCTGACAATTCGCGTCTCGGCACCGCGGTCCTGCAGGTCGGCACCGCGATGCTGAAAGTCATGCATCTCTCAGTACAAATTAGGGGTGAGCACGGGTACAGGGTACCCAGATATTCGATCGGAACCGACACTAACGGGTAGGTTTCGGATAGATATATTAGAATAACGGGTAGGTTCCGGGTAGTAAAATTAGGAACCGATAAAATAGGGTCCGGTTCCGGTTCTAAAATATATAAATCGGCAATTTAACCGAACCGATACCCTGATTCTATTAATCCCCTTTAAATTATTTATTTAGTCCACTTAATTTTATACCCAAACAATCAAACACACGATCCATTTAATTTAACAACCCATCACTTTAATTTAACAAAGCCCGTTGGCCCAAATCACACTCAAAGAACGATACCAATTTTTTAAAAAAAGTAGCATCTCGGTAAAATGAAATTAGGATTTTCCTTTGCATTTATGATATTTTCTGTTGATAAGTGGGATGATATTTGATTGAAACTAAGCGAATGAAGCAGGACATGTTAGCTTCTATATATCCCTTTTGCCATTGCCTGTTGTATGGAGTTTTACTAATGAATTATTTTACCTTATCAAAGAAAAATTACAAGTGTCTAGAAACTATTAAGGATATTGTTCGAAAGGGGGAAGGGTCAAGGAGATAAAAGATGATCTAGTACTTGATTGCAATGACGTTTGCTATGTGATTTGTAGTACACTGCTTTATTCTAATCCATTTTTAGGGAATGATAATAAATTGCTTAACATTTGAGAATCTTTCTGTAAAACTAAAGCCCTTTTGATAGCTGAACGACATAAAATTCCCACTTTCTGTTACAGGGTACCCGGGAACCTACCCGGAACCGCAGGATCCGGGTAGGTTTCGGGTAAGGATTGATACGGGTAGGTTCCGGATAGTAAATTTAGGAATCGGTATTTTACAGGGTAGGTTCCGGGTAGTTCAAAAATAGTAGGGTACCCGGACCTGCTCACCCCTAGTACAAATGGCACCGCGGTTCTGTATCAATGGCACCCCGGTGCCTAAAGTCCTACGGGTATCTGATCTTTTGACACCGCGGTTCTGCTTCTGGGAACCGCGGTGCTGCTTTGCCTTTTTCCGAGTCATCAATTTTCAACTTTTTCTGCCTCGGGACCTCCTTTTATGCCCATTTTTCGCTCCTTTTTATCATTTAGCCTTTTTGAACCGTTGTGACTCAAAATAAAAAAAACGACCCTAATACTATACTAAACACAACAAAAAAAGTAAAATACTAACTGAAAATGACTCAAAAAGCTTATACAAAATACGCCTAACAAATCCCCAAACTTAAACTTTGCTCGCCCTCGAGTAAAACCGAAAACAAAAACAAAGAAACAAAATCAAAACGACTCAAAGACTCAGATCAAGCAGCTGCACAAGGTTACTTAGAAAAAGCATGAACGTCAGTGGGATAATATGTCGAAACATATGTAGCATGAATATATAGCAATCTAGAATTTTAAGCCAGATATTTCACAAATTTAGTTCAATCACACTCAATGGAAATATGAATACTAAACCATGCATGTCAATTTCATTTAGTTCTATGGGCATGTTTACTTGTTATTCTCCACTAATCATGGACATACATTCTAGAGATCCTCAGAACTTTTCAGGGTTGTAATGTAGGCTTAGGCAGAGGTAGGTAAAAGTAGGCATTTAGGCTCAATTTACGTATCATAATCGTTTTTCTCATTCAACCATCTTGTCCTTCTTTTTAGTAAACTTTTCAGTTTATACCTATCTTCTCCTCTTCTCTTTTTGAGAGTATGAAACATATTCACATAGGCACCCCCAAACTTAAGCTTTTATATTTTTTTCATTGGAGTGCATCAATCAATTTTTTTCATTCTCTTTTGGTATTTCTTTTTCACTCTTTTTCATCTCAATTTTTCAATTACTGCTTATGGCACACAAGAGAATCATAGGGTGTCAAAGAAATAACTTATTTTAGGCTCAAAGAGGCTGACTAGAGATACATTTTACTGCATGGTCGGTAATGAAAGGTGAGAAGGGCTAACAAAGAAATGTCTGAGTCATCTCCCTAAACATATACGTCCTAACTATTTCGCCTCAAATAACAAGCAAGCAGACTTCATAGACATTTTACAATAGACACGCATAAGCTAGGCACAAATATCCCAAATAATCAAATTTTCATGAATTTTTGACATATCTAACTTGAACACACATATTTTTAGCCTCTAATTCCATTACATTATCCCACTTAATTCACTATGCGTTTTCAGCAACTACAACATGCATGATCATAAACAAAATTTGACTCATATGGACACATAAGAGACACACAACAAAGACTCAAAAACATAAGATACCCCCCACACTTAACTGACACATTGTCCCAAATGTGTAACGACTCAACGATTTAACAGAGACGACTTACAGACATACATCGGCTCAAAATTGGTGGTGATGGCGGCGGATATTGCATTAAGACGGTATCTGTGGGAGGAGATTTGGCGATTCAGGGCTTTTTTATTTTTTTTGGAGATCGTACATTGGCACCGCTGTGCCTAAAGTACTGGGGCCTTTCTGAATATTCGGCACCGCGGTCCTGCAGATTGGCACCGCGGTGCTGACTCGATTCTGTGTCTTCCACCCCTTCCTTTATGCTCATCCTCCGATTCCTTCACCTGGCATCACAACACAACAAAAATATCAAAAGTGAGACTGTTCTATTTAAAATAAATTGCAAAATTTAAACATTGGGTTGCCTCCCAAGTAGCGTTGTCTTTAACGTCTTTTAGCCTGACGCAAGTTCCTTATCCCAAATCACTGTGGCAATTTAACCCCACAACCTATCCATTTCAAAATCATCCTTATCTTTCTCACTCTGTTTTTCTTTTTCACAAGAGGGGGTTCAATAAGACTTACCTGTTTGACAGCTTCCTTGACATCAATTTTTATTTCAGCATTTTTGCTGACCTGTGGGTTTACTGCTATAGGGATGATCTCCCTAGCTTTGTCTGTGCTGGCTGAACTACTGTGTCAGCTATGCTTGCTGCGAAACACTTGTTGATGGCTTGGGATTCAATGGTGGACTTGAACACTTTGAACACCATCTCTTCCTCCTGAACCCTAAGTCTCAACTCTCCCTGCTCCACATCAATTAGAGCTCTGCCCGTTGCAAGGAAAGGTCTCCCCAAGATGATTGGTATCTCGCCATCTTCCTCCGTATCCAGAATGAGGAAGTCTATTAGGAAGAAGAACTTTTCCACCTTGACCAGCACATCTTCTATTATGCCTCTGGGGTGCACTACGGTTCGGTCGGTCAGCTGCAAATTGACTGTGGTTGGTTTGGCTTCACCCAAACCCAATCTTTTGAAGACAGACAGAGGCATGAGATTTATATTGGCCCCTAGATCACACAACGACCTATTGTATGTCACCTTACCAATAGTGCAGGGCAAGATGAAGCTTTCTGGGTCCTTTAGCTTGGGAGGCAGTTTCTTTTGCAGGATGACACTACACTCCTCTGTCAATGCTACTGTCTCATAATCTACTAGTCTTTTCTTTTTACCAAGTATCTCTTTCATGAATTTGAAGTATGCGGACATTTGTTCTAGTGCCTCAATGAAGGAGATATTTATGTGAAGCTTCTTAAACACCTCCAAGAACTTGGAGAATTGCTTGTCAATCACTTTCTTTTGTATCCTATGAGGGTAAGAGATTCTATCAACGTATTCCATCAAAGGTGCCGGTGGAGCTCTCTCAACTGTAGGGCAGTCCTCAGTGACCCCCTCCTTATCTACCTCAGCTTCTTTCTCACATTCCTTCTCACTTACCACTGCGGGCTGGGGAGCAACCTGCTCCAACTGCTTTTCACTCCTCAACAACACTGCTTGACATTGCTCTATAGGATTCACCGATGTATTGCTTGAGAGAGCGCCCTGCGGCCTGTTGGTTACCATCTTTGCAAGTTGCCCAACCTGTGTTTCCAAGCTCCTGAGAGAGGACCTGGTTTCAGACATGAACTGATTCTGCGAATTATTAAGTGTGAGCAATGCAGCTCTCAGTTCATCAGGCTTTTCCTGTTGCTGTGTAGGTGACCTAAACTGTTGGGATGAAGTGGTCTGGTTTTGCACCTGCTGGTTCTGGTAACCACTTTGATATGGTTGCTGTTGGGGATGATCGTTCCTCCACGAAAAGTTAGGGTGATTTCTTCACCCTGGATTGTATGTGTTGGAGTTATAAGGCCTCTGAAAATTCCCAACTAACTTGCTCCATGGGCACATTATTGGGGTCCACCGCTGAGCATCTGTCAAAGGAGTGCGGCCCACCACAAATCTCACAGCCTTCGCATCCGACTGCATTCATGTATACGGTGTTCTCGCAGCTTGCTTTGTCAAAAGGGCCACCTGTGCATTCAGGGCAGTGATGACATCTAATTTATGTATGCCCATAGCCTTCCTACTGGTTACTGACCTGTCATCTGCTCCTTGGTGATTGTTGGCAACCATATCTTCCAGTAACTCATGTGCCTCATTGACACTCTTTCTCATAAAAGCACCCCCTGCTGTAGCATCAATAATGGTACGAGTAGTATCACTCATCCCATTATAAAATATGTGGACTAACATCCACTTCTCAATACCATGATGTGGGCATTTTCTTTGCAAGTCCTTAAATCTCTCTCATGCATCATAGAGCTACTCACCATCCACCTAGTAATAGTTGTTCAACTCTCCTCTTAACTTTGCTGCTTTGGAAGGAGGGAATAACTTTGCTAGAAACTTTTGGGCCAGGTTGTTATACCCCGTAGTTCTGACCCTACGTACGAGAGCGTACGAAAGTATGTAAGACTTAAAATTTCTAAGGATAGGTTGACAAATTGTTCCGGACGGGTTTTAGTCAACTTTGAGGCGGGTTATGACCCGGAATATTGAGAGTTCCTAAGTGTTTCAAAGGCCTAGGGCGTAGTTCGTTGAGTCTAGATTCCAACGCAACCAACCGTTCGTCGATAGGACGTCGGAGTAGAAAGTTATGAGGGTTACAAGTTCGTGCGCATCGGACGAACGTGCCGGACTAAGGCGCGGCAGCCGCGCCGGACGCAGGGCCGCGGCGCCTAAAGTACTGCAGGGTCGCTGAAGTTTCAGAGCCGCGGCGCCTGGAAGCAGGGCCGCGGCGCCGGAAGATCCGAGGGTCCGCAGGAGTTGCGGCGCCGCGGCGCCGGGAAGCCGGGCCGCGGCGCCGAGGCGGGAAATCTGGGCGGAAAAACTTAGGAATGTCTGATTTCTCTTTTAAAAAGGCCATGGGAGGGTGACAAGTGTCCCCCCCCATCTGATTTCTGTTGCATGCAATATATTGACCAAGACTTGGTCATTCTTCCCATCTTCCATCTTCACACTCTCTCTCTCTAAAATCTGCTCTCCCTTCTCTCTAAAAAACCCAAGAAAAATCTGAAAGTTAAGAGCAAGAAAAGGAAGCTTGTAGCTAGCTTGTTGGCATTGTGGTGGTGGTGTTCTTGGCAAGGAAGCTAGCAATAGTTGGAATAAGTTTTGGCTAAAACTTTAAGGTAACATTTCTTCCTTTAGAATTAGTTCTAAGTGTTGCATGTTTAGAAGAAAGAACTTGTGGTAGTAAATAATGCTTCTAGAATCTTTGCATGTTAGAAATGTGGTTTGGGTATGAAAGAAATGGCTAAGAAGTGATTATGAGCATGTTGTAGCCTAAAAACTACCTTAGAAGTGATAAGTGAATTGTTGTAACTAGTGGGGCAGAATTTTACACACCCAAGTATGGATGTGTAATCCCCTTTAAAATGTTGGATTGTTGAGCCTTAATTGTGGTGTTTGGATGATAAATTCGGCCTTGAGAAAAGGTGGCAAAGTGAGTAGAAACAAGGGAAATGCTGCCCAATTTTCCATAGAATTTAGTGACTTAGAACTTGGATTGTTCTACTTTGAGATTAGAGGTTAACAAGCGTATCATGATTATTTTAGGTTGAATATTACTTGTAGTTTGGACTTGGCAAGTGGATTGACCAAAGAGGTATGTGGAGCCTTCCTATCTCTTGAGCATGAATAGATGTAACTATGTAGTACGGTAGACGTACAAGATTTGGTATTCTTACTTGTTTTACGTATATAAAGACTTGTTTCGTTTTAAGAATGTATAAGACCCTTGGTTGGTAAAAGTATAATTTTACTAAAGTATAAGGTTAATAAGACAACTTTATGGGAAGTTGGTTTATTAACTTGATAAAAGGTTAATGAGAAGAGATTTACTCTAAGTAAGATAAGTAAGGGCAAATGACATGAGTTATGAAAGGCAAATTGGTTTAAAGGCACCAATTGCCAAAAGGTTTTATGTATAAGAAAGGGTCACTTTTAAAAGAGTTGAAGTATGTAGTGCTTGGGTTAAATTCCCGGTTTTCTTTTTATTAAAGATATGATTAAGTGCCTTAACTAAAATGAGAGGTATATGAACAAGACTAATAAGAAGTTATGAGTTTTCTTAACTTAACTATGACTATGATATGATGATTATTTGAGCTAGGGTAAGAGTATAAATGAGGGGCAAGCCCCAAGACGTTATACCACCTTCTCCAGGGTAAGAGTATGAATGAGGGAAAGTCCCAAGACGTCATACCACCTTCTTCAGTGTAAGAGTATAAATGAGGGACAAGTCCCAAGACGTTATACCATCTGCTTCAGTGTAAGAGTATAAATGAGGGCAAGCCCCAAGACGTTATACCATCCGCCTGTGGTAAGAGTATAAATGAGGAAAACCCCAAGACGTTATACCACCTTCCGTGGATTTGCTACCCACGATGCGAGGAATACCTCACGCGAGTCCTTGTGAGGCTTACGGGTGAAATAGTCCCGGAGTAGGAGTGCTTATTGATACTACGGGCGGTGTCCTGTTGTGATCATGAGACCCCTATTTTACGCAAAGATTATATATATATACTTGTCACTCTCATTGTTAGTAAGGCACAGTAAAGAGGTATTTTGACTATCTTCCATGACTACAGTTTACTTTTAAACTATGTTATTATCATTACAGTATTTTCCAGCTTTACATACTTGGTACATATCAGTCATCGACCCCTTCCTCGGGGGCTGCGTTCATGCCGCAGGTAAGGGTAAGAAGATTGTGGATCCTCGTTCTTAGGATCATTGTTCCGTTGTCAGAAGCTCCATCCTTCCGGAAGCTTATTTTGTTGGTACGGTTTTTCCCTGATGTTATAGACATTGTGTATATTCAGGGGTATGGCGGGGCCCTGTCCCGCCACAGTTGTTATCTCTAGAGGTCTGTGGTCACGTACTTGTTTTGGGCTACAAGAACCAGTTGTATTATAAATACTTTGTTTAAGTATGTTTTATGGAAGGCAGCCTTATCTACCGCCGGTGATGTTACCTTTTATACGATTCATATGTATGTTCCGCTATTCTCTCGACTTATACCGACAGGTACCCCTGCAGGTACTAGTCGCGCCCCGGCTGGTCGTGACAAAAGTGGTATCGAGCGGTTGTCCTCGGAAAGTGTCCACGCATCGTGTTCAGTAAGTCTTGATTATCGGTGTCGCGTGCACCACATCTATAATCGTGAGGTCGCAGGATATTTAGGATTGGTTTCCATTCTTTCACTCTAAGATCGTGCAACAGAGCTGAGTTATAGGTTGAATCTCCCCTGATGTTTTCCTTTATGTATCAGTTATGCCTCCACGCAAGGCAACCGCGCCCGTGGCGGCAAGGCACCGAGGGTGCTGCGAGTGGGTCGCGGAGCATCACGAGGCCACAGGCCCAGTCCCTACCAGAGATGATGTTTAGAGCGGCGAGGTCCACGTCGTCGCCACCACCGAAGTTCGAGGCGTGGACGCGCCATCGAGACCATGCAGATCGAGCCTCCACCCACGCCGTGGCCCGAGTACGTAGATTACGGGAACAGATTCTTGCCATCGACCAAAGATAGTGGCGAGGCATACGACAGAGCGGCGCTAACCCTGTGAGCCGATAGCCACTGATTCGGATTTCTTGGGTTGTCACCCACCCGAGTTCTATGGTTCGAGATTTGATGAGGATCCGCAGGAATTTGTCCGAGCGATTCACGGACCATGCAGTTCTTAGGGCATCGAGATCGAGTCATTATACTAGCTTTCTACCTTACGCGATATTGCGTTGAACTGGTTTGAGTCGTGGGTACTGTCGAGGGGCGAGGATGCTCTTCCAGCTGATTGGGAGGAGTTCACAGAGGCGTTCCTAGACCATTTCTTGCCCCCGGAGGTGAGGAGAGCCCGTGTAGATAGGTTCTTGACCTTGAGACAGACGGAGGACTATCGTGAGTACACCGAGTTTGACTCTTGGCCGATATGCGCACACCATTGTAGGCGATATGGCGCATGTGGTTCATAGATACGTGATGGGTATATACCGTCACATGACTATCAGATGCTTGGGGTGGCTCTTCACCGAGGATGGATATTTCCGTGATGCAGCGCATTTACGTGGATTGAGGACAGAGAGAGGCAAGATCAGCTAGATATGAGTCAGCCCAAGAGGCCGGGACGCAGGTCTCGTATGCGGTTCTCGAGGCGGCAGCCAAGCAGAATAGGTCCGCATTCCAGCCAGCACAGAGTTCTCCTTCTCAGTTTTCCGGCAAGAGATCAGATCGGCGAGGTTATTCGGGAGCGTCGTGGCTCCAGACTTCGTGTTTCGCGAGGCGAGACCAACACCAATCGAGACCACCTACCTCTGTGCGTTCGATGCGGTGGGTCCCATTCGGCGAGTGCCGTGGGTTCGGGAGCTTGTTATTCTGTGGCGGCAGGCCATCCAAGAGGATTGTCCGCCCCAGCGGCGGAACGCCACAGTTCACCGACGGGTCCGCTTTGGATCTTCATCTTCTATGGTTAGACGCCCGAGGCGAGGTGCTTATGGCCAGCAGCCGCGCAGAGGTCGTGGTAGGGTTCCAGCCTAGCGGTCCTCGAACCGCATATATGCTATGTCGATGACAGACCAGGAGGCGTCGCCAGATGTCGTCACAGGTACATTATTGGTTTCTTGCTGTGATGTATATGCTTTGATAGATCCAGGTTCTACCTTGTCCTACATATCTCCTCATATTGCCAGTAGAATAGGGATAGAGCCCGAGTCCATAAGACCTTTCGAGGTGGCTACGCCAGTAGGCGATTCAGTGGTAGCTGAGTGGGTATATAAGGCATGCCCAGTGACTATAGAGAGTCGTCAGACTCTAGCCGACTTGATAGAGTTGGATATGACAGACTTCGACGTGATTATGGGTATGGATTGGCTAGCATCTTGCTATGCCAATGTAGACTGTAGAGGGAGATTAGTTCGGTTCCAGTTTCCTGGTGAGCCAGTTATCGAGTGGAAGGGGAATACTGCATCGCCGAGGGGTAGGTTTATTTCTTACCTCAAGGCTAGGAAGATGGTGCGGAAGGGGTATATCTACCATATGGTTCGGGTATTCGACACTGAGGCGTATACCGACCTTCATCGGGCCGATCGTTAGAGAGTTTCCAGATGTATTCCCAGATGAGCTTCCGGGTATCCCTCCCGAAAGGGAGATTGAGTTTTGCATTGATTTGGCGCCAGATACTCGACCGATATCTATTCCGCCATATAGGATGGCACCTGCAGAGTTGAAGGAATTGAAGGACCAGCTGAAAGACTTATTGGAGAAAGGCTTTATTAGGCCAAGTGTTTCTCCCTGGGAGCACCGTGTTATTTGTAAAAAGAAGGATGGACGCCAGCAGATGTGTATTGATTACGGTGAACAAGGTAACTATCAAGAATAGATATCCTCCCCGTGATTGACGATTTGTTTGACCATTGCAGGTGCAAAGTGTTTTTTCAAGATAGACTGCGTCAGTTACCATCAGGTGCGAGTTAGAGAAGCGGATATCCCGAAGACTGCATTCAGGACCCGGTATGGGCACTATGAGTTCAGGGTGATGTCTTTCGGTTTGACCAACGCCCCAGCAGTATTCATGGATTTGATGAATAGGGTGTTCAGGCCATTCTTGGATATGTTCGTTATAGTTTTCATTGATGATATCTTGGTGTATTCGCGCACAGAGCAGGAGCATACAGATCATTTGAGGACGGTATTGGGAGTCCTCCGAGACCGGCAGTTGTATGCCAAGTTCTCGAAATGCGAGTTCTGGCTAGCTTCGGTGGCTTTCTTAGGGCATGTTATCGGGGCCGATGGTATTCGGGTTGATACAGCTAAGATTGAGGCAGTCAAGACTTGGCCCAGACCCACTACGCCGACGGAGGTGCGCAGCTTTTTGGGCCTGGCAGGTTATTATCGGAGGTTTGTAGAGAAGTTTGCTTCTATTTCAAAGACTTTGACTAAGTCGACTCGAGGCGCTATGTTCCGCCGATGATACTTGTGAGGAAAGTTTCCGATTAAAGGAGAAGTTGACGATCGCCCAGCCTTACCCTTCCAGAGGCTTAGATGGATATGTGGTTTATTGCGACGCCGTGTGTCGGACTTGGTGCGCATCGACGCAAAGACGGCAAGGTTATAGCTTATGCATCTCGACAGCTTAGGAAGCATGAGAAGAACTATCCCACACATGACTTGGAGTTAGCAGCAGTGATTCATGCCTTGAAGATCTGGAGGCATTATTTATATGGAGTTCATGTGGACATTTACACAGACCACAAGAGTCTCCGACATCTTCACCGGAGGAGCCGAACTGCGGCGAGACGGTGGTTGGAACTACTTAAGGATTACGATGTTGATATTCTATACCACCCAGGGAAGGCCAATGTGGTTGCGGATGCCCTTAGTCGCAGATCTATGGGTAGTCTGTCTGATGTCCAGCCAGAGAAGAGGGATATGGTCCGAGAGTTACATCAGCTGGCGAGCCTTGGGGTTCGTTTGGTTGATTCTGATAGTGATGGAGTTCGGATTCGAGAGGTTGCCGAGTCTTCTATCGTTGAGGAGGTGAAGAGGCGACAGTTTGAGGATCCGATTCTGGTTCGGTACCGAGATGCAGCTCTCCAGAAGGAGAAGAGTCTATTTGAGGTAGCGCCTGATGGGGTGCTAAGATTCGAGGGCCGGTTGTGTGTTCCCGATGTGACAGGACTTCGTCAGCAGATTTTGGGGGAGGCACACAGTGCTCGTTATTCTATTCATCCGGGGTCGACTAAGATGTACCATGACCTCAGATGCGTGTATTGGTGGGATGGCCTAAAGAGGGACGTTGCGGAGTTCGTGGCACAGTGCCCGAATTGTCGTGAGTTAAGATTGAGCACGAAGCCGGTGGTCATTGCGAGCCATTGATATTCCAACTTGGAAGTGGGAGGTGATAAATATGGATTTTATTACGTGACTACCCACCACTCGGAGAAGCATGATTCCATTTGGGTGATTGTCGACAGGTTGACGAAATCAGCCCACTTTCTTCCGGTCAGAACGACGTTCTCAGCTGAGGACTATGCCAGATTATATATTAGAGAGGTTGTGAGACTGCACGGGGTCCCGGTGTCGATTATATCAGATAGAGGAGCCCAGTTCTCGGCTAACTTCTGGAGGTCTTTTCAGAAGGGGTTAGGGACACAGGTGAGTCTCAGTACGGCGTTTCATCCTCAGACAGACGGACAGGCCGAGCGCACTATCCAGACACTTGAGGATATGCTGCGGGCTTGTGTTGTTGACTTGTGGTAGCCGAGGATCATTTGCCTCTAGTTGAGTTTGCATATAATAATAGCTACCATTCCAGTATTCAGATGGCGCCTTATGAGGCCTTATACGGGAGGAAGTGCAGGTCACCGATAGGCTGGTTCGAGGTGGGAGAAGTTCAGTTAGTCGGGCCAGACTTAGTCCAGCAGGCAGTGGATAAGGTGAAGCTTATCCAGGAGCGGTTGTTGGCAGCTCAGAGTCGGCAGAAGTCGTATGCAGATCATCGGCGTCGACACTTGGAATTCGAGATAGATGATTGGGTTTTCCTAAAGGTATCGCCCATGAAGGGCGTGATGAGATTTGGAAAGAAAGGGAAGCTTAGCCCAAGGTACATTGGGCCGTATCAGATTGTCCGTAGGGTAGGCAAGGTTGCCTATGAGTTAGATCTTCCGTCCGATTTGGAGGCGGTGCACCCAGTTTTTCATGTGTCTATGTTGCGGAAATGTATTGGAGATCCAGCTAGAGTGCACCCGATTCATGGTGTCCAGGTGACAGAGGAGTTATCGTATGAGGAGAGTCCCATAGCGATACTCGATCGACAGGTTAGACGGCTTCGGACGAAAGACGTGGCTTCCGTCAAGGTCCTATGGCGGAACGAAAACAGGGAGGAAATGACGTGGGAAGCAGAGGATGACATGATGAAGAAGTATCCTCACTTATTCCCTATACCTCCAGGTAACCTACTTTCCTGCTTGTTAGTTGTGGTTTAGCATTTACGCTTCTGTATGTTGTGGCTCGTGGAGCTTCTTTTCTTTACGAATGAATAGTTAAGAGGGTCTATGTCGATGTTGTGATTTGAGTAAGCCTAGAAGGAACATTCGGGACGAATGTTTCTAAGGGGGGGAGAATGTTATACCCCGTAGTTCTGACCCTACGTACGAGAGCGTACGAAAGTATGTAAGACTTAAAATTTCTAAGGATAGGTTGACAAATTGTTCCGGACGGGTTTTAGTCAACTTTGAGGCGGGTTATGACCCGGAATATTGAGAGTTCCTAAGTGTTTCAAAGGCCTAGGGCGTAGTTCGTTGAGTCTAGATTCCAACGCAACCAACCGTTCGTCGATAGGACGTCGGAGTAGAAAGTTATGAGGGTTACAAGTTCAGTGCGCAGTCGGACAGGAACGTGTTTCGGACTAAGGCGACAGGGCCGCGGCGCCGGACGCAGGGCCGCGGCGCCTAAAGTGCTGCAGGGTCGCTGAAGTTTCAGAGCCGCGGCGCCTGGAAGCAGGGCCGCGGCGCCGGAAGATCCGAGGGTCCGCAGGAGTTGCGGCGCCGCGGCGCCGGGAAGCAGGGCCGCGGCGCCGAGGCGGGAAATCTGGGCGGAAAAACTTAGGAATGTCTGATTTCTCTTTTAAAAAGGCCATGGGAGGGTGACAAGTGTCCCCCCCCATCTGATTTCTGTTGCATGCAATATATTGACCAAGACTTGGTCATTCTTCCCATCTTCCATCTTCACACTCTCTCTCCCTCTCTCTAAAATCTGCTCTCCCTTCTCTCTAAAAAAACCCAAGAAAAATCTGAAAGTTAAGAGCAAGAAAAGGAAGCTTGTAGCTAGCTTGTTGGCATTGTGGTGGTGGTGTTCTTGGCAAGGAAGCTAGCAATAGTTGGAATAAGTTTTGGCTAAAACTTTAAGGTAACATTTCTTCCTTTAGAATTAGTTCTAAGTGTTGCATGTTTAGAAGAAAGAACTTGTGGTAGTAAATAATGCTTCTAGAATCTTTGCATGTTAGAAATGTGGTTTGGGTATGAAAGAAATGGCTAAGAAGTGATTATGAGCATGTTGTAGCCTAAAAACTACCTTAGAAGTGATAAGTGAATTGTTGTAACTAGTGGGGCAGAATTTTACACACCCAAGTATGGATGTGTAATCCCCTTTAAAATGTTGGATTGTTGAGCCTTAATTGTGGTGTTTGGATGATAAATTCGGCCTTGAGAAAAGGTGGCAAATAGATTAGAAACAAGGTAAATGCTGCCCAATTTTCCATAGAATTTAGTGACTTAGAACTTGGATTGTTCTACTTTGAGATTAGAGGTTAACAAGCGTATCATGATTATTTTAGGTTGAATATTACTTGCGGTAGTTTGGACTTGGCAAGTGGATTGACCAAAGAGGTATGTGGAGCCTTCCTATCTCTTGAGCATGAATAGATGTAACTATGTAGTACGGTAGACGTACAAGATTTGGTATTCTTACTTGTTTTACGTATATAAAGACTTGTTTCGTTTTAAGAATGTATAAGACCCTTGGTTAAGGGAAAAGTATAATTTTACTAAAGTATAAGGTTAATAAGACAACTTTATGGGAAGTTGGTTTATTAACTTGATAAAAGGTTAATGAGAAGAGATTTACTCTAAGTAAGATAAGTAAGGGCAAATGACATGAGTTATGAAAGGCAAATTGGTTTAAAGGCACCAATTGCCAAAAGGTTTTATGTATAAGAAAGTGGTCACTTTTAAAAGAGTTGAAGTATGTAGTGCTTGGGTTAAATTCCCGGTTTTCTTTTTATTAAAGATATGATTAAGTGCCTTAACTAAAATGAGAGGGTATATGAACAAGACTAATAAGAAGTTATGAGTTTTCTTAACTTAACTATGACTATGATATGATGATTATTTGAGCTAGGGTAAGAGTATAAATGAGGGGCAAGCCCCAAGACGTTATACCACCTTCTCCAGGGTAAGAGTATGAATGAGGGAAAGTCCCAAGACGTCATACCACCTTCTTCAGTGTAAGAGTATAAATGAGGGACAAGTCCCAAGACGTTATACCATCTGCTTCAGTGTAAGAGTATAAATGAGGGCAAGCCCCAAGACGTTATACCATCTGCTTCAGGGTAAGAGTATAAATGAGGGGAAAACCCCCAAGACGTTATACCACCTGTTCCGTGGATTTGCTACCCACGATGCGAGGAATACCTCATGCGAGTCCTTGTGAGGCTTATGCGGGTGAAATAGTCCCAGGAGTAGGAGTGCTTATTGATACTACGGGCGCGGTGTCCTGTTGTGATCATGAGACCCCTATTTTATGCAGTATTTTATATATATACTTGTCACTCTCATTGTTAGTAAGGCACAGTAAAGAGGTATTTTGACTATCTTCCATGACTACAGTTTACTTTTAAACTATGTTATTATCATTACAGTATTTTCCAGCTTTACATACTTGGTACATATCATCGACCCCCTTCCTGGCCGCGTTCATGCCGCAGTAAGGGTAAGAAGATTGTGGATCCTCGTTCTTAGGATCATTGTTCCGTTGTCAGAAGCTCCATCCTTCCGGAAGCTTATTTTGTTGGTACGGTTTTTCCCTGATGTTATAGACATTGTGTATATTCAGGGGTATGGCGGGGCCCTGTCCCGCCACAGTTGTTATCTCTAGAGGTCTGTGGTCACGTACTTGTTTTGGGCTACAAGAACCAGTTGTATTATAAATACTTTGTTTAAGTATGTTTTATAAGGCGACCTTATCTACCGCCGGTGATGTTACCTTTTATACGATTCATATGTATGTTCCCGCTATTCTCTCGACTTATACGATGTGGTACCGGCAGGTACTAGTCGCGGCCCCGGGGTCGGGTCGTGACACAGGTCATGCCAGGTAGTGACGGAGTTGGCAGGCAGTGCATTCAACCAACTTTTGGCTCTATCCCTCAGTGAGAACGGGAAGAGCCTTATTCTAATGGCATCGTCAGTAACACCATTGTATTTGAAAGTGGCGCACAACTCCAGAAAGTTTGCAATGTGCATGTGAGGATCTTCAGATGGAAGTCCCCCAAATTGTACTGTGTTCTGGACCATGCTCAGGATGGCTGGCTTGATCTCAAAGTTGTTGGCCCCTATAGCTGGGAGCCTGATGCAAGTCTGGGCACCTGTGACTGTGGGAAGAACATAGTCCCTCAAACTTCTCTCCGCTGGAACAGGGATTGGCTCTCCTGCATTTTCTGGGACCACATTATTTGCCCTATTATGATTCGGTGGTTGGTTCTCCATTGTCACTGAATCAGCTATCCTCTTACTTCTCATGTTTTGTTTGCAGGTTTTTACAATTTCAGGATTGAAAGAAACAAGTGTGTCTGCCCCTCTTCTTCTTCGTATAAACTAGATTCCTGAAATAGATCAAAATCAACAACAAATCAAGGCACACGATTCTAATAGTGAAGAAAAACAAATAAAAGCCAAATTAGAAATTAAAAATAGACGATTTGATATTAGAAGTATGTCAGTCCCCGGTAACGGCGTCAAAAACTTGTTAGGCGATTTACAAATTCTCACGCAAGTGCACATATCGTTTTACAAGTAATATAGTCTGTAAGACCGAATATCGTCCTCAGAGACTGGTTTCTAAGTACCGTTCATCTATTTTATGTTATCTATTTGGAAAACGAATATTGATTGGGTTTTTTGTCTAACTACTAGAATTAATTGCAAGAATTAATTAAACTATTTAAGTTGTACTCAGATTATGAAGGAATTAGGGCTTCCAAATCCTCGACTATCCACTTTATTCAATCATTAATGCGACTAGAATGATTCTTTTTCTACGTTAAGATAACGGTTAACTAAACTGTCTTATATTCTGGTTAGGATATATAATCACTCAAACCCAGTGCAGAACCCTTCTATATTTCTATGATAGGATTTACCACATAGGAGGATTAAGAGCAGTAACCTATAATGCTACACAAGTATCGGGGTACTTTCGTCCGCGATTTTAACCTATGTCTATACAATTACAGCATATCCAAATCTCTCCTCTCGGTTCTTGATTCAAAATCATATAGATTATGATAATTAGTGATCAATTAACTATCAATCATTCTTATCAATTATTGAATAAATCTTAACAAGTGAAGAAGTAATCAAGCTACTGCATTAATTCATGAATAAAGTTTCAAGTGAATCATAAGAAAACCCTAATAAAGTGTTTAGTTCCTAGTCATAGTCACACTACGAACTAACACAATATCCATACATAAACTGAATTAAAAGATAGAAAGAAAATTACATAGACTAAGTTTCCAATTGTAGCCCCTTGTCTTGTGATGTGTTTTCTTTTCTAGCATGAACTCCTCTTTCATTAAACTAATCTTTAGGGCTTAAATATGTTGCAAATTCGTGCCCTATGGACCCTTCTGTCATTGGCCAATTCTAACTCGGAATCGACACTGCCTCGGCCTCGCAGTCGGCATCACGGCCGAAAGTCCTGCAGCCTCTCGATAAATGGCACCTGCTCGTTTTAATGGCACCCCGGTGCCTAAAGTCCTGCGGGTCTCTGATCTTTTGGCACCGCGGTTCTGCTTCTGGGAACCGCGGTGCTGCTTTGCCCTTTTCCGAGTCATCAATTTTCAATCTTTTTCTGCCTCGGGACCTCCTTTTATGCTCATTTTCGCTCCTTTTTGCCATTTTTTTGCTTTTTTGAACCGCTGTGACTCAAAAGAAAGGAAAACGACCCTAATACTATACTAAACACAACAAAAACAAGTAAAATACTAACTGAAAATAACTCAAAAAGCGTATACAAAATACGCCTAACAATAAGCCACGACACGACTATCGCATTACATTTCTCCCACAAATCTACCAACGATCCCTGATACGACTCTCTTTTCGCAGTTCCATCAATAAAGCCAATTTTATTCTTTCCTAACAAGGTTAATCTCATAGCCCTGCTTCAAAGCGTGTAATTATCCATACCTGTTAAGAGTTACTCCCACAGATAACGATCCAGGGGCATCTGTACGGAAAGAGATACAACGGGTGATTGTGATCGATCACTGTGAAAGTTGTCGCCATGGATGACTCCTAAATTGTTCCCATCGCTAATATCCTCAATTGTGATTGAAGATCAATGCATGCAACTACTTGTTCCTGATTCTCCTAAGTCCAGTAAGCTTCAATTGAAAAAGGGAAATGTCGATCTTGTGTATATTGTATGTATATTTAACCGATAGCGTTCTACTCACGTTGAGAATCCACCCTACACAAATCTAATTTTTCAAATCAGTAAATTTCAAATGCTGAATGACTTTAAAAAAATGCAGTTGATATCATACCATGACCTTCCAACCAACATTAGCGTGGTCGGCAAATTTCTATTCTCATCATCTAAGTTCCAACACTCATACCACTAATCCCAAATAATTTAGATTCTAATTAATGCTAATTATATCCTACTACTTAATGCTTAATCTTAGTGTTACAATACGTGGTAAGTACTTATTTGATCATTTTCAATATAATATAAAATAATGTGGGACCAATATGATGGAGATAGATTAACTTTGGGTCATATAGGATGAATTATATATTATATCTTCCCCGCAGTGTTGTTTTGCTTAGCTGTATTGTAGCCGTTTAACAGGTAGATCATTGGAGATGGGAAATTATTAAACTAAAAGATATAAAATAATGTTCCATTAAATTAAGCATAAAAAGTTTGTTATAACGAGTAAACAACCTACATTTTCATTTCATAATGTGTTGCTGTCGGTGCTCTGAACTTGAATCATTAAAAAATTAGGGATAATAACTCTTTTTAATTTCTCAAGTATTAATAAATTTTAATTTTATTTTTTATCATTTGATTAGCCTATTAAACTTTCAGTTAATTGTAGTGTGCATTTTTATGCATTTGATTGTGAATATTCACAACTTGACCAAAATTCTTAATAATTTCACCACTTAATTACTCATATATTATGTGGAATTTATACTGTTATATTTGACAGTAATAATAGTCAAATACTTAAATATAACATAATATCTACATGAAAGTATAAAATTATAAATTCTAATTAATTGAAGATTAAATATGATGAATCATATATCATAAGAAATGAAAGCATAATTTATCATTAATTTATGGACAAAATAGTTATTATACCTAAAATAAAGAGTAAATAATTTAAAAGATTCTTTAATAGGAAGATAATTTGACAAGGGTCACAAAAGGTTCTTTTAATTTTGCACCAAAGCTTGAGGAATTTATTTTTAATTATTGGCCAATCAGATATGTGGCTTAATAAGTGTTTAATCAATTTATGTCACTATGAAATCATGAACACATGTTACGTGATGTGTCAAAAGACATTGAAGTAACTGGCAAAGAGTTGTCAAGCACCATATCAGAATATATTGTATAGCATTGACTAATTGTCCAAGTACATTATGTGTTGCAAGAAAATGTTTGATTTTTAACTTAAAGTGTAGGTTAGGTTGAAACATCAATTATACCCAAAGAGTTAATATTATGAGTTTTATATTTAAATTATTGGGTGTTTCCATCCCTCCTGGCTCCTGGATCATAATATTTTTTTAGATTATAACTCCTGCTTGAATATATGTGGTGAAATGTTTGGATAACTTGCTGAGAGGCTTGTGAGAGACGAAAGTCTTAAAAATGAGTACATCCGGCACTTTAAGAGTTTAAGGTAGTTAGAGGGATAATGCGGACATCCAATTCTTTAGGTATTAAACATGCAGTATTAAAGAAATAATCACTTGATTATTTTCATTAATAAAAGGGTATATATACAAATTACATAATAGGAAAATCCTTTTTTTATTCCACTCCTAAAATCTTATTTTATTTGAAGACTAACTATACAATTATGGTAAGTGTACAAGACTAATTACACTAAAATATTATATTACATAATTATACAAAAACTGTCCAATCTCGGGACCACACCGTGACCAACCCGTAATATACATTAATTGTATATCACAGTATATTAACCTTATTTAACACACCCCCGCAGTCATAGCGGGCGGTCTTCGTACGCTGAGACTGTTTCTAAAATCTTCAAAAAGGATCGAGGAAACCCTTTGTAAAGATGTCTGCGATTTGATACCTGGACGGGACATGACATGGTGCGTACTTGCCCACAAGCAATCTTTTCGCGAACAAAGTGAATGTCCATCTCGATATGTTTAGTGCGCTGGTGCTGAACCGGATTCCCAGAAAAGTAGATGACACTAACATTATCACAGTAAACCAATGTTGCTTTCTGAATAGGACAATGAATCTCTAAAAGAAGATTACGTAACCAACATGATTCAGAGACCACATTGGCTACCCCTCGATACTCGGCCTCTGCAATGGAACATGATAAAGTCGACTGACGCTTTGCTGACCAAGAGACCAAGTTGTTACCAAGAAACATACAATAGCCAGACGTAGACCGTCTGATATACGGACATCCTCCCCAATCAACATCTGTATACGAGACAAGTGTGGATGTCGACGACGGATATAAATGTAAGTCATAGTCAAGTGTCCCCTAGATGTTTGTTAGGCATATTTCATATACCTATTTTGAGTCATTTTTTATTTGTATTTTACCCACTTTTGTTGAGTTTAGTATAGTATTAGGCTTGTTTTTCTTTCTTTTGAGTCACAGCGGTCCAAATGGCGAAATGAAGAAAAGGAACGAAAAATGGGCATAAAAGGAGGTTCCAGAGGCAAAAAAGGCAAAAAAAAATGGAAATTCGAACGAAGGCAGAGCAGCACCGCGGTGCCAGAACTACTGTGAGGCTGCAGAACTTTCGGCACCGCGGTGCCAACTTGCAGGACCGCGGTATCGGTGCGGAATTTTTCAGATCCGAGGCAAAATTGGCCAGGGGCAGAAGGGTCCATAGGGCACAAAATTTTGAAGCATACTTAAGCCCTAGGGATTAATCTAAGAGATGGGTGGTAGTTTTTGACATTCTCACACACAACATCATCGAGGGCAGTTTGGAGGCCACAATTGGGACTTTAGTTCACATTATTTTTCTTTTCTCTGTATTTATTTCAGTTATTGTTGGATTGTATTAGTTCTTAGCATGTTCATGGCTAGGAGCTAATTACTTTAGTAGGGTTTCCATCGAATCTTCTTGAAACTTGTTCATATAGTTAATGCATTAGTTAATGATTTCTTCTTCAGTTTATTAAGATCTATTCAATATTGCTTTGATTGCTTGATAATTAATTAGCTACTAATTATCATTACCTATATGATTTCTGTCACGACCCGAACCCGGGCCCGTGACTGGTGCCTTACCCCGGGCACCCAAGTAGACATACATCAGAGTAATCAGCGGAACATAAAGACAATACATGAAACCAGTGTAATAAGACAGTGAAATAAGAAGACAAAGCAACCAAAGACGGTTACCTTCAAGATATATATAAATAGCAACTTTTTCAACATGAGCAGTTTAATCTTTTTACAAACCCCGCCCACAACGGATTACTGCACTTAAGAATGATACGACAACAATGGGCGGACAGGCCCCGCCAAACCCCGAATGTAAACACTTACGGCGATGGGACTATACCACCGATAAGCCTCCGAGAAGCGAGCTTCCCAAACGCCAAATGGCGGACTCGAGAGCTAGGATCAACGATCGTGTACCTCAACTGCGGCATGAACGCACCGGGCGAGGTCGATAACAAAAATTTATGTGAAACTGAAAATAAATACTGTAAATGAAATCATAGCAGTCATATAAAGCATGAGACATGTATGATAACCAAACTACAGTTTACAACAAAGCAGTCATGTCAAGTCAGGGACTCACGCCCTCAAGTCATCACTCAAGTATAACAATGGGTCTCAGGCCCACAACATCAATCATGCCCGTGGAATACCTTCCTCACTGCCGGCAGTCTATGATATAAAAGCACCAAGGAACACACATGAACACCAGGTCCCACCTGTGTCATAATAAAATCAGACGGTAAATAAGGCATAGCCGACTACTAAAAACCCACAGTACCAACAAGGTCATGAACTGTATCATAAGATCTGTCTAGACCGTCACATGATCAAAGCTGGCCACTTGCCCGCAGTATCAATGTACGCGTCTAACCCTGGAACTCCCGCAGCTCGCATAGGCCAATCTCATCGCCCGCATGAGGTATTCCGCGTCGAGGGTAGCTACTCCCGATCGAGGGTAGCTACTCCCGGCATCGTCTGGACTTCGCGATCCGCGTGGCCACGGACCGCGTGCCCATAAAGGACGACACTAACACGAACTCTCGTAGCTCGCGATAGGCCCGGGACTGCGTGAGGTATTCTCGAATCATAGGTCCATCGACCGCCGAAGTCTACCCCGACGGAGGGCGCTTAACCCGGAATCATCTCAAGAGATGAATGCCACAATACTATCATAACGACCGATAGTTAATAAGCACAATCAAGAAACCCCTTCACACAAACATCACAAGATACTAACACACGCGTCCCAACACGTTTACTTATCAACGCAATCAAGAAAGTATTACAAGGCTATCACAAACCAATACAATCAAGTTCTTCACACAAGGTACCTTCTACTATATGATTAACAAAATCGGGTTTTATCCCCAAAGTACTTCATACATTAACTCTTTAAAAGATATCGTTACTTTCACAATGTCACACAATACGTAGTATAAAATAGAGTGACTATCCTTTTAAAGTAAATCAATTACTTCTCTTTGTAAAATCAAGTAGCAACATTCTTTTCCAATGATCAAGTTTGCCTAATTTCCAATGTTCAAGTTTCTCATTTTAGAAAGGTTTCGTAGTTCATAGTCTTATTCATTTGAGAATATAATTCTCCTTAAAACTATCGAGAAACATAAGTCTTATATGTGAGTAGGATATTCTTGTTTATAACAATCTTATTACAATGACCATGATCTAGGAAATATCATTTTGTCTCATCTTAGCTTCTATGCGGATGGAAGTTTCTCGGTTTTAATAATACTTAATTAGTCAAAACATTTCCTTTTATTAACGCTGATGGTTTGTCGACACGCATTCGATTTCAAATCGATAAAACATTCTTAAGCCGCTATACCTAACTTCCCATAAAGCTAGTATAACTCTTAAGTTTTTCAAAACCAAGTATTACTTCTTCTTTCAAAATGATTCAAAAATCTTTTGAAATACTTCAAGTTCTTTATTAACACATAACAAGCCGCTTATAGTTCAAATCGGTACCTTTTAAAAACCACATGTATTTTCTTACCAACATAAAGTCGTTATAACCAACTTCCCATAAAGTCGTTATAACACTTTATGTTTTAAACCAATCACATACATTTAGCACGTATGCGTCTACCGTACTACATAGTTCACACATATCATGCTAGAAGAGATAGGAAGAGGTTCACATACCTCGCGACGATTATCGACTAATAGCAAACGCTCAAGTACCTCAAACCGGCTACTCCCTAAGCCAAGTAGATCGCGCCACGCATAGTACTTCCACCTATAAGGCCACAAGGCGCTTATTAACATAAGGTCTCTTCAGAGAACATTCTACGTAAAATTCGCAAAGACTCCCACATGGCAACAGAAATCTCCTCTCTATCGAGGCGCTACCAAGCCAACCAGGGGGTTATACATCTAACCCTAACGGGTACAATTCTACTCCACGGTACTACTTCACAAGTCTAATGTAATACAGCCCAAAGTAAATACAGTTCAGGAAACTTCATTAAATACAGGCTTAAGTCGCAAGACATTGCGTAAGTATTATTCGAGCTTAAGTCAAAAGACATTGCCAATAACTACGTTGATTCTATATATAGTATACTTCAACTATATATTCTAACAATATGTAATTTCCAATTACAATAGAGGGACAAGATATTTACCTCAATAAGCCCATAATTATCCAAGTATAAAGTCGATCCTGGGCAATCGTTTAGCTCCAACTCCGAGCGCTCCAACCCGCTCTAAACCACCCTTAGAAGTTCTAACCAACTTCTACACAATACTCCAACGGACTATGGAGATTTTTCCTAGGGTTTCGGTTTTTGTGACGGAAGGGAAGTATAATAGTATTTCTGGGCTTTTCGTATAGGTATAACCTTAGAATACAACAAGGTATATGGCTAAGGTAATTTGGGCATTATAACAATACTTTTGAGGGTATTTCTATCAAGAGGGTATTATACGAAACAACTAGGCTAGGGGTACCCACGCCACACCACAGGGGAGGGGGAGGCTCTCGGCCACAAGGGCCTATCTAGGGAGGGGGGGCTCTTGGACGAGAGTCAAACAAGAGGGGAGGGGGAGGATTTCTAAGACTTAGAACATTTTAGGATGAATAAGTCTTCCAAAGGGGTGGGTATTTATAGGCCTAGCAAAGGCCAACCAATGGCCAAGATCTTGCCAAGTGCAAGGCAAGTGTAGGGCCAAGATCTTGCCAAGTGCACCTTATCCATCTACCACAAAATATCCTACCAACCCCTTGACCAACAATGGCCAATTCGTCCACCTCTTTTACCGCCCAACGTGCTCCAATGGGAGGGTGACAAGTGTCGCCCTCTCGTTGGCCAAAAATGTTTCGTCTCTCGGAAAAATCCGCAAAAATTAAAAATGACATAGCCGGAAATTCCCCTACGAAAGCTGTGGAAACGTTTCACTAAAACGACTCTAACCGGGTGTTATGTACAAATAAAATTCGGCCAAGCACTTTAAGGCACAAACTTTTCTACGTACGTCCCCGCGTACATACTCAGGAAATACGGGGTATAACAATTTCAAATCGAGAACCGAGAGGAGATATTTAAATATGTTATAGTTGTTTAGACATAGGTTAAAATCGTGGACGAAAGTACCCCGATACTTGTGTAGTGTTTTAAGGTTATTGTCCTTAATCCTCTTGTGTGGTAAAATCTATGTTGACACCCATTTTTGACCCTCCCGTCCAGTCATTAACTATAAAATTACACTAATTTTTAAATAATTTTAATAATTTTATAATAATAAAATGCAACAATAAAACATTAATACATACATAAATAAGCGATTTAATAATGGCACCGCATCTTACGTAGAATATTAAGCACTTGGAGTCTCGCTCCCGCATTTTTCAATTTTAAGCCCTATTCTATTTCCATTAATTCTTAATAATTTTAATAATAAATACGTAAATAAATAAATAATTTAGCAATGACATCGCGTCAAATAGCATAGTCGCATTTATTAATACGCAAAGCAATTCCATAATTATTGTAATAATTTAAACCCAAGCTAAAATTAATAAAGCACCTAAAGTCATATTAAGATAATTTAATTTTAACTTAAATAATGATAAATATGCACAATAAATAAGATTTTAAATAATAGCGTCACATTTATAAAAGCATTAAACAATCCTTAAACATCATATCCACATTTAGCATTTAAATAATTTAATAATAATTTAAACCCCCATTTATTTCCCATTAATTAATTTTTACCTAAAAAAACTAACTCCTAAAACTAATACCCTATTAAACCATCCAGCCCATTCCCTACCTAATAAACTCGCCCAGCCCAATATTAAGAGCCCAACCCGGCGGCCCACAAGACTCACCCAAGCTTAATACCTTCCCCTCAAGCAGAGCAAACCTAGAAAACCCACGAACCCTAACATTTTTTTTTCGTCCGTCGCACTCCCATCGCCCAGCCGGGATTCTCGCCTGAGAATCCGGCATAACCAAATCATTCCTTACCAAAATCATCTTTACCATAACTGATTCACCTAAAATCTAAAAAAAAGATTGTAATGAAATCGCAGGAAATCTTATAAAATCAGTACAAAAATCGCCCTTCTAGGGGAAGAATCTTACAAAATCAGCAACACAAATCACCTTTAAAGCTTACCCAAAATTAGAACCCAGGAGGGGACTATAAACCAACAACCTACACATGCAAAAAAAGGGAGGAAAAAGAAGGGGGAAAAACGATAAGAAGGGCATCGAAAGAGGAGAGGAATCAGGAAGCATTCCTCGGAAATCAGTCTAAATATCCAGAAAATCGACATAGAACCAGTTAATCGACTCTCACATTAAGAACCATCAATTATTCTCCAAGCACAAGCTCTGCCTTTTCCATCGCATCGCAATAAATCCCGAGTGAATCGACGACTTGATACGCTGTCTCGGTTCGCTGTCTGGAGAAGGTAAATCCATTCCTCTTCGCGAAACCCTGATTTTGTATTCGATTATGTGAAGTTTGTTTTACCCTGATTGTTGTTGGTTCGTGTATATTCGTATTTGTTGTTTCAATATGTGGGTACTCTGCCTTCTAAACATTGTCTAATGAAATTCTAAAATATGGTATGTTAAATAATTAACGTAAGAGATGTAAGTGATCATTCGCTTTACCTGTTGGTTCTCGATTATTGACGACTGAATATTTACGTGCTGGTGTTGTTTGTCTTAGAGATTGCGTAAGTAGATACATAGCATCATGACTCGTTTTGTATGAAAAAGTGTTTGTGAACTCACATATAGAAATCTGGGCGCAGTCATATACTCTTTACATTTTACTTATTTGTTACAGCATAGATTGAAAGAAACTTCCCTGTTTGTATTGAGATTTTTTATACCTAATTTACTGTAAACTAAGATTTCAGATATGAAGGGAAGAGTCAGTTTGAGCTTTATGCCTTACCTTTATCTGCATCTGCACCTGCATTCGTTTTCTTAGGGATAGGTCTGACTCTTGTGTATTTCTTTAGCCTTGCCTTTAGGAGTTTAATTCTGGTCGAATATTGTTTGCTCAGTGGTAACTTGTCTGATGACCTTTGAACTTGTCTTAACCTAAATTGTTCTATATGCCCAAAGTGCTACCTTATTCTGATCATTTGAACATCCTGGCATGTTCATTGTCACGACCCGACCCCGGATCCGTGACCGGTGCCTTAACCCGGACACCCTTGTGACACAACATCAGAGAAAACCAGCGGAATATAAACTCAAAATAAACAACCATAATGATATAAATAGTCTAGCCCAAAATGGCTACCCCAAAAGTACATAAAACCGAACATTTACATCCTTAAACAAACCAAGTTATGACAAGACTACAGGCCTCTAAGAAGGAGTAACACTATGACGGGACAGGGCCCCATCATGCCCCTGAATGTACAAAACATCAACAACACCAGGGAGAACCATACTAAAAGTCGAGCCTCCGAAGAAATGGAGCTCCTGACACCTGAGTAAAAGATCCTAGGAATGAGGATCTACCACCTGCTTTCCTTACTGCGGCGTGAGCGGCCCAGGGAAGGGTCGATACACAACGTACAAGTATGTAAAGCGGAAAAATCGTAGTAATATCATAAGTCCAAAATACACTGAAGTTATAGGTAAAAATCGAATTATGTTGTATTGTGCCTTACTAACAATGAGAGTAACAAGTATAAGTATAATACTGCATAAAAATAGGAGGCTCATGATCAAAACAGGATCTCTCGCCCGTAGTATCATTAAGCAATCCTACTCGGGATGTTTCACCGCGTGGATCCCGTGGATCCGCATAAGGCCATCCACCTCGCACGTGGGACTATTTCACCCGCATGAGACTATTTCACCCGCATGGATCTGTGGACCGCACGGGACTATTTCACCCGCGTGGACCCGGTGGGCCCGCATGAGTACAAGCGCGCACTCGCGTCATGGGTAGCAAATCCATGGAATACGTGATAATAACAATGATAATACATAAATCAAGACAACCGCTAGTATACATAACATAAGCGCTAGAACATCGAATACTCAGTGATAACAATAATAATACATAAATCAGCACAACAGGCTAGTATACATAACATAAGCGCTACCGGCTTATCATAACATAAACAAGATAAGAAATCTTCTAACTTTTTATGAACATTATTAAAATAAATCCTCTCATTTTAGCTCATTAAGGCACGACATGTCTTTTAAGAGAAATCAGAATTTAACCCAAGTATCACATACCAGTAAACCTTTTCAAATGACTCTTTTTATATAAAACTTCCAAGATACTAATACCCATAGTATCATGTCACAACCACTTTCAAAACAAGTCACAATTTTTCATTTAGAAAATATCCCAAGCTTCTAAATCAAGTGACTTCATTTCCTTTAAAACCTTAGGCCATTAATGCCTTAAAACAATTTACCTTCCACAAATTCAACTCATTTTCCCCTTGCTTATTTTATGTAAAGTAAACCCTTCTTTATTTACCTTTTTCCCAAACTAATATAACCAACTTCCCATAAAGCCGTTATATTAACATTTTACGTTAGTCAAACACATTTCCACATGTCGAGGACTTATACCTTTAAAAGCGAAACAAGTATCATATACTTCAAAACAAGTGAAGATTATCAAATCTTGTACGTATACCGTACTACATAGGTACAACTACTCATGCTCAAGAGATAGGAAAGCTCTACATACCTCTTCGGTCAATCCACTTGTTAATTCCAACTATCGCACGTCATACGTCAGCCTATAATGACCATAATACGTTTATTAACTTCTAGTTTCAAAGTAGAATATTTCCAAGTTCAAGGTTACTAATTCCTATGGAAAATTGGGCAGCATTTCCTTTGTTTCTACTCACTTTGCCACCTTTTCAAAGGCCGATTTTTAACACTCAAACGCCACATTTAAGGCCCAACATCCAAACCAACACAAAGGGGATTACACACCTAAACTTGGGTGTGTAAAATTCTGCCCCAAAAGTTATAACAATTAATCTTAACAAGTTTAAGGTAATTTTTAGGCTACAACATGCTCACATAACCTCTTTAGCCAAATCCTTCATACCCAAACCACATTTCTTGCATGCAATGACTCTAAGAGCATTATTTACTACCATAAGTTCGTTCTTCTTAACATGCAACACTAAAAACTAATTATAAAGGAAGAATCATTACCTTAGAGCTTTAGCCAAAACTATTCCAATAATTTTTGCTAGCCTCCTTTTCAAGAACACCACCACAATAACCTCCACAAACTTGCAAATAACTTTCCTTCTTAACACCCTTTTCAGATTTTCCTTAAGCTTGGAGTTTCTCTTGATTTTCTAGAGAGAAGGGAGAGCTTTTTAGCTTAGAGAGAGAGAGAGAGAGAGAGAGAGATGAAAGATGAAAGATGACCAAGTCTTCAAGACTTTGTCACTATAAACATGCAACATTTCAGATGGGGGACACGTGTCACCCACCCATGACCTCTTTTAAAACAAAACAGTGCAGAAATTTCCACTAACTCTCGCAGATCCCGCCTCGGCGCCGCGGCCCTGCAGTCGGCGTCGCGGCGCTGAAACTCCTGCCGCCTTCTTAGGACTTTCCGGCGCCGCGGCCCTGCTTCCCGGCGCCGCGGCGCTGAAACTTCAGCGACCCCTCAGATCTTGGCGCGCGGCACATCTTCGGCCGCGGCCTACAATCACCCGCGCGCGGCCTCCTGCGGAGCGCGTGCGGACCCCATGGTCGGACCCAAACCAAGGGTATAACATTCTCCCCGAAACATTCGTCCGAATGTTCTTCTAGGCTTACTCGAATCACAATCGGCGTGGGACGCTCTTAACTACTCTTTTGCAAATAAAGACGCCCCGGCCACAACAATACTTAAGCACAATTGCTAAATCAAAACTAACAAGCAGAAAGTGGGTTACCCGAGGTGTAGGGAATAAGTGAGGATATTTCTTCATCATGTCCTCCTCCGCTCCCACGTCATCTCTTCCCCTGCTCGCCCGCCATAAGACCTTGACGGAAGCCACATCCTTTGTCCGAAGTCGTCTAACCTGACGATCGAGTATCGCTATGGGACTCTCCTCATACGATAACTCCTCTATTACCTGAACCTCATGAATCGGATGTACTCTAGATGGGTCTCCAATACATTTCCGCAACATTGACACATGAAACACTGGATGTACTGCCTCTAGATCGGACGGCAGATCCAACTCATAGGCAACCTTGCCTACCCTCCGGACAATCTGGTAAGGCCCAATGTACCTTGGGCTAAGTTTTCCCTTCTTCCCAGGCCTCATCACGCCCTTCATGGGCGACACCTTCAGGAAAACCCAATCATGTACCTCAAACTCCAAGTGTCGACGTCGCTGATCTGCATACGACTTCTGCCGACTTTGGGCTGCCAATAACTGCTCCTGGATAAGCTTCACCTTATTGTCGCGCCCTTTTTCGGCCGCGGCATTTTCTAAATAAGCGAGCCCTGCTTTAAAAAATGCAAATGTTAGAGAATGAATAATAAAAAGGGTTTAAAAAGTTCTAAAATTGCAAAAGGTGCTAAAATTGCAAAAGAGGATAAAAGTGCAAAATGCTAAAAGGGCTAAAGGTGCAAAAAGGGCTAAAAGAAAAGAAAAATGCTAAAGGGTTCGCGGAGTCGCCACCTAATTAATTTGGGTGAATTAGGACACCTAAATGTTTAACTAGTTTAAAGTAAACATTAACTCCATTTTATGGTCTGCTAAACTTAGTGAGATTCTGGGTGAGGGTTCTTTATTAATCTAGAGGGAAGGGGTCAGGCACCCTCTAAGATCCGCTAACTTGCGGTTGTCCTGCCAAACCTAGGGTAATTATTATGTTAGAGAATAATGCGTATAGAATGCTTCAAAATATTTTATAAAGAGGAGAAAAATTTGTAATGCTGATGTTATAAAAATATATATAGGGCTTTAAAGTGTACATTTGTTTATAGATATAGGCAAGGTTGGTTTATGATCAAAGATATGCTTTTTTTAAAATCCAACATGTATGACGTAGTGCAAAAGGTAATTTTTTTTTGTAATTTTATGATAAAGAAGGCTATTCGACATTCATATTGTGCTAATAAAAGTACTTTGTGAGAAAAGAAATTTATTCTATCATGTTAGTTGCGAGTTGAATCATTTAGTAAAGCTTTAGACATGCATGACAAGTAACTTAAAGTGTGTTCCGATTTTAGAACTACCCACCCAATTTATTATTCCAACGGGCTAATTGTTCTATGCCTCCTATTAGTTACAAAGTTAAGAATTAGACAACAATTTAAGCGAATAATATAAAGGGTGGATATGATAGAAAGGGGGTGACTCGAAGAATGACGAGGTCCTTTTCGTCGCGGTTTGGATCTCCTATACGAGGTGAATGCACATAAATGCAGGCCTTCTTTTGAAGTAACTCAAGATGAGTCTCGCAGCGAAACTCTTCATTTTGCTCCGGTGCATGCCATGTAAAAACAAGAAAAGGATAAGGATTAGTATATACTCAAAACCATATTAATAATGCAAGTAAAAATGACATAGTTATGCAAACTTAATAGGAGCATCCAGAGAAGGTATAATTATGCATTAATATCCTAACTGATCTAGATGCAAACAGGAGCATCCACACAAGTAAACAAGCAACATGTTTTGGATTTTACTAATACACAGAGGTCTAATAGGGCTTCATGAATAGATTCCTTGAGTTAGCATACAGAAGTTGACTTAAATTTTATCACTTTGAAATATCAGTACCACACAGCAGCCAACATGATAGTTCAGAATTTTGTTCTTTAACTAGATAGACATTCAGGCTAGATGGTTGAACTTACAAATGTGTAGTGGTAACAGGGGAATCATAGATTGACAAGGTTATGCCAAAAGATCGTTATCAGAAAGTTAAACATACATACAGATTTAAGGCACACAAATCATTCCAGAACAAGAAAAATAGGAGCATGGTACAGACTCACACTCAGTTTTGGAATCATTAACAGTCCAAATGCATATGGCAGAATCATAATTCCCTTTAATCATGTGTTACTGGAAGAATGAAATGTAGCGACCAAAACAAAGATACGATGAACACTTTAGGGCGAATAAAGCAGACATTCATCCAACAAATGTACAGAGATTGTAGATAGCTGATTACATTGACTTAAACCATAATTTAGAGTCATAATAAAAGCAGATTCAGTATACATGTGATTAAACAGGTTGCCAACTTAACATGAAAGCACTTTTTAGTTGTTCAAAATGCAAATCTCAGGATGTTCATATCGGCTCAAGCTAACAAACATAAACACAAAAAAAAACTTGTAACAGATGGATAACTGGTAAACAAACAGCAACTTCCTGATGCGAGCTAACAATACTAATAATCACAACCAGTCAATACTACTGCTTGATTTTACTCAACAGACATGAACAATAAACAATATCTAGTCATGCTTAAGAATCAACTAATAAACACAAGTGAATGCCTAACTTAACAAAATATGCTCACTAGCTAATCTAACAGATTCAAACAAACAGCTAACACATTTAGTGACTTAAAGTGAATCTTAACTATTGTCAATCGCGTAAACACATTAGGCAGTTCATACGAGAAGTTAAAAGAGATTGGGTTTACCTTCTCCGGGCAGCGAGCCGGGGCAGCGTATCAAGTCGTCGGTCCGCTCGACGGGCTTTGGGTTTGCAATGCGAATGAGAAGGGGTAAAACTGCTTGCTACTGTGTCTGACCCTCTCGTCTGCCTGTGTTAATGCTCTCCCCTCTTCTCTGCTCTTAATTTCTGCCCTGGTGGTTCTTAACTCTGCTAAGGATCGATGCTATCGGTATCCTAACTGCTGCTAAAGTATGTCGACGCTATGGTATCTCCCTTTTCTACGCTCTTGTCACGAAAATTTGGGTGCCTCTCTCTTGTCTATCTTATCGGGTTCGACACTCTTTGCTAAGGATGTCCGATTGCTATCTCATCGCCTTCATCCTCGAGTCGATCGATCTCGTTTCTACGCTCCCCGTCTCATCTACTGTGCTCTGCCCCCTCTATTGTGCTCGACTTGCATGGCTTATATAGCCTCCTTTGAGTTCTAATAATGGTAAGAAATGATTGAGGCTGATTCGAAGATATCGTGCCGATTCGTATAGATCGCTCTTGATTCGAATCAGGATTTGGGCGCTGGTTATGGTAAGAAACACGTTGGCTGGGTGCGTGGGTAAAGCAAATGCCCGGATTCTCCGTGAGAAATCCGCATGGGCGGTTGCTTTAGGTTTAGGGCTCTTCTCGTTTTGGGGTGTGGAAGAGGAAGTGAAAAGGGTTGGGGTGAGATGGACGAGGGCAAGGGATCTATCTGGGCGTGGGCTGCTGGCAATGTTTAAAAGGGAAATGAAGTGCAAGAGAAACGCCCGAGTTGAATTTGGGTAGAGTTTTAGGGGGTATGGGCTGTGGGTTAGACGAAATTAAGGGGTATTGGGCTGGGTAATTAGTATAAAGGGCTGGGTAATGTTTTAATTAGGCTTTTAATTAGGTATTTAATTCTAGGAGTTAATTAATTAGTTTAATGTGCTATTTAACTAATAGTTTTTAGGCTTTTAATTAGTGGCAAAGTAATTAATTAATTGTGATTAAATTATCTAATTATTATAGAATAAATGCGGGTGTGTTATTTAATTAATGCTTAATGCTTTAGGATGCGACGCTATTATTTAAAATTTTATTGTTATGCATTATTGCGAAGTTAAATTAAAATTAAAATAAGCTTAGATGCTAATGCAAATATGATTTTTACGAATTGTTTAAAGCTTTTTTTATAAATGCGTAATTAGTGACAAAGTAATTAATTAATTGATTTTAAATTACAAATGATTACTAATTAATGCGGCTATGCTACCTGACACGACGTTATCGCTAAATTATTTATTTTATGCATTTATTAATTATTTAAGAATTACGACAAAGCTTAAAGTTAATAGGTGCGGGCGCGGGACTCTAAATGCTTAAAACTCTACGTAAGACGCGATGTCGTTATTAAACTAATTATTTATGCCTGTATTTAATGTTTTTATTCGCTGCATTTTATTATAAAAATCCTAAAAATTATTTTACAAAATTAGTGTGAATTTATAGTTAATGGCTGGACGGGAGGGTCAAAATTGGGTGTCAACAGATGTCCCTCTTTGTATGGAGATGATGGAAGAATCTTCGGACAAAGACGTTGACTCATAGCCAATTTTGTCTCGATCTTCAGAATTGCAGAAAATGCTGGGCAGGTAGATAAGGCTGACACATAAATCAAAATTGTCCCAGTGTCGAGTTATGACGACACTGGGTTACCATGGTCTAAACACCACGGCGGGCTAACGCGGACTCAAAGACTGTCCCAGTGTCGAGTTATGACGACACTGGGATACCATGGTCAAAACACCAAGGCAGGCTAACGCGGACTCAAAGATGTCCCAGTGTCGAGTTATGACGACACTGGGCTACCATGGTCAAAACACCAAGGCGGGCTAACGCGGACTTAAGATGTCCCAGTGTCGAGTTATGACGACACTGGGTTATGGTGCAAAAAGTAAAAGAATATAACTGGCTTGAACCTGGGGTGTACTGCTATGGCTTGTGGTGCTGGGTTCTATGGTGATGTGGAGCGAGTGGACCGACGCTTGAGGCCGCTTCTGCCAATCGTTGGGAAGGTTGGCCCCCCAACAGATTGCCCCGGTTCGCTGTAAGAGAAAATCCACGTTGTGCTCCTGCTGCTGCATGCTAAGACTTGAACAAACGGTTAGTGCATAACTGCTAAGGCAAAATAATTTTAAAAACAATGTAACTGTGAATAGAAAAGGTTATCCTGCAAAACGCGATGCCTGTTGTGTTGATGCGATTTTGCGAATGCTGTGATTTTCGTCCTTGCACAGACGTGTTGCGATTGTGAATGCGGATACGTTGTCCTTGCTGCAATTGTCCCTGTATACTAAAGCTCAAGAAAGAGTTAGTGCATAACTGCTAAGACAGAATAATATATGAGAAAAAAAATGCAATTATGAGAATAGAGAAATCGTCCCTGCATAGATGTGATATGCTGACTTGTCGTCGTTTTCGGACTTGTCGTCGTTTTCGGACTCGTCGTCGTTTTCGGACTCGTTGTCGTTTTCGGACTTGGCGTCGTTTTCGGACCTGGCGTCGTTTTCGGACTTGTCGTCGTTTTCGGACTTGGCGTCGTTTTCGACTTGGCCGCTTTCGGTCTTGGCGTCGTTTTCGGACTTGTCGTCGCTTTCGGACTTGGCGTCGTTTTCGGACTTGGCGTCGTTTTCGGACTTGGCGTCGTTTTTGGACTTGACGTCGTTTTCGGACTTGACGTCGTTTTTGGACTTGGCGTCGTTTTTGGACTTGGCGTCGTTTTGGACTTATTCGCTGCTCGCGTAGACTAAAGCTCAAAGAAGAGTTAGTGCATAATCGCTAAGACGTAATAATAAAGCATGAGTGATAAAAATGCAATTTTGAGAACAGAGAAAATCTTCTCGTAGATGTAATATGTGATGATGGCGTCGCTGCCGGACTTCTTTGTCCGATAACGTCGTAGCGGGCGTGTTCTTCTTGGCGTCGTTGCGTGGACTGCGGCCGATAACGCCGCGTTGCTGAACGTCTCCGCCTGGCGTCGTTGCGTGGACTTGCTGATCACGTCGTTGTCCGACGCGTGTTGCCGCCGCATCGCTGCGACTTGTTGATTACGTCGTTGTTTGGGCGATGTTCCGGGCGCCGTCGTTGCATGGACTTGCCGATTACGCCGTTGTCCGACGTGGCCGCCGGGCGTCGTTGCACGGACTTGCCGATTACGTCGTTATCGGGCGTGTTCTTTGCCGTGTCGCTGCATGGACTTGCCGATTACGTCGTTATGCGGGCGTGTTCTTTGCCGTGTCGTTGCATGGACTTGCTGATTACGTCGTTGTCTGGACGTGTTGCTGCTGGCGTCGTTGCATGGACTTGCTGTGCTGATAACGTCGTTGCCCGGACGTGTTGCTGCTGGCGTCGTTGCATAGACTTGCTGTGTTGATAACGTCGTTGCCTGGACGTGTTGCTGCTCCTGTAGAATGAATGCTCCTGCAAGCTAAGCTTGAGAAAAGACGTTAGTGTATACCTGTTTAAACAAAATGATAAATACATATGAGAAGTGCAATTTTATGGGTAGAGATATCGTCCCTGATATGCCTGCTGAATATTGAGATGTTGTCTTTGCACGGACATGCTGAACGCTGCAACTGACGAATTGTCATGATGCCTTTGTTGGGTGTGATGCGTGGGTTGCCAATTTGACTTTATGCCCGAGTTGATGCGCTAGGTTTTGTTGCGGAACTTTGAACTTTGACTGCTGATTGTTGATGCCCCTTTCTGCTGCTGCTGCTTTTGCTGCGGACTTTGGATTGTTGTCACCGCTTTGTCGCTTTTGCCGCTTCGCTAATACGAGAAACTTTTGCCGTATTTTCGCTTACCGTTGCACTTTCCGCTTCTGTTAATATGGAGAAACTTTTTGCCGCATTTTCTGCTTCGGCTGTTGCACTTTCTGCTTCTGTTAATATGAAAAGACCTGCGCTCAAAGAAAATTTGTGAGTTTTGGGGGGGGGTCGATTTGTATTTGACTTCGCCGCCTTGTCCCTTGACATCTGCGTGCCTGGTCTGTTTGGACTTGCAACCCTTGTCTGGTTTCCTGCTTTGTCCCAGTTTTGAGAAGGTGTTATGCTGCTCTTCTTTTCTGAGACCCCTGCTTCGCCTATAGGAACCAAGACAGGTTCCGACTCGTTCCGCTCAGATGCACTTGAATCGGTCATGTCGCTGGACCGTGCCTTTGATCTTGTGAAATATTGATGCTCTGCCATTGCTAAGTCAAATACGAACCGTCCTTTTGGGGAGGATGATAAATCTTTCTAAAAATGCAACAAACGGTGTTAGCATAAAGCACATAATTTGCAAGTATGTAGCAGATATATATAGCACCTTCAAACGTTTCCTAATATGCAGGGGGGACCTCTTTATGCCAGAGGTAAGCCTAAACGCCAGATATGCGAGATTATGATAAATTTGTCCAAGCCGCCCAACTGTAATGTTTTCGTTGGAAATGGCGACCAAATGACGGTGCACTTTTCCCAATTTCAGCATGTCATGATTGGGTTTGGATTTGTCTATCATTGTCACGCCACATGATATGCTGGTTGGTCGTTGGGTTGAGAAACCCGTCGACAAGCTTGGTGTCTTCCTAATTGTGGTGTCGATGCCAAGGACCGACCCACCTAAGGTAAATGCATGCATGCCCTAAAATAAGGGTGGTATAGCTCTATCTTAAGTTTGCTAAGATTTGGCTTTTCTAGACCTTGAGTTCCGAGCGGACTACTCGAGTGAGAAGGCTACGCGGCCACCGGTTAGACCGGGCACTCCACGTATATTACCGACTCTCCTAATTTTGGATTTTGAAGAAAGAATTTTGCTGATGCACCCAGCGCACCTCGCATGTAGTGTGTGTTTGTGTGAATTTTCCAGAGTGGAAGAAATATGAGCGGAATGCGGTTTAAGAAGCGATAGCGGTAGCAATTTAAAATAAACAAAACAAAACACAGCACACAAAAATTAAATGCAAAAGTAATTGCCAAATAATTGTCCTAGGTTTGTTGTGGTTAAGAACCTAAAATCCCCAGTGGAGTCGCCATTTCTGTCGCGCCCTTTTTCGGCCGCGGCATTTTCTAAATAAGCGAGCCCTGCTTTAAAAAATGCAAATGTTAGAGAATGAATAATAAAAAGGGTTTAAAAAGTTCTAAAATTGCAAAAGGTGCTAAAATTGCAAAAGAGGATAAAAGTGCAAAATGCTAAAAGGGCTAAAGGTGCAAAAAGGGCTAAAAGAAAAGAAAAATGCTAAAGGGTTCGCGGAGTCGCCACCTAATTAATTTGGGTGAATTAGGACACCTAAATGTTTAACTAGTTTAAAGTAAACATTAACTCCATTTTATGGTCTGCTAAACTTAGTGAGATTCTGGGTGAGGGTTCTTTATTAATCTAGAGGGAAGGGTCAGCACCTCTAAGATCCGCTAACTTCGGTTGTCTGCCAAACCTAGGGTAATTATTATGTTAGAGAATAATGCGTATAGAATGCTTCAAAATATTTTATAAAGAGGAGAAAAATTTGTAATGCTGATGTTATAAAAATATATATAGGGCTTTAAAGTGTACATTTGTTTATAGATATAGGCAAGGTTGGTTTATGATCAAAGATATGCTTTTTAAAATCCAACATGTATGACGTAGTGCAAAAGGTAATTTTTTTTGTAATTTTATGATAAAGAAGGCTATTCGACATTCATATTGTGCTAATAAAAGTACTTTGTGAGAAAAGCAATTTATTCTATCATGTTAGTTGCGAGTTGAATCATTTAGTAAAGCTTTAGACATGCATGACAAGTAACTTAAAGTGTGTTCCGATTTTAGAACTACCCACCCAATTTATTATTCCAACGGGCTAATTGTTCTATGCCTCCTATTAGTTACAAAGTTAAGAATTAGACAACAATTTAAGCGAATAATATAAAGGGTGGATATGATAGAAAGGGGGTGACTCGAAGAATGACGAGGTCCTTTTCGTCGCGGTTTGGATCTCCTATACGAGGTGAATGCACATAAATGCAGGCCTTCTTTTGAAGTAACTCAAGATGAGTCTCGCAGCGAAACTCTTCATTTTGCTCCGGTGCATGCCATGTAAAAACAAGAAAAGGATAAGGATTAGTATATACTCAAAACCATATTAATAATGCAAGTAAAAATGACATAGTTATGCAAACTTAATAGGAGCATCCAGAGAAGGTATAATTATGCATTAATATCCTAACTGATCTAGATGCAAACAGGAGCATCCACACAAGTAAACAAGCAACATGTTTTGGATTTTACTAATACACAGAGGTCTAATAGGGCTTCATGAATAGATTCCTTGAGTTAGCATACAGAAGTTGACTTAAATTTTATCACTTTGAAATATCAGTACCACACAGCAGCCAACATGATAGTTCAGAATTTTGTTCTTTAACTAGATAGACATTCAGGCTAGATGGTTGAACTTACAAATGTGTAGTGGTAACAGGGGAATCATAGATTGACAAGGTTATGCCAAAAGATCGTTATCAGAAAGTTAAACATACATACAGATTTAAGGCACACAAATCAGTCCAGAACACGAAAAATAGGAGCAGGGGACAGACTCACACTCAGTTTTGGAATCATTAACAGTCCAAATGCATATGGCAGAATCATAATTCCCTTTTAATCATGTATTCTGGCGGAATGAAATGTAGCTTGATCAAAGCGACATCTGATGAACACTTTAGGGCGAATAAAGCAGACATTCATCCAACGAATGTACAGAGATTGTAGATAGCTGATTACATTGACTTAAGCCATAATTTAGAGTCATAATAAAAGCAGATTCAGTATACATGTGATTAAACAGGTTGCCAACTTAACATGAAAGCACTTTTCTAGTTGTTCAAAATGCAAATCTCAGGATGTTCATATCGACTCAAGCTAACAAACATAAACACAAAAGAAAACTTGTAACAGATGGATAACTGGTAGACAAACAGCAACTTCCTGATGCGAGCTAACAATACTAATAATCACAACCAGTCAATACTACTGCTTGATTTTACTCAACAGACATGAACAATAAACAATATCTAGTCATGCTTAAGAATCAACTAATAAACACAAGTGAATGCCTAACTTAACAAAACATGCTCACTAGCTAATCTAACAGATTCAAACAAACAGCTAACACATTTAGTGACTTAAAGTGAATCTTAACTATTGTCAATCGCATAAACACATTAGGCAGTTTATACGAGAAGTTAAAAGAGATTGGGATTACCTTCTCCGGGCAGCGAGCCGGGGCAGCGTATCAAGTCGTCGGTCCGCTCGACGGGCTTTGGGTTTGCAATGCGAATGAGAAGGGGTAAAACTGCTTGCTACTGTGTCTGACCCTCTCTTCTGTCTGTGTTAATGCTCTCCCCTCTTCTCTGCTCTTAATTTCTGCCCTGGTGGTTCTTAACTCTGCTAAGGATCGATGCTATCGGTATCCTAACTGCTGCTAAAGTATGTCGACGCTATGGTATCTCCCCTTTTCTCTCTTGTCACGAAAATTTGGGTGCCTCTCTTCTTGTCTATCTTACCGGGTTCGACACTCTCGCTAAGGATGTCCGGTGCTATCTCATCGCCTTCATCCTCGAGTCGTGATCTGCTTCTACGCTCACGTCTCATCTACGTGCTCTGCCTCTATTGTGCTCGACTTGCGTGTCTTATATAGCCTCCTTTGAGTTCTAATAATGGTAAGAAATGATTGAGGCCGATTCGAAGATATTGGTCGATTCGTATAGATTGCTCTTGATTCGAATCGAGATTTGGGCGCGTTATGGTAAGAAACACGTTGGTGGGTGCGTGGGTAAAGGAAATGCCGGATTCTCGTGAGAAATCGGGCATGGCGGTTGCTTTAGGTTTAGGGCTCTTCGCTTTGGTGTTTGGAAGATGAAGTGAAAAGGGTTTGGGTGATATGGACGAGGCGAGGATATATCTGGCGTGAGCGGTGATGTTTAAAAGGAAATGGTGGTCTGCAAGAGACGGCCCAGTAGTTGGGCTGGGTAGAGTTTTAGGGGGTATGGGCTGTGGGTTAGACGAAATTAAGGGGGTATTGGGCTGGGTAATTAGTATAAAGGGCTGGGTAATGTTTTAATTAGGCTTTTAATTAGGTATTTAATTCTAGGAGTTAATTAATTAGTTTAATGTGCTATTTAACTAATAGTTTTTAGGCTTTTAATTAGTGGCAAAGTAATTAATTAATTGTGATTAAATTATCTAATTATTATAGAATAAATGCGGGTGTGTTATTTAATTAATGCTTAATGCTTTAGGATGCGCTATTATTTAAAATTTTATTGTTATGCATTATTGCGAAGTTAAATTAAAATTAAAATAAGCTTAGATGCTAATGCAAATATGATTTTTACGAATTGTTTAAAGCTTTTTTTATAAATGCGTAATTAGTGACAAAGTAATTAATTAATTGATTTTAAATTACAAATGATTACTAATTAATGCGGCTATGCTACCTGACACGACGTTATCGCTAAATTATTTATTTTATGCATTTATTAATTATTTAAGAATTACGACAAAGCTTAAAGTTAATAGGTGCGGGCGCGGGACTCTAAATGCTTAAAACTCTACGTAAGACGCGATGTCGTTATTAAACTAATTATTTATGCCTGTATTTAATGTTTTTATTCGCTGCATTTTATTATAAAAATCCTAAAAATTATTTTACAAAATTAGTGTGAATTTATAGTTAATGGCTGGACGGGAGGGTCAAAATTGGGTGTCAACACTTATCCACTGCCTGCTGAACCAAGTCTGGCCCGACTAACTGAACTTCTCCTACCTCGAACCAGCCTATCGGTGACCTGCACTTCCTCTCGTATAAGGCCTCATAAGGCGCCATCTGAATACTAGAATGATAGCTGTTGTTATAAGCAAACTCCACAAGAGGTAAATGATCCTTCCAGCTACCCCTGAAATCAATAACACAAGCGCAAAGATATCCTCGAGTGTGCGGATAGTGCGCTCGGCCGTCCGTCGATCACGAGGTGAAATGCGATCGAGACTCACTGTGTTCCTAACCCTTCAAAAGACCTCCGAGTTAGCCGAAGCGGGCTCCTCTATCGATATAATCGACACCGACTCGTGCGGTCTCACAATCTCTCTAATATATAATCGGCATAGTCCTCGGTGAACGCCGTCTGGCCAGGAAGAAAATGGGCTGATTTTGTCAGCCTGTCGACAATCACCCAAATGGAATCATGCTTCCTCTGAGTGGTAGGTAGCCCTGTAATAAAATCCATATTTATCACCTCCCACTTCCAAGTCGGAATATCAATAGCATGCAATAGCCCACCGGGCTTTTGGTGCTCAACCTTGACCTGCTGACAATTAGGACACTGTGCAACAAAACCTGCCACGTCCCTCTTCAGGCCATCCCACCAATACACACACCTGAGGTCATGGTACATCTTAGTCGACCCCGGGTGAATAGAATAACGAGCACTGTGTGCCTCCCCCAAAATATGCTGACGAAGTCCTGTCACATCGGGAACACACAATCGGCCCTCAAACCTTAGCACCCCATCAGGCGCTACCTCAAATAGACTCTTCTTTCTCTGAAGAGCGGCATCTCGATATCGCACCATAATCGGATCCTCATACTGTCGCCTCTTCACCTCCTCGACGATGGAAGACTCGGCAACCTCTCGAACCCGAACTCCATCACTATCAGAATCAAACAAACGAACCCCAAGGCTCGCTAGCTGACGAATCTCTCGGACCATATCCTTTTTACCCGGCTGTACATCGGATAGACTACCCATCGATCTGCGACTAAGGGCATCTGCAACTACATTTGCCTTCCATGGGTGGTATAGAATATCAACATCATAATCCTTAGCGGCTCAACCACCGCCTCTGCATGAGTTCGGCTCCTGCAGTCAAGATATCTTGGAGGCTCTTGTGGTGCCGTGTAAATATCCACATGAACCCATACAAATAATGTCTCCGGATCTTTAAGGCATGAATCATCACGCTAACTCCAAATCATGTGTGGGATAGTTCTTCTCATGCTTCCTAAGCTGTCGAGACGCATAAGCTATAACTCTGCCGTGCTGCATCAGCACACACCCAAGCCCGACACCTGACGCATCGCAATAAACCACATATCCATCTAAGCCCTCTGGAAGAGTAAGGACTGGGGCGGTCGTCAATTTCTCCTTTAGTAACTGGAAACTCTCCTCATAAGCATCCGTCACCGAAATGTAGCCGCTTCGAGTCGACCTAGTCAAAGCGTGACATGGAGGCAAACTTCTCCACAAACCTCCGATAATAACCTGAAAGGCCCAAGAAGCTGCGCACCTCTGTCGATGTAGTGGGTCTAGGCCAATTCTTGACTGCCTCAATCTTAGCTGTATCAACACGAATACCATCGGCCCCGATAACATGTCCTAAGAAAGCCACTGAAGCCAGCCAAAACTCGCATTTCGAGAACTTGGCATACAACTGCCGGTCCCTGAGGACTCCCAATACCGTCCTCAAATGATGATCAGATGCTTCCGCCTGCAGGCGCGAATACACCAAGATATCATCAATGAACACTATAACGAACATATCCAAGAATGGCCTGAACACCCTATTCATCAAATCCATGAATACCGCTGGAGCGTTGGTCAATCCGAAAGACATCACCCTGAACTCATAGTGCTCATACCGGGTCCTGAATGCAGTCTTTGGGATATCCGCCTCTCTAACTCGTACCTGATGGTAACAGACATGGTCTATCTTGGAAAAGCATCTCGCACCCTGCAACTGGTCAAACAAATCATCAATCCTGGGGAGGGGATATTTGTTCTTGATAGTTACCTTGTTCACCGCTCGTAATCAATACACACGCATCTGCGGCGTCCATCCTTCTTCTTTACAAACAACACTGGCGCTCCACAGGGAGAAACACTAGGCCTGATAAAGCCTTTCTCCAGCAAATCTTTCAGCTGGTCCTTCAACTCTTTTAACTCGGCAGTGTCATTACGTATGGCGAAATAGATATCGGTCGAGTGTCCGCGCCAAATCGATGCAAACTCAATCTCCTCTCGGGAGGATACCCAAGCTCGTGCGGGAATACGTGCGAAACTCTCTAACAACCGGGCGATCAAGGTCCGGTATCTCACCTCGATATAGAATACCGAACAAATGGTAAATATACCCTTTCCGCACCATCTTCCTAGCCTTGAGGTAAGAAATAAACCTACCCCTCGGCGATGCAGTATTCCCTTTCCACTCGATCACCGGCTCACCAGGAAACTGGAACCGAACTAACCTCTCTCTACAGTCCACATTGGCATAGCAAGACGCTAGCCAATCCATACCCATAATCACATCAAAGTTTGTCATATCCAACTCTATCAAGTCAGCTAGAGTCCGACGACTATCTACAGTCACTGGGCAAGCCTTATATATCCGCTCAGCTACCACCGAAGCACCTACCGGCGTAGCCACCTCAAAAGATTCTATGGACTCGGGCTCTATCCCTATTCTACCAAAGAATATGAGGAGATATATAGGACAAGGTAGAACCGGATCTATCAAAGCATATACATCACGAAGAAACCAATAATGTACTGTGGCGACATCGTGGCGCCTCACGTCTGGCGGTGGACATAGCATAAATGCGGTTACGAGGACCTGGGCTGTAACCCCGCCACGACCCTGCGCGGCTCTGGCCGTGAACACCACGCCTCCGGGCGCATTGCCACCGAGACGAAGATCCACCCATCGACCTTCGGTACCGAGCCATCACATTCCGCCTCTGGTCGGACAATCTCTCCTCAAATGGCCCTGCTGGCCGCAAGAATAACAAGCTCCTGGAGTAACACGGCAACCCCCATAATGGCAATCGCCACATCGACCACACCGAGGTATAGGTGGCCTTATCTGACCGGAACTCAGTCCTGCAGGAACCCGCCTCGAACCCCTGTCGCTCCTCAATACTCAGACGTCCGAAGATGGTGGAGGAGCGCTCTGACCGCGTGGTGCAAATGGTGCTGCTGGGGTTGTCTACCTAAAACTATCGGAGGACCTGCTGTCACGGCCTCTTCTGGCGATACTGCCGATCCGTCGGCCCCTACGTTCCTCACACCCAAGTGCATATGCCTGCATGCGGGCAATGTCCATGCCCGGCTGAAGATCCACTCCCGTGCAACTCTCGACCAAGTGATCATCGAGTCCTGTGACATAGCGGTGCACCCTGTCCTCCATGTCTGCTACCAAAGAGGGCACATATCGGGCCAATGAGTCAAACTCCACATTGTACTCCCGAACCGTCCGCCCACTCGCCTCGGTGTCAAAAATCTATCGGCGAGCCCTCTCATCTGCGGAGGCAAGAAATGGCCAAATGCGCCTCTCGAGAACTTCGTCCCAAATAGCCGAAGCGCATGCTCCCCGGGACGGTTCCTATGAATCATACCGATCCAATCTGCGGTGTCCATGGCCGATGCGAACCTAATACCACCGACTCGGTCTTCGAAGCCCCGATCACCCTCATGATCCGCTGTAATTGTCGGATAAACTCACGAGGATCATCCTCGTGTCTCGACCATAAAACTCGGTGGCTGCAACTCAAAAGTCCTCGCCTCAAGCTAGCACTCTGTCTTTGAACTACGGTGCAATGGAGCTGCTCTCGGCTTATCCTGTATGCGCCACGATCTCGGCGATGGCGGGCCATCTCCTTGTAGCCCATATCTTACGCCTCTTCGCCGCTGGATCGAGGCTCGGTACCGTGAGCGCGATGGCCATTCTCTTTGCCGTTGGCGGCGTTGTAGAACTCGTCGTCCAAACACCTCATCCGTAAGGATCGGGCACTGTGCCTCGTAACCTCGGTGCCTACTAGTAGTTCCTCTCTTGCCTTGCCGCCCGGGCGCGGTTGCCTTGCGTGGAGGCATAATCGTCTGAGAAAAATACGTCGGAGGAAATTCAACCTATAACACGCTCTATTGCACGATCTTAGAGTGAAAGAATGAAACCAATCCTAAATATCCTGCGACCTCACGATTATAGATGTGGTGCACAACACACCGATAATCAAGACTCTACTAGATACGGCCTGTAGACCCTTTCCGAGGATTAACTGCTCTGATACCACTTTTGTCACGACCCGACCCCGGATCCGTGACCGGTGCCTTAACCCGCACCGCGCGACACAACATCAGAGAAAACCAGCGGAATATAAACTCACAATAAACAACCATAATGATATAAATAGTCTAGCCCAAAATGGCTACCCAAAAAGTACATAAAACCGAACAGTTACATCCTTAAACAAACCAAGTTATGACAAGACTACAGACCTCTAAGAAGGAGTAACACTATGACGGGACAGGGCCCCGTCATGCCCCTGAATGTACAAAACATCAACAACACCAGGGAGAACCATACCAAAAGTCGAGCCTCCGAAGAAATGGAGCTCCTGACACATGAGTAAAAGATCCTAGGAATGAGGATCTACCACCTGCTTTCCCTTACCTGCGGCATGAACGCAGCCCCCGAGGAAGGGGGTCAGTACACAACGTACCAAGTATGTAAAACTGGAAAATACTGTAGTAATATCATAAGTCCAAAATACACTGAAGTTATAGGTAAAAATCAAATTATGTTGCACTGTGTCTTACTAACAATGAGAGTAACAAGTATAAGTATAATCGCATAAAAATAGAGGCTCATGATCAAAACAGATCTCTCGCCGTAGTATCATTAAGCAATCCTACTCGCGGGATCGTTTCACCGCGTGGATCCCGTGGATCCGCATAAGGCCATCCGCCTCGCATGAGACTATTTCACCCGCATGAGACTATTTCACCCGCATGGATCCTGTGGACCCGCATGGGACTATTTCACCCGCATGGGACTATTTCACCCGCATGGACCCAGTGGGCCCGCATGAGTACAAGCGCCGCACTCGCATCATGGGTAGCAAATCCATGGAATACGCAGTAATAACAATGATAATACATAAATCAAGACAACCGCTAGTATACATAACATAAGCGCTGCGCTTATCGAGTACTCGGTGATAACAATAATAATACATAAATCAAAGACAACCGCTAGTATACATAACATAAGCGCTACCGGCTTATCATAACATAAACAAGATAAGAAATCTTCTAACGTTTTATGAACATTATTAATATAAATCCTCTCATTTTAGCTCATTAAGGCACTACATGTCTTTTTAAGAGAAATCCGGGAATTTAACCCAAGTATCACATACCGTAAACCTTTTTCGAAATGACTCCTTTTTATATAAAACTTCCAAGATACTAATACCCATAGTATCATGTCACAACCACTTTCAAAACAAGTCACAATTTTTCATTTAGAAAATATCTCAAGCTTCTAAATCAAGTGACTTCATTTCCTTTAAAACCTTAGGCCATTAATGCCTTAAAACAATTTACCTTCCACAAATTCAACTCATTTTCCCCTTGCTTATTTTATGTAAAGTAAACCCTTCTTTATTTACCTTTTTCCCAAACTAATATAACCAACTTCCCATAAAGCCGTTATATTAACATTTTACGTTAGTCAAACACATTTCCCTATGTCCAAGGGACTTATACCTTTAAAACGAAACAAGTATCATATACTTCAAAACAAGTGAAGATTATCAAATCTTGTACGTATACCGTACTACATAGGTACAACTACTCATGCTCAAGAGATAGAAAAACTCTACATACCTCTTCGGTCAATCCACTTGTTAATTCCAACTATCGCACGTAATACGTCAACCTATAATGACCATAATACGTTTATTAACTTCTAGTTTCAAAGTAGAATATTTCCAAGTTCAAGGTTACTAATTCCTATGGAAAATTGGGCAGCATTTCCTTTGTTTCTACTCACTTTGCCACCTTTTCAAAGGCCGATTTTTAACACTCAAACGCCACATTTAAGGCCCAACATCCAAACCAACACAAAGGGGATTACACACCTAAACTTGGGTGTGTAAAATTCTGCCCCAAAAGTTATAACAATTAATCTTAACAAGTTTAAGGTAATTTTTAGGCTACAACATGCTCACATAACCTCTTTAGCCAAATCCTTCATACCCAAACCACATTTCTTGCATGCAATGACTCTAAAAGCATTATTTACTACCACAAGTTCTTTCTTCTTAACATGCAACACTAAAAACTAATTATAAAGGAAGAATCATTACCTTAGAGCTTTAGCCAAAACTATTCCAACAATTTTTGCTAGCCTCCTTTTCAAGAACACCACCACAATAACCTCCACAAACTTGCAAATAACTTTCCTTCTTAACACCCTTTTCAGATTTTCCTTAAGCTTGGAGTTTCTCTTGATTTTCTAGAGAGAAGGGAGAGCTTTTTAGCTTAGAGAGAGATAGAGAGAGAGAAAGATGAAAGATGAAAGATGACCAAGTCTTCAAGACTTGGTCAATATAAGGCATGCAACATTTCAGATGGGGACACTTGTCACCCACCCATGACCTCTTTTAAAACAAAACAGTGCAGAAATTTCCACTAACTCTCGCAGATCCCGCCTCGGCGCCTCAGCCTGCGGCCATGCGCTGAAACTCTGCGCGCTTCTTAGGACTTTCCGCCGCGCCTCGCTTCCGGCCAAGCGCTGAAACTTCAGCCAGTCTCGATCTTCCGGCGCATGCCCTCGTTCCGCGCGCGTCCTACAATCACCCGCTGCGCGCGCGCCTCTGCCCCGGCCGAGGCCCCCGATCAGCAGCACGAACCACGGTATAACATTCATGTAGTAATTAGACTGATTATATATTCACTTTACATAAGTCAGCATGCTTAAACATTTGAGATATATGTCTGTGTATGCTTGGTTTAATTATTAGGTTGTCATTTTCTGATATCTTAGATAGAAGTCATGATAATATCAATATGACTATCTGCTTACCTTTTGATAAATTACATTAATTACTACCTGTTTTGGCAAGAGGGATTAGTCTACGTGTTGTGAGTATCTGACATGTTCTAATATGAATCGGCCTTAGTTGGTTTTTGCTTTCAACTCATTTGATTAATAAGCTAAGGATGGGGGTCATACCTGAATATATGTTGTTATTGTTTAAATAAGTCATGTCAAGGAGATATCTCAAAGTATGCCCCAACGATCCTGGCTTCTAGTTCTGTGATATATTGGCATGCAAAGTAGTATCTTGTTTCAACCGAATTGGCTTTTATACATAGTCCATTAATTTATTCTTAAAATCATGTGTTGGGCCACTCAAAGTAGTGTGTGTTACTTGCAAGATAATATACATCTTTAACTTGCTCCTTTGTCTCCTGTTGCGAGAATATGAGTATTGGGCCTAGCACATTGTCTGTTTTCTTCTTTGTTTTGCCTGCCCACATGTTGCTTGCCTTGGACCATCTTTAATGCTAAATGCTCATTTTTATTCCCTTGTATTGTTGATAAGTTTGGGTATGTACTAATCTTTATCTTTTCTCTTATTTTTACATGAAACGCAACACATCGGAGCAAAATGAAGAGTCTCATAGCGAGACTCATCATGAGTTACTTCAAATGAAAACCAGCATTTACGTGCATTCCGCATCAGAAATTCCAAAGCTACAGGCGGAATGACATCGTCATTCCCTCGAGTCACTTTATTATTTTCTTTATCTTGCCCATTCATTTATTATAAATTAATTGTCTAACATTACATTATTAGTAGAACTCTTAGAACATCAAACCTTGAGTCAATAGATTAGAAAGTAGTTAATTAGCAATTTGTTTCCCTTCGAGTTAAGTATTTTAGGTTATCCATACATAGTTTAAGCTATACTAAACCACCTAATAATCTTAACTTGCATGACTAATCATGTAGCTAGGATATTATTTCCAAGATTCCTAACCCATTTGCTATAAATTCCTTTTATTGACGTCCATATAGAAATCTTATTTTATACTAAGAAACCCCCATAAGCATGTGACATACTAATCAAGGTCCATTTAGTAGGTAAATGCATATATTTAGTCAATAAATCAATTTTTTTTATTATTTGATAAAATAATATATATGCATGCTTTTAAACTTTACACATATTGTTATAGCACTAGTCTTATAATTTCTTATAAAAACAAAAATGCATTCTTTTACTAAAACACCCTCAACATTGCATCTTAGCATAAATAATTAACCCTAGGTTTGAACGGACAACCGCAAGTTAGCGGATCATTTAGGGTGCCTGACCCCTTCCCTTTAGGATAATAAAGAACCCTTACCCAGAATCTCATTAAGTTTAGCAGACCATTTAAATGGAGTTAGTGTTGACTTTAACTTGATTGACATTTCGGTGTCCTAATTCACCCAAACTAATTATGTGACGACTCCGCGAACCCTTTAGCATTTAGCACATTTAGCATTTTCATTTAGATTTTTATTATTTTCTAACATTTTATAAAGCATGAGTTTTATAATGTCCCGGTCGAAAAAGGGCGTGGCAATCTATCATAGAAATATAGAAGGTTTTTGCACAAGATTGAGCTCTCGTATATCCTAACCGGAATATGACGACAGACTAGTTAACCTGCTATCTTAATAAGAAGAAGAATCATTAGCATTGCATTAACAAGTGAAAAAGTGGATAGTTGAGGAGATTGGAAGTCCTATTCCCTTCATAACTGTTATAAACCCATAGTTTTATCAATCAAATCTAGTTTCCTGCACTTCACTTTAATGATAGTTCTTAGTTACAAAACCAAACAATTTATCAATTGCCAAATAGAAACCAAAGTTTAGAAGTTCGGTACTTGGTAACCAGTCTCTGTGGACGATATTCGGTCTTACAGACTATATTACTTGTGAACGATACGTGCACTTGCGTGAGCATTTGTAAATCGCCTAACAAATTTTTGGCGCCGTTGCCGGGGACTGGAGTATAATCAATATCGAACTATCTATCCTTATTTCTAATTTGGTTTTTATTTTTTTATTTGAGAACATTTTGCCGTGATCTGTTTGCTTATTTTTGATCACTTGCAGGAAAGAAAAGGAAAGTGTTGATCCTTTGATAATGGAACATCAGCAAAACAATAATTTGGCGGATGACGAGCTACCGCTTGTCTTAAGACAAATCCCTGCAGAAAGAAGCTTGGGGGATTATGTATTGCCTACAGTGATAGGGGTGCAGACTTGCATAAGACTCCCAGCAATATGAGCCAATAATTTTTAGATTAACCCTGCTATTCTGGGTATGGTGCAGAACACAGTCCAGTTTGGAGGGTCGCCATATGAGGAGCCACATACGCACATTGCGAATTTCCTGGAGCTTTGTGCCACATTCAAATACAATGGTGTCACTGATGATGCTATCCGGTTGAGGCTCTTTCCATTTTCGCTTAGGGAAAGGGAGAAGGTTTGGTTGAACTCCCTACCAACAGACTCTATCTTCACATGGCGGGACCTAGCCCAGAAGTTCCTTGAAAAATTCTTTCCACCAGCAAAGGCAGCAAGACTTAGGGAAGAATTGAACAATTTCTATCAAATGGATGGAGAGTCATTGTATGATGCTTGGAAAAGGTTCAAGGATTTGTAGAGGAAGTGTCCACATCATGGCCTTGAACAATGGAACTTGGTGCACATCTTCTACAATGGTCTACGTGGGACTACTAGAATAATTATTGATGCAGCTGCTAGTGGTACTTTCATGAGGCGGACAACACATGAAGCCCATGACTTGTTAGAAGACATGGCCACAAATAATCACTTGCCAGATGAGAGAGGAACATGTTGCAGAAAAGCAGTTGGAGTTCATGAGACAGATTCTATCACTGCACTGCAAGCACAAGTTGCTCTCTTGACTAAGCAGCTCCAGCAGAATACCATATCCATAAAGGCAGTCCAGATGCAAGCAGTTTGTGAAATTTGTGGGGGTCCGCATGCCTTTTATAGATGTCCAGAAACTGATGCAAACCACATCCCAATGGAGCAGGCTCAATGTCAAGCTGTGGACACTTTCAGAGGCAATACAACAATGCACAATCTAACACATATAACCAGGGGAGAAAAAATCATCCAGATTTTTCGTAGAAGAATGATCGTGGGCGATAGCTCAAAGATACCAAATTTCATACGAGGAGTCAGATGAGTTGAAAATGACACTATTGACATTGGAAAACTCTCAAGCACAATTCGTCACAAAGACAAGGTCATTCATGGCAGAAACTAAGTACTCAATTTCAACCTTGGCCAATTCCCAAGCAATAATGACCAACTCTCAGACCCATTTTATGACGGAGACGAGATCTTCTATTAAGGGTTTGGAGACTCAAATAGGGTAGTTGGCAGAGAAGTTGAGTGATAGACCTCAGGGGGCTCTCCCTAGTAAGACAGTGATGAATCCAGGGAAGCAATGACAAACAGTCAGTCTGAGAAGTGGGAAGCAGTTAGAGCAGTGAGGGCCCCAACCAGGAGTGGAGAAGACATTTGAAATAGAAAATGAGGGGGTTACTGATGACCGCCCTAATTTAAAGAAGGATCCACCGACAGTAAGGGGAGAATATGTAGACATAATCCCTTATCCGCAAAGACTGCGTAAGAAGTCCTTAGACAAGGAGTTTTCCAAGTTTTTAGAGGTCTTTAAAAAACTGCATATTAATCTCCCGTTCATTGAATCTTTAGAGCAAATGTCAACATATGTAAAATTCATGAAGGACATACTGTTAAAGAAGAGGCAACTGACGGATTATGAGACAATATACCTGACAGAGGAGTGCAGTGCTATCTTGCAGAGAAAACTGCCCCCTAAGTTGAAAGATCCAGGGAGTTTCACCCTGTTGACACCCAATTTTGACCCATCGTTTAGTTATTTCTTGCAATTTTAAGCATTTTAGGACACCGCATTTTATCACAATTCTTGACATTTTTGTATATTTTTTTTACCTAACATTCTATGTTATTTTATTTTTGTAAATTTGCATCATGTTTTTACTTTTAATTAGGTATTAAACATTTTTTTTCAAATTTTGTATTTTTATTACTATTACATCGACATTTGCATTTTAATAATTTTGCATCTTTTAAATAATTTTTCTGTTAAATAATTAACCCATTTTGCATTTTTGCCAAACCAGTCCAATCCGCCAAAAACCGAAGCCCAAACTGAGGCCCAATACACCTTTCATCTTTTTTCCTCCAATACTCAATACCCAATACCCAAAGCCCAATACCCAAAACCCAATACCCCAAAACCCTAAACCTAAATCCCACACTATAAATAAAACCTTACCCCCTCATAAAAAAACCTACCCTATTTCTAACTCACCAGCCCCTCCTAATTAAAAAACCTAGCCGCACTTCTCTCCATAACTCACCCTCAGCCCTCAGCCGTCCCTCTCTCATCAGCAGCCCTACTTCACCCTCACTCCCTCACCCGCACACCCTCACTCCCTTCTCCCCCTCCCTCGTCGCCGCCACCACTGAACTCCCATCGCCGGCGAAACACCCCACAACCACTACCTCTCTCACACACACACAAGCAGCCCTCGTCGCCCTCTCCCGTCGACAACCACCATTAAAACCTCCTCATCTTTCCCGTCGCCCACCGCCGACGAACCCCCCTAGCAACGCCTCACTGCCACACACCTCGTCACCACTGACCCGTCGATCTCCCAACCTTTTTTCCATCGCCTGTTGACCTCGCCTTCACGTCATTGCCACTGTCGAACAGCTGCTGGTGGCGTCGCTCCGGCGTTTCGCCGTGAAAGTGATGTCGCCGCTCATTTGCTGTTGACACTAATCGGAGCTCGAAACTCCGGTGACGCTATGTTTGTTTCTCGTTATCTTGCTATTATATGTTTGTGGTTTTATGTTGGACTGATTTTCGTATTTGATGTCTTATTGGGTCTGCTTTATCCTCTTCGAGTTGTTGATTCTGCAGGAGTTCTCAAAACTCCGGCGTCCTCTGCTTGTTGTTATTTTGGGATATGTTGAATGTTTTTCTGATTGTGGGCCATTTTTGTTGTTTATTCCACTGTTTCGCGGCCCTTTGTTGTCACTGTTTTAGCCATTTTTTGCGGACTGGTTTTAGGCGATTTCGCTACTGATTTTGGCTATGATGCTGGACTGGTTTTAGGCTATTTCGCTACTGATTTTGGCTATGATGCTGGACTGATTTTTAGGCTATTTTGCTACATTTTGCTGGTTTACTGATTTAGAACAAATACTACACTGTTGGTATTTTACTGATTTGAACAAGATGCTACACTTGTTTGGCCAATGAAAAAGTTATCCGTCGATTTTTGAGGCCTCCACAGTTACAAAGACGGAAAATAAAATAAATGAAGCTTTCTGGGCAATGATGATTTCTTCCACTTACACCGGATAACCAACATGCGCTGGCAGGGCGAATTCTCGCAGCCGCACTTGTTTAGGTTGTCCTACTTTATTTTTTACATATATCTGAGCCCTCCGTGTTTAAAACTATTACTGTTTTGGCGCGGATCCGAAGGTTTTATTTATTTTATTATTTTAGCAATAATGGCCGATGAAGGAATCTCCGTCTGATTTCCAAGGCTTTCCCTGTACAAAAGACGGATTTATTTTTGCTTTATTTATTTATTCCTGCTATTACTTTAAAATTATTTTATTCTATTACTAACACTTTTACTAAGTGTTTATGCAGGTAGCCGGAGATGCATTTCAAAAGAATGTCCCGAAGTTTATTTATGCCGCATTTAATTTCAGTTTTATTATTTTGCATTATATTTTATTTTAATTGTAAATTATGTAAAAATGTTTAGAATAGGTAGAATAAAAGCCAATATAATTAACCTAGGTTTGAACGGATAACCGCAAGTTAGCGGATCTTAAAGGATGTCTAACCCCTTCCCTTTAGGATAATAAAGAACCCTGATCCAGAATATCATCAATTTCGCAGACCATTAAATGGAGATTAATTGCAGTATTTTTATTGCAATAAATCAAGTGTCCTAATTCACTTAAATAATTAGGTGGCGACTCCTTTAAATACATCTAGGAATCAACCATACGTAGTACTCCCGTTTCGACTCCGGTTTAAATGGGGTGTTAAAGATGGCGACTCTGCTGGGGATTCAGGTTCTTGACCATAACAAATCTAGGTTTATTATTGCTTAGCTTTATTTGCTTTTATTAGTTTTAAATGTCTTAAAATTGCTTGCTTAATTTTGTATGTTTAACTGTTTTAATTGCTATTTGTTTTACTGTTTTCCTTAAACTGGCATTCCGCTCATATTTCTTCCACTCTGGAAAATTCACACTATCACACACAACACGCGGGTGTGCTTTGCGCACCTGCAAATTTCTTTCAAACACCCAAATTTAAGAGAGTTGGCATTTTGCGCGGAGAATCCGGTCCAACCGGTAGTCGCGTAGCCTTCTCACTCGAGTAGTCCGCTCGGGAACCTTGCGTCTAGTAAGCCAAATCTTAAAAACTTAGGATAGAGCTATACCACCCTTTTATATTAAGTCATGCATGCATAAACCTTAGGTGAGTTAATCCTTGGTATTAACGCCACAATTAGAAATCCACCAAATTTGTCGACGGGTTTCACAACCCAACGACCCATTAACATACTATGTGTAGCGTGACAATGATAGACGAGTCCAAGCCTGGTCATGACACAACGAAATTGGAAAAAGTGCACCGTCATTTGGTCGTCATTTCCAACAAAACATTGCAGTTTAGCGGCTTGGACCTCTTTATCATAATCTCGCATATCTGGCGTTTAGGCCGACCTCTGGCATAAGAGAGGTCCCATGCATATTAGGCGCGCACTTGATTTGCATGTTTTTGTTTACTATTGTTGTAGCTAGCAAATCTGTACATATTATTTAATGCAATAATTACTCTTTTAACCTCTGTGCATATCATGCTTATAATTCCGACCATTAGCATTGGCATTTTTGCACTTTTGTTGTCACATTGCAATCAGGACTTCTACTGCGTAAATCGCTCTTGAACAACACGATTTGGACTTTGTGAAGCATCAACCGCCAGTCCGGTCGAACCAAGCAGGGGAGTCTTTGACTATATTGTCACGCCCTTACATTTTACTATTTTTGTGGCTTTCCTACTTTCACTCATTTGTCATATTTTTGCAGGAAGGCCGTCCTCGCAAATAGTCGAGGGCGGACAACAACAACAACAACAAAAAACAAAAAAAAAATTAAAAAAAAATCATCCCAAGAATGAGTTGAGTTATGTTGACAGAAAGATGTCAGCTTATACCAGATTCAACAAAGCATCGCTCTGGGTCTTATATTTTGCATTTTTATACATATTTGCAAGTCTAATTGATATGTCTTGTATTGATTACATAATTATTTATCACGCATTTTACAACATAATCTTTTCGAACTACGCGTGTCTGATTCTCACCATACGGTGTGATACGTAGGCAACCCATCTAGGGTTCGACACCACCACCAAAAAAAAAAAAAAAAAAGGGGGCATATTTGGTTCACCCATTCATTGCATTTATCCAATCACGGACATTCATTGTTGCATTTCAATCATTCTAGCACATACATTCATTCATGCATTTCATCACAGCCATTCATTTTTCCATTACATTCTTTTACTTTGCATTAGTCTTATAGTGAACAATCGTTTGTTTTGCACAACTTTTACTTTTGCATTTCTTTCATGAATAAATTCTTTTTAAATCATAGTTTTATAACATATCTGAACGAACTACGCACACCTGATTCTCGTCAAAGATGAGATACGTAGGCAGCCCTACTCGGGTTCGGTACCATTTATTCAAAAAAAAAAACAAAAAAAAAAACAAAAAAAACAAAAAAAAAACAAAAAAGAAGAAGACAAAAACAAAGCTCTTTTAAGTATCATTGTTTGACTTGGTTGATACCAACACAGTTAGGAGTGTGCATGGAAGGACCGAGTAATAATCAGTATGGGTTGACTTCGTGGTAAACCATAGATCTTTTTGGTACCTCTTATTCACCCGTAAATGACATTGCCTTACATGCTTCTAAGATAAGAACGAAACCAACCTCATCGTTTCATGTGCATTGTGTGGTGAGTTTTACAATCAGTTCAATTGCATTGCATTATGATCTAGAACTTGGCCCGAATGTTTGTTGAGGCGAAATCCTGAGTAACACTCGGTGTGGGAAATGATCGTAGGCTTTCTTTGACCCGTTTGAGTCTTTTTCAGCCTACCAAATAACATTATCCGTAGTACACCTCTTTTGAGCCTAAAGCCTATTCTTTTGAAAACCGCATATTACACCTATACCCTTTCTCAGTGCGTACGCGCTATCCCTCTCTTGGCCCGACCTCCTTGAGCGCTTTGAAAATGTGCAAGTGGCTGACGAAATTCTGCGTCGAGGTTTGCAAAGACAAAAGTTGTCAAAGTCCCAAAAGGAAAAAGAAAACACAAATGACGACTTCACAAAAGAAGAAATCAAAAGCCCCGGCATTATAGACAAAAATGAATGAAATGAGAGAATAACTTTGAAAAAGCGGGCTCCAAACGAAAGATTCAAAAAAGAAGTCAGTACAGAAAAACTGGGACAAAAGAAAGCAGATCAGCATTAAAGCACACAAATGTCAAGCACGGACGTAGTCCAACGCTCGAGGAAGGATTAGTCACTTTTACCCAAATGATATCCATCCCTTCCCCCAAGCCTACATTACAAGCCTACATTACAAGCCCTACATGATCTTATACTGAGGGTTCTCACATTAGTGGATACTTACATGACGGTCAAGCCTATGGTATCACAATTGCATGCATTGAACATCCTTTTGAGTGTGAGCGTACTTCTCTAAACGTCCCAAAATTCAAAATACTGGAATATATGTGAGAAATGGGATTTTCTTTCAGTGAGGGCACTTGAAACGTGAGATTACGTGTAGTTCGAAACCTTGGTTGCAAACAAGTGTGTCGATACTTCGGTGTCTGAGGTACCATTTGAAACTATAGGAATTACCCAGAAGTCAGTCTTGAAGACTGGAAGTGAATAACGGAATTCCTAAGCACAATACTAATTGTTGGTATCAACTGAAGTCAGAACGTGATGCTGTCTTTTCACTTAAAAAAAAAAGAAAAAGAAAAGAAAAATTCATAAAAATCCTTATTTTTGCATCATGAACTACGTCTTGACCTGATTCCCTCATAAGGATACGTAGGCGGCCTAAGTCGGCTTCGGTCACACCATTAGAAATCTTCCCATTGGCTCGTGTGCGACGGAATGCGTTTGATTATTCTGAAAAGAGATATGAGCAATTTCCGTCAGAGTTAAGTCTTGCCCATGCACCCCGCATAACGAAAACTGGGACAATTTTGAGAAATGCACCATGAAGAGATCATAATAAGGATTCCAAAAGCAATCAGCAATCGCAGCATTCAAAGAAGCATTCGCAGCGATCCAAAGAAGTCCGCACAGATCGTGACAAGACTCGCAGCATCCACGGGATCTCCATATCAGCAAAGGCGGGAGCACAACAATAAGCCCATGCGGATTACAAACGCACAATGTCTATGCAATGACGTTATCTCAATCCGGGCGAGTCACAAAGCAGGTACGTCCATAAAATGACACCATTTCATTGTAAGCCTATGCAACGGCTTCATTCATGCTTCGTCTATACAACGACGAACATTTGCATCTCGTCCATACAAGACGACAACGCCCATACAAGACGTCATTTGCATCTCGTCCATACAAGACGACAACGCCCATACAAGGCGTCATTTGCATTTCGTCCATACAAGACGACAATGCCCATACAAGGCGTCATCTGCATCTCGTCCATACAAGACGACAACGCCCATACAAGGCGTCATCTGCATTTCGTCCATACAAGACGACAACGCCCATACAAGGCGCCATCTGCATTTCGTCCATACAAGACGACAACGCCCATACAAGGCGTCATTTGCATCGCCCATACACGACAACGCCCATAAGGCGTCATCTGCATTTCGCCCATACAGCGACAACGCCCATACAAGGCGCCATTTGCATCTCGCCCATACAAGACGACAACGCCCATACAAGGCGCTATTTGCATCTCGCCCATACAGAGCATTTACAACGCCCATACAAGGCGTCATTTGCATCTCGCCCATACAGCGACAACGCCCATACAAGGCGCTATTTGCATCTCGCCCATACAAGCGACAACGCCCATACAAGGCGCCATTTGCATCTCGCCCATACAAGACGATAACGCCCATACAAGGCGCCATGCGCATCTCGTCATACAAGCGACAACGCCATACAAGGCGCCATCTGCATTTCGCCCATACAAGACGACAACGCCCATAAGGCGCCATATGCATGTCGTCCATACAAGACGACAACGCCCATACAAGGCGTCCTTTGCATCTCGTCCATACAAGACGACCAAGCTCATACAAGGCGCCATCTGCATCTCGTCCATACAAGACGACAACGCCCATACAAGGCGTCATCTGCATTTCGTCCATACAAGACGACAACGCCCATACAAGGCGTCATCTGCATTTCGTCCATACAAGACGACAACGCCCATACAAGGCGTCATTTGCATCTCGTCCATACAAGACGACAACGCCCATACAAGGCGTCATTTGCATCTCGTCCATACAAGACGACAACGCCCATACAAGGCGTCATCTGCATTTCGTCCATACAAGACGACAACGCCCATACAAGGCGTCATTTTCATTTCGTCCATACAAGACGACAACGCCCATACAAGGCGTCATTTTCATTTCGTCCATACAAGACGACAACGCCCATACAAGGCGTCATTTTCATTTCGTCCATACAAGACGACAACGCCCATACAAGGCGTCATTTGCATTTCGTCCATACAAGACGACAACGCCCATACAAGGCGTCATCTGCATCTCGTCCATACAAGACGACAACGCCCATACAAGGCGTCATCTGCATTTCGTCCATACAAGACGATAACGCCCATACAAGGCGTCATCTGCATTTCGTCCATACAAGACGACAACGCCCATACAAGGCGTCATATGCATCTCGTCCATACAAGACGACAACGCCCATACAAGCCGTCATCTGCATTTCGTCCATACAAGACGACAACGCCCATACAAGGCGTCATTTGCATCTCGTCCATACAAGACGACAACGCCCATACAAGGCGTCATCTGCATTTCGTCCATACAAGACGACTACGCCCACACAAAGCGTCATCTGCATCTCGCCTATACAAGACGGCGTATCATCACATCACTTCATCAACATCTACAAACACCATGTCTTCTCCAGCACCACGTCACCTGCAACCCAATGTCAATCATACTTCGACAATGGGACAAATTTTGAATTTGCGTCGATCGGTTTTTATTTTCTAGCATTGCAGCAACCCAGTGTCTCATAATTCGACACTGGGACAAATTTTAAATCAGCATCAGCTTTGTCTTTTACCTTGGCATCACAGCGACCCAGTGTCGGCTTTTGCCCATTCTTTGCTTAGTCCTTGTTTTAATTCTGACGATGGGATAAAATTGGCCACAAGTCAACGTCTTTGTCCGAAAACTCTTTCACCGCTTGGCCAAAGAGGACAACCGCTGACACCCAATTTTGACCCATCTTTTAGTTATTTCTTGCAATTTTACGCATTTTAGGACACCGCATTTTATCACAATTCTTGACATTTTTGTATATTCTTTTTACCTAACATTCTATGTTATTTTATTTTTGTAAATTTGCATCATGTTTTTTACTTTTAATTAGGTATTAAACATTTTTTCAAATTTTGTATTTTTATTACTATTACATCGACATTTGCATTTTAATAATTTTGCATCTTTTAAATAATTTTTCTGTTAAATAATTAACCCATTTTGCATTTTTGCCAAATCACCAATCATGGCAAAAACTGAGGCCCAATACACCTTTCATCTTTTTTCCTCCAATACCCAATACCCAATACCCAAAGCCCAATACCCAAAACCCAATACCCCAAAACCCTAAACCTAAATCCCACACTATAAATAAAACCTTACCCCCTCATAAAAAAACCTACCCTATTTCTAACTCACCAGCCCCTCCTAATTAAAAAACCTAGCCGCACTTCTCTCCATAACTCACCCTCAGCCCTCACCAGTCCTCTCATCGCTGCCTACTTCACCCTCACTCCCTCACCCGCACACCCTCACTCCCTTCTCCCCCTCCCTCGTCGCCGCCACCACTGAACTCCCATCGCCGGCGAAACACCCCACAACCACTACCTCTCTCACACACACACAAGCAGCCTTCGTCGCCCTCTCCCGTCGACAACCACCATTAAAACCTCCTCATCTTTCCCGTCGCCCACCGCCGGCGAACCCCCCTAGCAACGCCTCACTGCCACACACCTCGTCACCACTGACCCGTCGATCTCCCAACCCTTTTTCCGTCGCCTGTTGACCTCGCCTTCACATCATTGCCATCGCCGAACAATTCCGGTGGCGTCGCTCGGCGTTCGCCGTGGAAGTGATCGCCGCCATTCTTTGCCGACACTAATCGGAGCTCGAAACTCCGGTGACGCTATGTTTGTTTCTCGTTATCTTGCTATTATATGTTTGTGGTTTTATGTTGGATTGATTTTCGTATTTGATGTCTTATTGGGTCTGCTTTATCCTCTTCGAGTTGTTGATTCTGCAGGAGTTCTCAAAACTCCGGCGTCCTCTACTTGTTGTTATTTTGGGATATGTTGAATGTTTTTCTGATTGTGGGCCATTTTTGTTGTTTATTCCACTGTTTCGCTGCCCTTTGTTGTCACTGTTTTAGCCATTTTTTGCGGACTGGTTTTAGGCGATTTCGCTACTGATTTTGGCTATGATGCTGGACTGGTTTTAGGCTATTTCGCTACTGATTTTGGCTATGATGTTGGACTGATTTTTAGGCTATTTTGCTACATTTTGCTGGTTTACTGATTTAGAACAAATACTACACTGTTGGTATTTTACTGATTTGAACAAGATGCTACACTTGTTTGACCAATGAAAAAGTTATCCGTCGATTTTTGAGGCCTCCACAGTTACAAAGACAGAAAATAAAATAAATGAAGCTTTCTGGGCAATGATGATTTCTTCCACTTACACCGGATAACCAACATGCGCCGGCAGGGCGAATTCTCGCAGCCGCACTTGTTTAGGTTGTCCTACTTTATTTTTTACATATATCTGAGCCCTCCGTGTTTAAAACTATTACTTTTTTGGCGTGGATCCGAAAGTTTTATTTATTTTATTATTTTTAGCAATAATGGCCGATGAAGGAATCTCCGTCTGATTTCCAATGCTTTCCCTGTACAAAAGACGGATTTATTTTTGCTTTATTTATTAATTCCTGCTATTACTTTAAAATTATTTTATTCTATTACTAACACTTTTACTAAGTGTTTATGCAGGTAGCCGGAGATGCATTTCAAAAGAATGTCCCGAAGTTTATTTATGCCGCATTTAATTTCAGTTTTATTATTTTGCATTGTATTTTATTTTAATTGTAAATTATGTAAAAATGTTTAGAATAGGTAGAATAAAAGCCAATATAATTAACCTAGGTTTGAACGGATAACCGCAAGTTAGCGGATCTTAAAGGATGCCTAACCCCTTGCCTTTAGGATAATAAAGAACCCTGATCCAGAATCTCATCAATTTCGCAGACCATTAAATGGAGATTAATTGCAGTATTTTTATTGCAATAAATCAAGTGTCCTAATTCACTTAAATAATTAGGTGGCGACTCCTTTAAATACATCTAGGAATCAACCATACGTAGTACTCCCGTTTCGACTCCGGTTTAAATGGGGTGTTACACACCCTACCTTGCACTATAGGTAAGGTGACATGCAAACGGGCTTTGTGTGACTTAGGAGCCAGTATCAACTTGATGCCTCTCTCTGTGTTTAAAAGACTCGGTTTGGGGGAAGCAAAGCCGACTACAGTGAACCTGCAGCTAGCTGATCGCTCAGTCGTACATCCCAGGGGTATTATTGAAAATGTGTTAGTGAAAGTGGACAAATTTATCTTCCCTGCTGATTTCCTCATTCTGGATATGGAGGAGGATGAAGATATGCCTATCATTCTGGGGAAACCATTTCTAGCCACAGGAAGGGCCCTTATTGATGTTGAGAAAGGGGAGTTGAAGCTTAGAGTTCAGGATGAAGAAATGACATTCAAGGTATTTCAGCCACCACCTGAGCCAGAGTTAGCCTTCAAAGTTTTCAGACCACCCACTGAGCCCCGAGTCGATGAGAGATGTTTTGCTATTAGGACAGTTGACAAGGTTGTGCCTGGAAAAAACCTCACTAGTATTGATGCTTGTGGGGTACCATTGGCGAAAAATGTGGAGACTGAGAGTAAGACCAGGGCAGCAACAAATAATGAAACAATAATGAACCCTCCTGAAATCAATTCTGTGAAAAAGAAGAGGATGAAGAGGAAGCGATTGGTGCTGAGATGGTTATGTGGAGGGGGAACTCTACCCCTTTAATCTAGTAAGTGAATTGCGTCCGGCTAAAAGACGTTAAAGACAGCGCTACTTGGAAGCAACCCAATGTTTTAATTCTGTTATTTCAATTTCTGTTTTAGTTTGTTTTATTTTGTCTTGAACGGTCTCACGTTTGGTACTTTTGAGTTGTGTGTATGGACAGGTGAGCAAATCGGGGACTAAGCACGAAGAGAAGGGAAATACGAAAAAAATGGGTTGGCACCGCGGTGCCGTCATGCAGAACCGCGGTGCCAAATATTCAAAGAGGCCACAGTAGTTTAGGCACCGTGGTGCCGTCCTGCAGGACCGCGGTGCCGAGACGGAATTTTCAGAATTAAAAGCCCTAACCCCCAATTCTTTTTCCAATCCACCACAAATCTCTCATTCTCTCTAAAATCTTGAAATCCTTTCCCTTACCCACAAAAATCCCCCACAAACCTTCCTAAAATCATCCAAAAATTCCTACAAAAAAAACCCTCACATCTTGCACAATCATCATTCCTCCAATTGGGTCAAGAAATTGGTGAAGAACAACTCTTCAAAAAAAAGGGTAAAACTTCATCATTGGTCTTGTGATTTCAAGACTAGTAGGGATAGTAACTTGCAAGTTTGGGGGTGTAAGGGATTCGTGGTTGTATCCGGAGTATTATTGGGCTGTGTAGTTGTGCGAATTGAGGCGTTTTTTGGTGTAATTGTTGTGGGTGTTGTTGTGGTCTGTGATTGTTTGGTTAATTGTTGTTGTCTTGCCGGAGAATTGTTGGGAAACTACGAGAAAACAAAGAAAACACTGTCGAAAATTTTCCAACAATTTTCAATATTGCCTCTAGGAAACGAACTTCAAGAGCTTCAACATCTTCATCCACCCCAGACTATGATGTGACTCGATTCTCCAACAAACAAGCGGATGATCGATACAACAAGATTAGCACTAGGCCCTTGATACCAGAAAAAGGACTGGATTACCAGGCTAGGCCATTTGATGGTAATGACGACTATGAGCTTATTAGGGCCAGGATCGAGGAAAATGAGTGGAGAAGGTTTACCAATCCGGAGAGGATCACACTACAGAATTCTAGCCTTGTGAGGGAATTCTACGCGAATTACCCCGAGCAAGAGGATGGGCGGTGCTATGTTAGAGGAAAATATGTGTCTGTCAGTTCCGAAACAGTGAATGTTACACTAAGGACCTATGATGTGGAGGACCGGGGCGATAATCCTAACCATTTCAGAAATTGGTCACGAAACGTCAACCACATAATGTGGGATGAAGTTGCGCAGACATTGTGCTACCCAGGAGCTGAGTTTAGTTTTGCGGGCAACGGATCCAGGAGACTTGCCCGCTGCCAATTTAATAGAACAGCCAAATGATGGCTATATTTCGTAAGTGCACGTTTGATCCCGTCAACTTATTTCACAAATGTGTCTTCAGACAGGATCAAGCTCATTTATGACACCATGAGGGAAATAACAATTGATGTGGGAAGAGAAGTAGTGCAGAGCATAAGGGATATTAGTAGGCTGACTACTACAGGCGGATTGTGACATGGTTCACTCATCACTGCCTTATGTGAAAGGCATGGAGTCCAAACATTCGCCACTGATATCCTAGAGAAGAGTCAGTCGACTGTGACCTACCATTTAGTGCATTCCTTCCTTGACCTACGCCCAACAGCCAGGGGAAGAGGCCCAACAGCCATGGATGAGGAGGAGGTTGAGGGAGAGTCACACAATGAGGTAGGCGAAAGCAGCCATCAGCCTCTCCTGGCCTTGGAGCCTCCAATGTCAATGATGGAGTAGATGCTCCTGAATCAACAGAGGATGATGCAGAGCCTGGACAACTTGACCCAACGTATTGATGGTTTGAGCTCCAGGTTCGATCAATGGACCATGCATTATCCGCCACCGCCACCACCGCTATTTTGAACCGCTATTGTCTGTAAGTCGTCCCATTTTAATCCTTGAGTCTTTAACACATTTGGGACAATGTGTAGTTTAAGTTTGGGGGGGGGAGTTTTTATTTTATTAGGTGTGTAGTCTATTTTTGTGAGTCTTTTTGAATTATTTTTGTGTGTTTTTGTTGAGTCATAATTTTTTTATGATCATGCATGCTGTAGTTGCTGAAAATGCCTAGTGAATTAAGGGGGATAATGTAATGGAATTAGAGGCTAAAAATATGTGTGCTCAAATTAGATATGCCAAAAATTCATGAAAATCTGATTGTTTGGGATATTTGTGCTTAGTTTATGCATGTCTATTGAAAATGTCTATGAAGTCTGTTTGTTTTTTATTTGAAGCGAAATAATTAGGACATATATGTTAGGGAGATGACTCAGGCATTTCTTTGTTAGCTCTTCTTACCATTCACTACCTACCTTGCACTAAAATGTATCCCTAGTCAGCCCTTTGAGCCTAAAAATAAGTTGTTTTCTTTGACACCCCATGAATCCCTTATGTGCCATAAGCTTTAATTGAAGAATTGAGATGAAAAAAAAGTGAAAAAAAATTCAAAAAGAGAGTGAAAAATTGATGCACCCCAATGAAAGAAATATAAAAGCTTAAGTTTGGGGGTGCCTATGTGAATATGTTTCAGACTCTCAAAAAGAGAAAAGGGGAGTGATAGGTATGAACTGAAAAAGAATACCAAAAAAAAGACGAGATGGTTGAGTGAGAAAAACGCTTATGGTACGTAAATTGAGCCTAAATGCCCACTTTTACTTACTCCTGCCTAACCCTACATTACAACCCTGAATAGTCCTGAAGATCTCTAGAATATATGTCCATGATTAGTGGAGAATAGCAAGTAAACAGGCCCATAGAACTAAATGAAATTGACATGCATGGTTTAATATTCATATTTCCATTGATTATGATTGAACTGAATTTGCGAAATATCTGGCTTGAAATTCTAGATTGCTATATATTCATGTCAAACATGTTCCAACATATTATTCCACTAACGTTCATGCTTTTGCAAAGTAACCTTGCGCAGCTGTGCGATTTGAGTCTTTGAGTATTTTTATTTTTGTTTCTTTGTTTTGTTTTGTTCTTTGCTCGAGGGCGAGCAAAATTTAAGTTTGGGAGTTTGTTAGGCATATTTTATATACCTATTTTGAGTCATTTTTAATTTGTATTTTACCCACTTTTGTTGAGTTTAGTATAGTATTAGGCTTGTTTTTCTTTCTTTTGAGTCAAAGCCATCCAAAATGGCAAAATGAGGAAAATGAACGAAAAATGGGCATAAAAGGAGGTTCAAGAGGCAAAAAAATGGAAATTCTGACGAAGGCAGAGCAACACCACGGTGTCGGTCTGACAGGACCGCTGTGCCAGAACTACTGTGAGGCTATAGAGCTTTCGGCACCGCGGTGACAACCTGCAGGACCGCGGTGCCGATGCAGAATTTTCCAGATCCGAGGCGAAATTGGCCAGGGGCAGAAGGGTCCATAGGGCACGAAATTTTGAAGCATACTTAAGCCCTAGGGATTAATCTAAGAGATGGGTGGTATTTTTTGACATTCTCACACACAACATCATCGAAGGCAGATTTGGAGGCCACAATTGGGACTTTAGTTCACAGTATTTTTCTTTTCTCTGTATTTATTTCAGTTATTGTTGGATTGTATTAGTTCTTAGCATGTTCATGGCTAGGAGTTAATTACTTTAGTAGGGTTTCCATCTAATCTTCTTGAAACTTGTTCATATAGTTAATGCATTAGTTAATGATTTCTTCTTCAGCGTATTAAGATCTATTCAATATTGTTTTGATTGCTTGATAATTAATTAGCTACTAATTATCATTACCTATATGATTTCGAATCGAGAACCGAGAGGAGAGATTTGAATATGCTGTAGTTGTTTAGACATAGGTTAAAATCGTGGACGAAAGTACCCTGATACTTGTGTAGTGTTTTAAAGTTACTGTCTTTAATCCTCTTGTGTGGTAAAATCTATTATAGAAATATAAAAGGTTTCTGCACAAGATTGAGCTCTCGTATATCCTAACCGGAATATGATGACAGACTAGTTTAACTACTACCTTAATAAGAAGAAGAATCATTAGTATTGTATTAACACGTGAAAGAGTGGATAGTTGAGGAGATTGGAAGACATATTCCCTTCATAACTGTTATAAACCCATAGTTTTATCAATCAAATCTAGTTTCCTGCACTTCACTTTAATGATAGTTCTTAGTTACAAAACCAAACAATTTATCGATTGCCAAATAGAAACCAAAGTTTAGAAGTTCGGTACTTGGTAACCAGTCTCTGTGGACGATATTCGGTCTTACAGACTATATTACTTGTGAACGATACGTGCACTTGCGTGAACATTTGTAAATCGCCTAACAATGTTCCACCACCACTGTTTCTGGAACCACCGCGTTTGCCCCCGCGATTATTGCTATTATTTTTCCAACCATTTTTGCCACCACCGTGACCACGGTGTTGGCTCAAATTATCAACAAACCCCTGAGAATTTGTGGAGGACGTTATCATGACTACGAGAGGTTCCCCGGTAGCCGCCTATTTAGCCAAATCGGCTTCTTCCAATGTAAGCATGGAGCAGGCTTGATAGAACTTTGGGAGAGGATTACTTTGACGAATGAGAGTTCCAACGCCACTATAGGCCTCAGATAGGCCAGCACCCATCTGTAGAACGAGACGTTATTCACTAACGGGCGCACCAACGTTGCGGAGTGTCCGCCAATTCCTTCAACCTTTTGCAATATGCTGAAACATTCGGTAAATTTTTCATGTTGACATGGGAAAATTTCTGCTCAAGCGTAACAACTCTGGAATTTTGATTATCTTGAAATATGTCACGCAACCTATCCTAAGCAGTCATCGCCGTAGTGTCTGGCTCAATAATCGTCTGCAACATGTCAATAAAGATAGTAGAATAAATCCACTGAAGGACGGTGGCATCAAGAGTCGTCCAAAACTTAGGATCATCCTCGTGTTTAGGCACCTCCGTTGATTATTTTCATTAATGAAAGGGGTATATATACAAGTTACATAATAGAAAAATCCTTTTTCTATTCTACTCCTAAAACCTTATTCTATTTGAAAACTAACTATACAATTATGGTAAGTGTACAAAGCTAATTACACTAAAATATTACATTACATAATTATACAAAACTGCCCAATCTCGGGACCACACCATGACCAAACCGTGATATACATTAATTGTATATCACGATATATTAACCTTATTTAACAAGTACAATGATGTTTGGAGGAGCTTTTGAAGTGTGATGTTCACGTAGCATGTCATATTCTTTTACGGATATTTTAATATGAATTCATGGTAGCCCAAAAAAAAATTCCGTACACCTGATAGTTTAGATATAAAACTCCCAAAATGATAATTGTTTAAGGAGATAAACCTATTCATTCAAAATTGATGTACGAAATTTAGATATTTTACCATTTCAACTACTCACAAAATGATCTTCTGTTATTTAACATCATTCATAGGTCATCTATTATTTCAGGCTCTGTCTGATTTTGTATTTCAGTTAGTAGTAAGGATATGAAGCTTCTGACAAAACTCCTTTAACTAATCTTAAATGCATGTCACAACATTGAACAAATAAAAAAAGAAAAATAAATAAAATCAAGCATAAATCGTTTTTAAAAATAATGGAAAAGGGAAATCAACTTCACTTCCAATCTCTAAGTGAGAGTTCAAATCATGCGGGTGATATTCTATATGAAGACTAACTCTACATTTATCGTAATATTATAATACTAATTAAGGTATAATACTAAGTCTAATATATATCAAATATACACTAAAGAATATTGCCATACATGGAATGGGCTGGACGAGAACTTTAGTGGCAGTGGCCCAATCCTTCTCGGTATGTAATAGACACATAATATACTTATGTGTATATTTAACACACATAATTCATGTTTAAGAAGAAAAATACGTCTTTTTCAGAAAGATATTACATTTAATTTGTCCCATGGCCATTTATAGAATGAAAAGTTCGCAAAAATAGGCTTATGGAAGTTCAAGTGTTCAACTAACCCACCCAATCCTCCAAATCCCTTGAGCTTAAGGAAAGTATACTTTCACATTATTTCAAATGGAGTCAAAGTTCATTAAATACACATTTATTTATTCGTAATATTTCATGGAATGCAAATCAAATTTAGTCATACATTTCGATTATAATGAGAGGTAGACGTATTCTCAAGAAATACATACGTATTCTCAATGAGAGGTGGACGTATACTCAATCTTATTTCTAAAATTTTCAATTACTTTTAACGTTGCTTTACACAAAAAAGTGATTGAATAAGAAAAAGTATCGTTATGTTTTGTAATAAAAAGTCTTAAGTTGGTAGCTTATGTCATTTGGGGAACCTTCGAAATGGATAATAGAAGTGGGCCTATTTCTAATTGTTTGGTTGGATGCAAGTACAAACTCGGCCAATAAGATCCCAGAACTAAAAACTAGTCACCCAAAATAATGCGATAGATTTGAGTAGTTTGGCCATGGAATAAGGAAAAGCGTACAAATAATCTATTTGAGGATCACTATTTAAGTTATAGCCAAAGTATATAAAAATTTAACCGCTTCAGAATTGACTTCATACTTATCAGATTAAAGTTGAAAAAAACTCGTGACTATACTTACAAACTTCATATATTTGAGTTTGAACTTTGAACTTCTAAGTTTGGCTTCAACATACGCGATAGGAGTTGAAGAATAAGGATGTGAAATTTTTCAACACTGACTACAACTTAAATAATTTGAAAAAATAGTACAGTCTCAGCACCAATCGCTTCCTCTTCCTCCTCTTCTTTTTCACAGTGTTATTTTCAGAATCATTTACCATCTTGGCATCTTTCACCATTTCCTTGGCCTTACTCACAGGTTCTACGCTTTGCTTTAATGGTATCCCACGAGCATCAGTACTCGTGAGACTTTTCTCAGGCACAACCTTGTCAACTATCCCAAAAGCATAACATCTATCCATAACTTGAGGTTCAGTGGGTGACTTGAAAACTTTGAAGGTCATCTCTGGCTCAAGTGGTGGCTTGAACACTTTAAAGGTCATCTCTTCACCTTGAACTCTGAGTTTTAGCTCTCATTTTTTAACATCAATCAATGCCCTCCCTGTGGCTAGGAATGGTCTCACAAGGATCACTAGTATCATCTCATCTTCCTCCATATCAAGAATGAGGAAGTCAGCAGGCAAGATGAATTTGCCCACCTTTACCAACACATCTTCAATTATTCCTCTAGGGTGCACAATAGAGTGATCAACTAGCTGCAAGTGGACTGTTGTTGGTATTTCTTCCTCCAAACCAAGATTTTTAAACACAGAAAGGGGCATAAGGTTTACACCTGCCCCCAAGTCACACAGGCTTGCTTGCATGTCACATTCTATATGGTGCAAGGTAAGGTGAAACTCCCCGGATCTTTCAATTTAGGGGAAGTTTCTCCGCAAGATAGCACTGCACTCCTCTGTCAGCGTTATTGTCTCATAGTCTGCCAGCTTCCTCTGATGTCTTTCATGAATTTTACATAAGCTGGTATTTGCTCCAAAGCTTCAATGAACGGAGGATTGATATGAAGCTTTTTGAAGATCTCTAAAACTTGGAAAACTCCTTGTCTAAGGACTTCTTCTGCAGTCTTTGAGGGTAAGGAATTATGTCTACATATTCCCTAATGACTGCCGGTGGAGCCTTCTCTAAAATAGGGCGGTCATCAGTAACCCCCTCATTCTCTACCTCGGTTGTATTCTCCGCCTCATTCTCCTTTTCCCTAACTGGTGGAGATCCAACCTGCTCTAACTGCTTCCCACTTCTCAAACTGATTTCCTGACATTGCTCTCTTGGATTCATCACTGTATTACTGGGGAGAGCCCCTGAGGTCTGTCATTCAACTTCCCTGCCAACTGCCCCATTTGAGTTTCTAAGTTCCTAATAGAGGATCTTGTTTCTGTCATGAACTGCTTGGTCTCTGTCATAAATTGTGTCTGGGTATTGGCTAAGGCTGAAATTGAGGACCTGGTTTCCGCCATGAATTGATTCTGAGAGTTGGCTAAGGTCAACAGTGCTACTTTTATGTCATTTGGCTTCTCTTGTGGGGCTGGTGGGCTGAACTGCTGTGAAGATGAGGTCTCAAATCGCTGTCACGCTTTGGTCATTCTTCCATGAAAAAATTGGGTGATTTCTCCACCCCTGATTATATGTGTTAGAGAATGCATTGTTAGAGGGCCTCTAAAAATTTCCCACAGCCTGACATTGAGCCTCGGGATGTTGTTGGGATCGGTTGTTGAACATCTATCGAAGGTGTGTGGACCCCCACAAATCTCACAAACTGCTTGCATTTGGGCCGCCTTTACCGACATGGTATTCTGCTGGAGCTGCTTGGTCAAGAGAGCAACTTGTGCATTCAGTGCAGTGATGGCATCTAGCTCACGAACCCCAACTGCTCTTCTGCTACCTGTTCCTCTATCATCTGGCAAGTGATTGTTCGTGGCCATGTCTTCCAACAAGTCATGGACTTCATGTGTTGTTCTCTTCATGAAGGTGTCATCTGTAGCTGCATCAATAATTGTCCTAGTAGTCCCACTTAGACCATTGTAGAAAATGTGCACCAAGTTCCACTGCTCAAGACCATGATGTGGACACTTCCTTTGCAAATTTTTAAACTGCTCCCAAGCATCATAAAATGACTCTCCATCCATTTGATAGAAATTGTTCAATTCTCCCCTAAGCCTTGCTGCCTTAGCTAGGGGGAAGAACTTGGCAATAAATTTCTGAGCTAAGTCTTACCATGTAGTGATGGAGTTCGCCTGTAATGAGTTCAGCCAGCACTTTGCTCTATCCCTGAGTGAGAATGGAAAGAGTCTCAACCGAATGGCGTCATCAGTAACACCATTGTATTTGAAGGTTGCACACAGCTCCAGGAAATTTGCTAGATGCAAATGAGAATCTTCAGACGGTAATCCCTCAAACTGAACTGAGCTTTGAACCATGTGCAATATGACTGGTTTGATTTCAAAGTTATTGACTTCAACAGCTGGAAGCCTGATGCAAGTCTGCACCCCTTTAATAGTTGACATCACATAATCCCCCAAGCTCATTTCTGCAGGGACTTGTTTTAAGACAGACGGTAACTCATCATCCACTAAATTGTTGTTTCGCTGATCTCCCATTGCACAAAGGATCATCAATTATCTTGTCCTTCCTGCAGGTGATCAAAAACAAGCAAACAGATCACGACAAAATATTCTAAAATAAAGAAGTAAAATAAAGATAAAAACCAAAGTAGAAATAAGAATAGATAGTTCGATATTGAAAGTACGTCAGTCTCCGGCAACGGCGCCAAAAACTTGTTAGCCGATTTTTCAAATGCTTAACGCAAGTGTACGTATCGTTACAAGTAATATAGTCTGTAAGACCGAATATCGTCCACAGAGACTGATTTTCAATTACCGAACATCTACTATATGTTATCTATTTGGCTAACGATAGTTTGTTTGGGTTTTATCTATGAACTAGCTAGAGTAATTGCAAGAATTAAACTAAGTAAGCTTTGATTTAAATCAGTTATGGTGGAAATAGGGCTTCCAATCTCCTCAACTATCCACTCTTTCACGTGTTAATGCAATGCTAATGATTCTTCTTCTTATTAAGATAGCAGGTTAACTAATTTGTCATCATATTCCGGTTAGGATATACGAGAGCTCAACCTTGTGTAGATACCTTCTATATTCTATGATAGATTTTACCACACAGGAGGATTAAGAACAATAACCTTAAATACTACACAAGTATCGGGATACTTTCGTCCACGATTTTAACTTATGTCTAGACAACTACAGCATATTCAAATCTCGCCTCTCGTATCTCGATTCGAAATTATATAAGTGATGACAATTAATGGTCAGTTAATTATCAAGCAATCAAAATAATATTGAATAGATCTTAATCTGCTGAAGAAGAAATCAATAACTATGCATTAACTATATGAAAGAGTTTCAAGAAGATTTAATTGGAAAACTCTACTAAAGTAATTAGCTCCTAAACATTGTCATATCAAGACTTAATAAAATCCAACATAAACTTAATTGAAATAAAGAAAGGAAAAGAACTTGAATGTAGTCTCCAATTGTGTTCTCCAATTCTTATCTTGTGATGTGTGTTCTCCGGTCTCCCGTATAAAATCTCTCCCAAGGGTTTAAATATGCTACAAAAATCATGTGTCCTGGACCCTTCTGCCCCTGGCCAATTTCGCCTCGGATCTGGATTTATCCGCCTCGGCGCCGCGACTCCGGAAGTCCTGAGCAAAATCACCCTCGTAGGATCTTTAGCGCCGCGGCGCCTGTGACGTCTTCAGCCAGTTTTTCCAAATTTTTGTCCTTTTCTCGACTGTACTTCGTCAGATTTCTTCTATGCTTCCCGGGACTTCTTAGGCTTCATTTCTTGGTCTTTTCTTGTGCAATTACGTCTCAATTAAGCTCATTTCATCTTCTTTTTGTCATTTCTCCATTTAGGACCGTTGTGACTCAAAAGAAAGAAAAACAGACCTAATACTATACTAAACACAAACGAAATGAGTAAAATACTAACTAAAAATAACTCAAAAAGTGTATACAAAGTATGCCTAACACCCATACGGGTGGGCGATGGGCGATCCACAACGGGCTCCGGCACCACAAGTCCATTGATGGGTTGCCCATACTGCAGAATCGACAACTCAATGGGCCCGACCTTCTCCCGCTTTTAGACAGCCCAGGGTTCTTGGGTCTTGTCCGCAACAAGATTTTTCAGCCAATGCACCATCTTCCACAGCTTATGCCCCAACAGATATTGAACATACCATGACCAACATGAATCTAAGTGTTCTCGATGATTCATGGTACATGGACACGGGGGCAAAGTCACACATAACGACATCATAATGAACAAAGGAGAGGAAGGAATAGGAGCACCGTTGATGGGCTAGAGCTATGTTCACACATTTTTTGTTACCCTTTTAGGTAAATTAGGACTTTATATTAATTGGGCCAAAGTGTAAATTTTAAAACTTGAGAGCGAGTTCAAAAATGAGTCAAAACTCATTAATCACTAATCTAATATTTGTCAACTTCACTAAAAAAAGAACTTGAGTTATTCTCACTCAATTTTGTCACCTATAATTAATTATCCCCCACTTTTATTCTTCTTCTTTTTTCCTCTCTCGTTATACTTACTCAGTTTCATATATATGCCCACTCTCATTTTTTAAAAGTCAAATCATATAAATTTTGATTAATATTTTTCATCATATTGATATAATAAATTATAATACTTTTCATATATTTTTAAATATTTAAATTATAATTTTGAAATATTAAATTAATCTAATCTAATCTAATTTAACTCAATACTACGTTTAATATGGGAAGGAGGTAGTACAAACAAAGACGAATGGAGTCGCTTTTGCCAGCGATCGGAACGAAAATGATTCTGCCATCGAGGACTGTATACGGTGACAATGAACTACTCATCAGCTCCGTTATAAAGGTGTCGGTAGCTTGACGGAAAATGAAAACGAGAATTGTAGCAAAAGAAAGTAACGTCGGTTCGAACAATACTGATTTCAACGATCCGGACGGGAAAGTGAAGTATCAGAGAGAATTCGAAGCTCTTTTTAATATTCCTCATGTCTTTCCTGAAGCTATTTCATATTCTTCCACTTTCTGTCTCAAATGTATCTTCTTCATAACACTCTGTTTGAATTTTAATTTCTCTTCGTTTTTTGCCTCTGTTTCTTCTATTTTTGTTGTTTATTCTGCTATGACTGTTGTGAGTTGTGATCTAGGTACCAAATTGCAGACATATTTACTATGAGTCCCTCCGTTCTATTTGAAGATTTTAGGACAGTGTCAGCTACGACGACCGTATGATATGACTGTGGGGTGTGAAAGTATATCGTGGTATACACGACATATACAATGCCTCGTGTATACTGTTGAGATATACCACATATATACATTGTATATATATATGTGGTTAGTTAGTTTATGAGTTCATTAGATATTTTGTCATTAGTAGGATATTATTAGTGGATATTTTGGTATTAGTATGATATTATTAGTGGTATAATTTCCTATAAATAGGACTGTTATTTTGTAATTACAGTTGAGCAAAATAATAGAAAATCTGAAGAGCAGTTGCTCCCAACATTCTCTCTTTCGGTTTACACTTTTCTCTTCTCCTTCTATCAAATCTCTGTGATTTCTCCTCTGTTGTTGCACAGCCTCCATGGCTGCATAAACTTTAACATATACCTGTATATCACGGAAATAGAAGGCAAATCAGTCAGCAGGGCCGGCCCTGAGATTTTGGATGCCCTAAGTCTATCACAATTTTTTTGCCCCCCAACCAAAAATAGTTAACAAGTAGCTAGACTTACTTAAACACATGAATAAAAATTTAACATGATTATTAATCTAATATAATAAAAATAGAGGTTGCAACCTTATTCAAAATTGTATAGCTAAGTAACAAGAATATTACCTGATGAGTATACGAGCATTGCTATTGAAACATTATCATTCTCGCCTTTTTGCTAGCAAAATCATTTATCAAGCTTTCGAAATTGGAATTCACTAGTATTTCCTTCTCAATTGATATCATAGCTAGTCCATTCAACCTTTCTTGTGACATAGTCGAACGAAGTCAACTTCAGTTTTGAAAAAACTTCTTTTCTCCAGATTAATGCATGAAGCCTTCAACATGTCGTCGCTCGCGAACTTTAATTTTCTCACAAATAGAAAAAATCCAAAAATGTTATCATATATTTGAAACTGATCAAACCTGAATTGAAGTGACGTATCAACATAATCCATTAAGCATATAAAATAATCAACTTTAAATGATTGTTCAGCGGAGAGAACGAAATCTTCTTCGACATTTTCATCAAAATGTCACTTTCTCTTTGTTGGGTGTTTGTCGCAAAAATTAGGTTCAACCCCCAATTCAGATGCCAATTTTTTTAGCTTCAGCCATACCCGTTTCAAAACCATTTTCTCTGCAATTCTGAAAATAAGAAATCAACCCTTTTAGTTGCGTAATGGCAACCTCAATATCCATATTTTCTGATTGTAAGAGTTTGCTAACAGTATTAATAGAGTATAAGATATCATGACAAATGATCATACTAAATAAAAACTCAAAGTTCAAAATTCCTTTCTTTCCCAATAAGGCTTGAGCTTCACTCTATATTTTAGGATCATCTCTTGTTTTTTGTAACTGGATCAGAGCATATCTTATCATGAGAATTTGAAACCTGATTACAAGAAGATGAAAATTAGATTTTGAGAAAAAAACTAAAATAAAAAAATAAAATGGTACCTGATTGCAGATACGCTATCAATACGATTTTCCCAACGGGTTTCAGATAATTTTTTTAATGTGAATCCGTGAGCTCCAATTGCTTCTTTAAATATACTCCATCATTTTGTAGATGAAGAAAATAAGCAGTAAACACATTGCAGCAATCCAAAAAAATAAATAACTATATCACACGAATTTCATTCTACTGCTTCAACATGATTTCATTCTCATCATTGGTGTCAATATGAGTCATTATTTCAACCTCTGTTGAAGTATTAGACATGTGTACCAAGGTACCATAAGGTGCTTTGTAGGTGATTAGCCCCATTCATTATAAGTTAGTTATTGGTAGAGTTTGTTAGGCAAGTTAATTGATATTTGTTAGAGAAGTTGGTGATTAGTGAGCTGGTTAATATTCTTGTATAAATATCACCTATTCTTGTATTGACAATATTATAAAATCATATATCAAAATATATTAGAAGAGCAGATTTTGCTCCCAAAATATCTCTTCTACATTTACACACTGCTCTCGTCTCTCACTGTTCCTTCCAACCAATTTACACATGAATGCTTGCATGCAATGGGAGCCGATTAATATGGTATCAAAGCCCAAGTTTATTGACGTGATTCAGTGAAGAAATTGGACAGATCGAGCAGTGTTGATGAAGAAAATTGTAGATCAATTGATTGAAGAACTCATAGATTGATATTGAGGTAATTTTCTGTAGATTGAGGTGAATTGATCGATTTTGTTTTGCACGAAACAAATCGACGAGGAAAAGCTGTAGATCTAGTCGGTTCTGCTGCAATACAAAGCAAATTGAGGATCATAATTGAAGATTTACGATATTCAGTTGATTTCACTACACACAGGGCAGACCGAAGATCACATCTGTTGATTTCGTTGCATGCATGCGTAGATAAACAATTTTTCATTTGATTGTTCATCTAAATCACAAGTACAAGGATTAGAAATTGAATATGTGCTTGCAATACGATGGGACGTATCGAAGGAAATTCGTCAAATGAAGCTGAAGCAGTTATTAGTATTTATCATAATCATCCGCTATATTTGTATCCATCTGACGCTGATGCACCTGGTTCACTGTCAGTTGAAATTAAACTTGCGGGATGGACAATTATACATTGTGGAGCAGGGCAATGAAGCTTGCACTACTAGGGAAAAATAAAATGGGGTTCACTGATGGAACAGTGAAGAGAGAAGACTTCACTGGAAATCTTGCTAATTTGTGGGAAAGGTGCAATGATATTGTAGTGTCATGGTTGATTGGGAATATGAGTAAGAGTTTGTTGTATGGAATACTCTTCAACTCAGATTCTCACACAATATGGAAAGAGTTGTAAGACAGATTTGACAAGGTCAATAATTCTAGAGCATTTCAGTTGCATAAGGACATATTCACTTTAAGACAAGGAACACTTCCTATGTCTGTGTACTACTCAAGGCTCAAGGACTTGTGGGATAAATATGACTCTATCATGACTGTACCAAATTGCTGCGCAAAATCCAAATATTTTATAGATCGTCTTCAATATCAAAGGATGCTACAATTCTTGATGGGACTTAATGACAATTATGGTCATGTGAGGAATCAAGTGTTGTTGATGCGCTAAATGCCTAATCTAAACCAAGTGTATTCTACGATCAATCAGGAAGAAAGTCAAATGAGTCTAGCTGGGACCAGCCAGAGGAGTATACATGATGCAGGTGACTCCTCTGCAATGTTCACTAAAGCCAACCATGAAAGTGAGGGTTATAGACAAAGGAAGGGTTACAATCCAAATGTGGTGTGTGATTTATGTCATATCAAGGGACACATGAAGGTAGATTGCAACAAGCTGAAGAAATGCACTTTCTACAATAATACAGGACATATGCAAAGAGATTGATATAGACTAAATGGTTATCCAGATGACTCCAAGAACAAGACAAAGAAGGTGAATACGGTGACAGAAAATGATGTCCTTTATAAGGACACTAGACAAGGAAATGAAGATCAACATACTGCAGAAAGACAGATAGAATCACATCAGTTCACACCTCGACAACATCAACAACTACTCAAGCTACTCGATGATCAGCAAGAATCTGGAAAGCCAAATTCCATTGTGGCTAACATGGCAGGTATATGTAATTTTGATACACAAACCTTGATAAAATTGATAGTGGATTCTGGATCTACCAATCATATAGTTGGTAATCAATAGGCTTTACATAATAAATATTTGGCAAAGAATGCAGGTAAGGTGCAGTTGCCCACTAAAGAATCTACTAAGATATCACACATAGGTGAATACCATATAGGAGGAGGTGATGTCCTGAAAAATGACATTTGTGTCCCACCTTTCAGTTCAATTTGATGTCAGTATCTAGGGTGACAAAAGAACTAAATTGTAGTGTCAATTTCTTTCCCAAATGTTGCATATTTCAGGATCTCTCATCTAGGAAGGTCAGGGCGATTGGTACTGAAGAAGATGGACTATACACACTGACACTGTGTCTGGACAAACAGAATGAAGGGAAGGAATTACATCAGTGCTTAACAGCAATCCAGAATGATGATGCTGCAGTTTGGCACCAGAGACTGTGTCATGTCCCAATGAATGTATTGAAGAAAATACCATGTTTTCAGAATAAGAGTTCTTTTACATTGCATAATTGTGAGATGTGCCCTCTAGCTAGACATACTAGAGTGCATTTTCCTCCTGTTAGTTCAACTAGGACATCTCATTCTTTTCAGTTGTTACATATCGATATGTGGGGGCCTTATAGAGTTGACACATATAATGGAATGAGATATTTTCTTACAATTATAGATGATTACTCTAGATGGCCTTGGGTATTTCTGATGAAACTGAAATCATATGTGTTTACCTTGCTTAAAAATTTCTTTATGATAGTGAATACACAGTTTGGTACAAAAATCAAAACAGTAAGGTCAGACAATGGGACTGAGTTCTTTAATAATAACTGCAAGGAATTGTTTCAAGAGACTGGTGTAGTGCATGAGAGTTCATGTCCCTATACACCCCAACAAAATAGAGTAGTTGAGAGAAAACACAAGCATATTTTAGAAACTGCCAGACAGGTTTTGGGGTTTTTGCATTGAAGGAGCAGTGTATATATTGAACAGAATCCCTTCTTCTGTTCTAAAAAATGCATCTCCCGATGAAATGTTGTATAAATTTGTTCATTCCCTATCCCACTTAAGGGTGATTGGAAGCATATGCTTTGCAACCAATCTCCTTAAACATGACAAGTTTAGTCCTAGAGCAGTAAAGGTTGTTCTTCTGGGATATGGTTCAGTGCAGAAAGGGTACAAGTTGTATGACATGGATAATATAATTGTCTTCATGAGTAGAGATGTAGTCTTCATGGATAATGTTTTTCCTTTTAAAAATGATGTTGATGAGAATAGAATAGAGTCTATTCACACACATGAATCATTTTGTTATAATGATTTAGTGCACCCAAGGGATATTGTGGTAGTCTCTCCTTCAGAAAGAAGTAGTACTGCTGAATTTCAGCACACACTCACCAGTAAATAAATACAGGTTCCTGATTCAGACCTAAGGAGATCCACAAGAGCAACCAGGCCTCCTATATGGCACAAAGACTTTGTCGCACAACATGGTTCTGCTAACTGTTTGTATTATGTGTCTGCAGGATTAAACTACTCTAATCTATCTTCCAGTTATCAAGCTTTTATAGCACAGTCTTCAGCTGTCACAAAACCATGCAGTTACAAGGAGGTTGTCAAGGATGTGAAGTGGATTGAGGCAATGAAAGCTGAAATCCAAGCTTTGGAAGAAAATAAAACTTGGGAACTGGTGACCTTACCCAAGGGAAAGAAAGCAATTGAAAGTAGATGGGTGTACAATATCAAATATAAAGCTACTGGAGAGGTATAAAGGTTCAAAGCAAGATTGGTAACAAAATGTTATAATCAAAATGAGGGGCTTGATTATCAAGAGACCTTCTCCCCTGTTGTCAAAATGGCCACAGTCAGGGTTGTCATATCTATTGCAGCCATCAATAAGTGGATTGTCTACCAAATGGATGTCTATAATGCTTTTCTACAAGGTGACCTATTTGAAGAAGTTTTTATGCAAGTACCAGATGAGTTTCTTACTACTCCTGCAGGAAATGGCAAGGTGTGTAAGTTGCTAAAGTCACTATATGGATTAAAATAAGCATCTAGGCAGTGGGATATAAATTTAACCTCAGCATTGGTTGATTATGGGTTCACACAGAGCCTCAGAGACTACTCCCTGTTCACTAAGCACCAAAATGGGAAGATTGTCATAGTGATTGTCTATGTGGATGACCTATTGATCACTGAAAATGATCAAGAACTACTTCAATCGACAAAGAAAGCACTATAAGCTGCATTTAAAATAAAGGATCCGGGAGAACTTAAATACTTTCTTGGTATTGAGTTTGCAAGGAATGATCAAGGCTTTGTCATGCATCAGAGAAAATATATTTTGGAATTGATTTCTGACATGAGATTAGCAGGTGGTAAACCATCCCCATCTCCTATGGAAATACATCAGAAGTTTAATTCTTTGGAGTTTGATCAACATGTTGATGCAACTGTTGCATCTGCGGTCGATTGTATCTGCACTCTCCACGATCGAGGATTCATCACATCGATCCTAGTATTTACAGGAGGCTTATTGGCAGATTAATTTATCTTACCAATACAAGGTCAGATATTGTCTACTCAGTTCAGTGTCTTAGTCAGTTTATGCAAACTACTAAGCAATCTCATCTTGAAGCAGCATTGCGAATTGTAAGGTATATCAAGTCTGCTCCAGGAGCTGGAATTCTGCTCAGTAGTACCAATTCTTCTAGTCTCCAAGTGTTTTGTGATGCTGATTGGGGAGCTTGTCCCAATAGCATAAGATCTATTACTGGGTACCTATTACTATTAGGTACTTTTCCTATTTTCTGGAAGTCGAAGAAACAAGCTACTGTGTCCAGAAGCTCAGCTGAGGCTGAGTATAGAGCTATGACATCTACTGTTGCTGAAGTTGTGTGGCTTGAAGGTCTTTATAAGGAACTTAGTGTTCATGTATCACTGCTTGTTCCAGTTTACACTAACAGTCATTCTGCTATTCTTTATTGCGACTAATCAGGTGTTCCATGAACGCACCAAACACATCGACATTGATTGTCATTTCACTAGGGAGAAGATTGTCGATGGACTTATCCATCCCTTTATATGCCTTCTGCTGAGCAGCCTGTTGATTTATTCACTAAGGCAGTCAGTCATGGACAACACATGTTTTTGCTTTCCAAGCTAGGAATGAAGAACATTTTCATCTCTCCTAGCTTGAAGATGTATTTTTTTTAATTTTTTAAATATTTTACATCAATTGTTATATATCATATATGCATAAAATATCATCACTACTTCTCTTTAATTTGGAAGCATTTGAAGTCGACTCTTGATTTTCAATTGGATTAGAACTCATTTTTGCAACTTTCAATAATTAATAACCTGCAAAATATTAAAATAATTGACTCAACTAATTTTTGCAACTTACAACCCAACACACAATTCCACTCAACTAATTTGTTCTTTTTTGGTGTTATGTAGGATACACATTTATTAGGAGGTAAAATATTCGTTCCCCCTTCCCCAAATTCATCATTTTTTTCTCAAATATTAGTGAATAATGATTATGACAATAGAATTTATTATAATTCCAGTTGTTTTTATGTTTTACTTTCACAAAATGGCATCACATTTTTTATTTTATTAAGCATTAATTATTTCTTAATATTATATTTTTATTATTATTACATTGTATTATTTTATTTTGTTATTATCATTATTCGTATAATTTTTAATATCATAATCATATTTTTTCTAAATATTCTATGAAAATAGGCATCACATTTTAATTTAATTAAGAATTAAACATTTCACAAATATTATATATTTTTTATCACATTGTTATTTTTATAATTTACATTTTTTGTCTTCAAACATTTTCTAATAAACCTTTTTTTATATTTTAAACCCATTTTCTATTTTCCTAAACATTATACCCAACCCAAAATAATAAAAGTCCAAATCAACCCCCCCATTTAAATTTTCAGACCACCCCCGTCAGCCCAACTCCCCTTGGCCCAAAACCTTTTCATCTCATTAATCCTCCATCTCTTTAACCTAAACCTACAAAAAACACAAACATAAAAAACCTAGCCTCTCTTTTCACTCTCAACTCCCCAAACCCCCCCCCCACTGCGCCGCACCCCCTGCCCCACATCCATCATGTCACCCATACCCCCTGCAACCCCCAAAATCTGGCACATACCCATCTCTGCTTCTCTCTAAGATAGGGCAAAATATTTTTTTCTCCTTGTTTGTTGTAAGATAGCTTAGATAAGGCAAAAAAAATTGGGGACTGGGCCGCCTAGCCCTAGCGCCGAGGGTAAAATCGGGACGGCCTGGGGGCGCCTAGCGCCTATGCGGTTTTTAGAACACTGGTGAGCTGGTTAATATTTTTGTATCAATACCACCTATTCTTGTATTGACAATAACAGAAAATCATATCAAAATATCTTAGAAGAGCAGATTTTGCTCCTAAAATATCTCTTCTACACTTACACACTGCTCTCGTCTCTACTGCTCCTTCCAACAAATTTACACATGAATGCTTGCATGCAATGAAAGTCGATTAACAACCTCTTCTAGTAACTTTTCAAGGTCTATATTTGTGTCTTACCCCTCAGTATTTTCTCCGCCCTCAACATTATTAATTGGATTCACAAACCTATAAAGACCACCGCCTTTAGCATATTCTTTTGTGAATTCATCCCTATCTTTTTTCTTCTGTCTATTTTGAACACCGGACGATTGTTTTCTCATAATTACGGTCCTAATTGAACAACAAATAACTTAAATCATTGTGTGCATGATTGAACAACAAAAAAACCTATAAAATTCCATATTATTATTAAACAACAAAAAACTTAGTAATCTAGTTACATATTGTTCATGAACCTTCAACAAAAATCTAAATTAAATAGAGAGCAAAAACAAAACAAACAGATAATTTAGATTTAGAGCTATACATGGCAGAGAAACTTTAAAGTGCTAGGGACCTAAGGTTTTGAATTCTTGATTTTATTAGACTTCCTATCGGCGCAGAAGTTCAGGTTGATATAAGAGAGTTGGGAGAGACTCTTAGCTCATCTACAAAGGTGATGGAAACGAAACAGAAAGTTTAATTTCTGAACTAGCTAGGGTGAGTGGTGGAGAGAAAGCTTTTGTAAACCTAGTGAATAATGATTTGTTATTTGAGTTTATATGAGGGGTTTTATTAGAGATTCTTTAGAATTCAAAAAGATGTGAAGAATGTGTATTTTGACCCCTAAAGTTTTGCATATTGTTGTATTTAATAGTGATTTTTTTTCCAAAAAAATATGCCCTAATTTTTTTCCAAAAAATGATGCCCTAAGCCACTGCATTGGCTGTTTTGGCTCAGTGCCGGTACTATCAGTCTGTGATATACCTGGCAAGTATATCACGATTTGGAGTATATTTGGCAACATAGTATTTGTATTTATTGTAGAATTATTGTACAAATAAAATAAGATTTGAGAGTAGAATAGAAATAAAAAAATTCAAATTATGAAAATTATAATATATATATATATACTCATTCATTAATAAAAATAATGAAAGAAATTATTCGTCCTTACCCACTGACACATAGGGGAGCTTAGTACAAGACTTCCTTTTCTTTTTTATTGTGTTGTGCTTTTTGAGGGGGAAAAAAGGTGTATGCATGGTTTGAAGTTTCAGCAAATAAAAAAAATAGAAATTTTTATAGGAGTAGTTTAAATTGCACATATTTTCGAAAATTATGAGACGAGAAGGGATACTTGAATTGACGTTCCACCTCGAATAACTACTAATTCTTTTAACAAGTGCTCTAATAATATTATTGTTGCACATATGTGTTGCTAACTATTACTGGATATATGTGTTACTTGATGTCATATGAATCTTCAGCAGAACAAAAGTCAGAATTATAACATTATAGTGCTAACATAATTATTTCTATAACTATCACCTGCGATTCAATCACTCTGATACTAAGAATTTAATAATCCTTTTTTCTTTTATCAGGACTTAGGAACTAAGAATCCTTTCAGCAAAATGAACATATTAGGCTTTATTGAATGTCTCCAGAAAGTTTCTAATGTCTATTTACAAAAAGTCTTACACAAAAAGTTTGTTTACATAGTGAAAAGTGATTGTTGTGTTTTTAGAGTATTGAACATCAACTAATAGAGGCTTGACAGTCTTACTGAGAATTACAACTCTGGCCCGTGATGACATAAGTTTAATAAAGAAATTTAGTTTGAAATTGGTAGCTCGTTGACCTTGTAGGTTGTAAATATGTCATTGATCTTGTTTAGGGTTTACCGTGCTGGTCCTCGAGAGAAAATATATTTCAAACCAGAAGAGGTGAAAGCAGCAATTGTAACCTGAGGTGGACTATGCCCAGGTCTTAATGACGTTATTCGACAGGTCTTAATATATACTTTGTTCTTTTGCTCATTCTTCTTTCTTTTTTTTTTTAAATTCAGTCATGTTAATTCATTGTACAGCATTGATGTGTTGTCTAGTTATTCTTCCTTTCTATCTTTCCAATGAATGCAGATAGTTATCGCCCTTGAGATATACGGTGTGAAGCAAATTGTGGGGATTCCATTTGGATACCGTGGGTTTTCAAACAAAGATTTAGCTGAAATGCCAGTAAGTTGCTCCTTGTTCCTCCGTACATATGTTCCTCGTGCTAGTTATTGCTGTAGGTTAGAGTTAAGTGCAAAAGCATTTTTCATGAATATTCTGGATAGTCTTGATTTTTAGAAAGAATATACTTCTTAACAGAAGTAAATATTTAAGTAATAAGTCATAGTATGTCTTGTTACCAGTTATCCAGGAAAGTGGTTAAAATATTCATCTTTCTGGTGGAAACTTGCTAGGGGTATCACGTGTTCTTGACTGGCTCTCTATAGTTTACTTGCACCAGAATTATTTTGCTGGCTTTATCTAAGATTTACTTCTTGTCTTAATTTCAGGAAAGAGGAATAAACATGCTCTTTGTGCTGGGTGCAAATGGTACACATGCTGGTGCAAATGCAATTCATGATGAGGTTGTCAATTGTGGCAGATATGTTAATTTTAAGTTTTTCTTGGTTGGCAAAGCTTGTTCGATTAGCTTGTCACACTTATAGACACATTATTGCTATATAGTATTTTATGATTCATGTTGCTATGTGTTCTTTAGTGTAATTTATTCGTCTTATTTAGTTTTGTTAGCTACTGTTTCCTGTTAGCTATTGCTTTCTTTTTGGTAGAATGCCCTACCATTGCGTATTTGATTTTTACTATCTGTTGTCCAAAATGCTTTAATTTCTCGTATGAGTCTGATCGTTTCTCATACTTTGTTTTGCTTTGTTTGCTTTGCTTTGTTTTGCTTGCTTTGCCTGATTATTCTTTGTCTTGAGCCGAGGGTCTCCTGGAAACAACCGCTCTACCTACCAGGGTAGAGGTAAGGTCTGTGTACATTCTACCCTCATCAGACCCCACATTGTGGGATTTTCACTGGGTATGTTGTTGTTGTTGTAAGTTTTGCTTGGTTGGCAAAGAGGAAAATGTCATAACAGATGATAATATCATGTGCGTCTTTTGTCTCTTCTATGAAGAAATATAAACCCAGTGGTCTCCATTGGTATAACTTTTGAAGTAATGATGTTACTTAGGAAGTATAATTGCTTTTTGTGCAGTGCCGGAAGACGTATGCAGGTAGCTGTAGTTGGTGTGCCAAACACTATAGACAATGATATTATGCTTATGGACAAAACTTTTGGTTTTGAGTCTGCTGTTGAAGAAGCACAGAGCCATTAATTCTGCTTACATTGAGGTACTCCTTTACAGCTTGCATCCCCTTGCTTCTGTCTCTTCTATATTTAAAGGGTTTCTTTTTCCTTTCAATCTTTCTAGGCACATAGTGCATATCATGGGATCGGAATTGTGAAGTTGATGGGTCGTAGCAGTGGGTTTATTGCTATGTACGCATCACTAGCTAGTGGACAGATAGACATATGCTTGATTCCAGAAGTTAGTCTAATCTCTATAGGTTGTTATGTAATCAGTTATTTTTAAAGGCCTTGGCAATAAGATCATATCTATTTCAATCTCAGGTGCCTTTTAATCTGCATGGGCCTAATGGTGTGTTGCAGCATCTAAAATATCTGCTTGAGACAAAGGGATCAGCCGTGATTTGTGTAGCAGAGGGGGCAGGGCAGGTTAGTTCTATTGTATTTTCTTGTCTCTGTTGCATTTGGACATAAATTAGTAATGTTTGTTATATTATCTACTCTTGTGTGTATTTGACAAAAGAAATTTTTCAGTCTTCACTATAACATTATGTTCTATTCTTTCACTATTCTATTATCGATACAAAATTTGTCAGACCATCATCTTTAAAAAATACTTTAAATGTTAATAGGAATCAGAAATGATCGATCACTTCTCATCGAGATACAAGCCTATAGAGGATAATGAGAAGTCAGCTGAGATGGTCTAGTCATGTCCTAAGCGTACCTCAAAATGCATCGATCAGTAGGTGGTGACACTGATCATTGAAGGTTTAAAAAGAGACGAGGTAGACCTAAAATCACATAAGAAGGAAGTTGTCTCAGTCTTACTAATTGTCGGATCTATGTAGATATAGAGAAAAATAGAAAATAGTGAAAGCAAAACATTTATATAGGAATGTCCCTTAATTGATACTAAGGCTTAGTCATGTTGGCAAACTCACATTAAGTCTGGTGTTTTCCTGAGTCTTTCTAATCTGTTTAGAGATTTGTTTAAAAGATAAGTACATCAGTAAAATTGAAAAGAATATATAATGTTAGAGATTCATTTTTGGTAGTACATCCAAATGGTGCAGATTGGATATCGAGATCATATGGCTGAGCCTTAAATGATGCGTAGTAATTGCTGTTGTATTTATTAGATGTTTATAATAAATATATTCCAACGATAACCCAACAAATAGGACATATTTAAGTTCTCTCTACTAGTTAACAGTCCAAAAAGACTTGAAAAATTATTAGTTACTACCAAAAATGAAGTCTTAATTATGGTACTTGGAAGATTGAACATTACAGTCTATCAGCATTTAAATATTATCTACTGGAGAGTCACTGTATACACATTTTTCTTTACTTTTTACTCTTCTCTAGATTTTATTTTGTCAAAATATTAGAACTTAAAGTCTTAAACAATCATTTAGATGTCTCCAAGTGTATCACCGTTTTTCACTGATAGTTGATTCAAGCAATGAAAACAGAAGAATCACTTCTGGATATTTATGTTTTTTAACTTCTATCTTACGCAATCTTCTTGTAGGATTTTCTAGAAAACACCAATGCAAAGGGATGCATCTGGAAATGCTGTACTTGGAGATATTGGTGTTCATATACAACAGCAGGTTTGTGGATTGCTAGCTATAAATGTATAGGGTTGTTTCTAGATATTCTTTGACTAGTTTTGAATGTATGTGCAATTGTAGACCTTAGTTTCTTGGAGTTCCCATACTGTTTTTGTTCATCATCATATTTAAGAAGTTAAAGCAACTTATTTATCAAAAACGAAGAGAGAAAGTTAAAGTAACTTAATTTAATCACTTGTAAGGGGCCCTTGTATCTTTGTCCTAAATGTGTGTTACACAGTCATCTTACGATGATTGGAATGAGACAGACAAACTCCCATGCGAGAGACAGAATGACAAAACTTTATTATTATTGCATTTTTCCTAAACTTCATCAAGCCTATCAGCTTATTTGTTCCAAACCAGAAGTTATGTAGTTTACTTTATTTCCACCATGCCCATCTTTATGCTTTCTCCTCTGGCTATTGAGGGAAAGAAATATAATGCCCTTTTCACGTCACATAGAGAGTCCTTGATGTAGGGATTTGTTGGGTGTAGAACACACAAGTAAGGCACAGCGGAAGTTTAAAATTTTGTTTACTTACTTGCTCCAACAAAGATCGTCTGGTATGATTATGCGATAATTCAAATCTGCAAAGACATAAAAGAAAACTTACAGTCTTTACTAAAAGGTGCGCACGCGATTGTCAATCCGGGTGCAAGCCTTGCTTCAGTATATTCCTTTGCCCAAAAAAGCTAGGAAATCTTGGCAGAGGTTTGAGAGAGTTTATTTCCTGAACTCTAAGTTCAGAAAGTGAAAAATGAGTTCTTCTGAAATTATGGGTTAAGTGTCAAATATATAGTGAGGAAACCCTAAACCTAATCAGATTTGGATCAGGCTTCAAGACCTTACCCAATCCAATTGCGATGGGCGATCAACGGGCCCACATTATCTTGATTCCTTTATTTATTTTACGCGCGTTTGATTCTAATTAAATCCAAGACTTAATTTTAACTTAATTAATTAATTTTCATCAAATGAAAATTATCCCATAATTTATTATAAAATAAAATATCTTGATTCAAAATCCGATATTTTACATTCTCTCAATATACCCTTAGATCGAAAAGACAATCGACTTAGTGTGACCCTTTAGGCCTTCACACATCGGCACTTGATCAAATCAAGGTTCACACTAACTCCTGACGGCACGTGTGGACCCAATATGTGAAGTACGTTTACAAGACTCAAGTAAACAGACCTCTATGTGAGATGATAAATTCTTTTCATTCGCGACACACTCGATCAAGCTTAAGATTTTTCAAGTGTCTATCCAAATGGCTTGATCACTTTATCTCATCTATATTAGTCGACAACTAGACTATATCCTAGATATGTCTGTTGCATTGGCCAATGACTTGGTCGATCTAACATCTCTGAGAAGCTGAGTGTTCTCTCGAAATTCCAATCGAGGAATGAATCATATTCTTGGCTCAACTACCACCTTCAATCTACTTCGTAATGCACCCAATACAAGCCGCGTCTCAACCTATAAGGCATTTGAGCTTAGGACAGATCAAAGTGCATTGCTCGTAAACAAGGCGATATTGACCTCAAGTCTAGGACTCTATCTCCCACACGATAATACTCTAGACATGTATAACAAATAGTTTATCGCCAGGTATGCCAATACTCTCTAAGAGTATCCATGTGTCCATCACTAGCAACTATTGCTTGCGATGAAGTGAGATATACTACATTCTCAGAATGTGATCACGGACAGCGTATGTCGACTTATAACATATCATTGATATCCCATTCTCAATGATCATTAGTCTAGGCTATTTTAAGAACTACACTCTATCATTAATATCTCACACTATTAATGACAATGTAAGTTCAAGGGATGCACATTAATGAATAATATAAACAATCAAATAATAATTCAATAATTGCAAATGCCAAGTATATATATTAATCTTATTAATAATATGAATGTGTTCAAGTACATGTGCTCTAAAATGATTGTTTCTAGGACATATATACTTTCAATCTCCCACTGGCCTAGAGCCAATCACCAATGGATCAAATGCCCATATTTCGAAATGACCATTATGCTTGACCAAGCTTAATGGTTTAGTAAATGGGTCTGCTAGATTATTTTCGGTGGGAATATAGTCTATCTTTATTTCTTCTGTCTCCACCATCTCCCTGAGTATGTGGTATTTCCTTGGTACATGCTTGTTTCTATTCGTTGATCTTGGTTCCTTAGCTTGAGCAATCGCACCAGTGTTGTCACAATAAATCGTTATTGGACAACTGGTACTTGGAACAACCCCTAATTCCTTTAAGAACTCAGATATCGCGACGAACTCTTTACCAGCTTCCGATCCAGCAATGTACTCGGCTTCTGTTGTCGAATCGGCAGTTGTAGCTTGCTTGGAACTCTTCCAACTAACTACTCCACCATTTAAAATGAAGGCATAACCAGACTGAGATTTGAAGTCATCAAGATCTGTCTGGAAGCTAGCATCAGTGTACCCAGTAGCTACTAGCTCTTCTTGTCCGCCATAGACTAAGAAGTATTCTTTAGTTCGTCTAAGACTCTTGACTGCTTTCCAGTGTTCCTCCCCAGGATTCTGCTGGAATTTGCAAGTCATGCTAAGTGCATAGGCCACATCTGGCCTTGTACAGGTCATGACATACATGATTGATCCTATAGCTGAGGCATATGGGATTCTCTTCATGCGTTCAAGTTCTGCAACAGTGGAAGGACAATCCTTCCTTGACAACTTGATGCCTTGACCCATAGGAAGATTCCCTTTCTTGGAATTTTCCATAGAGAAACGTTTTAGCACTTTGTCTATGTATACGATCGTGATGTTCCAACAATCTATTAGGTCTATCTCTGTAGATTCTAATTCCAAGAATGTAGCAGGCTTCACCCAAGTCCTTCATCATGAAGGTTCTGGATAACCATTCTTTGACTGATTGCATGAGAGTTTTATTGTCTCCCATTATCAATATGTCATCTACATATATAACAATGAAGACAATGTTCTCATTTGTGCGTTTACTATAAACGCACGGATCTTCCTTGCTTCTAACAAAGTCAAACGATTTGATTGCTTTGTCAAAACAAATGTTTCAACTCCTTGAGGCTTGCTTAAGTCCATAAATGGACTTTTGTAGTTTGCATACGGCTTTGGGTTGAGTCTTAGATGTAAAACCCTCTGGCTGTATCATATACACCTCATCAATTAGATTACCATTGAGGAAGGCAGTTTTAACATCCATTTGCCAAATATGATAATCATAGTATGCAGCTATAGCAAGCAAAATCCAAATGGACTTAATCTTTGCAACAGGCGAAAAGGTTTCATCATAATCGACCCCAGGCCGTTGATTATAACCTTTAGCCACCAATCTTGCTTTATAAGTCTGTATTTTGCCATATGCGTCAATCTTCTTCTTGAAGACCCATTTGCATCCTATGGGTCTAACCCCTGTTGGCAAGTCAACCAAGTTCCATACTTGGTTTATGTACATAGACTCCATTTCGGATTTCATGGCTTCTTGCCATCTCTGTGAATCAATGTCTAACATTGCTTCGTTGTAGGTAGTAGGCTCATCATCATCAGGAATATCTATCTCATTATGTGTTTCAACAAGGAGATTAAGTCTTTCAGGTGCACGATGAGTCCTAGTGGTCCTACGGAGTTGAACATTCTGCGTTTCAGTGTCTGCTGTATTTTGATTTTGAGAAGATGTTTGTGTGTTGGACAATCCACCACCTTGAGAACTTTCAGGAATATCATTTTGAATAGGATGATGCACAACTATTGTGTCATCTATCATTGGTTGTGCATGAGGGTCTTGCATTTCTGCAGTATCTCTCACAACACTCCCACTGGCTGAAGGGCGTACTCTAAGTACCCAATCATCATCAAATACTCCCACTGAATCCTTGTCTAGGTTATTTGACAAGGGGTCATTCTCTACATTATTTTGTACTTCTTGAATTTCTTCAAGTTCTATCTTGTTGCAACTCTGTTCCTTGTAGACATAGTCTTCTTCAAGAAAAGTTGCATTCTGAAACAATTTCTTTATGTTGATCAGGAAGATTGAAGTAGTACCCTCTTGTTTCCTTATGATACCCTACAAAATAATACTTCTCACTTTTAGATTCCAATTTTTCAGTGAGCAACTTCTTTACATATGCAGGCACCCCTGGTCGCGTGTGTTTAAGTCTTGCTTGCCATTCCATATCTCATATGGAGTTTTCTCTACTGAATTTGATGGAACTCTATTCAAAATATAGATTGAGCTTTGCAATTCATATCCCCATAGGTATGTTGTTAGAGATGAGAAGCTCATCATGGATCTAACCATATCTAATAAGGTACGATTTCTCCTCTCAAAGAACACCATTCATTTGTGGTGTTAAGGTGTCCATTCTGAATGGACTCACGAAGCTTCAAGTAATCTAGAAATTCTTTACTTAAGTACTCACCTCCTCGATCCGATCGAAGAGTTTTAATACTTGTTTTAAGTCGCTTCTCTACTGACTTGTACTCAATGATTTTCTCAAAAGCTTCATACTTATGTTTCATAATATACACATGCCCAAACCTTGAGAAATCTTATGTAAAAGTGATTAAATAAAGAAAGCCTCCCTTAGCTTGAGTTGGAAAAGGCCCACATACATCGGTATGGACTAACTCAAGTACCTCTTTGCACGCACTCCTTTCCCGTAAAGTGATTTGGTTGTCATCTTTCCTCTTAAGCAAGATTCGCAATCACCATATGACTCTAAGTCAAATGGTTCTAAGTAATCTAATTTCCTCAATCTTGCTATCCTTGATTCATTGATGTGACCAAGTCCTGCAATGCCATAAGTAGGTGGGATTTCTTTGATTACTTATTTTAGCTCTTTTATTTTGTATATTGAAAATTTCATGGCTACTGATTTAGAACATACAATCCATCCACATGGCGAGCATTTCCACAAATAAAACCTTTATAAGACAAAACATAGTTTCCATTGGTAATATGTGAAAAACCCTCAATGTCTAACATAGGGATAGAAATAATATTTCGTCAAAGACGGACAAAATAACAATTATTAAGTTCTAAACAAAAGCCCAAGGTAAATCTAGTCTATAAGTCCCCACGCTGCTCGCATCAACTCTAGCTCCATTGCCAACGCGTAGATCTACTTCACAAGGTCCAACCTTTCACACATTAGCCCCTGCACATTATTACAAATGTGTGAGCCGCAAGCGGTATCCAATACCCAACAATGAGAATTAGTTATAGACATATTTATTTCAATAACAAACATACCTTGTCCAGCACCTTGTGCCTTGTCTCCCCCTGGGGCTGTACAGTCCTTCTTCCAATGTCCCTTTCTCTTACAATTGAGACAGACATCAGCAGCTATCTTGGCCTTCTTTCGAACAACTCCTTTAGGTTTCATAGCTGTGGGTTTGGCGGCAACCGCCTTACCCTTCTTCTTTTGCATATTCTTACCCTTAGGTTTGAACTTGCTAGATGAGCCCACCATGAGCACAGCTTTACCTTTGGAGGTGGACGACTCGAAGGTCTTCAACATATTATGAAGTTCAGGGAGACTTGCTTTCGTTCCATTCATGTTGTAATTCACAATGAAGTTCTCAAAGAAACCAGGAAGCGAGTTCAAGATTAGATTAACAGAAACATTCACAGGCAGCTTCGTTCCAATCGAAGCCAACCTCTCAATTAATCCAATCATCTTCAAAACATGTTGTGACACCTGACCCCCTTCGTTTAGCTTACACTTAAAAAGATCTCTCAACAGTTCATACTCCATTGTCTGAGACTGTGAGTCATAGAGACTCTTCAAGTGTTCTAGCATCTCGTTGGGGCCCATATTTTCATGCTGTCTTTGTAACTCTGGAGTCATAGAAGATAGCATAACACATTGTGCTGCAACAGCATCATCAAGATATTTCTGATAGGCTGCTTTGTCAAACAGAGCATACTCTTCAGAATCTTCAGCAGGGACTGTAGGGAGTGATGTATCCAATACATACTCAATCTTTTCTAATCGCAGTACCAAACGCAGATTTCTTAACCAGTCAGGAAAATTGGCTCCATTCAACTTGTTCGTTTCAACCAACATTTTAAGTGACAGATTCGACATTGTAACTGAAGAAAAGATAGACTTGAAATTAATATTTTAATATAATTTCTATTGAACACATTCATTAACTAACTAACTAACATGGTCTTTAGTTTAATTAGCTCCCACTATTTTAACATACTCTTTTACCCCATAAAGAATACGGACTCATATCAAATACGGTCATAATGGGCCAAGATCCAAACTCATGTTGTCTCCGCGTTTGCTGAGGCTGATAACTTCAACAACACGATCTGGTAGGTCTCTAAACCAATTGCAAACAATTTGCAACTCTTGGTTGACCGAATGTTCTAAACAATTCGATCTGCGTCCCTCGGTTGTCCGATACTGGGGCGCCAAGACAGCCTAGCAAGTCAACCCCGTTATGCGACTGCAATTATGTATCTAAGTGGGCTTAGCCTTCATCAAGCAAACACTGGGGTGTAAATACTTGTCGCACCCGATTTTGAACTCTCAGGCTTAAATGCGCGACGGAATGGTTATCCTCCCCAAAATGTAAGAAATAAAATGTTAAAAATGTTTAAGGGAGTCGCCACCTAATTAATTGGGTGAATTAGGACACCTAAATACTAACTAATTAAAGTCAGCATTAACTCCATTTAATGGTCTGTGAAACTAGATTAGATTCTGAGTAAGGATTCTTTATTATCCTAAAGGGAAGGGGTAAGGCACCCTAAAGGATCCGCTAACTAGCGATTGTCCGTTCAAACATAGGTTAATTTATTTAGCTAAGGGATGTGTATTTTAGAAAAGATCATTTAAGTAAAAGGGAAGTATCTAAGGAATATATATTGATAACTAAAGGGCCTTATTAGACTCACGAAATATTCAAAGTTGATTATACAACTACAAGACATGAAATTATTTTAAATAAGAAAACGATACGTTACTCCTATTGATATATTTAAAAGCTCTTATATAACGGTTAATTATGAAATTATTTTTTATACGTGTATGCGAAAATTACTTCCTATGATATTTATGACGAGTTTATGAAAGAGTTTAAGAATTAGATATGGAGGAATATATTAACTACATGGCTAAAGCATGGCTAGGATTAATTATTTTTAGAATCAGATTTATATGATGAACCTAGACTAGGTAAAAGACGAATTTATCTTTAAACTACCCCTTCCAAAGTATTCAAAGACTATTAGAGTTAATTATCCTATTAATTACAAGGTTAATAAATATAACAATAATAAATAAGCAAATAAATAAATGCATAAATAAGCAAAGAGGTGAGGACCGAGTTGTTGTAATGTCTAGAACGGATGGCGACACCATCTATCCTATAGCTGTTTGGAGGCCCTGCGGCGGAAGTGTGGTTGGCGGTATGGAAGTCATGATGAGTCTCGTACCGAGACTCTTGATTATTCCTCCGATGCATATCATGTGAAATAAGAAAGAAAATGATTAGTAAATATTCTAAACTCCATCATACATGATAATGACATATTAAACTAGGCACACGCTGCCAATATTAATTACTGTAATAGGATATTCTACCAAAGAAATAACATCTTAAATCGTTAGTCAAGTGATGGGCCTCGATGTGCAAGAAACATGACTCAAGCCCAATAATATCAAATTCAGATTTTTAAAATATCGTGCCATCACACTGCATACGCCCATAGATACAAACTACCTTCTACACATATATAAGTGTGTTGAAATACACAAGACATTCAAATAAACCAGAAAGGTATACAACCCTTATACATTTAATATATTACTGGTGCAATTTAAACAATATTTCAGACAATGGGAAATAGTGAGCAATTGAGCGATGCAGATATAAAGGTAAGTCAAGTGCTTTATGGTGATGCGTGCTCATTGGTACCTGGATGAGCGAAATTCTAAAGGAAAATATAGAGGCGACATCTCAAGACCAATAGTTTAAGTACATATGGGACAGTCTTCATTTTAGCTCTAGATAAGCTGCTGAATCCACACATGAAAAAGTCATGTAAACAAGTATATTCCTCACATAAATTGAAGGTGTAAGAAAGCAAGCAAACTGATTCAGTCCATCCAAACCGCCCATCGACCCTTAAACAATGCACCTCTAGATTTATGTCAAGTTATGGGGTGTATCAAAATGTATCCACAGATCGAGTATCTAAACAACTTCATTAGCATGAGTATGCGAGGCTTAATGGTATGATTAATCTGGTTCATTTAGAGATAGACTAATCGTAATGCATCACCACAGGACTTGTAGATCAAACAAATCTCATACTACCATATTGGTATCCCTTAACATAGATGACCCTGTTTTTTAGACAAACAAACTGAATCGATTCATATACAACATATATCTAAGCAAAATAGTATCCGACTAGTGTTTTAGCATGGTCTTGATATACAATATGCTTGAAATCAAAGTGAGATAATAACTTCTATACTTCACTAAATTTCGTATCCGATGATACATGTCGTGTTGCAAAGAAAATCTATAGCAATATATTTACGCATCGATAATCGGATTATATTAAGACAGAAATACGGAGAAATCTGAGATCGAATCACACAATTATTTAGATATTAAGCAATCTTCAGAATTCAGCAAATAATAAGATAGACATTAAACAATCTTGACAGATACATGAAGGAACTATGATACTTCCACTAACAACCCAAAATGGATCTAGGACCCTTATACAAATGTTATACATTAACTATACACATAGAAGAACCATAATCGAATGCCTACATGCTTAAGATAGCATCGACGCCACAAATCACAACTGACAGATTTATCCAGAAAACAAAGACTAAACTAAGTTGAGTAAATTCGACACAATAACATGAATATCATCACACAGAATACACAATATCAATTAAGCGATTAAATAATAGAAAGGGAATGGGTTTCCGAACCTTGTGCGGGTAGCGAACTGAGGCGACGACAAAGGTTTTCCCGAATCGTCGAAGGGAAGCTCGCAAAGAAACTGTTTTACAGAAGAGTAGATTGAATGATAAAGAGAAAGGTTGTAGTGCTGTTTGTGTTATCGATGATTGATGACCGATCTCGGATGCATGTCGAAACCTTGGTATTTATAGCCCCCCTAGTTAGGTTTCGATTTATGGTAGGTTTAAGACTTGATTTGAGGGATGATTAAATCTTTGATTCGACGCGGTTTTGGAGCTATTTTAGGACGATTCGCAGAAATCTTGTTGTAACTTTTCGGCGAGTTTCGTACTTGTTCATGCGATTTGAAGATTCGTTTTGGATATGGTTATAGTTATGGCAAGGAAATACGAGATTCTGGTTTTGCATCGATTTTGTGTGTTCGTTTTGGTAAGTTGGAAGATTTGGGTATGCGATTTGAATCGATTTTGGTAAGTTGATATTTTTTGGAGTTGTTTTAGGAGACGATTTTGTTGTGATTTAGGGTAATTATGGCGTGATATGGGGGATTATTTAGGCGAGATGATGGAGGCGGCGGTTGAATGGTGTTAGGGTTTGGGTCTCTTAGGTTTTTTAAGAGGGGACGATGCAAAGGCAGTATAAGGGGAATGGGCTGGACGGGGGGAGTTAAAGGGTTAAAAGAAAGTAATGGGTTATGGGCTGCGGGTTTCGGGTAATAAAGGGAAAAGGGGTGTTGGGCCACGGATTTGGGCTGGGCAAAGAATAAAAGGTGGGCTGATTAGAGTTAGTTTAATTGGGTATTTAATTTAAGTGGGTTATTAGTTTAGAAGTCAATTGGCTAGGTATTAGTTATTTAATTGGTTAATTAGTGGTAAATTAATAAACTAATGTGATTAAATTGTTTAGGTGTTTTATTAGTCTAAGCTATTATTATAATGATAATAGGGTGTGCTAATTAATTAGTGCTTAATATTCATAATGCGAGACTAGTAAATGCATGTATTAGTTTTAAAATGATTTTAAAATTACGATTGATTACGCAATTCTCTTGCGTATTAATAAATGCAACTATGCTACTTGACACGACGTTAATGTTAAATTATTTATTTTATGTATTTATTATTAATTAAGAGTTACGACAGGGCTTGAAATTAATTGATACAGGCGCGGGACTCTAAGTGCTTAATACTCTACGTAAGAAAATGCGAAGTTATTATTAAATTGTTTATTTATGCCTGTATTTATGTTTTATTGCTGCATTTTATTATTTTCAAAAATTGTTTTAAAATTAGTGTAATTTTAGTTAATGACTGGACGGGAGGGTCAAAATTGGGTGTCAACAGTTGTCCCTCTTTGTATGGAGATGATGGAAGAATCTTCGGACAAAGACGTTGACTCATAGCCAATTTTGTCTCGACCCTCAGAACTAGAATGTTGGGCAATTTAGGCAAGGCTGACGCGGACTCAAAATTGTCCGATGTCGACGATTCTGGCGACCAACGGTCAAAACCCCAAGGCGGGCTAACGAGGATTTAAAATCTGTCCCGGCGTCAAGCTATGGTGACTATGAGATATTGTGGTGCTAGAATGTGGGGAGAGAGTAGGTCGACGTTCGGGTCCACTTTTGCCTTTTGTTGGGAAGTCTTGCTCCCAACAAATTGCCTCGATTCGTAAGAGGTAGGTCCACGTTGTGCTCCGTCTTTTGCAGCTTGTAAATGTTCCTGTAGATTGAAGCTAAGATAGAAACATTAGTGCATAACTGTCAAAACAAAACAATGCAAGGATGTAAATTTGTGTTGTGGTTGTAGTCAGACTGTATATGGAATGATGTGATGATACGCTGTCTTGTACAGACGAGATGCAGATGATGCCTTGTGTGGGCGTTATCGTCTTGTATGGACGAAATGCAAATGACGCCTTGTATGGGCGGAATCGTCTTGTATGGACGAAATGCAAATGACGCCTTGTATGGGCGTTATCGTCTTGTATGGACGACATGCAAATGACGCCTTGTATGGGCGTTATCGTCTTGTATGGACGAAATGCAAATGACGCCTTGTATGGGCGGAATCGTCTTGTATGGACGAAATGCAAATGACGCCTTGTATGGGCGTTGTCGTCTTGTATGGACGAGATGCAAGTGACGCCTTGTATGGGCGTTATCGTCTTGTATGGACGAAATGCAAACGACGCCTTGTATGGGCGTTCTCGTCTTGTGTGGACGAGATGCAAATGACGCCTTGTATGGGCGTTATCGTCTTGTATGGACGAAATGCAAATGACGCCTTGTATGGGCGTATTCTTCTTGTAGGCGAAAAATGTAAAAGCCGCCTTGTATGGGCGTTATCGCCTTGTATGGACGAAATGCAAATGACGCCTTGTATGGGCGTTATCGTCTTGTATGGACGAAAAATGTAAAAGCCGCCTTGTATGGGCGTTATCGCCTTGTATGGACGAAATGCAAATGACGCCTTGTATGGGCGTTATCGTCTTGTATGGACGAAATGCACATGACGCCTTGTATGGGCGTTATGAAAATGACGCCTTGTATGGGCGTTATCGTCTTGTATGGACGAAATGCACATGACGCCTTGTATGGGCGTTATGAAAATGACGCCTTGTATGGGCGTTATCGTCTTGTATGGACGAAATGCAAATGACGCCTTGTATGGGCGTTATCGTCTTGTATGGACGAAATGCAATTGACGCCTTGCATGGGCGTTATCGTCTTGTATGGACGAAATGCACATGACGCCTTGTATGGGCGTTATGAAAATGACGCCTTGTATGGGCGTTATCGTCTTGTATGGACGAAATGCAAATGACGCCTCCTAGGGCATAGATAAAAATCGTGTTACGCATAATCGAATAATTAAAGTGTAAATGATGTAGCCTGAGTAACGAAGATGTGGTTTTGCTAGATGTATTTGATGTAGACTTGTTGCAGATGGACTTCGTGAGCGGATCTGTTGTATTGGGATGTTGTTGCCCCCCTTGTTCCTGTTGTCCTGCAAAATTCACTCAAAGAAACATCGTGAGTTCGGGGAGGGGGTCGGCCGATTTGTGTTGGCTCTTGATACTTGCACGCGTTGTCTTGTCTGGACATGTAACCCCTGTCTGATTTCGAGTCTCGGTCAAAACATTTGTTGAAAAATATTATATCTTGAGAAGATATACTTATATGTGCTAGTAGGAAATTATGTCGATATTTGAATAGTGGCGTATATCGTGAAACAAAGCAAAACTTCCTATCTCAAATCGTGGTATATTCTCCCATACTCTTGGTGTTCTGCTTGTCGAGCTCTCTTTTAAAATTTGTCCCAGTTTTGGGACCCGGAACCCTGTGCGTAACTTAACCATGCCCATTGACGTCATTTGTAGTAAGACCCTTAAAATTGTCCCAGTTCATGTCGATCTTTCGAGCATATGGAATCATATCTGTCGGTGTCCTTTCGTGGCGCAATCCTAAAAAAATTGTCCCAGTTTTGACTGGCGAAACTGGGTCGGATATATGTCGTAGGTTTGTCTTGTATGTACGGCAAGACTGAGTACCAACCAAAAGTGCAAAATGACAAAAAGCGAGGTTTCATGGTGTGGCCAGGCGATGTAGGCGCCACGTATCCGTTAAGGAATCGGGTCAAACGTAGTTCGTTACAAACAAGATTTTAAAATTAAAAATGGGACCGAGGCGATGTGGCGCCACGATCCGCCAAGAATCGGTCGCACGTAGTTAGATTCTGGCAAAGTAATTGGTATTTTCGAAATGGGGAGCCGATATGGCGCCACGTATCCGCAGCGGAATCAGGTCAAACGTAGTTCAATTACAAGCAAAGTGATTACATGAAAATAAAGCACTCTAAATATAATATCTCTTTACTGCATCTGCGTTGATGGCTCTAGGCCACACTTCGCCGTCCATTTCAGCTAAGATGAGGGCCCCTCCTGTAAGCACTCGGTGAACCGTATGAGGCCGCGCCAATTGGGCGAATTTCCCTTTCGCTTCACTTTGGTTAGGAATATACGTTTGACACGGATGTCCCGGTTGGAAGTTTCTTGGTCGTACCTTTTTGTTAAAAGCTCTGGCCATTCTGTTCTGGTAAAGTTGTCCGTGGCAGACTGCATTCATTCGTTTCTCATCAATAAGCATCAATTGTTCGTACCTACTCTGTATCCATTTGGCTTCATCTAGTTCGGCTTCCTGGATGATTCTTAGAGACGGTATTTCCACCTCAGCTGGCAGCACCGCTTCTGTTCCATAAACCAAGAGATACGGTGTTGCTCCCGCGAGGTCCGGATTGTAGTCTGGTAACAAGAGGCGAAAGGCAAATTTTCATGCCAATGCAGTAGTTATCTATCATCTTCCTCGGTATCCTCTTGATATTCTTGTTGGCCATTTGCTCCATTCATTTGTGGTCGATATGGGGTAGAGTTGCGATGAGTGATCCCGAACTTCACGCATCTCTTTCATCGCACCACTATCGAGATTGGACGTTGTCGGTTATGATTGATTCGGGATTCCAAACCGACAAATGATGTTGTGATGAACAAAATCCACTACTACTTTCTTGGTCGCGCACTTGTATGATGATGCTTACCCGTTTGTAAAGTAATCGATCGCCACTAGGATAAACTGTGTCCATTTGATCTTTGCCGGCTCAATAGGACGATGACGTCCATGCCCCAAGCCGCGACGGCCATGGGGAACTAGTGACGTTGAGTTCATTTGGTGGCACGTGAATCAAGTCGCCATGGATCTGACATTGATGGCATTTTCGCACGAAACTGATGCAATCTGTTTCCATCGTCATCCAAAAGTAACCTCCTCGTAGTATCTTCTTTGCTAGCGTGAAGCCGTTCGTATGGGTCCGCACATGCCCCCGTGTGTCTCTTCTAATAACTTGTTTGCTTCTCGAGTGTCAACACATCTTAACAAACCTAAATCCGGAGTTCTCCGATAAAGGACCTCGCCGCTCAGGAAGAAATGGTTGGCTAACCTCCAAGAGTCTTCTTTTGTATGTTGGTCGCGCCTTCCGTACTCACCGCCTTGAGATACCTCTTGATCTCGCCATACCAAGGTTTGCCTTACGATTCTTCATCTATCTCGAGAACAATAGGCGCTGCTCTAGCACATCTACTTTGATTGGGTCAATATAGTTCTTGCGGATCTTTGAATCATGGAGGACAAAGTTGCTAGAGCGTCTGCAAACTCATTTTGAGCCCTGAGTATGCGAACTCTATCTTAACGAACCTCTTGCGTAATTCTTTCACGCGGTGTAGGTGCGGAGTATCTTCCTATTCTTGGTGGCCCATTCGCCTTGCACTTGGTGAATCAACCAGTGCGAATCCCTACGACCAGCAACTCTTGTATGTTCATGTCAATAGCCATTCGAGTCCTAGTATGCACGCCTCGTATTCGACATATTATTGGTGCACGGAATCGAGCTTTGCGATATTGGGTAGTGTTGTCCGTTTACGATACCAAAGCGCTCCGATACCTACTCCTTTGAAATTCGCGGCGCCATCAAGAACATTCTCCAACTGGATATTCTTCTAAAATGTCTTCTCCTACAAACATCACTTCTTCATCCGGAAAGTAGGTCCGCAAGGATGTATTCGCTCTCACCGGATTCTCTGCGAGATGATCGCTAATGCACGTCCTTTGATCGCTTACGGGTGACATATACGATGTCGAATTCACTTAAAAGAATCGCCACTTTGCAAGCTTTCCGGTGGCATAGGCTTCAAAGATATACTTGAGCGGTCCATCCGAGATGAGATAGGTGGTGTATGCGGACGGTAATGTCTGAATTTTTGGGCAACCAAGTCAAGGCACAACACGTGCGTTCGGCGTTGTGTAACGAGCTTCATAAGGCGTGAACTTTTACTCAAGTAGTATATTGCTTGTTCCTTCCTTCCTGTCTCATCATTGTCTAACACACATCCGAATCGTTTTCCAATACGGATAAGTATAATAGCAAAGGCCTCCGGGTTCGGAGGCACAAGACCGTGGTTGTGGATACTCTTTGATTTTGTCAAGGGCTTGTTGGCACTCCAATGTCCACTTAGTGGCGGCGTCTTTAACAACTTAAATATTGGTTCGCATATCACCGCTGATTGGGCTATGAACCTGCGATATAATTCAAACGGCCAGAAAACTCATCACTTGCGATTCTTTGGAGGCGATCCTTGAATGGCTTTTATCTTGAAGGATCCAACTCTATTCCTTACGCTCACAACGGCCCAACAATTTCCCTGTTGGGGCCAAGGCACACTTTGCCGGATTTAACTTCGGGTTGTATTGCCTCAATCGTTCAAAACTTCTTGGATGGACGGATGATCCGTAGCCCTCGCGACTTGATAATGACGTCATCCACGTAGACTTGATTTCCTTATGGATCATATCATGAAAAATGGTGGTCATGGCTCTCGTGTAAGTGGCACTGCGTTTTAAGTCCAAATGGCATGACTCGATAATAATATACCCCCACGCGGGGTGGTGACGCGCCTTCTCTGCATCCTCTTCGCTCATTAAGATCGATGGTACCGTGAAACAATCGACAAAGGATCGCAACTCATGCTTCGCACAATTGTCAATGAGTAAATGAATGTTCGGAGGAAAATCATCTTTAGGGCTTGCCTTGTTGAGATCCTCATGTCGACACAAACTCGTATTTTGCCATCCTTCATTCTTGGCACAATATTGGCTAACCAAGTGGGGTACCTTGCTACCCGAATGACATTTGCGTCCAATTGTTTGGAGATCTCCTCCTTGACTTTCAAACTCTGATCCGGCTTGATTTTCCTTGGTTTTTGCTTCACTGGAAGACATGACGGTTCAATGGGCAGCTTATGAGAAACGATGTCTGTGCTTAGACCTGGCATATCATCATAAGACCAAGCGAATATGTCGACATACTGCTTCAATAGGGCCACCAAATCTTCTTTACGTGGTATTCAAGTGAACGCTGATCCTTGTCTCCTTCACGACTTTATCATCCCCTAGGTTTACTGTTTCTGTTTCATCCAGATTAGGTTTCGACTTATCCTCGAATTTTCCTAACTCTTCCGTTAATTCTTCTAGCGGGAAATTCCCTTCGGGTTCTGTCGGATTATTCTGACTTTGTTCGCTTGTTTCATGACATGTCACATTTTCATTATCGACAAGTATATTATTTTGTATGCCAGACTCATGAAAAAACAGTGTTGGGGTACAGGTCCAGTTGCTCAAGACATCTCCTGGCTCTGCACTCCAAATGGTCTGGTCATCTGTGTGGTCTTCCAAAACCGCATGACACTCTGCTTCTTCCTCAGAAATGAAAAGGCCTTGAAGTCCATCCGCAAGAATGTCTGCATCCTCCTCTTCTGGTAGCTGAGCAGGGCATGCTTTGACGAATGAATGATTCAGGGGTGGAACAGGTCTTGGCAGATGAGACTCATCCTTCCTTCTGAGATCAAATAACATCATCTCCTCGGCAGTGGGCTGATATCCGAGACCAAAAGTGTCCTTCTTCTCCGGCAGGTGAATCGGCTCTGTGATTCCTCCTAGTCTTGGTCCAAGTCCTCGGCCTGGCTCGAAACCATTTCTCAAAGATCTCTCGGGCCACCATTTTGGGAGTGCGAGGTAGTCGCGTCCCTTTAGCCTTGCTAACGCCTACGATCTTGTTCATATGGTAGACAGATCCATCCAACTTCTCCATACTCGATGGTAGGAATTGCCGCTTTAGCGGTGTTGTCCTTGTCTCCTCAACCACAACTTCATGATGATTCGGATGAATTTCGTGACTTGATGCAAAGTGGAAGGGCGGCTCGACCAAGTGGATCCAAGGCCTACCGAGTAACAAATTGTAGCACGTGGATATGTCCAATACTTGGAATTCTATCTCGAACTCTGCGGGCCCGATGCGTAGTGTCAAATCAATCTACTTTGTGACGCTCCTCGTGGTCCCATCAAACCTTTTACCGCGTGTAGCTTTGCGGAGTTTCCCAATGTTGACTCACAAGTTCAAGAGTATTCAAAGGGCATACATTAACAGCTGACCCCCCATCAATCAAGACGCGAGAGATAAACTTATTAGCACACTTGACTGTTATGTTCAATGCCTTATTATGACCCCGACCTTCAGGAGGCAATTCATTCTCATGGAAGATTATCTTTTGCACCTCTTTAATCTGCCGATCAATGCCGAAAAGTTCTCATCCAGGTCTCGGTACATGCGCTTCTTTCAAAACCTCCTCAAAGCGGTTCGGTGGTTCACTAATTCATCAACAATGACAATAGAAATTTGTCTTTGGTGTTTTACTCAACTGTTCTACAATGGAATAGTCTCCTGTAGGCATCCTTCTCCAAAATTCCTCTACTTCGGATTCGGTCACAGTCTTTTTCCGGGGCGTCTTTCGCGATACTTCTACAGATGAGTAACGTTGTCCGGACCTCGTCACCCCCGCTGTAACAGCTTCTACCACCTGTTTCTGTCTACCCTCATTACGTTGTTTGATCAAATGACTCCATCCTGGTACTAAGACTGACATCAGAGGCTTATGACGGCTCAACTCTACTTCCAACGGCGCTCTGACCTTGGCGGTAATCACATGGGCAACGTGGGCTGAGGATCCCCGCTCTTTCTCCTTGATTGGTACGATAGTCCCTTCCATATCGTACACATCATCAAAGGTGATCATGTGCACACCAGCATTGTCGTGATTTGGCAGGGGATTGTTGTTGACATTAGGGGAAGGCTCTTTCAATCGAATAGCTCCTTCTCTGATTAGCTCCTCAATTCTGTTTTTCAAAGCATAACAACTATCTCAGATCGTGCCCGACACTCCAGTGGTATGCACAATGCTTATTCTCATCATGCCATGGTAGGAGTGGATTAGGATTTCGCAGGATTGGTTGTATAAAACCAGTGACTTTGATCTTTCATATAGTTGGGAGTATGGTTCACCGATAGGGTGTATGGTTTTGTGGGCCTCACTCTCGGTGTCGGTTCGGGGTCTAGGTGTGTTTTGTGCGTGGTATTGTTGTGGGGGTGGGTATCTTTGGTCGGTTTGTGAGGATTTGTGTGGGCGACGCGTGGGTCAGATATTGGTGGGTGGTATAGATGGGTGAAGGTTGATTGTATGTGGGAGTATTTTGGCTAAACCGATCATATGGAGGTTTTGGAATGTGGGGGCTTGGTATGTTTGGGGTTGGTATGCTTGGGGTTGGTATGTTTGGGGTTGGGGTTGGTATGTCGTGGGCAGGTCGTTTTGTGTTGTTCTTGCGTCATGATTGGGGCTGCTCCATCCTTCTTCTTCTTATTCATCCTCCCATTGACTACGATTGTATGGCTTTGCTTGTTGCTTTACCAGCGGCGTGTTCGTGATCCTACATTTCTAAGTCCTTCTTCCACAAAATCTCCCATTTTCACTACTTGGAAAAATTGCGTCAACGACGATCAACCTCGTAGTGCGTGGGGTCGCCGAGGATTACCTGGCAGTGTTGTCATTTCACTTTCTTCCATAGGTGGTGGACCTTGACTGTGATCTCCACCTCATTGCATATTCCCTAAAGGTTTCTATTGACTTTTCTCCAATTTCATTAGATAGAATCATCCGGGGCGTTGTCGTATTAAACTGAACTCATCTACAAAGTCACGGGCGCCGCCACATACGCCACTTCGCGGATCCGGCTAGTATACCAATCAAGGCTTCTCGGTCAAGCTCGCATGAACAATTTCATGATGATTGATTGATCTCTTCCCACTCCCACTAATTTGTCGCAATAGGATCTCAAGTGTGCACGAGGATTGCTTTTGCCGTCAAACAGGTCAAACTTTGGTACCTTGTATCCAACGGGTAGTTCGACGTCGGGATGCATGCATAAATCCTCGTATTCCAATCCCTCATGACCCTTGTCCATCTGAAGGTTCTTAAAAGCTTTCTTCAAGTCGTGAATTTCTCTGGCCACGTTTTCATCTATTCCAACTCTTGTCCTCTTCTCCGTCTCTTCATATCGAGCAAACTCCGGGGAGGGTATAGGTACGGGTGTGAGATGTGGTGCCTGGGTCACATACACGGGTGATCCGTATTGTTTATTATGGTATGTCATCGGTGCTGGTTGAGTAGGTTGGTTGTTTTGGGCGGGTAAGGTGGCTTGTATTATCTGGGGCTGAGGTGTGTGCGGGTTAGGGTCATTTAAGGTCTGTGGGTTATGAGGAGGTGTGTTGTTGTGTTGTGGCTTTGGGCCGGGTTATGAGGCGTGTTGTTGTATTGTGGATTGGGAGGTTGTGGGTTATCTGTTGGATGTTGGGGATGGCGTCGAAAGGGCGGTGAATTAGGAAGTGTGGGTAGTTGTGTGTTGAGGCTTATAGATAACTTAGTAATTTCGAGTCTATCCATTTACCTTGCATGACCGTCATTTGTTGCGATTTGAGCAAGGTATTCATCTAATATGGAGCATTTCCCTTTCGATGTCTCTGGTTCCTCTCGTTGAATGGCGATGAGTCCCAAGCCATCCTGTTCGTTTGCCCACGAATCATTCATTTTGTTGCTCGTGCTTTGGATCCGTGAAATATGGGTGCTCACCAAGGCTTACAACACAAATCACCGACGAGGAGTAAAAGTCCTTTTGTTCAAAACATGTGTGTCAAGATAAATGTAATAGCGAACATATGGGCATATAATGAAGCTTCAACAAATAAAGTAGATTAAAGCGCCCTAATATGCAAGGGCCTCTATCATGCCAGAGGTAGGCCTAAGCGTCATAAATGCAAAGTCACGTTAGATGTACCCAAGCCATTGTATTGGAATGCCTTTATTGGAAATAAAGCTAATTGAAATGACATTTTTTAAGAAAACAATGGAAATCTAAATAACTGTGTCGTTGCTGTGATAGTGAAGCTTAGGTCTTCTTTGGTATAGCCCCTGCCTGTTCCAAGTATTGTACTGCATCGTACATTAGGGCCCACATGTCTGGGGTGATGACCCTCTCCTTGAGTTGATTATTCTTCATTCTATTGCTTGTGTCCATGTCCTCGAAACCTTGCTCCCCTCTTGGGCTGTAGGTGGTGTTGATGTGATCCTCTTGCAGCCATGTCTGATACTCAGGTGTGTGCCCTGCTTGTTCATCTCCGATGTCTATTTTGTTAATGTCGTCCCATTCTTTCAAAATTTGTCTAGCTCGAGGCACAATAAAGTCTGGTCCAAATGTAACTTCCGAAACTCCCATGTCCGATCGGAGTGGGATTATCTGTTTTTGGCCGAATTGTCGGAGTGTGCGTAGGGGAGCGTATGGTTGCAGACCTTTTAGACCAATAAGCTCAATATAGTACAATTCTTTACCACGCATAAAGGCTCCATTTTTGTGAGGAGTAAAGGATATTTCCATCGATCTCGATCCGGGCGCGGATGTCAAAAACTTGCACCAATCTTTGATGCCGACGGTGACACAAACCGTTTCGTTCTATCATAGAAACCGCCGATCTTGTAGGATCTTGCTGAAACAAACGTCATTCATATTCGACCGCCGGTAAAAATGCTCCATGGCCCACATTTGTAAGATAAGATTGCAACCTTCAAAGAAGTTTTATGCATCTCTTTTGCATTTCCCAAGAGCTCGGAATATTTACGCCAAAATCATAGGAACCAAAGTGGGTTGTATCTGTCAATTCCTCGAAAAGTGATCGGCCACGGAACATATGCAAGTACTTATCTTGCCATACTCGGAAGGAAAAATCAAGGTGCCAAGTAGGCGGCGATGAATCTGATAGGGCGCTGTTTGCCAATGGCGTAGAGTGCATGAGAATTCTGTTTTGCATGTCTTGTAAGCGTTATTATGTCCATACCTCTCGTAAAGATAGTCAAGAGACACCCAGTTGTTCTCGAAGCAACGCAACTCCTTAGTATTCTTAAGCCCCATGTAGCGGAGGAATTTCTTCCCTGATTGGCTGTTGGGAATAATCGGTCTTCTACCTTGGTAAACTAGGCTGGTGAAATAATGCACTTCTTCCAATGTAGGAGTTATCTCAAAATCCTTGAATTTGAAAATGACTCGGTCTGGATCCCAAAATTGGATTAAAGCTCGGATCAAATGCGGATCTGGCGAAATACCAAATAGTGAGATGAGACACCCCAACTTCTTCCTAATCATTGTCTGACTGCTGATGTCGAAATCCTCCCACCATACTCTTAGCTTATTAGGAACTCCGCTAACCATTCTTATATGATCCATGCTACAAATGCTGAAAAACAATAAAAATAAACTTACATTTCCAATTTTGGGCATGTCTTTTGGCTTGGATAAATCTATCATGATTGTGCAACACATAATATCTTTGGTTGGTCGTTGGGTTGAGAAACCCATCGACAAGTTTGTGTCTTCCTAATGGTGGTGTCGATACGAGGACCGACCACCTAAGGTAAATGCATGCCTTAAAATAAAGGGTGGTATAGCTCTATCTTAAGTTTGCTAAGATTTGGCTTACTAGGCCTTGAGTTCCCGCGGACTACTCGAGTGAGAAGGCTACGCGACCACCGGTTGGACCAGATTCTCCGCGCAAAATACCAACTCTCTTAAATTTGGGTGTTTGAAAGAAATTTGCAGTCATAAAGCACACCCGCGTGTCGTGTGTGATAGTGTGAATTTTCCATAAGGGAGGAAGTATGAGCGGAATGCCAGTTTAAGGAAAGCGGTAACAAATAGCAGTTAAAACAATATGCAAATATTCATATATAAAGCAAAATAGTTTAGGCAAAATATAAAGCAAATAGGTGTGAAACACAAAATAAGCAAATTAAGTAAGTTAAGCAAATAAATAAAAAAAACAAATAAATAAATAAAGAAAGGAAAAAAAAAAAAAAAAAGAAGCACAATAATTAACCTATGTTTGTTATGGTTAAGAACCTGTATATCCCCAGTGGAGTCGCCATGCTGTCGCACCCGATTTTGAACTCTCAGGCTTAAATGCGCGACGGAATGGTTATCCTCCCCAAAATGTAAGAAATAAAATGTTAAAAATGTTTAAGGGAGTCGCCACCTAATTAATTGGGTGAATTAGGACACCTAAATACTAACTAATTAAAGTCAGCATTAACTCCATTTAATGGTCTGTGAAACTAGATTAGATTCTGAGTAAGGATTCTTTATTATCCTAAAGGGAAGGGGTAAGGCACCCTAAAGGATCCGCTAACTAGCGATTGTCCGTTCAAACATAGGTTAATTTATTTAGCTAAGGGATGTGTATTTTAGAAAAGATCATTTAAGTAAAAGGGAAGTATCTAAGGAATATATATTGATAACTAAAGGGCCTTATTAGACTCACGAAATATTCAAAGTTGATTATACAACTACAAGACATGAAATTATTTTAAATAAGAAAACGATACGTTACTCCTATTGATATATTTAAAAGCTCTTATATAACGGTTAATTATGAAATTATTTTTTATACGTGTATGCGAAAATTACTTCCTATGATATTTATGACGAGTTTATGAAAGAGTTTAAGAATTAGATATGGAGGAATATATTAACTACATGGCTAAAGCATGGCTAGGATTAATTATTTTTAGAATCAGATTTATATGATGAACCTAGACTAGGTAAAAGACGAATTTATCTTTAAACTACCCCTTCCAAAGTATTCAAAGACTATTAGAGTTAATTATCCTATTAATTACAAGGTTAATAAATATAACAATAATAAATAAGCAAATAAATAAATGCATAAATAAGCAAAAGAGGAGTGAGACTGGAGTTGTTGTAATGTCTAGAACGGATGGCGACACCATCTATCCTATAGCTGTTTGGAGGCCCTGCGGCGGAAGTGTGGTTGGCGGTATGGAAGTCATGATGAGTCTCGTACCGAGACTCTTGATTATTCCTCCGATGCATATCATGTGAAATAAGAAAGAAAATGATTAGTAAATATTCTAAACTCCATCATACATGATAATGACATATTAAACTAGGCACACGCCAATATTAATTCTTGTAATAGGATATTCTACCAAAGAATAACATCTTAAAGCGTTAGTCAAGTGATGGGCCTCGATGTGCAAGAAACATGACTCAAGCCCAATAATATCAAATTCCAGATTTTTTAAAATATCGTGCCATCACCGGACATGCCCATAGATACAAACTCCTTCTAGCCATATATAAGGGGTTGAAATACCAAGACATTCCATAAACGAAGGTATACAACCCTTATACATTGAATATATTCGGTGCAATTTAAACAATATATCGGACAATGGGAAATAGTGAGCAATTGAGCAATGCAGAGATATAAAGGTAAGTCAGATTTTATGGTGATGCATGCTCACCGTACACTGGATGGCGAGAATTCTAAAGGAAAATATAGAGGCGGACATCTCAAGACCAATAGTTTAAGTACATATGGGGCAGTCTCATTTTAGCTCTAGATAAGTCTTTGAATCCACACATGGAAAAGTCATGTAAACAAGTATATTCCTCACATAAATTGAAGGTGTAAGAAAGCAAGCAAACCGATTGATCCATCTGAAGCGCCCATCGACCCTTAAACAAATGACTTAGATTTATGTCAAGTTATGGGGTGTATCAAAATGTATCCACAGATCGAGTATCTAAACAACTTCATTAGCATGAGTATGCGAGGCTTAATGGTATGATTAATCGATGGTTCATTTAGAGATAGACTAATCGTAATGCATCGATCCACGGGACTTGTAGATCAAACAAATCTCATACTACCATATTGGTATCCCTTAACATAGATGACCACATTTTTAGACAAACAAACCGAATCGATTCATATCTGACATATATCTAAGCAAAATAGTATCCGCTAGTGTTTTAGCATGGTCTTGATATACAATATGCTTGAAATCAAAGTGAGATAATAACTTCATACTTCACTAAATTTCGTATCCGATGATACATGTCGGGGTTGCAAAGAAAATCTATAGGCAATATATTTACGTCTTGAATCTTTGGATTATATTAAGGCAATACGAGAAATCGAGATCGAATCACACAATTATTTAGATATTAAGCAATCTTGAATTCGACCAAATAATAAGATAGACATTAAACAATCTTGAGATACATGGAAGGAACTATGATCTTCCACTAACAACCCAAAATGGATCTAGGACCGCTTATACAAATGTTATACATTAACTATACACATAGAAGAACCATAATCGAATGCCTACATGCTTAAGATAGCATCGACGCCACAAATCTGGTGACGGATTTATCCGAAAACAAAGACTAAACTAAGTTGAGTAAATTCGACACAATAACATGAATATCATCACACGTAATACCTGATATCAATTAAGCGATTGAATAATAGAAAGGAAATGGGTTTCCAACCTTGTGCGGAGTAGCGGCGAGGCGACGACAAAGGTTTTCCCGAATAAATCGAAGGAAGCTTCGCAAAGAAAGCTTTTCTGAAGAGTAGATTGAATGATAAAGAGAAAGGTTGTAGTGCTGGTTGTGTTATCGATGATTGATGACCGATCTCGGATGCATGTCGAAACCTTGGTATTTATAGCCCCCCTAGTTAGGTTTCGATTTATGGTAGGTTTAAGACTTGATTTGAGGATGATTAAATCGGATTTGGGCCGGTTTTGGAGCTATTTTAGGGCGATTCGAAATCTTGTTGTAACTTTTAGCGAGTTTCGTACTTGTTCATGCGATTTGAAGATTCGTTTTGGATATGGTTATAGTTATGGCAAGGAAATACGAGATTCTGGTTTTGCATCGATTTTGTGTGTTCGTTTTGGTAAGTTGGAAGATTTGGGTATGCGATTTGGATCTCGATTTTGGTAAGTTGATATTTTTGGAGTTGTTTTAGGAGACGATTTTGTTGTGATTTAGGGTAATTATGGCGTGATATGGGGATTATTTAGGCGAGATGATGGAGGCGGTTGAATGGTGTTAGGGTTTGGGTCTCTTAGGTTTTTAAGAGGGACGATCTGAAAGGTAGTATAAGGGAATGGGTGGGCGGGGAGTTAAAGGGTTAAAAGAAAGTAATGGGTTATGAAATTGCGGGTTTGGGTAATAAAGGGAAAAGGGGTGTTGGGCCACAGTTTGATTTGGGCAAAGAATAAAAGGTGGTGATTAGAGTTAGTTTAATTGGGTATTTAATTTAAGTGGGTTATTAGTTTAGAAGTCAATTGGCTAGGTATTAGTTATTTAATTGGTTAATTAGTGGTAAATTAATAAACTAATGTGATTAAATTGTTTAGGTGTTTTATTAGTCTAAGCTATTATTATAATGATAATAGGGTGTGCTAATTAATTAGTGCTTAATATTCATAATGCGAGACTAGTAAATGCATGTATTAGTTTTAAAATGATTTTAAAATTACGATTGATTACGCAATTCTCTTGCGTATTAATAAATGCAACTATGCTACTTGACACGACGTTAATGTTAAATTATTTATTTTATGTATTTATTATTAATTAAGAGTTACGACAGGGCTTGAAATTAATTGATACAGGCGCGGGACTCTAAGTGCTTAATACTCTACGTAAGAAAATGCGAAGTTATTATTAAATTGTTTATTTATGCCTGTATTTATGTTTTATTGCTGCATTTTATTATTTTCAAAAATTGTTTTAAAATTGGTGTAATTTTAGTTAATGACTGGACGGGAGGGTCAAAATTGGGTGTCAACAATACTCACGAAGGTTTATCACCTACTACAACATTTATATGCATCTATGAAAGGGTCTGAGTCCTCGTAGACTTAGAGCAAATGCTGGGGCATAAATACTCATCTCGCCGAAAAGGATTTTGCACCTCAATCAATTATAACGGACGACGCGTTCATTTTAAATGAGACTTGTATTAAATTTGGGGAACATTTTAATTCAGGGTTATGACCAAGATCAACTATTATATCATACATCATATGAAATCCTATCATGCAATTTCTAAACACATTTAGATGGGAAATCATCAAATTCAATAGGCATGATATAAGATGGTTTTAATCATATACTGGGCGCCGTCTACCCAGACAATTATAGCGGTCATTGAAAGTAAACAATTACTGGGCGCCGCCTACCCAGACAATAATTGCGGACTCTATTCTAATTATTTAAATGACAATCAATTAAACAATTAGGAGAAACAATTAATTTGTGCACACATTATCAAATAATATGCTAAATAACAATAACTGTGGGTTAATTAATTTTGTTTCAATTTAGGAAATATTTAAATTCAAAATTTAAACTCAATTTTCAATTTTCGGAATTTTCTGCTCATCCAAACAGTCCCTTAATAATTCAGAAATTAAAATTTAATTTTCAGGGGTATTTCTGCAATTTTCAGAACCTTAAAATATTTACAGATTTACCCAGGGACCAAATCTGCTTTTCTGAAATTTACAGATTGACCCAGGGACTGAATCTGCTGATTTTAAAAACTTTTAAAATTTCAGAAAATATCTCAGGGACTAATTTGTAATTTTCAGAACTTAAAATATTCTACAATTTAAAACCCTAATTTTAATTTGCAAAAAGGTCCTTACACTATTTCAAATTTTCAAAATCAATTCCAACTCCAAATCAAATTTGGGATTCGGATTTCGGGGCGAAATTGACGGAATTAAAACACACCAAGCGATGGTACACGTCGGGACGAACTCACCGGTGGTTTTCACCACCGATTTGGTGGCCCACGGTGGCCGGAATCTGAGGCGCCGCCGGCGGGTTCTAAAACCGTCGGTGGTGCTCCCTTTCCGGTCATCGTTGCCGTGTAACACTACCACCATTAGATTCCTCTCGTCGAGACGAACACGATGGTATTATTACTTTACGATTTAAATCGCGTGGTGGCGGAACCGCCCCGCGTCGGCGTTTTCGCGACCTAAAAAAAAAAATTTTTTTTTTTTTTGAAATCAGCCACATTCACGCCGAACGATGGATCGCGACATTATTCACGCCGAGCGATGGCTGCGACTTATTCACGCGTCGGAATGAGCGATCTGTCATTCAGCTTACGAATTTTTTTTTTATTAAATTCTTTACTGTTCACTGCCCCAAATTTTTTTTTTTTTTAATTTCGAAAATTAGTTCTAAATCAAAACAATTAATTTCCCACATATCGTTATTAAAGATTATCGTATAATCATTAAACCAGTCTGGGCTCTGATACCACTGTAGGGATTTGTTGGGTGTAGAACACACAAGTAAGGCACAGCGGAAGTTTAAAATTTTGTTTACTTACTTGCTCCAACAAAGATCGTCTGGTATGATTATGCGATAATTCAAATCTGCAAAGACATAAAAGAAAAATTACAGTCTTTACTAAAAGGTGCGCGCGATTGTCAATCCGGTGCAAGCCTTGCTTCAAGATATTCTTTTGCCCGAAAGCTAGGAAATCTTGGCAGAGGTTTGAGAGAGTTTATTTCCGAACTCTAAGTTGAAAGTGAAAAATGAGTTCTTACGAAATTATGGGTTAAGTGCCAAATATATAGTGAGGAAACCACTAAACTGTCAGTTTGGATCGAGCTTGAGACGACCCAAATCAGTGCGATGGGCGATCGGCGGGCCCACTGTTATCTTGATTCCTTTATTTATTTTACGCGCGTTTGGTTCTAATTAAATCCAAGACTTAATTTTGACTTAATTAATTAATTTTCATCAAATGAAAATTATCCCATAATTTATTATAAAATAAAATATCTTGATTCAAAATCCGATATTTTACATTCTCTCAATATACTCTTAGACCGAAAAGACAATCGACTTAGTGTGACCGCTTTGTGCCTTCACACACGGCACTGATCAAATCAAGGTTCACACGGAACTCCTGCAGCGGCGACGGACCCAATATGTGAAGTACGTTTACAAGACTCAAGTAAACAGACCTCTATGTGAGATGATAAATTCCTTTCATTCGCGACACACTCGATCAAGCTTAAGATTTGCCAAGTGCATATCCAAATGGCTTGATCACTTTATCTCATCTATATTAGTCGACAACTAGACCATATCCTAGATATGTCTCTTTGCGTTCGCCAATGACTTGGTCGACCTAACATCTCTGAGAAGCTGAGTGTTCTCTCGAAATTCCAATCGAGGAATGAATCCTATTCTTGGCTCAACTACCACCTTCAATCTACTTCGTAATGCACCCAATACAAGCCGCGTCTCAACCTATAAGGCATTTGAGCTTAGGACATGATCAAAGTGCATTGCTCCGTAAACAAGGCGATATTGACCTCAAGTCTAAGGACCTCTATCTCCCACACGATAATACTCTAGACATGTATAACAAATAGTTTATCAGCAGGGTATGCCAATACTCCTCTAAGAGTATCCATGTGTCCATCACTAGCAACTATTGCTTGCAGTAAGTGAGATATACTACATTCTCTAAGAATGTGATGCAGACCACATGTCGACTTATAACATATCATTGATAAACCATTCTCAATGATCATTAGTCTAGGCTATTTTAAGAACTACACTCTATCATTAATATCTCACACTATTAATGACAATGTAAGTTCAAGGGATGCACATTAATGAATAATATAAACAATCAAATAATAATTCAATAATTGCAAATGCCAACTATATATATTAATCTTATTAATAATATGAATGTGTTCAAGTACATGTGCTCCTAAAATGATTGTTTCTAGGACATATATATTTTCACTTGAAAGTTCTTTTCATGCATTTTTGTTCCTCATTGAAATGAATTTCTTGTTAGCAAATTTGGGAGCCCTTGAGCTTTACTAACGATACTATCTCGTTTTAGTATGATCCCTCAGATATAATGATTAGTTGTCTTTGTATAGAAATTTCTTTAGTTGACTAGATGCAGTCTGAGTTCAAGACAATTAATGTGCACTATTTGGCCCATTGTTAGACGTTTGTGATGTCCACACTTATAGCATTGTAGGAACATCTTAAGTCACTTTTTCACGCTTGTCTTCTTGTGTAGAACAGTAGGTCTCTATCGCTTTTTTTAATCTGAACATCGATTAATCTCTTTACAAAAATATAGTTTGTGGCAGCTAAAAATTCCCATGTATACTTTTTTCAAGAAAATTTACTACGGTATGCCTGCTTTCTTATAGATCAAAAAGTACTTCAAGGAGATTGGAGTTACAACTGATGTAAAATACATTGATCCTACATATATGATCCATGCATGCCGTTCAAATGCATCAGATGGAATTCTCTGCACTGCACTAGGTCAAAATGCTGTAAGTCCCTCAACCTCACTTAATGATTATTAAAAACATAATCTAGATGTTGTTTAACAAAAGAAAGATATCCCTTTCTGTTGTTGAGATGATATTTGACCGTTTAACCAATCCTCGGTTGTTTGATAGGTTCATGGTGCGTTTGCTGGATATAGTGGCATTACAGTAGGTATATGCAACACTTACTATGTATACTTTCCAATTCCAGAAGTCATTGCTCAACCCAAGGTTGTGGACCCAAACAGCCGCATGTGGCATCGTTGCTTGACATCCACAGGCCAGCCGGACTTTCTTTGAATTAAGTATCGCAAGAAACCTCAAAGTTTATTACGTAATGTATAGAGTAGTAGAGGAGCAGGGAGCCACATCGAGAAATTTCATGGCATTGCCTGTTCCCAACTGTTAAAGGAATAATGCAAGAACATGGTATTCCTCAATTTTTTTGTTGATGTATACAACCTCAGAATACCCATTTGGGACGGTATATGTAGAACTATGTTGCTCAAATACTCAAAAAATGTTGTTGCACCCGTGTCGGATCCTCCAAGAAGAGAATTCGGCGATATTTTTGAAGAGTTTGAGCAACATAGATGTAGAATAAAGCTTTATTAGTGACCCAAGTTAGCATTTTCACTTGTTCCTTGTAATGTGATAAACAATTCTTCTGATTGAAGAAATTTGTAACCATTTTATGAAGAAATAAATACCACTCTCTCTCTCACAATTCAGGAGACTTCATTAATACGAGTGTTACATTAATGTATTATAATAATTTATCAGGATCTGCATTTTTATTGAACTATGTATGAGATACATTTAAGACACCGGTGGCAGCAACGAAAAGTATCCTGCGATACAACATGCCTGAGTTTGTCGTACATTTTGTCAAGTATCTGTATCATTTTTGCAGATTATAGTATATAGCGTTTCCAGATGATTTGAAGTTTGAATTCTTGTAGGTAAATATTGGCTGTGTTTATTTATCGACTGTGTAACAGGCAGGACCGCGATTGTTGTGGTCCTTTCGGTTACTGATTGACCCTTTGAGTAAGTGAAAGAGCCTGCATTGTTTTAATTGTGCATGTTGGTAGCATTCATTGTCAATATATATCTCAGCTACACACGAAAAAATTGAAAGAATAAAACCAACTTTAGTTATTGTTCCTCCCACCTAATTTGAATATGTTTAGTCTAAAAGAAAGTTATGCACTGATCAAATAATTTAAAGGAACGAGTGTGTTACACTATTAGGTGGTGTAAAAGTGATCCCTTGTATGTTATTGTCAGATATTTTATATGTAAAAATAAAAATCTCTTCTAAAAGACTCAAACCAATTGATTCTATGCATTGAGTCCCATTAAGTTCTTTAAGCATTCATCCTCTTTCCTCTCTCCCCACCTAAATGCCGATCTGCTATTTAAATTTGATGAGTTTAATTATAAAATTACTACTAGCACTGTACTCGTATTTTGAAATTGTGAGTTGAGGATTTAAATTTAATTGATGTTTTAGCATGTTTTTTTTACATATATATTTATTACTATGTGTGAAAAAAATATTAGATTTGGTTGAACTCATAGCCAATACACTACATCCGCACTACTACTCGCACTTCATACCAACCCCTACTCCTCACGCCCCCATCCAAAACCAAAAAAAAAAGATTAGAACCCTCGGTAAATAAAAAGCCTACATAGCAATTTCAATGTCACATTCTTAAATCACTCGGTCGTCTCTCCTATATAATGATTATCGGCGAGTTAAAGGACAAGGGACAAGTATAATTGTTCATTATGACTGAGATGTGTACAAGTTTCAAAATATTACTATCAAGAATTGTAATAGGGTACATACGATTTTTTCATCTTTAATCAAAAATTTCAAATTTAAAATTTGGTGATGAAAAAAATGCAAGGGGAAGCGTTTCTTCCTTAATTGTGTCCAACACCAAGTCGAAAATCCAAGATGTCACTTTGCATAGGTCCTAAGCTAGAAAAGAGTGAAGTTGTTATCATGGACCAACAAGGTTGTGATAGTGGCATAGAGATTTTGAGTTTGAGTCTACCTTTATTAGAAAGTGTTTGTTCTCTAATGTGGATTTTCTATGTGAGTTAGGATTTAATCAGATTCTATACATCACTAGAAAAATCCAAAAAAGGAGCTGTTACCATGGAGAATGGGAAATTTATCAAGTCCCAAGATTTTAATTTGTACTGGTCCTTAGCCGCCCCCATTTAGCAGCCAATGTTAAATAAAACACAAGACTGGTCAAACACAAGCATATGTTACCCAGACTTAATATGATATTAAGTTTTCTCATTAATATGAAAGTATATATAGAGTACAATATTCATTCCTTATACAATAGGAATCCTAAGCTTATATAAAAAAAGAATCTCAGTCTTACCATAATTATATTTACACAATATATGAAAATATTCTAATTATAGGTAGGGAATATTGTAATTCTTATATACACGTTTACACACCCCCTCAGTCGGAGCGGGAGGAGGTCGGACGCTGAGACTGGATCTGAAGTCAAGAAATAACTGTCTGGTAAGTCTTTTGGTAAATATATATATGCATACTGATAGGATGATGGAACATGTAACACTCTGACATGGCCTAGTGCAACTTTTCCACGAACAAAGTGTAGGTCTATCTCAATGTGCTTGGTTCGCTGATGTTGAACCGGATTATGAGACAGATAGATGACAGAGATGTTATCACAGTACACAATAATGTCTGACGCAAAGGACACTGAAGTTCTAACAGTAAATTTCTGAGCCAACAAATCTCAACTACTACATTTGCAACACCTTCAGACTCAAATTTCGATCGAGCGAGATAGGGTAGTCTGTCACTTGGTAGACCAAGAAATCAGATTATCCCCTAAGAAAACACAAAAGTCGGAGGTGGAGCGTCGCGTGTCCGGACACCCTGCCCAATCTGCATCCGTATATGAAAGCAACTTGTTTGGTGCAGAGAGGTATAGGTGCAAATCATAATCAAGAGTGCCCAATGATCGAATGATACGCCAAGAGCGATGAAATGAGACTCACGGAGCATGCGTGAATAAGCACACCCATCGAACAACATAAGCTATATCCGCCCGCGGAAGGTGAGATCTTGAAGTGAACTCGCAAGGCTCCTATACTGAGTAGGATCGAGACTACAAGACCATCCATGACATCGAGCTTAGATTTGGAATCAACCTGAGTAGGCACTCTGCGATTCGCCATCTTAGCCACAGACACAATCTCTTCTGCATACTTACGTTGACACAAGAACATATGATTTGCAGACCTGGTCACTGATATCCCCAAAAAGTAACTCAGCTTCCCCAAATCAGTCATTGCAAATTCGGACTTAAGCAAGGCAATAATCTCATTTTCAATCATTTATGAGGCGGTAAGAACAATATCATCCACGTAAAGTAATAAGTGTTAGCCTACTACCTCGATGAAAATGAAAAGTGATGTATCACTCTTGCCGCAAACAAACTCAACTGCAAGATATACCCGCAAAGCGATCATATCACGCACTGGGCCTGCTTTCGTGCCATATAGTGACTTTTCGAGACGACAGCATAGTGAGGAATCGCTGGACGGGTGAACCACGGCGGTGCACGTAGATCGCCTCTCTCAGATCCTCATGTAAGAATGCATTCTTCACATCAAGCTGATGGATCGGCCAGTGTTTGCCCATATCAATGCTCAAAACTGTGTGAATGGTAGTCGGTTTGACAACCGGGCTGAAGGTCTCACCACAATCAATGCCATCCCTATTCTCAAATTTCTATTTTATATGAGGATATTATATGAGATTAAAAGGAATTTTGTGAAAAGAAATGGTAAATGGGTCAAAAAAATCATTTAATGGGCAAAAGGGCTTCTCGAGAAGCACCAAATTGGTGTTTCTGCTTCTCTTCCTATCTAGAAACACTTTTTGGTTTTTTTAAAAAGTGTTCTACTTCTGGAAAGTACATGTTTGGCCTAAGAAGTATTTCTCAAGTTTGAGAAACACTTCCAGAAGCTTGGCCAAACATGTACTATGTTTGGTTCCACTTCTGGGTACCCAGAAGTGACTTTGGTGAAAGTAGGCAAAATTGAGATGTTTGGTTCCGCGTTCCAGAATCAATTCTGCTCTCCAGAATTGATTCTGGCAGAAGCTACAATTTGTAGCTTCTGACAAAATCAATTTTGTCATTTATTTCAATTTGAATTTTACCTTTTCCTTTATTACCCTCTTTAATTTTCATCAACAACTCTATCCACCTTCATTACCCTCTTTTTAAATATCTAAAAATAATTACTAAAAAAGTTCAAATATACAACTTTCATTACCCTCTTTAAATATCTAGAAATAATTATTAACGAAAAAAAATATCCACCTTCATTGCAAGTTTTGTTATTTTTGCAACTTGTGCAAATTGTTGAAGGGATAAAATGAACGATTGAAATTTACATACTTTATATTCTAATATTGAAATACTATATTTCACTTTTAATTCTATTATATGTTTGTAATTTTTATTTACATACTTTAAATTCTAATATTTAAGTATTATATATTGCACTTTATTAAAAGAGTAAAATTAGAACGACATTTTGTTAAGAAGATTGTATAGTTTAAAAGAGTAAAATTAAGTAATAAGTATTATTTAATTCTAAAAATTAAGTATTAAGTAAAATTTTAATATTTAAGTATTATATATTGCACTTTATTAAAAGATAAAATTAGAACGCACTGTATATGCCTCGCACGTGTAGTAAAGCAATCATTGTATAGTTTTATATTTAAATATAATATTTTTTTAATATATAATGCATAACTTCAAAATAATGGTATTTGATTTGGACAATATCTTGATTCAACTTTGTATAACTATTTGAAAATATATATTGTCTGTTCTTATTTAATAAATGAGATATCATGTTACTTCAGTTAATCAAAATATAGAAGGAAAATATTTAATTAAGAAAATAAATGTAAATCTTCTTAATTCTATTATCTATTTAACTATGTCATTTTTGGTAATTCTACGTTCAAAAACAATCTTGATCCAAATTATCCAAACATCATAAATTGATAACAATCACTTTTACATTGTTGCATCCAAACATAAATCAATTCTACCAGAATCAATTCTATTAAAATCAATTCTCATAGAATATATTCTTCTCAGAATCAATTATGTTCACCGCAGAACCAAACACACACTAAGTTGGGTATCCATTTAAAATATCCAATTCCAAGAAATACAAAAATTTAATGAAACTCGTCAGTTTGGTACATCTTATTAAAATGAGCTTATAGGAGTAGAGTTTTTTCAAGTAGAGTTTTTATCAAGAATTTGTTAGGTGTTTGATTGCCAATAAAAAAATGTTTTTGTATAAAAAAACAAAAAAGTTATAGGCCAAAAGAAGCTCTACTCTCATAAGCAGAAATTTTGGGCTTATGGAATAAATGTTTATGACACTCATAAGCTCTACTACTTTTTTCAATCAAACACTTCTAAAATTTTCCATAAGTGTTTATTTTAAAAAATAAGTATTTATGAGCTTTCCATAATCCCAATCAAAGGGCACTAGTAACCTAAGCTTGTAGCAATCATAACAAGATTGAAATTAGGTGACATTCAAACTGGCCATTCAACAAGAAGTATTTTCTCTTTTCATTCTCAAGATGTATTTGCAACTTCAAAGCTCTTTTCGTTGGGTTCTTCCTTGGAACTAATTCATCTACATTTGTTGATAAATTAATGTTTAAGGGATTCGACAGTAATTTATGTTTATTAAAAGAGACGTATTCAGAATTTAAATATAATAAATTCACATTTTAAAGTTCTAATGACCTAACTTAGCTACATTTGAAATTCTCGATTTGGGATATAATACTCCGTCCATCTATTTTATTTGATGTTTAAGCCTTTTTCATGTTCTTCAAGAAAACAATAAATATGAAGTACAATTTACTAAGTTATTTCTATTTAATAAGGATAAATTAATTAATTTCTTTAAGATACTATGCAATTAGGGGTATACTTAGAGATAATTATCAACTTAGTCTTTAATTTTTAAAGTAAAATAATTTTTGTACAACCTTTTCACATATGCATCACTATTTCGTGTTGAAAATATTAGGTTCGAGACCACATGGGTCGGATCTATATGTAAGTTTCGAATTCACGTGAATTCAATGATTTTTGTCCGATCCATTTATATGTATTGAGAAATTTACTGAATATTTGTTTGTAAACACAATTATTTATTATATATTAAATTGAAATTGCTATAATAATTTATAAATTTTATATTTCGAATTCGTAGCCAAAAGTTTTATTTTATTTATTTTAAAAATATATCATGAGGCTCTTGAGTCTTGACCATGCTTAGCTGTTTTTGGTCAGTCAAAACTCTATTAAGTGCATTCATTTACCATAATATTTTACGTCTTTGGCTTTATCTATGCAAAAGGCATTCCTATGTTTTGTTTATACTACCAAGTAATATAGAAAATATTATCACCTGACAATAGGATGCTTTGGTAGTACACTAGGAATTACTAATGGATTCTATATACATCAAGGATGTAGTGGGATATCGATGAGATATGTCACCCTTAACCCGAAGACTTGAGTTCAAGTGTTGTGATTTGTGAATGGATAAATTCTCGTCCTTTAATGCATGGGTCATACACAACATAAATTCATATTGATACGAGTAAGTGGATAAAACAAACTGAATGATTAAATAAATAGATCAATACGTACATGTAACTCCCGTAATTACCCATCATTCAGATTCAGTTAACTAGGGAAACGACATAGCTAAGCAATACTTAAGTGCTAGTGTTCAACGTAGCATTAATTATTACGATTCAAAAGTTAGATTTGGATCAAATTATTACTCTCTCCATTCGCGTTTACTTCTCACATTTTATTTTTTGAGAGTTAAAGTATATGAATTTTGATCAATATTTGAACATATATTTTTTTATCATATTAATATGAGAAGAATTGCAATTTATAATATTTTTCGTATAATTTTTAAATATTTAAATTTTAACTTTAGAATATAAAATTAGTCTTTTTTAATTTAGCTTTGAAAATTAGTTAAATTAATTCTGGAAAAGTGACGAGTAAAATGAACAGAAAGAGTAGTGTATATCATTAATACGACAGAACCGAAGACTTGGTCAAAGAAATTAAACAAATATTTTTTGTTTTCCTCAAACTATTTTATGTTTGTCTAGCCTAGGTAAAAGGCTGCAAAATCAAGTAGAAAGGGGGTTAGGTTTGAACATAAATTTTTTGGCCAAAATTCCAAGGAAACAATCGATAATTTTGTCTCAGTACATTATAACACAGACGATTATTGAGAAAAAGTGATTAGACATGATATAACGCAGTTATAACTCACCGAGTACATGTCCATAGATAGGTCATAGAAGGTGTTGACACCCAATTTTGACCCTCCCGTCCAGCCATTAACCATAAAATTACACTAATTTTGTAAAATAATTTTTTAGGATTTTTATAATAAAATACAACAATAAAACATTAAATACAGGCATAAATAATTAATTTAATAATGACATCGCGTCTTACGTAGAGTTTTAAGCACTTAGAGTCCCGCGCCCGCATTTATTAACTTTAAGCTTTGTCGTAATTCTTAAATAATTAATAAATGCATAAAATAAATAATTTAGCGATAACGTCGTGTCAGGTAGCATAACCGCATTTATTAGTAATCATTTGTAATTTAAAGTCATTTTTAATCTAGTAGCGTCACATTTATAAAAGCTTTAAACATCATACTTGCATTTAGCATTTAAATAATTTAATCTAAACTCAATTCAATTTTAATTTAACTTCGCAATAATGCATAATAATAAGATTTTTAAATAATAGCGTCGCATTCTAAAGTATTAAGCATTAATTAAATAGCACGCCCGCATTTATTTATTATAACAATTAGATTAATGAAGCACCTAATTATTTTAATCACATTTGTTAATCACTAATTAATTAATACACTTGCCTAGAATTAATTAGCTAATTAATTAACTAGCCTAAAAACTAATTAAACTCCTAGATTTTAATACTACCCTAACTACCCTAATTAATAGCCCAATACCCATTAATTTCGCCCCCCTAATTAACACACTACCCGCCGCCCCGGCCCAACACCCGCAAGCCCAACCCGCCCCACACCTTATTTCCCTCGACCCAGCCCCATAACCCTTCGTCTTCATCGCCCGGGCGTAGAACATTTTGACAAAACCTAAAAAATTCCACTGCATATTATCCATCGCCGCACCTTCCTCGCCGAGATTCTCGCCTGAGAATCCGGCGACCCTCTTCCAAATCACATATCTTCTCCTCAAATCGCGTACCAGAATATCCCCAAATCTTTTCAAATCACTTTCGAAAAAACCGACCATATTAGGAACCAAATCAGTCCAAACTAGTCTCAAAATCAGTCCCAAATCTTAGGAAATCAATCTCAAATCGCCCTAAATCTGTCACAAAATAGCCAAAATCAACCTTTGAAATCGCATAAAACTTCCAAACTCGTAACCTAATTGGAACTATATAAACCCAATCGATTTACACATCCGTGGCATCGATTCGCATGCAAAAACCTTACACACCAAACCTCTTCCTTCAAAAAGTGGCATTTGACAAGAAACACTAACCAAGAACACCCTTGAACAAATGAAAGACCCAAGCCATCATTTCTTTTTTCTTTTCATTCGCATAGCCATTCCTGAGTGAATCGACGACTTGACACGCCGCCCGATTCACGCCTGAGAAGGTAAATTCGATCACTTTTTTCATTTTTACGCTTACTTACATTCTACAATCAGTATGATGTTTTTTTGTTGTTTGAGAAATATCCTGGTATAATGTTGTTTGGGCATGATCGACTAACGCACAATATGTTTGATGAACTTATGAATACTGTCATGTTTCTTTGACTATATTGGTGAGTGTCATAACGTTAATAAATAACTGGAAAGGATACACGGTAGTCACGATATATAAAAGAATCGTGGTCATCCATCTCTAGTTTCCTTCTATGTTTGACGAATCGAGATTAGTGTGTTCAAATCCGACTCGAATTGATCCTAAAGATAAGTAACTATATGCTAAGTAGTTAATAATCCTGAAAATCCCCTGCTTCAACCTATTTGGAATTCTGAATGCTATTTGGTATGTATTTGAGATTATTGAAATAGCTAGGATATCCTCGAATTTTCATATGGACTTTTCAATTGCTAAACTCCATCTAAAAAAATCGCCAAGGACCTTGCATCATACTAGAATGCCCAACTTAGTGTCACGAACGTAAAAATCAAATCAATTTCGCACATACCCGGAGGTCCAATTTCAAGGAGCAGCTGTTCAAGCCATGATTTTTTTTTGTCTGCCTGTCGTCCCGAGTTAAATGCAATAAGTATAAATGTCGCCCGATTAAAATATCTATCATCCTTGCTTCGCCTGCTCGCATACTCGCATGTGTGTTTGAGGCTGCCTATCAGATTGCATTTTGCTTGCCCTCTTCAGAATTGGTAGGATACTAATGAGAAAACACTAATAACAATGTATCTAAATAATATAAAACAATAGGCGATAACCCATACAAGCCAATCTAGAAAATAACTACTGCAAGAGTAACATAGGTACTTATATTAACTTCATTAACTGATGGATCTCCCAAATAAATGTCCCCTTTTCTTATGTTCAAATTTGTAGTCATTTCCATCATATATGATGTACATAGTGTTTAGAATGCTCTGATTTTGTGTTAATTGAAATCTATGCATGACCATACCAGTTTAGGAATTTACATAGACTTAATCATGAATTTTTTACGTATCGACAGACAAGTTTGTCTTCCCGTGAAACTCGCAACCGCTGAACCATGTTATCTGCCTAAATCATTTTCAGTGCCTACACCTATTGGGTTGAGTTATTTAAGTCCTTTATACCATTAGCAAGATATATATATATATATATATATATATATACTGAGACTACTTGTCTACTTTGAGTGAAAATGCAGAACATATGCAAGGGTTAGTTAAATATCAAAGCTTACTTAAGTTGATCATAAAAGGATAAAGTGTCTTTGCTCTTATTGAAATTATGTTCTTGTGTTTTGTTTTCCCTGCTTAAAATGTATACCTATTGGATCTATATATCCATTCTAAAACACTAAAGACTAAGAGGGAAATCTCTTGCTGAGCCTTTATCATTAAGTAGCCATTACTTCAGCTCTTCTCATTGTTCGCTTTGAAGTAGGATGATAGTTCGAATAGTTTAGAATTATTTAGGTCCCGCTCCAAAAACAAATTTTTGCTTCCGATTTATGCCAAATGCTTATTTATTATTTTTGATAAAAGTTGGATATGTACTAATCCTTATCCTTTTATTTTTATTTTTACATGAAACGCAATGCCTTGGAGCAAAGGGAAGAGTCTCAATACGAGACTCGTCGCAACCAATTGAAGACCCGCATCTTATGTGATTCATCCTCTCCGCATCATAAACTCCAAACCATAGGCGAAGTCACTTCGCCATTTCTTCGAGTCATTATTAATCCATATCCTCACCCTATTATTTATTGTAAATTAATGGTCTAACGCTACATTCATTAATAATACACTTAGAATAGTTAAACTTTGGATTGCCATTAGAAAGTAGTTTGACGTTAGAAATTCATTCTCCTTAAGCCAATTATCTTTAGTTGTCATACATTACTCAAATCATACTAACCATTAAATAATTTTCACTCCTATAATCATTTTAGGTAGCTAAAATATAGTTTCTCTAACATGAGAAATCCATTTTTTAAATCCCTATTAGTATTCATATAGGAAAGATTATTTAAATCGCAGTTTTGTTAGTCTTTGCATAATAGACATTTTTCACATCCTATTTTTAAGCACATACTTTATCATAATGATTTCGTATTATTATTTTCTTTTGCATTATTGCCTCTACATTATGCTATACCACATATATGCCTTAGGTAATAGAGTCTTTCATATATCCTTAAACTACTCTATGAACACATTTTTGTTTCTTAATTTTTTATATATTTTAAACAAAGATCATTATATTTTTCATCTTTTATTTAAATACTATAAATGCATATTTTTAAACTTTACATGTATTTCCATAGCACTGGTCTTATAAATCTTTTACCAAAATATATTCTTTTACTAAAACACCTTTCAACATTGCATCTTAGCATAAATAATTAACCCTAGGTTTGAACGGACAACCGCAAGTTAGCGGATCCTTTAGGGTGCCTAACCCCTTCCCTTTAGGATAATAAAGAACCCTTACCCAGAATCTCACTAAGTTTAGCAGACCATAAAATGGAGTTAATGTTTTACTTTAAACTAGTTAAACATTTAGGTGTCCTAATTCACCCAAACTAATTAGGTGGCGACTCCGCGAACCCTTAGCATTCTAGCGACCCTTTAGCATTTTAGCACCCTTTTAAACTTTAGCATCCTTTTAACATTTTAGCATTCTTTTAAAAAACATTTTAGCATTTTGTTATTTATTTTCTAACCTTTTATTTGAGCAGGAGTTTAGAAAATAAATGTCGCGGTCGAAAAAGGGCGCGACAGAAATGGCGACTCCGCTGGGGAGTTTAGGTTCTTAACCACAACAGACCTAGGGTTTATTTGGCATTACTTTTGCATTTAATTCTGTGTGCTGTATTTTGTTTTGTTTATTTTAATTGCTACATGCTTTACTGCTTTCCTTAAACTGGCATTCCGCTCATATTTCTTCCATTCTGGAAAATTCACACTATCACTCACTCACGCGCTGGTGTGCTTCGCGCACCCGCAAATTTCTTCAAATACCCAAATTTTAAGAGAGTCATGGCGCTGCGAGTTAGATCGGTTCGTCTCGATCACCGTAGCCTTCTCACTCGAGTTGTCCGCTCGAACTCGCCTAGAAAAGCCAAATCTTAGAAACTTAAGATAGAGCTATACCACCTTTATTTTGTGGCATACGATGCATTGACTTTAGGTGGGTCAATCCTTGGCATTGGCACCACAATTAAGAGGACACCAAATTGGCCGACGGGTTATTATAACCCCACGCCCCAAAAGCATATTATGTGTTGCATAGTCATGATAAACAAAACCAAGCCCGAAGTTGAAATGCCTAAATTGGAAAATGTATACTCATTTTTATTTGTTTTTTTTTAGATGGAACCTATCCCTCAGATCAGAATGGTGATTGGAGTTCCGAGCAAATCGAGGACACGGTGGTCAAAATTCGACTGGGTAGTCAAATGGCAATCGTAAGGCGTCGATGCCTTACCTCGTTAATCGACATCTTCCCGATCAGATTTGGTCGAGCATTGATCCAATTTTGGGATCCGGACGAGTCACCTTCAAATTCGGTGGATTTCAAATAACCCCACCTTAGTTAAGTCACTACTTTACCGCTTTAGCATATCACGACAGAAACCGCTTATTCCACATGGCCGCCAGTGAAAAAGCTCCTCAGATCCGGGTTTGAAGAATACCAGAGAATTGCGTTGCTTTGAAAATAATTGGGTTTCTAGACTACTCACGAGAGATATGGTTGCCGAGACGGATATAAATTGTTTAAGAATGAATTTTGACCGCATCACTATCGAGAGTTAGACGCCCTATTGCATTTGCTATGGCTTTCCTAGGGATTCTTTTATTTCCGCCGAGCACTAAGGATCAGACATGCATATGTTCGGTGGTTAGAGCAAAGGTTTGATGACGTTGGTGGCAAACAACTCACCCCGACGCCCATGATTTTGGCGTAACTATTTGGCGTTGAATAGGTGCGCATGGTGAATCAAGCTTCTGGCGCAGAATCTCATTTTGCGATGTGGGCAATAGAACATTTTTATCAGCTCAAACATGACCGATGTATGCCACGCCACATGACAACAAGATCTCCACTTTTATGAAAGAACGGTTGTTATGTGTCACCACAAGACAGAGGATCGGGTACAAGTACCTAGCATCCCGCAAAGAGCGCCAAGTTCAATGGAAGTATCCGCTGCTTCACGGTCGTGCGGTCTACTGAGACATAAGGGATTGTATTATATCGCACTTATAGGTCTAAAGGGACTACAACCCTATGCTCCACTACGCATCTCGGCTTGGCCATACACAAGTAATCCTCTCAGTGATACGCAGAGCCTCCGAAATTCAGTTCGACCAATTCATCGCTCCCGGCCAAGCAGATCCTTTGCGAATGGCATCATATTGACCAAATGGAAATCGGAAGGACCAAGGCGGGTCTCCTGCAGTATCAAGCATGGTTTCTAGATCGCATGGAATATAGTCCGTATGAGCAAGGCGCTGAGGACATTGCCGCAAGGACGTAATGAAAGACAATCAACTCGCCGAGAGGTCATCACCCCGCATACGTGGGCCCTAATGCACGATGCAAGATAATACTTGGAACAAAGTGAGCTATACCAAAGAAAACCTAAGCTTCACCATCACATCGACGACATAGTTATTTAGTTTGAGATTTTTATTGTTTTTATTATAAAGTGTCATTTCAATTAACTTTCCAATAAAGGCATTTCGACACAATGGCTTGGGTACATCTAACATGACTTTGCATGTATGACGCTTAGGCCTACCGCATAATAGAGGTCCCCTTGCATATTAGGAAACGTTTGAATGTGCTATGTGCAATATATCTGCTACATACTTGCAAATTATGTTCTTATGCTAACGCCGTTTGTTGCATCTTTTTAGAAAGATTTATCATCTTCCCAAAGGGTTGGTTCGTATTTGACTCAACAAATGTCTGAGCATCCACACTTCACCGCATCCAAGGCAAGAAATGACGATATGATCGCTCAGGCGCCCGAGCCGAACGGCTGGGAATTATTCCTGCCAAATAAACAGAAACTTCGTATGAGGAATATCACCAATGTGAAGAATGTATTGCTCACCGCCGCAGATTGCCGATATGCAGTTGAGATGGAGAGGCTACGAATCGACCAACCTATCCATCACTTTGAATACCCTATGCCAGAGCAAAGGGCCACTATCTCGCACCACCCCGCATCGACCTCCACCACCACAGATCCCCAAAACTCCCCACAAAGGCCGCCGCCATCGACCCAATCGCCTCGCCCACCCAATCATCAACCTCACCTTCAAAATGATCCTCCCATCGCCTACGCACCGCCTCCGCCTACTCACTTCACCATCATCACCCTAATCGCCAAGCCAACCAATGCCCACGCACCATACCCACTACCAAGCAGACCACCCGCATACCTAACTTACACAATGTAAACCCAACCTTTACCGCCCCCGCTTCACCAAGAAGTGGATCATTACGAAGAAATGGAAAGGGAAGTCCGAGCCAAAATGGACGATGACGAGTCCGAGATTCACACCGAAAGAAGCGCCGTGGTACGCGATCGGATAAAGGTCACGGCGACTAGATTATGAAGATCTTTGCACGCATCCGCACGTGGAACCGCCAGCCGATATAAGGTGCCAAGTTCGATTTATTTGACGGGAAGGAAATCCTCGCGCACACTTGAGATCATATTGCGACAAGTTAATCGGTAGGAAGAACCCATGGCCATCATGAAGTTGTTCATTCAGCTTAACCGCGAGGCAATAGATTGGTACACTAGCCAGATCCGTAAATGGCATACTGGAATGCATCGCCCAAGACTTTGTGGAGCGGTTCGATTCAACACGAAACCGCGTGTGGTGTTCTATCTAATGAAGTTGGAAAAGAAATCTACTGAGACTTTCAGTGAGTACGCCATGGTGGCGTCAGAGGCAAAGAAAGGTACAACCACCCACGTGAGAGAGATGACCACACTATTTGTACAATCTTTGAAGGATGCAACCTATTATGAGCGGATGATAAGCGCCATCGCGAAATTTTGCAGAGGTCGTCGAATGGGTGACTTCGTAGGTTAAGGTATTAAACCGGCAGATTACGAATCCGCGGCATTGCAGCAACCAATAAGGCGATTCACAGGACGATCGGTACTTCAAGGAAGGAGAGCGCTTTCCTTCCATGTTTGTACTAGAACTCAAACCCTAATCATTCATAACATACCATAACCAACCATATCAAACCCCATAATACCACACCATCAGCCAAAACTTTACACCTCACTATACACCTGCCCCACACCCCAGCTACCACACACACTCATATATAACGCTTCCTAAGCACCCATTTATCCACTCACAACCCGCCCATCAAGCCCGCCAACAACATGTAGCACCCAACGCGCCTGCACTAAACACGAATTTTGAAGGAAGACCATCCAAAACTCGCACTCCCACCGGGCCAACCCATACCCCGGATATACGAAAGATCATGAGCCGCAGTTTGATCCAACCAATTCTGTGAGGATTCTAGCCCTATCCCAAGATGGTATGATGAGAATAAGCGCACAGATCACTGATAGCCTGCATGACACCGGAAGCTACACCTCGTGACAAAATCAAGAGTTGATCAAAGCATGAGTAATTCACCAAGGATCTCGCCCAAACGTGCATGATAATCCCTTGCCAAACCACGGCGACGCCAATGTGCACTTGATAACCCTAGATGAGGAATACAACTTGGAGGGAACCATCCGATCAGTTCGAAGTGAGGGAAGAGTCGAACCTTCCGCTTGCCGCCCGCCACCAATCCTCGAAAGAAAGCGATTTGAGTTGGAAAGCGGCACCGAGACATAAAGGTTCAATCACGCTTATTCAGCGCCGAGCGGCCACCGATCAAGACGGATCGCAGAGAAAGTGGAAGCGGTCATGAAGTCACCGCCGCAGTATAACTGTCGCGAGGTATTACACACCTATAGAGGCAGCCAAAGAAGCACCACAAAAGAAGCCCGTGATGAGGTCAAGTCGAGGAGTTTTGGAGGAAGATGCCCACTAAAGAGTATTCCGTCAGAAAGCGCTTAAAGAAAACCTCGCGATATTTCACTTTTCATTGTTAATGCATTCGCCTCACACAGATCGCATTGATGGAGGTGTTGAAGGATGCATACGCTCCGAGGGTACAATGACGGAACTTGGCAGCTTTGGTCGGACAGGTACTAGAGGCCCGCAGAATCACCTTTCACGATGACGAGTTACCCGCTGAGGGCGTCAGACACAACCTTGCATTGAATATCACCATCCAAGTCGCAGACAAGATTGTTTCAACAGTGCTGATTGATGGAGGCTCAGCCGTCAACATTTGTCCCATGACGACACACCGTTGAAATCGGGGCGCATCGTAGGAAATTCGTGAAAGTCATATCAGAGTCAAAGGTTTCGACGGAGTCCATAGGGGAGTCGAAGGTGTGATGGACCTCACACTGCGGATCGGACCTGCAGAATTCGTTGTGGAATTTCAAATACTGGATATTACTACATGTTACAACCTGTTGATAGGAAGGCCGTGGATCCATGAGGTCAGTGCGCCCGCCCACCTTGCATCGCTCAAGTTTATATGGAATCACTGAAGTGGTAGTATTTGGAGATAAAAGGGAACATCAACACCGATTATGCAATCCCCGTCATAGAAGACGGAAAGCTTGGATGGTTCGCTTTTCATATTAATGAGATCAAGAGAGCAAGTAGAGTCCGCCTCGCACCGCCACGTTCTCTCAAAATGGTGGCCAAGGAAATGCTAAGAAATGGATACGAGCCCGGCAGAGGTCTTGGAGTCAGTATGAAGGGGATCACAGAGCCTATCCAGTTGTTCGGGAAGAGAGACACTTTTGGTTTGGGGTACCAGCCTACTTCGAAGGATTTGGTGACCACGAACCTCCTAAGGGATACGCTCCTCGCTCGCGCCCATTCCGCCTCGAGTCACTATTCGTCAAAGCCTACACCATCCAGACGCCGAGAAGATGACCGCATGATCTTGCAGCAGGGTTCCGTAACTGCTCATAGGTGATGATGAGGCAGATTGTTGCATGATCGCAGGAGATCACGCGAGGAGCTCACCATTTGGGATGCAGAGCATGGATACACTGAATAATTGGACTTGCACTCGCCCCGACCGGCCCAGAAGCTTGGTAGAATTTATGATTAGTTCTAGCGGTGTGACCTTTTATCTAGAAAGAAAATGTATATGCATTTATGATTCTTAATATTTTTTTAATCTCGCAATTTACTTTCATCATAAATTCCATGACATTTTTGGCAATTTTTTAAAAAAAGATTTTGTTTGTGTTAAAATTAAATTCTTTAAGCATTTTTCTTTCAAATATCATATTAATAAACTCGCTGATAACGCGAATATGACACGAATGAGACCAACGAACAAAGTTCAAATGACGAGCATAACCCCAGGAACAAGAGGAATGTCCGCAATCGTAACTTAGCCAAGAGTCGAAAACTTTGAGAATAGGCCTAAACCAAATTTGGAAGAAACAGAGTTAATAAACTTAGGCGATGAGGAACCGTGAAAGAGACTAGAGTCACGCCACCTAAACGCCGCACGTAAGAAAGAATTAATTGAGCTCTCAAACAAGACAATCGATGTGTTCGCTTGGTCATACGAGGACACGCCAGTTTGAGTACGCATATCGTCGCACACAAAGCTACCTATTGAGCCATCTTATTTCCGCAGCAAAGGCGAAAAAGATCAAACCGTATACGAGTTTGCGTCAAAGAAGAGGTGTCTAAACAGTCGAGGCAAAGGTGATTCGAGTGGCAAAGTATCCTACTTGGTTAGCAAATATCGTGCTTAGAAAGAAGAAAGACGGAAAGGTCCGAGTCTGCGTGGATTACAGAGACCTCAACAGAGCCACCAAGGATGACTTTCCCTTCCAAACATCCATATACTCATCGATAATTGTGCGGCATGAACTACAGCCGCTCGTCGATCGCTTACGCTATCATCGATCCTTACGGCGTAAGACGCAGAAAGACAAAGATTCACTACCCCGCGTGGTGTACTATTATCGAGTTATGCCGCTCGGTCTCAAGAACGCAGCGCCACCTACATGAGAGCCATGACCACCATCTTCCACGACATGATTCATAAAGAAATCGAGGTCTATGTGGACGACGCCATCATCAAATCGCGAAATGAGGACCATTTGGCAAACTTCAAGAAATTTTTCCAACGACTAAGACAAAGATAACTTGAAGTCAATCGCAAAGTGCGCGATTTGGCGCCCGCAGGAAGTTGGGTTTTATAGTGAGCGAGAGGATCGAGCTAGACCTCGAAAATAAAAGCCATCCAAGAGTTACCTCCTCCAAAAGTAAAAAGGACGTGATGAGTTTCCTTGGTCGCCTCAACTACATCAGCAGTTCATAGCCCGCCACCGTGATATGCGAGCCGATATTCAAATTATTGAAAAGGATGCAAACCAAGTGGACAAATGATTGCCAACAAAGCTTTTGACGTAATCAAAGAATACCTTTCTAATCCGCCGCCTAGTACTCCGTAACCGAGACCTTTGCTACTCTATTTGTCCGTGTTAGAAAATGCTTTGGACGCGTGTTGGGCAACACGATGAAACAGGAAAAGGAACAGGCCATATACTATTTGGAGTAAGTTCACGCATACGGCTCGTTATACTCACCGAACGCATTTGTCGCGCGATTAACTGGGTCGCCTAAGTTCGTGCACTATCTATCCGATACACTACTTATCTTATTTCGATGATGGATCCGCTTAAGTATATCCTTCGTAGCCCATGCCCACCGGAAAACTAGCGAAATGGCAAATTATGTTGAGCGAGTTTGACATCGCTCACGCCACGCAGAGCGGTAAAAGGATGTGCATTAGCTGATCATCTTGCTGAGAACCCAGTCGATGAGGAGTACGAGCCCCTTCGAACCTATTTTCCTGATGAAGAGGTATTGTTTGTCGGAGAAGATATCTCAGAGGATTACCCGGGTTGGAGGATGTTTTTCGATGGAGCGGCAAATTTCAAAGGAGTCGGCATTGGAGCAGTTTTGGTTTCAGAAACAGGTCAGCATTATCCGATTTCCGCGAAGCTCAGATTTCCATGCACCAACAATATGGCGGAATATGAAGCTTGCATATTGGGGCTCCGAATGGCCATAGATATGGACATACAAGAGCCGGTCATAGGTGATTGGACTTCATCGATCCATCAGGTACATGGTGAATGGGCAACCAAGAATATGAAGATACTTCCCTACCTATTTTGCGTGAAGGAATTACAGAAGAGGTTCAGCCACATAGAATTTAGGCATGTTCCGAGGATCCAGAACGAATTCGCTGACGCATTGGCAACCTTATCCTCCATGATTCAGCATCCGGACAAGAATTACATCGATCCAATCACAGTGAGTGTGCTGGAGCAGCCGGCTTATTGCTCCCATATAGACGAAGAAACAGACGGCAATCCATGGTACCATGACATCAAAAGGTACCTCAAAGCAGGAGAATATCCAGAAGGCATAACCAACATCCAGAAGAAGACACTTCGAAGACTAGCAAATCATTTCTTTTTGAATGGGGAAATTGTGTACCGAAGGACTCCAGATCTGGGCTTATTGAGATGTGTCGATGCTCAAGAGGCAGGCAAGCTAGTAGAAGAGATACACGGAGGGACGTGTGGACCTCATATGAACGGCTTCACTTTGGCGAAAAAGATTCTGCGAGCAGGTTATTTTTGGATGACGATGGAAACAGATTGTATCCGCTGTGGACATAAATGTCGTCAATGCCAGATTGATGGAGATTTGATTCTAGTTCCTCCAAGTGAGCTTAAGGTGACAAGTTCTCTCGCCATTCGCATTGGGGCATGGATGTCATCGCCCCATCGAACCCGCTGCTTCAAACGGGCACGATTCATCCTCGTAGCAATTGACTATTTCACTAAACGGGTAGGTTGGCCATCACGCATCGATGACGAAAAAGGTGGTGGTCGACTTCGTCGCAACAACATCATTTGCCGATTGGGGTTCCCGAATCAATTGTAATCGATAACGGAACCAATCTCAACAGTAATTTGATGCGTGAGATATGTGGAAATTTCAAGATCACTCACCGTAATTCCACTGCATCGACCTCGGATGAACGAGCAAGAGGTTGCCAACAAGAACATCAAGAGGATATTGCGCAAGATGATCAAAGAATTACAAACATTGGCACGAATTTGCCTTTGCGCTTTTGGGTTATCGCACCACAATCCGAACTTCTACCGGCAACGCCAGATCTTTCGTGTATGGAATGGCCGTGCTACCAGCAGAGGTGGAAATACCATCGCTGAGAATCATCCAAGAAGCCGAGTTGAGCGGCCGGTGGATACAGGATCGCATGAGCAATTGACGCTTGACGAAAAAGGTTGAATGCAACTCACGGGCACTATATCAAAGCAGAATGGCTAGAGCTTTTAACAAGAGAGTAAGGCCAAGGTTATTCAACCGACAATTGGTTTTCAAACGATATTTCCGAATCAAAGTGAAGCTAAAGGAAAGTTCGCCTAATCGCGCGGCCCTACATGGTTCATCGAGTTTTAAGTGGAGGGCTCTAATCTTAGCCGAGATGGATGGCGAAGTATGGCCCAAGGCTATCAACGCAGATGCAAAGGAAGAGATATTACGCTCAGAGTATTTGTTTTCCATGTAATCCCCTTTACATTGTAAAAGCCGCATTCCCTGCTGATATGCGTAGAGCCCATATAGGTCTCGCCACGCAAATTAGAAAGCCCTTTACTTGTAATCAACTACGTTATGACTGATTCCTTGGCGGATACGTGAGCGCCATATCGCCGGTCCCACTTTTAGAATTTTACCCAATTTCGCTTGTAATGAACTACGCCATGACCGATTCCTCACGGATACGTGAGCGCCTAAATCGCTTGGCCACACCGTTAGAATCTTCCCATTTGTCTACAGCAACGGCGAGTTTGGGTTATTCCAAAACGATATGAGCAATTCATCACGGTTAAGTTCCGCCACGCGACACACATTGAAATCGAGACGCTTTGCGACCGTGAGGAAGGCAATAACAAGGATTCCAAAGGATGTTCGCTGGTCGAAATACATGTCATATTCGCAAATTAGACGAGGCTTTTTACATTTTTTACGCATGTCATATAAATGTTTATTTCTAAAGATGTTTTGTGCATACTTCATGAAAACATTTCATTTTTGGAAAATGCTTTGGGCACTACTAAACATCTCAAAGAGGTCGATGGGTCAAAACCCAAACAAAGCCAGCACGCGACATCAAGGGACAAGGCGGCAAAGTCGAAACGAATCGACTTCCAAAAACTCACAAATTTTCTTTGAGCGCAGTTTTTTTTCATGTTAATGTAGCAGTTTAATAGCCAAAGCAGTAAAATACGTAAAAAGTTTCTTCATATCATGCAAAGAAAAAAGCAGCAGCAGTAGCGCAAAGAATAATCCACAATCCAAAGTTCAAAACGCACGACAAAGTCTAGCACACCGCCAGGCATAAAGTCAAATTTATACCAAGGCATCGCACTCCAACGGCGCATCGTGGCAATTCGCCACCGCAACATCTAGCATATCCGCGGGACAATATCTCGATTCATCCGAGTATCGTGACGACATCTCTACCCATAAAAATGCACCTATCCTATATGCTTATCATTTTGTTTAAACAGTATGCACTAACGCTTTCTCAAGCTCACTGCAGAGCATTTATTCTAGCGAGCAAAGAACACGCCCAGCAACGACGCATCGCGATTATGTCAAGGCAACGACATCATCAAGATTGCTTCACGCAACGACGCCAAAGAAGAACATCGCCCAGTAACGACGCCATCAAGATTGCGTTTACACAACGACGCCAAAGAACATTATGTCCAGTAACGACATCATCAAGATTGCCCACGCAACGACGCCAAAGAAGAACACGCCCGTAACGACGCCATCAAGATTGCGTTTACACAACGACGCCAAAGAACATTATGTCCAGTAACGACATCATCGCGATTGCGTTTCACGCAACGACGCCAAAGAAGAACACGCCCAGTAACGACGCATCAAGAACACGCCAAGGCAACGACATCATCGCGATTGCGTCACGCAACGACGCCAGCAAAGAACACGCCCAGTAACGACGCATCGCGATTATGTCAAGGCAACGACATCATCGCGATTGCGTTCACGCAACGACGCCAAGAAGAACACGCCCAGTAACGACGCCATCGCGATCAAGGTTTGCTACACAACGACGCCACAGATTATGTCAAGGCAACGACATCGCGATTGCGCTTACGCAACGACGCCAAAGAAGAACACGCCCAGCAACGACGCGACGCATTATGTCAAGGCAACGACATCATCAGCATTGCGCCTACGCAACGACGCCAAAGAAGAACACGCCCAGCAACGACACCATCGCGATTGCGTCTACGCAACGACGCCAGCAGCAGCAAGTCCGAAAACGACGCCATCATCAGCATATCACATCTGCACAGGGACGATTTTCTCTTTTCTCAAAAAATTGCATTTCCTCTCATTCATGCTTTATTTTGCCTTAACAGTTATGCACTAACCGTTTGTTCAAGTCTTAGTACGCGAGCAGGAGCACAACGTGGATTTTCTCTTACAATAACCGGCAATCGGGGCCAACCTTCCCAACGATCGCGTAAGCGACCTGCCGCTTGGCCCACTCGCCCACATCACCGTAGAACCCAAAGACCACAAGCCATGCAAGACACCCTGTGTTCAAGCCGCTTATTTTCTTTACTTTTGCACCATAATCCAAAGGTCATCATAACTCGACATCGGGATGCTTTTAAGCCCGCATTAGCCCGCCTTGGTGTTTTGACCATGGTAGCCCAGTGTCGTCATAACTCGACACTGGGACAGTCTTTAAGCCCGCCTTAGCCCGCCTTAGTGTTTTGACCATGGTATCCCAGTGTCGTCATAACTCGACACTGGGACAGTTTTTGATTTTTCATACACCTTGTCTACCCGCTCAAAGATTTTTGCAACTCTGAAGATCGAGACAAAATTGGCTATGAGTCAACGTCTTTGTCCGAAGATTCTTCCATCATCTCCATACAAAGAGGGACATCTGTTGACACCCAATTTTGACCCTCCCGTCCAGCCATTAACCATAAAATTACACTAATTTTGTAAAATAATTTTTTAGGATTTTTATAATAAAATACAACAATAAAACATTAAATACAGGCATAAATAATTAATTTAATAATGACATCGCGTCTTACGTAGAGTTTTAAGCACTTAGAGTCCCGCGCCCGCATTTATTAACTTTAAGCTTTGTCGTAATTCTTAAATAATTAATAAATGCATAAAATAAATAATTTAGCGATAACGTCGTGTCAGGTAGCATAACCGCATTTATTAGTAATCATTTGTAATTTAAAGTCATTTTTAATCTAGTAGCGTCACATTTATAAAAGCTTTAAACATCATACTTGCATTTAGCATTTAAATAATTTAATCTAAACTCAATTCAATTTTAATTTAACTTCGCAATAATGCATAATAATAAGATTTTTAAATAATAGCGTCGCATTCTAAAGTATTAAGCATTAATTAAATAGCACGCCCGCATTTATTTATTATAACAATTAGATTAATGAAGCATCTAATTATTTTAATCACATTTGTTAATCACTAATTAATTAATACACTTGTCTAGAATTAATTAGCTAATTAATTAACTAGCCTAAAAACTAATTAAACTCCTAGATTTTAATACTACCCTAATTAATAGCCCAATACCCATTAATTTCGCCCCCCTAATTAACACACTACCCGCCGCCCCGGCCCAACACCCGCAAGCCCAACCCGCCCCACACCTTATTTCTCGACCACTTCATAACCCTTCGTCTTCATCGCCCAGGCGTAGAACATTTTGACAAAACCTAAAAAATTCCACTGCATATTATCCATCGCCGCACCTTCCTCGCCGAGATTCTCGCCTGAGAATCCGGCGACCCTCTTCCAAATCACATATCTTCTCCTCAAATCGCGTACCAGAATATCCCCAAATCTTTTCAAATCACTTTCGAAAAAACCGACCATATTAGGAACCAAATCAGTCCAAACTAGTCTCAAAATCAGTCCCAAATCTTAGGAAATCAATCTCAAATCGCCCTAAATCTGTCACAAAATAGCCAAAATCAACCTTTGAAATCGCCTAAAACTTCCAAACTCAGAACCGGAATTGGAACTATATAAACCCAATCGATTTACACATCCAGGGCATCGATTCTGGCATGCAAAAAACCTTACACAGTCTGAAACCTCTTCCTTCAAAAAGTGGCATTTTGACAGTAAAACACTAACCAAGAACACCCTTGAACAGTCGAAAGACTCAAGCCATCATTTCTTTTTTTTCTTTTCATTCGCATAGCCATTCCCGAGTGAATCGACGACTTGACACGCTGCCCGATTCACGCCTTAGAAGGTAAATTCGATCACTTTTTTTTTTCATTTTTCTGTTTACTTACATTCTTACAATCTGTATGATGTTTTTTTTTGTTGTTTGAGAAATATCCTGGTATAATGTTGTTTGGGCATGATCGACTAACGCACAATATGTTTGATGAACTTATGAATACTGTCATGTTTCTTTGACTATATTGGTGAGTGTCATAACGTTAATAACAATCTGGAAAGGATACACTGGTAGTCACGATATATAAAAGAATCTGTGGTCATCCATCTCTAGTTTCCTTCTATGTTTGACGTAATCGAGATTAGTGTGTTCAAATCCGACTAATTGATCCTAAAGATAAGTAACTATATGCTAAGTAGTTAATAATCCCGAAAATCCCCGCTCAACCTATTTGGAATTCAATGCTATTTGGTATGTATTTGAGATTATTGAAATAGCTAGATATCCTCGAATTTTCATATCGACTTTTCGAATTGCTAAACTCCATCTAAAAAAAAATCGCTAAGGACCTCGCATCATACTAGAATGCCCAACTTAGTGTTCTTTGAACGTAAAAATCAAATCGAATTTCGCACATACCCGGAGGTCCAATTTCAATGAGCAGCTGTTCAAGCCATGATTTTTTTTTTTTGTGTCTGCCTGTCGTCCCGAGTTAAATGCAATAAGTATAAATGTCGCCCGATTAAAATATATATCATCCTTGCTTCTGTCTGTTCGCATACTCCTGTTGGTGTGTTTGAGGCCAAGTTTATCAGATTGCATTTTGCTTGCCCTCTTCTGTAATTGGTAGGATACGGAATGAGAAAACACTAATAACAATGTAACTAAATCATATAAAACAAAAGGCGATAACCCATACAAGCCAATCTAGAAAATAACTACTGCAAGAGTAACATAGGAACTTATATTCACTTCATTAACTGATGGATCTCCCAAATAAATGTCCCCTTTTCTTATGTTCAAATTTGTAGTCATTTCCATCATATATGATGTACATAGTGTTTAGAATGCTCTGATTTTGTGTTAATTGAAATCTATGCATGACCATACCAGTTTAGGAATTTACATAGACTTAATCATGAATTTTTTACGTATCGACAGACAAGTTTGTCTTCCCGTGAAACTCGCAACTGCTTTTGAACCATGTTATCTGTCTAAATCATTTTCTTGTGCCTACACCTATTGGGTTGAGTTATTTAAGTCCTTTATACCATTAGCAAGATATATATATATATATATATATATATATATACCTGGGAGACTACTTGTCTGTTACTTTGAGTGAAAATGCAGTAATATATGCAAGGGTTAGTTAAATATCAAAGCTTACTTAAGTTGATCATAAAGGATAAAGTGTCTTTGCTCTTATTGAAATTATGTTCTTGTGTTTTGTTTTCCCTGCTTAAAATGTATACCTATTGGATCTATATATCCATTCTAAAACACTAAAGACTAAGAGGGAAATCTCACGAGCCTTTATCATTAAGTAGCCATTACTTGACTCTTCTCTGTTCTGTTTGAAGTAGGATGATAGTTCGAATAGTTTAGAATTATTTAGTGGTCCCCCAAAAACAAACTTTGCTTCCGATTTATGCCAAATGCTTATTTATTATTTTTGATAAAAGTTGGATATGTACTAATCCTTATCCTTTTATTTTTATTTTTACATGAAACGCAATGCCTTGGAGCAAAGGGAAGAGTCTCAATACGAGACTCGTCGCAACCAATTGAAGACCCGCATCTTATGTGATTCATCCTCTCCGCATCATAAACTCCAAACCATAGGCGAAGTCACTTCGCCATTTCTTCGAGTCATTATTAATCCATATCCTCACCCTATTATTTATTGTAAATTAATGGTCTAACGCTACATTCATTAATAATACACTTAGAATAGTTAAACTTTGGATTGCCATTAGAAAGTAGTTTGACGTTAGAAATTCATTCTCCTTAAGCCAATTATCTTTAGTTGTCATACATTACTCAAATCATACTAACCATTAAATAATTTTCACTCCTATAATCATTTTAGGTAGCTAAAATATAGTTTCTCTAACATGAGAAATCCATTTTTTAAATCCCTATTAGTATTCATATAGGAAAGATTATTTAAATCGCAGTTTTGTTAGTCTTTGCATAATAGACATTTTTCACATCCTATTTTTAAGCACATACTTTATCATAATGATTTCGTATTATTATTTTCTTTTGCATTATTGCCTCTACATTATGCTATACCACATATATGCCTTAGGTAATGAGTCTTTCATATATCCTTAAACTACTCTATGAACACATTTTTGTTTCTTAATTTTTTATATATTTTAAACAAAGATCATTATATTTTTCATCTTTTATTTAAATACTATAAATGCATATTTTTAAACTTTACATGTATTTCCATAGCACTGGTCTTATAAATCTTTTACCAAAATATATTCTTTTACTAAAACACCTTTCAACATTGCATCTTAGCATAAATAATTAACCCTAGGTTTGAACGGACAACCGCAAGTTAGCGGATCCTTTAGGGTGCCTAACCCCTTCCCTTTAGGATAATAAAGAACCCTTACCCAGAATCTCACTAAGTTTAGCAGACCATAAAATGGAGTTAATGTTTTACTTTAAACTAGTTAAACATTTAGGTGTCCTAATTCACCCAAACTAATTAGGTGGCGACTCCGCGAACCCTTAGCATTCTAGCGACCCTTTAGCATTTTAGCACCCTTTTAAACTTTAGCATCCTTTTAACATTTTAGCATTCTTTTAAAAAACATTTTAGCATTTTGTTATTTATTTTCTAACCTTTTATTTGAGCAGGAGTTTAGAAAATAAATGTCGCGGTCGAAAAAGGGCGCGACAGAAGGTTATGAATGATACGAATTAGGACAGAAGACTAGTAGATAGTTGAACGTTGTCACGTAACTTTTCATTTGTTTCTTTATTTCTTATGTGTTTTTTTTTCCGTATTATTTTTGTTTATTTATCTTTGAGCCGAAGGTTTATAAAGAAAAGTATATCTATCTTCTAAGGTAAGGTCTACATATACCCATCCTCCTAGACCTCATTTATATGTTATTGTTGTTGTACATTATAACACGTGTAATGAGTACATTCTGGGATTATCAACACAAAGAAAGGAGTATAAGGGGTGAGCGGGTCCGAATACACTAATTTTTTTGAACTATTCGGACTCTATCCAGTAAAAAATCGATTCCTAAATTTACTATCCGAAACCTATTCGTAGCAATCATTAATCGGAATCTACCCGAATTCTGCGGTTCCGGATAGATTTCCCAATACCCCGTACAACTGGACCATTTTATGGTTGTTAAAAGTAATAACTGAGGAAGAAGAAATGAGATATAATATGATGTCATGAGCCAATAATTTTGAAGCAAGAATTCAGAAGTGTATAAAGTATAAACTAATAACTTCTACGTTTCATCCAAAAAAGAAAAAGAACTTCTTCTTGAGCTTTAAGACTATATTAAAAGAAACAGCATAACAAGTCACTCCAGAAAGGAAAATGTTGATCGCAAAGTGCTTACAAAATTTTGGACTTCCGACAGATTCATAGTTTTTCGTTCCTACGTAGCAATTGCCAATCAATTGAATTAACTGTCATTAAGTACAAGACACATTATGAATAACAAACAGTAGAAATACTACCAAGTGCACAAATCAACATCTGATACCAAAAATATCAGCTTATTCAATCATATGACAAACCAATCCTAAATCCAATCCCGCGATAAGAAAACTGCATCTGCAAAGATGTTTCAACCACACAGAAGATGCACTGGCAAATCCGGAGAGATCAAACAACAAAGAAACTTATCAACATTGGAAGTTGTATGTTTGGCAAAATCCGGAGAGATCAAACAACAGAGAAACTTATCAACTCCTAGGGTTTCCCATATGAAGAAGAAGAGTGAGAGATGTGTTTAAAAAATAATAGAATAAAAAAAATAAAAAAAATTAATATTTCATAGGTTCCGAGTATCGATTTCGAGTTCGGGTATTCTATCTCTATTTGTCGGAATCGAACTGGATCCGACATTAATCGATTTCTAATTTTATTAGGACTATATTCATTATTATAATATATTTATTCGGAACCTACCCGTAAACGTATAATGACACTTGCCCATAGAGACACACTTCTTAATAAATCAAAATATTCAGAATTATTCAGATTTACACATTCCCAATGTTTCTTATGCTTCAGATATCCCTTTCTTTATTTTATAAAAACTCAGTGAGACAGTGTAAATGAGCAAACCAAGATGTTGACCAGTCTTACTCACTATCTTCCATTTCTTATTTTCCAAAAATAATAATATTACTTTATTTTTAAAATTTTCTACTATAAAAAATAAACCTTGCTCTTGAACATTTGAGTAGTGTATAAATAAGCAATGAATTTTCTATCAGTATGATTTTTTTACATGTCTTTTAAAAGAAGTTTTTAAATATTTTATTCATTATTGATATTCGAATAATCATAACATCACCTCATAATTGATATGTTTCAAGAATCATTACCACTAAGGGTAAAAATTTAACTGCATACAATAATAGTATTTAATGATGACGCAAGTGGAGAATCTGAATATAAAAAAAAAATTGGCCAAAGAGAAAACATATTTTATTCGTGTAAGTTGAATTGTGACACGTAACTATATGGTCAAACGAAACAGATGTGGGCCATAACTCGTGGCCCAAGATTGCCAATTCAGATCCCTAAATTACAAACAAAAAAATCTAATCATTACCACAAAACAGCCCAAAATATGAAATTGTTCCCTTGCTTGATTAAATTTTTTGATCCTTATATAAGTAATTTAGGAATTATTTATACCAAGATATTTGTGGTATTCTTATATCATATGTAGAATAACACTTCTGATATTAGCTAAGAGCGAAATAATACAATCAAATTTAGGTATTCCTATACTATAAACCAAACGGACCCTAAGTAAATACGACTACATTAGAAGCTATGATTGAAAAGAAAATTTAGGTTTTTAGCTAACAAGGACAAGTCATCAATAATGATTGTGGTGAAGTGATATGTAATCCTTCATTTTTAATTAGAGATTTCATGTTCGAGCTCTAAGTATAGAATCACCTATGTTAGGAAATGTTTCATCCTTAATGTGGGACTTCTCTATGCAAATTCAAATTTAATCGAGCGATTATCGAAATGAGGATTGATACACAAGTTTAATGAATAAGCACGTGACTGAGTTAATGGTTGACTGGAGATATGGAGACAGATCCTAGAGTCTAAAGGCTTCTAGCTGAACATGACTAAAACAATGTACAATAAATGCAAGTTCAGTGTCGCATCACATGAGGCAGATGGGGAAGTGAGGATTGATACACAAGTCATTCCCAAGAGAGAAAACTCCAACCATCTTGGGTCTATAATCCAAGAAAATTGGAAGATTGATGAGGATGTCAGACATCGTATTTGAGGGGGTGAATGAAATGGAGACTCGCATATGATGTCCTATGTGATAAGAACGTGTAACCGAGACTTAAAGATGAGTTCTATAGAGTGGTTATTAGATCGATATGTTATACGGGGTGCAGTATTGGCCAGTCAAGAACTCGCACGTTCAGAAAATGAAGATAACATAAATGAGGATGCTTAAATGGGTGTGCGAGAGGTTGAAGTGATAGGTTTGAGGAAAGGTAGAGGTAGACTGAGGAAGAATTAAAGAGAAATGATTAGACAAGACATAACACATATTTGGTTCACCAAAGATATGATCCTAGATAAGAGAACATAGAGATCAAGGATTAGGATAGAGAGTTAGTAGAACATTTTCTCTCATTCACATTGGCAAAGCATGGTACTAATCTAGAGTATCTATCTATTCCTTTACCAGTATTAATACTATTATGTTAGCATTATCTTATGCTTTGATTCTATTAATATTATTGTTTCTTTTACTTTGATTAACAACAACAATAACATATCCCGAGGGGATTGAACCCTACGTAAATCGAACACGCAACATTCTGATCTGGAGTCAGACGTGCTACCTTTTACTTTGATTATCTTTAATATTTGTATTATCAATACTTTTATTTCGTTAATAGGAGTATTATTATCATAACTTTTTACTCTTGCATCTCTTTCGATCATTTTCTGAAAATTAATTTCCTTAATTTCCTTAAGTTGAGAGTTTTATCGGAAACAATCTCTCTGTCCCACAAAGACAAGAGTATGGTCTGCATACACCCTACCTTCCTTAAACCCCATTTATTAAACTATACTGAATATATTATTATTATTATTGTTGAGTACCAAACACTAAATACGAATCAGGAAAAACAAGGACAAGTCCTTATAATGACATAATGAATGGAGATCCAATTTCAACAACACAATGCACCATTGTTAACAAAAATGAAGAGCACAAGGCCTTTGTAGATGTTTTATTCCGAAACACCTCTTCCCCATGGTTACTCCAAGAAATAGGCATATGGAGTACCATGAAAATACATCTCAATTTCACTACAAAATAGAAATAATAAAACAATACCACCACCTAATAGCCTCCACTAAGTACAACATATATTAACTTAATCCTCTATTTCTTCTTTTTTTTTCTTTCATTCTGTATATTTTCCATTTGAAATTAAAAATAATCCAAAAATGGAAAAATAAAATGAAATTTTAAAAAATAACTCCGTCCGTTCTCCTCAACCTCAACCTCAACCCCCTGTTACTATGGTTGTTGACGAACTCAGGATTATTATTAACAGCTGGTGACAATTCTTTTCATGCTAAAACCATGGACCCACTCACCCACCCCCAACTCCTCTTTTTCTCAATGCTTTTGTGACTTTTAAAGCGACAACAATCTTCCATTTAGCCAAAACTGATTGGACTTTGGGGTGTAAAGCTCTAAAAACTAAAAAAAAAAAGATTTTAAAAACTCAGATTTCATGACTTTGTTTTACTCAAGTCCCCTCAAGAGATGATGTTTGTGTCAAGTTTCCTCCTTTTAGCATCTGGACTATTAGTGTTTGATGAATTTGGACATGACCCAACTGTTCCTTCACCACTTTTATAGCTTAAACAAGCAGCTTCCAACACCGCATTGGGACTTTGAGGTACTGATGCTGCAGCAGTAGTAGCACTACTCCCACTAACCAATGTCAAATCTTGAATCAGTTCAAGGCACTTCATCACTCTGTCCTGCATTATCACAAGAAAATAAAAAACCCACATAAATAAACTACTAGTAATAAATAAAATCAAGTTGGTATTTTATAATGCAAAAAGAATCATGAGGGGTAATCAAGTGTCACTGGTGCACGGTTCGAAACTCCGTGGATAACGACCTGCCTCTTTCTTCTTCTCTACTTAAATATTAATGGATTTCAAACTCGTGACGTGTACCTAATTCACACATCAGGTGTTGCGTTCTTTCCACTAAAGGGGTCAAGAATCAAGAGGTTCATTTTGTGATAATCAACAAGGTCTGGCACACGGTTCAAAACTTGGAGGATAGTGACATGTCTCTTTATTCTTCTCTCCTAAAACGTTATTGGAGTTTGAACTCGTGATGCTTACCTAATACACACATCACGGTTGCTCTCTTTCCGCTAAAAGAAAGTCTAGGGGGCCAAGAATCAAGAGGTTCATTTTTTTGTGATAATCAAGAATCCGTGCCAGTGGTGCGCGGTCCAAAACTTAGTGAACAACGATCTGCCTCTTTATTCTTCTCTAGTTAAACATTAGTGGTGTTCGAACACTAGAAACGTGCACCTAATTCACACATCACGGGTTGCGATCTTTGCACTAAAAGAAAGTCTAGTGGGGCAAGAATCAAGAGTTTTATATAAGTGGGGCACCACTCAACTATTTCACCTTTTCAACTTGTATGGAGAAGCAAGGCATTGCCTTATCAATGTCATCTGCTTGTGGCCTTTCCCCTGAAACAGACATTGCCACTGCTGCTGCAATTTCAGAAGGCCTGAATTCCAAGAAGTCAATACCTGCATTCAATTTTCCCAACCAAAGCACTGGATCAAATACTTAATGATTTTTTTAGGACCAAGAAATTGTACAATTTGAATTCAATTCCAACCTATACGTAGCTCGGACTCTTCAAAAATATTATTGGGTGTGTGTCAGATCCTCGAAAAGCTATGCGTTTTTAGAGAATTCGACACAGGTACGGCAATTTTTTGCAAAGTCCGAGCAAACATAGATTCCAAAGACTCAAAAAATGTGGTGAGAGTATAACCTTTTATTGTGCTTAATATTAGTTGAACTGATCTAGAAATCAATTGCCTTGATGGAATTTCATCAAGATTCATCTTTCTCATAAAATAATCTATGAATGTGCAAGGTGTATAAGCCTGCATTCTCCATCTCAATGTGCTCAATACCAAAAGTTCCATTCTTTGTATTGTTTTACCTTCAAATAAAAACTTAGGCTCCCCTACCTGTTCCACACAAAAGAAAAAAGATAATTACAGTTCAATGCATTTCGTTGATCTAATTTACATACTATCCACCAAATGCATAGGTTTTGTATATTAATGTATAAAATATACACATAATATACATATAATATATATAATATACATTCATTCACCTGCAAATCTACAGTCAGGGGGACATTAATTTCTTCCATTTTGACTGCAAGGGATAAACAGGCAACAGCTAACAATTGAATTGTCCAAGTTTTACTTTTCTGTAAATCCAGGAAGAAAAAAAAGTAATTTAGCAGCATTACAGAATAATCAACTAACAGTGAAAAGTTCAAACACAAGGAAACAAAGTGTAAGACAAATTTATATAAAGTGGGACTTACTGGCAATTCATACAAAGACAGAAACCTATCAAGGTAATTTATAGACAAACAAAAACTCAGCTCTCCAAATCCATAATGCACATGAGCCTGCAATGCACAAACACACAAAAAACCAAATCAGCAAAAAAAAAATACTATACCAGAACTTTCGTTAGTGCATTTCAAACTTTTATTTCAAAGTAAAATTAAATAAAATAACATGCCAAACATAGCTAGCATAAACATCCAAAAAAAACTCTCATTTTTACTATATATGTCCCACAAATCAATGGCAAAGGGTCGTTCGGTGCACTAAGCTCCCGCTATGTGCGAAGTGTCGGACCAGAAGGGTCTATTGTACGCAGTTTTCCGCTGCAATTTTGCAAGAGGTTTTTTTCAAGAAAATCCTAGAAAAAGGACATCAGAGATAAATTTCAATAAAATAAAAAATAAAAACTCTATTTTCAAGGAACTCAATGAGAAAACCAATACCAGAAAGGGTATTACCAATAAGATTGAGATTAATGCAAACAAATCATTAATTAACAGAACAAAACAATGCCAACATTTTCGAGAATGGGAAAAATTGCCACCAAAAAATAAGAACATATAATTAACCTTCCAAATCCAATTAAGTGCCTCTCTTCTAAGATTCAAATCCAAATCCCCAGTTCTTAATCTCTTGAGATAATCATCTTTAGGTAAGAAATTGTTTTCCCTTTCCACCATAAAACAAAAACTTTCTTCAGTTAGACTTGGCAACAACAAATCAATCAATGCCATTGATCTGCCACCATACTCATTAAAGTTCAAAACTTTAGTGTTTTCTTGAATTTTTTGGTCATCATTATTGACCAAACAATCAAGATCATCAAAGCAAAGATTCTTGGTTTCTGTACAAAGTAGTAAATTTGAGGCTACATAGTCATTGTTTTTTTCAGCCATTAAAAAATATCCAAAAAAATAAATAAAAATAACCCTTTAATCAAAATCCCATCTTTACAAGATTGAACCCCATTTTCAAGAAAATCACACAAAAAAAAAAAACTTTAATCAAAATTTCAAGAAAATAGCAAAACTATTAAAACCCTTTTATAAAAATCCAATCTTTACAAGATTGAATCAAATTTCCAACCCCATTTATCAAGACAAAAATATTTCTATTGATTTTTGCATGTAAGCATTAGCATTTTTTTTCATTTTGTTTTGGGGATTTAGAAGAAATATAGAGAAAAAAAGGGGAAAGAAGAGACAAAGAAGGAGAGTATATAGAGAGGGTAATGTGGGGTTTTGAGACTGTTCAAAGAAGAGAAGAGAAAGCTTTATGTAGGAAATGGATATTTGTGTTTAGGGTAAAGGAGGGAATTACCATTAAACGTAAACAACACAAAAAGAAGAAGAAAAATATATACTATGTCCTTCTCAATTTACGTGATATTTTTTTTTGAAAATTAATTTAGTTAATTTTTAAAGTTAAATTAAACTAGATCATAATATTAAAAAATGATTCAATAAATACTATAAGTGGCCGTTTTTGTCAATATGATGAAAACATATTCTATTTTATAATGTTAGTCAAAATTTAGATAATCTGAATTTTAAAATTGTCGCATATATTAAAACAAAAAGAATATATATAAAATAAAGAAATATTCGCTAATAGTCATTCACGTCGATTCGAGTTTCTGCATGCTTGTACTTCAAAGTGTAGATTCTGCCATTCGCCGTTAAAAAAACAAGTTAGTATAATTAAGGTTATGTTCCCCAAATTTTATAGAAGTACAAATTACTATTTTGCTTTAAAAAAATTGAGGAAAAAATAGGGAGTTGATAATGGCACTTAATTTTTTTTCTTTTGGAAATTGGTATATTTCCTTTTTGATTTGTTTTCTTTTTTCAGTTTTAAGTTAAAGTAATGTTTGATACGCAAATTGCACTCTATTAGAGGCATTATTTTTAATCCAAATATTTGTTTTAAAATATTTCACAACCACATTTTTAATCTATTCTTCAATTTCAATTGGTGGAGTGTTTATTAATGAGATTTTAAGGAGAGATAAATGATACTTTAAACAAACAAAATACTATGATTAGAGACCAAAACTATTAGTACATGTTTTCTTAATGATGTGCGAAAATCTTAAAATACTAATAATATTTGGGGAGGTAGTAATAAGTATAGTAAAATACTAACTCATTCTTCTTCTTCTTTTCTTTTCCTTAGTGAAGTTATTGAATTTTCATTCTAAGAGTTAAGAGAGTTATTCAAAAACAAAAAAGGACACATTATTTTTACTAGAAATTCATATCAAAATCATTTTTGTTCAAGATGGACGGTATTATAACTTATAGAAAACAAGAAAATGTAATATTTCTCCTTTTATATATATGTGTATATCTACTATAATAATGACCTAGGTGAAGATATTATCATAGATCCTACAATTTAGAGGCAAAACTTATAAGCCATATATTGAAACTTCATCCAATATTTATGTTAAATTAATTGATGGTTAAACTTAAAAGTTATAAATTTAAAGTAAGAATACACTTCACTTAACCCTAGTTGGTGAAAAAAGCTCATACACCAAACACGTCATTTATATTTATAGTATATCGTCTTATAAAACTTATAAGTGATATTACAAAACTATTTTTACAGTATATTGTCTTCTTCCAAACTAGAAGTGACAGACGGATCGTTTGGGCTGAAGTTGACGGGTTAAGATGGGCTGAATCAATAGATGAGTCAATGTTCAACTCATTTAAAGCTTACATGGGTAAAGATGGGTGAGTCAAGATGAGTTAAATGATGGGTCATAACCCAACTTGATTCATTACTTTTACAAATTTCAAAATAACTTTCTATGATGTTATTTTATTTTGTATGATATTTGATTTTTTCATATCTTTATTTTAAAATAAGAATAATATTTTAAAGAATTTTTTCATTTTTATAAAAACAAAATAAATATATTAAATAATGGATTGGGAGGGCAGGGGTAGTGGGGCGGGGGTGAGAGGAGGAGGCTGGGTAGTGGGGTGAGAAAAGTTTCTCATTTTTTATAAAATTTTTGTATAAGTAAAATAAATATATCAAGTAAAAACTTTGGGGGAGGGGGTGGGGTGGGGATGGGGTAAACAAATTTTTCTCATTTTTTATAAAAAGTTTATAAAAGTAGAATAAATATATAAAATAGAAATTTTGGGAGTGGGGTGGGAGGGGGAGGTTGGGTGATGGGGTTGTATTCTGAGCAACAATTATTTTTCAAAGATATGACCAAAAAATGAACGGCAAACATTATTTTAACGTAAAATCATTTGTATATACAAATAGTCAGTCCGGGGTTTACCCTGTGTGCACTAAAAAAAATAGCGGTTGCGGGTTCCTTCGTCAACAAAAAAAAAACAAGTTAGTAGAATTAAGGTTGTGTTTCCAAATTTTATAGGAGTGACAAATTACTATTTTGCTTTTCTATAGAAAAAAAAAAAAGAGAATTGATAAGCGCACCTAAAACTTACTTCATCCATTTCATATTATCTGTAGTGGTTTTTAAAAATAGTTATGTAAAATTATTTATTATTTTAAAAATGTAAGATAAAATTAATTACTTTTTTGTCATTTTGCCCTTACTAATTGTTCTTGATGACTATAAATATCTCAATTATGGAAAGATAGTATATAAATAGAGTAAATATTTAATAAAAAGTAATTATATTTTAAGATATAAATAAAAGTAAAATAGTTAAAATCTCCAACTAATAAATATATTTTTATATTTGTTAAGAAACATGTAAAAGAGAATCTAACATATAACTTGAGATGGAGTAGTAATTTTTATTTATTGATGATCCACAGGGGATGCAATAAATGATTCTACATTTTGAGAAAATAAAATAAATGACTCTACATGGAATAGATATATTTCCTTTTGAATTTGTTTTCTTGTTTCAGTTTAAGGTAAAGTAATATTGGTATGAAGTATGAACATAGCACCCTATTAGAGGCATCATTCCTAATCCATTTTAAAAAAAAAATATTCCACATTTAAAAATAATAATAAGTCTTATATCGTTGATTTTTCTGATCTAACCTTTAATTTCAATTGGCGGAGTATTTATTAATGAGATTTTAAGGAGAGATAAATGGTACTTGCAATTCACGCTAGTGCGCTCATCTGTTGTTTGTTGCGCAACAGCTTTTGTTTTGTAATGAATAGTTAAAACTTCGTAAAAAAGAATTCAGTAAAAAAATTCTTACATTGAACACCTTATTTCCTTAGCAGTCAAGCAGTTTCGCTCCTCCAACAAGCAATGGATGGCGTCTTGCATTATTAAGTCTTATGATAAGCGGATGATGAGCGCACTATAAGGGAGACATCGACACGATATTGTAGTAATATTATTATATTGAATAAGAATTGTAGGGTATGGGGCGCTAAAGAGACATTACTGACTTGAAGCTCTGACCTCGGCTATGAAACTAATGTTTTTCCGTTTCTTCCTTAGGGTCGGAATTTGTTCGTAGTTTGCCAATTATTCTCACAACTTAGTTAGTTTTCCATAGTAATCAACTATGGTTCATCACTTCTGTTTACACTCCGCAAGTTCTGCATTCAATTGTTACATTCGAGGGCCGTTAATAATAGTGAAGAGCTCCCGATTGATCGTACATAGTTCTTCCACTTTCTTTTTATGTGAAATTATTGAGCGAAGCATTGGTTCAATGGTGTTGCGAATCCATGACACCAACAAAGAGTTTATAGTCCACCAATCTTCTAACTCCGTCGATTCTTCATCCGGCTACTTGATTGTACCAAATGAAATTTCTTCCTTTCTCTCAGGATCGTCCTCATGGACCTAGCTCATTCTTCGTAATTCTCTCCCTTCAATTGGACTTGTGTCACCACAATTTCAGAATTATCGTTTGACGTAATATCATAAGGTAAGATTGACTTTTTTTGAATTTTATATTTTTCACCGGTGATTCCTTTATTTTTATCGACCGGTCATTATTTATACAAATAATACTATGATTTGAGACTAAATCTATTACATATTTTTTAATGATGTGCAAAAATCTCAAAACTGATAACATTGAAACAGGTAGTAATAATTATAGTAACTTATTTTCTACACTTTTTATATGTAAAAATCTTGCACCGTATATTCTTTTGTCCATAATAAATTTGCTGCTTTGCACAAATATTAATCTTTATTGTTTTTCCTTGTAATTAGAAATCAGAATGAAACAAAAGAAAGATACAAAGATTGACTAGGAAAGATAAAATTACTTGGGAATTGCTCTTCTTCTTCTTTTCTCTCGTGTGTTAACACTCAAAAAATAATTTTAAGTGTTTAGTCGAGCCAAGTGACATCCGAAGGTGGAAACCTCAAAATGAGCAGGTAAAAAAATTTCAAGTCGATAACTGAACTGACTTGTAGCCGAATCTATCAATCCTAGCCTTCGGCTAGAAAAGGCTTCATCGGCTATTACGGTAGCCTGACCAAGTCATAATTCCGAAGAACGGCTAAGACCCACACATATTTGGACACCTCGAAGACCAAGTCAAAGAACTTTCTAGACCCCCCAAGAAACGGTAGCAACCAACAACATACTAGAAGGGAGTGTCATTGATCATGATAGAGGACAAGGCGCAAAAATCAACACCGCCTCCTCATAGTTGGCTAGTGAATTTAGTGGATAATTCGGTGGCTAACATAGGTGGATCACGTTTTATTCTTTTTGTACTATAAATGTAAGATCATTTGTACAGAATAGACACAATCAATCAATCAATCAAACAACTCATTTTACATATCTTCATTTTATCTTTATCGTCTTTATCGCACTCTAGCTGTATTTATGTTTCTTACCACTTAATTTACTTAATCACCGTTCTAACTCTTTCTGGAGTAGTTGGAAAACTCATTGCTGAAAGTTAGAGTTCCGCTTTCTGCCGAAATCGCTTAGTTAAGGAATTAATTTGTCATCCGATTATGTTAGTCGATTGACGGCAGACATTTCGGAGGGAAACAAATTTGGCACATCCAATGGAACCATAGGTGACTCCATAGCGAAGTTTGATTCTCCAGGTCATGATCACACTTGACGTATGCGCCTAAGGTCTGGTAAGAAAATGAATTCAGAGTTCAGTTCACATCCTAAACACAATCCTCCCATAAGGAACAACGAGCCACCATTTTCTTCGGGTATGCCTACATTGATTGATACCCCTCTACTTTCTCCATCAACACAAGCTGTGGGTGAACTTAGCCAACATGAAGGTCCAAGTTGTGTTACACTAGTTTACTCGATGATATCATAACTTACAAAAGAAAATAAGAAAATGCAATATTATTAACTTTAGTCACTATAATAATGACGTAGGTGAAGATATTATCCTAGATCCTAGAATTTAGAGGCAAAGCTTAAAAATGATAGATTAGAACTTTTCTAGCTTATATCATCTTCCTCCAAATATATTTATCAACCGTTCTCTCTTTCTCCCTTTCATCAACATATAGTCGATCAAGCTACATCCTACAGATCTTCAAATGGCTTCATTAACTGCAGAAACAAATATGTCACTACAGTTACCACTTCCATCTCTCGAACATGAAGGGCTAACCCTAACTGAAGCCATATCAAGGATTCTCCCTGATTCACCAGCGCCAAAACATCCACACAAAGTTGTGGTACTGGTGGACTCAACGAACAACACAATCACCTTCGTCGAAGGTCCTTTAAACCCATATGATATTTTTCATGCGGAAGGCCTTTTACCTGCGTCAAAAGCTTCAATAGAATTGTTGCCGGTGGTTATGGTTTTAGATAAGGGGACTGATTGCACTATTTGTTTTAAAATCGGTGGAGAAGCTAAGGAGATGCCTTGTTAAATTAATTAAATAACCTTAAACGTCATAAATAATCATACACAAAACATGCACGTAACTTGAATGTTTTTTTTTTTACGAAGGAACCCGCAGCCGCTACTCTTTCGAGTAAGCACAGAGCAATAGCCTGCAAACCACGTCAGTCGATTAACCACACTTGGCAAGCCATGTGTGACAGGCTCAACCAAGAAGGTTTATGCAGGGGATCGAACTCGTGACCTTGCGATCCCGCGCTCTACTGCTACACCAACTTGGCTACCCTTGCGGGTACGTAACTTGAATGTTGAATTTATACGTTTGGTGAAAGAAAACTATCTTACCTTTTTTCACTTTTTAATTGAAAACGAAAATATAATAACGACTTTACATTCCAATTATGCCCCTACTCAAGATTACTAATCTACTCATAATTGTTCCTATGATTACTTAGATCGACACATTTTAATGTAACTACTAAGATTTCAATGAAGTTAATATGCATTAAATTTAAAACAACTAAAAGTACCTAAACCAACGCAACTGATTTCAGTTAAACCATCCATCGTTTATTGACTTTAATTGCTGCCACTAATTAATAAAATTGAAACACTTTATAATAAATCGTTTAATAGAGGCATTGTCATAGCATTATCAAAGTGTGGTTGCATAAAAACTTATAATAATTGCGTCCACCATAGTATTATTAGCGCGATTAGAGGCCTAGTTAGCTTGGAGTTTTAAAAGGGGAAAATTACATAGTGATGGCTTGTCCACATATTTACCATGGTTTACCACTAAAATGGTACAGTTGAATTTGTACACGTAATTTATGAATATGCGGATAGAATTGACCAAGTTAAATGAACATGAAATAAATTATAGCAATATGACCAGAAAAGTTGAACAATTGTAACGAATCAATTAAGAAAAATAAGCAAGAGTAGCCTGAATTCCCCCTCGTCAATAGTTGGTTTAGCCACCGGAGAGGACTTCTGAATTGAGCAATACAGTGAATCTGATTAACCAGAAAACGAACTAAAACTTGTAAAACCACTTAGTAAGAGTGATATTATTATTCGAGCGAATATTCTCCGAATATTCACAGTATATATTGTAATTATTATTGTTATGTATTTAAGGTAGCTGTCAATTATTACTGAATTAAGAATCACATTTGTACAACTATATATACTGTGAATTAATGAAAGAAATCCCCAAGGGAATTTATTCCAATCTTACATGTATCAGAGTCAAGCTCATTCCAATTCATTGTCCACCGATGTTGGGCCCCCAAATTATATTGTCACGCTCCAGTTAACGAGGTCTGGGCGTGCAGGAGAGTGTTAAGAGTCACACATCGGATATGCAATGGGAACATGGACTCCTTATATGGATTTGGACAATCCTCAGCCTATAAGCTAACTTTTGGGGTTGAGTTAGGCTCAAGATTCATTCTTTACATGGTATCAGTAGCCAAAACCCTACAATTTCTTTCTAGCCGTTGATAACCCCATCCCCCCCCCCACCCCCACCCCCCACCCTCCACCCCCCACCCCCCTCCATCGACGGCCAACTCCCTCTTTTTCCCAATTTTGTGGCTATCATGTCTCTTCCTAAAATTAGTTCTACCACCAGTATAATTGACACTCACCCTTCTTCTTCACCGTCTTCTTTTCATCCGGCTTTTGCCGTTACAAACATCAAGAATTTCGTCCCCATAATTATTGACCAAGAAGACTGATGTTACACCTCGTAGTTTAAGACGATAATTAGAGAACGTAATTAAGAGACTAAGGTTCGAATATTGGATATAAAAGTATATTTATATATGCTAATCCGGAAATTAGTATACAAAGGATGTGATTCCGGAATAATTTTGGATACTAAAAATGTGTTATGGACTTATTGTCGTATTACAAAAATGTTTGACGTCGAGAATATGTGGATATCGAGAATTTCAGGATATAAAATAAAGAGGGGTCTAAGATTATTAAGTAGGGGAGATTGATTTATTATTTGTGGGATTAATTTTAGTGGAGATGATAAGTAGATTTGTGGAGACTTGTGCCAAGCATGCAAGACTTTATTTTCAGCCCACAATTCCCATGTCTCCCCCCTAATTTCGAACACCACCCCCTCCCTCATCCTCCATTCTCTTTCTTCTTCAACCAGATTTTCTCACCTCTTCATAGCTTAATTAGAGACTAAAACATCTCCCTCTTCCTAGAATAAGTTCTTCTACAAGTTCTAAGCCATGGAAAACTCACCAAAATAGTAAGTCTCGGTACACTGTTGGACCGATTTTGCTCCTGGAATTTTAGTTTTGGAAGATGAGTTATTTGGAAGAAAAACATGTAAGAATGATGGATTAAACTTGTATAATACATGCATGTCAATATAAGTTGAAGAAATGGTGAAAATGGTGCAAAAGGAAATGGGACAGTGACCGAAATATAGGGACTGTTTTGGGCAAAAATTAAGGTAAGATTTCTTCTTGTTATTTGAGTATTGAAGTTACATGATGTTGTAGTTTAAGAAATGAACTTGTGTTAAGAGAAAATGGAAATGAGACAATGCATGTGAATGTTTTGGGTGTTGGACCGATTTGGGACTGTTTTGTATACATTGGATTTGATTATTGTTGTTGTTATCATTGTCACTAATTGCATGTTAAAATTGAAGGAATCTTGATATTTAAAAGTCGTAGATTCGTTATATGAAAGTATTAAAAGGGTGAATTGGATTCTAAGGAATTAAGAGAAGAGTTATGGTATTATGGTTGTGGCTGAGAACTTCATGAAATTGTTGGACATTGTTGTGTTGAAGTATGGACTGTTTTTGTCAAGTTATAATGCTGGAAATTAAAGTTATGAAGATGTATGTACGATGTGGTAATTACTAATACATGTCTTAAAGGAATGAAAGTGTAGAAGGGTGTTATGTTGCAAACTATAAGACTTGCACTCTTGTTGTTGTTGCTAGAGTTGATGGACTATTTTTAAAGGTTGTTTTAATATGGATTAAGAGTTGGATTAACATAAGAAATAGGTGTAGTAATCACCTTGATTGTTGTAGTAGTTGTATTCCATAAATGTAAAGAGAAAGAATGCATAACTATGATGTAGACATAGTATATGGACTGATTTTGTTATACCCTGGAATTGTGCTTGGTTATTGGTATTGTCGACATTGTTTATGAGTTGTGGATATGTGTATAAATAGGGGAAGTGTTGTCCGAAATTTTATAGAAAAGAGAGTCGTCACTTGATATAACTTTTCTTCCACGACTCTCGCTTGGGTTCTAACTTCAAACTTCATAGGAGTTCTGACCCACTTGACAACTTACGTTAGAAATCATAGAGTTGACGGACATGTTGCTATTATTATAGGTTGAGGTGCTAATCGAGACGAATATTAATTATAGAATTGGTTAGTTCGACAATAAGGTATGTGAAACTATCCTTTCTTATTTTGGCATGATTTATATAAAATGAGTGTACGGCGGACGTACATAATTCTATTGAATCCTAATTCTTAATGATACATGATATGATAGTGCCTTGATTTTCTAAGTAATAGTTATTCTATTTATTTCATTGAGAGTCAACTGATGATTTAATTTGTATAAAGTTACTCATGATATTCTATTCGTGCTGATATGATTATATGGTTTCATCGAGTCCCGGTCCGGGTATGTATATATATATATGATGATTTTACCGAGTCCCAGAATGGGCCGGGTACGATATAAGTGGACAGGCCCACGGTTTGTGGACAGGTATCCACAGTTTATGGACAGGTATCCATGTATGACTTCATTTACCGAGTCTCATAATGGGTCGGGTACAGTATGTATATGTATATGATGATTCTATGGACAGGCATCCATGATTTTGATATGACTCTCATTTTATAAGGCACAGTTGACTCTCATTTTATAAGGCACAGTTGACTCTCATTTTATAATGCACAGTTGACTCTCATTTCATAAGGCACAATTGTATTGATATATTATATTTGTCTTCTGATATCTCTTGGCCAGTTATGATCTTATTTACAATACTTCATGTTTTACATACTCAGTACATTATTTCGCATCGACTTCTTTCTGGGGAAAGCGTTAAATGCCCGCATGTACATGTACTCAGTTTGGTGATCCTCTAGTCTAGGATTCCTGTTCAGCTGTTTGGGGAGCTCCATTGATTCGGAGCTTAGTCATTTTGGTACAGAACCTTATTTTTTATTTATGCATATTTAGGGGCACGACGGGGCCCTGTCCCGTCATATTTCATTATCGTACTCTTAGAGGTGCATGAAGCGATTGTGGTCAGTATGTGTGATGCAAGACATGTGTCGGTTGTTGTTTATCATGGATAGTCTCATGTATAGAGGCAGCCTTTTCGGCTTGCCTATTTAGTTACGTTGAATTGTTGTGACTCCTTAGGAGACAAGTTCCTTTTGATATATAACGTTATGAGTCAGCAGCCTATTTTTACGAGATTTATATGTTGTTCTTGGTATCAGTCGGATTAAATATAACAAGTCAGTATAAGGGTGCCCAATTAGGGCACCGGGTCGCGGCCCGTCGGGTCGGGTCATGACATTTAGTGGTATCAGAGCAGTTCATCCTCGGAATGTCTACAGACCGTGTCTAGTAGAGTCTTGTGTATGGTTATGTTGTGCACCATACTTATACGCAGGAGGTTGCCGGACATTTAGGATATCATGTTTCTTCTCATTCTAGATAGTGCGATAGAGCTATGTTTTTAAATTAATCTCTCTCTGACGAATTAATGTGTTTTCAGTTATGCCTCCGAAGAAGGCGACAACGGCCCAGAAGGGCAAATCAATAGCAGGAGCTACTAGTCAGACCCGGAGAGTTACCAGGTCCCGTACCCAGTCTATGCCTGAGATTGTGTCCCAGTCGACGAGCTCTGCTACATCGCCACCTCCAGAGTCTCTAGTTCAGGGGGCAGCACCACCAGCTCCTGAGGTCCCAGCACCCGAGCCTCCAGCTCCTCACCCATGGGCGGAGGATAGGGCATGAGAGATACAGTTCAGCTGCAGACCAGATTAATGGCAGGGCAGACTCGCAGACAGGGACTAGGAGTTGACCATAGATCTGACAGTTTGAGGATTCGTGACTTCTTAGGTTGTAACCCTCCAGTTTTTCTGATCAAAGCCCGAGGATGATCCGCATGAGTTTATTCGACAGATGCAGCGTACATTGAGGGTAATCAAGGCTTCGGAGACTGAGTCTGTTGAGTTGTATTCATATCGGATGCGGGATGTAGCTATAAATTGGTATGAGTTTTAGGAGTTATCTAGGTGCGAGGGTGCTTCTCCAGCGGTATGGGATGAGTTTACAGAGGCCTTCCTTGGCCACTTCTTGCCTCCGGAGATGAGGAGAGCTAGAGTTGATAGATTCTTGCAGTTGAGGCAGAATGGTATGAGCATTCGGGAGTATAGCCTTGAGTTTGATTCGTTGGCTAGATATGCGCCCACTATTGTAGCTGAGATGGCAGATAGAGTACACCGTTATATGATGAGACTAGATCACTATTTGACTGATGGTTGTATGGCAGTGGCTCTTCAGCCAGGTATGGATATTGCTCGGATACAGGCATATGCACAGTGGGTAGAGGACCGACACGAAGGGCGCCAAGATGATAGGAGCACGAGCAGGCCAAAGATAAGAGGGCTAGGTCGGCTGGATATACCGGTGAGTTTCGAGGCGGGCAACCTCAGCAGCATGTTAGATATTCTTCCCAGCCAGCACAGAGTGCACCCCCACAGTCCACATGCAGGAGATTTGACTACACGGGGTATTAAGAAGCTGGTCAGGGCTCCAGAACTACAGGTTCACAAGGGAACAGGGGTTTGAGTCAGTCGAGGCCACCTTTGCCTCGGTGTTCACGGTGTGGTAGGTCTCATTTTGGGGAATGCCGCTTTACTACAGGTGTTTGTTTATCTTGCGGCTGTCAAGGCCATGTGATGAGGGAATGTCCTTTTAGAAGTGGTGCTGGTGGTATGGCTCAACCTACTGGATCAGTTGTTGGTTCGTCTTCTTCCATAGCTATGCGCCCCGCAGGGCAGGGTGTTCATATATCAGCAGGCCGTGGTAGAGGTCGTGGAGGAGTTTCTAGTTCTGGCAGTCCTTCGAATCGCATATATGCCTTGGCTAGTAGGCAGGATCAGGAGGCGTCGCCAAATGTGGTTACAGGTATACTATCGATCTTTTTCTGAGATGTATATGCATTAATAGATCCAGGTTCCACCTTATCATATATATCTCCCCTTGTTGCTAGTAGAATCGGAATAGAACCTGAGTTGATAGAACCATTTGAGGTAGCTACACCGGTAGGAGATTCTGTCATAGCTAAGCGAGTATATAAAAATTGCTCGGTGGTTATATATAGTCGTCATACCATAGCAGATTTGATAGAATTAGACATGACTGACTTTGATGTTATTATGGGTATGGATTGGTTGGCTTCTTGTTATGCTAATGTCGATTGTAGAGAGAAGATGGTTCGATTTCAGTTTCCAGGCAAACCAATTATAGAGTGGAAATGGAACACAGCATCGTCGAGGGGTAAGTTTATTTCATACCTCAAGGAAAGGAAGATGGTTAGAAAAGGGTATATTAACCATCTGGTTCGAGTGCATGATATGGAGGCGGAGGTACCGGCTCTTCAGTCAGTCCCGGTAGTTAATGATTTCCCAGATGTATTTCCAGATGATCTTCTAGGTCTTCCTCCAGAATGGACGATAGAGTTCAGTATAGATGTACTACCAGATACTCGACCCATATTCATTCCTCCTTATAGGATGGCACCTGCAGAACTGAAGGAGTTAAAGGAGCAGCTGCGGGACTTGTTGTAGAAAGGTTTCATCAGGCCTAGTACATCACCTTGGGGAGCACCGGTATTATTTGTGATGAAGAAATATGGATCGCTGCGGATGTGTATTGATTATAGGCAGCTGAATAAAGTGACAATAAAGAACAGGTATCCTCTCCCCAGGATTGATGATTTATTTGACCAGTTGCAGGGTGTTAAGTATTTTTCGAAGATAGACCTGCAGTCAGGTTATCATCAGGTGCGGGTAAAGGAGGTAGATATTCCTAAGACATCATTCAATACTCGATACGGACACTATGAGTTCAGAGTGATGTCTTTTGGGCTGACCAATGCTCCAGCAGTGTTTATGGATTTGATGAACCGGGTGTTCAAGCCATTCCTGGATATGTTCATTATTGTATTCATTGATGATATTCTGGTTTATTCGCGTTCAGAAGATGAGCATGTGGACCATTTGAGGACGGTACTTAGGGTACTCCAGCACCAGAAATTGTATGTCAACTTTTCTAAGTGTGAATTTTTGTTGACTTCAGTAGCATTCTTGGGGCATATTATCGGAGCTGATGGTATTCGGGTAGATACGCAGAAGATTGAGGCAGTAAAGACTTGGCCCAGACCTACGACACCTACTGAGGTACGCAGTTTTCTAGGGTTAGCAGGATATTAGAGGAGGTTCGTGGAGAAGTTTGCCTCGATTTCAGCACCTTTAACAAGGCTAGAAGGCAGCTAAGTTCCAATTGAAGGATGCTTGTGAGCAAAGCTTCCAGTTGTTGAAAGACAAGGGGTCCAGTTTTGACTCTTCCTGGGGGGTCAGGTGGTTATGTTATTTATTGTGATGCTTTAGGTATCGGACTAGGTAGTGTGTTGATGCAGCATGACAGGGTTATAGCTTATGTCTCCCGACAGCTCAGGAAGCACGAGAAGAATTATCCTACTCATGATTTAGAGTTAGCAGCGGTGATTCATGTTTTGAAGATATGGAGACATTATTTGTATGGGGTTCATATTGATATTTATACGTATCACAAGAGTCTCCAATATATCTTTAAGCAGAATGAGCTGAATTTACTACCGAGACGGTGGCTAGAGTTACTAAAGGACTATGATGTTGATATTTTATACCATCCATAGAAAGCAAATGTTGTAGCAGATGCTTAGCCGTAGATCTATGGGTAGCTTGACGGATATGCATCCAGACAGAAAGGAGATGGTTCGTGAGATATACCGGCTAGCTAGTCTTGGAGTCCGTTTGGCTGATCTGGAGATAGTGGAGTTGTTGTTCGAGGGGTTGCTGAGTCCTCTATCATAGAAGAGGTAAAAAGACATCAGTATGAGGATCCTGTTCTGGCACAGTATAGAGATGCAGCTCTTCGAAAGGAGAAGACTCTATGTGAGGTTGCACCTAATGAAGTGCTACGGTATGAAGGTAGGCTATGTGTACCTGATATTGCAGGGCTACGACAACAGGTTATGGGAGAGGCACACAATGCCCGTTATTCTATTCATCCAGGGTCAACGAAGATGTATCATGACCTCAGATGCTTATATTAGTGGATGACATGAAAAGGGACATAGCGGAGTTTGTTACTCAGTACCTGAATTCTCAACAGGTTAAGGTCGAGCATCAGAAGCCTGGTGGTTTATTGCAGGAGATGTAGATCCCAACTTGGAAATGGGAAGTGATTAATATGGACTTCATTACAGGCTTACCTCACACTCAGCGAAAGTGTGACTCTATATGGGTTATTGTGGATAGGCTGACGAAATCAGCCCATTTTTTTCCAGTCAGGACTACTTATTCAGCTGAAGACTATGCTGGATTGTACATCAGGGAGATAGTGAGACTTCATGGGGTTCCACATCTATCATATCGTACAGAGGAGCTCAATTTACAGCTAACTTTTGGAGATCGTTCCAGAAGGGATTGGGGACACAGGTGAGTCTTAGCACATCATTTCATCCTCAGACTGATGGGCAGGTTGAGCGTACCATTCAAACACTTGAGGATATGTTGAGAGCCTGTATTATTGACTTCAGAGGTAGCTAGGATGACCATTTACCACTCATTGAATTTGCCTATAACAACAGCTACCATTCTAGTATCCAGATGTCCTAGTACGAGGCCTTATATGAAAGGAAGTGCATGTCACCTATTGGTTGGTTTGACGTAGGCGAGACTAAGTTAATCGGCCCACATATGATTCAGCAAGTTGTGGATAAGGTTAAGCTTATTCAGGAGAGATTATTAGCAGCCCAGAGTCGACAGAAGTCATATGTAGATAATCGATGCCAACACTTAGAATTTCATAATGGTGATTGGGTGTTCTTGAAGGTATCACCCATGAAGGGTGTGATGAGATTCGGAAGGAAGGGCAAGTGTCACGACCCGACCCTGCTCGCGATCGTGCCCTACCCAGGCACCTTACAGTATACATCGAGAGATAATCACGAAGATACATGAAACTTATTAATTAATACAACAGAAGTAAAACAACCGGTTAGCCGATTGTGCTTCCTTGCTGGACATATAATATATAACCGAATCAGTTTCCTCCTTTCCTTTACAAACTGACCCACAATATGTAACTCTGCACTCTAAGAGTTTTATCATAACAATCGTGGCGGGACAGGCCCCGCCATACCCTGAATATATACATGAATCTACAATCTCAGGGAAAACCGTACCAAGAGATAAGCCTCTGGAGCAAATGGAGCTTTCTCCCAAAAACTCAACCGAGATCCTAAGAGCAAGGATCACCAACCTGGGTACCTAAAACCTGCGGGCATGAACGCAGCCCGAAGAAGTCGATAACAACAGTTTAATATGGAGCAGTAAGGCACAACAATTAAAACATATCTGGAAAAAAAACATGACAGAGGTATGTGTAAAAAGAAGGAAATACCTGAACCTACCATGTCATTACCATCTCGTGAACTTAATTGTACCTTATCATCTTTTCCCATTTTTCAATAAACGTTATAATCACTTCTTACGTACTTACTTCGGAAAATCATCAAGTTCACTGCCATATAACTTACTTACCTTTCATAACCTAACCCGGCCCTTTTCGGAGGGACGCCTATACTACCCGGCCAAACCGACGCGATAAATCACATAGTCCGCCCATACGGGTATCTTGCCGGCCCATTTTGGGGCGATGATGTCATATAGTCCGCCTGCGCGTATATCGCCCGACCCGTTTCGGGGACGATAATGTCATATAGTGCGCCATAAAGGTATCTTGCCCGACCCATTTCTCGGGCGATAATGTCATATAGTGCGCGTAAGGTATCTTGCCCGACCCGTTTGGGGCGATAATGTCTTATAGTGCGCGTAAAGGTATCTTGTCCAGCCCGTTCTGGGACGATAATGTCATATTAAAATCCGGGAATTTAACCCAACGTACTACGCACCTCTACTTCTTTAGAAAGACTCTTTTTCAAATAAAACTTCCAAGACACTGACAACCGCAGTATCAAGTCATCTCTACTTTTTTTTTTAAAACAAGTCACATTACCCTTTTTAGAAATTCAATAACCGGCTTCTAAATTACGTGACTTCTTACTTAAAAGCTTTAAGCAAGTGATACCTTTAGATCACATTGCCCTTCCTTAATACAAGTTATTTCTTTTATTACATTATTAGAGAAAACCATTCTCTTGACCTTCCATAAAGCCGTCATAACCAACTTCCCATAAAGCCGTTATAACCCTTTATGGTTTTAGACAAAACTCATTCCTTTTCTAACCAAGAGACTTCTACTCTTTGAAACCAAGTATTAAATACTTTCAAATCAATTCACTTAACTTTCAAAAATACAATTAGTCTCTTAACCTTTAGAAATCAAGTGACTCCTTTTATTATACAACCTTAGGCAATTGATGCCTTAAAAATCAAGTTGCCTTTTTCACTAAAATCAAGTCATTTATCTTTCCATAAAGCAAATATAACCAACTCCCCATAAAGTCGTTATATTCACTTTATGCCTTAGCTAAATACAATTTTCTATCCAAGGGACTTATACGTTTAAAACGAAACAAGTATCAAATACTTTAAAACTCTTCAAGTCCCTTAACTTTAATAAAACATTAGACATCCTTAATACTCTCAAAGAAGTGAGTAAATCTCCTAACTCACCCGACTTGGCTATTCATAAAACTAGTAAAGGATATCAAGGTCGTGGTATCGTCTACCGCACTACATCGTGCAACTATTCATGCTCGAAGGATAGGAAAAGTTCTACATAGAGTAAATCACACCACTACCTCTTAACTTCTAAGAGTAGAAGGAAACATGAAATGATACCATAAGTATATTCCATACATAGAATCATGCCAAGGAAGGAAGAGGTTCATATACCGCGACGATTGTCGACAAGTAGAAAAATGCTCCAAAGTACTTCAACCTTGAGCTATTCCATTCTTCAAGTAGGATACGCTATACTTAGTTCTTCAACCTATCATGGTCACAATACGTCCATTAACCTCTTACTTCAAACGTAGAATATTCTAAGTGCTAAGTCGCCAAATTCTACGGAAAATCGGACAAAGACCTCCTTTGTTTCTACTACTATGCCACCTTTTTCAAGGCCGAATACAATAACCAAACACGCCACATTTAAGGCCCAAACAATGCAATCAACACAGGGATTACACGCCTACTAGGCGTGTAAAATTCCGCCCCACAATAGATAACAAACTACAACAACTACTAGCCCATTTCGCCAACTCAAGTACTACAACATCAATTCTTATCCAATTTCCATTTCAATCCAAGTTATTAGCCTAACATGATATCAAGTCGCAATTGATTATAACCACTATAATCCTCAAGTAAACAACATGCGACGATTTCTAATAAACGACCAATTAGTAATCCAACTTCAAGTAGCTAATATAACATTTCAGATTTAAGCTACAAGCAATCCATAATACTTATGAACTTCAACATATCAACTTCATGCTAGCAACACGTAAAGCTAACAACAACATAACTATATAATCTTGTAACACCTATAAAAGACAAGATTATACCTCAATGAAACTTAATCCAACTCCAATCCGAAGTCGCTCCTTAGTAGTTTAGAGCCTCCCCAAGACACTTCAATCCGCTTGTTGAGACCCTTAGAACAACACCAACAAATATCCTTCAAATCTCCAAGCAAAACCTAGAAAGACAACTAGGTTTTCGTTTTGCGACTAACCCGTAAACTATCTTTTTCCAAGATTTTTCTATTGAGATATGTTTACAATACCCTCTAGAACCTTGCTTTAAAGTGTGGAACTAAAAGAACAAGGAACCAAGATTTTTCCTTTCTCTTGTGAGGGAACCCGAGAGCATGCCTATGTTCATCCAATTTTTTTTGTGAAAATTTTTCTAAGTGTTGGCTCTCTCTTGCTACTAGTAGTAATATAAAGGGACATGGAGGGTCAAGATGCAACCATTTGGGTGGCTAGGATAAGGTCTTAGCAAAAATCAAGACTTATGTGGGTCCTTTGACTTAGTCAAGATTATCAAGCTACAACTTGGAAGACTTAGTCATACAAGACTATGGTCAATGACCATCTTAGCCATGCTATTTTTCGTCCAAGGCACATTAAGGGGGGGTGACACATGTCGCCCTCCCATTCGTCACAATAATACATTTTCCGACAATTTCATAATTCCGATAAATTTTTACAAGTCTCAAATCTTAGCTCTTGTGAGTTCTTACGTACGTTCTTAAAACATGTCCTGTAAATACGGGGTGTAACATTCTTCCCCCCTTAGAAACATTCGTCCCCGAATGTTCTTTCGGAAACAAACTCATAATTAGCGACATAGTTTCCTTTCACAATCCCCACATACCAATAATACCACACATGGCCCTAATAACTCGTACACGCATATCCGTCCATCATAAGCCCAAAAGATATTATCTTTTCGTACTTCCAACTCCTTCTAACATATACATAGTCTCAATACAATCTGTTCATGAAACTTAAACATACCACAACTTTATCATGCATACAATTTCTAAAGGGCCAAAGACATACCTGAAATCATATAGGCGGTTCAAAGGACCGCTAAAACTGGGAACTCCCACCACGACCTCTGCCACGGCCTGTCGGTGTATGAACCTCCTGCCTAGCTATTGAAGGCGAAGAACCCGCATCGATCCAAGAGACGGTGTTGTCCCACGGGACCCTCTATAAGGACACTCTCTAACATATGGCCTGAGCGACCACAAGAAAAACAAGCACCGCACGTGCGACATACCCGAATGTAACCTACCACATCGGCGCGTTGAGGCACGGTGGCCTCGATGGCGGAACCCCCATCCGCTCGAGGCTCAAGCTCTAGAGACTGACCGGCCCTGCATTCGGGTTGTAAAACCCTCCGCCGGAAAAGCGTGGAGAGCACTCGGTCTTTGGGCCGCAATGTAGACCTAGTCTGCTGCGAGGTTGTCCGCCTCTAAATCGCCACGAGACCACGATGTCACAGCCTCTTGGCCGGCTCGAGTCAATCTGGTCCTCCTCTCTCTATCCTCTATCCCTGCGCATAGGCTGCGTCCGGCGATGTCCATACCGGTGAAGAGCCACACCTGCATCACGGTAATCATATGACGGTCAAGCCCCATCACATAACGATGAACCTATCCGCGTATGCCTACAATAGTATGCTCGTATGCGGCCAAGGAGTCAAACTCAGCTATACTCCCGACAGCCCTCCTGCTCGCCTCGAGGTCAAGAATCTGTACCCGGGCTCTCTCATCTCCGTAGGCAAAAGTGATCCATGAAGGCCTCTGTAAACTCCTCCCAAACAATTGGAAGAGCATCATCACCCTTGAAAGCAACCACGACTCAAACCGGTTCAACGCAATATCGCGCAACCGGTAAGAGGCTAGCGTAATGCACTGTCTCAAGCCCTAAGAACTCGCATGGTCTGCAGGTGCAGAATGAACTCCTGCGAATCCTCGTGGACCTCGAACCATAAAACTTCGGTGGATGACATCGGAAAATCCCTAATCCGCAAACCGGCTCTGGGGTGGGTTGCTGTTCTCGCTTGCCGCCGCTACTATCTTGGTCAATAATCGACCGCCTCGTAGTCTCTATACTCGCACTGGTGGGAACGGAGGCTCTGCAGGAACCTCTGGAGCTCGCCGCTCTCGGCTCTCTAACATCGCCAGCGTGGCTGAACTCGTCGACCGCCTTACTACCTCGGGCATAGTGCGTGCTCGAGCCTGTAACTCCTGGTACCGCTAGCGACTCCGCTGCCGCCTTGCCTTCGGCTCACGGTCGCGCTGGAGGCATATCTGCTCATAAGACTAGGTCGGAGAGGATTCAACCTAATAAGACAACTCTTCGCACGATCTCGAGAGAGAAGAATGGAAACCAATCCTAAATGTCTGCAGCCTCACGATTATAGATGTGATGCCAACACACCGATAATCAAGACTTACTAGACACGGCTCAGACACTTTCCGAGGACTAAGCGCTCGATACCACTTTTGTCACGACCCGACCGGGCGCGATTGGTGCCCTACTCAGGCACCCTTACAGTATACATCGAGATAATCACGAACATATATGAAACTTATAAATTAATACAATGTAAAACAACGGGTTAGCCGATGTGGCTACCTTCCCGACATATAATATATAACCAAGCTTGCCTCCTTTCCTTTACAAACCGACCCACAATATGAAACTACAGACCTCAAGAGTTTTATCATAACAATCAAGTGGCGGGGCCCCGCCATACCCTCGAATATACATGAATCTACAATCTCGTGGAAAACCGTACAAGAGATAAGCCTCTGGAGCAAATGGAGCTTTCTCCCAAAAACTCAACCGAGATCCTAAGAGCAAGGATCACCAACCTGGGTACCTAAAACCTGCGGGCATGAACGCAGCCCAGCGAGGTCGATAACAGTGCAGAATATGGAACGGAAGTAAGGCACAACAATTAAAACATATCTGGAAAAAAAACATGACAGAGGTATGTGTAAAAAGAAGGAAATACCTGAACCTACCATGTCATTACCATCTCGTGAACTTAATTGTACCTTATCATCTTTTCCCATTTTTCAATAAACGTTATAATCACTTCTACGTTACTTCGAAAATCATCAAGTTCATCGCCATATAACTTACTTACCTTTCATAACCTAACCGCTTCGGAGGACGCCATACTACCTTACCAAATCGGGACGCGATAAAATCACATAGTCCGCCCATACAGTATACCGCCGCCCATTTCTCGGCGATGATGTCATATAGTCCGCGTAAGGTATCTTGCCGACCCATTTCTGGGACGATAATGTCATATAGTCTGCCCGTAAAGGTATACTGCCCGACCCATTTCTGGGACGATAATGTCATATAGTTTGCCCGTAAAGGTATACTGCCCGACCCATTTCTGGGACGATAATGTCTTATAGTCTGCCCGTAAAGGTATATTGTCCGACCCATTCCTGGGACGATAATGTCATATTAAAATCCGGGAATTTAACCCAACGTACTACGCACCTCTACTTCTTTAGAAAGACTCTTTTTCAAATAAAACTTCCAAGACACTGACAACCGCAGTATCAAGTCATCTCTACTTTTTTTTTTTAAAACAAGTCACATTACCCTTTTTAAAAATTCAATAACCGACTTCTAAATTACGTGACTTCTTACTTAAAAGCTTTAAGCAAGTGATACCTTCAGATCACATTGCCCTTCCTTAATACAAGTTATTTCTTTTATTACATTATTAGAGAAAACCATTCTCTTGACCTTCCATAAAGCCGTCATAACCAACTTCCCATAAAGCCGTTATAACCCTTTATGGTTTTAGACAAAACTCATTCCTTTTCTAACCAAGAGACTTCTACTCTTTGAAACCAAGTATTAAATACTTTCAAATCAATTCACTTAACTTTCAAAAATACAATTAGTCTCTTAACCTTTAGAAATCAAGTGACTCCTTTTATTATACAACCTTAGGCAATTGATGCCTTAAAAATCAAGTTGCCTTTTTCACTAAAATCAAGTCATTTATCTTTCCATAAAGCAAATATAACCAACTCCCCATAAAGTCGTTATATTCACTTTATGCCTTAGCTAAATACAATTTCCTATCCAAGGGACTTATACGTTTAAAACGAAACAAGTATCAAATACTTTAAAACTCTTCAAGTCCCTTAACTTTAATAAAACATTAGGCATCCTTAATACTCTCAAAAGTGAGTAAATCTCCTAACTCACCCGACTTGGCTATTCATAAAACTAGTAAAGGATATCAAGGTCTCAGACGCTCACCGTACTACATACGTGCAACTATTCATGCTCAAAGGATAGAAAAAGTTCTACATAGAGTAAATCACACCACTACCTCTTAACTTCTAAGAGTAGAAGGAAACATGAAATGATACCATAAGTATATTCCATACATAGAATCATGCCAAAGGAAGGAAGAGGTTCACATACCTCGCGACGATTGTCGACAAGTAGCAAAATGCTCCAAAGTACTTCAACCTGGAGCTATTCCATTCTTCAAGTGGGATACGCTATACTTAGTTCTTCAACCTATCATGGTCACAATCGTCCATTAACCTCTTACTTCAAACGTAGAATATTCTAAGTGCTAAGTCGCCAAATTCTACGGAAAATCGGACAAAGACCTCCTTTGTTTCTACTACTATGCCACCTTTTCAAGGCCGAATACAATAACCAAACACGCCACATTTAAGGCCCAAACAATGCAATCAACACAGGGATTACACGCCTACTAGGCGTGTAAAATTCGCCCACAATAGATAACAAACTACAACAACTACTAGCCCATTTCGCCAACTGAAGTACTACAACATCAATTCTTATCCAATTTCCATTTCAATCCAAGTTATTAGCCTAACATGATATCAAGTCGCGATTGATTATAACCACTATAATCCTCAAGTAAGCGATGCGACGATTTCTAATAAACGACCAATTAGTAATCCAACTTCGTGGCTAATATAACATTTCGATTTAAGCTACAAGCAATCCATAATACTTATGAACTTCAACATATCAACTTCATGCTAGCAACACGTAAAGCTAACAACAACAACATAACTATATAATCTTGTAACACCTATAAAAGACAAGATTATACCTCAATGAAACTTAATCCAACTCCAATCCAAGTCGCCTTTAGTAGTTTGTAGTCTCCCAAGACACTTCAATCCGCCATTGAGACCCTTAGAACAACACCAACAAATATCCTTCAAATCTCCAAGCAAAACCTAGAAAGACAACTAGGTTTTCGTTTTGACTAACCCGTAAACTATCTTTTCCAAGATTTTTCTATTGAGATATGTTTACAATACCCTCTAGAACCTTGCTTTAAAGTGTGGAACTAAAAGAACAAGGAACCAAGATTTTTCCTTTCTTGTGAGGAACCCAGAGCATGCCTATGTTCATCCAATTTTTTTGTGAAAATTTTTCTAAGTGTTGGCTCTCTCTTGCTACTAGTAGTAATATAAAGGGACATGGAGGGTCAAGATGCAACCATTTGGGTGGCTAGGATAAGGTCTTAGCAAAAATCAAGACTTATGTGGGTCCTTTGACTTAGTCAAGATTATCAAGCTACAACTTGGAAGACTTAGTCATACAAGACTATGGTCAATGACCATCTTAGCCATGCTATTTTTCGTCCAAGGCACATTAAGGGGGGGTGACACATGTCGCCCTCCCATTCGTCACAATAATACATTTTCCGACAATTTCATAATTCCGATAAATTTTTACAAGTCTCAAATCTTAGCACTTGTGAGTTCTTACGTACGTTCTTAAAACATGTCCTGTAAATACGGGGTGTAACAGCAAGCTTAGCCCGAGATACATTGGGTTTTATCAGATTATTCGTAGGATAGGCAAGGTTGCCTATAAGTTGGATTTACCATCTGATTTGGAAGCGGTACATCCAGTTTTTCATGTATCGATGTTGCGTAAGTATATTGGTGATCCTTCTAGAGTATTTCCTGTAGATGATGTTCAGGTGACAGATGAGTTATCTTATGAGGAGAGCCCCATGGCTATACTGGATCGACAGGTTAGAAGGTTGCGTACTAAGGATGTGTCCTCCGTCAAGGTGTTGTGGCGAAATAATAATAGGGAAGAGATGACTTGGGGAAACGGAAGACGAAATGAAGAAGAAATATCCTCACTTGTTCCCTATGCCTGCAGCTAATTCGATTCCTTACTTGATTTTATTGATTGGTGAATAAAATGTCTGATATATATTGTGGCCCTATGGGGCATCCTTGGGTTGCTGTGAATAGGTTGGAAGGTATAGTTATAAAGGAGACTCTGCCGAAATTTTTATAGCATAAGACCTCTTATGAACATTCGAGGACGAATGTTTCTAAGGGGGGGAGTATGCTATAACTATCAATATTATTTGTGGGTAGAACTGTTCTATATCCATGCTTGCACGTACAACGTGCTCGACCATATTGATTATTCAATTCCTCGCCCCACAGATGTTGCAGAATCGACACGGCATCGTCTTGACGCCATCGTCAAGCAATGGATATATGAAACTATCTCAAAAGATTTATTGTGTACTATCATGATAACATGTGCTTCATCATGAGAACTTTGGGTACGCTTGGAGGAAATCTTTCAGGAAAATAAAAATATTCGGGCTGTATATTTGGAGGAGAAATTCAATAATACGCGTCTCGAGAATTTTAATAATATGTTCGAATATTTCAAACAACTGAAACTCATCGCTAACCAACTTTCCAACGTTAGGACATCTATTTCTGAAACAAAAATGATACTAAAACTTGTGGCAGGCTTACCGAAAGGGAATACGATACTATTGCAACGATGATTCAACATACCGACCCACTACCAAGTTTCAACAAGGCATTTTCACAACAATTATTCGAAGAGGCCCGACGTACTAAACAAGATGAGCACAATTAAAAAGTGTTAGCCATTGAAAGCATACAAACGCCGGCCACCACCACCGGACCACCAGCAACAGCAGACGCGTGGCGGAGGTCGTGGTGGTAGAGGCCACGGACAGGGTAACAAAGTGTCACGACCCGAACCCGGATCCGTGACCGGTGCCTTGACCCGGGCACCCTAGTGACACAACATCAGAGAAAACCAGCGGAATATAAACTCAAGATAAACAACCATTAAGATATAGAATAGTCTAGCCCAAAAATGGCTAACCCAAAAGTACATAAAAACCGAACAGTTACATCCTTAAACGAACCAAGTTCTGACAAGACTACAGGCCTCTAAGAATGAATAACACTACGACGGGACAGGGCCCCGTCATGCCCCTGAATGTACAAAATATCTATGACTCCAGGGAGAACCATACCAAAAGTCGAGCCTCCGAAGAAATGGAGCTCCTGACACCTGAGTACAAGATCCTAGGAATGAGGATCTACCACCTGCTTCCCTTACTCGCGGATTTAACGCAGCCCCAGGAAGGGGTCGACACAACGTACCAAGTATGTAAATCGAAAATACGTAGTAATATCATAAGTCCAAAATATACTGAAGTTATAGATAAAACCAAATTATGTTGCACTGTGCCTTACTAATAATGAGAGTAACAAGTATACATTTTATAGCATAAAAATAGGAGGCTCATGATCAAAACAGGGTACCTCGCCCGTAGTATCATTAAGCAATCCTACTCCTGGGACTATTTCACCCGCATAGGTCCTGTGGACCCGCATGAGGTCATCCGCCTCGTCATAGGACTATTTCACCCGCATGGGACTATTTCACCCGCATGGATCCTGTGGATCCGCATGAGTACCATCGCGTACTCGCATGGGACTATTTCACCCGCATGGATCCTATGGTCCGATCCGCGAGTACAAGCGCCGCGCTCGCGTCATGGGTAGCAAATCCATGGCATAAATAGTAACCCATCCTATCGAGCATACCCGGCCACCCATCGCACAAGATGTACAGCGAAGTAACAAGAATCCGCGTACCCGTGGCCACCCAACGTGTCGGTATGCCAACAGAATTAACAAGAATAATTAGTGAACCATCCTAATGAACGATACCCGCGACCATCCATCGTGTCAGTATGTCAAAAGGAAATAACAAGAATAACCCGGGGTCTACCCCGTAAGAACATATCACCTAGCACAACCGGCTATCATACATAACATAAGCTCTACCGGCCTATCATACATAGCATAAGCAAGTTAAGAAATCCCCTAACTTCTTATTAACATTATTAACATATCCTCTCATTTTAGTATACCTAAGGCACCAACATGTCTTTTAATAGAAAAATCCGGGAACTCAACCCAAGTACCATGCACTTCCAACCTTTTAAGAAAAACTCTTTTATACAAAGATTCCAAGATACTAATCACCATAGTATCAAGTTACAATTTCTTTTCAAGACAAGTCACATTTCCTTTGGAATATAATAGGCTTCTAAATCAAGTGACTTCATTTCCTTTAAAACCTTAGGCAACCAATGCCTAAAACCATTTTCCTTCCACAAGTTCAAATCATCAAAACCTTTCTCCATTAAACTTTCACAAACTAATATAACCAACTCCCCATAAAGCCGTTATATTAGAGTTAAACAATAGTAAAACACATTCCCTTAAGTCCAAGGGATTTTTATACTTTTCTTTTAAAACGAAACAAGTATCAAATACTTATAACAAACGAAGATTTCCAAATCTTGACGCTCACCGTACTACATAGGTACAACTAATCATGCTCAAGAGATAGAAAGCTCCACATACCTCTTCGGTCGATCCACAAGCTAAGTCCAATTTACCGCACGTAGTATGTCAACCTAAAATGACCACAATACGTTTATCAAGCTCTAATTATAATGCAGAATTTTCCTGTTAAAGTCACCAATTTCCTACGGAAAATTGGGCAGCGTTTCCTTTGTTTCTACATACTTTGCCACCTTTTCCAAGGTCGATTTTTAACGCTCAAATGCCATGTTTAAGGCTCAACAACCAACCAACACCAAGGGGATTACACACCTAAACTTTGGTGTGTAAAATTCAGCCCCACAAGTTACAACAATAACCCAACAAGTCTAATGTAGTATTTAGGCCACAACATGCTCATAATATCCCCCTAACCAATTCTTTCATAATCAAACCCCATTTCTCACATGCAACTACTCTAAGTGCATTTTTTTCCAACTACAAGTTCTTCCTATTAAACATGCAACACCCAATACCAACTACAAGAGAAGAAATGTTACCTTGAGTTTTAGCCAAACTTATTCCAACACTTTGCTAGCCTTTTTCTCCAAGAACACCACCGCAATAGTCCTCACAAGCTTGTATTAACCTTTCCTTCCTATTACACTTTTCAGATTTTTTTCCCTTAGGCTAGAATTCCTCTTGGGAATTTAGAGAGAAGGATGAGCTTTTTAACTTAGAGAGAGATGGAGTGTAAAGATGAAAAGTTGAAAGAAATGACCAAGTCTTGGTCAATATAATGCATGTAGCGAAATCGGATGGGGGACACTGTCACCTCCCACGGCCTCTTTAAAACAAAAATCGGACTTTCTAAGTTTTTCGCCCAAATTTCCGCCTCGGCGCGCGCCCTGCTTCCGGCGCGCGGCTGAAACTCAGCGACCACTCGATCTTCCAGCCGCGGCCTGCGTCGGCGCGGCCTCGCGCTTTGTCGAAACACATTTACGTCATTGCGCCCGAACTTGTAATTCTCATAACCTACTCGATGTCCTATCGACGAGCGGTTGGTTGCGTTGGAATCTAGACTTCAACGAACTCATACAGGCCTTTGAAACACTTAGGAACTCTCGATGTACGGGTCATAACCCGCCTCAAAGTTGACTAAAACCCGTCCGGAACAATCCGTCAACCTATCCTTTGGAAATTTTAAGTCTTACATGCTTCCGTACACTCTCATACGTAGGGTCAGAACTACGGGGTATAACACAAAGGGAAGGGCCGCGGCAAAGGCCAAAAGGCCCAGCAGGTAGGCCCTCCGCAATCTTCTTATTAACGATGGGTTGGGCGGCGGTGGCCCATACTGAGGCGGGCCTCATTCGCCGCCCTGCCAACAGCGAGGCGGTTCCAACAGAGTTGGAGGACTGGTCTTCTAGGCTCGGATCCACCTAACAGGCCGACCCAATCGACGAATCAGCAGGCATATTTTATGTCAGCCCAACAGATTCAGCAAGCCCAGCACCTGGCCCCCACTAATTTCGGCTAGGCTTTTAACACTTTCAAGTCTCAACCGTCAACAGCCCGATGAAAATTAGTACATGGACACCGGAGCCATATCTCACCCCACCCGCTCGTCAAGTAATTTATCTCAACTGCTTCGGTCAAAGCATCCTCAATATATTATTGTCGATAATGGTCACCATATTCCAATTGAAGGTTACGGTAATACACACACAAAACATCTCCATCCTCCCTTCCTACTTAGCCATGTCCTCTACGCACCTCAAATCATTAAAAATTTGATCTCTGTTAGAAAATTCACACGTAATAATTGTGTTTCTGTCGAGTTTGACCCTTTTGGTTTTTCTGTGAAGGATCTCAATACGGGGAAAATTCTTACGCACTGCAATAGTGTGGGAGACCTGTACCCATTTACTCACTCTTCTGTTGTCAGACCTCAACACCTACCTCCCTTGCTGCACTGTCTCCATCAACTTGTCACAATAGGCTCGGACACCCAGGAGACCATGTTTTTAATTTTCTTAAAAACAATATGTGTATTCAATGTAATAATGAAAAACTTGCCCAAACCTATTTTTCTTACCCGCTAGGCAAGCATACTCGTCTTCCGTTTATGTCTTTATTAAGTGTTACAGTTTCACCTTTCATATTGTTCATGCTGACTTGTGGACATCTCCTGTTGTTAGCTCACTGAGTCATAAATTTTATCTATTTTTATTAGATGATTTTTCAAATTTTATCTGGATTTACTCACTTAAGTTCAAATCCGAGGTGTTTGCCAAATTTCTTGAGTTTCATAAATTTATTAAAATCCAATTTGAAAAATCCATAAAACTCTTCCAGTGTGATAACGGACGTGAATTTAATAATTCGACATTCCACAATTTTTGCTCCAAATAAAGCATGGTCTTCCATTTTTTCTATCCCCACACCTCCCCTCAAAACGACAAGGCTGAACGAATTATACGTACCATCAATAATATGGTTAGTACTCTCATGTTTCATGCATGTCTACCACATTCTTTCTGGGTCTATGATGTTAAAATGATAGAATACATTCTTAATATTTTACCCACTAGCACTCTCCAAAATAAGACCCCTATCGAAATTTTATACCGTAGGATTCCATCCTATGACCAATTATGAATTTTCGGTTGTCTAAGCTACCCCAATTTTGCCTCCACCACCCCTAATAGTTTGGCTCCCCGAACTACAATGTGTGTCTTCACAGCGTTTCCAACTTTCCATCTAACCATAGGGGCTATATGTGTTATGACTTATCCTCTCGTAAAATCATTATATCTCGTCACATTTGTCGAGATGACTTTCCCATTTTCCAATATCCGAAAATTCCAAAATATTGATTATACGTTTCTCGATGAGTCAGAAATTTCACCGCTCGTTCGCACCCTGCACCACCATTTCCCCACTGTTCCGGTGACACCTCCGGCATCATTTTCCGACGCCACCAACGTCACTCTGCCACAACACCTCCCATCGTTGTCTCATGTGTCCAGTGGTCATCGATCTGTCTACTCCGGCCACCAACCAGTCTACAGTTATCCGTCAGGTCACCCAGCCCCTGACACACCACCGACCGACATTCTGTCACCCATACCTCTACTCGACTCACCTCCGTCACACAACCACACAAACCCGACATCCGCAACCCATCCAGACCAGATCCCACTGTCGCAGCCCAGTCCCAAACCGATACCAACTCAAAATCAGAAACCCCTGTTCGCGGACACCATACCCCCACCTACCCATTCCATGGAAACCCGTGCAAAGTACATGATTTTCAAACCCAATGTCCACTTTAATCTTTTTACTCAAATAATATCACTTATTCCCAAAAACCCAAAATTAGCCAAACTGGACCCCAATTGGAATGCATCCATGTGTGAGAAATTTAATGCTTTAACCAAGCAACATACTTGGGATTTGGTACCTAGACCGGATGGGGTAAATGTAATTCGATGCATGTGGTTATTTCGTCACAAATTCATAAACAGTGGTGACTTGGAGCGGTATAAGGCGAGACTTGTGGAAAATGATACTAATCAACATGAGAGAATTGATTGTGGTGAGATATTTAGCCCGTTTGTTAAACCGGCTACGATTCGTATTGTTCTTAGTATTGTTATGGGCAAGCAGTGGCCTATTCATTAGCTTGATATCAAAAACGCATTTCTTCACGGGGATTTGAAAGAAATTGTGTATATGCATCATCCACCTAGTTTTGTTCATCCTGCAGTCCCTCAGTATGTATGTCGTCTCCAGAAGTCACTCTATAGCTTTTAACAGGCACCCAGAGCTTGGTATGACCATTTTGTCAGGTATATTTTACATATTGGGTTTATATGTAGCATGTGTGATAACTCTCTTTTCATTTTCATCACGGTAGTGGCACTACTTACTATTATATGTGGATGACATTGTTCTCACCGCCTCATCCGAAAAATTGAAAAATGAAATCATTGCTCTACTCAAAATTGAATTTGTCATGACTGATTTGGGCAAGCTGAGTTACTTCTTGGGTATATCAGTGGCTAGATCTGCAAATAATATGTTCCTGAGTTAGCGTAAGTATGCAAAAGAAATAGTGTACAGGGCTAAGATGTCGAATTGCAAAGCTATGCCCACTCTTGTCGATTCAAAATTCAAGCTCAGTGTTGCGGATGGTGCTCCAGTGTATGATCCTATTCTCTATCGGAGTCTTGCAGATGCCCTTTAGTATCTCACATTTATGAGGTCTGAAATTGCATATGTCATTCAGCAGGTGTGTATGTTTATGCATGCCCCGAAGGAGCTCCATTTTACTGTCCTTAAGTATATTATCAGATACATTAAGGGCACACTTGACTATGGGTTGCATCTTTACCCCTCTGCTCCGACCAGATTGCTATCTTACACAAATGTTGATTGGGCAGGATGCCGGACACGCGACGCTCTACTTCCGGCTATTGTGTATTTCTAGGGAATAATCTCATTTCCTGGTCTACCAAGCGGCAAGCCACTTTATTCCACTCGAGTGCTGAAGTAGAGTATAGAGGTGTTGATAATGTAGTTGCTAAGGTATGTTGGCTCCGAATTCTTTTTTTGGGAGCTCCAGTGTCCACTACGTAAAGCTTATATAATCTATTGTGATAACATATCTGCCATATGTATATCTCACAATCTGGTCCAACATCAGCGGACCAAACATATTAAGATGGACATTCACTTTGTACGAGAGAATGTAGCTCTTGGTCAGGTCAAAGTATTGCATTTGTCTTCCTCCTATCAGTATGCATATATCTTCAAAAAGGGGCTACCCAGACAGTTATTCATAGACTTCAGATTCAGTCTTAACGTTCGGCCTCCTCTCGCTCTGACTGAGGGGGAGTATTAGCGAATATTCTTCGAATATTCACAATATATATTGTAATTATTATTGTTATGTATTTAAGGTAGCTTAGGACTCTTACTGTATTAAGAATCACATTTGTACAACTATATATATTGTGAATTAATGAAAGAAATCCCCAAGGGAGTTTAATCCAATCTTAATGTATAAGCTAGAAGTAGAATGCCATTCAATAAGGATACACTGTCCTGTTTATAGCTAAGTTTCTAGAAGTACGATTCACAAACCACGCCCTCATTAAACTTCATAAATGCTCATTATTGATATGGAACAATGGTTGGTAGATTTCTTGAAATCTTCCGTAACGGCTGCCCCTTGGATGTACAGTAAATAATGGATCTTAGGCCTAACTCAACCCCACAAGCTAGCTTGTAGGGTGAGGATTGTCCATGTTCTTATTTCATATCCGATGTGGGACTCTTAACACTCCCATGCACGCCCAAACCTTGTTAACTGGAGTGTGGATAATATAATTTGGGGATCCAATATCGATGAACAAAGAATTGGAATGGACATGACTCTGATACCATGTAAAGAATGGAACTTGGACCTAACTCAACCACAAAAGATAGCTTGTAGAGTGAGGATTTTCCAAGTCTATATAAGAAATTATGTTCCCGTTCCATATTCGATGTGGAACTCTTAACAGTAATTCGTTACGAACGGACACAAACTGATGCCCCATCAAGCTTATCCGGTTCCCACTAGTGCGATGTCGTTCATACCCTGTTAATGCCATCCGATACTGCCTATGATGAGTCATGCCCGATACGTCATTTTCTTGTCTCTTCACAATACGGCCATGTGCGGGGCCCAAATTTTTCCCTATACAACAATGCCCAGCTAATATACATATGTTATACATTCTAGCTATTTTCTTAGTTGGTCAATTATTAGGAATCGTGTGTTGATTGTCCTGTAGATATAAGTTGTCTTTCTCCATATATAAAAAATAAATCAATTAAATTTTGGGATACTTCATGAAGTGCTTCTTTCGAAGTTAAACTTCGGTTTGTCTATATTAATTTCTCTTTTGAAAGGAGATTGTAATTGGGGATCAGTTATACCATTTCTTCTCTGTCAAAGTGGCAAACTTTATTTCATTAATTCCTTATGTCGTTTTTCTTCTTTTCAATTCTCTTTTTGTGTGATATACCGTGTGTTAGTTTAATCATCCTATTCTAATCACTTTCAGCATGTGTAAAATAACTACAACAATGTATTCAGTGTAATTTTATAAGTGAGATTTTGAAAGGATAGAATGTATGTATACGTTAATCATGTGTGTCATAGGTTAAAAAAAAGATGCAATAGAAATGGTAGCAAACGTAGGTACTACTAAGGATACGAATAAAGCTTATTTCAAACGTATAGATAGATTAGGTCTAATAAAGTAAATAGAATATACTAGCAAGCATGCTTATTTCTTTTCTCCTAGACTTTATTCAAACACAAAATTTTAACCCTTTTTTCTCCAAGCGTAGAACTCTCTGCAGTATCTTCCTTTTTCTCTCTTCCAATTTTACTATTTTGTATTTGCTAAAACTAACTTTTTAACCCCCATAACTTTTTAGTACAAGAATATATCAAAACTATATAGCATGTCACGTGTAGTGGTGCATCAATTCAAACTTATTTTTGCAGCCTTTCACTTTTGTTTGTGGAAGTAATAGGATGAGCACGTTATAGTTTAGTTATACGAAGCTTTTATGTTTTAGAATTACGATATTACTAGTTACGAAATAACTAATTAAAAACGCACTACTAGAAATCAGTCAATTTTCGATGAATTTGTTGATAGAGAATATATTAATATTGTCCAGTTATTATGTAATTATTATTCTAATGTAATTATGTAAAGTAGAGATCCTTCTCCAATTAGGGTTTGTAATTGTAAACACCTATATATATTTCATTAATGAGAAGCCTCCGGCCAAGAAAAATTACACTATTCTACATGGTATCAGAAGTCAAACTCTAATCCCCTCCCCTTTATCTCTAACATACCGAATATACCTCGAGAATTTAGGACTAGCAGTTGCCTTTTCTTTTTCTTAGTTTCAAACAGACTGAATATTAGGTGAATCTTGCTTGCCTTTTTCGATTCCTTTAACTGAGCATTCGCACGAAACTTGTCCTCGGATGTCACCTTGTTGGATGAGGAGCTAAAGAATTTAGCAGCAGCTCGAACGGCTCTGTTTCTATTCAACTTTGGCTTCCCCAAAATTGGAGCAGAAGGCTCCTCCTTAACCAATATCCTCTCATTATGAGCCCACTGTCTCTCAGACCACCCATAATTGCTTGACGTTGTCATGCAATACCTAACCCTGAGAGATAATTAGTATCACTCGCTTTTAGGTTCTTCAACAACCTCGTCTTTCTATCTCATCTATCATCCACGAACATAGCACGATATTCCTCATTACAATCTAACATCCTAGGCCCACCTCCATGCTCACGGTACACTGGCCACCAGCACCAGGCCCACATCTCTATGGCCCAATAGCATGCATACGGTCCCATGACCCCTGTCGACTGAGTCAGGCTTATAACACTATGAATCTTCAGCAGTACATGGATACAGGTGTCACATCTCACCTCACTCGCAACTCTGGTAATCTTCCTCACCTATCTAATTTGAACAATTCTCAATTTATTTTGGTCGGTAATGACAATCGCATTTAAATTCAAGGCTACGACACCACTCAAACACAACCACATCATCAAACCCTTACCCTAAAAATGTCATATATGCTCCTAACATTATTAAAACTTAATCTCTGTTAGCAAATTTGCTAGTGACAATTTCGTATGTATTGAGTTTGACCCTTTTGGTTTTTTTTGTAAAAGACCTACGTACGGGGACAACTCTTACGAGATGTAATGGTTTGGGGACCTATATCCTTTCTCATTCAATTCCACCGCAAGTGTCAATCCACCTATCTTCCTAGCTGCGATCTCTCCATCAACTTGGCACAGTAGACTTAGAAACCCGGGAGCACCAGTTTTTAACTTTCTTAGAAGTCATAATTTAATTCAATGTAATAAAGGAAAAAATTTCCAAAATTGTTATTCTTGTACTATAGGAAAACATGTTAGGCTTCCATTTGCGTCATCTTCAAGTGTTATTTTTTCTCCTTTTGACATCATTCATGCGGATTTATGGACCCAAAGAAAGTGAGAGAATTCATCTAACAATACTAAGTAATATTTATGACTCAGTTTGCTAGTATTGAGAGATGTCTATCCGCTCAATAAGTCTCAAGTTTACTCCATGTTTCTTGAATTTCGAACATATGTTAAAACACAGTTTGAAAATGCCATAAAATTGTTTTAATGTGACAATGGTCGTGAGTTTAACAATTCCCCCTTTCATAAATTTTATGCGGATAATGGCATGGTGTTTCGATTCTCGTGCCCCTATACCTCACCTCAAAATGGTAAAGCCGAAAGAATACTCCGCACCATTAATAATATGATTTGTACAATGCTCTTTCATGCCTCTCTTCCCCTATCCTTTGGGTATACACGTTAAAATAGTAGAATACCTTCTTAATATATTACCTACTCGTACCCTTCAAAATAAAACACCTACCGAAATTCTATTTCGTCGGATCTCTTCATATGATCACCTTCGAATTTTTGGTTGTCTATGCTACCCAAATTTTGCCTCCGTGGCCCCTCACAAATTAACATCTCGCACCTCTCGTTACGTCTTCTTAGGTTTTCTGTCGAACCATAGGGGGTACTTATGATATGATTTGTATCCACGCATAAAATCCTAGTCTCTCGTCATGTCACATTCGAGGAAAATGTTTTCCCGTTTGAAAACGTCCAACAACTTCAAGTCACCGATTACGACTTTTCTTAATGACCCAGACACTTCCCTTCTCCTGCAAAATGCCATATATAGTGCAAATATTCCAGTTGTTCCGTCACGGTCCCCTCTCCTGTCACTGCCCCAAGTCTCGTCAAATACCTCCCCACCTACTGCTCCAGTAACGACCTCCCTGTCTCCATCGACCAGTCCCCTGTCTCTTTGACTAGTCCCGTGCCTAACTGCCCCAACCCCCGCCAACATCCCAGAAGCACCCGTCAACCACCCCTCTACCCCCAACGGCCCCACAACCTCCGCCATCCCCACTGCCCTCACTTCCCATCAACCCACAAGACCCGTTTCCGACACACCATATGGAAATCCATGCTCAACACGAGATTTTCAAATCGAAAGTCCACTTTAACCTATCCATTCAGACCATCTCACTTATACCTAAAAATCCGAATTGGAATGCGGTCATGCGTGAGAAATTTAATGCGCTCACTACACAACGAACTTGGGATCTTATCCCGAGACCAGAGAGGGTGAATGTGATTCATTGCATATGGCTATATCGTCACAAATTCAGAGATAGTGGTGAGCTTGAATGTCATAAAGCGAGACTTGTGGTTAATGGCACGGGGCAACAAGAGGGAGTTGATTATGGTGAAATATTCAGTCTAGTGGTTAAACCAACCATCATTCGCATTGTTTTGAGCATAACTATGGAAAAGAATTGGCTGATTAATCAGCTTGATGTGAAAATTGCATTCTTACATGGGGATTTGAAAGAAATTGTATACATGCATCAACCACCTAGCTTTGTGCATCATTCGGCTCCTCACTATGTCTGTCGGCTTCGAAAATCACTTTATGGCTTGAAATAAGCCCTCAGGGCTTGGTATGACTGGTTTGCCACTTACATCTTACAGATTGGGTTCATGTGAAACAGAAGTGATAACTCACTTTTTATTTTTTATCAAGGTAATGACATTGCATACCTTTGCTCTACGTCGATGATATTATCCTGATCACCTCCCCTGATGTGCTGAAAAATGAGATCATTATCATGCTCAAATCTAAATTTATCATGACAGACTTGGGTAAGTTGAGTGTAAGTCTGTCATGACAAATTTATGTCCACTCCAATCCACTCAAAGTCGAAGCTTAGCGTGGATGACGGAGATCTGATGCTTGATCCTTCTCTTTATAGGAGTCTCGCTGGTGCACTTCAGTATCTTACTTTCACTAGGCCCGATATTGTCTATGTGGTTCAACAGGTGTGTTTGTTCATGCATGATCCCAGGGAGCCTCACTTTACAACCCTTAAACGTATCATTCGGTATGTTAATGATACTCTTGACTATGGGTTACATCTTTATCCATCTGCACCGACCAAGTTGATATCATATGCAGACGCAAATTGAGGCGGTTGTCCAGACACATGTCGATCTACTTCCGGATATATGTATTTTTGGGTGATAATCTCATCTCATGGTCTGCAAAACGACAAGTCACGCTTTCTCATTCGAGTGCAGAAGCAGAATATAGAGGTGTTGCGAATTGTTGTTGCCGAAATTTGTTGAATCAAAAACCTCCTTCTAAAACTTCATTGTACCTTACGTAAGACATCTCTTGTCTACTGTTATAACATATTTATTGTTTACTTATTTCATAACTCGGTTCAGCATCAGCGAACCAAACATATTGAGATAGATATTCATTTTGTTCGTGAGAAGGTTGTCATTGGCCATGTTCGGGTGTTACATGTTCCCTCTTACTATCAGTACACAGATATATTCACTAAGGGACTTCCTCGGTAGTTGTTCCTTGACTTCAGATCTAGTCTCAGCATCCGGTCTTCTCCTTCTCCGACTGAGGGGGTGTGATAGAGAATATATTAATATTCTCAATATATTCTGTAATTATTATTCTAGTGTAATTATGTAAAGTATAGATCCTTCACCAATTAGCTTTAGAGATACTTCTCCAATTATGTTTTATAATTATAAACACCTATATATATTGAATTAATGAGAAGCTTTCAAGGAGAATTACATTATTATACGTTTGTTGATCGGTGTATTTTATATACACCTTTTGAGTCAGTTTTAGTTAGTCTTTTGTCCCATTTTGCACATATAAGTGTCGTATTAGGATAGTTTTTCTTTCTTTTGAGTCAAAGTGGTTAAAATGGTCAAATGGCGGAAAAAGAGCAAAAAGAGGGCAAAAGAGGCGCGGCTGGAAAGCGAAGAAGTGGCAAACGAGGAAAAATCAAGGCCGGCGCGGCCTCCTGCGATCAGCGAGCGCGGCGCCATCATTCGAAGAAGGTGCGAAGATCCAGCCGCGGCTGGCGAACGCGGCGCCACTATCGAGAGGGCGAAGATATAAGCGCGGCTCTCGAGCATACCAAAGCGGCGCGGCGCTACACATCCGGAAGCCACGAGATGCAGCGCGCCGCTCTCGAACAGCGATATCGGGGCGGCGCCAAACAAGACGGATTGCGAACTTCCGCGCCGCGGCGCTGTCTGCGCGCCGACGCGAAAAAATAGGTTTTGAGACGGATTTTGGGTCGAGCTGCAGGAAAAGTTGAGGCGGTTTTCAGCATAAAAGGAGAACCCTAGGCGCTTTTAAGGGTTCCCCTTCTGCACAACACAAGACTTTTGGCTTGGAGATTGGATACCAATAATTTAGTACTTTCTTTTCCTTTTCTTTACTTTATTTGATTTTGCATGATGAACTTTGAATTAGTTCTTGTCATCTTTATGGCTAGGAACTAATTCTCTTATAGGGTTTTCCATGTTGAATTACTAGAACCTTATGTTATAAATTAATGCATGCTTATGGTTATTTTTCTTATTGAGAGATCTATCCAATAATTGAGTTGAATTCTTGGTAATTAATTGACAACTAATTATCACTATATGATTTCTAATCAGTTACGAAAGGGGATTGTGAATATCTTTGTAAGTTGGGTAGACATTCTTGGATTGGGGATGAAAATACCTCAATTATTTATGTAGCGTTGATGAGAGGCTTAACAACCCTAATTTTGCGCATTGTGCGTGACGGTCAACTAGGTTTTTGTTCTTAATCCTCCTATAAAGTTATCCTTATCACCGAAAGTTAGGTAAGGTGCGATACTGGGGTTGAGTGTTTATATAACCCTAACGGGAGTATAAAACGATTTCGTAAACCTGCTTTCTCCTAAAGAAGAATACCATGAGTTAATGCATTAGTAAGTAGCATAAGCGGATAGTAAGGATACATGGAAGCCTTATTCTCATCACAACTGAAGTAAACCTTTATAGTTAAATAGCTTTTATAATTCGTAGTTATAAACAACCAATCAATCATAAATTCACCAAATAGATACTAGAAAATAGATAGTTGGTAATTGGACTCTAATCCTTGTGGACGATATTCGGTCTTATCAAAGACTATACTACTTGTCACGATAACGTGTACTTGCGTTTAAAGTGTGTGCATCTTAACGTGCATCAAGTTTTTGGCGCCGTTGCCGGGGATTAGGCATTAGTTCAATATCAAATTTGTCTATTTTTAATTTCTAATTTGGGTTTTATTTTAATTTTTAAATTTTTACGTTTTCCTTTTGAAAATTCGAGGTGCCGTGATTTGTTGTCTATTTTTGATCTATTTCAGGAAGTCAGTTTATGCGAAGGAGAAGAGGAGCAGACACTCTTGTTCCCTTCAATCCAGAAATTGAGAAAACCTGCAAACAGAACAGAAAGAATCAGCGGATTGCAACCTTGTTAGAGATGAACGGCGTTCAGAACAACAACGGGATGGGAGAAGGGTTAGGAGAGAATCAACCTCATCCAGGAATGCCTCGGCAAATGCCAATAGATGTGGAGGAAAGAGTCCAAATCCAGCCAGAAAGGAGTTTGGGAGACTATGTGCTACGAGTGAATGGAGCACGACGTGCATTAGGCTCCCGCAATAGGAGCAATAACTTCGAGATAAAACCAGCGATTACAGCATGAGTACGGCCTGTGATGCAATTCGGATCGCCATGGAGGATCACGTATACGCATAGCTAATTTCTTGGAGCTATGTGCAACTTTAGATATAACTTGGCGTTCGATGATGCCGTCAGTTGAAGGCTCTTTCCTTCTCACTCGGGGATAGAGCAAAAGTATGGTTGAATTCCTGCGGTCGATTCGATTTTCACATGCATGGTAGCGGAGAAATTCTTAGCCAAGTTCTTTCCTCCATGTAAAGCGGAAAACTAAGAGGAGTTGAACAACTTCTACCAGCGGATGGAGAGTCCTTATATGAAGCTTGGAAAGGTTCAAAGATCTCTGAGAGAAAGTGCCCACACCATTGCATTGAGTTGTGGAACTTGGTCCACATCTTCTACAACGGTGGCGAGACAACGAACTATCATAGATCTGTGTGGGTGGATCATTCATGCGGAAAGCATTTCACGGCCTCATGAGTTATTAGAAGACATGGCCACTAACAACCATGTCACGGAAGAGAGGTCGACAAATGGGAGAAGAAACGGTGAGTCCATGAAATAGATGCTATTCTTTGCCTTGAATGCCCAGTGGCCCTTCTAGCGAAACAATTGCAGAACATCTGATGTCGATCAACGCGATACAGATGCCCAAAGGCGCGAGATATGTGGTGGGCCACATCATTTGATAGGTGTCCTTCATGGACCCCAACAATATACCCATGGAACAGGCGAGTGTCGGGCCGTGGTAATTATCGAGAACAGAACAACCCCTACTCCAACACTTATAACCCGGTGGAGGAACCACTCAAATTTCTCATGGAGAGGGACGGGGGCAAGAACGGCGCGAATCAGCAGAACCAATACCGTGGCAACAGAATCGATACCATGGGCGTGAGAACGATGTCGAGCGGCAAAATCGGTATAGAGGCGATGCGTAATCGTGAGCGAATCGGCAACCGCCATTCAAACCCCAGCCTCAGCGATTCAATGCGGTTGTGAAAAACGATGATAAGCGAAGCGGTGTAGCGACACTGCAATGCCGAGCGCGATTCGCGAAGCTAGATCCTCGTTCGAAACTTGAGACACAGTGGATCGGTAGCAAAACAGCAAACAAAGCCACGAGGAACATTGCCAAGCAATACAGAGTAAATCAGGAAGCGATGTCGAGCGATGCGATTGAAAATGGAAGACGATTGGAAGCGGCGATGCTCGGCGGTAGTTGAGAAGGAAGCAGAGTTAGAAAAAAAGAAGGTGATTGAGCCGAGCCCAACAGTAGAGAAAACTCCAGAGAAGGAGTATACAGAGAAGATCCCTTTCCCCCAGAGACTACAGCGAAAGGCGGTTGATAAACAATTCTCCAAATTTTTGGAGACATTCAGAAAGCTACATATCAACATACCTTTCATAGAAGCATTAGAGCAAATGCCCTCCTATTTCAAGTTTATGAAGGAGATTTTGGGGAAAAAGAAGAAGCTCGCAGAATACGAAATAGTAGCACTGACAGAAGAGTGTAGTGCTATCTTGCAGAAAAAGTTGCCACTTGCACAGTGGGCAGGGTAACTTGCAACAGAGCTCTATGTGATTTAGGGGCAAGTATAAATCTAATGCCCCTATCAGTATTTAAAAGATTGGAGTTGGGTGAAGCCAAACCAACCACGATGAAGCATCTGACTAGCCAAGCGGGACGGTGGATTCACCCGAGGCAAGATCGAGGGCGTGATTGTGAAAGTAGGAAAATTCTTCTTTCCTGCAGACTTCCTCATTCTTGATATGGAAGAAGGCAGAAATCCCTATCATATTGGGAGGCCATTCTTAGCGATAGGAGAGCTTTGATTGATGTTGAAAGAGAAGAATTAACACTAAGGGTGGAGTCTGAAGAAATGGTGTTCAAAGTTTTTAAACACGTCATTGAGCCACCAACAGTGAGTGGGTGCTTTGCAATCAGCACCATCAAACCCCCATGCGAGTCAATACAAGCCAACCAAAGAGCGATGAGCCCAAGAAAGCATGGTTTCTTTGAAAGGCTAAAGGAGGTAAGTATTCCTGAACTCCCCCTTACTGATAATGCTAAGAAGAAAAGAAGAAAAAGAAAACACCAAATGTGGAGGAAATGGATAGGTTGGGGGCTTAATCCACCCCAGGGTTATTAAGGGTAAGGAACTTGCGTCCGGCTAAAAGACGTTAAAGACAGCGCTACTTGGGAGACAACCCAACGTTTTCAATTATATTATTTTAATTTCTGTCTTTAGTTTATTTTGTCTAGAACAATCTCACGGTCTTGGGTTCTTGTGTTTGTCTTTGTGAGTGATAGGTCTGAGGAATGAACTAGGCGAAAAATCAAGAAAAGTCGATTTCGAGCGGGTAAGCGCTCAGAGCGAGGCATGGCGCTAAGAAGTGAGCAATGCGAATATTTAGCGCCGCGGCTGAGCGAGCGGTGCCAAAAGCTAAAATTTGCCAAGTCTAAGCGCATGGCAGAAGAATCCGGCGAGGCCTTGAGATGTTTAAGCGTGGCTAAGCGAACATGGCGCCAGCGAATTCGAAACTTAAAAACGCCCAATCAGATTTTCCCAATTCCAATATCAAAACCTAACTTTCCTCTCCAAAACCACGAAATTCAGAATTTGCCCAAATCCTCCACAAATCCCAACCACAACCTACACTCTTAAATTCCTAAAAAGCCCCAACTATCTCAAACAACGAAGCTCCATTCCATACCCTCAACCCACCAATTGAAACAAGAACAACTTGAAGCTCTCATAAAAAGGTAATCCATTTCTTTGTTCTTGAATCCTTTTATTGAAGTCATAGGAGGTAGTAGTTTGAAGAATCGTAGTTAGTAGTGTGGGTCTGAAAAGTGATTGTGAAGTTTGGAGAAAAGAGTAGAAAAGGAAGTTGTGGAGTACTGAGTAGAAAAGTTGAAGTTTGGGTGTTGTGTTCGCTGCTAATTGTTGAGTGTGTAGGAGACAGTGGTGCCACTAAATTAGAAGCTGCAGATTTTTAAAATGGCCACGGGAAAGTTAAGAGGATCCACATCCACCCCAACCCACAATATGACGAAAGTAGGTTTGTAAGCTGAAGCCTTTCAAAGATACAAAAACTTGATACGGACCTTTAATACCGAGAAGGGAATGGACTACGAGCGTCATTTGGAGAAGGAGATGTTTATGACCCATTCGGGCGATGATTGAGCTAAGGGAGTGGGAAAATTTGTGAACCGGAGAAGATAGCACCAAGAAACACAACAGTGCGTGAATTTTATGCCAACTTTAGGAGAAGGTGGAAAGGGATGCTTTGTAAGGGAAGCTATGTGCTGTGATGCAGAAAATATCAATATACAATTGAAAGCGATTGATGTTGAAGGAGGAATTGGTGATCGGAGCCATTTTAGAACATGGTCTAGGAGCACCGACAACATAAATTGGGATATCGTCGCACACACCGTGAGCTACCAGGGAGCTGTTTTTGATATTGGAAGAAATGGGTCAAAATCGAGCAGTGCCAATTCAACAAAGTAGCCAAAGGTTGGCTATACTTCGTCAGCGCCCGCATGATTCCATCCACGCACTTCACCAGAGTGCCAGAGGATAGGATTAAAATGGTATATGGAATTATGAGGGGGCTGACGATTGATGTGGGGAAAGAAATAGTGCAGAGCATTGAGAAAATCAGCAGGTTGGTAACGACAGACGGATTGGGACATGGCTCAGTTATCACCAAGCTATGTCACATGAGTGCGGTCCTACAACTACCCACTGACACTCATGAGAGAAACCAACTGCCCGTGTCCTACGGGATAGTGCACTCTTTCCCAGACCCAAGCCCCCAGTGACCAGACGGAGTACCCCAAAGAAGCGGCAGCAGAGGCCGCCATGGGCGAAGATGAGCACGAAATAGGGGCTCATATGAGGCGAGACCTAGCCACGAGCCAACCACGAGCGAGAACCTTGAGCCCACGATGGAGCAATTGTACCAAAATCGGAGGAGGATGATGCGGACGCTTGCAAACAGGTAGTACAAGGGCGAAAGCAAGGCAACAAATCAACGAGCTGAGTTCCCTGTTCAACCAATGGTCGATGCATTATCCACCGCCACCACCACCATTTTAACCAAAGTTTGTAAGTGTCTATTTCTTTTACTGTCTTTGAGTCTACACACATTGGGGACAATGTGTGTTTTAAGTTTGGGGGTGTTTATTTGGGTTTTTGTTTTCTTTATGTGTCATGTTATGTTTTACTTAAGTCTTTTTGATTGTTTTTATGTTTATTTTGAGTCACCAAAATTTTTTCTTTTTGAGTCATAATTGTCTGTCAAAGATCATAATTGCTGTAGTTGCTAGAAACACCTAGTGAAGTAAGGTGAAATAATGTAACGGAATTAAAGCAACTATCTAAACACCTAAGTTAGATATGCCAAAAACTCACAGAATCTGTCTAGTTGGAGTTTCTTGCTTGAGTTATGCATGCTAAATGATAAATACTTATGTGTATAATTGCTTGCTATTTGAGGCGAAATAGTTAGGACATGCATGTTAGGGAGATGACTCAGGCATTTCTTTGATAGTCAATTCTTACCATTCTTTTCTATCTTGTACTTTAAAAATATCCCTAGTCAGTCCCATTGAGCCTAAATTTGAAACTTCTTCTTTGACACCCTATATGCCCACAAATTGTACCATAAGTGAAAATATGAAACAGTGGAATACATTGTGTTAAAAAAAAAAAAGACAAAAAGAGTGAATAAGTTTGATGCACCCCAATGAAAAAGTAATAAGAAATAGGCAAAAGCCTAAGTTTGGGGTGCTTGTCATTATTATATACTTCACTCTTCCAAAACAAAAGAGGGGAAAGATAGAATCGAAATGAAGAAAAGAACAAAAAGAAAAGGAAAATACTGAAAAGCTAAAGAGCTTATGGTACACAAAAATGAGCCTAAATGCCTATTTTTACCAACCCCTACCTAAGCCTACATTACAACCTTTAAAGTCCTGAAGATCTCTTTTATGCATATCCAGAATTAGTGGAGAATAGCAAGTAAGCATGCCATAGGAATTCTTCAATTTGCATGCATGATTTAGTATATTGACGTCCATTAAGCATGATAATATGAGTTTGCGAAATATTTAGCTTCATGTGCTTAGTGTGCTGAACTTTCATGCTATATGTTCCTGCATATTATTTAGCTAACCTTCATGTTTTTCTAGTTAACACTCATGCAGCAAAAGTGATCAATGGCAGTGAGTCTTTTTAATATTTGTTCTTTGAGTCTTTTATTTTATTTCTTTCTATCTTTGCTCGAGCGAGCAAAGGTTAAGTTTGGGGTATTTGATCTGTATTTTATATACACCTTTTGTCGATTTTAGTTAGTCTTTTGTCCCATTTTGCACATATAAGTGTCGTATTAGGATAGTTTTTCTTTCTTTTGAGTCAAAGTGGTTAAAATGGCCAAATGGCGGAAAAAGAGCAAAAAGAGGGCAAAAGAGGCGCGGAGCTGAAAGCGAAGAAAGTGGCAAACGAGGAAAATCAAGGCCGGCGCGCGGCCTCCTGCGATCAGCGAGCGCGGCGCCATCATTCGAAGAAGGTGCGAAGATCCAGCGCCTCGGCGCCAAAGCGAACGCGGCGCCACTATCGAGAGAGGGCGAAGATATAAGCGCGCGGCTACCGAGCAACCAAGCGAGGCGCGGCGCTACACATCCGGAAGCCACGAGAGATGCGGCCGCGGCTACCGAGCAGCGAATATCGGGCAGCGGCGCCAAACAACCGACGGATTGCGGAACTTGCATGGCGCATCTGCGAGGCAGCGTAGCGAAAAAAATAGGTTTTGACGGATTTTGGGCGAACTGCGAGAAAAGTTGAGGCGGTTTTCATTTATAAAATGAGAACCCTAGCGCTTTTAAGGTTCCCTTCTTGCACAACACAAGACTTTTGGCTTGGAGATTGGATACCAATAATTTAGTACTTTCTTTTCCTTTTCTTTACTTTATTTCAGTTTTTGCATGATGAACTTTGAATTAGTTCTTGTCATCTTTATGGCTAGGAACTAATTCTCTTATAGGGCTTTCCATGTTGAATTACTAGAACCTTATGTTATAAATTAATGCATGTTTATGGTTATTTTTCTTATTGAGAGATCTATCCAATAATTGAGTTGAATTCTTGGTAATTAATTGACAACTAATTATTACTATATGATTTCTAATCAGATTCTGAAAAGGGGGGATTGTGAATATTCTGTAAGTTGGGTAGACATTCTTGGATTGGGGATGAAAATACCTCAATTATTTATGTAGCGTTGATGAGAGGCTTAACAACCCTAATTTTGCGCATTGTGCGTGACGGTCAACTAGGTTTTTGTTCTTAATCCTCCTATAAAGTTATCCTTATCACCGAAAGTTAGGTAAGGTGCGATACTGGGGTTGAGTGTTTATATAACCCTAACGGGAGTATAAAACGATTTCGTAAACCTGCTTTCTCATAAAGAAGAATACCATGAGTTAATGCATTAGTAAGTAGCATAAGCGGATAGTAAGGATATATGGAAGTCCTATTCTCATCACAACTGAAGTAAACCTTTATAGTTAAATAGCTTTTATAATTCGTAGTTATAAACAACCAATCAATCATAAATTCACCAAATAGATACTAGAAAATAGATAGTTGGTAATTGGACCCTAATCCTTGTGGACGATATTCGGTCTTATCAAAGACTATACTACTTGTCACGATAACGTGTACTTGCGTTTAAAGTGTGTGCATCTTAACGCGCTCGGAAATCCATCAAAAATTGAGATTTTTAATGAAACGTTCGCCCGAAACATCTCCGACAAGTATTTTTCAAGCGGATTTCCAACTGAACGTCTTTTAATTTCTTAACATGCTTACAATTTTGAACTTTTTATGTTATATACACACTTGAAGTCCTGAAAGAAAATGGTTCGATCTTGCAACATGACTTGCCATGCATTGGCCAAAGATTTAACTAATTAGTGGTCCTAACTCTGTTCTGCTTTTACTTTTATATACCAAGTAGTACTACACTATTTTTCTCTAGTACTTGAGATTCGAGCTAGATCATAGGAGGGAGATTGATGAACCATCTCCCCACCCCCTCGCAATGACCCTCCTACCCCTCAGTTAATATCCTGTAAAATACAGTGATAAATTCAGAATTTAAACGTTTATGTATTCTAAGTTGAGGGAGTAATTTATGAAATATCTATTTAACTCCTTCTATACTTATTTGTTCATGTATATAAAGTTCGACCCAAAATTTTTAGTTATATACACCATTTATATAAGAAACTTTTACACTATCATATCACTTGTACGACCTGTTATAACACGTAACATAACTTATTTTCAATAACGGATCTCACATTTTAAGAAGTCCTATCTATAAATATTTCCGGAATGACCTGATACTTGATAGTATAAATAACTTTTTACCTTAATGATTTATATAGCATAGACTCCGTTGAATATGCCACTATTAAGATGTGGTAAAAACATATCATATTAATTTACCATACTTTTTTTTTTTTTTTGACGAAGGAACCCGCATCCGCTACTCTTTCGAGTGCGCACAGGGTAAACCCCGGGGCTGACGCAATAGCCTGCAAACCACGTCAGCCGATTAACCACACTTGACAAGTCATGTGTGACAGGCTCAACCAAAAAGGTTTATGCAGGAGATCGAACTCGTGACCTTGCGATCCCGCGCTCTACTGCTACACCAACCTGGCTACCTTTGCGGGTATTAATTTGCCATACTTCAATTATAATTAAGTTGTGCCTCGCCTTGAACAATAAAAGCATCCCGAACATGTCGCGTAGCATTGCTACTCCACTATTAGATTTGTGTTTTATTTTTGGCTTTATATAGTTAATTTTTGGTCATGAGTCTTTATATAATGTGTTTATATATATATATATATTTTTTTTTTTTGTCAGTTATTTTGTTAAAAAAAATCAAATTGGGTATTATTGTTTATGTGCACGGTCAGGCACAATTTTTTTAAAGCTTTTACTAGCACGTTATGTTATTCCTCCATACTTGTACATACACTTTGAACATAAGTCCTTAAAAGGGGAATGAGATGAGGGTTCCTTGTTGTTTATACAGTAAAAATTTATTAGCATCGGGTGTTTATACCGGATTAATAGATAGTGGCAGATGTAAATATGTAAATATAAGAAACAATATATTTCCTACCCATAATTAGAATATTTTCATATATTGTGTAAATATAATTATGGTAAGACTAGGATTCCTCTTTTGTATAAGCTTAGGATTCCTATTGTATAAGGGATGAATATTGTACTCTATATATACCTTGATATTAATGAAAGACTCCACGATAGAGATTAATATCATCTACATGGTATCAAGAGTCAAACACCCAAAACCCTAGAACTCTTTCTTCCTACCGCCGAGAACCCCACAGAAACTCGCGACGGCCCCCTACAAATTCTAGGTTTTCTTCTTCATTCCTCTCTTCTCTAAATGACTATCTCTGAATCTTCCACACTTTCTGAATCTTCTACCTCCACAAATCTCACCACCACGTTGTCATCCTCTTTTCATCCAGCCCTAACTGTTACAAACATCAAGAACTCTATTTTCATTCTTCGATCAAGAAAGCGATCGATTCTCCCGGTTGAGCTGTTTCGTAATCACGCATGTCTCTATAACGTGGTTGATCACATCGATGACACCATTCCACCACGCCCGGAGGTTGATGAGTCTATGGCGTCGGTGAGCGTCGTCAAACAGTGGATTTATGGTAGTATTTCTCAGGACCTTCTTCTTACTATCATGAAATCTGGCGCCACAGCCCTAGAGTTATGGAATCGTTTGAAGGAAATTTTTCAGGACAATAAACACATATGTGCTATGTATTTAGAGGAGCAATTTAACAATACACGTCTTGAAAACTTTTCCAATGTGATCGAGCATCGCAAGATTAAAGCTACTTGCGGATCAACTTGTTGTCGACGAAGCTTATTCGACACCAAACTGGTGTTACAATTGATTGCTGGCCTTCCTAAAGACGAATATGATACTTTGGCCACCATGATTCAACAGGCAGATCCGTTACCCAGCTTTAACAAAGCTCGCTCGCAGTTGTTGCTCGAAGAGACTCGACGTGCTAAGGTGATGAGCGATCGAAGGCATTAGCGGTCAAAACGTGCCCTCAAGATCCAACGCCGCCAGAAAACTCTCAACCGCAACAGGGACGCGGTGGAAAGGGTGGCAGGGGAGGTCGTGGTCGTGGCAAGGGTCGCGGTCAGCGAAACCGATGAAGCGGCCAGATCGCAGAACAAATGGGCGCGCTCCTCGCACGGTCGCACACGTCGCGGCGCCCGTCTGAGTCGCGACGCCTGGTTGAGTTGCGACCGAGTCCATTCCGATGCAAGACTTTACAATCAGATTCTTACCACGGTTTGTTGGGCCTCGCACCGCAAAGCAGTCCACTTCATGCAAGGTCGTTTTGCAATTTCATCCCAGCATGACACCCACTGAGTTGGGACAGGCATTCAACACCCTCTCCATGCAACAGCCTGACAATACTTAGTACATGGACTCAAGCGCCACATCTCACGTCATCCAATCTGTAGGTACTATCCCTAAATTGTTTAGTTTAAAGCATCCTCAATATGTTACAGTTGATAGTGGACAACGCATTCCAGTTAAAGGGTATGGTACCTTATACACACAAACTCCTCATCCACCCTTCTCCCTCAAAAACACCCTATATGCCCCACACATGATTAAGAACCTCATATTTGTCCGTCAATTTACTCGTAATAATTCTGTCTCCGTAGATTTTGACCCTTTTGGTTTTACTGTGAAGGATCTTCATACGGGGACACCTCTTACGAGATGCAATAGCACGGGAGATCCCTATCAATTCACTTCCACCTCCGCTGCCAGATCTTGCTCTCCCGTCACTCTAGCGGTTGTTTCTTCTTCAACTTGGCATAATAGGCTTGGTCATTCAGGAGTCCCAGTTTTTAAATTTCTCACAGGCAACAATTTCATTGCTTATAATGGGAAACTTGCCCAAAATTATGTTTCTTTCTCTTTAGGCAAACATATTCGTCTTCCGTTTAAATCATCTACTAGTGTTACACTTGCTCCTTTTGATATTATACATGTCGATTTATGGACATCTCCTATCTTTAGTTCTCTCGGTCATAAATACTATCTTATGTTGCTTGATGATTTTTCACACTATATTTGGTTATATCCTCTTAAATTTAAATCGAAAGTGTTTGCCAAATTTCTTAAGTTTCGCAAGTTTATCCACACACAATTTGGAAAAAGTATAAAATCATTTCAGTGCGATAATTGTCGTGAATTCAATAACTCTATGTTTCACCGGTTTTGTACAAATAATGGCATGGTTTTTCGCTTCTCCCGCCTCACCTCACCAAAATGGTAAAGTGAAAGAATCATACGTACCATTAACAATATGATTCGCACCATTGATTCATGCCTCTCTCCTCCTTCCTTCGGGTATATCTTTGCTAAAATGTCAGAATACATTCTAAATATTCTCTCTACTAGCACTCTTCATAATATGACCCCTACCGAAATCCTCTACCATAGAGTCCCCTCCTATGATCATCTACGGATTTTCGATTGTCTGTGCTATCCCAACCTCAGTTCTATCGCCCCTCACAAGCTTGCTCCTAGGTCTACTGCATGTGTCTTCCTAGGATTCTCGTCAAACCATAGTGGTTATCTATGCTATGACTTGTCGACTCGTCAAATCCATATATCTCGTCACGTCACATTAGACGAGACCACATTCCCATTTTCGAATCTTCCAAAAACCGGACTACTCATTTCTTGACGAGCCTGCCATCTCTCCCTTCATCCTCGAATACCACGCTCGCGTCCTGCTCATTGCCGTGAGCGGCGCCGAGGCGCGCGCGCTTTATTTCCAAGCGCAATATTCGTGAATACGTCGACGGCGCGCGGCAAGCTGGCACCGAGCGCGTGGCGCCCAAACTTCGTGGTCAACCTTCTAGCGTCGCGGCGCTCGATCCAGGAGCCGCGGCTCCGGTTCCGAGCCGCGCCTTCTCCTTATCCAACTTTACCCCTCGTCTCAAACACCACTCCGCCACCCACTGTCCCTACTCATCCAATGGAAACTCGTTCAAAGCATGGAATCTTCAAACCCAAAGTCCATTTCAACTTGTCTGCCCAAACCATCTCTCCACTTCCAAAGAACCCAAAATTGGCCAAACAAGACCCTAATTGTAATGCGGCTATGTATGAGGAATTCAATGCTTTAATTAAACATCACACGTGGTGTTACACCCCGTAATTCCAAGACATGTATAAGAGAATAGACGCGAGAACACAAGACTTGAGAAATTGGTACGAAAGAAAGAATTGTTTTTCCGACGGAAAAATCTTCCGAACGTCGGAAAGAAAAAATGTTTGTTGATGAGAATTGGATTCTCAAAATGCATTATTTGAATAGTATGGAACTTATTAACATTAGGGAAATTTATTTTTACGAATTTGGTCACGTGGGGTCCACCCGAGGAATTTTACGTTTTGTAGGGCCCACGAGGGTTACGAAATTTTATGGACGAATGGGAGGGCGACACGTGGCACCTCCCCCACATGGTCTTGGACGAAAATACAAGGGTAAAATGGTCATTGACCATTGAGGATGAATAAGTCTTGCTAGCTTGAGATTGTTGACTTGTCAACTTGCCACTTGTGTAGTTATCCAAGTGTTCTTCATCCTAGCCACTCAAGTGTTACAATCTAAGCCCTCCATTGTGTTATATATACACTACACTAGTGCAAGACAAGGTCTCCAACACTTAAAAAAAATGACAACATTCTTGTTCATTGGAAGAGCTCTCGGGTTTGTCAACTTTTCCACAAGAAAATTTTGTAATTTTGATCCATTTTTCACAAGACTTTAACCCAAGGTCCCTAAGGGTATTGTAAGGATATCTCAATAGAAAGATTTCGGAAAAACGACGTTTTCACGTTAGTCGCAAGGCGAAAACCTAAGTCGTTTTCACAAGTTTGGATTGGAAATGGAAGAGAAGTTGGTTGTGAGCTTCTAAAGGCTTCAAATAGCGGATTGGAGCGTAAAGGAAAGGAGCTAAGAATTGCTAAGGAGAGACTTTAAATCTTGGAAATTATAAGGGCTTGTAAAGGTATAAATCTTATCGTTTTAGCAATTAAAGCTTACTTATCATTGTAGTTATGGATATTAGCAAGCATGAGGTATATATTATGAAGTTTGATAAGTGTATTGACTATTGGAATCCTAATCCGAAAACTAGCATGTTTAGCCTTAAGATTACAATTCAATTTGATTATTAGTATAAGTCGTCACATGTTATATAAAGAAGGAAATTGTAGTTGTTGAAGTTGTCTATGACTATATAACATGTTAGACCTAAGAACTTGGATTGAAAAAGAATTTGGAAAGGACTTAGGATTGGTTTATTGTTAGCCGAGAATGGCTTTTGAGTATTGAACTACTTCGTATGAATTGTGGGACAGAATTTTACACGTATTGTAAGGCGTGTAATCCCCTTTGGTTGGTTGTCGTATTGAGCCTTAAATGTGGCATGTTGGTTATTGAATATCGGGCCTTGAAAAAGGTGAAAAAGTATGTAGAAACAAAGGAGGTGCTGCCCGATTTTTCGTAGAATAAGAGACTGTATACTTAGTATTATTCTACGTTAGAAACTAGAAATTGATAGTCATGTTGTGACCATTATAGGTTGACAATTCTACGTGCGGCGTATTCGACTTAGCTTGCGGATTAAGCCGAAAAGGTATGTGAACTATCTCCTCTTCTAGCATGATTCCTTATGGTAAAGAAAGTATGTCCTACTCCTTAAATGATTCATTCCTTGGTTGTACTTGGATTGCCTAATATAGAATTTGTTCTATATACTTCCTTGATTGTACTTTGATGTTTAAATTGTAAGTTGTTATAATCTATTTCCTTAGTGAAGTTTGGATTCTCAAACGTGAAAGTATGTTACTTAAAGTACATAGAGTCTTGAAAAGGAAGTGGTTTCCAAATCTTTTGGCTAGTGCCTTAGTTTCAAAACCTAAGGGTTGTTATAATGATTTTAGGGGAGTAAAATGAGTGATTTACTTAATTGATTAAAAAGAGGAGAAATGACATGATTTAAAGAGAAGTAACTTGTTTTAAAGGTATGAGTTACTTGAGATTTAAAAGTAGAAGAAACTTGATTTCTAAATAATAAGAGACTTGAAGTATTTTGAAAGTTAAGAAACTTGATTTGTAAGTATGTGATACTTGGTTTTAAAAGTGTAAGTCTCTTGGATATAAAAAGGAATGAATTGGTCTAAAACCATAAAGGGTTATAACGGCTTTATGGGAAGTTGGTTATAACGGTTTTATGGAAGGTTAAGAAAGTTGTCTATTTTGATTAATGGGCATAAGTTGTCTAGATTGTGAAAATTTGAAGTTACTTGGTTTCAAGCTTTGAAATGAGTTTTCTAAAAGTGTAGTAACTTACTTTGAAAAATAGACACGCCTTGATACTACGGGTGTTAGTATCTTGGGGTTTTACATAAAAAGGAGTTTTTTGAAAAGAATGTACGTACGTAGTACTTTGGCTTGTTAAAAGAGAATTACTCTATTTGTGCCTTGATAAGTACTTTGGTTTGTTAAATGAGAATTATTCTATTTGTGCCTTGATAGTATTTTGGCTTGCTTGAATAAGTATTTCTCTTGGTTTATGTAAAAAGAAGGCATGGTATTGTCTTGGTTTATGTAAAAAGAAGGCATGGTAATTGTCTTGGTTTATGTAAAAAGAATGCATGGTAATTGTCTTGGTTTGTGTAAATGCATGGTATTGTCTTGGTTTATGTAAAAAGGAAAGGCATGGTATTGTCATGGTGTGAAAGGCATGGTATTGTCTTGGTTTGCTTGCATATGGGTTGCTCATATAGACATTCGTGCAAGTGTCATATTTCCACATCTCAGCGTCCCTCCATAAAGGGTCGGCAACTTGTTTCAAGGATACCATGGGTTAGCTCCCCATGGGGGTGAGTGGTACACACTTATGGCGGGTCGGTATTTAACTCGGGCGGGTTAAATTCCCGGAATATATATAAGCCATGGATTAGCTATCCGTGATGCGAGTATCGTGTACCGATGACTCATTGCGGGTTCACATGACCTAAGCGGGTGAAATAGTCCCTTGCGGGTGAAATAGTCCTATGATAGGTTGCATTATAACACAGAGGGTGGTTGACCCTGGCTCTGCCACGACCTTCATGTTTTGAAACGGTAGTGATTTCATTAATGAAAGGGTGCAGTGTGTGTATGATTTAAAGTGGAACAGTAATTCTCATTGTTAAAGACATAACTTAAAAAGATAAAAAGGATTGCATTACTCTCATGATTGCAAGGTTCAAGGTGTACTTCGATGTTGTATTATATCATGGATCGCAGCGATGAGGAAGGATTCCACGGGCATGAGTGATATTTTGGGCGTGAGACCCATGATTATATTTGAGTAATGACTTTGAGGGCATGCGTCTCTGACTTGATATGACTGCTTATGTATTGTGTACTGTATGTTGGCTATCATACATGTCTCCTGTTTTGTTAGACTGTTATGATTTCATTACAGTATTTATTGTTTCACATACTTGCTACATTCTTCGTACTGACCTCTTTTGCGGGGCTGCGTTCATGTCGCAGGTTTAGGTACGCAATTTGGTGATCTGCAGGTGTAGGACCCTGCTTAGAGTTTTTGGATAGCTCCATCTGTTCAGGAGTTTATCTTTTTGGTATAGATCCTTCAAGATGTGCTTTTATGCGATTATGGTATGCAGGTGCCTTGTCCCGTCATAGTTCAGTAAAATTCTTAGAGGTTTGTATTTATATGTGGGATTGGACTCATGTACAGTGTAGTGTCTTTTGATTATGTATATTATATGGCAGCCTTGTCGACTTTGCCCTTGCACGTATGTTGGTTTTAAAAAAAAATAGGTGTTATTTAAATTCCGCAGTTTACTTGTGTCAGTTAGGTAGAAGGGTTCCCAGGTAGGGCATCAGTCACGGGCCCGGGGCTCGGGGCGTGACACGTGGGATCTAGTACCTAGACCTGAGGGGGTGAATGTAATTCGATGTATGTGGTTTTTTTGTCACAAGTTCAGAGACAATGGAGATCTTGAGAGGTATAAGGCCCGTCTTGTGGCTAATGACACAAATCAGCTGGAGGGCATTGATTGTGGAGAGACATTCATCCCGATTGTCAAACCGGCTACTATTCGCACAGTTTTGAGCATTGTCATGGACAAACACTGACTGATCCATCAACTTGATGTGAAGAATGCATTCTTACATGGGGACCTGAGAGAAACAATGTACATGTATCATCTTACAGCAGAGTTAGTACATGAATTATTCGGTAGATTATATAGCTTTGGTTCAATTTCTATATCTGTTGAAATTCATTGACTACATATAAATTATTAATTTAGAACCTAATAATTTAAATAGACTAGAATCCCAAACTAATAAATTTCAAATTTTGATTGCACCTCTGCATCCATTAGTTTGGTGTAAAGATCTAGTTATTGTAAGTTTTTATGGTACAAACACTTTCATGATGCATAACATGTGTTTGAACATACAGAACTATCACTTAATCGATCATGATTAATTAATGTATATTATCACTTCATTAAGTCACTTAATTATGGCAAGTAAATTGATTAACTTGGTATAAACACCCGGTATACCAATAAATACATATATTTTTTCACTTAACTACGATTAATTATTACATTTTCACCTTACAAAAATACTTAGTTACGATACATTAATATAATTCGATTTAAACATCCGATACAGATAAGCTTCTATAATTTTGTCAATTTACCCAATTCTCACAAATGATTTGATATGCATTTTCTCTCTTCTTTTTTCTTTTTTTTTTTTTGGTTTTTGTATTTCTCTTTTGTCAAAGAATTTTGCATCAAATGATAATGTTTGGCTGTTTTAATGCAGATGCTTTGTAGGCCAAACACTTTGCTCAACCCTTCTTGTTTTGATTACTTCTTCCTTGTAGAGGCATTTGTCGAATTCCGCTTTATTGATTTATATAAATAATTTAACAAGATTTGTTTACATATTGAATATCTATATAAGTTTTTTTCTTTGTTATTCACGTCTTTATTCTAGAAAAAATAATACGCCATTGCGTTTATGTATACTATTATCTTTTGCCAATAATGTTTTATAATGACCATAAGCTAGCTCCTACCCTACATATACACAAATGAATTTAAGATCTAGAGACAGATAGATTTGTTCTACTGAGCCGAGAGTCTACCGAAAGTTCGGAACAGTCTCTTTATCTCACAAAGGTAAAAAAAAAAAAATGCGTACATCTCTCTATCTCACAAAGGTAAAATAAAAAAAAATGCGTACATTCTATCTTGTTCAGATTTTACTTTGTGGGACTACACTGAATTGTTGTTGTTGTAGACAGATAGATTTGTAATAAGTGTAATCTTAGGGTGTGTTTGATACGGAGTAAAATATTTTTCACCAAAATCTTTTTCAAGAAATATATTTCTAAAAAATAAGTGGTTTTATTTTATTTTATAATATTTGGCCAATTAAATGAGCAGATAATATTCTTCCCAAAGTGTTTATCTATAATTTAGACAAATACTATGAGGAGTGTGGGTAAGGAATTGTGGTCGGGGTCGGAGAGGTTGGGTTGGGGGATTGGGGTGGGATAGGGGAAGGGCGCGTGCAACGGGGTCGCTACCGGGACAGGGTGGAGGTTTAAAGGCAGGGAGAAGACAATCAGACATTTCTGAAACTGATTTTTTCTTCTTCCACAAATCATTTTCATGATTATTAAGAAACTTGTTTTTTTAGAAAAAATATTATTCAAAATATTTTGACCAACTACACTCTTTTATATATATATATACATATATATATATGGTTAAGAAGAAAGAATTCGCCATATTTAATTTTAAATTATTCTAGTGGTTTTATACTTTTATTACATAAACATAAGCATGCTAGTTTGAATAATGAAATAATGACAACACAAACTAAGTTCGAATTATGAATGAAGCTCGTGATCCTAAATCTCCCAAAAGGTCCATTGAATAAGGGGTGTACATAGTTTGAATAAACTCGAAATTCCAATTAAAATTTGAATATTTTGGATTTATATTTGAAAATTTTGGATTCTGAATTTAATTTCGAATTTAATTTTTAAAAATTTTGAATTTTGAATCGGATTTCAAATTTGAAACTTTGAATTATTAGATATCCGAAAACCGAATTTTTTATACTTTATGTTTAAGCTACCCCACTATCCATTACATATCAACCCCTATATTCAAAAATTTATTAAGCTCAATACGTTTGCATTTGTTGATTTTTAAGATGACTACTTAGATTTTCTTTTTGTTTCATTGGCAGTATACTATATTCTATGTATGTGATGATTTTACTAAATTAGAGTTGTTCATTCATAAACTAGTACTGCTTCTGTTGCATTATTGGCAATGATTTTATTGCTTGTATACGTATTTTATTTATATGATTATAATAGCAACGAGGAACTATATAATAAGGCAATTTGGTATAAATATTTTATTCGATTATTCATTTTGTAAGAAAGAGAAGAAGAAACAATTCAACTTATAAGTAGAATCGAAAATCCGAATTATCCAAAAAGATTTATTCAAAATCGGACTAAAAAATTCGATCCAATCCGGATGTTTTTGGATCGGATTTGGATACATGTTGCAAAATCCAAAAAAACAAAATTATAATTCGAAATATGCTAAATCCGATCCAAACCGACCGATGAACTGGCCTACATTGAATGCTCTTAATTGATCGTATCTTATTTAAGATTTTGATAAATAAATAGTACTTCCTCCGGATTAATAAGAGTGTCCATTTAATCATTTGCACACCCTTAAAAAAGATTAACTTCTAGGTAAAAATAGATAATTTGACTAAAATGTCTCTAATTAAATAGGTATTTGGATTTGGTCACCTAACACTTAATAAGGAAAAAATCTGAAAAAGTAAGATTAATTCTTTTTTAATTTAATAAATAAATACGTTTTTTACTCAAAAAATAAAGACTTGACTGGAGAAGTATAAGTTTGTAAACTAAAATATCAATTAGGTCAAATTGGACAATAATAAATAAAAAAAAAGACGATTATATATTAGTTTTAGTTCTTGGAATATCAGACTAAGTATATTTATTTTTAATTATTTAAAATGTGTTTTAATTTGTTTACTTGTGAATAGTAATAAATTTTCAAAATTATTAACTTCCTATCATTAAACTACCAATATATTATGTTAAACCTATATGATTAATCCATATTTGAATATACTTCTAAAAATATCTAATTATAACATATTTTCTACACAATATACGAAAAGCACATATTATAATTAATTGAAAGTTAAATATTTTTCATATATCACAAGGACCAAAATCAAAATTTACCAACCAATTATCACTTTATTATTTATTTATTTTCAAATTCATTGATTAAATAAGACGTTTGATAGAAAGCTAAAACATAGTTTAGACAAATATTTTTATAATTAAAAGTATTTAAATTCTTTTGTGAGAGATGTCCAAACATTTTTTATACATTAAAATGTAAATTTTATGGAAGTAGTCTGAAAAAAGTGTACTCCATTTGTCTTAATTTATGTGACATCATTTTTTTTTATCCCAAAAAGAATGCCACGTATCTATATTTATAAACAATTTAACTTTATTGGATGATGTATAGTAACACAAAAATCTAAGACTTGTTTTGGACCACAAATTTAAGAAATTTCATTTATTTTTTAAACTTCATATCAAATTAAATAATAACACATAAATTAAGACGGACGGAGTACTAACTCATCAATTATAAGAGTTCATAAAATTTTATGCAAAATATTTTAATTAGTTAAACAAATAAACAGAGCATCTTTTCTTTTATGACATCTTGGGAAAACAAAAAGGGAAAAGGAGAAAAAAGTTCAGGCCTTTTGAGTAAGATTCTCTTAATTGTGTTTCTCACAAATTAAAATGTGTTTCTTCTTTTCATAACTATTCTCCGATATTAAGGCTAAAATCATAAGGAACGAGCTTGAACGAAATTAATTATTCTCTTTTCATAACTATTCTCTTTTCATTTATCTATTATTTTCATAAAATTAATTACATCGTATCATAAGGAAAGAGCTTGAACGAACGATTCAGAACACGGTTGGAAGAGAGTTAAAATATTGTCGTATGCCGAGTGCATTATCGAAATTAGTATATGTAAAAAGATAATTACTTCCTTGAAGGTGAAAGTCACACGTGAAGATATTTGAAAGTTGACCTTATTTGTTTGATCAAGTGGATTATTTTAATCATTATTAAAGTTTTTTTTCAAAAAGAACTCCCGAGGGATCGTTTGGTACGAGTGATAAGAAATAATTAATTTCAAAATTAAATTTGAGATGAATTTATTCCACGTTTGGTTGGGATAAAATCACAAATCCAACTTCTTTAAGAGAAATATCTTAATTTACTTATAAACTTGTGACTATGATTTAAAATTACCCTTCACATTGGAATTTCAATGGAGTCAAGGGTAATATGTTGCATACTCAATTTCAGATTGTACGTAGATAAATTGGACCCTTTTACACAAAGAAAAAGAATAATATATGAAAGAGACTTAAAAACAACATAATAAATGGGTAGATAAGGGAATCCAAGCTACAACTTTAATTCAAAAAGAGCACCATATTGATCTTTAATATGGCCAAAGCTAAGTAGCAACTTATAGAAAGAAGGACCATCAAAAGTTGTGATCAAGTACCCTTAATCAGATGTTTCGAGTTCGAGTTTTAAATATGAAATTACCTTTGATAATACTACAAAAAAAGAACATTTGGGAACACATTTTTGTTGTAGTATGTTGGATGTTGTTGTCAAAAGTATTTTTCGCAATAATAAAATTTACTGCATGTCGTTGCAATAAGCTCAGATGCTAAAAGTTTCCGCAACAACAAGTTGTTGCTATTTACGTTTTTTAGCAATAATATATTAAAGTTTTGTTGTCATTTACATTTTTTAATTATTACTAAAGTTTTATTGTCAATTCTATATTTTCTTATAATGTAAGAAGCGTTTAACCCTCTATGTGAAATTTTATGGATCAAATTTAAATTAGTCGAACCTTAAAACAAGTATCGAATATCGGAAAGGAAACCCAAAGAACTTTTAAAGAGAAGGATGAAAGTTCGGGGAGAGGGGGAATGGTCAAAGCATGATTGGGTGAAAGAAGAAATGGTTTGACTATTTGGACCATATAAATATGGAACAGAATAATGGGCATATCATAGTGTACTGTTTTCAGTCTCTTTGCTTTAACTTTCTTGCAAGGAACACGACCTTTCTCCACATTGGCTTCAATTATTTCTTTCTTTGTGGGTTTTTAGTAGAACCATTATGGTTTCTTGGAATTTGGGTTTTATTTATTGGAAGCAATCTGTCACCCTGAAACCAACTGAGCTACACCTATACGGGTTTTATTTATTTGCCAACCAACATTTATGCAGCTGGGCCTATCTTCCTTTCATTCTATGTTCTCTCAATTTTCTCTGGTAAAAAAATGAATATTGGTCTAACTTTTAAAGTTAGATTACGGAAGGAGAATTGTTCAAAATCATTTTAAAAGGTCAACATCCCTTTAATAACCAATGTGGACTTAACACCTCCTCGCACGCTCAAGATTGGACATCAAGAACGTGAACAATTTATTGTGGAGGGCTAATATCTTGAAATCAAGAATTGAGATGGGTCCTGCTTAATACAATGTTAAGAAATAGACATTAGACTTAACTCAATTCCGAAATTAGCTCGTGAGGAAAGATTGTTCAAGATCATTTAAAGAGACCACACATCTCTTTAATAACCGATGTAAAACTCAACATCTCTCCACAAAAACAAAAACAAAAGGGAAGAGAGAGCGAAATAATTTTGTTTGTTTCTATTTGGTGTTTAGTACTCACATTTAAATCCTGATTAATTTGAATTAGCATCATGTAAGACCCATTAAAGAAAGAAGCTTTTTATCAGAATATCTCAGAGCTCAAATTTGAGATTTTAATGATTAATAAGGTGGCATTAGGAATTTGGTATTTAGTTTCCGGAATCTGATATGAAAAAATATATTATGATAATTAACTTTTTTAAATATATATATATATATATTGTGTAGGGTTTTGTTGGGTCTAAAACACACAAGTAAGGCACAACGAAAGTTTAAAATTTAATTAACTTACTTGCCCCAACAATTCTGTTTCTGGTTTGGTTATGCTATAATTGAAACTTGTAGAGACATAAGAGAAAACTTACGGTTTAAGATTAGTGTAGTCTCTAATAAGTTTTAAATTTTAGTTATTTAATTAAGTCAAAATTGGATTTTAGATTTAATTAAAATTAAACATAAAGAAAAAATATTGAAACAAAGGGAGGCGCCGCGGCGCCTAGGAGGCAGAGCCGCGACGATGTAGAGGCAGTGGGCCCAGTCCAACTGGCCAACTGTATTTCGGATTTTGGACAGGTTTTAGGGTCTGGTCCAAGTCTGATTGGCTTAGGTTTCTCCTTATATATTTGGCACTTTACCTCATAATTTATGTTGCACTAATTCTACATAGAATTAAACCTTCTTAGTTTCTGAACTCAGAGTTCAAGAAATAAAATTCTCTCAAACATCTGTCAAGATTTCCTGGTTTTCCTGACATAAGAGTATACCATAGCAAAGGCTTGCACCCGAGGAGACAATCGTGTGCGCACCCTCTAGTAGAGACTGCACTAATCTTAAATTGTAAGTTTTCTCTTATGTCTCTACAGGTTTCAATTGTAGCATAACCAAACCAGAAACGGAATTGTTGGGCAAGTAGTTAATTAAATTTTAAACTTTCGTTGTGTCTTACTTGTGTGTTTTAGACTCAACAAAACCCTACAGTGGTATCAAAGCTCAGGCTGGTTCAATGGTTACGTAACAATTGAAAGACATAATAATATGGTTTAAACGTAAATTGATTTTAAATCTGAATTAAAACAAGGCTATTGAAATCTGACAAACTTTGACTGAGTGATTAACCTTTTGAAATCACCCTAAATTATCAACTACGCTAAATCGAGGAAGTAATTCCATTCTAGCACGAACTGAGCCTTGTGCAGAAACTGGTTCATTGCGAACATGGTGCACGGTGAAGAACGTATAGGAATGGATGATGGTCGATATGTGTGTTATAGATAATGGTGGGTGGTTGTAAAGGACCCGTAATCTGAACCCTAAATTAGATTTAGGGATTGGGCGATTTTTAGAAAATCAAACGCGAAATCACTCTGAAAAGGACGTCAGCGCCGCGACCCAATTTTAGAGCGCCGCGGCGCGCCGCTAGTTTTCACGACGGCATCGCGGCTCCATGACGGAGTGTCGCGGCGCCGGTCATGGTAATTATCAGGACGTGATTAAAACATTCGTTTAAAATTCGGAATTCTCTGGAACTGAAGCGCTGCGGTCCCATGGTGGAGCATCGCGACCCTAATTCACTGAAACAGAATGTTTCTGCCTGCTCAGCGTCGCGGTTCCTTAGAGGAGCGTCGCGGCTCCATGGTGGAGCGTCGCGGCGCTGGATTTCCAGAATGTAAAATCTCAGTTTTTCGATTTAATCCATGATTATTATTACACAGTATGTTGGTATATTGTTTACGTGCTAAATGATTGTCGTTTACTTTAAACTGTTTAGAATCTGCAATCATGCTTGGATAGGCGACGTCCAAAACTAAGTTTAGAGTCTGCAATCATGCTTGGATAGGCAGTGTCCAAAACTAGGTTTAGAGTCCGCAATCATGCTTGGATAGGTGGCGTCCAAAACTAAGTTTAGAGTCCTCTATCATGCTTGGGTAGACGGCGCCCAAATACATGTTTAAATGCTTTGAGTAATGTTTGAAACATGTAATAGTTGATCTTGAATATAACCCTGAATTAAAATATTCCCCAAATTTAATACAAGTCTCATTTAAAATGAACGTGTCGTCCGTTATAATTGATTGTGGTGCAAAATCCTTTTCGGCGAGATGAGTATTTATGCCCTAGCATTTGCTCTAAGTCTACAAAGACTCAGACCCTTTCATGGATGCATATAAATGTTGTAGTAGGTGATAAACTTTTGTGAGTATTTACACCCTAGTGTTTGCTCGATGAAGGCTAAGCCCACTTAGATACATAATTGCAGTCGCATAACGGGGTTAACTTGCTAGGCTGTCTTGGCGCCCTAGTGTCGGACAACTGAGGGACGCAGATCGTATTATTTAGAACATGCGGTCAACCAAGAGCTACAAATTATTTGTAATTGGTTTAGAGACCTACCGGATCATGTTGTTGAAGTTATCAGCCTCAGCAAACGCAGAGACAACGTGAGTCTGGATCTTGGCCCATTATGATCATATTTGATATGAGTCTGTATTCTTTCATGGGGTAAAAGAATATGTTAAAATAGTGGGAGCTAATTAAACTAAAGGTCATGTTAAATTAGTTAATGAATGTGTTCAATAGATATTACATTAGAGTGTTAATTTCAAGTCTATCTTTTCTTCAATTACAATGTCGAATCTGTAACTTAGAATGTTAGTTGAAACGAACAAGCTGGATGAAACAGATTTTCCTGACTGGTTAAGAAATTTGTGTTTGGTGTGGCGATTAGAAAAGATTGAGAATGTATTGAATACAACACTCTCTACAGTTCCTACTGAGAATTCTGAAGCATATGCCCTGTTTGAAAAGGCAGTCTATCAAAAACACCTCGATGATGCTAGATCGGCAAAGCATGTCATGTTATCTTCTATGTCAATAGATTGGCAGAAACTGTTTGAGCACATGGATCCCAAAGAGATGCTAGAACACCTAAAGAACCTCTATGACTCTCACTCTCAAGCAATGAAGAATGAGTTGCTTGTAGATCTCTTTAAGTGTTGGCTGAATGATGGGGCCCAAGTGTGTCCATTTGCGCTGAAGATGATTGGAAAGGTTGAAAGGTTGGTTTCTGTTGATACTAGGTTTCATGACAGAATTGCTTCCTACTTACCCTAAATTCATATCCTAGTTTGTTTAAGAAATTCATCATTGATAACAACAAGGATGGAACTATAGCAAGACTGCCGACATTACACAACATGCTTGTAACTTTTGAATCTTCAATCTCTAAGAGCAAAGCTGATCTTATGGTTAGCTCATCTAGTCATTCCAAACTGAAAGGTAAGGATTCTCATAAAAGAAAGGGTAAAGTTGTCGTTGCGCCCACAGCAATGAAACTCAAGGGAGGTATGAAGATAGAAAAGGTAATGTCAGCTAAAGATATGTGCATGGACTGCAAAAAAGTGGAAGAAGGATCGACATTTCCGGGAGACAAAGCACGCGTGCTTGAGCCCCGCCGACAAGGTATGTTTGTTATTGAAATAAATATGTCTATAACTAATTCTCATTGTTGGGTATTAGATACCGCTTGTGGCTCACACATTTGTAACAATGTGCAGGGGTTGACTGACAGCAGAAAGGTTGGACCTTGGGAAGTAGATCTACGCGTTGGAAATTGTTACACCTCGTTAGATTAAGGCAAAAATTAAGAACGTCATTAAGGAAGTAAGATTCGAATATTGAAAATAAGTATACTTACATATGTTAATACGAAAACTAGTATACAAAAGGAGGTGTTTCCGGAAAAATTTTGGTTACAACGAGCGTGGCAATGGGAATTGAAAATGATAGTTGTATATTCTCATTATGGGTTAGTGTCGTATTTTAAGAATTACGACATTGAGAATACGAAATCTTATGGAAATTTTCGCGATTTAAAAGGAGTGGGACCTAAGGTTAATAAATTGTGGAATTTATTTTAGAAGAAGACATTAATTTAAATAAGACAAGTAAGATAAGAGGACCTAAATGCAATTAAAAAATTCAGAATTTTATTGTTTTAACTTTGAGAAAAATCCTTCACCTTCTCATTTTCTTTCATCTCATTGTTAAGACTTCATCCCCTCTCTTCTCTCAGACGATTTCTACATTTCCATAGCAACAAATTGAAGATTTTATCTCCTCTTCTTAGACTACATTACTCACCAAAAATTGAAAGCCAAAACAACACCCAAAACAGTGGACAAAATCGCACAAACAGTGGAAAAATCGACCCACTGCTGGCCGAAATTTAGAGCCAAGAAACTTCAGATTTTTGGACAAGTTTTGGAAGAAAAACATGTAATGATAATGGGTTAACATTGTAGAACTCATGCATGTCACTTAGAGTTGAAGAAGTGGAAAATTTGGTGAAGGAAAATCGATAAAACAGTGAGTTTTGAATTAGGGACTGTTTGGACAAATTAAGGTAATATATTCTTCTTCTTATAGTTTAAATAAATTTGCATGATGTTGTAAATTAAGGGATGAAATTGTGTTAAGAGAAAACTTGGAATTTAGGCAATACATGTGGCCATTTGGGTGATTTGGCCGAATATGGGACTGATTTTAGTACATTGGATTTAATTGTTGTTGTCGTTATCGTTGTCACTAATTTCATGTTAATATTAAAGGAAATCTTGATATTGAAAGTTGTAATTAATTATGAAAGTGTTGAAATATAGATTGAATGTTAAAAAGTGGAAAGAAGAGCTAAGATAGTGTGTTCTTGGACCATAACATCTAAGAAATTGTTAGACATTGTCGCGTTGTAGTTAAGGGTTGTTTTCGTTGGAAAATTTATGACTTTAGAGGCTGATTTTGTTAAGATAAAATACTGGAAATTTCATTAAGAAGATGCATGAACAATGTGGTAATTGCTAGCGAATGTCCTAAAGAAATAACGGTATAAAAAGGGGTAGAAAAGCTTCACATTTCACTCTCGTTGTTGTTAAAGTGTGGGTTGTGTTAATGGACTATTTTAACATGATTAAAGGGTTGGATGAACATGATAAATAAGTGTATTAATCACCTTAATTGTTGTTTCGATTATATTTCATAAAGGTAAGGAGAAAGGATGTATGATGGTGGTTTATGTCAAGTATATGGACTGTTTTGGCTATATTCTTAAGTAATGATTTGTTGTTGGTATTGTTGACTTGGTTTGAAAATTGTGGTTGTGCATATAAACAAGGGAAGTGCTGCCCGAATTTAATAAGAGGGTCGTCTTTCAATATAACTTACGTTAGAACTCATAGAGTTGACATGGCATATTGTTATTATTATAGGTCAAGGTCCTAATCGCGGCGATTATTAAATTATCGAGTTGATTAGTTCGACTAAGAGGTATGTGAAACTCTTCCTTCTTTCTTTTTGGCATGATTTAATGAAAGTACGGCGGACGTACATGATGTCTACACAGTTTAATTCCTAAAGATGTTAGTTATGAGAAGTGTCTATGATTTTTCAGTAAAGAGTTTATTATAACAATTTTATTGAGAGTCAAATGATAATTTTTAATTGCATATGGTTGCTCATGATATCTACTCGTGCTAAGTGTTATTACTATTCCACTTCTCCGAGTCCCGGGCCGGCTTATGTTCGTGCGCAGATCCTTGCATTTGTTCACCGAGTCCCTCACTAGAGGGCCAGCAATGTATATATATATGATGATTACATGGACATATATCCATGATGCGGGTGCAGATACTCATGACAGTATATGATGATTTCACCGAGTCCCTCACTACAAGGCCGGCAATGTATATAGATATGATAGTTCCACCGAGTCCCTCACTACAAGGCCGACAATGTATATAGATATGATAGTTCCACCGAGTCCCTCACTACAGGGTCGACAATGTATATAGATATGATGATTCTAAGGACAAACATCCATGATTTTGATATGACTCTTTTTTTTTATAAGGCACAGTTGATTCTCTATTTTCTATGGCACAGTTACATTGGCATTTGATAATCTTACATGTCTCCTATACGTTTTGACCAGTTATGACTATCTACTTTGTACTTTATGTTTCATATACTCGGTACATTCTTTCGTACTGACCCCCCTCCCCCCTTTCCTCGAGGGGCTACGTTTCATGCCCGCAGGTACATGTACTCCGTTTTGGTGATCCGCCAGTCTAGGGTTTCCACTCAGCTGTTTGGGAGAGCTCCATTGATTCGAAGCTTAGTCAGTTTGGTACAGATCTTTAATCTTGGACCTATGCATATTTAGGGGCACGACGGGGCCCTGTCCCGTCATATGTTGTTATCATATTCTTAGAGGTCTGTAGACAGTTGTGGGTTGTACTTATGTAGAGTTATAAATCTATTTGGGTCAGCCATGTTGTTGTTCTTTGTGTTGTGATGTTCCCGTGTATACGTGATACTATTTGGTGACAGTCTTGTCGGTTTGCATGTTATATTATGTTGGCTAGTTGTGACTCTCCAGGAGGCAGGTACATTCTTGTGTAAAGGCAGCATTGTCGGTTTGTCTATTCTGACATGTGTTATTGTTGCAGCGTTATTCTAACATGTGTTATTGTTGCAGCGTTATGCTGCCGGATTTCATATTTTCCTTAAGTGTTAATTCGATTATATGCGACAAGTTAGTATAATGACGTCCAATTAGGGCGCTTAGTCGCGGCCCGTCGGGTTGGGTCGTGACAGAAACGGAGCAAGAGTTGATGCTGAACGCTTGGGGACTTATAGACTAGATTTACCTTCTGGATTTTGTTTAGAACTTAATAATTGTTATTTTGTTCCCTCGTTAACGAGGAATGTTATTTATGTCTCTATGTTAGACATTGAGGGGTTTTCCTCATTTATTACCAATGGAAGTTATGTTTTATCTTATAATGATTTTATTTGTGGAAATGCACCGCTTGTGGATGGATTATATGTTTTAAACTGTAGCCATGAAATTTTCAATATTCAAAATAAAAGAGCTAAAATAAGTAATCCAAGAAATCTCACCTACTTATGGCACTGCAGACTTGGTCACATCAATGAATCAAGGATAACAAGATTAAGGAAATTAGATTACCTAGAACCATTTGACTTAGAGTCATATGGTGATTGTGAATCTTGCTTAAGAGGAAAGATGACAAACAAATCACTTTCTGGGAAAGGGATACGTGCCAAATAAGTGTTTGAGTTAGTCCATACCGATGTATGTGGGTCGTTCTCAACTCAAGCTAAGGGAGGCTTTCTTTATTTCATTACTTCTGCAGACAATTTCTCAAGGTTTGGGCATGTGTATCTTATGAAACATAAGTCCGAAGCTTTTGAGAAATTCATAGAGTACAAGTCAGAAATAGAGAAGCAACTTGAAACAAGTATTAAGACTCTTCGATCAGATCGAGGAGGTGAATACTTAAGTAAAGAATTTCTAGATTATTTGAAGCTTCATGGAGTTCAATCACAATGGACACCTCCCGGAACGCCACAAATGAATGGTGTTGCTGAGAGGAGAAATCAGACCTTATTAGATATGGTTAGATCCATGATGAGCTACTCAACTCTACCAACATACCTATGGGGATATGCATTACAAAGCTCAATCTATATTTTGAACAGGGTTCCTTCAAAGTCAGTAGAGAAAACTCCATATGAGATATGGTATGGCAAGAAGCCGGCACTTAGACACATGCGACCCTGGGGGTGCCCTGCATATGTAAAGAAGTTGTTTACTGATAAGTTGGAATCTAAAAGTGAGAAGTATTATTTTGTTGGGTATCCTAAGGAAACAAGGGGGTACTACTTCTATCTTCCTGGCGAACATAAAATTATTGTTTCCAGAAATACAACTTTCTTTGAAGAAGACTATGTCTACAAGGAACAGAGTTACAACAAGATAGAACTTGAAGAAATTCAAGAAGTACAAAATAATGTAGAGAATGAACCCTTGTCAAATGACCTAGGCAAGAATTCAGTGGGAGTATTTGATGGTGATTGGGTACTTAGAGTACGCCCTTCAGCCAGTGGGAGTGATGTGAGGGATAATGCAGAAATGCAAGACTCTCATACACAACCAATGGAAGATGACACAATAGTTGTGCATTATCCTATTCAAAATAATATTCCTGAAAACTCTCAGGGTGATGGATTGTCCAACACACAAACACCTTCTCAAAATCAAAATGCAACAAACACCGAAACACAAAATATTCAACTCCGTAGGACCACTAGGACTCATCGTGCACCTGAAAGACTTAACCTCATTGTTGAAACACACAATGAGATAGATATTACTGATGATGATGAGCCTATTTCCTATAGCGAAGCAATGTTGGACATTGATTCACAGAGATGGCAAGAAGCCATGAAATCCGAAATGGAATTCATGTACATAAATCAAGTATGGGACTTGATTGATTTGCCAACAGAGGTTAGACTCATGGATGCATGGGTCTTCAAGAAGAAGATTGATGCATATGGCGAAGTGCAGACTTATAAAGCAATATTAGTGGCTAAAGGTTATAATCAACAGCCTGGGGTCGATTATGATGAAATCTTCTCACAAGTTGCAAAGATTAAGTCCATTCGGATTTTGCTTGCAGTAGTTGTATACTACAATTATGATATTTGGCAAATGAATGTTAAAACTGTCTTCCTCAATTATAGCCTTATTGAGGAGGTGTATATGATACAGCCAGAGGGTTTTACATCCAAGACTCAACCCAAAGCAGTATGCAAAATACAGAAGTCTATTTATGGACTTAAGCAAGCCTCAAGGAGTTGGAATATTTGTTTTGACAAAGCAGTCAAATCGTTTGACTTTGTTAGAAGCAAAGAAGACCCATGCATTTATAGTAAATGCACAGATGAGAGTATTGTCTGCATTGTCATATATGTAGATGACATATTGATAATGGAAGATAATAAGACTCTCATGCAATCAGTCAAAGAATGGTTATCCAGCACCTTCATAATGAAGGACTTGGGTGAAGCCTGCTACATTCTTGAATTAGGATCAACAGAGATAGACCTAATAGATTATTGGGACTGTCACAACCTGTATACATAGACAAAGTGCTAAAACATTTCTCTATGGAGAACTCTAAGAAAGGAAATCTTCCTATAGGTCAAGGCACCAAGTTATCAAAGAAGGATAGTCTTTCTACTGTTGCAGAACTTGAACGCATGAAGAGGATCTCATATGCTTCAGCTATAGGATCAATCATGTATGTCATGACCTAAACAAGGCCAGATGTGGTCTGTGCACTTAGTATGACTTGCAAATTCCAGCTGAATTCTGGTGAGGAACACTGGAAAGCAGTCAAGAATATTCTTAAGTATCTTAGACGAACTAAAGAATATTTCTTAGTCTATGGTGGACAAGAAAAGCTAGTAGCTACTGGGTACACTGATGTTAGCTTCCAGACAGATCTCGATGACTTCAAATCTCAATCTGAATATGCCTTCATTTTAAATGGTGGAGTAGTAAGTTGGAAAAGTTCCAAGCAAGCTACAACTGTTGATTCGACAACAGAAGCCGAGTACATTGCTGGATCGAAAGCTGGCAAGGAAGTTATCGTGATATCTGAGTTCTTAAAAGAACTAAGGGTTGTTCCAAGTGCCACTTGTCCAATAACGATTTATTGTGACAACACTGGTGCGATTGCGCAAGCTAAGGAACCAAGATCAACGAACAGAAATAAGCATGTACCAAGGAAATACCACATACTTAGAGAGATGGTGGAGACAGAGAAATAAAGATATACTATATTCCCACAGATGAAAATCTAGCAGACCCATTTACTAAACCATTAAGCTTAGTCAAGCATAATGGTCATTTCGAAAACATGGGCATTAGATATGTAGAAATTGGCTCTAGGCCAAGTGGGAGATTGAAAGTATATATGTCCTAGAGACAATCATTTTAGGTACAGATGTACTTGAACACATTCATATTATTAATAAGATTAATATATTTGTGACATTTTGCAATTACTGAATCATTATTTGATTGTTTATATTAATCATTAATGTGTATCCCTTGAGCTAAACGTTGTCATTGATAGTGTGAGATATTAATGATAGAACATAGCTCTTAAAGTAGTCTAGACTGATGATCATTGAGAATGGGATATCAATGATATATTATAAGTCGACATGTGGTCTGCATCACATTCTTAGAGGATGTAGTATGTCTCACTTACTACTAGCAATAGATGCTAGTGATGGACACATGGATACTCTTAGAGGAGTATTGGCATGCCCTGCTGATAAACTATTTGTTATACATGTCTAGAGTATTATCAGCACGTGGGAGATGGAGGTCCTTAGACTTGAGGTCAATACCACCTTGTTTACAGAGTAATGTACTTTGATCTTGTCCTAAGCTCAAATGTCTTATAGGTTGAGACGCGGCTTGTTTTGGGTACATTACGAAGTAGATTGAAGTTGGTAGTTGAGCCAATAATGGGATTCAATCCTCGCATGCTGATAAAACTCTAGACATGTATAACAAATAGTTTATCAGCAGGGCATGTCAATACTCCTCTAAGAGTATTCATGTGTCCATCACTAGCAGCTATTGCTAGTAGTAAGTGAGACATACTACATCCTCTAAGAATGTGATGCAGACCACATGTCGACTTATAATATATCATTGATATCTCATTCTCAATGATCATCAGTCTAGGCTACTTTAAGAACTATGTTTTATCATTAATATCTCACACTATCAATGACAACGTTTAGCTCAAGGGATGCACATTAATGAATAATATAAACAATCAAATAATGATCCAGTAATTGCAAAATGTCACAAATATATTAATCTTATTAATAATATGAATGTGTTCAAGTACATTTATCCCTGAAATAATTGTCTCTAGGACATATATACTTTCCTATACTCCATATGCATTTGGATTAGTTTTGGAGAAAACATTTTCAAAAGAACATTGATGTTTTTTTGTGAACATCTCCTTTTGGATTGTTTAGGATTCTGAAATATATTTGGGTTTTCCTGAAAACCTTTGCAAAACGTTTTAAAATCAAAATATTTACTCATACGTAGTGTTTACACCAAATGAAACAGTTTAAGTTACAAACTAAAGTATGAATACATCACTACAGAGTTGTAGTGATAAAAGTGTATATGCAAGACATATATCTTGTAATTATTGAATTTTGACAGTAACTATTTTTCACGGGTAAGAGTCGTTAGGTTTATCCAATTTTATAGCTTAAAGATAACATAGCACTTCTATAAATAGTATAAAACATACCATTGTTGATTGCTCTGTTAAATTCGTTTCATCTACCATTGATGTTTACTCTAGTATCCATCCATCTCGACGTCTAAAATTGATCAAGAAATTTTCTTTGTACTTTTTTTATTTCTTTTTTGTGGTTTGAAGGCTTGCAAACTAATATTGATATAGCTAAGAGCACTAAATACCCGCATGGGTGTAGCTCAGTTGGTTCCAGGGTGGCAGATTGCTCCCAAGCTAAGAGCACTAATAGGAAAGATTTATTCTGTTCATCTCATTACCTTGTTGTTGATCCCGGGAATCATGTTCAATATTCGGATTATTTTGCACTCAAATGAGGAATAATTCATACATTTTTATTACATATTCTGAGGTTTTTTCTTCCATCCGGTGTTCAATTTTCGGTATTCGCTTTGAGGCCTAATTGATCTAGATTAGTGTTGGAAAGTCCCACTTTTTTAGGGTAAACATTCCCTATTAAAGGCGACTTTACTCTCAAGGAACCTTTGATCATACACATTCTCAAATGACATGACCAAAAAAATGAATATTGCAAAAGCATCTTGCTCTAGTATAGTCATTGAATGTTTACACCAAACTATCAAATGGTAGTTTCAATATGTTATACACACCTTCAATTTAACATCACAAGATTCAAAAATCTTCTTTACATTCATAAATTTCACGTTCAATTAAATTAAGATACGTAAATAGTCAACCTAAGACACGCAAATTGAAACGGATGAACTAATAGTTTGTGATTGGCTAAGGTAATTTCGTCTTAAAAACATTTCAACTCTTTGAGATACTCCAAGACAATTTCTATTTCCCTAATGGGGCAAAATAAAGAGGACTTCTCAAAGGTGAAACCCCAGGAAATAAAGAAAAAAGAAAACAATTCCAGAAAAAGAAAACTCAAAGGGAAGCTAGAGAAATAAAATCAAAATCATCAAAAGTATCAAACAGAAGTTTGAATAAGAAAATTATCAAAGTAGGCACGATATATCAAATACAAAAGATATCAGTCACATATGTAGATACAGACTGCTGTGTGACGTAACATTTGAGCCCACTTCCTGGAGGAGCAGTTTAATGTCAAGCCTCCTCCATATTCTGATCCTGTATTAGCCAAAATAAACTAATGTTTTAGTACTCTATTAAGCAAAACGACTGCAAAATAAGGCAGAAGCGAATGGTGCTATTCTCATTGGGATTGGGTATATAGATGGAATTGCTATATATTTGAAATTGCAGTTCGAAAAGAATTTTGTAGGAGTACATTTGCTGGATTCAGTTATGCAGCAATATATTGGGTGTATTGGGATTAAGGTTGCACAAAATTCGATCCGTACCGGACCGACCCTGTTCGGACTGGACCGAACCGGACCGGTAAGTTTCGGTCCGGTCCTCGGTCCTTTTAATTTATATTTTCGGGTGGTCCGGTCCGGGGTCGGTCCGGTCCATGTCCAAACTCAAGCTCGAACCGTCGATGTCGACGTCAACAATGAAATCTTCACGACGAGTGTTAATCGACGAACGGGGGTAAGTGTTTCTCGTAGTATGTACCAAGACGAATCTAATGGTACCACCGCCGATGCCCGAAACCACCTGAGTTCGCCGGAAAATGAAAAACGGCGGCTAGGATTTCGGTGTTTTGCGATCTAGTCGTCGGAGGTGTAGGGGATGAATCGAGGAACTGGGAGGTATAGAAATGACGGCCAGGCGATGCTAATGACACCACCTAACACCGTCGATTGTTAATGAACTCGCCGGAAATCGAAAAAACCGAGGATGAACTGAACCAGAATTTTGATCTGAAAATTGAATGCCTAAACTTTAAAATTGATCGATATGGTTAGTATGGGAGTGATGGGCTTGATGAGACGAAGCCAATGGTGTTAGTCTCGTCTTCAATGGAGGCTTGAGCTCGCCGGAATCGCTGTAGCGCCGCGGCGGCTACTGTAGCGCCATGGAGGTCGCTGCTGGCCTGCTGGTACAGGGTCCATTCGGTTCCATATATGAGACGTATCTCAATCAATATTATATTCTTGGTGTATGTTTTTCTCATACGTTTCAGTTGCTCCGTCATAATCAAAACTTATGTTGTCGATATTGATCTCTCCTGGAAGTGCAACTCCAAGTAGACCATTTGAGAAAACTGTTAAATAAAGCAGTGTCCCATGTGTTCAGTCCATTGATGGGTTCCACATTAGTTTAGGAGAATTGTATATTTGATATATATTCTTATTACTTTTGTATCTTAATTAGTATTGTAATATTACCATAAGTGTATAGTTAGTTTCCTTATAGAATGAGAATTAATTCTTCCATGATATCAAAAGTCTAGGTTCTTTTTCTTGCTTCCGTTTCACTTCTGTTCTTGAAAATTCTTGAAAACCGTGATATCCTATCCCTCCCCCTCCCCTTCGGAATTCCAAACCCGAGCTCTTCTTTTCTCCCTAAAATCCTCTCTCACAAATTTTCTTCTCTGAATCTTCGTGTTTTATTCAACATGACTGATAAAAACACGTTTCATCATGTCATCACAGTTTCTAACATCAAGAGCGTCCTTCCAATTGTTCTTGACCTAGAAAATGTCCAATATGGGACGTGGGCGGAGTTATTCAAGATTCATGTCACAACACATCAAGTTCTCCACCACATCATCCCTCCGGCTACTACTACGGAGGGGGCTACGGGGACTGCAACGGAGGGTACTACAGAGGCGGTGCCCACCAAAGCAGACGATCCAAAATCATGGGTCACGCCTGATGCAAAAGTTTTTCAGTGGATTTATGTCACTATATCTCTTGACCTCTTACAGACAATTATGAAAGCCAACTCCACAGCTATGGAGGCTTGGAATCGATTGCGTGACATATTCCAAGATAACAGTCATTCTCGGATTGTTACCCTTGAACATGAATTTTCTCAAGTCAAGATGGAAAATTTTCCAAACGTTTCGTCTTATTGCAAACGTCTCAATGACTAGGCGGGTCAACTTCACAATGTGGGTGCTCCTGTGAGCAATAGTCATCTCGTCCTACAAATGGTTGCAGGCCTGTCTGAGGCCTATAATGGCGTTGCTTCAATTCTTCATCAAAGTAACCCCCTGCCGGAATTCTACCAATCACGCTCCATGCTTACATTGGAAGAAGATGGATTGGCTAAGAAGACGGCTATTGGGGCTAGTACTGTCGTCATGATGACTGAGTCCTATTTTTTCTCCTTTCGGTTCCATCAACTCAAGCCAAAATCACAACAACGGTGATGGTAAAAAGGGACAAAATAGGAAAAATAATGACAAGAATCGCGGCAACACCCACGAATAATGGCGTGGCGACATTCAACAACATCCGCAAACGTGGGGCCAGCAGTGGGTCCCTGTCCACTCCAGCGTTGCGACCGCTCGACTCAGGCCCCGCCGCCTCGGACTGCAGGCCCGCCATTCTATCGTGCTACCTAAAGGACAAGTACGCGTCTGCCATGTCCCTTCCAGATATCAAATTGCAGACATCTTTACAAAGGGTCTTCCCTCGATCCTTTTTGAAGATTTTAGAAACGATCTCAACAGACGAAGACGCCCGCTATGACTGCGATGGTGTGTTAAATAAAGCAGTGTTCATGTGTTCAACCCATTGATGGGTCCCACATTAGTTTAGGAGAATTATATATTTGGTATATATTCTTATTACTCTTGTACCTTAATTAGTATTGTAATATTATCATAAGTGTATAGTTAGTCTCCTTATAGAATGGGGATTAATTCTTTCAAAAACATACTCCATCTGTTTTAAATTGTTTGTCTGATTTTAATTTAACACAGAGTTTAAAAAAAAAAAAAAAGCTTTACCTATTATGATCTTAAATTAAAGATAAAATATACCAAATGCCCTTTTCGTTCGCATGCATCGAATTAAATCCTGATAGTTATGTTAAAAAATAAATAAAGCATTCAATCCAAGATAAGGTGACAAATTAACATTTTTATGAATTCCATATAATTTCACGTATTCCTCGGTTCTACTTTTTTTTTTAGTTCTACTCAAATGTCGAGAATTATATCTAAGTCAAAATTGAGTAACAATTTGAGAGTAATAAGAAATTAATATTTTATTATAAAAATAATAAAATGTCTCGAGTTTGAGCTATAGCAACAGAAAACATGTTCGTAGAAAGTTTTGTTGGAGATTTACTAAAATGGAATTAGTTTATCCCGTTATTTATGACTCGGACAATTGGGTCTCGCAAGTCGGAAACGTCGTTCCACACACGTGCATTCGTAGTGCCAAGTATCGTAAATTTCATTAGTGAAAGAGATATTGGTGCATAATTAAAATGTTCGAGACATGAAATGATGGACGGTTATTGGTCAAATGACAAGTATTCCACGTTGGTAAATGAAAGAAGAAGTGTGGGACGTGTAAGATGAAACGAGTCGGAAAGGGCCGCGGCGCTTTGTCTGATGGTTACTGGAGTCGCGACGCCGAGGCGTAAAGGTCGACGAAGTCGAAAGTTTCGACTTCGAGGTGATTTTGGAGCATTGAATCTCCATTACTTGGCACATGAATTCAGTCATTATTTGACTGATTGTAACCTCTGAATAAGTGACAGTACATGGCTATTGAAGGCCATCAGTTTGCTAGTTGAGAGGTCATCTTTCTTACACTATAAATTGAGGACCGGATCGAAAAAGACTTGGACCGGACCGGACCGATATATTCGGTCCGGTCTTCGGTCCTAATTTTCTGAAAATTCGGTCCTCGGTCCGGTCCGGGTCGGTCCGATTTTACTCTGTTGTGCAGCCCTAATTGGGATCTAGAAATATTTTATGATGAGCGTACAGGAAAACCCACTTTGAATTTGCCAAAGATCTTTGGAATTCATTTTTCTCTCAGGAGTGGCTTGCTTTGGTTTTGGTGCATTTCATGTAACAAGCTTGTATGGTTGGTCCTGGAATATGGGGGTCCGATCCTTAGGGACTAAGGGGAAAAGTGTGGCCAGCGAGAGGAAATGTTCCTTTTTATTATGGTACTCCCGGGAACAAATCCAGTGGAAACAAGGTGGAGCCTCTCAGAGGATTAGAGCATGTGGCTACGAACCACTGTGTCGGGGTTTGGTCACTCCTCGTCCACACCGGCCCAAAAGGGGGGAATATATCACATACCATGCAATAATTCAACGAATTTGCTAATTAGAAAAATGAAGTACCTGCATATCAGAAGTCCAGAGAGTGAGATTGTCCCTTAATAACTGCATGATAAGGGTGCTATCCTTGTAGGATTCCTCACCCAATGTGTCCAGTTCAGCAATAGCTTCCTCAAATGCCTGTTACAAAGCAAAAGATGAATCACGAGTCAGCTCAAGAGTCAAGACTACTCCTACAATCAAATTCGGTAGTCATTTTATGCAAAAGAACTAAAAACAAATAAAGTGAAACCTCTTGCCGAACTGTAAAAGAAATTGTCCATTTAGAATCGACATTTTTCTATTTAGACAGTTGCCGGGAACACTAAAAGGTTTATGAGCCTCAAATCTACTTTCCAGTAATGTTAGACTTGAATAAGAAAGTTGGTCATTTAAAAAGATGGGATAAATGGGATTGGAGAAAAGGCTCGAGTTTACCCATATTTGTAACTCATATTATTATAGTGCTTTAAGCAAAAGAATGAATATGTGAGGCATTCATTGTTGATGTAGCACTCCTTTACCACAATCACATGGTCAAAGATCTACACTTTAAATTCACAAGAATTTAAAAGAGCCTGGATAGTTGCCATTGTTGGGTTTTGATATTGGTAAATGGGAAATGATGGGATGAAAGCAAAAGGGCGTAAAAGGCTCTTTTATCCCACATCGAAAAAAAAGAAGGAAAGAGAGGTATATATATTACATTACACCTTCTCTAGTTGCTAAAAGGGTTGAGAGGGCAAGGACCCCTCGCGCCGTCGTCGTCGCTCGCTCGGCTTCGGATTCGGATTTGAATTTGTCAAAAGATCGAGTACTGTGAGGGGAATAATTTCCTTAAGGACACACTTTGAACTAAGTGGGCTCGATTACATTCTGAAATTATTTTCCAAAACAGACTCTGTTTTCGTTTATTGTTTCATGATCAATTTACTGTTAAGTAATGTTTATATCGTGTAATCTGTTTCACTAAGTGATCAACAGATTGTGTTGAAACGTTATTTAGCCAAATACATATTATTATACCAACAATCTTAAGGAAATTATGTTTATTTTATTTTAACCTGTATCCTGGTTTGGAGATTAAAACCTGTGTGATTTTCTACTCCGTATGAGATTTCATATTCTAACTTGAAGACATAAAAATTTCGTTGGAATATTAAAAGTCCAGGAAAAAGTGTTTTCCAAAAAAAAAAAAAGTGTTTTTCTTGTATGTTGTTTGGAGACTAAAATCTTCGGATTTTCTACTCCGGTTGAGATTAAAGTTTTTATAACTTTCTACTCATTTGGATACTTGATTTGAAGATATAAAAACTTCATCAAGTATATAACATACAATCTACTGCACTTCGTTTCTATCAAAATTTATTCGGTTTGAAGAAATAAAATCTTCACCGTTGTGTATGATATTTGTTGCAACGATTTGAAGAACATAAAAACTTCATCGTTCTGTTTAAGGAGATTAAAACTTGTGTAGTTTTCTACTCCATATGAATATTAGTATACTGACTCGAAGATATAAAAACTTCGTTGGAATACTAAAGTTTCATATTTATACTACGATTTGAAGAAATAAAATCTTCATCGTTTAAGTTTATAATTCGACTGCGATTTGAAAGATTAAAATCTTCATCGTTGAAGTCTGTGAATTAATTGCTATTTTGGTTTTATTAATTAAAACAGTTTGTCGATTTGACAGTGACAAACAATGTCAATTGAAACTGGAACTACCTCTGCAAATACCGCACTGACATTACTACAACCTGCATCGCAGCATCACCTACCGAGAAACCTGCGAAGTTCACCAGTGCCAACTTTAAAGGATGGCAGCAAAGAATGTTCTTTTGGCTTACCACCCTTGGTTTGCAAAAGCTCACCAGTGAGAACCCTCCCGTGCCTGCCGCCGACAGGTGACATGTCTGACAACCATCAGTTCATGGTTACTGAGGCTTGGAAACAGACTGATTTTTTGTGCAAAGGCTACATTTTAAGTGCCTTAGAAGATGACTTGTACAATGTCTACAGTGCAGTAGAGACTTCCAAAGAACTATGGAGTGCACTTGAAAAGAAGTACAAGACAGAAGATGCTCGCTTGAAGAAGTTTGTGGTTGCCAAATTCCTAGACTATAAAATGGTTGGGAAAACCGTTGGATTCCAAGTTCAAGAGCTTCAACCTATCTTCCATGACCTTATTGCTGAAGTTATGGTAGTGAATGAAGCATTCCAAGTGGCTGCAATGATTGAGAAATTGTCGTCTTCGTGGAAAGATTTCAAGAATTATCTTAAGCACAAAAGAAAGGAAATGAAGTTGGAGAATCTTGTGATTCGTCTCAAGATCGAGGAAGATAACAAAACCGCTGAGAAGAGTTATCGTAAGAGTTCACCAATTGAAGGGGCCAACATCGTTGAAGATGCTGCTCCGAAAATGAACAAGAAAAGAAAGAGGCCTTCTGGAAAAGAGAAGGGTTCTAACAAGAAAAAGTTTAAGGGCAACTGCTTTAATTGTGGAAAAGCTGGCCACAAAAGCCCAGATTGTCGTCTCCCGAAAAAGGACAAGGGAAAAGGACAAGCCAATATGGTGGAAATGAATGATCAAATGATCTGTGTGCAATGCGATTGCAATTTGGTTGGAAACTCAAAGGAGTGGTAGTTGGATTCTGGTACCACTCGACATGTTTGCGCTGCAAAAGAAGCATTTGCAACTTATGCTCCCGCTGGACCCGAAGAGGTACTATTTATGGGAAATACTGCAACAGCCAAGGTTGAAGGATATAGGAAGATACTTCTGAAGATGACTTCCGGCAAGATCCTGACTCTCAACAATGTTCTGCACGTTCCAACAATTCGGAAGAATTTAGTTTCAGCCGGACTACTCGTCAAAAACGGGTTTAAGTGCGTGTTGGTTAGTGAGAAAATTGTAATAAGAATGATATGTTCATAGGAAAGGGCTACCTCACCGAGGGCCTTTTCAAAATCAATGTAATGGTTGTTGACAATATTAATGAAAATTCAGCTTCGTCTTACTTATTGGAGTCAAATGATTTATGGCATGATCGTTTAGGACATGTCAATTACAAAACCTTGCGGAAATTGATCAACTTAGAAGTATTGCCTAAATTCGAGTGTAACAAATCAAAATGTGAAATTTGTGTTGAATCTAAGTTTGTTAAACATCCATATAAGTCTATTGATAGGAATTCAAATCCTTTAGACTTAATTCACACAGATATATGTGATATGAAGTCAATACCATCTCGTGGTGGAAAAAGTATTTTATAACTTTCATTGCACTCGATACTGTTATGTGTATTTGCTTAATAGTAAGGATGAAGCAATTAATGCATTTAAGCAATACAAGAACGAAGTGGAAAATCAATTGAATAAAAAGATCAAAATGATTAGAAGTGATAGGGGTGGAGAGTACGAATCTCCTTTTGCAGAGACATGTTTGGAATATGGAATTATTCATCAAACTACTGCCTCTTACACACCACAATCAAATGGAATTGCGGAAAGGAAAAACCGAACATTAAAGGAAATGATGAGTGCTTTACTAATTAGTTCTGGTTTACCGCAGAGCTTGTGGGGGGAAGCTATCCTTACAGCTAATCGAATACTCAACAGAGTACCCCACAGCAAAACACAATCTATTCCATATGATCTATGGAAAGGAAGAAAACTCAACTTGAAATATTTCAAAGTGTGGAGTGTTTAGCGGCGTCCAAGTACCTTTGTCCAAAAGTGGTAAAAATCGGACCAAAATGTGGATTGTGTTTTTATCGCTATGCTACAAACAACAAAGCTTGTCGGTTTTGGTTCACAATCGGACAATCCCGAAATTCATGTTAATACGATAATTGAATAATCGGATAATGTCAATTCTTTGAAAACATCTATCCGTATAAAATCGAATGTGAGTCGTCAAGTGAAAGATCTAAACGATCATGAAGAACCAAAGGAAAGTATACTACAAAGAGGATCCAAGGCGTAGCAAACGCCAAAAGACATCTACTTCTTGGACTGCATTTTGTAACATTCTTGCTTGAAAATGAGCCTTAAACATTTAAAGCAGCAATGTCATCTTCTGATTCAACATTTTGGAAAGAAGCAGTCAATAGTGAGATTGAATCAATTTTAAACAATCATACATGGGAATTAGTTGATCTTCCTCCTGGAAATAAACCTTTAGGATCAAAATGGATTTTTAAAAGGAAAATGAAAGTTGATGGCACTATTGACAAATATAAGGCAAGACTTGTGGTCAAAGGTTATAGACAAAAGGAAGGTCTTGATTACTTTGACATATACTCACCGGTAACAAGAATAACATCTATTCGGGTCTTAGTGGCACTGGTGGCCGTATATGGTCTTGAAATCCATCAAATGGATGTCAAGACAGCTTTCTTAAATGGAGAATTGGAGAAAGAAATTTACATGGAACAACCTGAGGGTTTTGTGGTTCCTGGTAAAGAAAGAAAAGTGTGCAGACTTGTTAAGTCACTTTATGGACTTAAACAAGCACTCAAACAATGGCATGCGAAATTTGACCAAACAATGTTGGCAAATGAATTTAAGATTAATGAGTGTGACAAATGTGTTTACATTAAAAATACTCCAAATCATGAAGTCATTGTTTGTTTGTACGTTGATGACATGTTGATAATGAGTAAAGACATTGTCGATGTAAATGCTACGAAGCGTATGCTCGCTAGCAAATTTGACATGAAAGACTTAGGGGTTGATGATTTGATCTTAGGAATTAGATTCCATAAAACTCCACAAGGTCTAGCATTATCACAGTCACATTATATTGAAAAAGTAATTGACAAGTTCAAGTATTTAAATTTCAATGTTGCAAAGACTCCAATTGATGTAAGTTTTGCACTTCAAAAGAATGAAGGTGAAAGTGACTCACAATTGGAATTTGCACGAGTTTTGGGAAGTTTGATGTATATTATGAATTGTACACGACCAGATATAGCATGTGCTATAAGCAAGCTGATTCTATTCACGAGTAATCTCAATCAAACTCATTCGATGGCAATGAAACGAGTCTTGGATATTTACAACACACCCAAAACTATGTTTTGCATTATAATAAATATCCCGCAGTACTTGAGGGATATAGTGATGCAAATTGGATCACCGGATCGTTTGAAGTTAAATCCACGAGTGGATATGTTTTCACCGTTGGCGGAGGAGCAGTGTCTTGGAAATTATCAAAACAGACATGTATCGCCCGCTCTACAATGGAATCAGAATTTATAGCTTTAGACAAGTAGGTGAAGAATTGAATGGCTCGGAATTTCTTAGAAGATATTTCATTCTTGCCCAAACCTTTGGCTCCTATATGTATACATTGTAGTGATCAGCGAATAGGTAGGGCGGAGCGTAATGTATAACGGAAAATCTCGTCACATACGACGGAGACACAATACTGTTAGACAACCTCTCTAGTGGCGTTATCACAATTGATTATGTAAAGTCAAGAGATAACGTGGTGGATCCGCTACAAAAGGCTTATCTGAGAGGAGTTAATAGATCATCAATGAGAATGGGGTTAAGGCGAGGACAAGTCATCATGGCGGTAACTCTACCTAGCTGTGGAGATCCCAAGAGCTAGGTTCAAGGAGATCAAACAAAGTTGTGGTCGACGGTTCAACATTGTCAAATAACTCAACCCATTCTCGGATGAAGACAATGTTCGTAAATAAGGATAAGACTTTATGGCTTGTTAATGAGTTAATAAAGCATTAAGGTTTTTAATGGTTATCTAAATCGCAATGTATGACCGGATAATGTGGCTATAGGACCACGTGTTTAGAAATCACATATGTGAGTGTTAAGTGTAAGCCGCTTTAAAGGGAATGACAAGAAGGCTCATTCTCTACGCACTCGTGAGACGAGGCGGTGTTCATGGTCAAACGAACACAACCGCGTGAGAACCATAAAGCGGTTGAAGGTTGATTGTGTCTTATGTTGTCTAGGTATACAACAAAGTTCGACGGTTCAAAGATATCAAATCTACCGATTGATCGAGTATATCCGATATAAGTTCACTACGGAAAGTTCAAAGGAAACCTACTTATCCGGATCACGATCAATTCTCGCTTGTATATCACACTCGTCCGTACATTCTTTTATCTTATAGTCATTCCCCATTCATGTGGGGGATTGTTGGGTTTTGATATTGGTGAATGGGAAATGATGGGATAAAAGCAAAAGGGCGTAAAAGGCTCTTTTGTCCCACATCGAAAAAAGAGAAGGAAAGAGAGGTATATATATTACATTACACCTTCTCTAGTTGCTAAAAGGGTTGAGATGGCAAGGACCCCTCGCGCCGTCGTCGTCGCTCGCTCGGCTTCGGATTCGGATTCGGATTTGAATTTGTCAAAAGATCGAGTACTGTGAGGGGAATAATTTCCTTAAGGACACACTTTGAACTAAGTGGGCTCGATTACATTCTGAAATTATTTTCCAAAACAGACTCTGTTTTCGTTTATTGTTTCATGATCAATTTACTGTTAAGTAATGTTTATATCGTGTAATCTGTTTCACTAAGTGATCAACAGATTGTGTAGAAACGTTATTTAGCCAAATACAGATTATTATACCAACAGCCATAAATTTGTACATAAACTTATAAAATTACTGTTTTCAAACTATTAAACAAACACCACACACAAAAAAGTGTCTTTTTTTTAACTTTGGATCAGTAAAGAAGTCGATTTTCCTTCTGATCGGTAGACAAAGAAGTCGCTTTTCCTTCTAATCGGTAGACAAAGAAGTCCTTTTTATTCTCAGTTCACTACTAGAACACCTTATAATAAGCATAAATTTATCAACCTTTCATTTCCAATGCCAGCTAAAATTATGTTTCAATTTTCTGATAATAATACGTGATCTCAAAATATCCACCCCAAGAGACCTAGGTAGGACTAAGAAGCACCAACTTCTCATCATTTAACATGCTAATAGCTTGAATCCACATTGATAACGTCTCATTACAATTCCACACAAACGTGAGAAGTCCCTTCACTCTCATTATTAAAATTCACAGCCACCCCAATTGCATTAGCGAATGGAGCATCTAATACTCTATGCACTATATACTTCCAACATATTTGGGATCATTAGACATTTGCTACACTTCTACCAGAATGACCATCAAATAGTACTCCATAAACGAATAGACTCTAGATACGCACAATAGCAAATACCAGAGTATCTTTGATACTTTGCTCTTCCTCATGTTAACTATATTTCTCACAGATAATTTGATCTTCCTCTTGTTAAACCCCGAAACTTCCGGTGGGTAACAGACTAATTTGTTCTTACTCTTGTTAAACCCCGAAACTTCCCGGGGTTAACAGACAAAGAGCAAAAAAACTATGAGAAACAAACAAATCCGTATTATGATTTAGACTATTACATCAAGGGGCTGCTTAGTTTGTTAACCAAGTGGAGCGCAAATGCACAAATATAAGGATTTGAATCCCAATCAGATCAAGCATGCATATACTGAAAACAACATCAACTTGGCAAGACAACAAAAGCCATTCTAGAAAAGGTTTATTTGCCTCCTGGCTGGCAACACACTTTAGTTTCTTTCTTTTCTAACAGAGAGCTCTGCCTCATATACTTTTAGTATCAGACCCGACCAAGAAAATAGATGAAAGAAAACATAAAAATTCAAAATACTTTAGCATATCAGAATGAATATCTTCAGCTTCGGTGTTTTAAAATATTACAAGAATGACATTTGTAGCCAAGATTCTAAATGAATATTAACAAAATTTCAAATGCAAACATATGAGAGCATGTGTGCAATGCACAGGAAAAGCTGGTGTATAAGGCATGGCTAACACTTAGACTGAAGGACAGTACGACACACTGTCATCACTTGTCCAACTGTGGGAGGAAGAAGAAACTAAACACACAATAGGAGAAAGAGAACCGAACTAACCTGTTTTGCCATGCTGCATGCTTTTTCTGATGCATTCAGAATCTCATAGTAGAACACAGAGAAGTTGAGAGCTAGCCCAAGTCGTATGGGATGTGTTGGGGAAAGCTCTGTAAGAGCAATGTCCTGTAGAGCACAATCAAAGTAAATGAACAAATAAATAACACAACGGTTGGCTAATTTTCGCTTTATGCAGGTGATAGAAACAGCTCTGCCGCTGAGGTAATAACACAAATCAAGAAAATTCCAAATGTCAGTTCATTAATGTGGGAGATGAATGATCCATGCATGCGTACCCATGTTTTTTCAACAAAGAGAGCAGCAGAGGAAGGAAAGGCTGGAAAAGGTTTACTTTAGATTCAGAGAATATAAGTTGGGCCAGACACATGAAGAGTTATGAATTAAGCTACCAAAGAAAAGCTATACTTAAATGATAAGCTCCGTGATCTCCTTACCCAAGCAAAATTACCCCTTTTACTGGCTTACAGACTTCACAGTAGAGCTTGAATAAACATAACAAAGTAGAGCACTTGGCTCTGAGTTTTATTCCACCACCCACACATCCCAAGTTATCAGTCAAATAATCTGACAAAATTCCTAGACAAGTTTCAGGTTGTAATGCTGTATATTCACTAATACGCTCTCTCTACAGGCACTGAAATCTAAAGGGGAAATTCTGCCTATGCATCGCGTATGCACTGACATGGGACCATGTAAGTTCACCTCCGTTGACTTAGTTGCCCTCCACCATAGTCAATCCAAACGGCATAAAATTTCAACCTAGTAAAGTCTAATCCGTTTCAACAGCTTTGAAATTTCAAGTTGTATGCAGACAAATACACTTCTCCATCATGCATTCCAAATTAGAAAAATAGCACAAACTACCAATACATCCAAATCCAGATGAAAAAAAGTCAATCAAACTTAAAGTTCGAATCTTCAATCTACTCGCATACTCAATTTTCCATCACCATTCAAAATACTAGAAGTTGGAAAATCTTTTTTCAGATTTTCATTCACTAATATATAAAGGCAACAGTAAATAAATTACCAATTCCAGATTTATGTAGATTAACTTTGAATTAAGAGCAATAATTACTACCTCCATTTACTTTTAATTGTCACATTTCGCTTCTCGAGAATCAACCATCATAAACATCTTGTATTTTCATCACATCATTTAAATTTTAAAATATTAAATTAATCTAATTTAATTTAGCTCTGAATATTAGTCAAATCGACTTATGTAGTAATAGATATACCTGAGCAGCTTTGTAGGCAAGCATAGTATCCTCCGCAGCTTCCTTACGTTCATTACCAACTTTAAACTCAGCTAAATAACGATAATAATCTCCCTTCATCTTCAAATAAAACACTTTCGATTCACCAGCAGTAGCCGAAGGAATCAAATACTGATCCAAAATCTTCAGAATTCCAGCACAAACATCAGTAAGCTCAGATTCAACTTTAGATCTGTAATCCTTCACTAAAAACACATGTTCGTCATTCTTCCTACCTGTTGGAAATAATAAATCAAAACCAAAATTGATTAGATATTGATATTTCAATTCATGTCTAGTTAGAATTTAGATCATGTTTGGATGAGCTTATTTTGGCTTAAAATTAAGTGTTTATAAGCACTTTTTAATTTTACTCAAACGCTATAAAAGTGCTTAAAGAGCTATTTTGACTTAAAAGCAACTAAAATAAGCCAATCCTAATTGTAGAGATATTTATAGAATTTATGAATAAAATATTTTCTTTCACTACCTTCTTCCTTTTGCTCAATTGACGAAACTATCCTCCACGCGGCGCGTAGTGAACCGATAACGTTCTTATACGCGACGGATAGTAGGTTTCGCTCTTCGACGGTTAGCTCCGATGAACCCGACCCAATTACGAGTTTATCCATGAACTTCACCATCTCTTCGTATCGTTCGGCTTGTTCGGCGAGCTTTGCTAAGTACAGGCACTGCTCTCTGGTTAAATTTTCAGGCACGGCCATCGTTCGTCGGTGACGGAGTAGAGATTTCGCCGGAGAGTTTTTTGCTTTTTTTGAAGGTTTGGAATACTGGATTTTATATTAGTAGGAGGGAAGTGTAATTGGTATTGGTATCTATTTTAACGCCCACTTGCGTGTTTTAGTTCAACTTGCGTACTCGCCCCACTAATGCTTCCAGATGAGCAGCTTTGTGGTCCCTTGGATACTTTGATCTAATTTTTTTTTTTTAAATCTTAGGATCTAGTAACTAAGTTGATTTGCTCCGTAATTGTTGGCAGTGACCGATCCACTAAAAGCATGGTGGTACAATTGCATTGCATCATCAAAATTGTAAAAAAAAATTATACAAAAAGACATCGTTTTATATCAAAGACTATTAGTAATGATGTTATTATAGAACATTTTCAACAAATGGACTCCATGCGATTTTTTTTGTAAATGTAAGAATATTTATTATTTGCATGACTTTCTTTATATATTATTTTAATACAACTAGTCTGCTTATTTGCTACATTGTTCTCTTGATAACATTCGTAATTTTATTTTTTTTGCTTCGTATATTGCCTCGCAATAAAATTATTACTTCGTATGTTTGCACCATCAAATTTTGTCGTACGAATCCGCCACTAATTGTTGGGGAGGATTCGAATTTCCATATTGTAATTCCCTTAGGGGTGCACAAAAGGTTAAACCGACGGATCGAGGCCGAACGATCGGATTGTCGGACCAGAAGACCGAATTTCTCGGTCCGGTCATTCGGTCCATCGATCTTTGGACCAATTCCCGCCCCAGTACCCCCAGTAAGACTCCCCGGCCCGGCCCGGCCGGACGTATTGACATATCAAATATAAGTTGTAAATTAGTGAAACTTTAAATGGTCATAACTTTGCGCTCGGACGTCCGTTTGATCTAATTTTGTTTTTGATTTCGCTTATTTTTTCGAGACTGATAATCCCAAACTGACTAAAGTCTGTTTGCTTCAGCCGATTTCTCCAAAAACGTCCATCTTGCCCCTCAATTTCACTTTTCCCCCAAATCGTTACGTTTTTCTCCTTTTCAAATCTAAATATCTCGCGATGTACAATAGATTTCAACGTAAAATTTGTGTGGTAATGTGTCCGAGAATGTCAATTTCAGTATTGGAAATTCAATTTTTAAAAAAAAACAGGCCCCGGAACCCGACCCAAAATTATATATATATTATATATTAGGAATTTAGAAAATTAGGAATTATATATATTAGGAATTATATAATTCAATATATATTAGAAATTATATATATTATATATATTAGAAATTATATAAAATATATATATTATAAAAATAAAAATAAAAATAAAAAACAAATCGGTCCGGACCGAAAACCGAAACTTATATTTCAAAGGACCAAAGATCGGACCGAAAAATTCGGTCCGGTCCGGTCCATTTTTTCGGTCCGGACCGATTTTTGTGCACCCCTAAATACCCTCCCCATTTTCCTTCTCCTACCCCTATGTAATAAAACAAAATTCTTTAAAAAAAAACTGGAAAAAATCAATTCGAGATCGAACACTGCTGGTAGGATCCCGAAAAAAGAGTTTCAATATCTTGATAGACTTTAACCCCAGTCCGACAGTAATTTTAGATTAATGTTCTTTCTCCACACTTATGTACAGGGGCGAAGCCATGATTCCGGGCTAGGGGAGCCTATTTTAGTTTAGGGGAGTCTATTTTGGTCTAGGGGAGTGAAAATTGAGGACTTTTGGTCTAGAGAGAGTGGAAAATTGAGGACTTTGATCTAGGGGGAGCGAAAAATTGAGGATTCTATTGTAATATCATGAATATTACTAGTAGTATACTAGGAAAATTTTAAATTTGAGGGGAAGCCCGAGCCCCGTGGTCACCATGTAGCTCCGCCCCTGCTCATGTATAATATTAGAGAATCAATTTGAATCATTATTCTCGAATAATTTGGATACATCGAGCTGATTTCACATTAGAGAATCGTTAATAAGATAAACATTTGTGTAATATGATTCAAGCATGCAGATTTTGAATGTGATTCGTGCAGCTTCATACATTAATGTTCTTTCTCCACACTTACTGTATAATATTTTCTTCTTTTTTATATATAAACTCTATGTAATACTTTAGTTAAATAGTTAATTGGAATCCACATACCTGATTCCAGGATCAAATATAGTTTGAGAATTGAAAAAAATAATACTAATTGAACTACTGAGCAAAAATTAATGAAAGTTATGACGATCAAAATTTGTAGTTTGAATGGTAAGTACTCTGTCTGGGCGGAACTAAAGGGGTAAGGAGGTTTATTCAAACTTCCTTCGTGAAAAATTATATTTTATATATAAGGTTAAATTTAAGTTTTATGTATACATAATAAATGTTGAATCTCCTAGCTTTTTGTATATTTTTTTTTTATATTTTGAATTCGTAGTAAAAAAATTAATTTCGCCACTTACCTCTCTATTCTTGATTAGAGGTCTCGATTTGAATTATTATGAGAATAAAACCATCTCAATAAAAAGCAATGTATCCTCAATATGAGATTTTTCATAAATTTAACTTAGGAGTCATTTGGACATGAGATGAAATCATGATGATTTGAAGTTTAAAGTTTTGTTTAGACATGTAATTTGGATTTTCTAAGTTGTATTTTTTCGTGTAGACATAAAACCCCACAAGTTAGGAAAATCATCAAAACATTCGCAATTCTTATACAATCATACCAAATGAGCAAGTCATAGTTTATAACAAAATCAATACGCTACTAGAAGACCTTTCTAAAAATACAACATCAATTGATCAAATTTTAATTAGTTCAATAAAATAAAAAATTAAACGTGAGTTATATAATGTAACTACTCTTTAATATAATTCTCTCACATGGTTGGTAAGAGTAAATTTGTTATAAATATACCATCAACTTGTAGATCTTTTAATATTTGATATAAATAATTGGTAAACATGATTAGTAAATATATCTACAAACTTATGAATTTATTTTTTAAATATAAATTTATGGGTCAACTTTTACATTTAAAATGTTTGAAATCTTTCTTTTTGAATGATTTGAGATTTCATCTCATGAGATGAAATCGCATATCCAAACAGATGAAATCGCATGTCTAAAGGTCTACGTAATGTACTCCTTTAGGCTCTTGTCTTTAGATTTACTCTATTAGTTGTTGTATCTTGTAATTCATTATCGTTTGATTTGGTGGTAGTTATGATATTGTTATTTTTTTCCTTTTTAGATTATTTTGCCATGTTTTATCTAGTATTTTGATTGTCGCTTCATTCCTTTTGCGAATTGCTTTTTGATTTCCTATCGATTTGTTTGTTTCACTTCGTTATCTTATTTTCTCGTTCCTATTATGTTTATTATTGTTTTTTTTATTTCTACTGTTGATCGTCTATTGAAAACAACTTCTTTATCCATTAAAAATAGTTGTAAGATCTACGTACACTTTATTCTATACAAATTCTACGTAGTGAGATTATATTGGGTGTGTGGTTGTGGTTGACTTAGTGGTACATCTAACGAAAAAAAACTGATTACCGGTATGATGTGCGAGTAGGGGAGAAGCGCGTGAGCAAGAGTGGGGTATTGGTGTGTGATTGGTCAATAATTATGAGACTGAGGATAGAGCTAAGCTAACAGGTGAGAAGGATAAGAGTCACATTCCACTACTTCCTATTTTCTCTAATTTCGTTGTGAATTAAGTTGAAAAATAATATCTAAAAATTAAGGTGTATTTGAACATGTAAATACTTGAATAATATTAAACTTATGGGAAGAAAATAGATTATTTACGTGAAAAACTTGTTCTCAAGCTTAAATTTTTTACTTCGAATTGGAGTATAATATATAACTAAAGAAAATATTTCAAATTGAACTCAAAATTTGTTTTGTTTTGCTAGATATTCATATTATTTCTTTGAGTAAATTTATTTGATACTTTTAAAAATAATTATTGATAATATACTCGAAAATTTAAATCATTTTAAGAAAAAGATGGTATCCAACTTATTTGTCCGATAATGTGTGGTATATGGATACGCGAGTCACGTCACACCTCACCAACAATTCTGGTAATTTTCCTGAAATGCGAAATTTAAATACTCCATAATTTATTCTTGTTGGAAACGGTCATCACATTCCAATTCAAGGTTTTGGTCATACTCTAACCCACCACCGCATCCTCATTACTCCCTAAATAGCATCCTCTATGTCCCAAATATTATCAAGAACCTAATCACCGTTAGAAAATTTACCACAGATAACTTCGTATAAATTAATTTTGACCCGTTTGAGTTTTTTATAATGGACTTATGTACCGGGAAACTCCTTACAAGATGCAATAGTGAGGGGAACCTCTATCCTTTCCTATCCACATCTGCTGCCAGTGTCACCCATCCCACATCTCTAACTGCCCAAGTCTCTCCTCCCACTGCTTTAGCAACAATCTCTTCATCAACCTGGCACAATAGACTTGGACACCCAGGGGCTCCTTTCTTTAATTTTCTTTAAAACAATAATTTAAATCATTGTTCTAGTGGTAAGCCTGCCCAACAGTGTTTTTTGCCCTTTATCCAAACACGTTCGCCTCCCTTTTCAGTTTTCTTTAAGTGTTACGTTTTCTCCATTTGATATTATTCATGCAGATTTATGGACATCTCATGTCATTAGTTCACTTTGTCATAAATTTTATCTTGTGTTATTAGATGACTTTTTTCACTTTATCTGGTTTTACCATCTAAAATTCAAGTCTTAAGTTTTTACCGAGTTCGCCGAATGAATCATCCGCACTATCAACAACATGGTTTGTACCATTCTTTTCCATGCCTCTCTCCCCCCGTCGCTTTGAGTCTATGCAGTCAAAATGGTAGCATACATCCTTAATATTTTACCTAACAGTACTCTTCACAACAAAAACCCCCACCAAAATTATCTACCATCGGATCCCTTCCTATGATCACCTTAGAATTTTCGGTTGTTTATGTTATCCAAATATTTCTTCCACTGCTCCTCACAAACTAACACATCGTATCATCCTGTGTATCTTCTTAGGATTCTCACCCAATCATAAGGGGTATTTGTGTTATGACATGTCTTCTCATAAGATCATCATGTCCCGTCATGTTTAACGAGACAATCTTCCCATTCACCAATCTCCAAAAATTCCAGACTACCGACTGCACATTTCTCGAGAAGTCTGAACCCTCCCCCGCCGTCCGCCACCTACTCAGTCCTCCGGTTACTGTATCGTCGATTCTTCCACTACCGGTGTCAACCCAGCTCACCACTTCGTCCCAGATTCCGGCAGCCACCGACATATCTCCTATCGTCCACCCAGTCCTCTGCCACAATGCTACTGTTCCGGCAACAACAACCTCTTCCTTCAGCAATCTGTCAAGTCTGTCACAATCAATGTCACCAGTCATTGCCACTACCGACAGTCGACCAACCCCGTCTCTACCATCCACCACTGGAAGCATCGGTAGTCCGCTCGACCAACACATGTCATCACCGACTACCACTTACATCATAGTCAATCGATTCATTGTCTCTCCGTCATATCTCTCCGCCGTTTATACTGGCCACCGACACCCACAACCAAACACCTCTATCCAACCCCTCTCCGTAGACGTATTTATTTCTGTTACCCTTCATCGTGACAACCAAACCCAGATCGACCTACCACCACTTCATCACACAAATCCTAACCTATCCCAGTCACCAGACCTATCGTCGCCACCCCCACAAAACCCAATCTGACCAGCTCATCGCCTCAACCAAAACTGATATTGTCCTCAGTACCCACCGACCCGACACTCTGCTCCGTCAACCAAACCTACCAACAACCCGAAATCGTCAATACATCCAACAACCCAAAGATCGATCAGAACGACTGCCCGGGCCCGCATCGTGCCTTACCCCTGGCACCCTGATACATACATCGTAGAAAATCAGCGAACATAAAACATGAGTCATTTAACAAGAGATATAATAAATAAACAAAGCAACCAAAACAAAGCTTTTCAAGATATACATAAAACACGAATAGTTTAATCCTTTTACAACCCCGCCCACAAAGATTACATGCACTTAAGATATATTAATGACTATGACGACAGTGGCCTCGCCATACCCCGAATGCAAGAACCTACAACTCGGAACACCTACTAAAAGATAAGCCTCCGAGAAACGGAGCTTCAAATCTGTTGAATCGTGATCCATGAGCGAGGATCCACGATCGATGTACCTCTACCGCAGATGAACGCACTGGGCGAGGTCGATAACAGTACCAAGTATGTGAAATCGCATAATATCAGAATGAAATCATACTAGTCTATATAAAGCGGGAGACATGTATGATAACCAAACTACGCTCACAACATAAAATATCATCACCCAATATAACTATGGGTCTCACGCCCACCACATCAATCGAGTTCGCATGGCCGCGTGCCCCGGAATATCGTGACGGTAGACATGTCCACGATGCAACAATAATACTAATGTCCCACGGCCACATGCCCCGGAATTCAGACGGTGTAGACATGTCCACGTGACCTCAACAACAAGACAAAGAATCCAAATGGAAGCATACCCGCAGCGCTACGATCGTGTCGGTATGTCCAAAGGGAAAATAAGACAACATTCCAAATGGACGATACCCGCGCGCTACGCATCGTGTCGAGATGTCCAAAGGGAAATATAAGACAACATTCCAAATGGACGATACCCGCGGCGCTACGCATCGTGTCGAGATGTCCAAAGGGAAACAACAAGCGGTAATCTAAATGGAAGCATACCCGCGCGCACGCGTCGTGTCGAGATGTCCATAGCGATGCACAACAATAATACTATCAGCGAACGCATCTGGAATTTCTCCACACCGCCAAGACGCCCAAGTAAGTTCTCAACAAGTCAACCGACCCTCCATCGAGAGACGCAGAACACGTAAATACGACGCTTTGCACAACAAAGGTTATCACAATAAGCATAGCCAAGATTCACAACAACAAGCATAGTAAGTTTCACAACAACACAAAGTACTTTCATTTTATACCAAAGTCCTGTTTTTAACCCCAAAGTACTACATACGTAAGTTCTTTTAAAAGAGATCCATTTCTTTTATAAAAGTCACCCGATACCGTAGTATTAGAATGACCAACCCACCTTCCTTTTCAAAACCAAGTAACAACATTCTTTCCTAAGTTCCAGGTTGCCTAGTTTCAATTACTCAAGCTTCTCATTTTCAAATGGTTTCATAGTTCCCAAACTTAATCACTTGATTCCTTTTAGAACAATCGAGTAACATATGTCATATATGTGAGTAGTTTATTCTTGTTTATAACGATCTTATTACAAAGTGCCATGATCTAGAAAATGTAATATCATTTTGTCTTATCTTAGCTTCTATGCGGATGGAGGTTTCTACCGGTTTTAATACAACACATCATTATTCAATACATTTTCCTTTTATTAACGCTGCAGTGGTCCTGTCGATACACATTACGATTCCCAAATCAAGAAACATTATCCCTTTAAAACCAAGTACTCATTACTCACGAATGAGGTTTCACACAAACATCCACATTAAAACAAATAAGTTAAGTCTCTTATCTTATAAGATCAAGTCTCTTAACTTCTAACATCAGTAAACCATTTTCACTTACATAAGGTCGTTATAACTAACTTCCCATAAAGCTATTATAACACCCTATGTTTTAAACCAACCAAATCACTTAGCACATGTACGTCTACCGTACTACATAGTTCACAACAACATGCTAGAAAAGATAGGAAGAGGTTCACATACCTCGCGACGATTTATCGACAATAAGCAAAATGCTCCAAGTACTACAACCTTGCTAGCCCTTTCCACTCCTCGAGTAGAATACGCTACTCTTAGTACTTTCACCTCGATAAGCCCAAAATTATCCGAGTTTAATGTCGCTCCTGAGCAAGGTTTAGCTCCACTCCGTGCGCTCCAAACCACTCCAAACAACCCTTAGAAGTTCTAACCAACTTCTACTCACATACTTCAACCAACTATGAAGATTTCCTTAGGGTTTCGGTTTGAGACTAAAAGGACAAAAGGTAGTATTTCCGGACTCTACGTAAAGAGGTATCTTTGGAATACTACAAGGTACAAGGCTAAGGTATTTTGGGCATTATAACAATACTAGGAGAGTATTTCTATACCACAACAAGGGTATTATACGAAACAACTAAGGCAGTGGTACCCCACGCCAAGCCTCACTCAGGGGGCTCTCGGCCAAAGCTCCACAAAGGGGAGGGCTTTGGACGATTTCAACTCACAAAGGGAGAGATTTCAAGACTTGAAAATGATTTTTGACGAAGAAAGTTCATCAACTAAGGGGTATTTATAAGAAACCCAAAGGCCAACCAATGGCCAAGATCTAGCCAAGTGCAAGGCAAGTGTAAGGCCAAGATCAAGCCAAGTGCACCCTAGACCCTACTCCTTAAAACCTCACAAATATCTACACAAATATCTAGCACCACTGGCCAAGTCACGCCCCACACGCTTCATTGTGAGGTGACACACGCCACCCTCCCGCTGGTCCGTATGTTTCGCCTCTCGAAAAATCCGCAAAAATACAAAACGACATAGCCGAATTTTCCTTCGCAAGTTACGCAAACGCTTCGCCAAAAACGACTTAACCGCAAAGGCCACAAAGCGTAACTTCTACCAGTTACAGGCGGGGTGACACGTGTCACCCTCCTATTGGCCCTCAAAAACGCTCTTCAAAAATATCCACAATGGCCAAAATCTCAAAACAAAGTGGGCCCCACAAAGTCAGAATTTCTCCCGTGGCCCCACGTGACCATTTCCAAAATAAAATCTCAAAATTCTAATATAATTTAAGAAGCCCACATACCAAACTGGGAATCCAATTCTTATTAACGAACCTTTTCTTCACAAATAACCTAACTTTTCCGCGAAACTCACATCTTTCTTTCTTTCAAAATTTCACAGCATTCTCGCACGCACGCCCTCACATATATACCCTGCAACTACGGTATAACATTCTCCTCCTTAGAAACATTCGTCCGAATGTTCCTTCTCAAGACGGATATCGATGAAGTTCCTCTAACAAGTTGTCAACGCCACGCTTGCCACGAAATAACACACGTTATCTTCCTTCCTTACTCCGTGCCCTTCTCGAACACTTGAACTCTTCTAGTATAATGCACCACACTTCGCCATCGCCGCTTCCCAAAACCTTGAGTCACCACCTCCAAACTTGGTCATCTCTAGCCGTAATATCCCCAAGGCCATTCCCGCCTTCACGAACGATTCTGGTCGAACGCATCCACAAACTCATACGATGAGTCGTCTAAACTCGCCTAGCACCTCGTGACCCTACCACCGCGGGACCACCCAGAACTGGCCCCACCCCAAATCGGTTACGGTTTGACCCGCAAATGGTCCTAAACCCGACCCCAACCGTGCAAACTCTTGTTCCCGATTCTAACAATCTTACTAATTCACATCATGAAGCTACCACTTCCATCTCACACTACCCACGGACGTATCACACAAATAAATCCCACGGATACTACTCACCCTTATAAAGGTCAAACATAAAACGAATCTTTTACTCAAGACGACCTTACCTCTAAGGTCTCAGTCGTGAAATAGTCTAAGGTTCACACTTACCATGCCTCCATACGTATCCTTCCAACTAACCATGCATTTTAACTCACACATATCACAATGCTATCCGCACATAGCACACAATAATGAGATCATCATAACAAGCATACCAAAACTCTAGAGGGTTAAGGATATACCCGGCTACCGCCCACTCTAATCATAGGCTCACGCAGGCGTATACCGTAGGTGATGAACCAGCCATGATCCCGGCGTCGAGTCGTAACATCCGCGCTCCTTGGTAGACGGTCCTCGCAAATGGCCTCGCTGGCCGCATGCAAAACAAACTCCCAATCTAGCACGACACTCTCCAAAATGGAGTCTACCACAATGGTCACAACGAGGTAGGGTGGCTTCACCGTTAACACCCCGCTCGCCAAAATCAACCTCGAGCCCCGACCGCCTCAAGACGGTGGAGGACCACTGCACCGGTGGGTATATAACTAGCTCGCCGAGGCGGTCCGCCTCGAAAGCCACCAAAGGACCTCGCCCCGCCTCTTCTCGCGATCCAGTTATTCCGTCGACTCCGTGCCTCACATCCTAGCGCATGAGCTCGCATGCGGCAATGTCCATGCCCACAAGAGAAACACCCGCACAAGATTCGCCATATAATCATCAAGCGGTGACGAGCGATGCACCTATCCTCCATATCTCGCAACTAGCGCAGGACATATCGAGCCAAAGAATCGAACTCGACATTGTACTCCCGACAGGCGCCTCTCGCCTCAAGAATAAAAATCTGCCGCGTTCTCTCATCTGCGGAGGCAAGAAGTGCGTGAGAAAGCCCCAAAACTCATCCCATACTGCTGGAGTGCATGCTCTCCCGAAAGCTCCTATGAATCAAACCAATCGATCGGTATCACGCACCGACGCGAACCAAAGGTCACAGACTTCGGTTTCAAGCTTGATCACCCGCACGATCCGTCAGAATCGCCGGATGAACTCTCGCGATCATCCTCGTGCCTCGACCCATAAAACTCGCGCTACAACTCGTAAAGTCCCGTAGCCTCAAACTATCTCGCCGGGGTGAACCATCAGCGCATCGAACCGAATCGCCAGATTCACTGCCTCATATTCGCCACAACCTCGCCAATAATCGGGCCATCTCTCAGGACCCATCTCCCGCCTGCATCGCTGGACCGAGGCTCGTATCAGAAGTCTCATCGCCATCGCTGCGCTCTAAACTCTGCGGCCTTGCGGCGTCGCGAAACCCGCCGTCTCAAGCACAACCTCGTACTGTCGGGCTCGCGCTCGCATTTCTCTCTCTCACTAGCAAGACTCACGCTTTGCCCTTCGGGCTCACGGTTGCCTCATGGAGGCATAATCGTAAAAACGAGATACGCGGAGGGTACAACTTACAACACTCTAAGGCACGATCTGAATGAGAAGAATGGAAACCAATCCTAAATGTCCTATAGCCTCCGATTATAGATGTGGTGCACAACACACCGATAATCAAGACTCTACTAGACACTGCGTAGACACTTTCCGAGGATTAATCGCTCGATACCACTTTTGTAACGACTGCCCGGGCCCAAGCATCGTGCCTTACCTCGCACCCTAGGATACATACATCGAGAAAATCAGCGGAACATAAAACATGAGTCATTTAACAAGAGATATAATAAATAAACAAAGCAACCAAAAGCGCTGCCTTTCAAGATATACATAAAACTCCGAACAGCTTTAATCTTTTACAACCCCGCCCACAACAAGATTACATGCACTCTAAGATATACACGACTATGACGACAGTGGCCCGCCATACCCCGAATGTACAAGAACCTACAACTCGTGGAACACCTACTAAAAGATAAGCCTCCGAGAAACGGAGCTTCAAATGCTACGAATCGTGATCCTGGCGAGGATCCACGATCGATGTACTCTACTGCGCAGATTTAACGCAGCCTCGGGCGAGGTCGATAACAGTACCAAGTATGTGAAATCGCATAATATCAGAATGAAATCATACTAGTCTATATAAAGCGAGACATGTATGATAACCAAACTACGCTCACAACATAAAACAATATCACTCCAATATAACTATGGGTCTCACGCCACCACATCAATCGAGTTCGCATTATGGCGCGTGCCCTAATCGCAGACGGTGTAGACATGTCCATGATGCAACAATAATACCAATGTCCCACGGCCACATGCCCGGATTGCAGACGTGTAGACATGTCCACGTGACTCAACAACAAGACAAAGAATCCAAATGGAAGCATACCCGGCGCTACGATCGTGTCGTGATGTCCAAAGGGAAAATAAGACAACATTCCAAATGGACGATACCCGCGCGCTACGCATCGTGTCGTGATGTCCAAAGGGAAATATAAGACAACATTCCAAATGGACGATACCCGCAGCGCTACGATCGTGTCGATGTCCAAAGCGGAAACAACAAGGCGTAATCTAAATGGAAGCATACCGCGCGCACGATCGTGTCCAGATGTCCATAGCGATGCACAACAATAATACTATCAACGTGAACGCACTGCGGAATTTCTCCGCCACACGCCGACGCCCAAGTAAGTTCTCAACAAGTCAACCGACCTCCATCGAGACGCCAGAATACGTAAATACGACGCTTTGCACAACAAAGGTTATCACACAAGCATAGCCAAGCTTCACAACAACAAGCATAGTAAGTTTCACAACAACACAAAGTACTTTCATTTTATACCAAAGTCCGGTTTTAACCCCAAAGTACTACATACGTAAGTTCTTTTAAAAGAGATCCATTTCTTTATAAAAGTCACCCGATACCGTAGTATTAGAATGACCAACCCACCTTCCTTTTCAAAACCAAGTAACAACATTCTTTCCTAAGTTCCAGGTTTGCCTAGTTTCAATTACTCAAGCTTCTCATTTTCAAATGGTTTCATAGTTCCCAAACTTAATCACTGATTCCTTTTAGAACAATTGAGTAACATATGTCATATATGTGAGTAGTTTATTCTTGTTTATAACGATCTTATTACAAAGACCATGATCTAGAAAATGTAATATCATTTTGTCTTATCTTAGCTTTCTATGCAGATGGAGGTTTCTACCGGTTTTAATACAATACATCATTATTCAATACATTTTCCTTTTATTAACGCCGCAATGGTCTGTCGATACACATTCTCGATTCCCAAATCAAGAAACATTATCCCTTTAAAAACCAAGTACTCATTACTCACGAATGAGGTTTCACACAAACATCCACATTAAAACAAATAAGTTAAGTCTCTTATCTTATAAGATCAAGTCTCTTAACTTCTAACATCAGTAAACCATTTTCACTTACATAAGGTCGTTATAACTAACTTCCCATAAAGCTATTATAACACCCTATGTTTTAAACCAACCAAATCACTTAGCACACGACGCTCACCGCACTACATAGTTCACAACAACATGCTAGAAAAGATAGGAAGAGGTTCACATACCTCGCGACGATTTATCGACAATAAGCAAAATGCTCCAAGTACTACAACTCATAGCCCTTTCCACTCCTCGAGTAGAATACGCTACTCTTAGTACTTTCACCTCGATAAGCCCAAAATTATCCGAGTTTAATGTCGCTCCTGAGCAAGGTTTAGCTCCACTCCGTGCGCTCCAAACCACTCCAAACAACCCTTAGAAGTTCTAACCAACTTCTACTCACATACTTCAACCAACTATGAAGATTTCCTTAGGGTTTCGGTTTGAGACTAAAGGACAAAAGGTAGTATTCGACTCTACGTAAAGAGGTATCTTTGGAATACTACAAGGTACATGCTAAGGTATTTTGGGCATTATAACAATACTAGGGAGTATTTCTATACCACAACAAGGGTATTATACGAAAACAACTAGGCTAGTGGGTACCCCACGCCAAGCCTCACTCAAAAGTGGGGCCTCTACCAAAGCTCCACAAAGGGGAGGCTTTGGACGATTTCAACTCACAAAGGGAGAGATTTCAAGACTTGGAAAATGATTTTTGACGAAGAAAGTTCATCAACCAAGTGGTATTTATAAGAAACCCAAAGGCCAACCAACGGCCAAGATCTAGCCAAGTGCAAGGCAAGTGTAAGGCCAAGATCAAGCCAAGTGCACCCTAGACCCTACTCCTTAAAACCTCACAAATATCTACACAATATCTAGCACCACTTGCCTCACTCGCCAAGTCACGCCCACACGCTTCATCATGAGGTGACACACGCCACCTCCCGTTGGTCCGAATGTTTCGCCTCTCGGAAAAATCCGCAAAAATACAAAACGACATAGCCGGAATTTTCCTTCGCAAGTTACGCAAAACGTTTCGTCAAAAACGACTCTAACCGCAAAGTGCCAGACAGGTAACTTCGGCCAAGCCACTGGCGGGTGACACGTGTCACCCTCCTATCGCCCTCAAAAACGTCTTTCAAAAATATCCACAATGGCCAAAATCTCAAAACAAAGTGGGCCCCACAAAGTCAGAATTTCTCCCGTGGGCCCCACGTGACCATTTCCAAAATAAAATCTCAAAATTCTAATATAATTTAAGAAGCCCACATACCAAACTGGGAATCCAATTCTTATTAACGAACCTTTTCTTCACAAATAACCTAACTTTTCCGTGAAAACTCACATCTTTCTTTCTTTTCAAAATTTCTCGCGTACTCTCGCACGCACGTCCTCACATATATACCCCGCAACTACGGGTATAACATTCTCCTCCTTAGAAACATTCGCCCCGAATGTTCCTTCTCAAGACGGATATCGATGAAGTTCCTCTAACAAGTTGTCAACGCCACAGCCAATAAATAACACACGTTATCTTCCTTCCTTACTCGTCGTGCCCTTCTCGAACACTTGAACTCTTCTAGTATACGTACCACACTTCGCCATCGCCAGTTCCCAAAACCTTGGAGTCACCACCTCCAAACTTGGTCATCTCTAGTAATATCCCCTAAGGCCATTCCCGCCTTCACGAACGATTCGTCGAACGATCCACAAACTCATACGATGGTCGTCTAAACTCGCCTAGCACCCTCGTGACCCTACCACCGCGGGACCACCCAGAACTGGCCCACCCCAAATCGGGTTACGGTTTGACCCGCAAATGGTCCTAAACCCGACCCCAACCGTGCAAACTCTTGTTCCCGATTCTAACAATCTTACTAATTCACATCATGAAAGCTACCACTTCCATCTCACACTACCCACGGACTTATCACACAAATAAATCCCACGTATACTACTCACCCTTATAAAGGTCAAACATAAAACAATTCTTTTACTCAAGACGACCTTACCTCTGGTCTCAGTGAAATAGTCTAAGGTTCACACTTACCATGCCTCCATACGTATCCTTCCAACTAACCATGCATTTTAACTCACACATATCACAATGCTATCCGCACATAGCACACAATAATGAGATCATCATAACAAGCATACCAAAACTCTAGAGGTTTAAGGATATACCAAGCTACCGCTCCACTCTAATCATAGGCCCACTGCAGGCGCATACCGAAAGGTGATGAACCACCACAGATCCCGGCGTCGAGTCGTAACATCCGCGCTTCCTTGGTAGGGCGCCTCGCAAAATGGCCTGCTGCCGCATGCAAAACAAACTCCCAATCTAGCACGACACTATCCAAATGGAGTCTACCACAATGGTCACAACGAGGTAGGGGTGACTTCACCGTTAACACCCCGCTTCCTGAAAATCAACCTCGAGCCCCGACCGCTCTCAAGACGGTGGAGGACCACTGCATCGGTGGGTATATAACTAGCTCGCTGGCCGGCGGTCCGCCTCGAAAGCCACCAAAGGACCCTGCCGCCCCGGCCCTTCTCGCGATCCGTGTTATTCCGTCGACCCTCCGTGCCTCACATCCTAGCGCATGAGCTCGCATGCGGGCAATGTCCATGCCCTACAAGAGAAACACCCGCACAAGATTCGCCATATAATCATCAAGCCCGTGACGTAGCGATGCACCTATCCTCCATATTCGCAACCAGCGCAGGGACATATCGAGCCAAAGAATCGAACTCGACATTGTACTCCCGACGGCGCGCTCTCGTCTCGAACAAAAATCATTTACTGCGCCCTCCTCATCCGCGAGGCAAGAAGTGCGTGACGAAAGCCCCCGAAAACTCATCCCAAACAGCTGGAGGTGCAAGCTCACCCCGGCAAACCACCCATGAATCAAACCAATCGACTGCGGTATCACGCAGCCGATCCGAACCAAAGGTCACAGACTCGGTCAAGCTTGATCACCCGTGATCCGTCAGAATCGCCGGATGAACTCTCGCGGATCATCCTCGTGCCTCGACCCATAAAACTCAAGGGCTACAACTCGTAAAGTTCCGTAGCCTCAAACTATCTCGCCGGGGTGAACCATCGGTGCATCGAACCGAATCGCTGATTCACTGTCTCATATCTCGCCACAACTCGCCAATAATCGCCATCTCTCGACCCATCTCCCGCTCCGCATCGTGGACCGAGGCTCAGTATCAGTAGTCTCATCGCCCATCGCGCTCTAAACTCTTTGGTCGGCGGCGTCGCGAAACCCGCCGTCAAGCACAACCTCGTGTATCGCTCGGGCTCGCGCTGCACTCTCTCGTCTCTCACTAGCAGACTCTCGCCGCTTGCCCTTCTGGGCTCTGGTTGCTTGCGGAGGCATAATCGTAAAAACGAGATACGCTGGAGGGTACAACTTACAACACGCCTCTAAGGCACGATCTCGGAATGAGAAGAATGGAAACCAATCCTAAATGTCCTATAGCCTCGATTATAGATGTGGTGCACAACACACCGATAATCAAGACTCTACTAGACACGGTGCGTCAGACACTTTCCGAGGATTAATCGCTCGATACCACTTTTGTAACGACTGCCCGGCTCGCATCGTGCCTTACCTCGCACCCTAGTGATACATACATCGAGAAAATCACGGAACATAAAACATGAGTCATTTAACAAGAGATATAATAAATAAACAAAGCAACCAAAAGCGGTTGCCTTCGATATACATAAAACTCGAACAGTTTAATCCTTTTACAACCCCGCCACAACAAAGATTACAGCACTCTAAGATATACACGACTATGACGGGACAGGCCTTCGCCATACCTCAATGTACAAGAACCTACAACTCGTGGAACACCTACTAAAAGATAAGCCTCCGAGAAACGGAGCTTCAAATGCTACCAATCATGATCCTATGGCGAGATCCACGATCGATGTTTCTACCTGCGGATGAACGCAGCCTCGGCGAGGTCAAGATAACAGTACCAAGTATGTGAAATCGCATAATATCAGAATGAAATCATACTAGTCTATATAAAGGTGAGACATGTATGATAACCAAACTACGATTCACAACATAAAACAATCATCACTCCAATATAACTATGGGTCTCACGCCACCACATCAATCAGTTCGTGACATGGCCGCATGCCCCTAATCGTGACGGTGTAGACAGGTCCATGATGCAACAATGATCCCAATGTCCCATGGCCACATGCCCCCGGACTTCGGCATCGGTGTAGACATGTCCACGTGACCTCAACAACAAGACAAGAATCCAAATGGAAGCATACCTGCGCTACGATCGTGTCGGTATGTCCAAAGGGAAAAATAAGACAACATTCCAAATGGACGATACCCGCTGCGCTACGATCGTGTCGGTATGTCGAAAGGGAAATATAAGACAACATTCCAAATGGACGATACCCGCGCGCTACGCATCGTGTCGATGTCCAAAGGGAAACAACAAGGCGGTAATCTAAATGGAAGCATACCCGCGCGCTACGCATCGTGTCCAGATGTCCATAGCGATGCACAACAATAATACTATCAAGCGAACGCACTGCGGAATTTCTCCACACCGCCAGACGCCCAAGTAAGTTCTCAACAAGTCAACCGACCTCCATCGAGACGCCAGAATACGAAATACGACGCTTTGCACAACAAAGGTTATCACAATAAGCATAGCCAAGCTTCACAACAACAAGCATAGGCAAGTTTCACAACAACACAAAGTACTTTCATTTTATACCAAAGTCCGTGTTTTAACCCCAAAGTACTACATACGTAAGTTCTTTTAAAAGAGATCCATTTATTTTATAAAAGTCACCCGAGAACCGTAGTATTAGAATGACCAACCCACCTTCCTTTTCAAAACCAAGTAACAACATTCTTTTCCTAAGTTCCAGGTTGCCTAGTTTCAATTACTCAAGCTTCTCATTTTCAAATGGTTTAATAGTTCCCAAACTTAATCACTGATTCCTTTTAGAACAATTGAGTAACATATGTCATATATGTGAGTAGTTTATTCTTGTTTATAACGATCTTATTACAAAGACCATGATCTAGAAAATGTAATATCATTTTGTCTTATCTTAGCTTCTATGCGGATGGAGGTTTCTATGGTTTTAATACAACACATCATTATTCAATACATTTTCCTTTTATTAACGCTGCGGTGGTCCTGTCGATACACATTCGATTCCCAAATCAAGAAACATTATCCCTTTAAAAACCAAGTACTCATTACTCACGAATGAGGTTTCACACAAACATCCACATTAAAACAAATAAGTTAAGTCTCTTATCTTATAAGATCAAGTCTCTTAACTTCTAACATCAGTAAACCATTTTCACTTACATAAGGTCGTTATAACTAACTTCCCATAAAGCTATTATAACACCCTATGTTTTAAACCAACCAAATCACTTAGCACACGTACGCTCACCGTACTACATAGTTCACAACAACATGCTAGAAAAGATAGGAAGAGGTTCACATACCTCGCGACGATTTATCGACAATAAGCAAAATGCTCCAAGTACTACAACCTTGCTAGCCCTTTCCACTCCTCGAGTAGAATACGCTACTCTTAGTACTTTCACCTCGATAAGCCCAAAATTATCCGAGTTTAATGTCGCTCCTGAGCAAGGTTTAGTTCCACTCCGTGCGCTCCAAACCACTCCAAACAACCCTTAGAAGTTCTAACCAACTTCTACTCACATACTTCAACCAACTATGAAGATTTCCTTAGGGTTTCGGTTTGAGACTAAAAGGACAAAAGGTAGTATTTCCGGACTCTACGTAAAGAGGTATCTTTGGAATACTACAAGGTACAAGACTAAGGTATTTTGGGCATTATAACAATACTAGGGGAGTATTTCTATACCACAACAAGGGGTATTATACGAAAACAACTAGCAGTGGGTACCCCACGGCCAAGCCTCACTCAAAAGGGGGCCTCTACCAAAGCTCCACAAAGGGGAGGGCTTTGGACGATTTCAACTCACAAAGGGAGAGATTTCAAGACTTGGAAAATGATTTTGATGAAGAAAGTTCATCAACTAAGGCGTGATTTATAGCAAACCCAAAGGCCAACCAATGGCCAAGATCTAGCCAAGTGCAAGGCAAGTGTAAGGCCAAGATCAAGCCAAGTGCACCCTAGACCCTACTCCTTAAAACCCTCACAAATATCTACACAAATATCTAGCACCACTTGCCCCCTCAATTCGCCAAGTCACGCCACACGCTTCCGTTGTGAGGTGACACGCCACCCTCCCGTTGGTCCGAATGTTTCGTCTCGGAAAAATCCGCAAAAATACAAAACGACATAGCGAATTTTCCTTCGCAAGTTACGCAAAACGTTTCGAAAACGACTCTAACCGTGTTGTGCACAAAGGTAACCGCCAAGCCACCTACGCGGGGGTGACACGTGTCACCCTCCTATTGGCCCACCAAAAACGTCTTTCGAAAAAGATCCACAATGGCCAAAATCTCGAAAACAAAGTGGGCCCCACAAAGCCGTAAATTTCTCCCGTGGGCCCCACGTGACCATTTCCGAAAATAAAATCTCAAAATTCTAATATAATTTAAGAAGCCCACATACCAAATCTGGGAATCCAATTCTTATTAACGAACCTTTTTCTTCACAAATAACCGGAACTTTTCCGTCGAAAACTCACATCTTTCTTTCTTTTCAAAATTTCTGTCGTACTCTCGCACGTACGTCCTCACATATATACCCTGCAACTACGGGGTATAACACTGACGACCTAACAGAATACCCATCCACTCACTACCGCCACACACATAATAGAAATATGTGCCCAACACGGGATTTTTAAACCCAAGGTCCAGTTAACTTATCCACACAAACCATTTCCCCCAATTCCCAAAAAACCAAAATTAGTCAAACTAGACACAAACTGGAATGCGGACGTGTGTGAGGAATATAATATTTTAACGAAACAACATACTTGAGATTTAGTTTCTAGATCGGAGGGGGTGAATGTGATCCGATGAATGTGATTTTTTTGTCACAAATACAGAGACAATGGTGACATATAGAGATATAAGACAAGACTTATGGCTAATGACACTAATCAACATGAGGGTATTGATTGTGGTGGTTCAGTCCAGTGGTTAAATCGGCTATCATTCACATAGCTCTGAGTATTGTTATGGGTAAGTATTGTCTGATTCATCAACTTGATGTGAAGAATGTGTTTCTACATGGGGATTTGAAAGAAACTATATACATGCACCAACTGTATGGGTTTGTCCATCCAGTTGCCCCTCAGTATGTATGTCGTCTCCGTAAGTCACTTTATGATTTGAATCAGGCCTTTAGAGCATGATATGATCGTTTTGCACCGTACATTATGCGTATTGAGTTTGTATGCAGCAAATGTGACAATTCTCTATTTATTTTTCATAAAGGTAGTAGCATTGCTTATTTGTTGTTATATGTGGATGACAATGTGCTTACTGCCTCCTCTGATTTGTTGAAAAATAAGATCATTGCATTGCTTAAAACCGAGTTTGCTATAACTGACTTGGGAAAGTTGAGTTATTTTTTTTTTGGATATCAGTGACTAGATTTGCAGATTATGTGTTTTTGTGTCAGCGCAAGTATGCATAGGAGATAGTATACAGGGCTAAAATGGCAAACTGCAAGATAATGTCCACTCTGTTTGACTCTAAATCAAAGCTTAGTGTTGTTGATGGTAATCCAGCGTTTGATCTCATACTTTACAAGAGTCTTGCAGGAGCACTACAATATCTTACTTTCACCAGACCTGATATTGCTTATGATGTTCAGCAGGTGTGTTTATTCATGCATGCCCCCAGAGAGCCTCATTTGACTGCCCTTAAATGTATCATTCGATATGTTAAGGGCGTTATTGATTATTGATTGCATATATACCCCTCAGTAACAACCAGATTATTATCATATACGGATGCTGATTGGGCAGGTTGTCCGAACACGCGATGTTCCACCTCCAGCTACTGTGTGTTCTTGGGGATAATCTAATTTCTTGATATGTCAAGAGGCAAGCCACCTTATCCCGTTCGAGTACATAAGCAGAGTATAAAGGCGTTGCAAATGTTGTTGCTGAGATCTACTGGCTCCGAAACCTTCTTTTTGAGCTTCAGTGTCTCATGCGTAAGCCGTCTTTGATTTATTGTGATAACATATTCGCCATTTATTTATCTCATAATCCGGTTCAGCATCAGCGAACCAAGCACATTGAGATGGATATACACTTGTTCGTGAGAATGTTGCTATCGGTCATGTTAAGGTGTTGCATGTGTCGTCTTCGTATCAGTATGTGAATATCTTCACGAAAGGTCTTCCTAGACTGTTATTTCTCGACTTCAGATCTAGTCTTAGCGTCCGCCTCCCGCTCCTCCTGAGGGGGTGTATTAACATATATTATCAAATATACTCCATATATTTTGTAATATTTAGTGTTGTATAATTATGGTAGATATAGAATCCTTATTGTATTATGATTTCATGTTGTACACACTATATATTTGTATTAATGAGAAAGACTCGCCAATGAAGATTAATACAATTCTACGTAAGAGGCTGTTTAGTTTGTGAAATACGTAATAATATAACGCGATGATGCAATTAAATTAAAGATGAAGTGATAATTATATTGTTGCTATGCTACTTGCTAATAATTCAATGTCAATGTGGATCTATAGTATAATCTATCACATTACTGTAGTTATTTTTTTTGTCTCTATATATGTATTTAAAATTCGCTAAAAATTTATATAAATATTTGATTGTTAAACTTAGTATTATCTTATATCAATTTGAGATCGTTATAAAAATTCATAATTTTTTAATTATGAACCTTTTTATCGTTCTCAATTTAAGTATTATCTAGGTTAATTGTCGGTCAGTACATTTTTATCTTTTTCTAAAAGGCTTGATAATCGACCAGCCCTTAAACCTACCGTGAATTTAATTTAAACACTCAAACTATGATTCATGTCAATTGAGGAAGACATGATAACGTATTCCAATTAGACATTTTTTATTAAAATTTTTGAAAGACTTTTTGACTAGTTATCATTTTTTGGATAGTTATTTAGTATATGAACTTCTGTTTTTTAAAAATAATTTATGGACCTTTTAAACCACGGGTTAACGATTCCTTTTAAGCATACTAGAATAACATACAAGAAAATGTTAGACCATGATCTAAAATTTTGTATTATTCAAATGTTACAGTACAATCTAATATTTTATATGTAAGAATGGGAAATGTGAGAGCAAATATTAAATCTGAATCTAATGTTATCTGAAAGGAAATTTTATAAGAGCTATATTTGTGCAATTTTTAAAAATAGGGACATAATCTAAATGGTAACCTAAATAACAACATTTGTGTTAATCAGCGATTGTTCTTGGGTCATTTGCATGAATTCCATTTTCGGGGTGGTCTTTAATTTTTACCCCTAAAATTGCTGATTTTAATTTTTGCTCTCTGATACTTTAAAGTGATCGAAAATATCATTGATATAAAAAAAAATTATTAGTAAACTAACATATAAGAAAATGTTAGACCATGATCTAAAATTTTGTAAGTTATTCAAACGTTACACTACAATCTAATATTTTATCTGTAAGAATAAGAAACATATGAGATAACATTAAACCCAAATCTACTGTTATCTGAAAGGTAAATTTTCAAGAGCAATATTTGTGCAACTTTTAAAAATAGTGACAAAATCTAAATGATAACCTAAATAACGGACATTTGTGTTAATCAGTGAAAGTTCTCGGGTCATTCACACGAATGCCCCTATTTTCGGGGTGGTCTTTAATGTTTACCCCTCAAATCGTTGGTCTTAATTTTTGCTATGATACTTTAAAGTGGCCGAAATTATCCTTGACATAAAAAAAAATCGGATTCTGGATTCGAACCCTGACAGAGTAAAAACAGAAAAAAAGTCACAAGGTAAATATTTCATAGGAACTATGTCTATACGCGCAAAATTACATAGAAATATGCCTTAAAATTAAGCCATCCTACAGAACTAAGGCATAGTTTTTATGTAACTACAGAGAAAATATGCATTGTCCGACATAGTTATGCAGAAATTAAGATATTCAACAGTACTATGCCTTAAAGCATAGTTTTCATGCAACTACGCAAGAATAGGCATATTTGTATGAAACCCTTTGCCTTGCATTTTTTTTTACTTTGTTGGGATTCGAACGCAAATCTCTGATTTCAGAGACGCATGAATACGGGTATTTTAGTCCACAAATTTTAATTAAATAAGAAGTAGAAGCAACATTTAAAGACCATCGATTTAAGAAGGAAAAAAAATACCATTGAAGGACCATCCACACAATTTTTTGAAAGTTCTCCCCTACCGAACCCAAAGGGAAAAAAGCAAGGAAAAATATATCATTAAGTGCCTGTTTGGATTGGCTTCTGGATACCCAGAAGCACTTCTGGGTACCCACTTTCGTGAAAATTGCAAAATTGACATGTTTGGTTTGGCTTTTCAGAAGTGTTTCTGGTCTCCAGAAACACTTCTACCATTTATTTCAATTTGAATTTTACCACTTCCTTTATTACCATTTTTAATTTTCATTAACAACTTTATGCACCTTCATTACCCTCTTTAAATATCTAGAAATAATTACTAAAAAATTCAAATATACAACTTTCATTACCCTCTTTAAATATCTAGAAATAATTACTAAAAAAATCAAATATACTACTCATGTTCTGTTTTAATAAAAAAAAATCAAATATACAACTAAAGTTGACATTGTGTTCATGTGTAATTGTAGATTGGAACTTTAAACTCCTAAATTTCCTAACGTTGTCCGATTATACGAGGATTATTCTTCTCCTTTTTCTATTGTTCTTTCAAATACTCCGAATATTACTACTATAATACATTATATTTTGAACAAACAAGTAATAAATATACCCAAGTTGAAGTATTGATTTTTTTTATTATTTTTGAAGAATTGCCTGAAGAGCGCCGCGACGCCTCCTCCCAAGGGCCGCGGCTCCTTCGGCGTGAAAAATCACTGGAACTTAGGAGTCGCGACTAGGCTCCAGTACTTGATTATCATACATCATCTAACTTGGATCAATCACATGTTTTTAATATAGCTTCTTCATCAGAGATGGGTCACGCTCGAGACTTAGTCCGCAATCAAATTATATAGTACATGCAAAATTAGTATTGTAATAATATGTAAATACTATGTACACTTTAAATTAGTATGTAATAATATTCTACTAATATTTAAGTACTATATAACACTTTAAATTCTATTATCTATTTGTAATTTTTATTTACATATTTCCATTTATTAATATTTTTATTTATATGTATTGATTAAATGTCCATTTTGGTAATTCTACATTCAAAAGCAATTTTGATCAAAACTATCCAAATATCATTTATTGATAACAATCACTTTTACATTGTTGCATCCAAACATAAATCAGTTCTGCCAGAAATACTTCTGCCCACCGCCAATCCAAACGGGCCCAAATTCATCTTGCCCGTAAAATAAACACGGTTATTTTGCAAGATTTATAACACCCGGTACAATTATTAAATAGCAATTCGACAGGAGCACCTCGAGCAATATCTTGCCACGTACCCAGGGCGGTAGCTAGGATTTATATGTAGACCATATTTTTTTATTTATATAAGAGAAGGATTTATTGGGTGATCATATTGGGTCCTTTGCACTTTTTCACCGATTTTGTATTGGTGTTTAAATTTTGCCTCTAATGAAAATTATGTTTTTCGGATCATAAGTTCTTGAAAGAGAATAATTCATTGATTATTTCATTAATATAATAGATTTATATACATGATATATAATAGTAAATCTAGTTTATAATTACGGAAATCAAATATATATTTTTCTAATACACAAGATTACTATCATAATTACAGATGTACAATATCATCAATAATATCAAAGAAATATACGGTGTATATTCTATTACACCCTACAGTCCATAGCGGACAATTATCGTACGCTGAGAATGTCCCTAAAATCTTCAAACATAACTAATGCCCTTAGTAAAGATGTCAACAATTTGACAACGTGATGGGACATGCAAGACATGTACTTGTCCATGAGCTACTTTTTCGCTGTTATCAATCTGTATTGCAAAAAACCAGTAAACAATAATAACTGAAAATGAACTTAATGATATTTCGAGTGCTGAGGGGGGAAAGATGTCTTTTTTATTTTTGTACGCAGGGGACCCAACAATAGCTTTAGCTTTAACGGGATGCACCTATGAATGACTACACTCGAGTAGGACCCCAACATGAAATTCAATCATTGTTGGAAAAAATATTTTTCAGAATATAATCGAGCCCACTTAGTTCAAAGTGTGTCCTTAAGGAAATTATTCCCCTCACAGTACTCGAGGTTGATGGAATATCGCCTCCCAGGATAGAATGATTATCTTACCAGAATAGTAGTACTCCAAATTCATGTAGCGGCGAACCACTCAACAGTAGTATATCACACAGAATTTATTCGTGCAGAAGAAGAAGAAGCTTTTTTTGTTCAGAAAATTAGTAAGTAAGATTCTGAGGAATCAAATGAATTTATAGCCATGAAATCTTGTTTGAAGGTTTGCAACCATACGAGCGATCCAAATATAATTGGGAAAAGGAATAAAGCAGAGAATCACTAATTTAACTTCGGAATTGGAATTTTCGCATCGGCATCGCGGTGCTGCAAAATGGCACCGCGGTGCCGAAAGATCTGCAGCCTCTCAGGATAATTAATAATTAAATAATTAAAATTAAAGAAAATTTGGTCCAAAAAGATTATCAATCAATCAGATAATTTGACCAAATGCAGTAGCGACGGCAAGGCGCGAGGATCCTTGCCCCTCAACCCTTTAGTGACTAGAAGGTGTAATGTAATATATATATATATATATATATATATATATATATATATATATATATATATATATATATATATATATATATATCTTCTCATCTCTTTTTTCGATGTGGGACAAGGGATATTTTTACATTTCCTTCATCATTTCTCATTCACCAATATCAAAACTCAACAATCCCCCACATGAATGGGGAATGACCATAATATAAAAGAATGCGCGGATAAGTGTGATATACAAGCGAGAATTGACTGTATCTGAATAAGTAAGTTTCCCTTTGAACTTTCTGTAGTGAACTTATATCGGATATACTCGATCAATCGGTAGATTTGATATCTTTGAACCGTCGAACTTTGTTGTATACCTAGACAACATAAGTCACACAATCAACCCTCAACCGTTTATGGTTCTCACGGTTGTGTTCGTTTCAGCCATGAACACCGCCTGGTTTCATGAGTGCATAGAGAATGAGTCTTCACTTTCATTCCCCTTCAAAGCGGCTTACACTTAACACTCACATATGTGATTTCTAAACATGTGGTCCTATAGCCACATTATCTGGTCATACACTGCCAGATTTAGATAATCATTAAAAAATCCTAATGCTTTATTAACTCATTAACAAGCCATAAAGTTTTATCCTTATTTCTGAACTTTGTCTTCATCCGAGAATGGGTTGAGTTATTTGACAATGTTGAATCGCCAGTCACAACTTTGTTTGATCTCCTTGAACCTAGCTCTTGCGATCTCCAGTCTGCTAGGTAGAGTTACCGCCATGATGACTTGTCCTCGGCCTTAACCTCATTCCCATTGATGATCTATTAACTCTCTCTCTAGATAAGCCTTTTGTAAGCGGATCCGCCACATTATCTCTTGGCCTTACATAGTCAATCGTGATAACACCACTAGAGAGGAGTTGTCTAAGGGTATTGTGTCTCCGTCGTATGTGACGAGATTTTCCGTTATACATTACGCTCCCTGCCCTACCTATTGTTGCTTGACTGTCACAATGTATACATATAGGAGCCAAAGGTTTGTGCCAGAATGGAATATCTTCTAAGAAATTTCGGAGTCATTCAGCTTCTTCACCGACTTTGTCTAAAGCTATAGATTCAGATTTCATTGTAGAGCGAGCGGCGGTGCGTATGCTGTTTGATGATTTCGAATCTTGCTCCTCCATGCGGTGAAAACATATCCACTCGTGGATTTAACTTCAGATGATCCGGTGATCCAGTTTGCATCAGTATATCCCTCAAATACTGCGGGATATTTATTATAATGCAAAACATAATTTTGGGTATGTTTTAAATACCCCAAGACTCGTTTCATTGTCATCCAATTAGTTTGATTGAGATTACTCGTGAGTCGACTCAGCTTGCTTATAACACATGCTATATCTGATCGTATACAATTCATAATATACATCAAACTTCCCAAAACTCGTGCATAGTCCAATTGTGAGTCATTTTCACCTGCATTCTTTTGAAGTGCAAAACTTACATCAGTTGGAGTCTTTGCAACATTGAAATTTAAATACTTGAACTTGTCAAGTATCTTTTCAATATAATGTGATTGTGATAATGTTAGACCTTGTGGATTTTTATGGATCCTAATGCCTAAGATCAAATTTGCAACTCCTAAGTCTTTCATATCAAGTTTGCTAGCTAGCATACGCTTCGTAGCATTTACATCGACAATATCTCTACTCATTATCAACATGTCATCAAATATAAACAAACAATAACTTCATGATTTAGAGTATTTTTAATGTAAACACATTTGTCACACTCATTAATCTTAAATCCATTTGCCAATATTGTTTGGTCAAATTTCGCATGCCATTATTTGGGTGATTGTTTAAGTCCATAAAGTGACTTAACAAGTCTGCACACTTTCCTTTCTTTACCACGAACCACAAAACCCTCAGGTTATTCCATGTAAATTTTTTCCTCCAATTCTACATTTAAGAAAGCTGTCTTGACATCCATTTGATGGATTTCAAGACCATATACGGCCGACAGTGCCACTAACACCCGAATAGATGTTATTATTGTTACCGGCGAATATGTGTCAAAGTAATCAAGACCTTCCTTTTGTCTATAACCTTTGACCATAAGTCTTGTTTTATATTTGTCAATAGGGCCATCAGCTTTCATTTTCCTTTTAAAAATCCACTTTGATCCTAAAGGTTTATTTCCAAGAGGAGGATCAACCAATTCTCATGTATGGTTGTTCAAGATTGATTCAATCTCACTATTGACAGCTTCTTTCCAAAATGCTGAATCAGAAGATGACATTGCTGCTTTAAATGTTTAAGGCTCATTTTCAAGCAAAAATGTCACAAAATCTGGTCCAAAGGAAGTAGATGTCTTTTGACGTCTGCTACGCCTTGGATCCTCTTTGCTTGGTGTACTTTCCTTTGGTTCTTCCCGCTGTCGTTTAGATCTTTCACTTGACGACTCATATTCAGTTTTATAAGGATAGATGTTTTCAAAGAATTCAGCATTATCTGATTCAATTACCGTATTAACATGAATTTCGGGATTGTCCGATTTGTGAATAAAAAACCGACAAGCTTTGTTGTTTGTAGCATAGCCAATAAAAACACAATCCATAGTTTTTTGTTCAATTTTTACCCTTTTTGACAAAGGAACTTGGACCTTTGCTAAACATCCCCACACTTTGAAATATTTCAAGTTGGGTTTTCTTCCTTTCCATAGTTCATATGGAATAGAATGTGTTTTGCTGAGGGGCACTCTGTTGAGTATTCGGTTAGCTGTAAGGATAACTTCCCCCCACAAGCTCTGCGGTAAACCGGAACTTATTAATAAAACATTCATTATTTCCTTTAATGTTCGTTTTTTCCTTTCCGCAATTCCATTTGATTGTGGTGTGTAAGGGGCAGTGGTTTGGTGAATAATTTCATATTCGAAACATATCTCTGCAAAAGGAGATTCGTACTCTCCACCCCTGTCACTTCTAATCATTTTTCTTTTTGTTTAATTGATTTTCCACTTCGTTCTTGTATTGCTTAAATGCATCGATTGCTTCATCCTTACTATAAAGCAAATACACATAACAATATCGAGTGCAATCGTCAATAAAAGTTATAAAATACTTTTTCCCTTGTCCTTTTTTGGGAGACGACAATCTGTACTTTTGTGGACAACTTTCCCACAATTATAGTAGTTGTCCTTGAACTTTTTCTTGTTAGAGTCCTTCTCCTTTCCAGAAGGTCTCTTTATTTTCTTGTTCTTTTTCGGAGCAGCATCTTCAACGATGTTTGCCCCTTCAATTGGTGAACTCTTACGGTACCGCTTCTCAGTGGTTTTGTTATCTCAATCTTGAGACGAATCACTAGATCCTCCAACTTCATTTCCTTTATTTTGTGCTTAAGATAATTCTTGAAATCTTTTCATGAGGGCGAAAACTTTTCAATCATTGCAGCCACTTGGAACGCTTCATTCACTACCATACCTTCAGCAATAAGGACATGAAAGATAAGTTGAAGCTCTTGAACTTGGGTTCCAACGGTTTTTCCATCCACCATTTTGTAGTCTAGGAATTTGGCAACCACAAACTTCTTCAAGCAAGTATCTTCTATCTTGTACTTCTTTTCAAGTGCACTTCATAGTTCTTTGGAAGTCTCTACTGCACTGTAGACGTTGTACATGTCATCTTCTAAGGCACTTAAAATGTAGCCTTTGCACAAAAAATCAGCATGTTTCCAAGCCTCAGTAACCATGAAATGTTGGTTGTCAGGCATGTCGGCGGCAGGTACGGGAGGGTCCTCACTGGTGAACTTTTGCAAACCAAGAGTGGTAAGCCAAAAGAACATTCTTTGCTGCCATCCTTTAAAGTTGGCACCGGTGAACTTCGCAGGTTTCTCGGTAGGTGTGCTGCGATGCAGTTGTAGGAGTAACACGTGCGATATTTGCAGAGGTAGTTCCAGTCTCAATTGCCATTGTTTGTCATTGTCAAATCGACAAACTGTTTTAGTTAATAAAACCAGAATAACAATTAATTCACTGACTTCAACGATGAAGATTTTATTTCTTCAAATCGCAGTTGAATTATGAAACTTAAACGATAAAGATTTTATTTCTTCAAATCGCAGTATAATTATGAAACTTTAGTATTCCAACGAAGTTTTTATATTCGAGACAGAATACTATTATTCATATGGAGTAGAAAACTACACAAGTTTTAATCTCCTTAAACAAAACGATGAAGTGTTTATGTTCTTCAAATCGTTGTACAAGTATGAACTTTAATATTCCAACGAAGTTTTTATGTCTTCAAGTTAAAATATGAAATTTCATACGGAGTAGAAAACCATACAGGTTTTAGTCTCTAACCAGAATACAAATTAAAATAAAATAAAAATTATTTTCCTTAAGATTGTTATCAATTTGTATTGCATAAAACCAATATACAATAATAACTGAAAAAGAACAGAATTAGTGTTGGAAAAAATATTTTCAAGAATATAATCGAGTCACTTAGTTCAAAGTGTGTCCTTAAGGAAATTATTCCCCTCACAGTACTCGAGGTTGATGAAATATCGCCTAACAGGATAGAACGATTATCTTACCAGAATAGTAGTACTCCAAATTCAGGTGGCGGCGAACCACTCAACAGTAGTATATCACACAGAATTTATTCATGCAGAAGAAGAATAAGCTTTTTTGTTCAGAAAATTAGTAAGTAAGATTCTGAGGAATCAAATGAATTTATAGCCATGGAAGTACTGTTTCAGAATGTTTTCAACCCTTCTGAACAGTCACAAATATGGTGGGAAAAGGAATAAAGCAGAGAATCACTAATTTAACTTCGGAATTGGAATTTCCGCATCGGCACCGCGGTGCCAAAAGATCTGCAGCCTCTCAGGACTTATGGCACCGCGGTGCCGAATGATCTGCAGCCTGCATGAGTTTCTTAAAGAAAATTTGGTCCAAAAAGATTTTCAATCAATCAGATCATTTGACCAAATCCAAATCCAAATCCGAGCCGAGCGACGACGACGTGGCGAGGGGTCCTTGCCCCCTCAACCCTTTTAGTGACTAGAAAAGGTGTAATATAATATATACACATCTCTTTTCATCTTTTTTTTCGATGTGGGACAAGGGACCTTTTACATTCCCTTCATCATTTCCCATTCACCAATATCAAAACCCAACATTCGCGAACAAAGTGAATATCCATCTCGATATGTTAAGTGCACTGATGTTGGACAAGATTCACCGAGAGATATATCACACTAACATTATCGTAGTATACCAAGGTAGCTTTCCAAATAGGAAACTGAGGCTCTAAGAGGAGGTTACATAACCAATAGGACTCAGACAACTCGCGCTAGATCGCGACAAAGTATCCAGGCGTTTAGCCGACCAAGAGACCAAGTTATCACAAAAAAACATACAATAACCAGATGTCGAACGCTTGGTATCTGGACATCTACCTCAATCAGCATCGATATAAGACATGAGAGTGGATACTGGTGATGGATATAAGTGTAAATCGTAATCAAGAGTGCCCTGAATGTAACTCATAATGCGTTTGAGAACGTGTATGTTGTCACGACCCGAACCCCGGGCCAACGAATGGTGCCCTACATGGGCACCCTTCTACCCATACAACACAAGTAACCCGCGGAAGCTAAATAACACTCATTATTTTTTCTTTTAACAAAAAAAGGCAAAATCGGCAAGGCTGCCGTATTATATAATACCCGAACAGGACTACGATTGTACAACAATATAAATACAACTCACGCAAGTCCAGCCCACATATGAATACAGACCTCTAAGAGTTTGACAACAACTATGACAGGACAAGGCCCTGCCGTACCCTGAAATACACAACAGTCTAAACCAACCGTACCAACGGTAAGCTCCGGAACAAGGAAGCTACCTCAACAGCTGAACAAGATCCCACACACGCGGATTACCCAACTGCGAACCTAAACCTGCAGGCATGAACGCAGCCCCCCGAAGGGGGTCAGTACAACATGTACTAAGTATGGAACGGAAATAAAGTACAATATAAAAATCATAGCTGGCCAAGAAATGACAGGGACAAGTAAAATAATCAAATACCGGATCCAACCGTGTCATATAAAATAAAAGCTAATTGTATCTTGTATCATTATACCCCTGTACCACTGTACCACTGTATCTTTTCAAAGTTAGAGTCACATCAAAGACAGGGACATCTGCCCAAGAATCAATATGTATATCTTTTTTCACCGGAATCGAACCCGCATGGGAATCGAACCCGCATAGGAATCGAACTTGCATAGGTATTTATACCCGCATGAGTATCTCTACTCGCATCACATATCTTGTCCGTGGATATTATTCATGGGAATCGAACCCGCATAGAAATCGAACTTGTATAGGTATTTATACCCGCATGAGTATCTCTACTCGCATCATGGAAGCACATCCATAGAGCAAATATACACCAATACTGTCATGGAATAAAACCAAGGTACTAACACATCATATACAAAATATTAAAATAAACTTTCCTTTTAGAAATGCCAAGGTACCAACACCTTATGTACCAAACGCATATAATGAACTTCATTTTAGACAACCCTGGGTACCAACATCTCGTGTACCATACACAAATAAGATTTATGTCATAATCATGGACGTTCTCACATGATTTCCATAAGCGTATATAGGTCATAATCATGGGCATTCTCACAAAGCCGTTATAACAAACTTTCCATAAAACCATTATAACAAACCTTCATTTTAGAAAACTAAGGCACTACCACATCTTTCTTTTTAAACAAATCAAGGCACTACCACATCTTTCTTTTTAAACAAATCAAGGCACTACCACATCTTTCTTTTTAAACAAACCAAGGCACTATCACTTCTTTCCTTTTAATAAAACCAAGACATTATCATGTCATGTAAAATTTGGAAAATTGAACCCAAAGTACTATGTACATCTATTCTTATAAAAGAATCACATCATGCAATATAAGGGAGTTGGACCCAAGAGTACCATGTACATTCACCGTACATATCATGTAATATTAGGGAGTTGAACCCCAAAGTACTATGTACGTCCGCCGTACATCCCTTCCTTTATAAAGCCTCAAAGTACTAATCTTGCCCCGTTAAGTCACTTGCCCTTCTAAAATCATGTTTACACTTAAAGCCAAGTAACTTATACCTTTAAATCAAGTCACTTTTTCATATAAACTCAAGTCATCTTTACATATAAAATCATGTCACTTATTTTCTTTAAATCAAGTAATTCTTTTCATATACTACAATGAATCCGAATTCCCAAATTAATCCATTTTATGAGCCATTAGGTTATATATTAATAATGATCTTATCTAATTAGTTGTGAACCTAGAAAGTGTAAAACGAACTGGTTATATCTTATCTTCTATGCAGATGGAAAATTCTACTCATTTCAATATAATAGGTTGTCGATTCCTTTTTCATTAACGCTGCAATGACTTGTTTGATACCTTTTCTCATTAGTGTTATAACTTAACAAGATCAACTTGACTCCAATGCCTACTAAACACTCTTACCAACATCTCCCATAAGACTTGGTAAAGACTTAGGAATAATTTAGACATGCCTTTAGCATAGAATCAATAACATGACTACTCCAATAACAAGACAAGTATACTTCAAGAAACAAGGTGCGTGTACTTTAAGAATCAAGACAAGTACACTTCAATAATCAATCATGCCGATAGAAGGAAGTAGTTCACATACCTCATTGACGACTAACCCATACGACAAGTAGAATACATCCCAATGTACTTCAACCTTATCAGCTATTCCACGTGCCAAGTAGAATATGCCCCATGTAGTACTTCAACCTAAAATGACAATAACACTTCTATCAACTTCAAGCTTACTAGTATAAGACTTATACCAAGTAATGATCCTCTTATTCTACGGAAAATTAGGCAGCACTTCCCATGTTTCTACGTATGTTTCCACCTTTTCCAAGGCCCGAATTCAACAACCAACAAGTCATATTTAAGGCACAACCAACATGTAACCAAAGGGGATTACACACCTACTAGACGTGTAAAATTCTGCCCCACAACGATATAAAACAATCCACTAAACAGTCCATAATTAACCAACATTAAAGGTACAATATGAAGCCTTTAACACCCTTATTCCTTAGGACTTTCATTAGCCACTTTACCACATTAATCATGCATATTAGGGGCTGATTTTTCCAGCATGATAACACCCCAAAACAATCCATAAAACGACACAACGACTTCTAACCGTTTTAGGCAGTTTTCTCGGCCACAACAACAACTACAATTTCAAAGCCCTTTTCCACAATTCCTTTAATCCAATTCTCATTTCAACATGTTATATAAGTCATATAAACTATCAACGACAATATTTTCTTCATTATATAACATGAAACAAGTGTAAATGAAACAAAAATGATCAACGACCCCAAGACCCGAAAACACCCCACTCTCGGCCTCAACATCCATTTTTGGTTCAAACACTTTTTAATCTTCATTCTTTTTAGTACAAGCTCATCCATACATATCAACAATAAGTAATATCCAATTACTTTAAAAGAAGAAAAATTATTACCTCATTTTTAGCTCCAAAAACGCTAAAACAGTCCGTAGAAGATTGATCCGTAGTTTTCGTTTCGCTCCACTTATTCAAGTTCCAATCACATATATGCAACCCCTATAAGCTTATAACCGACTTCACTTCACGTTTCAACACCAAAAAGTCGACGGAACCCCTAGGGTCTCAAATCTCATTCTCTGCCAAAGGGATTAAAAAGGTTAATGGAGTGTTATATTGTATTAACACTTGGTTAGGGACCTTAATTTTGTATAATAAACTAAGCTTGGAAGATTTGAGAATTTTTCTCTTCAAACTTAGCCTTGGACGAGAGCCCTTAAGAGAAGAGAGAAATATTTTCTCTTTGAAATAATGGCTAAGTGTTGAGTCTTGCAAGCCCTCTATGTGTATATATAATTATCTCAATGGATGAGATATAGACAAATGTATGGACAAGTGTATGTGGGACCCATGTCCACTTGTCCTCTTCAACAAATATCTAAGTCCAAGTCAATGACAAGTGGGGGGGGGGGGGGACACGTGTCACCCTCCTATTCGTCTAAAATTATTTCTTCACAAAAACATTTCATACTTGGCCAAAATATCTCAAAATCCCGTGGGCCCACAAAACCGTAAAATTTCCTGTGGGCCCACATGACCAAATCCGAGACTTAAAAATCCAAAACTTCAATATACTATACTAATTCCATATACCAAATTTGAGAATCAAATTCCAAGTTATTAACCTTTTCCTTCACAAAATTTCCGAACTTTTTCCTTAAGAAAAGTAATTCTTTCTTTCCTTCAAAAATTCACATCTCATTTCCTTAAGTACGTTCTCATATCATTCCCTTAGAATTATGGGGTGTAACACATGTGTTCTTCCATCGGATCATGCATGAATAAACACATATGCTGCAATGTATAAACGTAGTCATCTCCTACTACGGTAGTGGGAGTGATTCTCGTATGGTGTGCTAGAAGTAGCACTCAACTTCGGTTTAGTGTCAACCGGAGTAGGAGATGACTTACATGACGACATGTCAGCTCATTCAATAATCTCTGCTGCATACTTCCTCTGAGATATAAATAGACTAATTGCATGACGAGTGACAACAATACCTAAAAAATAACTCAACGACCCCCAGTCTTTCATAACAAATTCGGAGATGAGAAGAGATATGATAGACTTGCACAGTTTGTCAGAGGAAGCAATCAATATAATATCATCCACATATAACATAATGTATGCCATAAAAGAACCACAATAAATGAACATATAATGACCATACATGATGTGAGAAAACCTAAGAGTAGACACATAATCTGTAAACCTTTTGTACCAGGCCCGATGGGCATATTTTAGCTCATACAAGGACTTCTTCAGCAAACACGCATAGTTAGGATGATCGGGGTCCCTGAAACTCAAGGGGTGATGCATATATACAATTTCCTTGAGTTCGCCGTGTAAGAACGCATTTTCACGTCCAACTGATGAATATTCCATGCTTTTGAGAGAGCTAGACTGAGAACACTGCAAATAGTTACCGGTTTGACCACCAGACTAAATGTCTTTTCACAATCCACGTCAACCTATTGAGTTTTGCTATCACCTACAAGACGGGCCTTATGTCTCTCAAAACAACCATAGTTTTTTCCTTATGAGTAAAAATCCACATAAAATGAATCACATTCACACCAGGCGGACGGGGCACCAACTCACGCGTCTCATTTTCAATAAGAGCATTATATTCATCATCCATGATCATTTTCCAATTTGGGTCACGAAGGAAAGACACGGGGTTACGTGGTAGAGGGAATTTAGTGTCATTAGAGTTGAAATTAAAATGTCATTTTGGTCTAAAATACCCCGTTGACTACGAGTAACTGACCCTTATCCTGGAATAGAAGTGGGCGTGATATGAGTTGGGAGGACCTTTGTCGGATGTTGGCTAGACTGGATTGGGCTGCATGCTGGCCGAAGTGGTTGTGCGGCGGAAATTTGGACAACATGTAGCGAGCCTGCTGACAAAGACTCACGGACAAAGGGAGTTGGGTCAACAGGCAGTGGGCCTGCTGGTAGATTTGGAGGATGAATGATATTTGGGCTAGTAGGAAGTGGGCCTGTTGGCAAATTTTGAGAACGAGAGGTGTTTGGGCCAGCAGGCAGTAGGCTTACCAGTGTCTGCTGGTCCAGATGCCCAGGTGTGAGCTGGACCAAATGGTGGACCATATACGGTGACAACCCATCATCCAAAAAATTATAAGAATTGGATACATAATTATGCAACTTAGCAAACAAAAATTGGGTTTCATAAAAAATGACATGACGACTAATTATGATTTTATTAGAGGATAAATCATAATATTTATAATCACGATGATTAGACAAATAACTCAAAAACACACAAGCGGTAGAGCGGGCTTAAAGTTTATTTATTATAGTGGAGGGAAAGAGAGGATATCATAAACACCCAAACACTCTAAGATGAGAATACGACGAATCTTTGTGATAAAGAATTTTGAGTGGAGATTGGTATGTTAATCTTTTGCTAGGGAGTATGTTAAGAAGGTATGTAGTCATTTGTAATGCATGATGACAAAAGAAATGTGGAAATGAAACATGAGCTAGTAATGTCCGAATAATATTATTAATGGTGCAGATTTTTCTTTCGGCTTTCCCATTTTGTGAGGACGTATGTGGACAAGAAAACTGAAAAGATATACCATCAACCTTACAAAATTCTCTAAATGACCCATTATCAAATTTCATTCCATTATCACATTGAATGTTCTTAATTTTTCGTTCAAATTAAGTACAAATAAATGCTCTAAATAATATGAATGTGGAATAAACTTGAGACTTTTTAGATAACGGAAATGTCCACAAAAAATTAGAATAATCATCCAAAATAACACATAATAATGGTGGCTCAAAGAGCTCAAAATGGGAGATGTCCACAAATCACTATAAATAATATCAAATGGCAACAAAGTACTAGAATTTGAGGCAATAAATGGTAATTTAACATGTTTCCCAAGCGGAAAAGATGGACAAACATTAGTACTACGAGCACTATTACACTAAATAAATTTATTGTCTTTAAGGGAGGAAAGAACAGACGCTCCTGAATGACCCAAACGTGCATGCCATAAGGAAGGTGCTAAAGCGACAAATATTGACGGTGTGGCTTGTTTAGTGGTGGTGGTGGTGGTGGTGATGGGATAGATCTCGCCCCGAATATCACATCTCATTAGAGGTATCCACGTTCATAAATCCTTCACAGAAAATTCAAAAGGGTCAAAGTCAACAGAAATCGAGTTATCAGTTGTAAACTTCCGAACATACACCAAATTTTTAATTAAGTGAGGAGCGCGAATGATATTTTTTAAGGCTAAAGGTGGATTCAGGGGAGATAAATTTATGTGAACATAACCACGAATTGGAATTGAATTACCATTACCAATAATTATGCCACATTTTTTGCTCAAATTAAAATAAGACGAGAGATTACCTGATGCGAATCTCATATGAGAAGTAACATTGGTGTCCATGTACCAATTTACATCTGGAAGATTTAACTTAAGTGTATGAATTGCCGCATTGATATCCGTATGGGTTGAAGAATTGGGTGGGCCCACAACAACGAAACACATGATGAGGTCGAGGCCCAAGCAGGCAGGCTGCTGCGAGGCCGAGTTCTTCCTTGACCCAGTCTGGCCGTGCTGCTGCCTCTGCATTCCACTGATCCTGGCTCAGTATGGTGATGGGAATGGGCAGGAGACATGGTCCACCGCCCACTGGCCCAAGGCAGGCCCCGTGGCCACTGCCCAGTGGCCAAAGCCCATGTTGTGTATTGGACGTTCTCCATTTCAAGAACAATAGAGATGTTGTTCTTGATATTAGAGACTGCAAGAGCAGGATGAAAGATATTCTTTGTGGTAGACATGATTGAGGAACAAGAGGAGAATTAGGGTTTCAACAAAAAAAGGGAAAATGCGGCCGAAGGGACGACCGAATAAGAGTAAGGCGGCGGAAATTATGTGGAGAAGGAAACAATTTGCCCTAGACTGCTGATAGCATGAAAGAGAATAATACCTTGATTAGTTCATTAATGTAATATGTTTATATACATGATATACAATAGTAAATCTAGCCTATAAGTACGAAATCAAATATACATTTTTTATAATACACAAGATTACTATCATAATTATACATGTACAATATCACTAATAAAATCAAAGAAATATATGGTGTATATTCTATCAGCTCTTTATCAAATTTGACATAAATTATATCGAATCCGTAAAAAACTTATTCCTCCTCTAAGATATAATTTCTATTTAAGGGGCAAAAATTAAAGATCAGTCCATTTGAAGTAAAACCGTGCAATTTCTTGGAAAAAGGCCAAGAATGAGATTGGTGGTCAAAACTCAAAGTCCACAGGCCCAACACAACTAATAAAATAAAGATATTTTATTACCTTGCCTCTCTCTGTTTCCCTCATTTCTTTCCACCTGGCTGAACATTACGAGGTTTACACTTTACACACACAGTGAGCCCAGTATCACCACCACACCCAACCTCCAAAGGCTAAAACCCTAGCGCTTTCTCCTCCCACATAGCCCATTTGGTACAATTTATTAAAAAAAACTTATCGAACTAGAATTTTTAGGAGTAAAATTTTTTTAAATAGAATTTTTATCAAAAAATTATTAGATATTTGATTGTCAATAAAAAAAGTGTTTTTAACTTAAAAATGAAAAATGACAAAAGAGATTTTGCCTCTACTTTCAAAAGCAAAAAAATTAGACTTTTGGAAATAAAGTCTAAAAATGCTTTTCAGCCCAAAACACTTTTGATCTTTCTAGCCGAGCACTAAAAAAAAGGTCAAAAATACTTTGACAAAAAAAATATTTTTGGCCATTTCAAAAGCCCAACCAAACAGGCACTATATATATATATAATATATAGTTCGGGTATAATAAGTTTCCGCCATTCGTGGAGTCCGCCGCATCACAGGGTTATATTGTAATCTTAACTCCTTTTTATACAGCTTGAAACCACAGCTCAAAATTTTCACCTTCATAATAAGCCCTCATTTTTTAGGGTTCACAGCAGTAGCTGAAAAAAATGGAGCTTTGCGCACCTCAAGCCTTCTCGAACCTTCCAAATTATAGGCTTAGCAATTCCAACCGAGCTCACCTCCAATGGCGACCCTCTCTTATACTTAAGAAGCCCCCAAAATCTCGCCTCAGTTCAGGTATTCATCCGTTCTTAAAACTTATACCTTCTTCATCCCAAAAAGATTGTCCATATTTGACTTATACGCAGTTTAAGAAATAAAAGAATATTTTGAAATGTATGGTTCAAAATAAACCTTACATATTTGTGTGGCCACCTACCAAGGTAGCGTTAAGCTATGTGTATACTCTAATTTATGTGATTTTACTGGTTATGTTGTTGTTGTTGTTATATTTGTGTGACTCATAGAGTTAAATTATTTCTAAATATAAAATGCGTCCTTCTTTCCCGGACAAACTAATAAGTGAAATATGACAATCTTTTTGGGATAGAGGGAACACTTGGTACTTCGAATGTTTAGGATTTTGATTGGGTCTAAGAGATTGTGCTATATTCATAGCTTTATGTGTAAAAATCAGTTTCTTTTATTTGAATGTTCAGCATTTTCCTTTTTATTTCCTGTTTTTCACGTGTTTTTTTCTGTATTTTTCCCATTTTTTAATTTATAGAAGTCCCTTGTTCTTTTTTAATTAAATTGTGTTAAAGTCAAACTTTTTTGGCTGTTTGGTGCTCAAATGCTAATCAGGTAGCTATTCATACAATCTTAATCCCTAAAGGCTTAGGGTTTTGATTTGGCGTAATAAGTTGTGATATATTCATAGCTTTGGCGTGTAAAAGTATGTTTTTTTTTTGTTTTCAGCATTTTCCTGTATTTTTTACCAATTTCCTTAATTTCTAGAAGCCTCTTAGTCTTTTTCTAATAAATTATGTTAAAAGATAAATACTTTTTGTCTGCTTGTTGTTCAAATGCTAATGTGGAGTGTCCAATTTACAACTACAAAGTTCATATAAACTGTGTGTAAGATGGGATTGTTTTCCATTTCTCAAATAGGTTTCTTTTAAGTTCAAATTATGTTAAAAGTTGTATATGCTTTTTGCCTGCTTCTTGTTGAAATGCTAATCAGGTGTAATGTTGGATTTTTTAGTCTTTTAAGTTTTAATTTTAAGATTACATAGTTATACCTGATATATTGAATGATACCAATGCAAAAAGAATACGACTACATAGTTAATATTTTCATAAGTTTTTTGTTATTTGGATGTTTAATGCCTTAATGGGCTCATAAATGTTTTCTCAAGTTGTTTTTTTTTGTTTTCTGGGTTAATGACAGGATTCAATATTTAGACTAACTGGGCAAAAATAATATATGGCTTTTCATTAAGAGTTAAATACCTTTTATCCTCTTGTTGTTCAAATGCTAATGAGGACTGTCTAATTTGGATTTTGTCAATTCTAATAGTATTTTAAGTTCTAATTTATGATTACTTAGTTATACGTTAATATTTTCTGAAGTTTTTTGTATTTACGATGTTTAATAGGATTATAAATGTTTTCAAGTTGGGTTTTGTTGTTTGGCTTAGTGACAAGATTCAATATTTAGTGCCTGTTTGGTATGGCTTTTTTAAAGGCCAAAAGCACTTTTGGCCTTTAATTGGAGTGTTTGGTTGTGGAATCCAAAAGCACTTTTGGAAGAAGCTCAAAATTTGGGCTTCTTGAGTAGAGCTTATTTTGGCCTTCAACTTTTTTGTTTTTTTATACAAAATCACTTTTTTTATTGACAACCAAACACCTAATCACTTTTTAATAAAAAGCTCTACTCCTAAAAGCTCCTTTTAATAAGCTGTACCAAACGAGCCCTTAGACTATAACCGGTCAAATGAATAATATATGCTCTGGTTGTTAAGAGCTGCTCGGATTTGTCGTTATATAGAGGCTACTATGTAATTTGTCTGAGAGCTGTAATAGTGACTTTATCAAAGAACGTTTAGTTTTTTGGTGTTGGGTTTCTTGAGTTGTTTGACAGTTTGACTGAATAATGGGGTTGGAAGAGTGATTGTTTGACATATTATGTCTGTGTTTATACTTAAGGATTGTTTTACCGGACGGGCTTAGCTATTAGAGCAAAATCAGAGACAGAGGCTTATGAGTTGTATGCACCTTCTACGGTTGAAGAGAAAGATGATGGAGCTGTTAAGAATGAAGCACCAATAGAAGAATCTAGGGAAGACAAAGAGATTGATGATTATACATCTTTGATATATGAAACACCTAAAGTTGAAGAGAAAGATAATGGAGCTGTTCAGAATGAAGCACCAATAGACGATTCTAGTAAAGACAAAGAGCCGTCTTTGAAATATGAACCTCCCAAAGCTGAAGAGAAAGATGATGGAGCTGTTCAAGCTGAAGCACCTATAGAAGATTCTGATCTGGACTTTGAATCACAATTGTCCAAATTCCTTGACAAGCTAAATATTAAGGTATGTTCCATTTTCTTGGAGTTTCCTGTCTCAGTTAAAGTTGTTGAAATCAGAAGTTTCTTATATTGGCTCTTTGACTAGTCATTCTGGTGTATTGTATACATTTAATTGTCCGGACTGTACAATAAACACTAGGTCATCAGGTCCAAAGAGTGGGAACAAAGATTAAAATTGCAATATTTGTAGAGAGAAAATGATCCATACAGAAACAAATCAAAGTATTAAGGAAGTTAATCAAGTCATTTTTGAGTCCCTAAGCAACACATAGATGCATTCTTGGTGGTTGTTCTTTTTATATTGTCAGAAGTTTGACTGCTATGATGAGACTCAGAACTTGTTGAAAGTCTCGGTACTTGATGAAACCATCACCAATGACGTTGATGCCTTCACCTGAGCAGTCATACCTTAATTACTTTATTTTTCTAGTATTCATTTTCAGAAGTTTGTGAAATACATGTTCAGTTGCAAGACATGTTACAATAATATAGATGGTTTCTGATGGATCCAAATGATTTTGCTGTTTAAATTCTGGCTGTGAAACATGTCCACTTTGTGACCATTTCCGTGTTCAGTTGCAAGACATGTTACAATAATATAGATGGTTTCTGATGGATCCAAATGATTTTGCTGTTTAAATTCTGGCTGTGAAACATGTCCACTTTGTGACCATTTCCGTGTGAGGGTTGTCATGCAAGATTTCTCTTTTTTCTTCAATTTTTTCACTGAAATTTTCCCCATTAGATGTAATATTTAGCACTCCCTCTGTCCCAATTTATGCGGCATCATTTCTTTTTTGGTCTGTCCCAAAAAGAATGTCACCTTTATACATTTGGAAACAAATTAACTTTATTTTATGATTTACAACCACACATTTATATAAGATTTGTTTTGGACCACACATTTTAAAAGTCTTCTTTCTTAAACTCCGTGCCAAGTCAAATGGTGTCACATAAATTGAGACGGACGGAGGGAGTATTAAATCTGGTTGCTGTGATGAAAATTCAGCTTTTGAAAGTCGCAAGGCTTTAAGATACATCGGCAATCATGTCGATCCTGAGAGGTTACCTGAGCAACCTCAGCTTCCATGCTATTCTTTTAAGTATCATACCGTCCTGTCCTCTTCTCATAATTCTCATTTTCACTGTGTTATGTGATATGATTGTGGCTCATTGAAGTATGTAATGTACTTGGTGCATTTTTGTAGTTTCTAGTTTTTGGGGACAGGTGACATATTTTCTTGTTTTCTCAAATTTGTTTGTATATGGAATTTTTTTTGTAGCTTAAAGGTAAAGATATCCGAGAGCTTTGTGTATATGATACTCATCTTGTAACCACTTGGAAAGTTTAAAGAAGCTAACCATCATTGCTATCATTTCACCCTTTCATACTGTTGATTAGATATTTTCTCCCCTTGTCTACATCTGAGGTTTCCTTCCAATTATTGACACAAAGATTTCCTACTTTCCAGTATGATCCTGAAGATTCCTCTTCAATTATCCTATTTGGTGGTGCTGCTGTCACTGCTCTTTGGTTGGCAACTGCTATTGTTGGAGCCATCGATTCTATTCCTTTGGTTCGTACTTTCCTCTCTATCAAGATTCTTTTTTCGTTATTTAAAAAAATATGTTTTCTTCATTGCTGACTGTTCTGTATTGTATAATTTTTCAGTTTCCTAAATTGCTGGAAGTGGTGGGTCTTGGTTACACACTCTGGTTTAGTACCCGGTTTCTACTTTTCAAGGTAATGGCTGCACTATTGCTCAAGTTGCTCCCTAAGCAAATTTAGAACAATTCCTAAAAGATGAATCAGAAATTTATTTTGAAATTCTAATTTAAGTGGGCTCATCCACATGTTTTAAGCAACATGTCAATGCAGCTCATTATCGCTCGTGCATTCACTACAATGTAGTGGAACGATTCCTTGAATTTGGTTTTTTAAAGTACCGATCATCGTTTAGGAGTTATCTCCAGAAGCTTTACCTTTATTTATTGTTCTAACTCTTTTAAATGATTGTTGTATCTGCAGAAAAATAGGGATGAGCTTGCTGCTAAAATTGAAGAGCTCAAGCAGGAGGTATTAGGTTCAAATGATGATTAATTTAAACTTTGAGAGAACTTCTGTTCCTTTTTTGTTTTGTTTACAAGGGAGCGGTATCTTAGTAAAAGAGATTTATCCATAGTAAGTCGATGACAGTCCTTCATGCTAATGTGAATAATAGAAGTTTTAGTGTATATGATTCTCTTTCGATTGCTGTTGAGATAGTTCTAGTTTTCACTTTGAGATTCCACTCTCAATTAGAGGTCTCAGATTCGAGCCCTTGAATGGAGAAACCTGATTTTCTCCTCCATTTTCTTCTTACATTTCACCCAAGTAGAGCTATGTATGCAATTCACCCAAGTAGAAACGTTACATAAACGAAGTTGATAATTGAAAAATCATTGTTCCTCAGTTTTCCCATGATCCCATTTTCTTAAGAGGCTATGATATACTAAAAAGAAGTAGATCAATGATCTAATGACAAATGTACTATTAATTCAAGACTCCTTAGAAGAATAGAAAAATGAGAGTACAAAATCTAACGCTAAAACATTTTTTATTGCACTATATCAACAATAATAACAATTGGTCACCAGCATTAATAAGTTTTCAAGTGACTCATTAAATTCCCAACTAAAGAGGAGTACGTAAATAACTTCATTAATACTAATTCTTTGCACTTAATGTTCATTTGACCTTTTTACTACCTTGAATACAAAACCTATAAAATAGTACGTACTGTCAATAATTTCAACATTTTGGATTTTTGTGCGTTTTAAAGTAAATTATATATTTCATGTACATAAAACACCAATTATTTCAGCGTTAATGCATTTCTTTGTCTCATTACACTAATTCAGTCAAGAAAATATTTTCACATTCTTGTGTATTTAAATACTATTGGGGCATGTTTACGCTGTATTACGCTGAACAAAAAAATAATACAGTGTTTGGTGAGCGTTTTCAACCGGACTGGACTGTACTATTTCAAAAAATAGTACACTCCAACTTCCATATACTGTATTAAACAAAAAAAAAATACAGTTCATTATATATTAATACTCTAATACCGTCCATTATATATTAATATAGTTCAATCCATTACAATACAGTACAATTCAGTGCGACGTATCAAACGAGCCCGGGCATGCAAAGGAAATGTTAACTTCTTGTGGGGCGATTTTCCTATTTCTAAAAAGTGGGGTGGCAAGTGAAGTAGTAAAAACACATTAGCCCTAAAAGACAACTTTAATACTCGAAGGAATCTAAATTTAGATCTTTCTAAGTCACAGAACATTTAATAATTATTATTCCTTTTTGTAAATCATTTCTTAGTCAATAAGGTAAAGCACCGAATACTCTAATGTTGTGTCCCATTCACACATTCTCACACCTTTTTGTCGACTTGAAAATAGAAAGAAAAAGAATTGCAATAATGTCTATACCAAACACTAATAATATGACTTTATTTTCTATACTGTTTATTATTTAACTATATTAGTCACTTCACTATCTCATTTATGCCTCTTTTTAATCAGTTTAAAAAATATCATTTTCATATTTAAAATTATTTTTATTTAAATTTCTCATCCTACGTTTGATAAGATAATTTCAATAAAGACGTTAGAAATGTCACTAAGAATATTTAATATTTATAGTATTATTTTTAAAAAAAATTATACAACATATTACAAAATGGAGTTAGAGTTTCAAAAAAATATGAAATATGGCTACTGTATTTATGAAATGTGGCTATCAGCGTTGATACATTCTTTTATTTAATTTCAGTTGATACGATATATGCGTATAATACCCGCCTATAGCTATATTTTTTAATTACATTCTAAACTATAGCTATAATATTTTTATGTACTCAACATAATTTTTTGACAAAGGTTCTTCAACTTAACTTGGCATTTCCTATGCCACTGTTTATAGCTAGATATCTATATTTGGCCATAAATTTTATTTATTTGACATAAATGTGGTGTGAATAATTTTTCTTTAAAAGTTATCACCAAATAAACACAGTAGCACAGAAACTTTGTGCACTCGAGTGTAACTAACACCGCTCCTCCCGCGGCAAAAACGCGCCACTAAACGACCAGCCGTTATTTACAAGACAAACAGGCCCTTGCCACGTCATACTCACGTTACTTTCCTCACGTCTCCGTCAATCTCTTTTTTCCCCCTTTTCGCCGAATCTCTGCTTTTCTTTTTTCTTTTTAATATAATAATGATAATTATTAATGTGTACGTATACGTATAATTATGATAGATATAAGATTCTTATTGTATTAGGATTCCACATTATACATTATATATATTTGTATTAATGAGAAAGTTCACAATAATTACTACTAAGAAGTCTAAATTGAAAAGAAATTTTTTTTAGCTTGATAGCAATTCACAAGAATTCAAATGAATGATATGATAAAATTTCCAGTAAATTTATTGAGAAATATACTATTTATGAATTACATTATTCTTATGTTTTGGGATTTAAGGAAAGAATTTAAGTTATATATATTCCAACAATTTAAATTGTATCAGCATAATTGACCAATTGTAACATATTATTTACACTTTATTATAGCTGCTAGTTAATACTTCCATTTATTAAATATAATAATAGTAGTTTATTTAAATGACTCAATTGTAGAAATATTTCTATAGGTTAATGCATATACTTAAAACTCTTTTTAGTGTCTTATTCTCTCATAAGTTTTACTTATTTCCATTTTCTCATCCCAACTTTTAATTTATTAAAAAAAAATGAAAAAACAAAATAAAACACAATTAAAATCTCTATAGTGAGAAAAAGGGATTTTGCTGTCACTTTTTGACCCTACAAGTGCATTACACTCTGTCTATGACTGTGTATCTACATGCACCATAAATTGAAAAGTTCCAATCTTTTGCTTATTTTACTCATTTTTTTCTATGGCAAGTGAACTTTGTGTGTACACTGAATCTTGATTTTCTAAGGAAAATTTGGGGAAAAAAAGAATCTTTAGAACTGTGATTTGCTCATCTATATCATTAAAGAACTGGGCTTTCTTTGGTCTTTGTAAGTTCTAAATACTTTTATTGGTTATTTCTGCAAACCCCATTGTCTTTTTTCCCATTGTTTATGTATTTCTGTGTGTTTCTGTTAGTGCAAAGCCCTAGTCATAATGTTTAACAGTAACCCTTTTGCTGGCTTTGGTTGATTTGATTAATGTCATATGTTAGGAATGTGTTTTGTTTGTGAGAATAGAAAAAAGATTGTCTTTTGTTTGTGAACTGAGGATCTTTCGAAAACAGTCTTCTACATAAGGCAGGATAAGATCTGCATACACTCTACACTTTCCAGACCCCACTTGTGTTATTACACTGGGTATATTGTTATTGTTGTTGTTAAGATTGTCTTTTATTTGTGAGAATAGAAAAAAGATTGTCTTTTGTTTGTGGGGATAGAAAAAAGTTTGTGTTTTTATTTGTTTTGTGCTTGTTGTGTTTGTGTATTTGTGATAAAATTGAGTACTCCTTAATTTTAATTAGATAGGAGATAGTGTGAGTATAATGTATACTCAGTGGATGTCTTTTGTTTGTGGGGATAGAAAAAAGATTGTGTTTTTCTTTGTTTTGTGCTTGTTGTGTTTGATTTTTGTGATAAATTGAGTATCCCTTGTTTTGAATTAGGTAGGAGATAGGAATACAATGTATACTCAGAGGATGCAATTTGATCCTGTTCTTGGTCGAAAAAATGATGGATTGGGCTTTGGAATACTATGTGGTTCTAAGTTTCAAGCTGGGCATTTGCCATCTGGTGTTATCCCTAGCTCAAGAACTATACCTGTGAGAAGTAGTGGTGGCAATAATAATGGGTGGGGGTCTGATATGGATACCGATTCGGATGATGAGGTTTATGGTGGACATTACTCTGTTGAAACTTCACCCCAAGATGACAAGTTTCCAAATGTTGGTACTTTAAAGAGAAAAAATTCATCAAATTCTGTTGCAAGTTCTAAAACTACAGCTTCGGTGCCATTTTCGATCAGTAATAAGAGCGCCTCATCCTGGGAGTCGAATGGAAGGTCTTCTAGACAGGTTTGGAGTTCTGCTTTTGCCTCTAGGGTAAACAATGTAGGACTAGTGAGTGGAAGCTTGGGATGGTTTTCTACTTGTTGAATGATATAAAGAACTGAAGCAGTGTGAAATCTTCTAGGAGATCGCTTTAATGCTCAAACTGATGAATAAGACTTGAGATTTATGAATTTCCTATTTTGAGGCAAATTTATGTTTGGCCTGTTTATGCTTCTGCTTCTCATGAAAAAAAAAACGGTTATAGTATCTTGTGAGTACCCATATCATGGCTATTAATGAGACTCTAAAGTTACCAGGAAAGTGGAGATAACATCTAGCGAGATTGTTACGCGAGTGTTTAGAGGAATCCCAGTTTTTTCTATATTTATTTCTCTTCATGAGTAGGCTGCTTATTTCCACTAATTATGATATCAAGTTTCTTGTCTATCCTTCTTGAATCTAAGTAGTTTGTGTTAATAGTTAAGGGACTGGGATTCTGATTGGTTTGTTGTTTGGGTATACACTCTGATCATATGTGCCTCCATAGCAACATGTCTGCATAACTGTTACAATGAGGATTGAACACACTGTTCTTTTTGTTATAATATTTCTTATGTGAATATGTTACTCTTATTCTGTCTACTGATTCTGTTACGTGGTGAAGCAGAATCTGAAGTTGTCCAATAGTGATATTCCCAGTGCACCGCCATTAGGTGGTTCAATACAAGAACACGATCAAGCTCCTCAGCAGCGGAAAACTATTGCAGCAGATGATATCTCCTTCCCAGAAATATCAGGCTGTTCTGTAGCAATGGATGAAGCTAAAACATATAAAACTGCATCCACAAGTTCTGCAAAAGATGGACAGTCTTATTCGTCTGGAAGGTATGCGTCATGACATGTTTTCTTTGAGATATAATTACAGTTCAATGCCTTTCGGTGATCTAATTTACAAAATAGCCAACAAATGTATAGGTTTTGTATATTTAAGTATAAATTGTATACATAAATATACATATAACATGCATAGTCAGTGTATGTGTTTTGTATATTTTGGCTAGCTCCCGTAATTAATTTTGGCCAAAGGGCCAAAAATGAAAAACGCTCTTCTCGTTTTCTGAATAATCCTCGAGGAATTTGAAGACATGAAGTGATAACCTTGTTATCATTCTCAGGGCTGGTGGTGTACCTTCTAATTCTTCATCTGCTCTCTTTCCAACATATCATGCAAGGTATTTCACTCAGAGTGGTCTGAAATCTGAATTGATCTATCGTAAATTTCTGCTAAGATTATTTGATGTATTCATAATCTTCTTTTGTAATTTGAGTTGGATATAGTGGACGAGGTAGTTGGCTAGGTTTCGTTGCTTATGAGGCATGTGTTCGACTATGTCTTCACTCATGGGCGAAGGGTTCCGACGGGGCTCGAGCTTTCTTGGAAAATGAATGTGCCTCATTACGAGATGCTTTTGGGTGCGTTTTGTTCCAATACTTGCTCTCTATTTCTGTTTCTATGTTCTAAACATTCTACCCAGTGGAAAAATATGAAAGAAGCTATTATCTTATTTGGAGTCTCAAATAGTGTTACACTGGGTATGTTGTTGTTGGAGTCTCAATTAGTCCTGTCTTTTACAGCATACACTAATATGCTGCCAGAAATCACAGAAATTGTCTGTTGGATTATGGATAATGGTATTATAGACTGATCACTTTAGGAGGTTCAGAAGCTGTGTCTTAACTGATACCAATTAGTTGTCACCTTATAACAGAAAGTTTGAATTGGACTTTTATTTTGATAATGATTTGGTCGCTGGTGGTGCATACTGAATCTATATGGTGTACTCTGTTTGATTTTCGTCACTTCTATAGGATGGGCGCCGTTTTGCTATATAATGTTTCTGCATATTAATATAATGTAGCTCATCCTGTGCATTTTATTTATATGTAATTCTCGACCTCTTATGTTACATATATTTCAGCGCAAGGCAAGTGTTGTTACAATCGGAGGAAGAACTGTTGAGTAAAAAGTCTTTGGAGCTTGTCGGCGAGGGAGCCTCGATGAAGCCAAAGAAAACTTTTGGCAAGATGAAAGTACAAGGTGCTTTAGTGGTTTCATTTACAGTTTTGATGACTTCTCCGCTTAGACAAATCGGTTAGTCAAACTGAACTGTATGACTTTCTCTTGTAGTACGTAAAGTGAAAATGGCGTTGGACCCACCCACAGGCTGCAGCTTTTCCACTCTGAAACCACCAAAGGTAAAACTGGAGGCTGTACGTGCTCAGTTGTCCAATGTGAAATCAACTCTCAGTTCTGAATGGGGAGCCATAAGGAAAGTACGTGTGGCTCCAAGGGTTCCTCCAAATGGCTCTTTATCACAGCAAAGCTTGGCATACCTTCATGCCGGTACTCGTTATGTAAAAGACGTTTCTGGGATTTTGAAACTTGGTGTAACTACTTTACGAAGCACTTCAGCATCATATGAAGTAGTCCCAGGTATGAAATTCTTAGCTGAGTTCTTGGAGTAATAATTATTAGTACCTTTGGTTCCCTTTTCTTCTATTAAGTTATCCTCGGTGAATGCTAAGGTGGAAATGCTTAATTTGATTTTTCGTCTTGAAGCAGAGACATACTTTTGTTCGTTGAGATTGAAAAGCTTACCTGAAGAGGATACAGTGAAAATGCAAGCTGGATCCGCTGAAACACATCTATTGTACGTGGACTTTTTTGCTCAAGTTTTAATTATTACCTGATTTTCATCTTCTTGCCATTGATGGTTTACACTACCTATAATGCAACTCAGCTTACCGGAGGGGCTCGGGGATGACTTAATTGTTGAAGTGCATAACTCAAAGGGAAACTATTGTGGCCGTGCAGTAGCTCAGGTTGCTGATATTGCTGATGATCCGGTATATACTTTCTGGATCTCATATGTAATTATTTCTGTTATCGAGGTTTAACTTATATAGAGGAAGACTTATATTTGATTGCGAAAATGCAGGGTGACAAACTCCGTTGGTGGTCCATATATCATGAACCAGAGCATGAGCTTGTTGGAAGAGTACAACTATACATAAATTATTCTACTAGTCCTGATGAAAATAGCAACACTAAGGTATCAAAATTCCTTTAGAACCTTATTCTCTTCCATGCTATTTGGCTGTAAATATTGGTACTTGTCCATTTCTAAGTTGCTTTATTTGAATACTTTTATATTACCCTTGCTTATATAACCATATGTGTGCTCTTCAGACATATTTATCAAAAAAAATGTGGTCATCAAACACCTGTAATTTTGGTGAATGTCAAATTCTTGTTATTTGGGGTTAGTTTTAAAATTTTTTTGCTATTATGTTCTCCCAATAAGTAGTAGCAAATAATTGAATATTTTGATTAATTAGATCATCCCTGAAGAATGTTGTCATTAGAGAAGCATCTTTCCAGGTTTTTGCTCTGTTTGGCCAAGCTTATCCAAGGCCGAAAGTGTTTATTTTTTTTAAAAAAGTGCTTGTGTTTGGCCAAAATTTTAGGAGAAGAAAAAGTGCTTTTGAGTAGGAGCTGTTTTTGAGAAGCCGGAAAAAGTAGCTTACTCCCCAAAATACTCTTTTGAAAATTACTTTTGAGAAAAAACACTCGGAAACACTTTAAAGCTTGGATTGATTAGCTAAACACAAACTACTTCTCACCAAAAGTACTTTTTTGTTTCAATTGACCAACAGGCTATTAATTTCATATCAATGACATTGCAATATCTGTATTAGATATATTGTGCCCTAAGCTAAACATGGAATATATTTATTTATTCATTTATTTCTCTGTATGTTCACGATTATGTGGAATGATGGATGACGAGAGGTTAGGTTTCTGAAGTTGATTTGTTGCCTGTGTTTTTGTGTCAGTGTGGTCCCGTCGCAGAAACTGTTGCTTATGATTCTGTTTTGGAAGCTGCAATGAAAGTTCAACAGTTTCAGCAGAGAAATTTGTTGCTCCATGGTGCTTGGAGGTGGTTAGTAACTGAATTTGCATCATACTATGGAGTCTCAGATGTATACACAAGACTAAGGTAGAGTAGATTATTTTGGATTTTTTTTATCCCTTCACATCACTTAGATATTTGATAAATGAAACAAATGTGGAATTCCGCTGATAAAATTTCAATCTGTGTATTAGATATCTTACATATGTCATGGATGTTGCGACGCCTACAGCGGACTGTCTGAACTTGGTATATGATTTGCTGCTACCTGTGGTCTCTAAAACTAAGAATAGCCGAAGTCATCAAGAGGTAAGAGGATTTGGTTTGAAACTTTTTGCTGGGAGATTTTTGCTTTTTTTCCTTTACTTAATTGACTTCTTCCATATACTTATTAGCAGGAAAGAATAAAGATTCACATTTCTTTCAGTTTTTTTTAACATGTACTCCTATTTCTTTTTTGACGAAGTATTTTTACCATATTATACACATGCAAGTTTGTGGTCCAGAATCTAGTGTTATTTTATTACTTCTCAGTGTCTCCAGGATTACAGAATGTGCTTGTATTCACTGCAATACTTCATCTTTTTTATCATGAACCAGAGTCGTATTTTAGGAGAGGTTTCTGAAAAGATCGAGCAGATTGTTGCTCTAGTTTTCGAGAACTACAAGTCTTTAGACGAATCATTACCATCGGGGATGGAGAATGTGTTCAAACCTGCTACTAGAGTTGCAGCTCCTGCACTCTCTCCTGCTTTGAAGCTGTATAGTCTTCTTAACGATATACTTCTTCCAGAGGCCCAGTTGAAACTATGCAGATATTTTCAGGTATGGGAACTATCTTCTTACTTATTTTATCTTATTAAAAGGAATGGAAGATGTGGAACCTTCTGGAAGCTTTCTCAGCTCTGCGCATCAATTTTTTATGTAGACTGCTGCGAAGAAAAGATCCAGAAGACACTTGGCAGAAACAGATGAATTTGTCTGCAACAACAATGACAATATAGTGATGGATCCTATGGCTCGCTCCACAGCTTACCAGAAGATGGTATCACTTTGTTTAAATATCAGAAATGAAGTTCATACTGACAATGAGATCAATAATCAAAATATACTTCCGTGGTACCTACCCCTCCCCATCCCCCGTTAGAGTGTGGCTTCCTGTGTCATTCAGCTATAAAGCTGGAAGTTCATTATGATCTTTTGCATCAATTATCACGAACTTACCAAATGGTCTACTCTAATATTGCATGCTCAATGCCTTTATTCAAAGCATGGGAAATTTGTAATAAAAGGTGTGAACTGTTTCTTTGCATACATTTGCTTAGGAACTTAGACACTTCGTGCTTTGTGGTCCACATGAGGAAACAAAAAAATCATTGCCACCGTCACCTTCTTTATGATCTCTTTGTTTGTTCTTGTAGATAGAAGTTTACCTAGTTTTGTTAGTAGAGATTTGTTTAGAAATCACATGATTCGATTCACTCCTCAAGACTAAAGCTGCTTTGGGCCCCTCTTCAAGAGGGCTCTCTGTCTGTGTATTTTGTTTGTTCTTATTTAAGTCTCTGGAATAAAAAAACTTAGGATGTTGGTTTATTCTGGGCACAAGTAATCATCTTTCTCTTGGCTGTAAGAAGGTAAAAAGGAAGCATGTAGTCTGTAGATATGTTATTTAGGCAATTACTAAATGGAATGACATTACTCATAGCTATTTCTGGGTTAATCTTCTGTAGTTTCCTAGACCTCCCAAATCTCTCGTCAGCCATATACTCTTCGGAGCTATGTAGCAGATTGCGTGCATTCCTTGTTGCATGTCCTCCCACTGGTCCCTCATCTCCTGTAGCAGAACTCATTGTCGCAACAGCTGATCTTCAGAAGGATTTTAGTGCCTGGAACATCAGGTAATGCATGTTTGTTAGTTCAGTTCTGCTTGTCCTGTGTGTATGATTTTGACAGAGGTGAAAAATCCTTTTCACAGTCATGTCAAGGGTGGAGTCGATGCAAAGGAGTTGTTCCATCCGTATATTACCCTCTGGATCAAGGAAAAGCGTCTTGCTATGCTCGAATTCTGTAAACCTGACAAGGTATGTCAATCCTCACATTCTTGTGTTTAGTCAACAGTATCTTCAGATGATCTTAGAATTCTGTACTTGACTATAATTGTATTATCTGCAGATAAAGTGGCCCTGTGTAGATATAACACAGCATTCAACAACTCCTTTTGTTGATGATATCTATGACAGACTAAAGGAGACATTAGCTGAATATGATGCTGTCATAAGACGCTGGCCTGAATACCTTTTCTCGTTGGAAACTGTATGTACAAACTTTGCCCTGCAAATTTATCTTACAACTCCTTTGAGCACTTGACTGGTTTTTTAAGTTAATAGCATTATCAAACTTTTGGAGGGGGAAAACATTCTTCATCTTGTCTTTTCCCTTCCCTTTTTGCTCTTGTTATTCACTGGAGTTCTCAATTAATTTTCTCTATGTTTGATGACTTTTTAGAGTGACTAACGGCACATATATTTTCCACTTCTTTTTCAAAAGGCTATAGCAGATGTAGAGAAGGCGGTTATTGAAACTTTGGACAAACGGTATGCAGATGTTTTATCTCCATTAAAGGAGAATATAATGCCTATTAAATTAGGTCTCAAGTATGTCCATAAAATCACTAAAGGCACAGTATGTCCCTATGCAGTCTGCAAAGAGGTGAGCTCCGTGGTTAGCCTTGTAAATGTATGAATCCATTTTTTCTGTTTTCTACTTACAAGAAAACAACCATCTGTGTTATTTTTCAGCTGGGAATTCTCTTGAATTCCATGAAGAGAATGTTGGATGTTCTACGGCCGCCAATAGAACTGCAATTCAAGTCATGGGGTTCTTGCCTGCCAGATGGTGGATATGTCACCCCAGGAGAGCGTATCAGCGAAATTACAGTTATGTTGAGAACAAAATTCAGAGGTTATATGCAAGCAATCATGGATAAACTGGCGGAAAATGTAGGTATTCTATCAGAATGCATTACAGTTTGGGATAATTACATTTTTTGTCCGCTCAAAGAAATAATAGCCAACAAATGTGTGTATTAATCATAAATATACATATTGTATACATAATATACATATAATATACATAATCAGTGTATATGTTTTGCATATTTTGGTTAGCACCCATATTTAATTTCCGCTGATGAGCCAAAATGAAAAAAATCCTTTCAGTTTTGTGTTATTCAGTTTATATTTGACTTCTTTGTCTAAATTTATCGGTGTTTGCAAGAGTTGTGATGATTGTTTCTGTATACAGACTAGATTGCACAGTCCCACTAAACTGAAGAAGATAATCCAAGATGCTAAGGAAGGTACACAGGAATCCGATTTACGAGTTAGGATTCAGCCACTGAAGGATCTGCTGGATAATACAATTGAGCAGCTTCATATGGTATTTGAGACGCAAGTTTTCATTATTATTTGCCGAGGCTTCTGGGATCGGATGGGTCAGGTTAGTAAACAGCTTACTTGTCAAACAGTTAATAATGGCTTTATCCAATAAATATTTCCTAATGTTTCACATTCTTCAAATGACTCACACTTGTTTAATTTCAGGATGTGCTAAAGTTTTTGGAAGAGAGGAAAGACAATAGGTCTTGGTACAAAGCATCCCGAGTTGCAGTATCTGTAAGTTCATATTACTTTTCCGCTAATAAAGTCTATTTTGTTTTCTAAATTCATCACGTAATTAGAAACACTTGAGTTGCATGCTACTACTTATTCCACCAGGGAAAACTAAATTGTGTAACCTAGAATCTTCACGTGATATGGAAATAAGGCGATGGTCATCTTCTGGTTTTTATACGTTCAAAACTTCCATATTATAGTTATGATTTGTGAATGGATAACCGTAGAGGAGCTAATATTCCTATCTGAACCATTGTATATCTCTGCCTTCTCTATGTAATAGGATTGGATAAACTTAACTTCTTTGTTCTCATTTCCGGTAACTTCTGAGAAATGTTAAGCGGACAGGTATTAATTAGTGAAGTTAGGAATAAGGGTTAAACTCAGGGTCCTTTTGGGAAATGCTTATCATTCAGTTGGTAACATAAAGGAGCTCTTAAAGAAAAATTCTCTAAATAGATATAGATTGATGTGTTTTGACATGTTTGGACTCTTATGATATTCTTCCCCGTGATGCCAGCTCGGTTTTTTTTTTTACCTTTTTGGTTTTCTTCATACCTCAACATAATTTTAGGACGACATATCGGGAATTTCCCTTTTGCGTCTAGAAATAGGAGGGACATGTTCATGCTTTGGAGTTCACGTCTCTCCCTCCGTTGTACATATTGTTTTTTGCTACTTTGTTAAACTTTTCTATGGAGAATAAAGGTTCTATCAATTCGTAAAAAAGGAAAAAGAAAAATACAAAACTAAAAGAAGGGCTATAAACTTAATTTATATTTATACTCTGTACATTTCCCTTGATGATTTTGTTTTCAACTTGCAGATTTTAGATGACATATTTGCATCGGGAATGCAAAAATATCTAGGCAATGCACTTCAAGAGAAAGACTTGGAACCACCTAGATCTATTGCAGATGTTCGATCCATGCTTTGTAAAGACGCTGTGAATGACAACGACAACAACTACTTCTATTAGTGTCTTAACAACTTGTACATAGCATATACCAAATACATCTAGATAGCACTTTCTTTAGTTCTTCTTGTCGACGAGAAATATCAAAAACTGCAGCCTTGCACCACAGGAACCATTGTTTCATGGAACCGGCTTAGGATTCCGACCGATTTTGTTAGGTACTATCTTTTGGTTCTTAATGGCTGCTGTAGAGCAACTGATCATTTTTTATTCATTTAGAAATTTGTACTACCATAGTAGTTTACTGAGTTTGTATACTCTTGGTAAATTTCTCAATTTATGATTCAAAGCATCAGTGAAGTGCCCTTGTATTGAGGATTGTTCTCTTGAATTCTTTTTTGAAAACAGTGTATAGCAATATTGTACAGAAGCAATATGTTTAGATCCAAGCATCATATTCTACTTTACATTTACCTTACCAAGTGATTTTCTTCGCTTAAGTTTTGATGCGTAAAGTTGTCTGAGGTTAATATTATCCTGTGAAATAGTCGTGTTGCGCATATGTATTTGACCATTGATTGAGTGCTTTGGGCGAAGGGTACATGTTCACGTTTCTTTTTTAGTTTTCCATCTGATGTATATCCGCATTGGGGTTCGTCTAAATTTGGGTTTGCGTCGGAAACTCCCACTTTAAGGAGTAAAGCGTTCCCTAATAAAGGCGACTCCAGGATTCAGGCGACTCTATATCTAGGATTCGAATCCGAAACTCCCGAATCCGAAACTCCTGATTAAGTATGAAGTACTGCTCCACTACAGTCTACGATCCTAGTAGGCCGTTTGATCTTTTTTTCCAGAGTAATAGGGTGAACACATGGTCCACTTAAGATTTTAGCATTATTGATGACACTTCCGTAGGTGTTTGAACATACAGATACAAACTGGTACCAAGCATGGTTTATTTATACAATATTTTCCGGTTTAATTATCCGGTATTCAAAGTACACTTGCATGTCTAACTTGGATTTGTGCCGAGTAGGTCTGCTAATGAGATAAATTGCTCTCTACTAAACAATTCTTTATTTCCGGGGCTCGAACATGGAACAAGAGCGTGATTTCAACAACAACATACCCAGATAATCTCACAATGGGATTTGGGGAAGGTGGAGTGTACGCAAATCTTACCCCTACCTCGGAAGATAGAGATGTTGTTTCCATAGAAGAGCGTGATCTCATACAAGTCAAAAGTAATACCTCCCCCGTTTACTTTTACTTGTCTTGTTTCGCTTTTCGAGAGTCAGTTTGACTAATCTTCAAAGCTAAATTGAGCTAGATTAATTCAATATATTAAAATTAAAATTTAGATGTTTGAAAACTATACGAAAAATACTATTAAGTTGCAATTATTCTCATATTAATATGATGGAAAATACATATTAAAATGTTAATCAAAGTTCATGTAGTTTGACTCTCGAAAAAAGAAACGTGACAAGTAAAAGTGAACGGTGGGAGTACAACTTCGTAAATTTGCATCATTTTCATGTTAGGTTTTGATTTTTGTTATCAATATGTATCCAAATGTTTAATGGAGATTAATGTGAGATAATAAAGTAATGAACTGATGCTGACTACTAAACTATGCACTAGATGATAGCTGACCTAGTTAATATAATGCTGTTTCCTCGGTCCTGGTTCCAGCAAAATAGTATTACAAATTGGGACCCTTATCTTTTATTGTAATTAAATTATTATTGTATTATCTTAATTCAAGTGGTCAATTTTCTAGTCTGTGAATCTAGCCGTTTGGATTGGTGACAACTACAACAACATAGAAATTCCACACCGTGGGGTCTGGAGATGATAGAGTGTACACAGACCTTATCTTGATAGGTAGAGCGGCTGTTTTCGGGAGACCTCCGGCTCAAGACAAAACATAATCACAAGCAAGACAATCAAAACAAAGCACGAGTAAAGCAAGAGGAAAGAATAAAACAAAAGAAACGGTCAGACTCAAATAAGAAATTAAAGCAGTATAAAGTACATTCGAACAAAAGGAGTATTAGCTAACACAACTAAATAAGCTAAACAAAATATACTAAAGAATATATATCAGCATAATTCAATTTACGGTGAATTATAAAACAATATATAGAAAAAATATATATACTGTTTGGTAATTTAAATGACTAGTTATGTGTATTTACCCCTAAAAATGAAACTAGTAAAATGAAGAATAAGGTAAACTGTCATGTTAAAATGGACGGATAATGTAAAATTATGTAGTTAGTGTATATATGTTAAATGGAAAATTAACACTTTTAGTCCCGTAATATCGTCAAATTCTAATTTTGATCATTGAGATTTCTGGTTAAGCACATATAACTTTTTATTAACTTAAGGTGAATCTTCACAAATTTAACAAATTATTAAGTGCTAAACATTTCAATTATCGATATCTTATGTTAAGTTTGTATTGTGAAACTTCACAACTTTAATGAATTATTAAGTGCTAAATCATTCAATTATCGATGTCTTATGTTAAGTTTGTACTTTTTATTTCATATTTCAGATAATTGTCCTAAAAATAATCTAAACATCACATATTCCTTGTACAAAAGGAACAAAACAACATACATGCAGTTAATTAAAAGTTATATATGCTCAACCAAATATTACAAGAATCAAAACAAAAAATCTACTAATAACTGAGTCAACCAAAGTGAAATTATCCCAAATTAGATCATTTTCCTCCTTAGTCCCACTCCCACATATATGACCTGTCAAAGAATCATAGGACTCGTTAAAAATCAGACAATTTACCTACCATTCAACACGTTTAAATCATAAATCTTGAGTTCGAGCCCGTGCGAATTTAAATTGGTGGGGTCCCAATGCGGGCACCGAGTCGAAACCAAGTATGTTATATGGCATTAGCTCATTGAAGATATCAAATAATACAAAAAGTCACCATGTATGAATTTCATATATCATCTAAAGATGGCTATATTACAAAATGTTTCTTTAACTCTTCTGATTTTCTTATTGGTGTATTTAAAAAAGGGAACCAAGAGAATATTTCATTAAAAAAAAGAATAGGATTCAATGCATGTATAGTCAATGAGGGGCTTCAATTATAGAAGTATCATAGCATGTGAATAAGTGCATGTTCAAGAATTCATCACAATCTCTTAGGATTTGAGGCACATTCAAAGGAATGGAAACCAATCTTGATGACAAGTCTTTAATGTATAAAGAACCAAATACCATTATGCCAAAGATGCAATGCATGAGGAAACATCACAAGTAACATAGAATTATTCCTTGCTTCAAGAACCCAACCCACCACCCCCTCTTTTTTCTTGGGATCTAGTTTCAATTATTAAAAAAAGAAGAAGATAGGATTGTGTTCGCCGGAAGGAGAGAAGGTTGGCATCTCGTTCGACTGAAATGAGAACAATCTTCGAATTTTACCTGTTACTATGGTGAATTTCACTTAAGTTTTCTTAGACATGCAATTGAGCATGTTAAGAGTCCCAGAAATGAAATGAAAACATGAACTTCTTATATGGACTTGAAAAATCCTCATCCTACAAGGTTAAGAGTCTCACATCGAAAATTAAATGAGAACATGAACTCCTTATATGGACTTGGACAATCCTATAAGCTAGCTTTTGGAGTTGAGTTAGACCCAAAATCCATTCTTTACAGATCCACAAGCGATCCTTACAATTTACGTGGTGTTTGTTTCAAAATTAGGTAAACGCCATTGATTCTTTCTTTTTTGTTTTAGAAGACTCGCCTCTTCTGATCTACGGGTTCATCTCTCTCGACCTAGGGTGATCGAGGGGACCCACACTTTCGATCTTTTTTTTATGGCGGGAGGTTTCTTTCGTATCAAAAGAGTAGATGAGTGAGACCTATTATGGGACATACAATACATTACAGACGTATGATCATTACGCTTCAACCGAGTTATTCTATTCCGCTTCTTAGTTTTCAAAATTTTAATTTTCTTTTTTATGAAAAATTTCTTCAAGAATTTTTTCAACAAAAAAAAACACATTGAAAAAGTAGAAGCTTTAGGGCCGTTACGCAAGTGCCTTGCACACGATCTCTTACCTACTAGGTGACAACTAATGACCCCATGTAACCCGCAAGGGTAGCCAAGTTGGTGTAGCAGTAGAGCGCGGGACCGCAAGGTCACGAGTTCGATCCCCTGCATAAACCTTCTTGGTTGAGCCTGTCACACATGGCTTGCCAAGTGTGGTTTACATGGCTGACGTGGTTTGCAGGCTACTGCGTTAGTCCGGGGTTTACCCTGTGCGCACTCGAAAGAGTAGCGGCTGCGGGTTCCTTCGTCAACAAAAAAAAAAAAAAAAAACTAATGACCCCATGTAATTAGAATCTTTTGTTTATGTATTTATTATTCTAAATTTACTGATCCCATTAATATGTATTCATACCATATAAAACTTATAAAGATAGCAAATCAAAATTTAAAGTTTATAAATTTTTAATTTATTATCAAATTGATAGTTTATTTTAGTTATTAGATTCTGTGAGTGGTAATGTGTAGAACAGAAAAATAACAACAACTATTTGTTAGAAATCTGAAAATGATCAAGTATGAGGGATTGCTGAGTCGACCAAATTCTTGATCTATCCTTAAGATAATATTGCCTCGTATATCCTTTCAATTGTTGTAATGACAACTTATCTCCCAAGATAAAACAGCAATCAAACAAATGAGCAAAGGGAAATCAAGTGTTTGCTTTGGAAGAAAGATCTTTGAGTGTTTGTGATTGCAAGAGAGGAAGACAATTTCAGAGAATTGTTGAGTGTAAGATGTCAAGTGTGTTTCCAAATGAGCATTGTGTCTCATTTTATAGTGTGTAGATGATGACCCTCTAAATGGCTAAGTAATGACCATGAATGCCATATTAATGCCTTGAATTTAGAGTTACAATTCAGCCAAGCAATGGCTGAATTCGTGAGCAAAATAATGGAGAGTAAATACTCCAAAGTCAGCCCAAGAATCAGTTTTTAATTCACCTCCAACGGATTGAAACAGTCGAGGAGCCGCGACCCTTCAGTTCCAGTAACTCACTGGAACGTCAATTAGAGTCGCGGCCCTTCGGGGAGGAGCCACGGCCTTTCAATTCTAGTGAGTTACTGGAATTGAAACGTCAATTAGAGCATCGCCCCTTCGGAGGAGGAGTCGCGGCCCTTACATGGAGGAGTTGCGGCTCTTCTCGGTTTCGTGGTGATTTCTGATTCACTTCATCTTTACACATTATACACTTCTTCCTTCATTTACCAACGTGAAATCATTCGTCATTTGGCCAATAACCGTCTATTACCTTACGTCTCAAACAATTCGTATTCGTACCAATATCTCTTCCATTAACGAAATTTTGATCCTTGGCACTACGTGTGCACGTGTGTGGAAACAAGATTTCCTACGTGCGGGACCCCAATTGTTCGATTCATAATTAATAGGATTTACTTTATTTCACGTTTAATAAATATTTCACGTGCAATATTTTCAATAATGCACGTGAGAGGTTATGTTGGTATATCCGATGAATATGTAATCCACAGTCTTAGGTACAATCTTGACATGTTTTGGCATATGTACTTTTACCTTGGTCAAACAACCCCAAACCTTCAAATACTTGTAGGTAGGTTTCTTTCCTTTCCATAGCTCGTATGGAGTCTTGTCTATACCCTTGTGTATAGACTCTGTTAAGAATCCTGTTTGCGGTAAGGACAGCTTCTCCCCACATGGTTTGAGGGAGGCCCGAATTGATGAGTAGAACATTCATCATTTCCTTTAGAGTTCGGTTCTTGCGTTCAGCAACCCCGTTTGATTGAGGTGAGTAAGGAGTCGTTGTTTGATGAACTATACCCGATTGGGTACAAAGTTCTTCAAAAAGCACTGCATATTCTCCCCCATCTATCGCTACAGATAGTTTTAATTCGTCCGTCTAGTTGATTCTCAACTTCTGCTTTGTAGCGTTTGAACGCTTCAAAGGTTTCATCTTTACTTTTTAGTAAGTAAAGGTTGTTGACACCCAATTTTGACCCTCCCGTCCAGACAGTAGCTATAAAATTACACTAATTTTGCAAAATAATTTTTATGATTTCTTATAATAAAATGCAACAATAATACATTAATACATGCATAAATAAACAATTTAATAATGACATCGCGTCTTACGTAGAAAATTACGCACTTAGAGTCTCGCGCCATATTTATTAATTTTAAGCCCTGTCATAATTCTTAATAATAAATAATAAATACATAAAATAATAATCTAACACACACGTTTTAATAATAGCATTCATAAAAGAATTAAGAAGTCTTATCTGCATGTAGCATTTAAATAACTCAATTTTTTATTTAATAAGTTTTAATAACGGCATCGCATTATAAAAATTAAGCACTAATTAAATAGCACACTCGCATTTTGTAATAATTTTAAAACCCAGGCTAACAAAGCACCTAAATAATTTAATCACAATTTATTAATTTAATTCACCACTAATTAATTAAATACCTAATACTTAAAACTAACACCCAAATTAAAATTACCAACCCAAAACAAAATCACCCGCAGCCCACAAGCCCCTTAAATCTCGTCCAGCCCATTTTCCCTTATTTCCCTAACCCGCGGCCCAATGACCCTCAGCCCAATTATCCTCAGCCTTATCACCCCAGTCCTTCACTAAAGGAAACAACCCTTCACAAAAAAAGGGGCAAACCCTAAAAACCCCTTCCCTCTAGATTAATAAAGAACCCTTACCCAGAATCTCATTAAGTTTAGCAGACCACAAAAAATGGAGTTAATGTTTACTTTAAACTAGTTAACATTTAGGTGTCCTAATTCACCCAAATTAATTAGGTGCCGACTCCGCGAACCCTTTAGCATTTCTAACCCTTTTTAAAACATTTAGCACCTTTTTAACATTTATTATTTATTTTCTAACATTTTTATTTAAGCAGGAGCTTTTATTTATTTAAATGTCGCGGTCGAAAAAGGGCGCGACGGAATGGCGACTCCGCTGGGGATTTTAGGTTCTTAACCACAACAGACCTAGGGTTATTATTTGGCATTACTTTTGCATTTAATTTTGTGTGTTGTATTTTGTTTTATTTATTTTAATTGCTACCTGCTTTACTGCTTTTCTTAAACTGACATTCCGCTCATATTTCCTCCACTCTGGAAAATTCACACTATCACACACTACACGCGAGGTGCGCTTGGTGCATCAGCAAAATTCTTTCTTCAAAACCCAAATTTATGAGAGTTGGTAATACACGTGGAGTGCCCGGTCTAACCGGTGGCCGCGTAGCCTTCTCACTCGAGTTGTCCACTCGGGAACTCAAGGCCCAAAAGCCAAATCTTAGAAACTCAGGATAGAGCTATACCACCCTTTATTTTAGGGCATGCATGCATTTACCTTAGGTGGGTCGATCCTTGGCATCAACACCACAATTAGGAAGACACCAAACTTGTCGACGAGTTTCTCAACCCAACGGCCAACCAACATATTATGTGTAGCGTGACAATGATAGACAAATTCAAGTCTAATCATGACATGCTGAAATTGGAAAAAGTGCACCGTCATTTGGTCGCCATTTCCAACAAAAGCATTACAGTTGGACGACTTGGACAAATCCGTCATAATCTCGCATAAGTGACGTTTAGGCCTACCTCTGGCATAAAGAGGTCCCAAACATGTTAGAACACGCACTTGATTTGCAATTTGCTTATTAGTATATATTGCCTGCAACTTTTTGCATATTATACTAACTTGGTTTGCTTCATTTGTTAAAGGGTTATTTTTGCCTAGCTTATCCCCAAAAGGTTGATTCGCGTTGACTGGTAGAAGCACAATCATAAATGACTAATCCAGAGGCACCGGAACGAAACAACTTAGGACTCATCCCCGTTCCTGTCGAGGATGCAGAGGCATTAGAAAGGAGAAACACCAATGATCAACACCTCGCCAAACTATTGCAGCAAATGGAAATCATGCAAGCCGAAATAGAAAGGCTCCGAAATATCACAAACCTGTCTATTAGCTTGAATGCACCACTCCCAGAGCAAGGGACAAATGCAATCGTGTCACAAGCCCTTGAGCCTCCACTTCCCCAAAGCTCCCCGCAGAGGCCGCAACATACCAGCTCACACCAAAATGTCACTCGCCCGGTCAATTTGCAAGCCGACCTCCAAAATGATCCGTTTACTACATACATATCTCAACCTCCACCTACTTATATCTCCCCACTCAGCCCAAATTGTCAAGTCACCCAATACGAGCAGAGGACACGCATCACTAGGGCGAAGTTTTGCAGAAGTCGTAAGAATGGGCGACTTCGTGGAAGAAGGCATTAAGACAGGCAGGATTACAAACCTGACAGCCCTACAAGCAACTAGCAGAGCAGTGCAGTCAAATTCCATCGGAGGTACCTCCCAGAGGAGAAGAGATGCATCACCCTCTATCATGGTCATTCATGAGCATAGGCCAGAACAGCTTTCAGTGTATCAAAGCTCACCGCCTTCTTACCATAATCAAAACACTCAAAATCCACATTCATATTATCAGCACTGCACCACCCCATATCATGTTTACCATACCCAACCAGCATACCCAAAATATTCACCACAATCACGAAACCGCACACCAAACGGACCCAAACCCCGCATAGATGTCGAAAGAAAACCAACAAAAACCTATACACCTTTAGCCGAACCCATAGCCCAAGTGTATGAGAAGCTGAAAGCCGCAGGAATACTCCATCCAATTCCCAGAAATACCCCCAGGCCTACCTCCCGAGGGCACGATAAAACTAAACATTGTGCATACCACTCCGGTGCAGAGGGACACGACATCGAAAATTGTTATACACTCAAGGACAGAATAGAGGAGTTAATCGAAGAAGGAGTCATTCGGCTGAAAGATGCTCCTCTCAATGCAAACAATAACCTTCTTCCGGGTTATGAAGATGCTCATGTGAACATGATAGCTGAAAATGAAGAAGACAGTCTGGAAGGGACTATTACGCCAGCCCGTAAAGGGAAGAAAGTTGAATCATCAACCAACCGCCAGAGAAAAGGAGGTGCTCCTTGCCGGAGATTGTTTAACCATTGAATAAGTCATTCGTCTAGTTGTGTGCTGCAAGAGATGATCCTGCTGAAGACTCAGCCATCGAAGACACAGAGCAAGAAGAAGTGGACTCGTGCCCCTGCCTTGGCCCGCCGAATCCTGAAATAGTTAGTTTAATATATTTTGCCATTTATATGTAATAAATTGGAACTACGTTTGACCTGATTCCCTTGGCGGATACGTAGGCGACCATATCGGCTTCGGTCCCACCTTTAGAATTTTACCCAATTTCGCTTGTAATGAACTACGTCATGACCTGATTCTCTCATTGGGATACGTAGGCGGCCTAAATCGGCTTCGGTCACACCATTAGGAAGCTTTCCCTTCGTTTTGAAATACACATAATATACAAACAACATCATTAAGACCCACTTTAGGCCGAAACGCCCTTTGCATATTCAAAACTGGGACAAGGTACGAAACCAGGCAGGGGTTATGAGTCCAAACAAGGCAGACGTCCGAGCATCAAGAGTCAAAACTACAAAGTCAATGCGAATCAACCACCCCCCTCAAACTCACAAATTTTCTTTGAGCGCAGGTTTTTCATGTTAGCAGAAGCAGCAGAAGCAGACAGACATCAACAATCGAATCCCGCAACAAAGTCTAGCACATCAGCTCGGGCCTAGAGTCAAATTGCAATCCATGCAGTGCACAAACGCGCAACAAAGACATCATGACAATTCATACGGTTCACAAAATGCATTACAACAACATCTCGACATTCGCAGTACCCCACGTATCATACAGGGACGACATCCCTACTCACAGAATTGCATTTCTCATATATTTATCATTCTGTTTTAACAGTTATACACTAACTTTTTTCTCAAGCTTAGCTTGCAGGAGCATTTATTCTACAGGAGCATCAGCAACATGTCCACACAACGACGTCATCAGCATTATGTCTACGCAATAATGCCAGCAGCAACACGTCCAGGCAACGACGTTATCAGCACAACAAGTCCAAAAACGACGTCAAGTCCGAAAACGACGCCAAGTCCGAAAACGACGCCAACAGCAATACGTCCAGGCAACGACGTCATCAGCACAACAAGTCCAAAACGACGACAAGTCCAAAAACGACGCCAAGTCCGAAAACGACGCCAGCAGCAACAAGTCCGAAAACGACGCCAGCAGCAACAAGTCCAAAAACGACGCCAAGTCCGAAAACGACGCCAAGTCCGAAAACGACGCCAAGTCCGAAAACGACGACAAGTCCGAAAACGACGCCAAGTCCGAAAACGACGCCAAGTCCGAAAACGACGCCATCATCAGCATATCACATCTACGCAGGGACGATTTTCTCTGTTCTCAAAATTGCATTTTTTCTCATTCATGCTTTATTATTCTGTCTTAGCAGTTATGCACTAACTCTTTCTTGAGCTTTAGTCTACAGGAGCAGCAGCAACACGTCCAGGCAACGACGTCATCAGCACAACAAGTCCAAAAACGACGACAAGTCCGAAAACGACGCCAAGAAAGAATAAGTCCAAACGACGCCAAGAAGAACACGCCCGTGCAACGACGTTATCGCGACAACAAGTCCAAACGACGCCAAGTCCGAAACGACGCCAAGTCCGAAACGACGCCAAGTCCAAAACGACGACAAGTCCAAAACGACGCCAAGTCCGAAACGACGCCAAGTCCAAAACGACGACAAGTCCAAAACGACGCCAAGTCCAAAACGACGCCAAGTCCGAAACGACGCCATCATCGTGATATCACATCTACGCAGGACGATTTCTCCGTTTCTCAAAATTGCATTTTTCTCATTCATGCTTTATTATTCGTCTTAGCTTATGCACTAACTCTTTCGAGCTTTAGTCTACACGGCAAGCATAAAGCGACAACATATCCGCGTTCACAATCGCAACACGCCCGCGCAAGGACGAAAATCACAAAGATTTGCGATCGCATCAACACAACACGCATCACATTTTTGCACGATAACATTGTTTTACCACGCTACATTGCTTTTAAAATTACGATCATCATTTTGTCTTAATGATTATGCACTAACCGCTTTCTTAAGTCTTAGCGTGCGAGCGAGAGCACAACGTGAATTTTCTCTACAAATCGGCAATTTGTTGGGGCCAACCTTCCCGACGAACGCGTGCGGCCTCAGCGTCGGCCCACTGCTCCACATCACCATAAAACCCAAAGATCATAAGTCAACACCAGACACCCTGTGTTCAAGCCAGTTATTTTATCTTATTTTTAGCGCCACAGCCCAGTGTCGTCATAACTCGACACTGGGATAAATTTTGAGTCCGCATTAGCCCGTTTGGTGTTTTGACCATGGTAGTCCAGTGTCGTCATAACTCGACACTGGGACAAATTTTGAGTCCGCGTTAGCCCGCCTTGGTGTTTGACCATGGTAGCCCAGTGTCGTCATAACTCGACACTGGGACAGTTTTTGAGTCCGCGTCAGCCTTGCCTAATTGTCCAACATTTTAATTCTGAGGATCGAGACAAAATTGGCTATAAGTCAACGTCTTTGTCCGAAGATTCTTCCATCATCTCCATACAAAGAGGGACAACTGTTGACACCCAATTTTGACCCTCCCGTCCAGACAGTAGCTATAAAATTACACTAATTTTGCAAAATAATTTTTATGATTTCTTATAATAAAATGCAACAATAATACATTAATACATGCATAAATAAACAATTTAATAATGACATCGCGTCTTACGTAGAAAATTATGCACTTAGAGTCTCGCGCCCATATTTATTAATTTTAAGCCCTGTCATAATTCTTAATAATAAATAATAAATACATAAAATAATAATCTAACACACACGTTTTAATAATAGCATTCATAAAAGAATTAAGAAGTCTTATCTGCATGTAGCATTTAAATAACTCAATTTTTTATTTAATAAGTTTTAATAACGACATCGCATTATAAAAATTAAGCACTAATTAAATAGCACACTCGCATTTTGTAATAATTTTAAAACTCAGGCTAACAAAGCACCTAAATAATTTAATCACAATTTATTAATTTAATTCACCACTAATTAATTAAATACCTAATACTTAAAACTAACACCCAAATTAAAATTACCAACCCAAAACAAAATCACCCGCAGCCCACAAGCCCCTTAAATCTCGTCCAGCCCATTTTCCCTTATTTCCCTAACCCGCGGCCCAATGACCCTCAGCCCAATTATCCTCAGCCTTATCACCCCAGCCCTTCACTAAAGGAAACAACCCTTCACAAAAAAAGGGGCAAACCCTAAAAACCCCTTCCCTCTAGATTAATAAAGAACCCTTACCCAGAATCTCATTAAGTTTAGCAGACCACAAAAAATGAAGTTAATGTTTACTTTAAACTAGTTAACATTTAGGTATCCTAATTCACCCAAATTAATTAGGTGGCGACTCCGCGAACCCTTTAGCATTTCTAACCCTTTTTAAAACATTTAGCACCTTTTAACATTTAACTCTTTTAGCATTTATTATTTATTTTCTAACATTTTTATTTAAGCAGGAGCTTTTATTTATTTAAATGTCGCGGTCGAAAAAGGGCGCGACAAAGGTAACAAAACCTTGTGCCATCATCTATGAAAGTCACAAAGTACTTGTTCCCCCCTCTAGTTTGAGCGAACTTCAAATCACATATATCAGTGTGTATAAGTTCTAGAGGAGCGGTATCCCTTTCGACGAATCTAAAAGGACTCTTGGAAAGTTTTGCCTCTATGCACACATCATACTTACGTTGAGGGTTTATGTCAATAGACGGCAATAATTCTAGCTTTGTTAGCTTTGGAATGACTTTCTATTTAACGTGTCTTAATCTATGATGGCATAGATGCACGTATTACAAAATATATCATCCACTTGGCTACAGTTTTACTGTACCACTTTTGGTTATTATCGACCTGTGGTACATAAGGCGAAAAACTCAAGCCATATTGTCCAACAACATCCTTGACACCAAGCTTAGGACATGTATCACCTCGTTTAAGAGTGATCTCATTCCTTAAGTCCTTTTGAGGACAACCTCATCAATTTCTTCTCTTTGAAGGTAGTTTTGCTTCACATGAGCAACCTCTTGCCCATGGTTAGGGCGCAACCTGATCATATGTGATCTAGATTCTTTGACCCACTCTAGTTGCCTTAGCAAACTGAGTGTCCTATTTCTTTTCTGCCTTTGTTTTTGGCCTTCAGATTATTCAAGATTTGGAAACTCTTGACCCACTCCAGTCGCCCGTAGGCTTTATATGACTGAGTGTCCAATACTATCCTGTCAAAAGACGGATCTTCTGTCGGAAACGGTGACAAAATTGTCTCTAGTCCTTGTCTTTAGTTCTCTAGTCTTTTTCCCATGTTTAGGATTGTCCATAAATTCATTTTATTACAATCTAAGTCCAGATCTTTTAGGCTGTTTGTTTATACCAGTCCAATTATAACCGGGAAGGAAAGTGAGATTAACCTTTTGATTTTAAAGTGTAGGGAATATATGTTTTAACGAAAACCCTTTATATTCCTAACCTTGCTTTGTTCACTTTTATTCAGAAATTATCTTTTAATCTCATTTTAGACAAGGAAAATAATCAATTCATACCTTTGGGATCCGGACCACGTTAGTCACGTGTCCAAATCCTCCTTACCATAAGATGGAGGCTTCTTATCTTTAGCGTTCTCCTCGTGTCCCAGTTTACATCCTCAACATCTTGTGGACACTTATTTCCACCACTCTCGGGAGCGGTGACAACAATTCTTCCTATATCCTTACAAGCATGACTATCAGCAACCAAGATCTCATTCTTACATGTTGTTGTTGAAACAACAAATAGTATCTTAAGCTTGTGAGTGGTAATGTGTAGAACGGAAAAATAACAACAACAACAACTATTTGTTAGAAATCTGAAAATGATCAAGTATGAGGGCTTGCTGAGTCGACCAAATTCTTGATCTATCCTTAAGATAATATTGCCCCATATATCCTTTCAACGGTTGTAATGACAACTTATCTCCCAAGATAAAACAACAATCAAACAAATGAGCAAATGGAACTAAAGTGTTTGCTTTGGAAGAAAGATCTTTGAGTGTTTGTGATTGCAAGAGAGGAAGACAATTTCAGAGAATTGTTGAGTGTAAGATGTCAAGTGTGTTTCCAAATGAGCCTTGTGTCCCATTTTATAGTGTGTAGATGATGACCCTCCAAATGGCTAAGTAATGGCCATGAATGTCATGTTAATGTCTTGAATTTGGAGTTACAATTCAGCCAAGTAATGACTGAATTCATGAGCAAAATAATGGAGATTAAATACTCCAAAGTCAGCCCAAGAATCAGTTTTTAATTCACCTCCAACGGATTGAAGTCGAGCCGCGGCCGCGAGAGAGGAGTCGAGGCCGCAGAGGAGTCACGGCCGCCGGATCCAATAACTCACCGAACGTCAATTAGGCGCGACCGCCCAATTCCGGTGAGTTCATGGAATTGAAAGCGTCAATTAGCCGCGACCGCTGGCGTCGCGGCCGCACATGGAAGTCGCGACTCTTCTCGGTTTCGTGGCTATTTCTGGTTCACTTCATCTTTACACGTTATACAATTCTTCTTTCATTTACCAACGTGAAATCATTCGTCATTTGGCCAATAACCGTCTATTACCTTACATCTCAAACAATTCGCATACGTACCAATATCTCTTCCATTAAGGAAATTTTGATCTTTGACACTACTTGTGCACGTGTGTGGAAACAAAGTTTCCTACGTACGGGCCCCCAATTGTTCGGTTCATAATTAATAAGATTTACTTTATTTCACGTTTAATAAATATTTCCAACAGATTCACGATTAATATTTATATATATTTAATAAAATAGATTTTTTAATATGAATATAGATCTAAGTCCATAAGTGACAGAACAGTGAAATATTATCGATTAAGGTTGCTAATGGGATTTGACGATGATGAGACTGAAACGGGCAAACTTTAGTGAAGTTAGCTTATTCTTACTCCCTCCCTCCCAAATTAGTCGACCACATTATTAAAAATATTCATCTCAAATTAATTAATTACTTTTTAAAAATGAGATAGAATTAATTAATTTTTTTCTGCTTTGCTTTTAACATTAATTATTTTTTTAAGCAATAAATATTGATTAGAGTGCAATTAATTGAAGAGATAATGATAGTGTAGTAAAAATACTCTTCTTATTTATGATTTCTCAAAGATCGTGTAAAAAAAAATGGTCATATAATATTGGACGAGAGAGTACTCCCTCCGGAGTAATTTATAAGTGATCATATAGTTTTTCTTATAAATCATTGGAAAGGGAGTATAAAATAAATTAGTCAAACAATGCAAGAAGTTTATATATTTGACTTTTCGATTGTTATAAGGAACATTAATCGTCTCTTAGCAAAGCCTCTAAAAGGGAAAAGGTCAAGAAGTAACTAGAAATAACCTTTTCATTTAATCAAGGAGTTCATGCCTTTTGGGACTTAAAATATAAACATTGAATGATCCTTTAGAATTTAGTAACTCCATATTTTTTCAGGTCGAAAACATTTGTTATTTGACTTATTTCTATCGATGTGAATGTACAGTCTGTGTACACTCTATTTTTCTTAGACCTCACATTATGAATTATACTGAGTATATTGTTGTATATTTTTTCAAGTGACATGTCAATCAGTTCATTACTAGATGTGAAATTGAATTGAAGACATTTTGACATTTCCGTCTCCAAATATTTGTCACGCTTCGCTTTTGCGAAAATTAAATTATATGAATTTTGATTAATATTTTAAAATGTATATTTTTCACCATATTAATACGAAAAGAATTACAACTTATAGTATTTTTCGTATAATTTTTAAATATTTTAATTTTAATTTTAACATATTAAATTAATCTAATTCAATTTAGCTATGTTTTCATTTGTCCAGCTAACAACAAATTTGAAAGTTCAGTGCTACTTTATCCCACAAATAAAACTTTGGAATGAAAATTCGTGGTATCATGGATCTTGGATAGCACTTTATGATATTTTTCCACTATAAGAAAATCCAATTCCACAAATGATTGTTCATGGAACTACAATCGAGATTCTTCGAACCATATTTTCTAGTATCATCCCTATCTTTTTAGATTATAATTTTGATTTAATCTCTTTTTATAAGTTGTGCAAATATAATCCTTGAGAAATTATCCTTTCGCACATTATTATAGACTAAGGTAAACTTTTATTCATATATTACTCAACCTTATCGAGTACTGACAAAACATCAAATTGTCCTCCAACAATTACAATAGTCGATTTTCAAAAATAAACTTAATAGTTGCTTCAATCAACATTTGCTTAATCAATAATTCATTCCACCAAACGAGAAACATTTTTTTTATATAGAAGTAATAAAAACACAACATAGTATTACTCTCTCCCAAATTTAAAACATAGAACATTAATTAAATGAAACATTTTTTTTTCGTCATCATCAAAAATCCTTGAGTATTTTCCGGACTTGTTCCAGTGTGACAAAGAGCACAATAGTAAATGGTCCTTGCCTTGAGATTGTTGGAATAAAACCCTTATAAAGAGCCATGGGTCCCTCAGCTTTAATAGTTTTCATAGCGCAATCAAGGGCCCCATTATAAGGTGGGGCCACCCCGGGCTCCACCTTCATATTCATGACACGTGTCTTAATCACATCCACCGGATTCGACGCCACCGCCGCCACAAACCCGGCGGCGAAACTCGCCGTCACGTGGGTCCCAAGCCCATCCTTCATCAAACCCTTCCTCAAAATCATCTCTTTAAACTCATCATACGATGCTAGCTGTGACGCCGTTACAAGCATAGCGCGGTTCACCGTAAGAGATGAACCACGCCATAGGCTAGTGACACCCTCGCTTTTACTCATTTGAATAATGGCATCAACTACGCTTTTATAGTTGCGTCGTTGAGCCATCGGAAGACGGCCGTCGGCTTGCATTCGAACCATCGCCACGTCAGCAGGGTTTCCAACAGCGGCTCCAATACCGCCGGCGATAAGTCCGGCGACGATCTTCCTCGACAACGGCATGTTATTAGTATTCGGGTCGGCCCATTTCTGCTTCAACATATCGTATAAACCCATTCGAGTCGTCGAGTAAAGTGTCTGCCGGAGAACCGTCGCCGATACGCCGGAAAACAGCGCCGAAACTCCTTCTTGCTGAAAAATCTTCACACCTACAGAAACCGGTCCCACACGCAGCGGCCGAACAACCGTCTGCGCCGGAATATGGATGTTACTAGCATGTGTAGTATGGAAGGCAAGTGCTGGCCGTAGATTCTGAACAGTCGCCGGAGCTGGAGATTCTCCCTGAAGTTGCATTCGAACTTTAATTAAATCAAGTGGGTGAGTACTACACCCAGCAATAATCGAAGCAATGCCCCCTTCAACAAATCCTTTAACACCCATGTGTATATTTGGATCGAAAGTATAAGAGAAGGTATATGTAATAAGAATTTGGTACTAGTGAAAAGTGAATGAATTTATATTTAAGACCAGTTGGAATTGGAGGTCATCTCACTGGAAACCAGGAGATGAGAATGGAGACCGAAAGCTATAGATGAGAAGTGTGGACTGTGGAGCGTTGGGTCTGTGAGACATATAAAAATAATGAATTGAGAGTTGACAATGAAGGAATATATAGGGGGGATTAGGTTTACTAAAAGGGTTTTGATTCTCTATGTATACTTATTATTAATTATTTAATGATTGAAATTAATTAAATTTTATCAAAAAAATATGCAATCAACTAATTAAGTAATACATTTCAATAATTCACCCATTAAAAAAAGAAATTATTATTTTTACTTATTAATTACTAAGAGTAAAATAAGAAAAAAACAATAAATTATCTATTGATTTTCTAAAGTGAACAACTAAAATTAAATAAATATTTTTAATATAGTGAACAAGTAAAACTGAACGGATGGAGTAATAAATTACCAAAAATAATTACTCCGATGGTAGTAATCTGTTTTATGGAAAGTTGCCTGGTTTGCAATATAGAATATCGGAGAAAAGAAAACAAAAAAAGTCCCTACTAATGAAGTTGAAAGACACTTGGCAGTACGGATATAATAGTTCAATTGGTTGAATTTTCATTGAGGTATTCGAATTTTCACATTGTAATTTCCTCTCCATTTTCCCTTCATCTGTCCTTATGTAATAAACGCTTTTTTAAAAAAAAAAAACACTTGGTAGTCCATTTAACATTTGATTTTGTACCACGTCTGATTGAGCATTCGAACATATGATAAATTATTCATATTATAATTTTTTGACTCAAAATTTTAAAAAATTTCATGCATATTCTCAAAACGCTATTATATAGACAAGTTAACCACTTAAAATATGTTATCTCATTTAATTATGTGCATAGCCTAAATAAGTTATATATAAACCTCATACATGTTCTAATTTGATGTCGACGTGTATAATTAAAGGAGAAGATATATTTATGTGATTAACTTATTTACGTAATAGACACTTGTGAACACGCACATAAAACTTTTTCAGAATGTGAGCCAGAAGTGTTTAATAGGAACTGCTTATCTTGTATTCACGTGTTCAATTAGAGTACGTCATAATTTGAGTATCAAAATAAAATTTAATGACAAGTTTAAGGGATTGCCAATGTAGCATACAACTATTTTTTTTTTAAATATTTTTATTACATAGGGGTAGGGGAAGGAAAAATGAGGGAGAGGACTATAAGATGGGGAACCAAACCCTCACCAACAAGGCAGTGACAGATTCATACAATAAAATCTGGTAGTGCAAACTGCAAACATACGAAGTAATGATTTTTTGCGTAGTAAAAAAAAATTCATATTAAACGCCAAAACGACGTCGTTTTGATGAAAATTTAAAAATTTCGGTGTTACAACTGCACCACCATACTTAGAGTAATTCTTCCACTGCAATAAGATAAGAGTTCAGATAGTCAACCAACTAAACTGCTCAAATTTCTGAATGTAACATACTACTAGCTATGATGTTATGTTTTTTTTCCTCCTCACCATTAACTAGAAATCTCGTTAGAGTGTTGGGTGAAAAACAATCATAGTAAATACATCCTTCTTTAATGGCCTTATGAGATGTTAATACAAATTAATCGTGGCCCAAACGAATATTGAAAATTGAATGAAAAATAATTTTTAAAAAAGGCTATTTTAGGTTCAACATTTAATTTCCATTGAAGGAGTAAGTAGGGTAGGAAAAAATAGAATAGTATGAAAATCTTGTTTTTAAGGACTTTGAGTATCTAATTAAAGTATTTTCCTAATTTCACATGTGTTTGGAAAGAAAGTTATGTTTAATATATTTTCCTAATTTCACATATGTGTTTAGAAAGAAAGTTATGTTCAATCTTGTTTTTAAGGACCTTAGGTATCTAATAAATATGTTTTCCTAATTTCACATATGTGTAGGAAAAAAGTATTTTTAATCTTCCTTTTAAGGCTTTGGGTGTCTAATAAAATATTTTCTTAAATTCACATTTGTGTTTGGAAAGAAAGTTATGTTTTCTTTCTCTTACTTCTACATGAATCTTAATGTTAACGAGTCATACCCACTTCTCTATCACTAATTGATAGGTACAAGTTTGAGTCATGTGAACGTAATAAGTGAAAAATATTGTGTATTTTTATGCTCTATCGTGTTCACTTTAGCCAAGCATAAGGTTTTAAGTCACGCAAATATTGTACTTTCAAATTATTATTTTTACAAATATTTACTACAGTAAAACCTCTATAAATGAATATCTTTGAGACCTGAAAAATTATTATCTTATATTGGGTTATTAATTTATAAAATAATTTTTATTTTGTACATTTTATTTTTCAAATTAAATAATTAAATTAAACGAATAGATGACGTTTCAACAACTGTCACAAATAGGCTGGAATTATTCGAACATTTGAGATTTATTATCGACATCGTTTTTATTCTAGCATTTTTTTTTCTTTTTCTAAACCTTAAACCAAATGCATCATTTAGTTTTTTTATTTTATTTCAGCATCTTGGAAGGCTATGCGATAGGAGCAATCAATTTTGAAAAAATTAATGTCATGGATGCTATCAATTTTATTAATGATGCTTGGAATATCGATGTGAAGGCCACAACTGTCGCAAATTGTTTTCAACATTGCAAAACTCGATCCGAGGAAGATATGCTTCTAGAAGAAGAAACTGGTGATGTTGAAGGCATTCAAAGATTAGTGGAAACTATTTCTAATCTACATTATAGAAATGACATGAATGTAGAGCAGAATCTGAATTATCCTAGTGAAAATTAAGCTTTAATGGAATCGCCTACGGACGAATAAATTATTCAAGGAGTAATGGGTATGAAAGATGACGACAATCAAGATCCAGATGATAGTAACGTTATACCACATGTTTCTCCAAAAGAAGTTTTTCTTGCCGTAGAGACTTTGAAAAATTACTTGCTTCAAAATGAGAAGAATGTGACGAATGTAGTTTATGCCCTCCAAAAAGTTAAAGATGAAATTGGGTTCTGTTCGCATGAAAAAGAAGAACCAATTGACTATAGATACATATTTTAGGAAAGCATAAAAATTGAAATAAAAATATTTAGGAAGTGCTTTATTTTATGAATTATATATGTAATTTTCATACGTATTTAACGAATTATCATTTTATATTTTCAGTGGGCCTCACGGATTTTTTTTTAAATTATTATCTTATGCATTTATCGAGGTTATTATTTTATCTCATTGACCCAAGTCGAAACCGAATAAAATTATTATTTAATCGAGATTATTAATTTATCGAATATTCATTTATCGAGGTTTTACTGTACTACTATATCAAATCCCTTACTTGGAAATTTCAAAATTCCTATGGGCATTCAAGGAAAATCCTTTCATTATTCGAGGTTTTAATGCGACGATTTAAAAGTTTGTATTGTTTTTAGATTTTGTATATGAGTATTAATTTTGCAAAAAAGTTATTTGAAGAAATATTATCCCGTATATACTAATTTGGACATACTTCTCCAACTCTAGGAATTCCTTTTCTAACACGTAATAGTCCATTCATGTTGGTTGGGATGGCTGGAACCAATCAGAAGTGCAAATCGCGCCAGCGATTCAGCAACTTTTATGTTTAAATTAATTCTTTGCTCCTTAAGCAATTTTGCCTTTCTTTAGCTTATCTTTTTAATCTTTCTCAATTTGGTTGTAATTTTGACAAATAAAAAACATTATGTTAGAATTTTATCAACTCACTTAAAGTTTTAAAAATAGTTAGCAAAAGAACGTTTCGCATTTATCTCCTGAACGGCGGACTTTGAATCTGCTTTGGAACAAGTCATTTGCTAGACTATTTTGACCCTAGAGTATAATTCAATGGGGCGGGCAGGGCAGGGGAAGATTACCCCATATCCGTATTCGTCATCTAAAATTCACCTCCATCCCCGTCCCATCACCTATCACGGGCAGTAATTCCTCCACCTGCCCCCGCCTCACTTACCTCGGGTGGGTACCCACCTAAACAGCTCCCACAAATTATAACATTATAATATATTATATTTTGTGTTGTGGGGATTTATGCATTTTTCTTTCATTTTGCTCTGTTTTTTATTTTCAAGATTGGGTGGACACGTTAATGACTAACATTTGATTGTTGTTTAACTAGGAAAAAATAAAGATCTTTTCTTGTACTTATTGTGTTATGATCGATACTCTGTTTCTAAGTTTATATTTTTCTTGATATGTTGTTCGTTAACAATATTAATTAGGTGATTTTTTTTAAGAAAATAAAAAGAGCTGGGCTTTGAGTATATTGTAAACCTGATTCCCATGAAGAATTGTAGATTTTTAGATTAAAGTTGTAGAAAGGAAATGAGGAGGTTACTCAATTTTGAGAATTTTTACAAGTTAGACAGAATATTTTAGACAAGAATAGAATATGAAAAGCAGAAGTTATTATATTCTGTTGGTGTACTTTAATTTAGTGATGCTTTTATATGATTATAATATAGATGGTGAAGTCAAATTTTAAATCAAGAAATGGCCAAATAAATTAGTAAATAGTCTAATTAAATTAATAGGCGGTGCGGGTATTGGCGGAGCGTGTACGGACGGTGCGGATAGCGGGGCGGGACGGATACGGTGCGGGTCTTATATGAAATCCACCCCGCTCCACCACCCATCAAATCATCCCCATACCCGCCCCAACTGGTGCGGGGCGGTACCCGCATTTACCCGCCCCACTTACATCCCTAGTTGGAGGTTAAATTCAAGATAAAGGAAGATAATTTTGCAAAATATACTACCAACCATCCTTGATACGTATTCCTTGATTCTTAATCAGAGTTCTCGATTCGAATATCGGGATGTGAAAGTATATGTATGTCCTAGAGACAATCTGTATTAGGACACAATGTACTTATACACATTCGTATTTATATTAATGATGATTAATATTATGGCATTTGCATTTGTAATTATTAGTTGATTGTTTATAATATTCTATAAATTCATCCCTAAACTTTACGTGTTTATTAATGATGTGAGAATTAATGTTATAACGTAACTCTTAAATTACCTCGACTAATGATCATCGAGATTGGGATATCGATGATATGCGATACGTCGACATGTAGTCTGCATCATATCCTTAGGAGATGTAGTATGTCTCACTTGCTACGAGTTATGGCAACTCGTGATGGACATATGGATACTTGTTGAAGTATTGGTATACCCTGCTGATGTACTGTTTTGTTATATGTCTATAATGTCATCGGCATGTGGGAGATAGAAGTCCATAGACTTGAGGTCATAGAGTAATGTACTTTGATCCTGTCCTAAGCTCAAATGTCTTATAGGTTGAGACGCATCTTGTTTTAGGTGCATTACGAAGTAAATTAAAGGTGGTATGTGAGCCGAGATTAGGATTCATTCCTTGAATGTATATTCAAGTGAACACTCAGATACTCATATGGTATTAGGTTGACTAAGTCATTGGCCAATGCAGTGAACATGTCGTTGATATGGTCCTGTTGTCAACTAATATAGATGAGTCATAATGATCAAGCCATTTGGATATACACTTGACAGATCCTAAGCTTGATTGAGTGTGTCATGAATGAAAAGATTTTATCTTCCCACATAGAGGTTCAGTTCACATGATTCATGTAGCTAAACTTTACACATTGAGTTCGTCTTTCAGAGCAGTCTAGGAGTTCCGTGTAGACCCTAATGTTATTAGTCTCAATATGTAAAGGCCTGAAGGGTAACACTAAGTCAATTGTTCCGTCGATTCAAGGATGTAATCAGAGAGCTTAATAAATGTTCGGTTGATGATCGAGACATTGGAATAAAATTGAAACGAAGCAAAAATGGAGCAGGGCCATGGAGCTGAGGCGCCGTGGCACCACTTACTCAGCGCCGCAGCGCCAATACGGGTCCAGTGGGTCCGAATGACCTACTTTGCTTCGGTTTCTGGGCCTGACACACGAGGGAAACCGTAGCTAATTTTTCAGCTATATATACAGGGTTTTGCCTCATATTTTACACATCATCTTTCATAAGATTTTACTCTATCGAAACTCTGCTGGAATTCCTAGTTTTTCAAAGGAGAAATTACATCATAGTCTTTGACTTGCTAAACGAGGGACAATTGTGTGCCCACCATCGGACTACACAACACAAGCTTCGAGAAATTTCAGATTGTTATCAATGCAAGTCTTCGTTCGAAGTATTACATTCTTGTTTGTGTTTATTTTACATTGTATAATCATCCTACAGTTTGACCGTCGTCGGGTTTGAAACATAAATTTTCAAATTTCGTTGCGTGTACGAACCCGACAAAACCCTACAGTGGTATCAGAGTCTGGACTGTTTTGTGTGATTAATATGGGTTAAGATTTGTTTAAATTTTGATTTATGTCATTTAAAAGTTATAAAACCTTAAAATCCCAAGAACACATAGTTTTATATCCAGATCTGTTAAACAGTGATGCAATCGAGGAAGTCAATCAAATCTAACTCATCTAAGTTGATATGCGTAACTGGTTCGATTCGAACATAGTGCATTGAGACGAATAACGAGAAGGGATTTGATGATGGTCGATGGACATGTTGTTGAATAATGAAAGGGGTATGAAATGGATCTGCAAATCTGAGCCTGAACCAATTTTAAGGTTTTGGGATTGCAGAAATTGCGTTTCTGGGATCGAGGCGCCGCATCGCTGGTTAGGGTTTTGCGGCGGCGCCATGGATCTATTCATCTAGAAGCTTAAAATTATTTTTTGGACTCACTGCCTCTGAGGCGCCGCGACTGACGAGACAGTTCTGTTCTCTGAACTTTCGGCGTCGCGGCGCCGTCGACGAAGTATAAAAAAATTCGAAATCAGAAACCTGAAAATGTTATCTGAGAGTTAAAATTGCATTTTCTGAATTAATTAGGATTCAAATTAAACATTTAAATTCTTAAGGGACTAAACTGTAAATTTTAAAAGTTGGAGAAATCCTGAAAATCAGTATTTTAAAATCAGAAAATATTTAGGGACTGTTTGGCATAGACATAGTTTTAGAAGTTTAGACAAATAAACTCATGATTGTCATTAATGGTATATTATTCTATAATATACAAATGTGCTAAGTGATTGAATGTGATGTATTTAAATTATTAGCATAGCGTCCGTAATTATTCTCTGGGTAGGAGGCACCCATTAATTGTTTACTTCAATCACCGTTATAACTGTCTGGGTAGACAGCGCCCAGTATGTGTAATACCATCTTATATCATGCCTATTGGGTTTGATGATTACCCATCAAATTGTGTTTAGAAATTGCATGATAGGAAGTCATATGATGTATGACTTAATTGTTGATTTTGAATAAATCCCCGAAAACTGAAAATGCTTCTCAAATATTAAATACAAATCTAATTATAACGCTGTCGGATCCATATTTTCGTCCAAAACCCCCAACTCCCCTTTATTTTCGTCCAGCCCAATAACACCCCTACCCGATCGGCCCAAGCCTTCCCCCTTTCTTTTAATCTCCCCTCTCCCTTTAACCTAACAGAAAATCTAAACTAAACAAAAACCTAAATCTTATCCTACTCTCCCCTCTCTCAAACAGCCCCCCCTATACCCCTACCCCGTCGCCGACAACACCCCCCTGACACCAACGACTCCCCTGCACAACCCATGCCCTATCCCCCATATCCTTAACCCATCACTTCGCCCAAAATCCGGATAAAAAAAAAATCAGTCTCTTACTCGTTTTATTTATCTTATTTTTGAATTCATTTGAACGTTGGAAGATTTGGACGTTTTTAGGAGGGAATCCACCTATAAATACCCCATTGGTTCTTCAAAGAAAGGGGTCTGATTTTGAAAAGAAAAAGAACATGATAAAAACAAAGGCAGAAATCTGTAAAAAAAATGGTTTGTTTGTTCTCAAGTTTTGCTTAGAAAAATGCTCTTTGTTTCATAAACTTTAATCTGAAAATACTTTCTTTGTTTCTAATTTTTCAATCCGAAAATACTCCTTTTAATTCCTAAATTTTCCATCACGAAATCCCTCTTTTTTGTTGTTGTTTCTCGATTTTTGGGGTTTACGGATCGGGTCGAAATCCATAGTCAGGTCAGAAACTGGTTTAAAAAAAATCAGGAAATCTGAATTAAAAAAAACTAAACTAACTCTCCCAGCACGTTCGAAACACGCCTCGGAGAAGGTAATTCTCTCATTTTACGGTTTATTTTATGGCATTTTATTTCCATCTCTATTTGGTTTGTTAGAAATGTGATGTTAATGGAGTAGGATTTGGTTCAGCGAGTTTAGGTATTTAGTTCCCATTTCAACGTGTGTGCTAAGCAAGAATGTAATGGTTCTGTTTGCAGTATATATATTTTCCCTGAATCAACATTTTGTTGTTTGAATGTGAAATATTGAATGTTTCTCTTTTCAAGCTATAATAGAATTAGGTTAAAATTAAGTCTTTAAAAATACATAATTTAGATGACCATTCAGTTCGTTAAACAAAATTTGTGTTTTGTCCATCTTTAGATACAAGTTTCATTATATGTCTTGTTGAAAATCTGAACTTATATATTCATTTTGTCTTTCCTAATGAGTTTAGCTACTGTTTCATTTTCATTCCTTGTCTTATTAAATTAAATTCTACTAATTCTTTTCTTCTCTATTTTATTTGCATGAAAATGCGTCGGTAGCAACGAAGAGTCTTGAGACTCATCATGACCCTCGTCATATGAAGATTTGCATCCATGACCATCACATTCCAGCTTCGGGAGTCCAAAACAAATAAGGCGTAATGACAATGTCATCTGCTTTAGTCGTCTTTGATTCTTTAAATCCCGCATTTTTATCTCTTCGGTTGTAATTTTTATTATGTGATCTTGTATAAATATTGAAATGTGTAGAATAGTTCGCCTTAGGATTAATAAATTAGAAAAAGTAGTTCTAAAATCGGAAACCCAACGCTAGTTTATTTTAGGCCCGTTATGCATGACTAGAAAAACAAATTAGTCGATTTTATGCATCATTAATATTACCAAAAAAATAAGGTTTCCATTTTCATTAAACACATAAAAAATAATCTATTTTTATTATCAAATTGCAAAACCCATTATATAAATAAAAGATGCATGTTTTGAAAGAATGCATCGTAAGTTAGACCATTTTAGAGGATGCCTAATCTCTTTCTTTAGTATAATAATAAAGAATTCTTACTTAGAATCTCATTAAGTTTTGTAAATCTTTAAATAGAGATCATTCGTAGTATTTTATGCTATATTTAAAAGTGTTCTAATTTACTAGACATAATTAGGTGGCGACTTCTTAAAATAAATTTAGGAATCAACCATATGTGGTACACTCCGGTTAAAATGGGGTATTACAACTTTCCGGGACTTCTTAGGCTTCATTTCTTGGTCTTTTAGTGTGCAATTTCATCTCAAATAAGCTTATTTTATCTTCTTTTTGACATTTCTCTATTTATGACTGTTGTGACTCAAAAGAAAGAAAAACGAACATAAACTATACTAAACTCAAACAAAATGAGTAAAATACTAACTAAAAATGATTTAAAAAATATATATATAATATGCCTAACAATGCTTTGAGAGTAGATGTTCTCGCTACATGACATGTATAAAGGAGGTTTCTAAAGAACTATGAGTCATTTAATGAAGGTAACCTAACTTTTGGAGGTGACAGTAAAATCAAACTAATTGGAAAATGAATTTTGGATGTTCCTGAATTTTCAGCTTTTAGAGATGTCTTACACATTGAAGGTTTAAATGGCTAAATTGGTTAATTTTAGTCAATTGTGTAATGATAATCTTGAGGTAAATTTAATAAGAATGCTTGTGAAGTTAGTTACGAATGAAGCTAAGGAATGTGTCATGTCAAGTACTAGAATAGGTGATAATTGCTATATTGTTGCAAGACAAGAAACGTGCAATAATGTTAAGATCGACGACACAACATTATGACATCTAAAGTTGGGGCATGTCAACTATCGCAATCTGAAAAAATTGGTCTCATATGGAGCGGTTAGAGACTTACCCAACTTCAGTCATAAAGGTAAAACAGTCTGTGCAGATTGTCTCCAAGATAAGCAAACTCATGTTTTTCATAATGTTGTCCAGAATGACAACAACATTCAGGTATGTCTCAATGTTTTCTATTATTGCACATGGATCTTATAGGTCTAATTGAGGTAGACAGTTTAGGAGGCATGAGGTATTCCTATGTGATTGTAGATGATTTTTCTAGGTACTTATGGATATATTTTGAAAGAAAAATCACAAACTTTTCACATGTTTAAAATTTTGCACTCTTAAATTAGGAACTTGTTATATTCTCCTATTTTTTGGATTATATCCGACCATAGAAAAGAATTTGAAAACATCTCCTTCACAAAATTTTATGAGAAAAGAGAAGTTTTCCATGAGTTTTTTTTCTGCTCCCAAAAACTCTTTAACATAATGGGTAGCACAAAGGAAGAATAGAACATGACAAGAAATTACTAGAGTTATGCTTAGTTCTAACAAATTGTCAAAGTTTTTTTTACTGTCTGTCACATCACTAATAGAGTCTACTTAAGGCATGTAACAAAGATGACATCCCATGAAATTATAAATGAAAAGAAACCTGATGTGCGTTACTTTCATTTCTTCTGGATGTATTTGTTACATTTTAAATGATAGAGATTATCTGGCTAAGTTTGATTCTAAGAGTGAAAGGAATTTTGTTGACTATTTCCAAAATAGTCATGCTTATCGAGTGTACAATCGAAGGACAAAAAATGTACAAGAGTATACTACTGAAGAACCAGATGTTGCCTCAAATGTTACGACATTCGGAGCAACATCTGAACCTGAACCAGAGATATGAGGAGTGTTTGAAGAAAGTAGAACAAGAAGCAAAGAACTACTCAATTGCAAAATGTATGTGTGTATGTCTACCATATACCAAGAGGTTAGTCTTTCTTGTTTTATATGTGCTCTAGAACCTATGTTTAGTGTTTGGTGTATGTGCTCGATTCCAAGCCTGTTCCAAATTTTCCCACTTAAATGTCGTGAAACGTGTCATTAGATATGTGCCGGCACATGTGAGTTGGGAATTTGGTATTCCATAGACACTAATCCTAATTTAATAGGATATAGTGACTTGGATTGGGCTAGTGATGTGGATGATAGAAAGTGTACAAGTAGAGGATATTTTTATCTTGACAATAATCTTATTTTTTGATAGAGTCGTAAACAAAATTGTGTCACACTTTCAACTGCTGAATCTGAATATGTAGCAGTTGGAAGTTGTTGCTCTCAATGAATATGACTAAGACACATGTTAAACGACTATGGTTTTACTAACAACATTTTATTTTGTATTATGATTAGACATCATTTTTAAAGAGATTTAATTGAAAAACAGCTAGTTCAAATTGAACATGTTGACACTCTTTATCAACTAGCTGATACTTTTATAAAAGTTTTTGGACCATTAGAGATTTTCTAGTTTGAAAAAAAAAAATCTATTGGTCTTTGTAATCTCTGAAACAGACACTGTTGGACGAATGCCGGATGGAATGTCTCTAACATTTCGGGTGACATTTACCATTGTAATATAAGAATCTGATTTTCAGTACTTGTAACAGCTGATTTTTGTTCAACTAGGTATGATTTCCAAATGAGAACATGATTTTAATATGATACCGTTCTCTGCGATGATATTAACAACAACATACCTAGTAAAATTTCACCACGTGGGGTCTGGATGATATTAGATATCATAAAAAAGGAGTATCAAAATAAGGCAAAACCTTTCTAATCCTCGGTAACTGTGCAATACGGGCAAAGCCCTTAAATTGATACCGTGCTTAAACAAAGAAAAAATTATGAAGATGCTAAATAAGTATTCTTGTTTTTGACACGAAATGAATTTTGTATGTGTTTTATGATTAGATCTAGGACTCAATGGAAAAATGTTACATTGGTTTGGAGGTTAAACTCATAAAAACATATATGAAACGTGTCTTGATTTGTTGCCGAAAGAAAGATGTTCTTGAAGGATCATGATACTTGTGTTGTACAAAATGTTGTCAACATTACTGTTGACATTTTCAGATAATGATATTTGTTGGGATGCGATGTGTAACTGATTTTTGAAAATTCAGTTATTTTTCTTTATTTGTGTGCCTTGTTTTAATAGGAATTTCAAACTTTTAAAGTGATAAGATTAATTTTTATTCCTACTTTGATGTCTAGTTAGTTTATCCCAATATTTTAGGTGTAAGTTATTATGTAAAATTAAAACACCTAAATCTAAGAAATTTTTGTTGCTTAGAAAGATCTGTCATGTATATAAATATTCCTCTCATTTGTTATTTTTTTATCATCTTCGATTTTTCCTATATAAAAAAATAAAAAAATGGGAAAGATCACATCACTTCAGTATATACAACCGATGGAACACTCAAGCCCTTCATCTTCCAAAATTCCTCAAAACCCTCTCCACAATATTCACATATGGAAACCTCTACAATGTCAACACCAATTTCAGCCAACACACCGACCAACATTCCTATGAGTACAACCCTCCAATGAATACTGACTCAACTGAGCATACTGAACCACAACAACCCTATCAGTTTCCTTCTTCACCATCCACAGAGGACTTGTCTAAAGCTATAGTATTCAAAGGTTTAGATGAACCTTTAGACATCAGCTACTCAGGTGATAAAAACAATCCAAGAGATGTTGATGAAACATCTGATATTTCAGCATTGGGTAAGAGACCAAGATCCTCCACCTTCCCTACTTGTCGGTCGAGTAGAATGTTTGAGAGTACAGTTCGTGAAGAGACAAAGGTCCAGATGTGATTCTTCTATACCTGCTTGATCGAAGCAGTGACAGTGATGACACGAACTTGGGATTCTCAACTGAAGAGAGTGAAGAAGAGCCAAATGCCTCTATATTGCAAATGTGTCTCAAGAAAAAGAGAAAATTCCTGATGAAACTTCATTGAAGCAATTCTTCCCAAAGAAATTTCCAGATATGCCAAATCGAGTGTTACTCCGAATGTTGCCACTGATGCCACAACATCTCAGGCAACATCAGAAGAGACGCAAACTCCAACATCCTCCAGCAAAACTGAATCTGATTCAGATCTTCAAGTATGTATCTACTCAGATAAATTTTATTCTAAAACTAATTCTCATAATTAGGACTGGTACAAGAATAGAGTTGTTAGGTCTGATAGATATTGCCTCTTGTTCAGAATATGATTTGGTAGAGTTCTTAAAAGAAAGACATCTCCTAGGATCTGTTACGAAGAAATGACCGTAAGTTGATAAAATAGTCAGGTTGTTTTATGCTGATTTGAGTTCTGCTATAGAGGATATCGACTCAAAGAAATTTGGGAAGGTATATCCTTTTAACAAAGTATATGTTTTTGTTGACACCCAATTTTGACCCTCCCGTCCAGACATTAACCATAAAATTACAACAATAATTTTAAATAATTTTTAAATAATAAAATGCTGCGATAAAACATTAATACAGGCATAAATAAATAAATAATTTAATAATGGCACCGCGTCCTACGTAGAGTATTAAGTACTTAGAGTCCCGCGCCCGCATTAATTAATTTTAAGCTCTGTCAAACAATTCTTAAATAATTAATAAATACATAAAATAAATAATTTAGCAATGACGTCGTGTCAAGTAGCATAGTCGCATTTATTAATACGCAAAGCAATTTCATAACTTATTTTAAATAATAATGCACAATAATAAGATTTTAAATAATAGCGCCGCATTCTAAAATATTAAGCACTAATTAAATAGCACGCCCGTTTTTTTTTTTTTTAATAATTTAAATTAATAAAACACCTAAATAATTTAATCACAATTTTGAATTTCTAAGTTACCACTAATTAACTTCTAAAACTAATACCCAATTTAAAACTAATCAGCCCACCTAAATAACTACCCAAGCCCAACGCCCCTTATTTTCTACTCACCCGCAGCCCACTCCTCTCTTCAGCCCACTCCCCCTCAGCCCTTATCACTTCCTCTCAACGTCGACAAGAACAAAAACTGAAGAACCCTAAACCTAAAACGCAATAGCCCCTCCACTTCTCTTACCTTAAACAAATCTTTTCCACCCAAATCTTTACCATAACGAATCAATCTTTCCATAAGAATTGAAATCAAATATTCCAAATCAACCCCAAATAAACTTACCTTCCAAAATAGGTTCCCTAAGAAATCAGTCACGAAGCCAACCATCAACTTTCCATACCAATCTCGCAATAATCTCTCCAAATCAGTCAGTAAATAACCCCTTTGAATCATGACAAATCTCCTTCAAATCAGCCCAAAATTATCATCAAAGGTTTACCAAGTTTAGAACCCGAGATTGAGACTATAAATTGAGTATTTTTACGCATGCAAGGGGGGCAGAACATGGAGAGGAGGAGAGCAAAGGTGGCCAGCAATCCAGACCTCCTTTCCTTTTCAATTAACAAAATCCAGATCGGCGAGGGTGGAGAACCTAGTCCCTTTTGAACCCAGAAAATGCATTTCGGAAAAACAGCAGTCTAGGGAAAACCAATAAAAAGGAAGCATTCGGAAAATTTTAGCAGCCTAGGAACAACAATCAGCATCAACATCCAAGAAGCGGTCGAGCTTTTTTTATCACGATACACCTTCGAACAACAGTCAAGTAAGCCTATGAATCAATTCTCTAAAAGAAAAATCACAAACATCAGTCCCTCAAATCGCATCGCAACTCCGAGTGGATCGGCGACTTGATACACTGCCTCGGTTCGCTGTCAGGAGAAGGTAAACTCAAATTACTCTCAGCTCGTTTATTTAAATAATTCGCCTTCTGTGTGTTTAATTGATATATGTTTATCGCTTGGTATGGTAACGTGTTGTTCTGATTGGGAGCATATTCTGCCTCATATTAGTATAAGTGTTTGGGTGAGATGGATTGATGTTTGACTATGTATGTATCGACTACCCGGAAATACCCTGTTGATAGACATCGTCGTTCTAGAAATCTAGTTAGATTGGATCTTTAGCCTAAATAATCTAGCTGAAATGTTGCTGGTTCGTATGTGCCCATATATGTTTACCCCAAGTTGACTATATTCCTGCCCTGTTCGTTGAGATGTTAATACGCTCTCATGATAATGTGTCGTATCTCTTAAGTATCTCGTGTTTGGGAATTTATCTGTCGAAGTTGTCCGCGTTAGGATTTATGTATTTATCCAACCCAAATGTATCATACCGAGTTATTTCTACTAGTTCTCTGTTCGTATTATTCAATCTATAATTCTGTTTCATACAGTAGACCTCTACCTTCCCATGTAAAACTGACATGAGGACTTGGTCTTATTCATTTGTAACCTATGCCAACCAGGTTTCTTCTGGCTAATCCTTGCTTAAGTTTTGAAATCATAATTTCTTGCTTGGTTCTCTGGACTGTCTATTGTGATTCTGATTTTTGTCTGGTTTGTCTATTTCTGCCTATTATGCATTTAAAAGCATATACTTGTCTCTGCCTATTGTTTAAATTGCGTGATAATCAGCATGTATGCCTCTGTTCCGTTCGGAATTCCTTATCTACTGGTTATTATTTAACCGAACTAGAAAATGCATAGGCCTGAGATCTAGTAGTAAGCACCTTTACGAAGAAGAAGGATTCTATTGGCATTGCAGTTAGCTCATCATTATTTCTAAGTGATTACACTCGTAATTTCCACTTATTAATCTGTTTGTTTGTATAAAGGCTTTTGGTTCCTCTAGCTTTAAATTCTTGGACCTTTCCTTTCAAAATAATTTAGCTGCAAGCACTTTATGGCCCATGCGTAAAACAGCCTATTAAGTATAAAGGAATTGCGCTGAAGTTGAATTGCAACATACTTTATTTCTCATTATGCTATTATGAAATTATCTCCTCTTACATGCGCTGCCATGATCAATAATAAAAGGGGGCGTTCAATAAATTGTTGTGACTGTATGCTTAGCGGTTTAATTGTCTATATTGAATATTATTTGGGGCATTTACTAATCCTTATCTTTCCTTATTTTACATGAAATGCATCGGAGCAAAACGAAGAGTCTCACTGCGAGACTCATCACGAGCTACTTCAAATGGCAACCCGCGTCTATGTGCATCCGCATTCACATTCCCGCTTCAGAAATTCCTAAGACAAGATGATGTCGCTACACATCTTGAAAGTCGCGATCATATCCACCCTTTTTATCTTATTTGTTTAAATTGTTGCCTAATTATTTAACTTTGTAATTAATAGGTTGCCTAGAACAATTAATCCTTGAATACATGAACTGGGGTGGTTAGCTTTAAAATTCGAAACACACTTCTAATTTATCTATCTTAGGCTTGTCATTCATATTTAATCTTTTGCCTCGCATATCTAAAACTAACGCACCACTTCTTTGATTTTGCAGATAAAGGCATATCTATAAGTCCATAAATAGACTTTGCACCATAAACAATATAAATGCACACTTTAAAACTTTATAGCATTTTTATCAACATGCCTTCTTTATAAAATATTTTGAAGCATCTTTTATATTTTCAAGAAACACGCACTTTTAAATATAATAATTACCCTAGGTTTGGCAGGACAACCGCAAGTTAGCGGATCTTAGAGGGTGCCTAACCCCTTCCCTCTAGATTAAATAAGAACCCTCACCCAGAATCTCATTAAGTTTAGCAGACCATTAAATGGAGTTAATGTTTACTTTAAACTAGTTAACATTTAGGTGTCCTAATTCACCCAAATTAATTAGGTGGCGACTCCCTAGCAACCCTTTAGCATTTTTAGCACTTTAGCACCTTTTAAAACTTTAGCACTTTAACATTCCTTATTTTTTTTAAACATTTAGCATTTTATTTTATTTTCTAACCTTTACTTAAGCAGGGTTCGCTAAAGAATAAAGTCGCGGTCGAAAAAGGGCGCGACAGTTTTCACACCTGCTGTTATAAACCAATGTATGAGATTAAATGCTGAGGAGAATGTTAGAGAAGCAGACACTGCAATGGACAATAGAGATGAATTAATTGAGTACTTCACATGAAGTATTATGCATAATTGGATCTCTAGATGTCCAGCCTCTGAATTTTCAGCCTTGTTTGCCACCCTTCACAAATTGCTATACACAATTGGCTTCATTCAATGAATGAGTTAATTGTAACTACATAACAAACCACCCTGCGGTATGAAATTGAAAAAGGTTTGAGAGTTGATCTGCTCATAATAATCTTCCATCAAGTTGCCAACTTGGCACAAAGAGAATCAACCTCAATCTTTCCTTATCCCTCTCTGATATACAAAGTTTTTAACTATCCAAGGTCTTAAGCCTAAGAGAGAAGAGACTAGGGAAGGCTCATGAACTGTACACAGTAAACAAATTAGTTTTGAAGAGTAGAGACAGAGTCATCGATCTACCCTGGAAAATGGAAGAAAATAGTGCAGATGTTGACAGGAATGTCACCAACATTCTTGACAACACTGGTCCGAAACGATCTCCATCGCTTCTCGAATGCTGTGATTCAAATTGCAAAGATCAACAACAAATCTCTGAGGTTGATACTGTGAGGAATGCTCTGATCCAAGTCAAAGACCATTTCATGTTGCTGCTTTCTTCACAAAAAAGGGAGAGAAAATGATATGCATATGCTATTGTCGATGGAATGATGATGCTACTGTCAAGGCTACTGTGGAGAAAATAATGATGTTGCTGCTGAAGTGGAGTGCAGGGGAGATGATGCTACTATCGAGAGAAGTAGAGAAAGAAAGTGTTAATGCATGGGGAGCAGAGAAAGAAGGCTAGATGTTGTTGTTATGTGCAGAGAAATGAGTTATGCAGGAGTAGAGAACTGCTGGAAACTACTGTTGTTGTATGATCAGTTAAGAGGAGCTCTTGCTACTGGTTAATACTGTATGAAGGTCGTGAATGTTGTTCAACTGAACAGTTAACTGTTTTACAGGATGGATATTGAGCTGTGTGGACAATGGAATATTTCCTTTTATGGTCTGTGTATAAATCTGTATAAGTGGATGATATATGTATATGTGCTAACATCTTTCTTCTTTTCTAATCCTATATAAATATACATATATGTATATCTTGTATATGTTGTGTTTATATGCCATTACAGGTTGAGGGGGAGCATTAACATTGTCGTAGGTCACTCGCGCTGAATATATTAGGTTTTGTGAAGAAAGACAAAAATGGGGAGAATGTTAATGTTGGGTTTTGGTGTTATTACATTTTACCCAACATATCATTTTCAGTATTGAGTTAAAATCAGAAAATGTTGGAACAAATGTCATGACATTCAGACCGACATTCTGGTAGCAGTTTTGTCTTACTTCACTGGACATAACCTAAAATCATGGAGTTTTACAACAACGGTAATTTTGACTTGGCAAGGAACTTTGAAGCAGATTGAAAAACGTGAAAGACCAAGTCCAAGGAGTAGCTTAACTTGAGGAGCAAGATGCATGAAGAAAAAGTCAAATCAGCTCCTATTTCCATGTCTCAAGCTACTGCTTCACGTGACCAGTTTTTCCTCAACTTCTACAACCAATTGATGAGCTTTTCAAGAAGGACTCTCTACTATAAATAGAGAGGGCAGAAGAGTGAATCTATATCCAGAATCAAAATGTAAAAATACCAAGAGAGCTCTCGGGATTTCTTCTCAGAAATCTGGATCACAAAATGTTGCTTGAGTTTGTGACGACATTCTGTCCGAAATACATTCGCTGTTTCAGATTCTAAATTAGCTTTGTATGGAGCGATTGTAATGAGATATTGTGCACTTCTATTTAGATAGAATTTTCAGGCATAAGTCATCTGCGACTTAACCTTTTTTTATTCCTTTTGTATTATCTTGTAATATTGTAAAAGAATGAATATATTCAATTGTGTGTGTGTGTGTGTGTGTGTATATATATATATATATATATACAATACATTTGATCATTGACCATCATGGGTTATATCAATATATAACCTATGAAAATTAAACTTTTGTGTTCTTTATTTATTTCTGCTGCACTTTAACTCTTCAAAGGTTTTATTCTGTTTTTACCGAAATGTTGGCAGTTGTGTCAGACGACATTTCTGCCGACATTTGAAACTGTTTTCTAGCATTCGAATTTGTTTATTCCCAGTTTGTTTTGATTATTCCATAGCATAACCCCCGAGACCCAACAATAGGCTAACATAAACTTTCTAATAGTCAGTTCAGTTGACTTCACAATCCCAAGTTCCCAGATGTCGTGTCATATTTGCCCCCACCTGATTTTCTTCAAAACCCACCACCTGCCTTGCCCCATTTCAATTTTTAACAAAACTAATTTTGTCCTGCCCCGCCCCAATTGTCATCCCTAGAAGGGATAGTTTCTAGTTGGGAGTCGTGTTTGGGCAACATCATTTCAAAAAAGAGTATTTGAAGTTCGATTGAGAAAATAATAGTATACTAAAAATACTTATTCATGTTTATTTGTCTAGTTTAAAAAATCAAAAGATAATTTATCATTTAATACATATTTTACTCTTATTATTAATTATTAGGTTGGAAAGTTCAAAAAATTCTTAATGGTTGCACAACTTATAAAGTATGTTTTATTGATTTCAATCATTAGATGGCTTAATAATAATTAGTGGTGATATAGTAAAATTATTCATCTATTTTTGAATCCTTAATAGATATGTCAAGTCATTACATGACTAATAAAAATGAATAGAGAAAGTAATATTTAATTTATTGTGTTTGAGCATGAGTCTCAATGAATAAATAAAATTATGAGCGAAAACTATTATTTCACTTGAAATTCTCTTCAAATCAAAGTTTCAAATTTTAAATTCTCTATCAAGTTAAAGTTGCAATAATCGACAAAATTATAAAACAAATATTGATCCGAAAATAATCACCTTAAAACTCCAAAAGATGAATTCGTAAAAACCAAAACAAAGTGGTATGTTCTCACAATTTCATAAACTAAATGGATGAAAACTACAATTTTAGTCCTTTGTAATTTTTCAGTCGAGGCAACATCCTTAATCTTAATCTTAACGAAATAGCTGCCATAGATGTGTGCTTCTTGGTTATTTTCCACTCCTTGTTCAAAGCTAAACCATCACCACCTCTACCATCGTAATTATTTCAAACAAATGGTCACCAATAGCAGTTCAAATCCTAATAGAGGTGCATTTACAACTCTCAAAGAAAGAGTTACTTTTGAAAAAGAAATAAAAAAGAGCAAATTTATTGCAATTGCTGGCCACATTCCTGACGAGCGTTCTGCTCAATCTTTCCTTTCAGAGGTACCCTTTTCGTTTTTGTGTTCATTTATGTCTAAAGATTGAGTCTTTGCAATTATTTCATTCTTGAATTTGCTTTAGCTGGGGTTTTGGTTGTGTGTTTTGTGATAATTGATTCGATTTGATTTTAGGTACGAGACCCTCGAGCTACTCATAATTGTTGGGCGTACAAGGTATGTTCTTGTGGCCAAAACCATGTTTTTTATTGCTATATGTTAGAGATATTTGGATTTGATGAAGAAAAGTAGTGTTAATATAAAAAGAAACAGCTATATATTGAAACAAGTATTAAGTGCCCCCTACTTGTGCCGTGGGAGGTAGCAGGTATTTGATAAGATAGTCGAGGTGTGCATAAGCCGGCTCGGACACCACCATTATTAAAAAAATGTTGCTATTGGTTTGTGATTGAAGTGTAGTTGATACATTGGTTGATTTTGAACATGCTGTTGATTAGGGATAGTTTGGTTAGAGGATTAAGTGGGTTATCCTAATATAAAATTTGGGATTGAATCTATCAAGTGTTTGGTTGAGGGTATTACCTATAACCGGGATAAATTTTATACCACAATCATGGGATTATCTATCCTATATAGAAGGTGAGATAGATAATCCTTATTATAATCCCAGGATAACCTAGTTTTGAACCAAACAACACCTTAGTGACTAGCATTTTGGGTCACAGTTGCTTCCATCCATAATGATAACAACTGCTTATCCTTATATCGACATATAAGAAATAGAGTCTCTAGTTTTAGGTTTCTCCAAATTTGTTTTATATCTTTCTTGGTTGTTTATCTTACCATGCCAAAAATGTTGTCATTCGTTCTATTTAGGTTGGAGAACAGTATCGGACTAATGATGATGGCGAACCATCTGGTACTGCTGGCAAGCCGATACATTCTGCAATTGCATCCTCAGGATTGGATAGAATCATGGTTGTCGTGATCAGGTACCCAAATTATTCAGTAAAACAATGTTTCTTTGAGCCGAGGTCTCTCGGAAACAACCTCTCTACCTTATCCAGGTAGGGGTAAGGTATACCTGTCTAACGGATCGACCCGGACCGGACCGCAGAGTCTGGGATCGATGAACCGCCTACCGTCCGTTTTTTTTTGTAAATTTCGAAAATCTAACTAAATTCAAATTAAATATGTAATATAATAATATAATATAGTTTATAACTTTATACTTTATAATTATATTGTAGTTAAATAAACTATATTAATTTTTTATTTTTTTTTATTCCGAAAATTTATTAATTTATTAAATTAGTAGACATAAGATAAGTTAACAAATAACAACTAAAGAGATAATAAAATAAAAACTAATGATAAGATGTAAACTTTCGAACTTTCATTATTCATAATGTTAATTGTTAATAAGAGTACATAATGAAGTAATAATAATTGTTATTTACATATTATGTATCTTTCTTGCAAGTTCTTCGTAATTTATAGGTTGATTGAATTGGTTATACTTCATAGCCTCTAAATCTGGAGTATTAATTCCAGTCCCGGTTGCGCTTCCGATTTTTAAAATATTGTCGATTTCTTCATCTTCCGGAGAGTCAACGTCTTCATATCCTTGATTTCTTCTCTCTGATCTGATCCAATCCCTTAAGCATACTAACACTTCTAATGTACTTCCGCCCAATGAGTGACGTGTGTCTCCTATTTGATCTCGTGCTTGGCTTAATGCACTTTCAGAAGCCACTGTTGAGATAGGCACATTAAGAACATCCCGTGCCATAGCTGCTAGTACCGGAAATTATCTTTTGTTATCCTGCCACCATTGTAAAGGTTGAAAGTTCTTCTTCGGCTCCGTTGACTTTTGCAAATAAAACTACATCTCATCACAATTTCGAGTTGTGTTTGCTTGTGTTGTTGCAAAAGTGCTCCATATAGATAAAAATTCATTTTCATCGTCTTCATCGAATCATGCAGATGTAGAAACAGAAGCAAAAGCAGAACTAGAAGGAATATTAGTAGCAGAGTTGTTGTTGTCATGTAATGTAGCATAATAATCATATAATTTAGCTAAATTAGTATCAAGTTTACATTTGCAATCAAATGAAGATGGAGTTTCTGTTTCACCTACTTCCATATAAGTATATAAACTAAATATTAAATTATGACAATCAATTTTTTTAACAGAAAGATTTAAGACTGCACCAATACAATAAATATCAGGAATAAGAAAAATATATTTTTTAAACTTTCCAAACATAACTGTAACTGCAGCTTTATATTTTATATTTGATTTTAAACCATAAAGTAAATATGAAACTTCAGCTATATGAGCTAAAGCATTACAAACTGTTGGGTAATAAAATCCCGAAAATTCAACAGTAGCAGTGTAAAATTTACGTAAAAAAATTCCAAACATTGTCGGTTAACATATAAATCGCTTTCTTACAATGAGCATTTGAAACATGTGTTCTTGGGGTCTTTATAGTTTATACTTATAACATTCTTTAAAAATAAATAAGTATAATTTCACCGTGTAATAATCTCTTGTGGCATGAATTTAGGTCTCAAATCAAATTGTTTACATTTTTCTTTAAATTCTATAAATCTATTTTTTCTATTATTACATTGAATAACTCTTTTGACAATTTGTATTTCAGTTGCAAATAACTTAAGACCACTTTTAACAATTAAATTATAAATATGACAAGCACAACGAACATGAAATATATCAGGAAGTGACGGTTCTAATTCCACTTTTAAAAGATCTACAGCAGCAGCAGTATTATTAGATGCATTATCGAATGATATACAAAGTATTTTTTTATAAAGATTATAATTTTTGGCATAAGCACAAATAGTTTCGCTTATATATTTTTCGGTATGACTTTGATCCTCGTCATACGCAAAAGCAATAATACGCTTTTCCATTTTAAAATTTTATCCAATGACAAATAATTGTTAAATAATCATAACCGTTTAAAGCATGCCCAATGTCTGCAGTAAAACTAACTAGGCATGGAAGATAAGTGAACAAATATTGCAAAAAAATAACATAATCATTAAAAAGTCAAAACATCGGCTCTACAAGTACTACGAGGAACACCTGTAAAACAAGTATTATATACTCTTTGAATATATGTAATTAAATATGAAGAAGAAGCAAAAGAAAAAGGTAAACAACCTCCGACAATCATTTTTGCTAATTCAATGCGATCCTTCTTTGGATCGTACTTAGCCAACCCCCCCGTTAATGGATTAAGTTGTTGTTGACCGGGTTCTAAATCAGTGACAACACCCCATTGTATTGGATGATCTTTCAATAAATGTCTACCTATAGTGCCTGTCCCCCCGTCACCACTCCCTCTCTTATGTTTGTAAGTTTCCCCACAAATATTACATCTAACTCTATCAGTGTCCCCAACTCTATCATAAAAGAGTCACACTTTACTCCTTTTTCTCCTTACTTCTGGTTCTGTAACTTCTGGTAAAGAAGGTCTATGACTACCACTAGCAGTACCAACATTGACAGAAAGAACACTAGTAGGTGTAGGAGGTTCAGTTTCTTCAAGTTCAACAATATTATCTAATTGAACGTTATCATATTCATTATATTCTATTCCAAAATCTTCTTTTGATCATAATCTATATTTTGATTAGATGATGAAGAACCTACAGAGTTTTTACCCCTTGAACTAGATTTACGGCGCAGTCCGACACAATTCCCCTAGCGAAGACATTATAAAATATTTAAATAATCAACAAATAAATATGACAATTTAATAAAATAATTAGAGAATGAAACGAGTATACTAAACTTCGGGATTCAGAATTCAATTAAAACTCGTATGCCGAAGCTCGAAGTCATGCTACTTTGCAAATTAATAATAACTTTAGAATTGATAATATAGAGAATTAAGAGAGTATGAGAATTGAGAGATAAGGTTACCGGTTTCCCCTTACCGGTTCAACCGGTCCGGATCCTTACCGGATTTTTGTATAACCCGTGCGGGTTGGGGTCGGGGCCAAACCAACCCCCAACCAGGGAGGCCTTACCGGTCCGGACCGAATTTTGTACCGAGTCGACCGGTCCGGTTCCGGATCAACCCGGCCCCTTAGACAGGTATAGGGTAAGGTCTACATACACACTATCCTCCCAGACCCCACTTGTGTGATTACACTGGGTCTGTTGTTGTAGTTGTAGTGTTAATACTTTCATAATTTATGAGGAGATGTAAACTAGACTTGCATCTTTTTTTGAGGTTAAAAAATTTCATGTGCACGCAGGTATCTTTATCTTGTTGCTTTTCTAAATTGCAGAAACTTTGGAGGAATTAAACTTGGCACTGGAGGTTTAGTTAGAGCTTATGGAGGAGTAGCTGCAGAATGTTTGAGAAATGCTCCTACATGTCTCATAAAATCTAAAGTAAGCATATCAGCTTTTGTATCCTTAATCCTTCCTTCTCCATTTAGTATAAGCATAGTTTAAATTCCATGTTGATCCTATTCTTCTCATTGTGTTATGTGTTTTTACTTAGCATAAACCTGAGACCTACTCATTAATTAAGCAATACTTTTTGGTTTTAGGTCCCGATGGGCTTGGAGGTTCCTTTTGAACTATTAGGCGTTTTATACCATCAGGTAAGTTTGAATGTTATGTGTGAAAAATGCTACTAATATTTGTCAATGTTGCACTATTCCCTTCCGTACCAATTTATGCGAAGGTGTTTGACTTGACACAGAATTTAGGAATTAAAGGAAGACTTTTGAAACTTGTGGTCTAAAATCAGCCATTTTGTGGCTATAAATCATCTCATTAAGGGGTAAAATGGGAAGTTAAAGTCATTTCCCTAGTAAATATAGAAAGGTGACATTCTTTTTGGGACTCACTAAAAAGGAAAGAGTCACGTAAATTGGGACGGAGTGATTAATAGTTTTTGATTTCTTTTCCAGTTCATTCTCTTAATCAAAAGCTGGATGCTTCAAGAGCATAATCGGTGCACATTTACTTCTGTTAATGCATTTCTGGGTATCTGTTTTCCGATTTGCAGCTACAGTCTTCCCAAGCAGAAGATATCAAGCAGGATTATGATACGGGGAAAGATGGAGTCACCATGGTCACATTCAAAGTTGATTTTGACCGTGCACAAGGTTTAGAAGAAGCTATTAAGACCAACTGCAGCCGTGACATTGTATTCTACAAATGTTAGAATTTTACCTGATGAATATACGCCTTTATTTTTTTTTTACTGAAGAATCCCCGAGGTGCAGTGGCGCACAGCTCGAAACTCGGTGGATAACCTGATGGATACACTCCTGCTGGAAGCAAATTGTTCTTTTCCGTCTCTTTTAGTCTTTGTTCTGGGTTAGTATTCTCTATAGGAGAGACAAGCATGAGAGGTGGTTTGTCCTCATTTACTCTTATATTCACACAACTTCTAGAAATATATACTTGTATAGTCTTCCCATACTTTCTGTTTCTGTTCCCATTGTAAACGAGGACAAGGAATGTCTTTTTTCTTTAGCACTTTCTTTTTTCCTGTTCTACCCTTTAAATGTATCACTCCTTTCTTTCCTCTATTATCGGAGAGGCAAGTAGTAGTGGAAGTTAGAGATTTGGATTATATAACAGAACTTAGTTTTTAACATTTGTTAATGCCTAGCAACTAATAGTGGTGAAAGGAAGTTATGGCTGTTAATAATGCCACAAATATGCCATGTATAACCTGTGATTATCATATTTGAAATCTGTGCAGTATTCGTAGTCTTTCTTCTGAACTGAACATGTTTTAAACTATAAGTAGAATTTTATGCAGTGATGAGCGTTTACTACTACATTGTATCTTATGTTTTTAAAGTTTATTAACCTTTTCATATTCTGGAGCTCAGGGTCTATTGGAAACAACCGAGACCTCCCAAGGTAGGGGGAAGGTCTGCGTACACTCTACCCTCCCCCGACCCCACCGTGTGATATTACATTGGGAATGTTGTTGTTGTTACATATCATTTATGTGTTGTGATGTTTGAGTCATCTCTATGTTGAATTGTTCAAGTAGAGGATAGTCTGGTTTTGGGATTGGACATCTTGGAGTTGGAGGAATGGGCATGACATGTTTTCCTTTTCGTCTGCTTGGGCTAGAAAAATGCGCATCACATCTTCGGTGAGAGCTCAAGGTAAAAATACAAGGCTTGTATCATCTTTGTTGGTATTTCTTGCTGAAGATATTGAATGCCTGTAACTCTTTGTTTGATTCTACAAATGGCATTGTTTCGTGATGTGCTTAAATAGTTAATTTAAGGCACTTTTTAGGTGAGAATACTTTGCACTGTATACTTCGTTATAACTTGGCCGAATAGCCTAATTGACACTTAACTTGTTCTGTTTTGACATCCTGCCTCCCATACGGGTATTCAAGTGGATACCTCTAACTAGCTCATCTGTTATGTTCTTACTGACATCAAGAACGTCAGCATTTGGCGAGTGAATTCTGTGAGAGAAAAACTTGAAAACATTTTCCTTGTTTCCTTTTTAATAATCTTGATGCAGAGAGGTTAATGTTCTGGTTCAAAGTTCTGAGATTATCATATGCTAACCCCAGATTTTGATTTTAGACATACGCTAGGTGTTCTTTTAACCTTGTTAAGGGTTGTGAATCTCAATTTTATCTCTTTGTATGTATCTACTTCCACCCCGAAGTTTAGGGCTTTCTACGTGCACCCAAGGTGTGGCCTTGTGGTCAATAAAGTGGATGGAGATTCATGAGATCTCCGGTTCAAATCCCCGCGCAGGCAAAAAACACTAGGCTATTTTTTCCTATTTTTCCTAGACAAAGTTATTCGGTACCTGTGTTGATAGGAGGTAGCAGGTACCGAATGAAATAGTCAAGGTGGCGAGCTGACCCGAACACCACCATAGATACTATCACACAGTTAAGCATTAAGAGGATCAGATTGCCAATAGATACTATCAATGTTTTCATGTTCTATCATGCTCTTTGCTGTTCTGATTTATATTGTATGATATTCATTCAAAAAAAAGAAAAAGAAGTTGGGAAAGAAATATCTCATCTCATAAAGTTGAGAATGAATTTTCTGCGTGACTGAAACAAATTCTGTTTCATCTTGGGATGGTGTCTACATATGGTATAACTCTTGTTGCTACTTGCTATTACAGAACTATACTGGATTGATCAAATGCTGAATCTCAAAAGAAATTTATCCATGTTATGTTTAGCTTTTCTGTTTACATTCCTCAAGAATTCAAGATCATATAAGGAATACCTCTACATGCTCAAGATTAAGCATATGGAGCGTGAATTATATAGCATGGGGGCTCAACATCAGATAAATCAAGAATACGGATGGTCTGACTCTGATATCATGTTAGAAATAGATCTCTGGGCTTAATTCAACCCTGATAGTCAACACGTAAGGTGATAATTATCTAACACCGTTTAAGGAGGTAAACGGTTCATCTCACACCGATGTGGACTCTAACAAGGGTCCTCATTCATAGGCTCTATATACCTCGACTATTGATGCTACATCTTAATTATCCTCTAGCTACTGGTTGAACGTCCTTCAAGCAGTGATAAAATCAAGAATTTTGACAAAAGGATTAATAGAATAAGGAAAAAAAACACGTACAAAATTTAAAATGTTTTTTTTTACATCAAGAGGATTTAAAAATTCATATATGTGCCAAACATTTATTTATTACCTTAGTTGTGTAGTATAACTTTCAGATGAAAGAAATTCAACTAAAATCCTCTTTATTGTGTGGTTGAGCCACTGCCTTCAAGATCAAACAAATACTTGCATTTCGCTTTGTTAATCACTGCAGAGCCATTCTGGAATCAATCAAATACACCCTTAAGCATTCATTTGCTGGAAGCACAAGGAGAATACTTTTTAGGACACGTACATGGTGCATCCATCCATATACGTAATACGTCCAGCAAAATCCCCGATATTTTTGAGGATATATACATTCATATGCTGATGAAAAAATGTAGAATATTATCCTTTCTATAATAAGTGTCATCTTAGCCAAAAAAAATTGTCTCATAATAAGTGTCATCTTAAGAAATCAATACATAAATTGACTAGCTTTTTTCAATTCTACACTTATACAAAAATTTACAAATTAAAGTAACATGATAATTGAAAAAGTCATATAGTAACTCGGTATTGTTGGATTTTGAATGTCAAAATGTTTACTACTTGTGCATGTTCTAATCAAAAGTATTATATAGAAATAATTTGGTAAACTTCACATTGCATTATTGATTTTTTAATATGCGTGTTTTTGGCAAAGGTAACCCCTTATTATGGGACGGAGGAAGTACATAATATAAATTAGAGCTTATTTGTATCATGTGTTTATATCAAATTCAGTGAATGTATGATATACATTTTGCATATAAACTTATTTTTACTTTAAATTATCAATTTCTAAAAATAATCACTTAGTTAGATGTAAACATCCGAGTCAATTTTGTCAGAATTGTTAGACTTTGCCACTTCTTCCCCTTACCTCAATATGTTGAAAATGATCAACAAAAGAATCCAATATATTGACTATATGAAGATGGTGACAAAATGTTATCATCTCAAATTTCATGTGTAAAGCTTCCTTATGCACCACGTAGCTTAAGCCCAAGCTTGCTTTCCTTTTTTTTCTTCCAAGTCCCATACTCAGTTCGTCATCCAATTAAGAAAGCTTTTAAATGTATATACTTGCTCCATTTCAATTTCAATTTTTAATGAATATTTCATCAAAATTTGGCTCACTGATAACAAATTTTCGATGGATAATCCATCGTTATCAACAATAGCATGTTCAATATGATCTCATCAGATGAGGTATGAGGAAGATGGGGTGTATACAAACTTTATCCCTAAGAGGTAGAGAGGTAGTTTAAGATAGATTCTCAGCTCAAAAAATATATTTACAAAAAAGAATCGATTTTTATAAATGTAAAAGTATAAACTGTTATGAAAATACCGAAGAAAAAAAAGTACTGATGAAAACAAAAATCAGAAGTATAACTCAAATAAAAAAAAATAACAATAGTAATACAATATGAAGAATAAGATAGTAATAGAATAACAATAATGATAAGTAGAAAAAGGAGTCGCGACAAGGTAAAACCATACTCACCCAAAAGAAAGAGAAAATCGTCTGACTATCTACTAACCTTTTTTTAATTCACGATCTGCATATTTTTCTATTTAGGCTCATATTTTTTATGTGCTGAAGATGAGTTATGAATGTCTACTCACCTCGATTCTTCCTCGGTCTACCTCTACTATTCTAAGAAGTAAGATCTATCTCTGCCAACCTATCGCACTTCCTCACTAGGACATCCATGCTCCTCTTCTTTACATACCCAAACCATCTCAGTTTCGTTTTCCACAACTTGTCCATCAGTGAAGTCACTTCCACCTTACCCCGTATATCTTCGTTCATAATCCTATATGTGTGACCACACATTTATTTAAGTATCCTCAGAATCGTTAACGACGAGCCAATTTTTTACAAGAAGTCCATCCAAGTTCTCATTGAAAATTAGCGATTTTTTGAAAGTGTCTTACTTTACTTTTTAGTCTTAATCTGTATAAAAAGTAATATAACATTCTACATTTAGAAACCCGTTATTTCTAATATCACGTGTGACATGTTGAAGACCAGAGTCGTTCCTATACTTTTAAGGGTCCGATGCGAAAAATAAGAAGAGACCCTTTTTTTATTCACATGAAAAATTAAAATTAACTAATTAATCAATATTAAAAAAAATTATTGATCAAAATATCAAATAAATGTATAGTAAACACTATATCCGATTCAATGTTTTCAATTTCAGTACAATAAATTATAATGCTACGAAAGATATACCTTAATGTCATTACATGAAAGATTTATAAGAAAAACTATCATTACATTAGACATAGAAAATTGATCTCCTTGCATTTTTATCTGCAAAGTCATCAAACAATCTTTTATAATCAAGAATGTCTAATTCACTCTCAATTGAAATCAAAGATAATGCATTCAATCTTGTTTGTGTCATGATTGATCTCAAATAAGATTTCAACAACTTCAATCTAGAAAATTTAAGAAGATTGTCCTCAATTTCATTCACATGTTCATCCACGTCATTTTTAAATGTCAAGCCTTCATCCAATTCACCACCATCATTTTGTTCTTCATTAGCTAAATTTTCAAGTGATGAATTTGTCGGTTTCACAACAAATATATCAAATGCCCCTCTTTGAGACTTGATGAACTCTTCTTTGTGTCTTTTTTTTTTTTACGTTTTTCATGTCCAGACGAATATTTTCGGATAGGAGGCATTTGTGATTCTCCTATTGAAACAAAAAGGCAAACCAAATTTAATGTAATCATGTAAAATACAAGACATCCATTACATACATTACCAATAAAAATAATGTAAAATCTAAAGCTAAACACAATTAATTTAATGTAATTCTAATATTGAGAATAATAAATTAAATATAATATTGAGATTTGAGAAATTTGAAACCCTAAGCAAAATGGTATAAACATTATTGCAAATTGCAATCAATCCATGTTAATGGTAAAATATTAGAGTAAAATAATTCTCAAAACAATAACTTACCAAAAAAATCTTTACTTGAAAGTTGAGACTTGAGATTTCTACAATAATTAATGGGAATTTTTTTTTTGGATTGTATTTGTGGGTTTTTAAAACAAAGGGGCATGTTTTTTTTTTGTTTAAAGAGATGAGTGGGTCGGGGATGGAGTTTTTTTTTAATTTTAAAAGGAGGGTTTGGTGGTGTTGCTACAATGAATTGTTTTTTTGTTTAAATAGGGAGGTGGGTCGTCGACTTGTTGGGTACTTAAAACTTGGGCCAAATTTTATTTTTTGTGTTAAAAAAAACACTTTCTATTCTCATTGGATTTGAACACGCGACCTCTCACTAAGAAATGCTTTTTGAAGGGAGCTCTCAACCGTTAGGCTACAAATCTCACTAATTTTATGAAGGCATTTGTAATACATATCTTAATATTTGAAACCGATAAAAGAAAAATAAAAATTTTGGGGTGGAGGCCCCGCCGGCCGGGCCCTGTGCGGCGGCGCCGCCTTGACCGTCCCAGAGACAGCCCTGTTAAAGACCATAAAATTTAGAGATATTTTAGTATATTATACACATTTTTAATTTAAGATCATAAAAAAATTCATACCCCATTATCAATAACTAAGACATATCAAATGAAACGAGTAGAGTTCAGAGCCAGATCATCACCAAGAAACACTTCATGGTTTATGTCTTGTAGTGGGATTTTTTGGGTATAAATAGAGGCTCAATAGAAAGCCAGTTTCATTGTACTCTCAAAAATCTCTCTGGTTGGAAATTGAAAGAAGTTGTAAGATATGAAGCTCAATACCCTAATTCTCCTAGCACTTTTGTGTGCTTTCCTTTTTCTTGCTTCAACTATAGCAGTTGATGACAAGAAATCTCAAGATGAGACTAAAGGTAAAGTTGATTTACGCAAATATTGCCTTTTCGGTTATCATTTAAATTTTGTCATTGCTTTTAAAGGTTTTATAAATTTTATAAATATACCCTTTATAAGATTACCTTTGGGACAATATTATACGCATGTCTAATAATATTACTCATATATTTTTGTCTTGAGCTGATGGTCTCTCAGAAATAGTCGTTCTATCTATCAAGGTAGAGGTAAGGTCTTCGTACACTCTACCCTTTTCAGACTCACATTATAAAATTATTTCACTGGATATGTTATTATTATCGTATATTTTGTCTTACGGGCAAAACAACAGATAACTTACTAAAGATTAAGATTATAGTATTTCTATTTTTCTTAAACATAAGCATTTGTTGGCTTACATAGATATATATAGTTTGGTTTGGTTTTTGTCCATTCATGATTTATATTGTGAACTGACCTTTTCTTTCGATGACAAGAAATACAAAATAAGTACTCATATGTTACACTTTATATAATACCCTCTTTTAAAAAATATATTATTTTTATTACATAGGGGTGGGGAAAGGAAAAATGAGGAAGGGGGATTATAAGGCGATGAATTGAACCTCACCAACAAGGTGAGAATTTAGATAGTCAATCAACTGAGTTATTAATATTTTTCATACCCTTTCTTTTTAATTTATTCTAAAAGAACTTTTCTCTATATTTAAAAATATTTTAAAATTAAATATTCTTTGTGTTTCAATTTATATGATGTAGTTTGACTAGGCACGAAGTACAAGAAATAAAAACAAGATTTTTAAATTTTATAGTCTAAAACAACCTAAATATATGTGTGTGGTTATAGTGTATCTATAGATCAATCTACAATATTATCTTGATATATGTGAATATCAATTCCATATATGAAATCATCTCGTTAATTATAAACGGTAAAATTTAAAATTAAATTGTTGTCAAATAAAAAAATGTATCATTCTTTTTTGGACTGATTAAAATGAAAAATATCATATAAATTGGAACAGGGGGAGTATTTCTTTTTTTATACCCACAATGACATGCTTTCAGAAAAATCGGAGGCAGATCCAAAATTTAAAATTTATGAATTATTGATTTTAGACTTTATGAATTATTGAGTTCAACATTAATAATTTGTCTATATTAGATGAGTTCTAAAGATAAAATAAAATTTTATACTGAATTATTGAGTTCTACATTAATAATTTGTCAGAGTTTTCTAAAGATTAACAAAGTTTTATTTTGACAAAAACTATGGTGTTCTGCCGAATTCATATCTTCTACTCCGCCTCTGCATGCATGCTCTCAGAACCATAGAAACATCATGCTCTCAGAACCATAGAAACATAGATATACTCTTTTGATGCTCGTCAAAACTAAAGTCAGTATATCCTTATTAAGTCAAATACCGTCATAGTACTAAGTAATTCACTTTTGCATAGAGGCCATGCACTGAGAAATACTATATGTTGTATCTTGTATGTATGTAGCAGCAAATGAAGGCCAATTAAATTCTGCAAAACACGGCCAAGGTGGCGGCGGTCATGGTGGTGGTAGCTATGGAGGTGGAGGCGGCAGCTATGGAGGAGGCGGTCATGGTGGTGGCAGCTATGGCGGTGGAGGCCACGGAGGTGGAGGCGGCGGTCATGGTGGTGGCAGCTATGGCGGTGGAGGCCACGGAGGTGGAGGCGGCGGTCATGGTGGTGGTAGCTATGGCGGTGGGGGCCGATGCAGATACGGATGCTGCGGTGGATATGGGAGAGGAGGAACCTGCACTCGGTGTTGCAGTAATGCTCAAGAATATCAGGCTTACATGCAAAAAGAAGTCAACCACCCTTAAATGAAGAACGTAAATTAAGAACTTTAAAGTACTCCATTATATCCACCTTTTGTAATTAGTCCATAATAAAAAATAGTAGTACGTATGTTTTTGGAGTTCTCAGCCTTAGCCTAATGCAGTTGCATGTGTTATGTTGTACTGGAAATGATGTACCAAATATGAAATAAATATCAGTGTTTTTATTTTCTCCTTCTCTAAAGTTCGTCGACAATTACTAATGTAATTTTACATATTGTAATAGTTAACTTACTTTATTTTTCAAGTTACTAATCTCATATGATTCACGGTTAAATCATCGATTGTAAATGCGAGTATAAACAATTGTTGATATTAAAGTTATTCTTAATTTAATTAAATCAAAAAAACTTGACTATTATCCTAAAATATTATAGAGAATAATTGTTACTCCCTCTATTTTAATTTATTTGTCTGGTTTTGACTTGACACGGAGTTTAAAATAAAAATATTTTTGTTAACTTTTGTAACGGCATGGTATAAAACTATAAATTTCCCTAACTTGTAACAAAAGATATATCTAGCTAATTTATAAAAGTAGCGGGGTATTTTTGACCCTTTTGCCTATTTAATTTCTTAATTTGTACCTGAGTAGTGTAAGAATATTTTCCTCAATTATTCTTCATCCCACAAGGGAGAATATATACAAGTAATATACATTAATGTGAGGAGGAAATCACGCCTCATAATGACTAAGAAATCCTACCTAATAATGTCTTCCTAATAACTCTTTGTACTACCTACCATATATATTAGGATTCTACATAAATGATAAATATAATATTACTAATTAATATCAGCGAAAGTCCTTTTGTGAAGCTATCGGCAATCTGATGTCGTGTCGGAATATGTAACACTCGCACTTGTCCGCGAGTCACCTTTTCACGGACAAAATGAATATCTAACTCAATATGTTTAGTGCGTTGATGATGGACGGATTTTCTGAGAGACAGATTGCACTAATGTTATCACAGTATACCATAGTAGCCGTCAGAATAGGGCAATGAAGCTCAAATAAAAGATTCAGAATCCAGCATGATACAACATTGGCAACGCGCGATCACTCGGCTTCAAACTCGGCGTGATCTGTGGGTTGCCTTTTAAGACCAGAGATCAAATTATCATCAAGAAAGACGATAACGGAGGTGGGCGTGCGGTGTCGAACAACTGCGATCTGCATCGTATGTAAGTGACAAGTTTGGTGATGGAAGAAGGATAAAAATGTAAACCATACTCCAGAGTGCCCTGAATATACCACACAATATGTTTGAGGGCATGCATATGTTCTTTCATCGAATTATGCATGAACAAACACACTTGTTGTACTGCATAAGTAATATCCGGCCTAGTGAATGTGATGTACTGCAGAGCTCCAGTCAGACTGCGGTATAATGTAGGATCAGCAAAGGGTTTGCTAGAGATAGCACTCAACTTCGACTTTGTGTCCACCGGAGTTGCCGAAGGTTTGCATGAGGACATACCAGCTCGTTCCACAATATCAGATGCATACTTCTTTTGGGAGAGAAATAAGCCACCGGCATGGCGTGTCAGAACAATGCCTAGAAAATAGTGAAGTGGATCAAGATCTTTCAAAGCAAATTCGGAACTCAGCTGAGATATGATATTCTTGCAAGAGAGTCTGAAGATGTTGTAAGAATGATATCATCCACATATAAAATAAGATAAGCAAAATTGTTACCCTGACAATAAATAAACAGAGAATTGTCAGGATGACTGTGAGTAAAATCCATGTGTGACACAAAATCTGCAAACCGCTTATACCAAGTCCTGGGGGCTTGTTTGAGGCCATATAATGATTTCTTCAGCAAACACACATGATTGGGATATGCCGGATCTCTGTATCCCAAGGGCTGGTGCATGTAAACTGTCTCATTCAGATGACCATGAAGAAAGGCATTTTTGACATCCAGTTGATGAAGTGACCATCCCTTTGAGAGTGACAGACTTAAAACTGTTCGGATGGTAGCTGGTTTGACCACTGGACTGAACGTCTCCCCAGAATCAATGCCAACTTGTTGGGTCTACCCATCACCTACAAGACGGGCCTTATGCCGCTCAAAAGAACCATCAAATTTTTCTTTATTGCTAAAAATCCACATAGACCGAATAATATTAGCATTAGATGGACGAGGTACTAAATCCCATGTCCTATTTTTAATTTGAGCATGATATTCATCATCCATGGTCATTCTCCAATTCGGATCTTTAAGAGCATACACTGGGTTACGAGGCAAAAGTGATTTGAAAACCTGTGTGTGAAGGCTGTATTTGGTATTGGATTTGACAATATCATGTTGACTACGGGTGACCGGACGAGAGGCATGGCCAGTGGACTGGACGCCACTGTCCTATGATTTATTCCCGTGACTAGCAGTGGGCAGTGTGTGTGAGATTGTGTCACGCCCCGACTTTTCCTAAGTCTTTACTTAGGGCGTGATGGCACCTGGACAATTATTTTCCACCAGGAGCACCATTTAATTCTCTTTATTTAGAAATTTAAACTTATATTCAAATACGGAGCTATTAATAAAAATAACAATAAAGAAATTTATTTATGACTTTATTGAAAATATAACGCGAGCCCATGCTCGTGCAAATATTATTTCTACATAGACATATTGACAAATATTATCCTAAGTTGGAAGGGAGACCATTCCACATGGGCATTTCGAGACATCAGAATCGATATTCGACTGGCGAGTACCAAGCCCAAGAATGGACTTGGTATGACAAGAGGTCTGGACGATCACTAGCCTTGGCGTGGAGCCTTTCCTCTATCACGTTTTCCTGAAACATGTTAAATAAAGAGTCAGCCCTACCATCTGGGGCTGAGTGAGAACCTTACCCTGCAATTCAAAGCAACACCACAATATTCCAAGTGCAATCACATTATAACGTAATAAGCATATTGCAAAAACATATCAGGTTACAACACTTTTTAAATATGCAACAACTCCTCATAGGAAATTCTCGATTTAACTAACACTTCATTTTATCTCGTATTATACGTTAAGACATTCCCCTGCATTTCCACATGTTTATTACATTTATATATTTGTGAACGCGTATTCACTTTCCATATTTATATATAGGTGAACATGTATTCATCTTTCATATTTGTTGCGGCGTGCAACCCGATCCATTATATTTACGTATTTGTGAACACGTATTCACTTTACGTTTTGTTGCGGCGTGCAACCCGATCCATTATGTTTACGTATTTGTGAACGTGTATTCACTTTATGTTTTGTTGCGGCGTGCAACCCGATCCATTATATTTACGTATTTGTGAACGCGTATTCACTTTACGTTTTGTTGCGGCGTGCAACCCGATCCATTATTTTTACGTATTTGTGAACGCGTATTCACTTTACGTTTTGTTGCGGCGTGCAACCCGATCCATTATATTTACGTATTTGTGAACATATATTCACTTTACGTTTTGTTGCGGCGTGCAACCCGATCCATTATGTTTACGTATTTGTGAACGCGTATTCACTTTACGTTTTGTTGCGGCGTGCAACCCGATCCATTATATATTTATATATTTATGTGAACACGTATTCACTTTTCATATTTTTCAGAAGATCAAATAAATACTATTCTCTTTTCTAACATTCTGTCATTCATACTTGTAACGATTATAACTTTTTAACCATAACTCCAACTAAGGTGTTTCTCAGCGGAAACTAAGGTAAGGCGGGATTTTCACTATACCAAATTTCATTTAAAACTACTTTGGGTAACTAACACAAATTTATCCTCAAAACAGCCACATGAAATTTATTTCGGCAGAATTTTTATTAAACAACACCCAATCTTATAATAGTCATAACTCCTAATCTGTAAACCCGTTCAATCCCCATAAATTCTCAAAACGACGAGAACAGAGAGCTACACGTCTCCATGTGAACCATTCTTTCATATTCTGTACCATTTGGTACAGTTTTACACTTTTATTCGCTGCCCTTCCTGGATCTCGATAGATCCGAGGCAGAAACTTTAAACAGCGATAACTCTCAATCCGTAAGTCTTATAGACCCCCGTAAGGTCTCAAAATGTCCATAACAAAGAGATCTAGAACTTTCATTTAGCAACAATTTTCATATTCCCCACATATTAGTACAGTTTTACGTTTCAACGTCCTGCCCTTCTGGATTCCGACAAATCCGAGGCAGCAACTTCAAACTACAATAACTCTCAACTCGTAAGTCCGTTTTAATAAATCTTTATATATATCTGTCCGTAACAGAGAGATTTACAACCATGTAAATTTTCATTTAATTCTAATAAGTAAAACACAACAAAAACAGTCCGTAATTATGCCTTTCCGAATTTCGACCAAATCTAAGGCAGGAACTTTGAACTATGATAACTTTCAAACCGTACGTCCATTTTACCTCATTTTTGGTTCTATATGATCATATTAGAGAGGTGTACCACTCCTCCAAATTTCATCAAATTCTAACAATTATAACTCAGTGAGAACAGCTCGTAAAGTTCATGACGCAACCAGTTGTCTAAACAATCAAAAGTTCAATATTTCCTTTCAACACTAAATTCTTATTCTAACATGTATTGAACTAAAAATAAAGGATGTTACCAAGAATTTCTGAGTGAGAAAACTCACCTTGTAAGCGTGAAAAGGATTGTTGTTTTGTTGCTACAAGTGATCATTGCTCCCTAGTATTCCTATTTTTGTTCTCCTTCCTCTCTTGATGTTTTTCAGATTTTTTTCTCTTCTTGTTCACTTGTTTTTTCTGATTTTTGTATTCTTTGTGCTAGGTATTTTATTTGTGTCAAGTACAATGTATAAGTAGAAGTGTGGGAGGTGGAAGGTGGAAGGGTAAGAGTTGAGATGAATTAAGGGGAGGGGATAGGGAAGTGGACGTGCATGTTGCTGCACACATCCACTTTTTTTTTTCTTTTTTTTTTCTTTTGTTTTGTTTTTCTTTTTTTGTTTTCCTATTTTCATTTCATCTATCTATTTATCCAACTTTAACACTAACTCCATCTCATGCAATTTATTCTTTGTTTTCTTATATATATATATATATTTTTATTAACCCAACCACAACTATATTTTTTTTTCCGGGTTTCACAGATTGGGCCTGGAGTTGTGGCTGGCCCACTCGATGGAATAGTAGTTAATTGGGAGTTGGAAGAAGGAGCATTGGGCCTTGGAACTATTGGTCATGGCTGCTGGATTGTGTTTTCCAGTAGCTGGGCCGTGGATCCTTGGTCCAGTGGGCCTTGTTGTTGTGGTCCACCAGTGATGGAGTGTCCCGGATTGTGTAAAAAATGTGTTAGATACGAAAGCTTATCATCATCCAAAAAATCATAGGTATGGGTCCCGGTTTCATATATTTTAGCAAAGGGAAAAAATATTTCATCAAAAATGACGTGGCGACTTACAAACATTCTTTTGGAAGAAATATCATAACATAAGTAACCACGATGATTAGTAGGGTATCCCAAGAAAGCACATGGAGTGGAACAGGCTTGGATTTTTGGGATTGTGGTGGATGGAAAGAGAGGGTAGCAAAGACAACCAAACACTCTTAAATGATGATATGATGGCTCTCGTAAGTAAAGAATTGTTAGTGGAGCTTGGTAAGACATGTTTTTGTGTGGAAGAATATTCAACATGTAGGTAGCCACTTGAAGTGCATAATGCCAAAAGATAGGGGGTATGGACGCATGAGCAAGAGATGTTCTAACCATATTATTGATGGTTCTAATCGTGCGTTCTGCCTTCCCATTTTGTGAAGAAGTGAGGACACGATAGACGAAAATTTAAACCATTTGATTTGAAAAAAATCTCAAAATTGATTATTATCAAATTCCCCACACGTTGTCACATTGAATACTTCTAATCTCCCGTTCAAATTGAGTTTTGATGAACGCCTTAAAAGTGATAAATGTGGAAAACACTTGTGATTTCTTTGACAAAGGAAATGTCCACAAATAATTAGAGTAATCATCAAGGATAAGCAAGTAATATCTATGACCAAAAGAACTCAAAACGGAAGAAGTCCAAATATCACAAGGCAAAATATCGAATGGCATAAGAGTGCATGAAGTAGAAGCAATAAATGACAATTTCACATGTTTACCAAGTGCACAAGAATGACACTTATTCAAACTTTGAGTTTGGGTACAAGAAATAAGTTTATTTTGTTTAAGAGAAGCCAAAACAGCCTCCCCCGGGTGTCCCAAGCGTTGGTGCCATAAAGATGGTGCCAAAGGTGCAAAAGTAGAGTGAAACTTGGACCGTTGCCTAGGTAACCTAATTGGATAGAGCTCCCTCTTGCTATCACATCTCATGATAAGCTTCCCCGTCTAAAAATCATGCACGGAAAAACCAAACGGGTCAAAACGGACAGATACCCAATTATCAGTTTTAAACTTTCTAACAGATACCAAATTTTTTATTAACTTTGGAGCATGAAGGACATTATTTAAAACCAGTGGTGGGTTTGGGGGTGTCAATTTAGTTGAACCATACCCTTTTATTGGAATTGAATGGCCATTTCTGACAACTATACCATTATCATTGCTCAAATTAAAATAGGAGTTGAGATTACCTTGGGAAGACATCATGTGAGACGTTGTCCCGGAGTCCATGTACCAATTTGGATCTGGTGGGTTAAGTCCGAGTGTGTGCATGGCGTTCTCAATATCCGTGGGTTGAGCCATTATAGAGTGGGCCTCACGTCACTGGGTCGGCTGAGGCCCAACGTGATTGCCTGGATTGTTTAACGAGACAGACCAAGCAAAATTGGCTCTGGGCTCATTGAAAATTTCCGCCGGTGAACATATTGAGGAGGTCTGGCCGCCCACTAGTGTCAAACCGCTGGCCCATTGCTCTGTTGGGACTGGGCTAGGCGGTAAGGCCCATGGCCACTGCCAGGCACAACTTGTTGGACCTCCCGACTGCTGCCAGTCCCCGCCACTGTCTGCCGCCGGTGTTGGTGTTGCCGCCGTTTCCGCCGCCACCGGAATTCCGGTGACCTCCACCTTTGTTATTTCCGCGATTTCCACCATTCTAATTATTACTACGTCCTTTCTTTCCATTATTTTGTTGAGAAGAATCAAAATAATTACCGTCATTAGAAGGAGTGACAATCATGGCGGAGTTTGAAGTAGTAGATGACTTTTTCACGAAGCCCGACTCTTCAAGCACAAGCATGGGCCTTGGTTGATAAATTTGGTAGAGGATTACTTTGACGGATTAAAGTTCCCACGCCGCTATACGCATCGGTGAAACCGACGACCAATTGCAATACTAACCGATTATTAGTAACCGGTGAACCAACGTTTCTTAACTGATCTGTCAACACTTTGAGGCGTTGACAATAGGTAGAAACATTTGAAAAATCCGACATGTCAATGGTGGAGAATTCCTGCTCCATTGCTATCACATTGCTAGGTAACCTAATTGGATAGAGCTCCCCATTGCTATCACATCTCATGATAAGCTTCCCCGTCTAAAAATCATGCACGAAAAAACCAAACGGGTCAAAACGGACAGATACCCAATTATCAGTTTTAAACTTTCTAACAGATATCAAATTTTTATTAACTTTGGAGCATGAAGGACATTCTTTAAAACCAGTGGTGGGTTTGGGGGTGTCAATTTAGTTGAACCATACCCTTTTATTGGAATTGAATGACCATTTCTGACAACTATACCATTATCATTGCTCAAATTAAAATAGGAGTTGAAATTACCTTGGGAAGACATTATGTGAGACGTTGTCCCGGAGTCCATGTACCAATTTGGATCTGGTGGGTTAAGTCCGAGTGTGTGCATGGCGTTCTCAATATCCGTGGGTTGAGCCATTGTAGAGTGGGCCTCACGCCACTGGGTCGGCTGAGGCCCAACGTGACTGCCTGGATTGTTTGCCGAGACAGACCAAGCAAAATTGGCCTGATGGGCCTGTTGAAAATTCTGGCTGGGCTGAACATATTGAGGAGGCTGCTGGGCTGGCCCACTAGTGCGCTGGAACTGCCTGGCCCATTGCCCTGTTGGGACTGGGCTGGGCGGTAAGGCCCATGGCCACTGCCAGGCCCAGCTTGCTGGACCTCCCGACTGCTGCCAGTTCCCACCACTGCTGCCGCCTTGTTGCTGCCACTGTCCGCCGCCGGTGTTGGTGTTGCCGCCATTTCCGCCGCCACCGGAATTCCGGTGACCTCCACCTTTGTTATTTCCGCGATTTCCACCCTTCTTATTATTACTACGTCCTTTCTTTCCATTATTTTGTTGAGAAGAATCAAAATAATTACCGTCATTAGAAGGAGTGACAATCATGGCGTAGTTTGAAGTAGTAGATGACTTTTTCACGAAGCCCGACTCTTCAAGCACAAGCATGGGCCTTGGTTGATAAAACTTTGGTAGAGGATTACTTTGACGGATTAAAGTTCCCACGCCGCTATACGCATCGGTGAAACCGACGACCAATTGCAATACTAACTGATTGTTACTAACCGGTGAACCAACGTTTCTTAACTGATCTGTCAACACTTTGAGGCGTTGACAATAGGTAGAAACATTTGAAAAATCCGCCATGTCAATGGTGGAGAATTCCTGCTCCAACGTAACAGCGCGAGAATTTTGGTTGTCTTGAAAAATATCTCGCAGACGTTCCCATGCCGACATCGATGTGGAGTCTGGTTCCATTATTGTATGCAACAAATCTGTAGATATCGTTGCATAAATTCAACCAAGGACTGTGGCATCAAGAGTATTCCACAGTTCCTTGTCTACATCAGTTGTGACCTCTTTCCCTTTCCCATCATTTGGAGGAATGATATGGTGAAGGACCTTGTGAGCACGACAATAAATTTTGAATAATTCCGCTCACGTTGCATAATGCACGGTTTTCATTTCAAGTTTGACAGAAACATGTGTCTTGATATTCGAGACTGTTAGGGCAGTGTGAAAGGTTGATTTTGATTCAGACATTATTGGTTGAAATCAAAGGTGTTCACTAATGGAGAAGTGAACAATTGAAGAAGACAATACAAAATAGGGAAAAAATCAGTATTTGGGAGGAAGAACCAAAAATGGGAAAAAAAATTAACTTTGGATCTTTCCTAAAGCTCTTGATACCATATAAGAATATTTTCCTCAATTATTCTTCATCAAGTAATATATATTAATGTGAGGAGAAAATCATGCCTCATAATGACTAAGAAATCCTACATAATAATGTCTTCCTAATAACTCTTTGTACTATCTACCATATATATTAGGATTCTACATAAATATAATATTACTAATTAATTACCTATCTAGAATATTCTAATAAGTAGTGTGATTATAAGCCTGGGTTGTTTTGTATTGTTGTATGTATGCATTTGTTACTAGTAAGTGATACTATTGTTCGTTTACTTTTCATAATCTCTTCTTATTGTTTGTATGGTTCGTAAGCAGTTTTGATCCTTTAAATTTGTTAAAAGAGAGCTTATTTGATCTCCGTCAAGTGTTTAACAAATAATATATGATAAATTTAAAGAAAAATACGAAAAGAGAATTTTGGGAGACTTCATATTTAAATATGAAAATACTTAGATATTGCTATCAATTTTTAATACCCAAAAAATTCATGGAAACACTATCCTTTTCGTTAATATTATTGTCACTTTTTAATGACGTCATCCTCTTTTTATGAACAGAAAAAATCACTTATATATAGCTTAGTCATAATTAACAATATATGTGAAGAGACATTTTATTGGCAACAGACACATGTTTATTTATTCACAATTAAATTAGTGTAAATATTGAGTATAATTATGGTACTTTTGCTTAGTTGCTTCGAAGTTCTACATCAGTTAGCAGTTTTGTCTATATTCTATGAACATTAAGAATGTTATGCTTGTGGAGGGAGGAATGCGGAAAAGTTGGGTCCTCTCATCTATGTTATGACTAACGAGACTCGGAATATTATGATACAAAATATAAATTTATGCCCCACAAAAATGTTTGTTATGTGGAACAAAAATTAAATACCAACAAAAAATACGGCAAAAGTGGAAATGACCCCTTAAAATTGCTTCGCTTAATCCAAAATGTAATTAACCCATAACATGCTAAGATAATATTAATTTAATTGTTGGAGTAAGACCTAATTTATTCAGAAATAATTAAACCCATTATACACTAAATAAAATGGTTTAAATATGTTAAATTAACACATCTAATGCTAGGTGTGCTGGGGCCGGGCCGGGCCGGGCCTTTTTTAAGAAAGGAAATATTTTTCATAATTTTTAATTTAAACTCTAATATAATGCTACCTACTCAGACCTCACGTTTTGAAATTTCACTAGATATGTTGTTGTTGTAAACTTTAATATAATGCTAACACAAATCTCAAACTCAAATTAAATTATTTCAATAATATTTATTAAGTACAATTATCCAATACTTTCAATTGTTAGTGATGTGCATTACATATGAAATTACCGTGCTAGATTGTTGGTTTCAATTAGTGGAGGCACATGGCCCGATTGAGCTAAAGTTGGGCGGGTCAAGATGGACTGAATCAATAGATGCGTCAATGTTCAATCCATTCAAAACTTATATGGGCTAAGATGTGCGGATCAAGATGGGCTAAATGATGGGTTATAACCCAACTTGCCCAATTTGACTCATTACTTTTACAAATTTCAAACTTACCTTCTATGATGTTATTTTTTTTTTGTATGATATTTGATTTTTTCATATATTTATTTTTAAAATAAGAATAATATTTTTAAGAATTTTTTCTTTTTTATAAAAGCAAACAATATTAAATAGATATTTGAGGATGGATGTAGGGCAATGGGGTGGGGTGGAGGGGGTAAGAAAAAAATCATATTTTTATAAATTGTTTATAAAAGTAAAAAAAATATAAAATAGAAATTTGAGAATGGGATAGGGTGGGCGGAAGTAGAGGCGAGGTAAGAAAAAATATCATATTTTTAATAATTTTTTTATAAAAGTAACAAAAAATATGAAATAGAAATTTGAGGATGGGATGGGGATAGGTGGGGTTAGGGTGGTAGGGGGGAGGTAAGAAAAAAAATTAGATTTTTTATTAAAGTAACAAAAAATATAAAATTGAAATTTGATAATGCCGGTAGGGCAATGGGGTGGGGTGGAGGTAGGGAGAGGTAAGAAAAAAATTTATCTTTTTTATAAATTATTTATAAAATTAAAAAAAATATATAAAATTGAATTTTGAGAATGTGGTAGGATGGGGTAGGGCGGGAGGTGGTGGTAGGTGGGGTAGAAGTGGATTGGGGTGGGGTGGAGTAGGCAAGGTAGGGGGCATAGATGTGAGGGTGGTTCAGTGCTTGAGTAGGAGTTGGTGTAGGGTAGATGGATAGTGTGGTTGGGGTGCGTTGGTGTATTTTTATTGTTCTGAAATAATAAAGGATTTTTTAAAATAATTATTTATAATTAAAATTTTAATCTAGAGTGTAGCTCTAATCGTTAAAATTGAGCATGTTCGTGGGTCAAGTTTGGGCATCATAACGAATTCATTTGGGTTGTTGATTTATGATGGATCAACTTGAGCTTAGCCCATACCAACACATCATCAAAATCACTCTTGCTCAAACCCATGAAATCTTGGACGGATCATTTGTGTTTGGACTAATTTTGTCACCCCTATTTTCAATACAATAATAACATGTACGTGGTTTAGTTTAAAGTTACTTAGTTATATATTCACATAAATGTTAAAATGATAACGAATCACTTAAACCTTAAACAAAAAATTAGATCATCCTGTTTTTAAACGTTAAATGGTATAGAGAACTATTACCTTTTGCAAAAAAAAAAATGTGAGATTGCAGTGTTTTTTCTCTTTTCTTTGGCCCAAATGCTTTGGTTGGGAGTTGGGACACGCTAAAATAGTTAATGCTTAAACTTAACTACATTTGGCCCTAAAGTTTTTCATTTTGCATAAGTCTGTGCGGTAACACACCTCGCACAGATCCAAAGACGTCCCTGAATATAGGCCGAGCTAAACTGGATATAATCTGAATATAAATGTCAGAATGTTTCACGACTACTAAACATCTAATTTTACAAAAACTGTGAATACTCAAGTTCCTTGTTCAATTACAAGTTGCTACACACATTATATAAAATAAAAGAGACGAATACATAGGATGACATCAATTACATACATAATATATGAAATTCTTGGGGCTACCTTTTACATTAACATATTAATTAGTAGTCAGCAATACTTTTTTTTTCTTCCTCCAAGAACATACAAAATTAGCCACACCTTGCCTTTTTTTGTAATAAGCTTGGTTTTGCTCTTCCCTTCAGCCTGAGTAAGGTAGCCTGAAAATAAAAGAAGATTAATATACATGATGGAGGGATTCAGAATATGATGGCAAATGGACTGAGTTTTTATACTGGCAAGTGGTTAGTCTATGCAAGAATTAGTCCTAAAGTATTGAGGAGCATATGTACATGTATAATGCACTAATAATAGAAATACAATCAGTTTATAAACAATAAACAATAGTAAATGTGCCAGATAATCTCAAAATACAAGTTATATTGTTGTTTGTTGTTGACTAATAAAAGTTTTTATACTGACAGTACAAACATTTAGAAGAAATTAGCAAAATACAAGAAGAAAATAAGAAATAGTACTAACCCCAATTTGAGACAAGTATCAGAACTCTCATCGTCTTGAGGAGGAGGGCCAGTAGAGTTGCATGCATTTGTGACTGATTCAGATGATTGACCTTCATCATTATTAAATCCATTTTCTGATTCAAATGCTACTACTGCTGCTGTTTGATGTTTGTACCCATTATTATTAGATATCTCCATCACCTTCAAAAAACAATTCTCAATTATATATCAGCATATAAGTACTTAATTATTTGGTTGAAACAAAAAAAAAAATCATTCGGTATCCGAAATTTTTTTTGGAGCAACGATAAAATTATCTTTGTGTGATCTATAAGTCACGAGTTCGAACAGTGGAAGTAGGAACTAATGCTTGCATTAGGTAAGGCTATCTATATTGTGTGGTCCTTCCCCCACACCCCAGCAATACTATTTCGTGCACCGGATTGTTCTTTTCATTCGGTATTTGGTACCCGTATTGAAGTCCTGATTAATTCGAATTGACATAAAGTAAGAGGGTTTGAATCCAAAACCTCGGGTGGAAACAACTCTATGATCCACTGGACTAATTTGGAAAGGTTATGCGCACTCGACTAATTTAATTGGGTATAATTTTGTCCACCCTGATTTAGGTAATAGGGAAGAAATTAAATCATCTAAATGTTTTTTGTTTCTACCGTAATTTAAATCTAAAACCTCATGATTCTTCCTCATTTCATTGACCACTAGGTCACACGCTAGGATCGTTAGAATTTCTACGATCAATATATAGAAGTTACTCTTTTAAGAAAAAATAAAATTACATACCTGTTGCCTCAATTTTTCGTTCTCTTCCATTAGTTGCATGCTCTGTGATTTTTCACAATATCAATTATCAGCCTTGACGAAAACCAAGTCCGGTTTATAGATATTTTATACTATTGAATCACTTAACAATATTATTTCTGACCTTTTGTTGGAGCCGGTTGATCTCTCTCATTATTTTATCACCCTAATATATGGACAAAGCAAGTTCGTGTAAGATAACTAAAAAGAGGCAATCATAACTTGTTACCACATATTAAATTACATTACAGCAATAACAACAACAACATATTCAGTGAAATCCCACAATGTGAATCTGAGAAGGGTAGAATATACATAACGAGAGTAAAACCGAACCTTTCTCTCTATGACGCGGCTCAATCCAGCTTCAAGAGACTTCTCTAACTGCTGTAACTCTTCAATATTTAGTCCTTGAAGTTTTTCTCCTCTCATTTGCCTGTTAGTCGATGATACTTGTCATAGAACTTCTATTATTATTATTATTGTAATTTATTTTCTCTTTTACTTTTATTTGACGTGATGATATTATGAGCTGGACTTAAATGAAATAGTGAGAAATTCATATAGTCGATCTTAAATTATTTAGAATTGAAACATAATTATTATTGTTATAATCGTATCAACCTTTTTTAAATGAAAAAACAGTGTTTATACACAACTATGAATATACCTTAGTAGATGACTTTTCTCAGAAATTTCCTTGCTTAGTCTGGAGTAATTACTATTCTCTACAAGCTGCAAACAATATAAACAAAAAGTTTGCTTAAAAAAACAAATATCGAAAAAGATACAAAGACTAATTAAATAGGTAATTAAGGCTTGAACAAATGGACCAAGAAACTAATTACCTGAAGCTCAAGTGATGGTTGATCCAATTTCTCCAGATTTTTTGAATGCAAATCACGCCTCTCAAGAATTTCTTTCATGCTTCATGGAAAATGAAAAGAAATTTTATGATCTCATCTAAAATTAATGTCGAACTGAACGGTTAATATTTTAATTTTGAATGCATATACGTTAACTCTTTGAAACATGTATGTATCCGCATATCCAATATGTTTTGAACAGAGTCGTCTTTGGGCCCGTGCGAGATGTGTTGCCGCACAAGGTTCCCAGATCTTACTTAACTCAATCCTGATTGTTCTTATCCCTCAACTAATGTGAGACAATTAACATCAATCTATCCCCACATGAGTTCGCCTGCCAAGTGGACAATATAATAACAGGTGTAGACCAGACTCTAATATCATATTTAAGAAAATGAACTTTGAGCTTACTTAACTTTAAAAGTAATTAACTTAAAAAATAAAAAATTATCTAAGATCATATAAAAAGTCAAATAACTTACCTCTAAATCAATGTGAGACGCTCAACAAACTCAAGTATCAAGGATTTTTCAAGAAGTGGGATGCTAATAAGTGAATTACACAGATGAAAAATAAAAAGATATATGTAAGATGATATTAATCTCTCTTTGAGAGTCTTCTCATTAATATTAAATATATATAGGTGTACAATGTTCATCTCAATTACAATAAAAATCCTAATCTCATATACAAGAGGAATCTTAGTCTTACCATAATTATATTTACACAAATATTCTAATTATGGGTGGGGATCTTTATGCTACACCTATACGCGTTTACACACACCCTCAGTCGGAGCGGGAAGAGAACAGATGCTGAGACTGGATTTGAAGTAAAAAAATAACTGTCTGAAAAGTCATTTGGTAAATATATCTGCATACTGATAGGATGATAAAATATGTAACATTCTGACATGGCCTAGCGCAACTTTCTCACGAACGAAGTGTAGGTCTATCTCAATGTGTTTGGTTCGCTGATGTAAATCGGATTATGAGAAAGATAGATGGCAGAGATGTTATCACAGTACACAATAGATGTCTGACGCAAAGGACACTGAAGTTCTAACAGTAAATTTCTGAGTCAACAAATCTCAACTATCACATTTACAACGTCTCTGTACTCTGTCTCGACATTGGAACGAGATAGGGTAGTTTGTCGCTTGGCAGACTAAGAAACCAGATTATCCCCTAAAAATACACAAAAGCCGAAGGTGGAGCGTCACGTGTCCGGACACCCCAATATGCATCCGTATAAGAGAGCAACCTGTTTGGTGCAGAGGGTATAGGTGCAAACCATAATCAAGTGTACCTTTAATGTATCGGATGATCTGACTTAAGAAGCGATGAAATGAGACTCTGCAGGCGTGCGTGAATTGGCATACTGTGAGCAGATAAGCAATGTGCGGACTTGTAAATGTGAGATCTTGAAGTGCACGTGAGCTCCTATCTGAGTAGGATCGGAGACTGGAGCACCATCCGTAGCACTGAGCTTAGATTTTGAATCAACTGGAGTAGGTGAAACTTTCCAATTCGCCATCTACACGATCTCATCTATATACTTACGCTGACATAAGATCATGTGGTTGACAGACCTGGTCACTAATATCCCCAAAAAGTAACTCAGCTTCCCCAAATCAGTCATTGCAAATTCGAACTTAAGCAAGACAATAATCTCATTTTTCAACCCGTCGGAGGAGGCAGTAAGAACAATATCATCCATGTAGAGTAATAAGAAAGCAGTGTTACTACCTCGATGAAAAATGAAGAGTGATGTATCACTCTTGCTGCATACAAACTCAATCTGCAAGATATACCTGGCAAAGCGATCATACTACGTACGGGGAGCCTGTTTCAGGCCATATAGTGACTTACGAAGACGACACACATAGTGAAGAACTGCTGGATGGATGAACCCAGGCGGCTGATACATGAAGATTGTCTCTCTCAGATCCCCATGTAAAAATGCATTCTTCACATCAAGCTGATGGATCTATCAGTGTTTGCCCATGGCAATGCTCAAAACTGTGCGAATAGTAGCCGGTTTGACAATCGGGCTAAAGGTCTCACCACAATCAATGCCCTCCTCCTGATTTGTGTCATTAACCACAAGTTTTGTCTTATACCTCTCAAGATCTCCAATGTCTCTGAATTTGTGATGAAATAACCACATGTAACGGATCACATTTACCCCCTCAGGTCTAGGTACTAGATCTCATGTGTGTTGTTTAGTTAAAGCATTGAATTCCTCATACATAGCTGCATTCTAATTAGGGTCTTGTTTGGCCAATTTAGGGTTCTTGGGAATTGGAGAAATGGTTTGGACATACAAGTTAAATTGAACTTTGGGTTTGAAGATTCCATGCTTGGCACGAATTTCCATTGGTGAGTGGGGGCATTTAGTGGTTGTGGAGTCTGATTTGCGAGACTAGAAGGCATTGTCGGTTAAGGGGATGGAGGCGGAGAATCCGTCGAAGCGCATGGCCTGCTCTTCAGTCGCGACTCTAAATGTGTTTGAGCCCAGGTGCTCATGGAAGAGAAGCGTGGCCCATCCCCAGCGGCGCGCTAATTTCCTGGAAGAAATAGGTTGCTCACTGGAAGAGAGGAGTCGCGACGCTTCCTCGATGAGCCGCGGCGCTGACGTCTGGGATGAGTTAGTGAGCTGATTAAGGATAATGAGAGAGATGGCAGGCTCGTCAAGAAAGGAGTAGTCCGATTTTTGGAATTTCTGAAGATTCAAAAATGAGAATGTAGTCTCGTCGAATGTGACGTGACGGGAGATGTGAATTTGACGAGTTGACAAGTCGTAGCATAGATAACCCCTATGGTTAGGCGGGAAGTCAAGGTAGACACAAAGAGTGGATCAGGGAGCTAGTTTGTGAGGGGCAGTAGAGGCAATGTTAGGGTAGCATAGACAGCCGAATATTCATAGATGGTCATAAGAGGGGACTCTATGATATAGGATTTCGGTAGGGGTCATATTGTGAAGGGTGCTAGTAGGGAGAATATTGAGAACGTATTCTGACATTTTAACAGCATAAACCCAGAAGGATGCATGAATCAATAGAGTGTGAATCATATTGTTAATGGTGCGGATGATTCTTTCGACTTTCTAGTTTTGAGGAGGTGTGGGGCGGGAAGCGAAAGACCATGTCATTATTAGTACAAAAACGGTGAAATATAGAGTTGTTGAATTCACGACCATTATCGCACTGAAAAGATTTTATACCTTTTTCAAACTGTGTTTGAATGAATGTTCGAAACTCAAGAAATTTGGCAAACACTTCCGATTTAAATTTGATAGGATACAGCCAAACAAAGTGAGAAAAATCATCTAGTAAGATAAGATAGTATTTATGACCGAGAGAACTAGCAACAGGTGATGTTCATAAATCGGCATGTATAATATCAAATGGTGCAAAGGTAACTAGTAGATGATTGAAACGGAAGATGAGTATGTTTGCCTAAAGAACAAGAAACACAGTTTTGGTCAAGCTTCTCATTACAAGTAATAAAATTATTGCCTCTAAAAAATTAAAAATTGGGGTTCCTCGATGACCAAGCCTATTGTGTCATGTTGAAGAAGAAATGGCCGCTAGAGAGACGGGAGAGCAAGATCTGGCAGCGGAGATGAAAGTGAATGGATAGAGATCTTCCGTGCTATTGCATCTCGTAAGAGGTGTCCCCGTATGAAGATACTTCACAGTGAAACCAAAAAGGTCAAAATCAACAGAGACAGAATTATTACGAGTAAATTTGCGGATAGAGATTAGGTTCTTAACTTTATGTGGGGCATATATGGTATTCTTAAGGGGGAATAGATTAGGAGGTGGTGTGTAGGATGTACCATAGCCCTTTACTGAAATGTGGTGACCACTACCAACTGTAACAAATTGAAGATGTTTTAAACTGAACAATTTGAGAATATTACCTGCAGACTGAGTGAGGTGAGATGTGGCTCCGGAGTCCATGTACGGTGTTGTCGGGCTATTGCAGTTGAAATTCTTGAAAGCGACCCGACTCGGATGGGCCGTACGGCGGCGAAATTTGCTCGGCTGTTCTTGCATGAAGCGGGCTTGTTGCGGGTACTGAGCTTGCCGAGTGGCTGGAGCTGGGCCTAACAATCCGTGTTGATAATACGGGTTGAAGGGCAGCGGGTATTGGAAAGGGGCCGGCGCCGCGGCGCTGTAATGATGTTGTGGAGGCGTGCGGCCCAATTGTTCTGCGGACCATACATTTGTTTACTGCTTTGTTGGTTACGTTGGCCGCGACCACGTCTCTCTGCCGCCGTGGCCGCGCACCTGCTCGGCCACGGCCCTGTCGTGGTTGAGATTTTTCTGGTGGCGTCTGTACTTGAGGTTGCGTCTGCGAAGCGATTAACGTCTGCGGCGTGCTCGTCACCTTGCTTACGGCGAGTCTCTTGGCAACAAGCTGCGGCGAGCTTTGTTGGCGGGTAACGGATCTTCCTGTTGAATCATGGTGGCTAACGTATCATAGTCGTTTTTGGGAAGGCCTGCAATCAATTGCAACACCATTTTAGTGTCCGAGACAGGCGTGTCGACGTTGGAGAGTTGATCGCGATGGTTTATTTGTCTGCGATGCTCAGTCATGTTTGAGAAATTTTCAAGGCGTGTATTGTTAAATTGTTCCTCCAAATACACCGTGCGAGTGTGCTTGTTATCTTGAAAGATTTCCTCCAAGCGATTCTATAAATCAAGTGTTGTGGCGCCAGATTTCATGATAGTAAGAAGAAGATCATGAGAAATACTATCATAAATCCACTGTTTGATGCCGGCGTCTATACGACGCCAAGTAGAATCATCAACCTCCGGAGGACGCGGAATAGTGTCATCGATATGGTCAAGCACGTTATAGAGACGTGCATGATTACGAACGATTGACGAGGAGAATCTTGTTGTTTTCTTGATCAAGAAGAATGGGAATAGAGTTCTTGATATTGGTAACAGTTAGTGCGGGATGAAAAGATGATGACGATATGGTGGTGGGATTGGTGGAGGTTGAAGCGTTAGACGTATTGGAAGAATCCTGAGTATCCATTTAGAGAAGAGAGGAATGGAGAAAAAAACCAAGAATTTAGGGAGGATGTGGGAGGTGCTGCGGCGAGAAGTCAGAGGGGGGGGCGACGGCTGCAGAAAAAAATTCTAGGTTTTTGGTTTAGGCTCTTGATACCATGTAAAATGATATTAATCTCCCTTAGGGAGTCTTCTCATTAATATCAAATATATATATGTGTATAATGTTCATCTCAATTATAATAGGAATCATAGTCTTACCATAATTATATTAATACAAATATTCTAATTATGGGTGGGGATCTTTATGTTACACTTATACACGTTTACAATAGCAAATACGCATAACAATAGAAAACGGATATTGTAGCATTGGTATTAGTTTTATGCAAATACTACGTATGGTTATATTAAATAGGTTAATGTAAAACTTTTATATGAAAAGGTTCTAATAACATATTAAAGATATAATTAAATAAATAAAAATAACAGTTTAATGTTAACTATACATACAATATACACGATATATACATATATATTATATGTATATTGTTTGTCTCAGATGAAGCTCAATGGCCCAAGAAAGCCCACTGCCTCTCGGATGATTTGGGCCACCCGTGACTGCCCACCAAAGTGTATATGGGATGTATAGTGTAGTATAATTAGTAGTGTACTTTTACCATAATTGTATAGTTAGTCTCCAAATAGAATAGGGTTTTAGGAGTAGAATAGGAAAATGATTTTCCTATTATGAAAATATGTAAAGTGTATATATATTTTTTTTATTAATGAAAATAATCAAGGGATTATTTCTTTCATTTAACTTTTAAGTGAAACAATCACACAGCTTAATATGATATTAGAGTAGATATACATCCTATATAAGTTTATACTACAACCATTATTCACACGAATTTCACATGCTAAATCTATGAAAAAGAATAAAAAGAAACTGAAATGAAAACTGAAGTCTTTTATAGTTATTTTCAAGATATAATACTAGCTTTTTACAAATCCAGCAACTGTACATTAACTTCCTCAATTTCAAGTCACCACTTTAGGAAAGACTCGCTGGACTGGTTTTACTAAAAAGTTCATCTTTTCATAATATATGTGTCACTAGAGTTATAATCATTGCATGTTACTAGGGTCAGATTCAGAATTTTGAATATAATTTTTAGAAAATGATCAGCTTATTAGATCCTAGATAATTATTTATACATATTTAGTGTAACTTTCAACACAAATACGGAGTTTTGGCAAGCCTATGAATTCCGGTGAACTAGTAATTAGAATTTTCACTACTAAAAAATCTCTATTTTTTCACTGAAAATGTTTAGTGGTTATTTCCTACTGAATGTCGATGAAAAAACCCTAAATAATGATGTATTTTAAAAAAAATGTTATAAAGTTTTTCAACGTTTTAATGAGAACATATTTCCCACCATGCGTTTTCTCAATAAGCTAATGAGATGGGAATGAAATGAGAAAATCATGTTTTACAAATTTCCCACTGAATATAAGTGGGAAACTCGTTTGTTTCTAGTAGTGTCTAGCTTCACTTCTGCTTGTTACCCTAACGTTTACTTATATACCGTCAAAGGTTATGGAAGGATAGTAAGTATTGTTCTATCCTTAACCAGAGGCTTCGAGTTGAGTCAAAAAATGTAGTCACATTCGATAGAGGGAGTTCTACGCTTCTACCAAAATCGGAACATTTTATTGCGAATCTATATTTAATCGAATCTAAAAATGAATTCACATCGAACACTGAGTGAAAAATAATAATTCTTTATATACACTATACAATAATAAAAAAATAATAGCTATACGAATATAGAAGTGGAGTAGTTTAAAATGACTTTGGATCATGTAGCTACTAGCTGAAAATCAATAGCTCGTCAAAATTGTTCTTTTTCTATATATACCAACTATAATCCAAATTGCATAGTATAAAATTTCTAAAATATGCCTTTCTTTCTTTCCCTAGTGAAAAGAGGTTTGTCCTATCCACCATAAATAGTGTTTCATGATAAATTTAATTTTATATTTAGACAAGATATTATTGCCTTTCTGAAACAGATAAGATTTGTGGCCCTTTCAAGAAAAGATTTAAGAATGTGTTTGGTTCGCGCAAGGTAAACAGAATGGAATGCATTAAGGAAATGGAAGGAAAATGAATTATCCTGATTGTCCCTACATGTTTGGTTCTGGGTGGTCCGTGATCTGAGGTCCGGGGTCTGGGGTCCGCGGTTTGGATTGGAGAAAGGGAATCGAAATACCTAGGGAGTGGGGGGAATCATTCTAAGGAAAATGGAATGGAATTAAGGGTAAAGAAAATGAAAAAATAAATCAAACAAACAACAACAAATGAAATTTCATTCCTACATTCTCTTTCTCTTTCCTGTTTACCATGAACCAAACGCACCCTAAGTATTTAAGATATATACACGAATTACAATAAAAATTTTCACTATTAATTCACTTTAACTAATTACAATGGGTTAATATTCACGGGTTGTTACAAGTCAATTTAATTTTAACCTAATGGTGTAAACAATTGTGTATAAATAGTGCACAAAATTTAAACTCTAAAAATAAAATTATTACCAATATTGTATGAACCTTCAATAAGGTTAATTAGATGGTCAGATCATCCAAAAGTTATATATATTTTTTAAAATTCTATGCAAATACAACAATATTTTTGAAGGATTCAAGTAGCGTCGATTCTTATAACCCCTACTACCTTACTACACACATTTTTTCTTTGTGTTTTTGCGTATTCTTGTTTTTTTCTTCCTTTTTTTCTTCTTTATTTTTTTTAAATATTTGAGTGATCATTAGTGCTTTGGTTTTTTTATGCAAGACTACAACATTCATGTTTTTCGATAATTATAATCAGCTCAAAAAAGAGTCGATAAATAGCACAAAATGGAAAGTTTCTTGAGGTTGGTTTCTTGAGGTAGCTGCTAAATATGGAAAGGATTATGTTATGTGACTATCATTGTGAAAAATATGTCATTAATAAGTAATTAACTTGACAAAAATAGTACCAACTTAACAAATTAAACTACGACTTAAATCATATAGAAGAGTGGGCTAAAACTTTGTCTACGGGTTCGGTAGAACCTAATATATTCGAATCAAACCCTGAATTAGTATCGAAAAATCCACTTAATATACATATAAATAATTTATCAGAAATTTAATAAAACCCATATTCCGAAGTCATAAACTCAAAATCATAAGTCTACCTTTGTTTGCGACTATATATTTATTATTATTCTCAATCATAACTAACTAAAGACACCATTAGGGAAAATACCTACACAAAAATGAAAGTTTCATATTTTTTTTAAAAAATAACATATTAATTAGAAGATGTATGTATACCTGGAGCTAGAATACTCAAAGAGCTTGCCAGTAGAAGAGAAAATGATGAGAGCAACATCAGCATCACAAAGAACAGAAAGTTCTTCAGCTTTCTTGAAAAGCCCTCTTCTTCTCTTTGAAAATGTGACTTGTCTTGCTGTGGAGTTATCTATTTTCTTGATCAGAATTTTCTCTCTAGCCATGGTTATAATTTTTTTCTCTTTTTAATTCTCCTTAATTTTCCAAAAATAGAACAGGAGGAAGAGAGAGTCAAGAGGGAATTATTGAGAGGGAACAAGGAATAAACCAGAATACAAAGAAAGGTTTTTGTGTAGGTAAGAACTAAAAGGAGTCTATGTGTGACCATTAGGGTGGAGGTGAGGGATAGATAGGCAAGGCTTTCTTTTTTCTTTTTTTATATTCAGCTTCATCACTTACGTCACACTATTTTTTGAGATAATAGTATTTGTTCCTCAACATTACTGTCAGTAAATCGCAAAATGCGTCTGAATGACCAGAGTTTGAGAGCAGAGCAACTAATATAGAGATTATAACATATTAGTGTATTTTAACATATTATAGCTGAGAATTAGATTTTTTTTTTATTTTCTTGATAACCGTGATGTATGGTCAGTTTGCATGCACCTCGAATAATTTCACGAGATATCCATCATCTCCCGTCAGTAATAGGTACCAGACAACTCTCCAGCAAGTCCATGACAGGTGAAAGAAATCACCTATAATTTTTGTCTTGCTTGAATTTAAACCTGAGAAATTACCAAGTAATTAGATATTTTCTCTACTGTAATTAGATATTTTCTCTACTTAAGTACTTCTTTTGTTGCAATTTATGTGGTACACTTTTTATTTAGTCAGTCTAAAAATGTTATCCTTTTATATTTTAAAATAACTTAATTATTTTCTATTTTATCTTTATTGTGATAATTTACGGTCACACAATTTAGACTATAAGTTTCACAAGTTTTTCATTCTTACTTAAAATTGAGCTCATGAGGTATCGCATAAATTGGGATAGATGACGATTCTTTGATAGGGCTTATTTATGATTTTGTGCTAAACTTAATAAACAAACAACTAGGTGGTATTTCCAAAAATGTTAAGCAAAAGTTTTCTCTCTCATCTCAGTCATTTTTACTTTCTTTTTATTTGTAAATTTCCGACATAAATTGAAATAAATGGAGTAATAATCTCACTTCTTTAAGATCGATGATACATGTAGTTACCTTTTAAATGATTTAATAACGTAGACTCTATATAGTAATAAGCTTTTAAAAAATTTGAAGACAAAACCCTAGAGAGAGAGTTGAAATAAAAAAGGAGAGAAGCTTTGGGAACAGTAAAAACAGTCCTTATTTGGCCATTAATTTTGGTATTTCAGTTCCACCAGGTAATGAGGGAAGAAAAAGACTTGTCTTTGTATCAAATCCACCCAATTTAGACACTGCTTTCTAATTAAAGTAAGATAGGGATATATAGGCTGGATAATAAAAATATATCGATTCATTCCAATTTATGTAATATTTTTTTATTTTTTGTCAGTCTTAAGAAGACTGATATTTTTATATTTAGTATTCTAATAATTTAATTTTAGAATTTTCATTTATTTTTATGAAATTATTTATAGTCATATGTTGGGATTGATGTTCCAAATTCGAGTGAGGAACGAACAATTCAAAATTACGACAATAAAGTGCGCAATGTTTTTGGCCAAATTAAATATGAGTCTTTTCATTATAACACACACCTATTTATATACATAATTAATTGATACTCACTACTACCATTAGTCTCTAAATGGAGGATTGTCTCACATTATCTACCACTAATTAACAACTAACTTCATCTACTAATAACCATCATTCTTGCGAGAAAATCGCACTCTACTCTTTACTACGTATCTTGCCTAATTTAAAGGAGTCCTATTAATGTTGAAAGTCTTTCAGCTAGCTTGGGTCTCGTCTCCTGCGTGTGGGCCTATTGTTGATGTTTTCTGCCTGCATGGACGTTGGACTTGGCAATTGGCCCATAACAATTCCATCCGCCGCGATGGGCCTTATCGCCGAGGCGTAAGGTTATCGGCCATGACTTTGCTTACTTAGTCGCGACTCATTTCCACCGTTACGGTCGAATAATTGAGGATGTGTATCTTTGATTCTCTTTCGATTCCCAATCCGATCGATTCTTGTGGAGTGCTCCCGATGAACCATAACTTGCCATTCACTCCTTTCTTCAAATTGTGCGCTCATCGATGATGGGCAGGTTTGAGGTACAAATGTTTATCTCGGTGATGTTTGGTAAATTCGCGCTTGGGTGATTGTTTCTCTTGAGTGGGGTTTGAGTAGCGAGGCGTGAAAAGCGGGTGAATCGACTCCTGCGGAAGGTCGGTTAAATCGCCATGCGCGATCCTTGTGATACTCGAAAAGGCCCGTAATATTTTTATGAGAGCTTTCTTGAGTTAGTGCGATGAAGAGTTACTAACATAAGCGCGAGTTTAACATAAACTTCGTTCATCTTGAAAATTTCTTTGTCATGCGCTTTCGGTTAGCCTGGGTTTCCATTTGTTGTCGGGATTTATGGAGAGCTTCTTTAAGGTTGGTTAGGAAGGTGTTCTGTGGATGGGAGTTGAGTCGATGGATTCATTTTGGGAGTTCCCGGGTAAGTGTGGGTTTGATGTTGGTGGAGGTCGACCATACAGGGTTTGGAAAGGGGTGGTTTTGATGGTTGTGTGGTGGCTGGTATTGTACGAGTACTCTGTGAGGGCTAAGTATCTAGTCCAATTTTGAGGTTCGTCACTGACAAAGCAACGCAAATAGGTCTGGAGACTGCGATTTACGACTTCAGTTTGCCCGTCCATCTCTGGATGATATGCACTGATGTAGGCTAATTTTTTTCCTAACAGTGAGAAGATTTCTTGCCAAAACTTGCTTAGAAACAATGGGTCTCGGTCCGAGACTATGGTTTTTGGTAGCCCATGAAGTTTGTAGATGTCAGTAAGGAATATGGAGGCTAGATATGAGGCAGTGTATTTTGTGGGTAATGCTATAAAATGGGCGAACTTGGTTAATCTGGCGACAATTACCCAAACTGCGGTCTTGCCGGATGACAGGGGGAGATAAGTTATGAAATCCATGCTTATGTCTTCTCACACTTGGTTTGGTATGGGCAAGGGTTGGAGCAGGCCATACAGTTTGTGATTTACTAATTTGTTTTGTTGGCAAACGGGGCAGTTGCGCACAAGTTGCTCTATTTTCTTCCTCATTGCTAGCCATGCAAATGCAGCCGATATGCGACTCAGAGTTGCTTTAACTTCTGAGTGACCTCCACGAGGGAAAGAGTGATACTCTTCAATTAATTGGGTTTGTGAGCTGGTTTCATCGAACACATCTGACTTTTATCGAGAAAGATCAAGTCATCGTGTACCTTAACTTTCTCATTAACCCGAGCTTCGATTGTGAATTTGTTCAGGAGTTCGACTCCAATTTTGGAGTTGGCATAGAAGTCATTCAATTATGTGATCCAACAAACAATGGGCTCGGAAATGATAGTGACTTGTGGTTGTTCCGTAAACAAAGCATCATTTACTTGATTCTCGCTTTTAAATCTTGAATCTCATAATCAAATCCGATCAATTTAGATTAGTGAGCCACTTTTGTTGTTCTGGTGTCTGGATTACTTGAGATAGTAGATGTCGGATGCTTTTGTGATTCGTGTAAATGATGAACTTTCTCCCAAGTAAATAATGCCTTCACTTTTTTACTGCCTCAGTAATTGTGTAAAGTTCCATCGTGTATGTGGAGGCTGATTGCGCGACACTAGTTTCTTGCTGAAAAAGGCTAGAAGGTGATCTGATTGTGACAATACTGCTCCAATGGCCATTCGTGGCATCAGCGTGACTTGAAGTCTTATCAAAGTCGGTAGGGCGAGGCGGGAGGGTGATCATACATTCTTTCAATTTAATGAATGCTGCAGTGGCCTTGAGATTTCATGTAAATTCCCCTTTCTTCAATAAATCAGTGAGAGGCGAGGCATGAGTTGCATAATTCCGCACGAACCGACAGTAATAGTCGGTGAGGCCTAGGAAGCCCCGTAAAGGAGTGATGTTAGAAGGTATCGGCCACTCAATTATGGCTTGAATTTTATCTTGATCCACACTTACCCCTTTACTGGAAATTATATGCGAATTTGTTCCTCTACAAACACACACTTGGACAACTTGGCATAGTACTTATGAGTGTGGAGTAGGAAAAAGACCTTGGAGAGGTGTTCTAAATGTTCAACCCATCCAGGACTATAAATGAGTATATGGTCAAAGAAAATCAGCACATATCGCCTCAATTACTCATGAAACAACTTCGTTCATTCTTTGCTTGAAAGGTGGAAGGGCGTTGGACAACCGAATGGCATTACCGTTGTTATACCAGTATTTCGGTATATGCGTGAGGCGTGCGTATAAAAATTTAAGCCTTAAGGTTGGCGAGTTGAAATTTGTACCACAATGCAGAAAGAATCGTTTTTCGGAAGCGTTTTACAAGACTTGCGAAGGGAAAAATACGGCTATGTCGTTTATTATTTTGCGGATTTTTAGAGATGAAATATTTTGGACCAGCGGGAGGGTGACACTTGTCACCTCGTTGGGCAACAACGTGGGCGTGTGGGACGATTTTTGTGGCTTTTGCTTAGTCGAGGTTAGGTAGGATATTTGTGGAGTAGATGGATAAGGTGTACTTGGGTAAATCTTGGCCTTACACTTGCACTTGGCCGTCTTGGCCATTGGTTGGCCGTTGCTTGACTATAAATACCCTTGGTTGAAGACTTATTCTTGTCCTCTCTTGATAAATTCAGTCTAAAATCCTCACTATCCTTGTGAGCTCTCGTCCAGCTCCACACTCCTTTGAGTAAGGCCTTGGCGAGCACCCCTCCGCTGTAGTGTTCTGGCCAGGGGTACCACTGCTAGTTGTTTTAGAAATACCACATGGTTGAAATCTTCTCCAAAGTATTGTTGGAATGCCAAAATACTCTAGCCCAAAACCTTTGTAGTATTTCCAAGTACCTCTTTCTGAAAAGCCAGGAAAATACTACTATACTTTCTGTAACCACTTGAAACCACAGGAAAATCTCCATGGTGGTTGGAGTACTAAGTAGAAGTTGTGTAGAACTTAAGGGTTTCTTGGAGGCGAATGGAGGCCGCGGAGTAGGAGCTAAACGTTGCTCAGGATCGACATTAAACTTGGATAATTTTGGGCTTATCGAGGTAAATACTACTGTCCTTCTATTGTAATTGGAAATTACATACTGTAGTATTATCAGAAATGAATATAAGATTCATAGAAGAGAATTGAACTGTAATAGAAGGTTATTACAAAAAAGACTTGATTAGATCACATCAGAAGAATATTAAAGAAAAGAAGATTGAACTGTACCTACATATGACTGTATTTACAGTAGACTGATAACCTTTATTGGTTGAATGTTCTGCGAGTAGCATGTACTACTAGGAAGGTAGACAAGGCTAGCCGGGTTATAGCCGTTGAGCGTTTTGCTAATAGTCGATAATCGTCACGAGGTATGTGATTCTTCCTATCCTCTTGAGCATGATATTTCAAAAGAATATATATATAGTACGGTGAGCGTCGTGTGTTAGCGATTGTAGTTTCTGTGATGTCTTTTGACTTAAGTGCGAATAATAAGAATCTGGAAGTATTTTAAAAGAATATATATATATAGTGCGGTGACGTCGTGTGCTAATGAGCGTAGTTATCTGATGTCTTTTGACTTAAGCCTGAATAATAAGAATTTTGAAGTATTTCAAAAGAATTAAGAAACCTTTTTGAAAGAAGAGTAATGTTTGGTTTTAAAAACTTAAGAGTTATATTAGCTTTATGGGAAGTTAGGTATAACGACTTAAGAGAGATAAAAAGAATGGTTTATTAATTTTAGAAGTTAAGAGACTTGATCTTAAAAGATAAGAGACTTGACTTAATCGAATTAATATGAATTTTGTTAAAAAGTGTGAAACCTCATTCGTGAGTAATGAGTACTTGTTTTTTTTTTTTAAAAAGGAATAATGTTTTACTGATTTCGGAAATCAGAATAAGTATCGAACAAACCACTGCAGCGCTAATAAAGGGAAATGTATTGAATAATTAAGTATTATTAAAACCAGTAGAAACCTCCATCTGCATAGAAGCTAAGATGAGACAAAATGATATTACATTTCCTAGATCATGACTGCTTTTATAAGATTGTTATAAACAAAGAATAACTACTTTACATAAGGCTTATTGTTTTAAAGAAGTCGTTATTTGATTAAGACTATGAACTATGAAATCTTTGAAACTAAAAGACTTGAGTATACGAAATTAGGCAAACTTGAAACTTTTGGAAAGAATGTTGTTACTTAACGTTGTTCTAAAAGTGTAAGCCAACAGTTTAAAGCGATTGTAAAATACTTGATTTTAAAACATGAACGTAGTTGGTACTACGGATAATAGTATCGAGTTGTTCTTTACGTAAAAAAGAGGTCTTTTTGAAAGGATTAATGTATGTAGTACTTTGGGGTTAGAACCCGGATTTGTTGTAATAAAATAGGAGTCTATAAGTATGTTGAACTTGCCTATGCACCTGGTAATAGTCTTTGCTGTGCAAGTGTTAGTATCAGGTGACTTCTTGAGAAAGGGTGGATCTTTTTATGAGAGCCTAGAAGTATGGTAATTTATTTGTGCTTGCTTGTGATAGCCTGGTTGTGTGATATATTGTTATTGTTGTTACATGGACGTATGCTCTGCCGTCTGAATTCAGGAGCATGCGGCCGTGCGGCGGGCTAATCACGATATATTGTTGTTGTTGTTACATGGGCGTATACTGCCGTCTGAATTAGGCATGCGGCCGTGCGGCGGGTTAATCACCGATAGATTGTTATTGTTGTTACATGGGCGTATACGCCGTCTGGTCAGGCATGTGGCCGTCTGGCGAGGTTGATCACCGGTGGTATTGTTATTATTATTACATGGACATATACGCCGTCTGAAGTCGGGGCATGTGGCGTGCGGCGAGGTTGATTACGATACCATTATTATTGTTGCATCACGGACATGCAGATGGAGAATTTCGGGGGCATGTGGCCAAGATGCGAACATGATTGATGTTGTGGGAGTGAGACCCATTGTTATATTTGAGTGATGATTTTGAGGGCGTGAGGCCCTGACTTGACTGCTTTTATGTTGCGTACTGTATTTTGGTTATCATATATGTCTCCTGCTTTTTATAGACTGTTATGATTTAACTTCTGATATTTTGATTTCACATACTTGGTACTGTTGTCTTGACCTCGCCCGAAGTGCGTTCATCTGCATGGTAAGTGCGTCGGTTGTCTATCCTCGACACAGGACCCAAATCAGCGTTTTGGGAAGCTCGTTTCTCGGAGGCTTATCTTTTGGTATGTTACCACAGTGCAGTAAGTTCTTGTACATTCGAGGGCATGGCGGGCCACAATCGCCATAGTTTTCGTTACAATTCTTAGAGGTCTATAGTACTGTGTGGGCAGGGTTTGTAAAAAGGATTAAGCTGTTCAACTTTGTATATATATATGCCGTAAGACGATTTTCTCTCAGTTAAAATGTGGTTCATTTTACAATTGTTTCATGTCTTGTTTTTATGTTATTGATTTCTACGATGTATATTTGTTTGGGTGCGGGTAAGGCACGATCCACGAGCCGAGCAGTCGTGACAAAAGTGGTATCAGGCGATTAGTCTCGGAAAGTGTCTGAGGCCGTGTCAATGAAGTGCTTGATTATCGGTGTGTTGTGCGCGTCTATGTCGAGGAGGCTGCGGGACATTTAGGATTAGTTTCCGCCTTACCGTTACGAGATCGTGCCTTAGAAGGCATGTTGTAAGTTGGACCCTGCGGCGTATCTCGTTTTTACGATTATGCCTCGCCTTGAGCAACCGGGCGAATGGGCAAAGCGACCAAAGGCTGCTAGTGAGATCTGAGAGAGAATGCAGCGCGAGCGGTCGATGCACGAATTGTGCTTGAGCAGCGAGTTTTGCGGCCCGCCCAGCGAGTTTAGGCGCGGCGATGGGCGATGAGACAACGATACAGAGCCTCGGTCCGCGGCTGAGGCGAGAGATGGGTTACAAGGAGATAGCGCGATTGCTAGCTAGGATTGTGGCGAACGTGAGATAAATTTGGATGTAGCGATTCGATAGTACCATGGTTACTTTAGATCAGACGATTTGAAGTGCGGGATTTTACGAGTTGTAGCGCTTGAGTTTTATGGGTGAGGCACGAGGATGATCGCGAGAGTTCATCAAACGATTCTGACGGATCGTAAGTGATCGAGCATCGGAGCCGAGTCGGTGGTCTGAGTTCGCGTCGGATCGTGATCTGCATGATCGTGGTTTGATTCGTGGGAGGCTGTCGGGGAAGAATGCACTTCCGGTATATGAGGCGAGTTCGAGGCATTTCTTGCACATTTCTTGCCTCGCGAGATGAGAGGGCTCTGGCGGCAATTTTTGATGTTGGCGAGCAGGCGTCTGATTGAAGTCTGATGTGGAGTTCGACTCATTGGCTCGATGCGTCCCAGCGTAATGGCGATATGGAGGGCCAGTACCGCTACGTCGCGGGCTAGATGACTACTTGGCGAGGCTTGTTGGGTGTAGCTCTTGTGGGCATGGGCATTGCCGCGTGCGAGCTTATGCGCAGGTGTGAGAGCGGAAGGTCGGCGGAATGACGAATCGAGAAGGGCGAGCAGCGAGGTCTTATGGCGACTTTCGGCGCGGACCGCCTGGCCGAGCTAGTTATGCACGCCGCCCGATCTGAGTGGTCTCCGACGCCCGAGCGTTGAGGTATTGAGGCGGTCGAGCTCCGTAGGTTGAGTTTCGGGAATAGGGTGTTGGGCGAATCCGATCACCCTGCCCGGTGTGGTAGACGCATTTGGGAATGTCGTGGTGCGAGGAGCTTGTTATTTTTGCGGCCAGCGGGGCCATTTGCGAGAACTTCCGACCGGGGTATACGGATGTTCTGACTCGGCGCCCGAGATCGATGGTGGTTCATCACGCCGCTGTTATGCCTGCGGTGGGGCGTGATTAGAGTAAAGCGGTAGATCGGGTATATCCTTAACTCTCTGATGTTAGTATCTTTGGATATGATGAGTTTATGTTAAGTGTTATGTCTGGATAGCATTGTGTAAAAGTATGATCTAGAGAACATGGGTAGTTGAAAAGTTAAGTATGGGGGTATCGAAAGTGTGAACCTTAGATTATTTCGCGATTGAGACCTTAGATGTAAGGCCGTCTTGAGTAAAGGATTTTGCTAATGATCCTTGTCGGAGTGCATTATATGCCTAGAATGTATTAGTGTGATAAGACCAGGGGTAGTGCGAGAAGGAAGAGGTAGCTTTCATGATGTGAATTAGTAAGATTGTTCCGGATCGAGAGACAAGAAAGTTCAGCACGATGGAGGATCGGGTTGAGGGCGTGTCTTGATCAACCGTGGCCGGTTTAAGGTGGGGTCGATTAGGTGGTCGCCAGGTGGTAGGGTCACGAGGGTGCTAAGCCCAAGTTTAGATGACCATCGTATGAGTTCGTGGATATGTTCGACCAGAAGCGGATCGTGAAGGTCGGGAATGGCCTTAAGGAAGATTGAGGTTAGTAAGATGACCAGGTTTGGAGGTGGTGACTCAAAGTTTTGAAAGCCCAGGCGATGGTGAAGTGTGGTGCGTATACTAGAAGAGTTCAAGTGTTAGAAGACACGACGAGTAAGGAAGGAAGAAAGCGTGTGTTATTTCGTGGCGGTGTGGCGTTGGCAACTGGTTAGAAGAACTTCATCGTTATCCGTCTTGCGAAGGAACATTCGGGACGAAGGTTTCTAAGGAGGGGAGAATGTTATACCCGTATTTCAGTATGCGTGAGGCGTGCGTATAAAAATTTAAGCCTTAAGGTTGGCGAGGTTGAAATTTGTACACAATGCAGAAAAGAATCGTTTTTAAATGAAGCGTTTTACAAGACTTGCGAAGGGAAAAATACGGCTATGTCATTTATTATTTTTGCAGATTTTTCCGAGAGATGAAATATTTTGGACCAACGGGAGGGTGACACTTGTCACCCTCATTGGACGGCAACATGGGCATGTGGGACGATTTTTTTGTGGTTTTTGCTTAGTCAAGGTTAGGTAGGATATTTGTGGAGTAGATGAATAAGGTGTACTTGGGTAAATCTTGGCCTTACACTTGCCTTGCACTTGGCTTCATCTTGGCCATTGGTTGGCCATTGTTTGACCTATAAATACCCCCTTAGTTGAATACTTATTCTTCATCCTCTCTTGATAAATTCCAAGTCTAAAAATCCCTCCCTCTCCCTTGTGAGCTCTCGTCCAACTCCCCCCCTCCCCTTTGAGTAAGGCCTTGGCGAGAGCACCCTCGCTGTAGTGTTCTAGCAGGTACCACTGCTAGTTGTTTTCGAAATACCCCATGGTTGAGAAATACTTCTCCAAAGTATTGTTGGAATGCCAAAATAATCTAGCCCAAAACCTTTTTAGTATTTCCAAGTACCCTCTATACGAAAAGCCCGGAAAATACTACTATACTTTCCTTTAGCCACTAAACGAAACCCTAAGGAAAATCTCCATAATTGGTTGGAGTACTAAGTAGAAGTTGTGTAGAACTTCTAAGGGTTTCTTGGAGCGAATTGGAGCGCACGGAGTAGGAGCTAAACGTTGCTCAGGATCGACATTAAACTTGGATAATTTTGGGCTTATCGAGGTAAATACTACTGTCCTTCTATTGTAATTGGAAATTACATACTGTAGTATTATTAGAAATGAATATAAGATTCATAGAAGAGAATTGAACTGTAATAGAAGGTTATTACAGAAAAGACTTGATTAGATCACATCAGAAGAATATTAAAGAAAAGAAAGTGACGTACCTCATGAATTTGTATTTCTGATGGTGATAACCTTTATTGGTTGAATGTTACTGCGAGTAGCATGTACTCTTTGGGAAGGTGGACAAGGCTAGGGTTATAAGCAGTGGGCGTTTTGCTAATAGTCGATAATCGTCGCGGTATGTGATTCTTCCTATCCTCGAGCATGATATTTCAAAAGAATATATATATAGTGCGGTGAGCGTCGTGTGTTAGCGAATGTAGTTTCACGATGTCTTTTGACTTAAGCTGAATAATAAGAATCTGGAAGTATTTTAAAGAATATATATATAGTACGGTAGCGTCGTGTGCTAAGCGAGCGTGGTTGTGCAATGATGTCTTTTGACTTAAGCCTGAATAATAAGAATTTTGAAGTATTTCAAAAGAATTAAGAAACCTTTTTGAAAGAAGAGTAATGCTTGGTTTTAAAAACTTAAGAGTTATACTAGCTTTATGGGAAGTTAGGTATAACGACTTAAGAGAGATAAAAAGAATGGTTTATTAATTTTAGAAGTTAAGAGACTTGATCTTAAAAGATAAGAGACTTGACTTCGAATTAATATGAATTTTGTTAAAAGTGTGAAACCTCATTCGTGAGTAATGAGTACTTGGTTTTAAAAGGAATAATGTTTCTTGATTTGAATCGAATAAGTATCGAACAAACCACTGCAGCGCTAATAAAGGGAAATGTATTGAATAATTAAGTATTATTAAAACCAGTAGAAACCTCCATCTGCATAGAAGCTAAGATGAGACAAAATGATATTACATTTCCTAGATCATGACTGCTTTTATAAGATTGTTATAAACAAAGAATAACTACTACATGCATAAGGCTTATTGTTTTAAAGGGGAATACGTTATTTGATTAAGACTATGAACTATGAAATCTTTCGAAACTAAAAGACTTGAGTATCTGAAATTAGGCAAACTTGAAACTTTTGGAAAAGAATGTTGTTACTTAACGTTGTTCTAAAAGTGTAAGCCACTTGCTTTAAAACGGTGTAAAATACTTGATTTTAAAACATGAACGTAGTTGGTACTACGGATAATAGTATTGAGTTGTTCTTTACGTAAAAATGAGGTTTTTTTGAAAGGATTAATGTATGTAGTACTTTGGGGTTAGAACCCGGATTTGTTGTAATAAAATAGGAGTCTATAAGTATGTTGAACTTGCCTATGCACCTGGTAATAGCCTTTCTTTGTGCAAGTGTTAGTATCGGTGACTTAACGAAAGGGTGGATCTTTTTATGAAGTCTAGAAGTATGGTAATTTGCTTGTGCTTGCTTGTGATAGCTTTGGTTGTGTGATATATTGTTATTGTTGTTACATGGACATATACGCCGTCACGAGAATTAGGGGCATGCGCGTCACGGCGGGCTAATCACGATATATTGTTGTTGTTGTTACATGGGACATGCTGCCGTCTGAAATTAGGGCATGCGACCGTGCGGCGGGTTAATCACGATAGATTGTTATTGTTGTTACATGGACGTATACGCCGTCTGGTCAGGGGCGTGTGGCGTGCGGCGGGGTTGATCACCGTGGTATTGTTATTATTGTTACATGGACATGCTATGCCGTCTGCGAATTCGGGGCATGGCGTGCGGCGGGGTTGATTACGATACCTTGTTATTATTGTTGCATCACGGACATATACACCGATGGAGAATTTCGGGGCATGTGGCGAATGCGAACATGATTGATGTTGTGGGAGTGAGACCCGTTGTTATATTTGAGTGATGATTTTGGCGTGAGGCCACGACTTGGCTAACTTTTATGTTGCGTCTTGTATTTTGGTTATCATATATGTCTCGCTTTTTATAGTGTTATGATTTAACTTCTGATATTTTCGATTTCACATACTTGGTACTGTTATCGACCTCGCCCGGGGATGCGTTCATGCCGCAGGTAGAGGTACATCGGTTGTCGATCCTCGCTTCTAGGACCACAAATCAACGTTTTGGGAAGCTCCGTTTTTCCGGAGGCTTATCTTTTGGTATGTTACCCTGAGTCTGTAAGTTCTTGTACATTCAGGGGCATGGCGGGGCCCTGTCCCGCCATAGTTGTCGTTACAATTCTTAGAGGTCTATAGTACTGTGTGGGCAGGGTTTGTAAAAAGGATTAAGTTGTTCAACTTTGTATATATATATGCCGTAAGGCGATTTTCTCTCAGTTAAAATGTGGTTCATTTTACAATTGTTTCATGTCTTTTTTTTATGTTCCGCTGATTTCTCTGATGTATGACTGCTTGGGTTCCCGGGTAAGGCACCAGTCACGGGCCCCGGAACGGGTCGTGACAACCGTGAACTCATAGTGTCCATCGCGAGTCCAAAAGGCTATTTTGTGCATATCTTGAGGATCCATCTGTATTTGATGATATCCGGATCTCAAGTCGATCTTTGAGAACACGACATCCCCTTTCAACTCGTCCAGTATCTCATCCACTGTTGCTATCGAAAATCGATCACGGATGGTGATAGCATTCATGGCTCGGTAGTCGACACAAAATCTCCAAGTGTCGTCCTTTTTCTGAACTAATAATACTGGTGAAGAATACAGACTTTTACTTGGTCGGATCACCCCTTCTTCTAACATTTCTTCAATGAGCTTCGTCATGATCTTTTTTTGATAATGAGGGTAACGGTAGGGTCGAACATTGACTGGTTTGGCATCGGGTTGTAGATGGATTTGATGGTCGTGTTTGCGGGTGGGTGGGAGTTCTGTGAGATTTTTAAAAAAATGGTTGTATTCGGTTATCAGTTGCTGCAGTTCAGGTTTAAGGTTGTGAGGTTCACATTCGGGTGTTGATGCAAGAGGGCTGGTTTCGTGGATAATGGTATGTAAAGATAACACAGACCCTGTGGTGATCATTCGGTTCAGTTGCGCTGGTGTTGTCGAACTTAGCGTGGGATCATTGGTCAACTGGACTAACTTCCCGTTGTGGTAAAGCTTATTTGGGGTATAGAAAAGTCGGCATTAAAAGCCCCTAAAGTTCTTAACCATTGAACTCCGAGAACGACGTCGTCTTCTTGAATTGGCAGAGGAATGGGATATGAAATTCTTGCCCTTTTAACAAAACTTTCACATTGAGGCAATGGCCGGTGCAGTCCAAGAATTCGACATTCCCCACCATCACCTTGATATTTGAAAGTGCTAGAACAGACAATCCGAGTTGCTCTGCCAGTCGTGGTTGTATGATGTTGTGGGTGCTCCCAGTATCGACCAAGGCTGTGAATTCTTTCCCTTTGATAGCACAATGGGCTCGCAGGGTCCGCGGAGTCGATATTCCTAAGTAAGCTGCCATGGATAGATGAAAAGTTCCTCCCATTTGTTCTTGTTGAAGGAATTCTGCTGCGTCAATTCTGTCATTCCTTTCTTCTTCATTTTCTTCCTCTTCTATGATCTCCATGGTTGAGAATGTATGATTGATCATCTCATTTACCACAACAACGAGGAACTGTGGTTTCTTGCATACGTGCCCAGGTTGTCATTTCTCCTCACAACTGAAACACAGTCCATTTGCTCATCGTTGCTGGATTTCTGGTTGAGTAAGTCTTCTTACGGGCAAATTATGGGTTGGTCTTGAGGATGCAGGTAATTGAGGAAGTAGTGGGGGCTGTTTGTTGGTTATGATTTCACTGATTGGTGTCGGGTACTGGGAATGGGGCAGGTAACGATGAGTGGAATTTATCTTGGTTTTGGTTTCCTTCAGCTTGACTTCGATTAATTTGGCTAGGCCGATGGCGTCGGTGACTGTTCGTGGCTTTAAAACCGTGAGTTCTTGTTGTATCTCCTCGCGCAATCCAGAAATGAAGCAATTTAGAATTGCGACAGGTGGCAAGCCATCTACACAATTGCATATTTTCTCAAACTCTTCCTGGAGTTCCATTACTGATCCTTTCTGCTTGAGTTTGAATAGGGATGCTTGATGGTTTTCATACGAACTTGGGCCGAATCGAACTTCTAAGGCTCTTGTGAATGAGTTTCAATCACCAAGTTGGTGATTAGAGTACATCCACTTATACCAACTTAAAACTGCACCTTGCATACAAAATGAGGCCATCATTAGTCGATGATCCGGAGGTACGTGGTAATAATTGTAATAGTGTTCGGCTTGAAAAAGCCAATCCAGTGGGTTGGTTCCATCGAAGTAAGGAAGAGTTAATTTGGGTGTCTTTATGGTCGTGTATTGGTTCTGGTAATTACGGGCAGTGGGGTTGTTGGGTGATTGTGGTCGAGAATATGAAGTTCCTTCTTGATAATATGGGTTCGTATGAACGATGGGAGGTGGTGTGAAGGGGTTAATGTCGTCGAGCCGGGCTCACAGGCGTGTATGACCTCGGTGAGGGCTGCCACAGAATCTTTTAGTGCGTTGAATTCTTCCGAAGTAGGATTTTTGTTTTGTTTGGGAGGCATGGTACTCTGGATGAAAACACCAAATTGTTGGGATCGATGTTCCAAATTCGAGTGAGGAACGAACACTCCAAAATTACGTCAATAAAGTGCGCAATATTTTTGGCCAAATTAAAGATGAGCCTTTTCATTATAACATACACCTATTTATATACATAATTAATTGATATCCACTACTACCACTACTCTCTAAATGGAGAATTAACTCACATTATCTACCACTAATTAACAACTAACCCCATCTACTAATAACCATCACTAGCTACTGCCCAGAAAATACTGCAACTACTACTATCACTACGTAATACTGCCTAATTTAAAGGAGTCTTATTAATGTTGAAAGTCATTCAGCCAGCTTGGGCCTCGTCTCCTGCGTGTGGGCCTGTTGTTGATGTTTTCTGCTTGTCTGAACGCTGGACTTGGAAATTGACCCATAACATCATACAAATATGTATAACTTGTTTTAAACTACAAGTTTCAAAAATCTATTTTTCTTAGTCTTTCTCCCCCTCAAATAGTTTTACATAAATTAGGATGAAAGGAATACTTTTAAAGTTATATTTGGACATGCATCAAAACTTGAAAATTTTAATCTATCCAATATATAAGTAAGGTTGCGTATAAATATTCTTGTCCAATTCTTCTTCGGATCCCGCATATAGCGGATGTTTGACGAACTAGACTGTCTTTTTTAGGATATTTGGTTTGGGGACATGGGTCATTGGTTATAGTCCAATTGGGTTTATTGTTTATTTTATGGAAACTTAAAAAATAAGTATTGGGGAAAAGAGTCACCGATCAGTAAAAGAGTATGTCTATTGATGATCTCAGGGGAGAGAACAAAGATGTACTGTTGTATGTAGGACTTTTAGCGGTTCGGATACTCCCGGTAATTATTCGAAGCAGGACCGTAAATCCGGACGAAACATAACGGTCGGATCTGAGTACCAAAAATACTCGGACCGATAAGGAGCCGGATCGGTAACTCGGTAAAATACCCTGTGCACCCCCAATCCCCTTTGCCACCCCACCTCCACCACTTTAATTAGTTGTAAATTAATGAAACTTTAAATGGTCATAACTTTGCGCTCGTATGTCCATTTGACCTAATGTTTTTTTGATTTCGCGTATTTTTTCGAGATAGAGCCGGACAAACAGCTAAACCAGTTTGGAGCAGCCAATTTCTCAAAAAACATCCGTCTTGCCAATCAATTTCACTTTTACCCCAAATTGTTACCAATTGTCCATTTTCAAATCTAAATATCTCGCGCTATACAATATATTTCTACGTAAAAATTTCGTGGTAATGTGTCCGAGAATGTCAATTTCAGTATTGGAAATTCAATTTTAAAAAAATATCGGTCCGACCCGGAAAATTCTTACCGGGAATGAGAAAGCGAGCAAATAAGGTTTGATTCGGGGCCGCATCTCGTTCCAGGACCGAAACCTTATCGGTCCGAGACCGATCCGGACCGGTAAGCTTATAGGACCGGTTCCGGTAAGTGAATACTCGGACCGGTTCGGACCGATAACAACACTAGTTGTATGTTTTACTAATTCAAGAAAATATATTAAAGTAGTAATCTGAAAAGGGAAAAGACATAAATTGCAGTGTGAACTAACTCGAAATTTTGATATTACACTCAAACTATTAAGGCGACCTATAAATTAAGGCATAAAAGACATAAATTAAGGCGACCAAATATATATAAGGAGTTCATGTTCCATTTCATATTCGATGTGAGACTGTTAACAATTTCCGCATGTCCAAATTTTGTTAACTGAAGCGTGAATAATATAATTTGAGGATCCAACACCGGTGAACAAATAATTGAAATGAGTTTAACTCTAATATCAGATAAAAAATAATCTTGAGTCTAACACTCTAACTCAATCAAAATGAAAATTTAAAAAAAAAATGAAAATAAATTCACTTTTTAAATATAAAATGGTAATAGGTCGCGTGAACAAGTTCGAGATGGAAACCATGTGTTTTACCATCTGAAAAATAAAAGTACAAATCAGTCGCGAAATTAAAGGGAAAAATAATAAGTTTGTCCTATAGGTTTTGACTATTCATTCAAGGGCCTACTTTATCTCCAAATAACTTATTAGGGACCAAAACCAACTCTATTTTTGTTTGTTTATATTTATAGGCTTATAGCTGTCCTTGACATTTATAAATAGAAAATATTAGAGAATTAGTGCACGTTTGGTCCGTTGGATTGTACTAGACAAAAAATAATATAGCGTTTGGTGAACGTTTTCAGTCGTACTGGATAATAATACACTCCAACTGTCATTTAAAGATTCCCCTGAACTGTACTAAAAATAAAAAAATACAGTCCATTATATATTAATACTCTAATATCATTCATTATATTTTAATATAATCCAGTCCATTACAATACAGTACAGTCCATGCAAAATTATACATTTCAGTGCGAGGTATCAAACGAACACTTAGGAAGGAAACTAGTAAGGATTATTATGCTTTGATCGAATAATTAATTAACTAATTATCAATCATATATGAATATTCAGATAATGTTTATGATTTATTTTATATTTACCGTCATCTTCTGGATAACAGAAATATTACAGTTATCTTTTGTTCCAAATATACTTCTCTTAAGTAGTAGTACTAATTATTTTTTTACCATGAAGAAATTGGTCAAGCTAAGTAGTAGTACTATATTGCCCTCCTCATCGGCCACTCATGGTATTAACGTATTGAAACAAAAGGCAATATTGAACTATAGAATCCCACCAACAGAAAGTTAAGATGAGAATAACTTTATAAATTTCCAAAAAAAATGGCAGGTGAGCATGTGGGTAAACAGTAATCACTGAAATGGCTATAAGCCTAGAACTTTAAAGCTTGACAAATTACTGTCAATTTGTCATATCAATTTTGTACCTAGTTTTCACTCTTTTAGGGGTAGATCGAATAAGCATCGGAGAGAGATATGATTAAACGGGATATAACGCGGGTGTAGAACATGATCTTAGATAGAAGACACAAATTAGTATAGTAGTCAGTCCAGCGTAGTCTTACTTACGCTTACAAATGATAGTTGTAGTGTTATTATTGTAGGCCCACTTAGCCTATCATACTAGCAGATGAAATATTATTTTATAGTCACATGTCATTTGATTTCTGCTGCTACGTGTTCTTTAGTATATTTTTTCTATCTTATTTTATTTTTATCTTTATCTTATTCTTATCTTAATTACTTGTTTTAGTTGCTGTTTCTTTTTCAAAATGCGCTATCATCACTTAGTCGCTTTTCATATTGCTAAGCAATGTTATTGTTTTTTTACTTTACGTGTAGGTACTACTCTATTTTTACTTTTTATCAGGAGTTAGTTGACCTGATTTCAGTACTTACAATGGTTGATTTGACTTAATAATTTAAACTAAATTTTAGTACAGTATTTTTTTCGGATAACAATATATTGTTCTAGTTATTAATTTTAGTGACCGAATAGTCCAAAGAAGATTATATGTATTTGGCCAAAATAATATAGTAATTTATTCAAATTATTATCAATTCATCATAAGTTAGACATGTTTCTCCATAATTGATGATTAGCTTCTTTCTCAACCCAAGTGCTTAATCTCAGTGGCGCGGATTCAGACAACAAAATCTTATGATGCAAATATATGAAGTAATATTTTTTTGTGTAGCAATTTTTTTTTATGTCTAGAAACCAAAATAAATAAAATTATGGTGGTGCAACTGCACCACCATGCTTAAGATGCATCTGCCACTGCTTGGTCCACACCTTATTATGTTGCATTAAGTGATCTTTCGCTTCAACCTAAGTTTTTCGGATAGTCGGAATATGATGTTAATATTCAATTTAAATGGCAGCTTATGTTTGGAAACTCCAACAATGAGAGTATATAGTAGATGCATCAACAATCTTTAACTTACGAATGATGTTTTGCGTTAAATGAAGAGAAAGTGATACAGATTGTTAGAATATTAGTCTTAATGATAATATTAATGTAAATGTTCTTAGTATGGTAGGATGATTATTGTCATATTAAAATAGGATGATTAGGATATTTATTGTCATAATTAGAATGATTGTATATTGATGTATATATTTCACCCCTTATGGAAGAATACATTTGAGGAAAATAATCTTTCATGATATCAGAGCTTAAGGAAAAAGATCCATCTTCCTAAATACCAAAATTTCCTTTCAATTTTTTTTTTCCGGCCATCTTCCTCCTAGCCGAAATTCTTTTGGTTGTTCTTCACTATTTTTCCATTGATCATCTATCCAACTATCATCAACATGTCTGAATCCAAGTCATTTTATCACCCCGCTCTCACAGTATCTAATATCAAAACTCATATCCCCATAAATTTACAAATGGAGAATGTACATTATGCTTCTTGGGCGGAACTTTTCAAAATATGTTGTCGTTCTCACCGGGTTCTTCACCACATCATTTCCCCGGAAAAAGACAAGGAAAAAGTTTTGACTTCGGATGAAGAAAAAGAGTTGTGGGATGTCCTGGATGCCACTGTTCTTGGTTGGATATATTCAACAATTTCCACCGATTTGTTACTGCGATCGTGGAAACAGATTCTAAAGCAATTGATGCTTGGAATCGATTACGGGACATTTTTTATGATAATCAAAGCTCCCGTGCAGTTGCTTTAGAACAAGAGTTCTCCGGGGTTGATATGGAGGATTTTCCTAATGCCTCTGCTTATTGTCAACGCCTCAAAGTGTTGGCAGATCAATTAAAAAATGTTGGTTCCCGTCTCAGCAACCGTTTGGTTACAACTTGTTCTGGATTGTGAGGCATATAAGCGGAGTTGCCACCGTTATCCGTCAAAGTAACCCGCTCGTTATTCTACAAAGCAAGATCTATGTTAATCTGAAGAAACAAGACTTCTAAAAAGGTTGCTAACACAACCGAATCAGTGTACATGGTCACTAATGATGGAAATAATCGGGGTCAAAAAGGAAGGCATGGGAACAAAAAAGATGGAAAGCCGCGAAAGCGGAACAATCGCGGTCGGCGGCGCGGCGGCGGCTATGGCGGCAAGATCAGTGGCGAGCGGCAACGGCGGCAGGCACAGCCCACAATGGAATTGGCTGGACCCCTTGTCCTACCTACAACCAATCGGGCGGGCCCAATTCCACTTTCAAACCAGCGTACCATCGGCTCCTCGCCATAAGCTTTTTGTCGGCCAGCTGTTGGGCCAAATTTCCACAAGCCAACGGTGAGCACGGGAGCGATGGAAGCGGCGGCGGCTTTGGGCGGCCAGCGATGGGCGGGAAGCGGCAGCGATGGCTTTGGGCGGCCAGCGATGGCGGAAGCGGCAGCGATTGGCGGCCCGGCTTTGGGCCTCAGGCGTGGAACGAGGCCCACTCGATGGGCGACGGCGGACATTGAACATGTCGTACGCGCTCGGGCTTAATCCGCGGACACGTGGTATATGGACTCAGGTGCAACGTCACATATGACGTCATCCCAATGTAATCTTACGTCCTATTTTAATTTGAGCAAATCAAATGGTATAACTGTCGGAAATGGCCATTCCATTCCAATAAAAGGTTATGGTTCTACTAAATTGTCCAAACCAAATCCACAATTAGCCTTTAAAAATGTTATTCATGCACCACAATTAATCAAAAACCTAATCTCCGTTCGAAAGTTTACTTCAGATAACTGGGCTACCATAGCTTTTGATTCTTTTGATTTTACTGTGTGTGATTTTCAGACAGGGGCACGGCTAATGAGATGTGATAGCCATGGAGAACTTTATCCAGTTATTTCACTACTACAACCAGACAAGAAACACTTTAATTTTGTTGTTTTTAATTTCAATTTATGGCATGAACGTTTGGGACATCCGGGAGAGTCTGTTTTAAACTCTCTCAAACGCAATAATTCAATTTCATGTACACGAACTCTTAATAAGTGTCAGTCGTGTCCTTTGGGTAAGCATATTCAACTACCTTTTGAGTCTTCTTCTAATTGCACTTTTTTGCCATTTGATACTATACATTGTGATATTTGGACATCCCCAGTTTTGAGCTCTTCGGGGCATAGATATTATTTGCTTGTTTTAGATGATTACTCTAAATTCTTGTGGACATTTCCCATATCGAAAAAATCACAAGTGTTTTCTACATTCCTTAGTTTTAGAGCTTTCATCAAAAGCAGTTTGAGCGGGATATCAAAACATCCAATATGATAAGCGGCGGGAGTTTGATAATAGACATTCAGGATTTTTGCAAAACAAATGGTTTGAATTTTCGTTTCTCGCCCACACATCTTCTCAGAATGGACGGTGAACGCAAAATACGAACCATAAATAATATTGTCGGGACATCCTCGCTCATGCCTCTCCTCCTAACTTTTGGCATCACTGCAGCGGATGGCTACTTATTTGTTGAATATACTACCAAACAAACATACATCACACCAAACACCCTTCAATTACTATACGCAAAACCGGCAAGCGTACTCATCTCGGGTTTTGGGTGCTTGTGTTTTCCATTATTCCCATCAACCACCATTCATAAATTACAACCGAGATCTACTCCATGTATTTTTTGGGATACCCATCACATCATCGGGGATACAAATGTTATGATCTGTCCTCTAATAGGATTTTTATTAGTCGTCATGTTATCTTTGATGAAACTCAATTTTCATTTAGAAAAATCAATGAGTCACAATCTCCCATGTATGAGTTTTTGGATGCTGGAATACACTCAATTTTTACCCAACCATTGTCCCATAGTTCGGTCACTGCTACTGCTAATGGATAAAATTCTTTTAACCCATTACCCGTGTCCTTAAGAAATGACGCCCAACCCACTGTCTTGGATACTGATACACGGTCTCCAAATGGGCCACATTCAGGCCCATGTGCTTTGACACCTACTAATGCAACCCAAGCCCCTGATCTAGGCCCAGCTTTACAAATACCACATGTGGCGGTGGCGTCGATCCATCGGCGACAACGCGATCGATCGCGCGTAGTCAATATGGTATTGTCAAACCCAACACTAAATACAATCTTCACACCTAGTATCCGGATCACCTTACCGTGTAACTCGTATGCGCTGCGAAAGACCCAAATTGTAAAATGGTCATGGATGATGAATATCAAGCTCTTATTAAAAATAGGACATGGGATTTAGTGCCCCGTCCATCTAATGCTAATATAATTCGGTCTATGTGGATTTTTAGCCATAAAGAAAAATCTGATGGTTCTTTTGAGCGTAAGGCGTCTTGTAGGTGATGGGAAGGCCTTGACATGTTGGTATCGATTGTGGGAGACATTCACCGATGAGTCAAACCGGCTACTATCGTAGCGATGCTCACTTGTCTCTCCGGAGGATGGTCACTTCACCATTGGATGTCAAAAATGCATTTCTCCATGGTCACCTAAATGATTTGTTTAGATCGTCAACCGTTGGGATCTAGAGATCCAAAATATCTCAATCATGTATGCTGCTAAACAAGTCTTTGTATGGCTCAAACAAGCGCGGGGCCGATATCACGGTTTGCGATTTTGTATCACGGATGGAGTTTTCCACACGGTAGGTCCGATAATTCTCTTTTTATCTATCATCGTGGTAATCATACGACTTATCTTATTGTATGTGGATGATATTATTCGACAAATTATTCGGACTCTCTTCGCAAGAATATCATGTCTCGAATTAGTTCGAATTTGCTATGAAGGATCTTGGTCCATTGACTTCTTTCTAGAAATTCTTTGTGACAAGGCGTGCAGTGGGCTCTTTCTCTCCCGGAAGAAGTATCATCGAGATCGTGGAACGGGTGGAATGGCCTCTTGCAAACCCTCAAGCAACAGGTGGACACCAAGTCCAAATTAAGTGCCATCTCTAGCAAACCGTTTCTTGATCCAACATCAGATCTGCGACTAGCGACGCGTTGCAATATCTCACTTTTACTGGACTGGACATAACCTATGCCGTCTGCAACAAGTGTGCCTATTCACGCATAATCCGATGGAAGAACATACGCAGCACTCAAACGCGTTATCAGCTACATTAAGAGCACTCGGGAATATGGATTACATATTTACCCATCTTGCGTCTCCAAACTTGTCACTTATACTGAGATCACGGTAGGCGTCGTCCGGACACCGATCGCTCCACATCCGGTATTGTGTCTTCCGGTGATAATTTAGTTTCATGGTCTTCAACGGCAACCACGCGATGCTCGCGCTCCAGTCAAGGCGAATACCGTGTTGTTGCCAATATTGTGTCGGACTCGTGCTGGATTCAGAATCTGTTACTAGAGCTTCATTGCTAAATTCCGAAGGCTACAATGGTTTACTGTGACGACATTAGTGCGATATATCTGTCTGAAAATCCAATACATCACCAGCGCACTAAACATATTGAGTTGGATATCCACTTTGTCCGTGAAAAAGTGGCTCGCGGTCAGGTGCGAGTATTACATGTCCCAACGCGTCATCAAATTGCAGATATCTTCACGAAAGGGCTTCCGCTGATTTTATTTGAAGATTTTCGGGACAGTCTCAGCATTCGGCGACCTCCGGCTTCAACTGCGGGGGAGTGTTAGAATATTAGTCTTAATGATAATATTAATGTAGAATATTATCATTAATGATAATATTAATGTAAATGTTCTTAGTATGGTAAGATGATTATTGTCATATTAAAATAGGATGATTAAGATATTTATTGTCATAATTAGAATGATTGTATATTGATGTATATATTTCACCCCTTATGGAAGAATACATCTGAGGAAACTAATCTTTCACAGATAACGTAGTAGTGAATAATAATCAATAACACCGCTATTAGTGGTACACTATCCACAACTCGAGACTAAAATCTACTACGAGACTATAAATAGATAGATAGATAGATAAATAGATAGAGAGAGATTTGATTGATAATATTTTGTGTGCATAAATATTAAACCTTATTGAATAGTAGAGTACTTTAAGGCAGTTCGTATAAATTCAGGCGTTGAACTTTCATAATTTATTAACCAGTGATAATTTGACCACACATACTAATAAATGAAAAACAAAAAATTCTTCACATCTATTTTGAATGAAAAGAAAGCATTTAATTTAACAATTTAAACTTCATTGCTAAACTTATTCGAGTAGGATCTTTATTCTACAAATAAATAAAATGTTTCATTTCCACTTTTTCGACATAAATAGCACTAAAAAAAAGGACAGGGAAACGCTGCGGGTAGATGCTTTTCTCTTCGATTCATCGAGATTTCAAGTTGACATCTTAAAATATATAAACACGAGAAGAAGACGTATCTAATGATTTTTGTATAAAGTCGAAATATACATAACACGTGTCCCTTATTTATTTTCTTATATTTTAATTGTTAATTTGTAATATTATCTCAATTTTTCCACTAATGATGATAAATTAATGTAGATTTTTTAAATATAATGAATCATGAAAATCAAATAGTTATGGACCAGCCCAAAGGTACGGGCTGATGATAACGGTACAACTTTACGATATTGTTCACTTGTTCAATGGATGAGCCAACTTATGAAAAGACTCCAAAGTGGCCATGTATATTCAAGCTGATGTGAACATATCTGATTTCAGGACTATCATTTAAATCATACCCGCATGCATAAAAACTTACAAGTCTAACAACTTTGGAATTACTTTAGACGTGCAGTGTTTGAAGTTTGACTGAAGTTTAATCGTTTTTGTTTGAACTTCAGACATATATGACATAAGTTCAATCTTTATATATAGAGACAGATGTGATTATTACATTGGTGTACAGATTTCCCGAAAAGGTTACAAAGACCAAAACAGAGTAACAGACAACTTAAAATTGATAAAACTAAAATACTCTCCATTGTAAGAGAAGAAAATAATTTGGTTATTTATAAAAGTAAGCATAAGTGTTTGTGGACTACCACGGATGGATGTGATGTAGAGGATGAGGCTGCTCATCTTTTATCGGAGGTTTTAGATTCGAGCTTGTATGAAAAAATACTTGATAGGGAGCGCTTCACCTAAATAGGCTCTACGTGACGTGAATTCAAATATAGTCACTCTAATACGAATGCCGAACACCGAATAAAAAATAAAAAAAAGGTGTTTGTGGACCATTATGCTAGTTGAACAATAACTTGTTTCACTAGTGAATATTTCTTTTGCCTTTAATAATTAAGAATAAATTTTATTTATTTATCCTACCATAACTAGATCTCGATGATATATTTATATTCACTAGTGAATATTTCTTTTGCCTGTCTCAAGAAAATGACTAGTTTTTCATCGATTTCCCCCCTCTTGAGTCCTCGACAATTTAATATATTGCAAGTTCTTCTTACCTAAATATTGTTTTAGTTACTAATACTAGTTTGATTATCGATATTTGTAAATACCTGTTATTAATTAATATTTGAAATATTACTAGTGAAGATCTTACACCGTTCAATCATATATGAGAATTTAAGCAAGTGTTCCTTTTCAGGCCATAATTTATTTGTTCATATTTGGAAAAGTTGGCATATTTGAAAAGTTGTCAAATATAGCTCTTGGAAATTTATTTTTTTGGACGATGTTAAGTTCGGATTTAATTTTATTTTTATATTGCTCAAGCTTACAAATAAAACATTACAACAACATACATACCCAGTGAAATCTCACAATGTGGGGTCTGAGAGGGTAGTGTGTGCAGACCTTACCTCTACACTGTCACGACCTTTTCCGACCGCGACTTTTATTTTAAAACTCCTGCTTAAAAAGGTGTTAGGAAATAAATAAAAATGCTAAATAATAAAAGGTTAGAAAAATAGAATAAAATGCTAAATAATAAAAGGTTAGAAAAATAGAATAAAATGCTAAATAATAAAAGGTTAGAAAAATAGAATAAAATGCTAAAAGTGCAAAAGAATGCTAAAATGTTAAATGTTAAAGAGGTGCTAAAAGTGCGAAGATGAAAGGGCTAAAATGTTAGAGTGCTAAAGTGCTAAAAGGGCTTTAAAGCGGGTAGTTAAAAGACTGCTAAATGCTAAAGGGTTGCTAGGGTTCGCGGAGTCGCCACCTAATTATTTTGGGTGAATTAGGACACCTAAATGTCAACTAAGTCAACATTAACTCCATTTTTGTGGTCTGCAAAGCTTATGTGAAATTCTGGGTAAGAGTTCTTTATTAATCTAGAGGGAAGAGATTAGACACCCTCTAAGATCCGCTAACTTGCGGTTGTCCTGCCAAACCTAGGGTAATTATTATGTCGGAGAAAATGCGTGTTTTGAAAATATAAAAGATGCTTCAAAGTGTTTTATAGAAGGAGGCATGTTGCTAAAAGTTAAGACTAATGCTAGAAATATATGTAAAGTTTTAAAGTGTGCGTTTATAATGTAAGTGATGCAAAGTTGATTTATGGACTAAATATATGTACTTGCTTTATAAAAATACATATAAAGCTAATTTTGGATAAGTGCATTGTAAAATATATAATGTTGAAAGTATGCATTTATATTGTTTATAAAAATGAATATGCGCAAAGTCGATTGATTTGGCTAAGGATATGCATTTATCTGCGAAATCAAAGAAGTGTGTTAGTTTTAGATATGCAATTTTAACGATTAGGCAAAAGATTAGATATGAATGACAAGCCTAAAATAAATAATTAGAAATGCATTTAATTCTAAATCACCTTCCCACCTTTTATGTTCAAAGACTAATTGAACTAGATTCCTATTAATTACAAAGTTAGATAATAAAATTGCAATAAACAAGTAAAGGCATAAAATGAGGCAATGAGATTTAAAGAGTAAGAGGAGTTGAGATGGATGACGACGTCATCTTGTCCTATTTTTGTTTAGAAATTTCTGAAGCGGGAATGCGAATGCGAATGCACATAGAATTTAATACAATTTAGTCCAAAAGTCACTAACCCAATTAACATAAAATTCAGATGTACAGATACACATGCGGGCCCATTTCTGCTGCCTATATCTCGACATTACCTCAATTGTTTAAGAGACCCGAACATACATAATATACAACAATATATATGGTGCATTTAGGTTCCTGTGAAGGCATAATTATGGTTCTGTTTAGACGTAGTTCATCCTTTGACGTAGCTGAACATCGTTTCTTAGCTTCTAAATAACTTCTATGTCTATTACTCAGATTAACACGCAAACAGGCATTCTGAATGAGATGCGACCAGACATGAAAGGATATACATGACCCCTTAACATAGAGCAAAAGGAAAACTGATTCATGACAAGTTCTGTGACATTTAAACCAACATCCCTAGATTCATTTTCTATCTTTTCAGATTTGTTAATAACGCTTGATGAACAATCTGCTGACTCTGAACCTTATTATCTACTTAGACGAGCGAATTAATCTAGCATGTCAAATGAAAACAAGCAGGGATAAGGTTAAACTAAGGTACTTATAATACTTTAACATGTATCATGGAAAAACTATGCAGCAGTGACGCAGATCTGGTCCATTTCATATATCACATATTCAGCAATTTTTTTTTGATATAAGGTAGACATGCTCACGTGGATAAATCCATTAATAATTCATATAGGAGGATAGGGGGTCACATACTCTCAAACAAGACAGAAGAAAGGGAAATCTGCAAGACTTTATTCAGATTGCACAAACAAATTATAAGGGTAGAGAGATTGGTCTAAAACCTACTATACTTTGAGCATTTAATCAAAAGGGTATAATCTTATCTTCAAATGTCGAACATACACCGGCTTCATTACGACATGATTTGTTGGACAGACATATCCATATTTCACTGATGCATGGTATAATACGTCTACCACGTACATGATCAATTGAATAATCTCCTACGATTTTCTATCAACATTGCAATCCATCAAGCATTGAGTGAAGGACAGTTTTAGCATAATATGTGAAACTACCACTTAACACATAAGTCAATAGATCTCATAAATCCAAACAATAACTACACCATTAAGCCATACGACGAATGCTAAGATTGGCCTAAACACATTAGCGATCACAGTTGCGAATATCAATAGCGATTAATATTGTTACGCAGTTTCAACACCAAACATATGTGTCCCAAATCACACAAGAATGACAATCAATGGCATTTAAATATATTTGACACAACATATATAGTCATATAAACTTAATGTAAATCGCATAGAGACTTGAGATGAGACGAGTTTACCTTCTCCGGGCAGCGAACCGAGGCAGCGTATCAAGTCGTCGATGCCACTCGGAGAGTTCTGCGGTTATGCGATTGAAAGTGATAAAAAGTGTTGGCTTCGAGACGGGCTGGTTTGTGATTGTTTGCTTATGAAAAGAAAGGGTTTGAGAATCCTAGTTATTGCTACTGGATTACTCTCTTTCTTCTTCGATTATTCCCTTGCTGCTGAGACTTTCCTCTCTTCTCCCCTTCTTCTTTTCTATTCTGCGAGAACTGATTACCCTTTTCTCTTGCCGATTTTTCGATGGGTTCCTTACTGGGTTTTTTTTCCGCGAATCTGCTGGGTTCTCCCGCCTGTTTCCGACACCATGAAAGGTCGGGTCCTTGCTAGCTATTCCTCATTTTTGCTCTCTATTTCTCTTCTCCGTCTGCCCCTATCTCGTTCTACCATTGCATGTTCTTTACATGGCCATGGTTTGAGTTCCAGATTTGGTAAGTTGTTGAACTGATTTGAGCGTTTTATTCTTCTCTGATTTTGTGCGATTCGCGCTTGATTCTTTTCCTTCTTGGTGCTGATTTCCGTCGATTTTGGATCGGATTTATGCTTGATTCTCACTGTCATCTGATTATGGTAAAGGTTTGGTAAGATTGGGGTTGACTTGTTAGTTGATTAGGTGCCAGATTCGCCGGATTCTCCGGCGAAAATCCCGGCTGGTGAGGGAGCGAGGTGCGGCGATGAACGTGGGTGGCTGCTGAAGGTTTTTTTTTCTTTTCTCTATTGTAGGGTTTGCCTTTTCTTTTTCTGTCTTGTATGAACGATGGAGGGTTGTGGGTTAAGTATAAGGGTTATGTCAATGGGCGAGAAAAATAAAGGGAAATTGTTATACCGTGGTTCGCCGTCTGAAAATTAGAAACACGTTCGTGGGCCTCAGGCCGCGGCCGGAGGCGAGCATGCGCCAGCGGTGAAGTGCGGTGGCTGAAGTTCCAGTAGCCATGGCCGAAAGATCCGGCGTCCGGGAGATTCTGTTGCCATGGCCACGGAATCGAACCGCGCCGAGGCGGAAATTTGGGCGGAAAAACTTAGAAAGTCGATTTCTGCTTTAAAAGAGGCCATGAGAGGGTGACAAGTGTCCCCACCCACGTCGATTTACGCTGCATTATATTGACCAAGACTTGGTCATTTCTTTCAACTTTTCATCTTTACACTCCATCTCTCTCTAAGTTACAAAGCTCATCCTTCTCTAAATTCCCAGAGGAATTCTAGCCTAAGGAAAAATCTGAAAAGTGTAATAGGAAGGAAAGGTTATTACAAGCTTGTGAAGACTATTGTGGTGGTGTTCTTGAAGAAAAGGCTAGCAGGTGTTGGAATAAGTTTGGCTAAAACTTAAGGTAACATTTCTTCTCTTGTAGTTGGTATTGGGTGTTGCGTGTTTAATAGGAAGAACTTGTAGTTGGAAAAATGCACTTAGAGTAGTTGCACGTAAGAAATGGGGTTGATTATGAAAGAATTGGTTAGGGGATATTATGAGCATGTTGTTGCCTAAATACTACATTAGACTTGTTGGGTTAGTTGTTGTAACTTGTGGTTTGAATTTTACACACCAAAGTTTAGGTGTGTAATCCCGCTGGTGTTGGTTGGTTGTTGAGCCTTAAACATGGCATTTGAGCGTTAAAAATCGACCTTGGAAAAGGTGGCAAAGTATGTAGAAACAAAGGAAACGCCCAATTTTCCGTAGGAAATTGGTGACTTTAACTTGGAAAAATTCTGCATTATAACTAGAGCTTGATAAGCGTATTATGGTCATTTTAGGTTGACATACTACGCGCGGTAAAGTGGACTTAGCTTGTGGATTGACCAAGAGGTATGTGGAGTTTTCCTATCTCTTGAGCATGATTAGTTGTACCTATGTAGTGCGGTGACGTCTGAGATTTGGAAATCTTCGTTTGTTATAAGTATTTGATACTTGCTTCGTTTTAAAAGAAAAGTATAAAAATCCCTTGGACTTAAGGGAATGTGTTTTACTATTGTTTAACTCTAATATAACGGCTTTATGGGGAGTTGATTATATTAGTTTGTGAAAGTTTAATGGAGAAAGGTTTTGATGATTTGAACTTGTGGAAGGAAAATGGTTTTAAGGCATGAATTGCCTAAGGTTTTACAAGAAATGAAGTCACTTAATTTAGAAGCTTGAGATAGTTTTAAAAGAAATGTGACTTGTTTTGAAAAGAAATCGTAACTTGATACTATGGTGATTAGTATCTTGGAATTTTTGTATAAAAATAGTTATTTCTTAAAAGGTTAGAGGTACATAATACTTGGGTTAAATTCCCGGATTTTTATTAAAAGACATGATCGTGCCTTAGGTATACTAAAATGAGAGGATGTATTAGTACTATTAATAAGAAGTTAGGTGATTCTTAACTTGCTTAAGTTATGATAGGCCGGTAGTGCTTATGTTGTGATGTGATAGTAGGTAGTGCTTATGTTATGTGTATTAGCCTGATGAGCTATGTTATATATATTTATATTGTTCGTAAACCGGGTTATTATTTATGCCATGGATTTGCTACCCATGATGCGAGTGTGGCGCTTGTACTCGTGCGGATGGACCATAGGATCCGTGCGGGTGAAATAGTCCACGTGCAGTGCAGCGATGGTACTCATGCGGATCCACATGATCCACGCGGGTGAAATAGTCCACGTGCGGGTGAAATAGTCTATGGCGAGGTGGATGACCTCATGCGGGTCCACAGGACTATGCGGGTGAAATAGTCCCGAGTAGGATCGCTTAATGATACTACGCGAGGTACCTGTTTTGATCATGAGCCTCTATTTTTACGCTATAAAATGTATATCTGCTACTCATTATTAGTAAGGCACGGCAACATAATTTGGTTTTATCTATAACTTGGTGTATTTTGGACTTATGATATTACTACGTATTTTCCGGTTTACATACTTGTACGTTGTCATGCCATCGAAATTTCGCGTTCATCTGCGAGTAAGGAAGCGGTGGTAGATCCTCATTCCTAGGATCTTGTACTCAGGTGTCAGGAGCTCCATTCCTTCGGAGGCTCGACTTTTGGTATGGTTCTCCCTGGAGTCGTTGATATTTTGTACATTCAGGGCATGACGGGGCCTGTCGTCATAGTGTTATTCATTCTTAGAGGCTGTAGCCTTGTCGAACTTGGTTAGTTAAGGATGTAATCGCTTTGGTTTATGTACTTTTGGGTTAGCCATTTTGGGCTAGACTATTCTATATCTTAATGGTTGTTTATCTTGAGTTTACATTCCGCTGGTTTTCTCTGATGTTGTGTCACTAGGGTGCCCGGTTAAGGCATCGGTCACGGGTCCGGGTTCGGGTCGTGACAAAAGTGGTTTGGGCCAAGGTCTGGATTTGTGGGTTGGGCTAAATGTAGTGGGCTGGGCGGGTTTATTTAGGTAGGGAGTGTTGGCCCAGCGGGTTAAAGGTTTTGGGTTGGGTAGGTATTAATTTTTTAGGTGTTTTAATTAATTTTAGGTGTATTAGTTAATTAGTGCTAAATAAATGGAATCTAAATTGTGATTAAATTATTTAGGTGCTTTATTAGCCTAAGTTTGAGTTTAAATTATTAATAAAACTAACGATGGGCATGCTATTTAATTAGTGCTTAATATTTTATAATGTGACGTCATTATTAAAATCTTATTTATTATGCGTATTTTGCGATGTTAAATTAAAAATTGAATGGGGTTTGAATTATTACTAAATTATTTAAATGCTAAATGCGGATATGACTTTTAAGGATTGCTTAATGTTTTCTGAATGCGACGCTATTATTAAAACACATGTGTTAGATTAATTTAAATTACGAATTATGAAATTGTCTTGCTATTAGTAAAATGCGAATATTTTATTTAACACGACGTCATTGTCAAATTATTTATTTATTTTATGTATTTATTTATTTTATTATCATTTAAGAATTATGATAGAGCTTAAAATTAATAAATACGGGTGCGAGACTCTAAGTGCTGAATTTTCTACGTAAGACGCGGTGCCATTATTAAATTGCTTATTTGTGCATGTATTAATGTTTTATTTGCTGCATTTTATTATTTAAAAATTATTAAAATTATTATTGAAAATTAGTGTAATTTTATAGTTAATGACTGGACGGGAGGGTCAAAATTGGGTGTCAACATACACTACCGTAGAACGGCTGTTTCCGAGAGACACTCGCCTCAAAACAGAGAATACGCACAAGTAAAGCAATCAAGATTAACAGTTCGAAAAAAATTTAAAACTTTAAAGCAGTATGAAAATGTTGGTATCAAAGCGCATGCGCCATGATAACGTAATTTGAAAAAAGTAAGTGTTAACTAGCGTAGGTAAATTAGCTAAACAAAGTACAATAAATGACACATAGCAGCAGAAATCAAACTACAGGAGATTATAAAGTAATAATGCGTCTATTAGAATGATAGGTTAAGCGGACCTACAATAATAACACTACAACTACCAGTTTGCAAGCTTAAGTAGGACTACACTAGACTACCTACTACCCTTCAACCATAATATGTGTCATCCACAACTCCCTATCTAAGGTCATGTCATCGGTAAGTTGCATATGCGCCACATCCCATCTAATCACATCTCCCCAATACTTCTTCGCCCTACCTCTACCCCTTATGAACCAGTCCATAGCCAACCTCTCATACCTCCGCACTTGGACGTTTGTGTCTATCCTCTGCACATGCCCAAACCATCTCTTCACCGAGGCCACTCCCACTCTGTATCAGATAACATTATTTCTAATATTATCCCTCCTTATATGCCCGCACATCTATATCAGTATCCTCATCTCCGCAACTTTCATTTTTGGATGTGCGAAGTCTTGACTAACAAAAACTCCGCCCCATACAACATAATCGGTTTAACCACTACCCTATAGAACATGCCTTTAAGTTTTGGTGGCACCTTTTGTCGCATAAGACTCCAGATGCGAGCATCAATTTTCATCCACACTGCCCCAATACGATGTGTGACATCGTCATCAATCTCTTTATTCCATTGGATAATAAACCTGAGGTACTTGAAGTTTTCTTTCTTTGGGATGACCTGAGTATCAAGCCTCACCTTCACGTCTGTCTCAAGGTCACTTCCGTTACTAAACTTGCACTCCAAGTATTCTGTCTTGGTCATGCTTAGCCTAAATCCTTTAGATTTCAGAGTCTGTCTCCAAACCTCCAGCTTAGCGTTCACTCTGTTGCGGGTCTCATTAATCAGGACTATGTCATTTGCGAATAACATACACCATGGCACCTTCCATTAGATTTATCGCGTCGGTCCATCTATCACCAAGACAAATAAGAATGGACTAAGAGTTGACCCTCGATGCATCCACATCATCATCACTAGAAAATGCTTCGAGTCTTCTCCTACTATCTGTACCCTAGTCTTGACTCCATCGTACATATACTTGATTGCCCTAGTGTATGCCACATGTACACCTCTAACCTCCAATCATCTCTATAGAACCTCCCTAGGGACTTTGTCGTATGACTTCTCGAGGTCGATGAAAACCATATGTAAGTCTCTTTTCTCTCTTTATACTGCTCCACCAACCTCCTAATAAAATGAATGGCTTCTATGGTCGAACGCCCCGACATAAATCCAAACTGGTTCTCAGAAATAGACACGCCTCTTCTTACCCTCATATCCACGAACCTCAAAGTGTGGCTTAATAGTTTGATACACATATAATTGTTACAACTCTGGATATCACCTTTGTTCTTGTACATAGAGATCATTGTACTCCCCCTCCATTATTCGGGCATTTTGGCCGTCTTCTAAATGACGTTAAACAACTCAGTCAACCACTCCAAACATGTCATGTTTGTGCTCTTCCAAAATTCAATTGGGATCTCATAAGGCCCGGTCGCTCGTCCCTTGCGCATCCTGCGAACATCATCCTTAACCTCATCTACTCTAATGCTACCACAATACCCAAAATCCCGATATCTACCAGATTGTTCCAGGTCTCCCAACACAATGTCTCTATCTCCTTCTCAGTTCAAGAGTCTATGGAAGTAAGACTGCCACCTACGCCTAATATGCGCGTCCTTCACCAGTACTTAGCCGTCACCGTCCTTGATACACCTCACGTATTATTTTATACATTTTCCAAATATTTTTAGTTTTTTTATAAGAAATATTTGTGTCATGGTCTTATGAGTTATAAGAGAAATAAAAAAGAGGGCCCGATGAAAATTTCCTCATAATATCTGCTAACTGAACATAAATTCTTTATGGGGTATCTTATTTGGACATCATTATTTAACTTATACCCCATATTTTTTGAAATTTTTGTACATCTAATCACTTTAGAGCAACTTCATGCATGAAATGTCTGAAGTTATATATAGCTAAAGTTCAATCATTTTTATTTAAACTTCAGATAAAAATACATGAACTTCAGCCGTATTCAATTTAAGACATTACATGCATGCTTAAAAGCTAAAAAGATGCCCCAATTCGGTTATCTGTGGGCCTAATTGAACTAACAATCAATTGGGCCAAACTTGAAACCTTATCGGTGTTTATCAATTAATTTAATAAAAATCCTAAAAAAGAAAAGATATCATTGGTGAGAGCGAGTTCCTATTAAATGAGAGACGCATATTTTCTTGTGAATACCAAAGCCTTTGGGTGGCCCTTTTTTATGTCACCAGTAATCATCTAATATACCATTTCTACTTCATAAATTTTATCTTTTGGTCCCTTGAGATTTTGCATTGTTTTCTATTTAGTCCTTCTAGTTTTTAAATGCTTCGTGATTTATATAATTGTTTCCTCATTCTCTTTATATGTATTTTTCATTTTAAATAATTCAATATAGTATGATTGCAATCGACATTTTTTTTAACATTATATGAATTGATTGTTTGAGAAAAAAAGATCATTATTATCGTATCGAAATCCATCTTGAACTAATGGTTTTTCTACACTTTTGATATTACGTGGTTTCTATCTTTGTTAAGTATAATACTATAAGAACTAGTGTTATATTGCACATAAGAATAAAAAATATTAGGATATTTGAGAGAACCATATCGAAAGAGCTCAATAAAATGATTTCGTGATTCAAGAGAAGGGTGCTCCCCTATCTTTTAATTAGGAAAGTAACACATATCAATGAGTAAAAATTAATTATCTGTCATGTATGAAGGTCAAAAGGAGAAATGTTATAAGTTTTGAATGAGAATTTCATTAAATGGGATGATATCTATATAGATAGCAAAATTTATTGCCAGGAAAATAGCTACATATATGATTGATGTAATAATTAGTCTGCTATTTTAATATGAACTTAATGAAATTATATTCTTCGTAAAAATGTGAATTATCGAAGATAAGATGGTAAGACCCCACATATCTTAAAAATAATAATTATATAGGGATTAAGCTTACTATCTCTAAGAAAACATTATTACTTATACAAAGTATTCTTCATGCAACCAACCAAACATCATATTAATTATATAAAATTTATATATCTTATGTGACCAATCAAATATCGTACATATTATTTTATTCGAAACTTTATTAGTAGGCGTTTGTCCATAGAAATTTTAAAAAATTACTTTTTTTTTTGAAATTATAGTTAGAGTTGTGTTTCGCCATAATTTTTGCAAATAATATTTTGTTGTTGAAATATACTTTTTTCAACAAGGTTTGATAGTGAAAAAAGTGCAAAATAAGGTTTTGTTTGTTTTTAAGTTTCAGATACAACTTTCGGTTGTATTTGAAATTTTCATAGCAAACACTGATTTTTTAAATTTTTAGGAAAAAATGAATAAATGTTATATGACCAAACAAACGGGTGATAGTATAGGAGATTTTTTTATTGGTAGATTGCCAACTAGACCAAAATATTAAAAGGACTACATCAATACAAACAAAAAACTATAAGGACGAAAAAAAAATGCAAACTTTCTATCATTCCCTCAATAGAAATTCAATTCCACAAAAGCAAAAGTTCATAGACTACATATAGTATTTGATTTCTCGAAAACCTTATCAATGGCGGAGCAGAAGAGCAGCAACAATAGGTGGAGTTGGGATGTACCGGGGTTTCAACCTCGGAAGTCCACGACGGACCACGAAGATTATCACAGACCGCCACCGCCGTTGTTTCGCCGGTACTCGATCTCCACCGCCGTATCCGGTGCTCCGCCGCTCAACTCTAAGCTCTTGAAATTGAAGGATAAACTAAAGGTCCCTATTTTTTCATGTCATTTCGCGTGCTTTAGTAATTTATTTGCTGATATAGTGTGTTTTTGTATAATTGAAGTGTTTTAAAATATAATGCAATTGGAAATATATCTACTTTTTGTATAGTGAGTTCAAAGTTTTTCTGGAAACTAGTGATTGTTATCGAGAGATGGAAATGTTAATTATTAAGCTCTTGAAATTGAAGGATAAATTAAAGTTTCCTATTTTTTACATGTTAATTAGCGTGCTTTAGTACTTTTATCTACAGATATTAGTGTAATTAAAGTGTTCTAACATATAATGCAATTGGAAAGATATCTCCTTTTTTGTATTTACTCGAATTCGAAGTTTCTCTAGAAATTAGTGGTAGAGGATTAATGGCTATGTTTATTTATAGCTGTTATAGTGATTGATACAAGTGTTCACTAATGTTAATGAGAGATGGAAATGTTAAATATTAAGTTCTTAAATTTGTTTGGGATGAAAAATTCAATTTTTGAATTATACGAGATTATTCTTTTTTGGTCCTTGTTGGGAATGGTTAGTTTGCTACTAGCTAATGTCTATTTTAGGACTAGTGTACAGTTATATTATTTAGAGATGGGAAAGTTCGTAATCAAGATTCTAAATTTATTTAATAAGTTGAAATTTCTTTCCACTAGTGGGTGAAAAATTCCATTTGGAAGTATATTGAATTCTTTTTGGCCCCATAGTCACTAATGGAGCTTGTTTCTAGATTCTACGTGGTTAGCTCGAGACAGAGATGTCCATATTTGCTCGTTAATACTGACCTAAGCAAGTTCTATCATTGGATAAAACTTTAAGAATTACAACTTGGCATGTGGAACTAAGATATGTTCACTAGTGGTAGAGGTGGTAGTACGAGTGATGATTGATGCTAGTGTACAAATATATAGAGAGATGGATTTATTTTTTTGGAGGAGATAAGGTAATCTTATTAATAAACCAGCACGAAGATTGTGCTGTGGCCTCTGCACAATATTAGCAGAGGAGCATTGAAACAAAAGTATCCCAGCTAATCCTGTAACGACTCTAGCACCTGTTAAACTATTTCAGCCTCATTTTCATGTTCCATTCTACACCAAAAGCAAAACAAAAATATATAATTGGTCTTTATCCTTTGAAGGGAATTAGCACTGTCTTCAAAACATCTCCTGGACCGCCAATTTTGTCTCCATGGCCAAAGGATTTTCAGGATTGTCCACCTTTGTTAGATTTTTGCAGCAAGAACTTAGTGAAAAATAGCTGTTGATTTGTATTCAGAAGGTTGAAAAATTCAGCAGCCGCCCTTGTCTACTTCCCTATCACTGAAATTTCTTCTTCAATGGATGCTCCAAATGGCGTCAACTATGTTTTTTCTAAAGAAGGTAGAGAGAGTGGAAATTTAGAATATCAAGTTCTTATTTTTTTACTAAAGTTAAAATCGCTTGACTTATGGAGTGAATGTTCCATTTTGTAATTATATTGAACTTTTTTGGATCTGTGGAAAATGGTTGGCTGGCTATCATTCTATGTATTTTTGGTCATGTTTGAGAGAGAGAGAGGGAGAGAAAGAGATCTGTACAGATTCTAGTATTTACTCTCTAGTAATAACTAGCAGGCTCTAGTGAATTCGTCTCTCGGATATACAATTAAAAATATTAACTTTGGCATGTGGAACACAAAGATCTCCGCTAGTTATTACCTAGACATTAATGACTAGAGATATAGGCTATATACCATTGTTTATATTAGTGGTAGTACAAGTGATTGATACTATTGCACATTCATATTCTTGAGAGGTGGAAAAGTTTATCATATAGGTTCTCAATTGATTCAGTAGCCTAAAATCTCTTTCCAATTATAGGGTGAAAGATTCCATTGATATTTCTTTATAGTATCCAGTATGGGTATGCGGAAGTATCTAGTAGGTATGACTAAGTTTTTCCATACTAATCTGCAAAGAGAGGGTTATGGTAGGATTACCCAAAACAATCAAGACCCTCCTGACTGAACTTTGAAGATACCCATACATAGGAGAGAAAAGTCTAATAGGAAATTGCATGCACTATGACTTGTCTTCTTTAGATACACTTATTGCTATCTAACCTTTGAATTAGCAGTGTCAATATATAAACAATTGTGCACAGTCAAGCCAAAACAGATCATTTAATGCATCTCAAGAAAAGGCGTACTCCAGTGTTCATTTGTATTCCAGTACGCCTATCCGAGTGTCCAATTCAAATTGGTGTAGCCCAAGACTAGTACAAATAAGCCCCTTAAAAAAATTAGAGACAACCAATAACACCGATTTGAATTGGACACTCAGATATTTCCAGCTGTAAGTGTCTTTTCATAACCTTTTAGATTAATCTTTTGTTATAAGCTTTAAACAGACAATCAGGTGTTCATTTGTATTCCAGTACGCCTATCCGAGTGTCCAATTCAAATCGGTGTAGCCCAAGACTAGTACAAATAAGCCCCTTAAAAATATTAGAGACAACCAATAACACCCTTCAACACATGGAGCCTATTTATGGTTAGATGTGGAGAGTAGTCAAAAGCGAAAAGCGCAAAAGAGTGCCAAGTTCATTTGAGCTTTAAGCTCCAACCACAATGAAAGCATGGGGTTTAGCGAAAAATTCGGCAACAAAGGAAGGAAAATGGAAATGTAATGCAAAAAATGTAACTGTAAACACAAACAATAATTTTTTGTATTGAAAAATACTATAATTAAGCTAAATATATGTTGTTGTGCCTTTAAACACAAAACCCATTGGTGAAGGTGCACACACCTTAGCACCTTGACGCCTACATTAAAGCGCCAATTAAGTGACGCGAAGCGCACAACCTGGGCTTCACCTTGCTTTAGGTCTTTAGCGCGCTTTAAGCGAGTCTTTATCAACTTTTGACGTGGATTAAAATGGATTTTACAAAGGTAAGAACAAGCTTTCTGAATGTTAAATCTATAGCATGTCAAAAGATCCGAGCATCACCAAAACCCTTAAGGCAAAGGTGGTGTTATGGTCCAGGACTGTTATGGATACTCCAATTCTAAAACCATTATGTAATTGATGTGTGTTATTGTATAGGTCCGTTCTATATCTTTATTACTTGTTGTTGGAATGCAATGCCAATATTATTCCTATATTGGACATGGCCGACTTGACTGGACCATGTAATGCAGTAAAGTAAGAGAAATGAAGAGGAAGACACATAAGAGAGACTGAGTGCAGTGTATACATGCAACAGTGATGTGAACTTTGTATTTGGCGTGTTTTTCAGTTTACTGAAGGACATCCTATCTTAGAATTAATCAAACCTTTTTAAAAAGTTATTTAGGTATGTAATGCATTAGTATGCAACTCCATGATTACCTGTACTATATTAAGCACAAGGCTTTAAACAAATTGCTGCTAATTTTTTTGAAGCAACTAATGCTATTTTGCCCCTTAGGCTAATTTAGGGCTCCTTCTTCTGGAAATCGAAAAGATCTTGTTCCTAGATAATGTGACCTGTTCAGGAAAAAAACAATTTAGTAATTTCTTACCTAGAACACTTTTTTTCCCGAGGCAGCTTGTCAGGGAAGATTACTCAGAGCTGAGACAAGAAGCTAGCGACCTGCAGGAATATTCCAACGCGAAACTAGACCGTGTGACACGCTACCTTGGTGTACTTGCTGATAAAACCCGCAAGCTAGGTAAATGACCTGTACTGTATCTATGTATCTATTTATATGTACACATTTATGTTTTGAGGCTTGCCATGAGGCCCAACCTAATTCAACCCTAATAACGCATAGCCACATGCTTCTAGACATTCTTGAAGTGTTTATAAATTTATCTTTCCTCAAAAGGCCCAACATTTTTTAAAAGATGTTAATCACCTCGAGAATGCCTAAAAGCGTGCAGCTATATGTTAAGCACCTTGTGATATCTTTTGTGCTTCACTTTAATTAAAGTAGGTTAATAAGATTTTATATAAAATCTTATCACAATGATTTGCTTCAGTATATTGTCCTTAAATTCACAATAACGCTTGAGAAATCAAAGTTGAAGATTTAGTTAAGAGTCTATATTTTCTACAATTAAGAAGTTTATCATTCCAACGTGTTTGTTTAAGAAAAGAAGGTTAATCTTTATTACTATGAAATATTATATTTCAACAATCATTCTTCTTGTACTTTTGTTTTATGCATATGATTTTCCTGTCATTACTCCTATGGAATATATGTAATCTGTCATCATTAATAATATACCAGTTTTTTTTATAAAGATCACTAATAATATACCATATTGGAAAAATTCAGTAGTGCTAACTCCCAATACCCTGTTGCACAGATAAAGTACATCACTGAACTCTATTAATTGCATAATCAAGTGTTACGGGTTTCTGTTTGCATCTTCAGGAAAAATGATAATTTACGTATTAAGATAGATAGTTGAAATTTAATATTGTCTATAAAGTTCAAATAAAAAGTATTTTATGTGTCATTCTTTCCATTCTCTCCTTTTAGATCGTTTTCCTAACATGTCCTTTTGGAAGTTGGGAAACCTTGTCAAACACATGGAAAGTATAAGCTTTTTTTGCACATTCTGTCTTGACTTTTTTAATAGATGGATTAACCAAAATAAGACACAGATGCAACTTGAAGTTAATCAAGTTCCAAAGCCTTCGAGGAAATATTACTGCTAATCTTGTACTGCTGAATTATTTTTGGTCTATTCTTTTGTCTTCTCCTGTCCTATTGTCTAATGACTTTTGGTTATGGTGGCTTATGATTACCTAGCATTCTGATCATATTTTGGATTTCTGGTTTCTCTCTCTACTTATTCAGATCAAGCTGCACTTGAAACAGAAGCTAGAATCTCACCTCTGATATCGGAGAAGAAAAGGTTATTTAATGACTTATTAACTGCTCAAGGTATTTAGTTATCTATGCTCCTGGTTTTATTATTCTAGCTTCCAACCTTGTCTCTTAAAATTTGCATATGGGATTTCTTTTGATAAGAAATATGTGCATATACATTAGCACTTGCTCACACACGTGTATTTTCAATCTACATGAAATGTTCAAATCTAGAAATAAACTGTAATCTAGAAAAGAATAATCTTTCAGTACTAGATGTTTGCTGCCTCCAGATAGGCATAGAGATATATCAGATATGTGTATGCAGTACATAATATATGTAGATGAGACCTTATGATGTTATTTCAGGAAACATAAAGGTGTTTTGTCGCGTGAGACCTCTTTTCGAAGATGAAGGTCCATCCGTTGTCGAATTTCCTGATGATGTTACAGTTTGCATCAATACTTCTGATGATACCGTAGCCAACCCGAAGAAGGATTTTGAATTAGACAGGGTTTATGGACCTCATGTAGGACAAGGTATTGGGGATTTGCTTGTTACCTTATTGTACTAGTTCTTGATGTGTAACTTAACATTATTAGTTCCTCTTTATGCAGTTGAACTTTTTAGTGATGTTCAGCCATTTGTTCAGTCAGCATTTGATGGATACAATGTGGCTGTATTTGCTTATGGTCAAGCACACTCAGGAAAGACCCACACTATGGTCTCTTACTCATCTCTTTGCGTCTTCTCCTTCTTTTCTCTTCATCTGTTTATTCTGAACGATATATACATTTCTTCTCTTTATGCATTCCGAAAAACTGTCAATTGTAATCTGACTTAAACTGGGAAGGGTTTAAATGCGTAAGATCTTATGAAACCTTTCCGTTAGGAGTTAAATTTCAAAGTTTGTATACTTAGTGTTGGTTGTCGAAATTCAATGTTTATTGTACAATTGAGACACATTGAATACCTTGGGCCTTTTCCAAAGTTTTGATCTGCCAAATACCCAACTCTTTAAGCTGTTGGTTTGATTTTAATGATGGTTCCTCATTTTGCCCTCTTCATGCAGGAAGGATCCAGCCACGATCGTGGTTTATATGCTAGGTGTTTCGAGGAGCTCTTTGATCTATCCAATTCTGATGCAACATCTACATCCAAATTTAATTTCTCAGTTTCCATTTCTGAACTTCATAATGAACAGGTTTTATATGATGTCATGTTTATCTTTTAGATTTAATTGCTTTCTCACCTTCGGCATTATTATGATGATCCTGTTCAGGGATCCAATCCAAATTTTTTGAAGTTAGGGCTTTTCCAATTGTTGCAGATACGAGATCTGCTCATACATTCTGGAACTGATCTGCCGAAGGCTCGCATGGGGTCATTGGATTACTTTGTAGAACTTCTGCAGGAAAAAGTTGAAAATCCAATGGATTTTGGCAGAGTACTCAAATTAGCTTTTCAAAATCGAGGAAGTGATACATCAAAGTTTAGAGTTTCTCATCTGTACGGTCTACAACTCTTTCCATTTGGTATCTGTCTGTTGCTTTATATCTGTTTTCCCTCAACAAAAAAACAATTTTGTTCCTCTTGAACATGTTCATATTCAAAATGGTTCTTTTTCCCATGCTCAACATAAGAAACATTAGTTCTTTCCTGCCATAATCTCGCTTCAGATTCTGTTTTGTCTACAAGTGCTATTCCTCTGTGTTGAACTCATTGCTCTAGTTGCGTCAGTTGTGCATTCCTTCATACTCATGGCATAACTTTTTATTCTTGTAATTCTGATATTCTAATGTAAAGTTCTCAAAGAAAAGAAAGAAAGAAAAAAGTTCCTGATTAGCATGTATACACAACTCCGTCTCTATTATGTCTCTGTACGACTGTATCTGTGCTTCTTGCAACACAAATGCAGTTTCTGTTAGCCGATATGATGCATCTTTTTCCCGAGTTGTTCTAATTGTTTGGAGAAAAAATACTGGTGTGTTTTCCATTTCTTCTAATTGTATGTTTCTTTGGTCTTGCAATTTTCAGGATCGTCACAGTACATATACATTATACAAACTTGATCACTGGAGAGACCTCATACAGCAAGCTCTCTCTTGTCGATTTGGCTGGAAGTGAAAGCACTATTGAAGAGGATAGTGGGGAGCATGCAACGGAATTGCTTCATGTCATGAAATCACTTTCTGCGTAAGGGTTCATGTCAACCTTTTGTTATCAATAATAATTTTATTCTCAAACCCATTCATGTTCACTTCCGATATCTAAGACACATCGTTATGGAGTTTATGATGTATTTGTTGGATCACAAAAACGGAATTTGGTGGATCACTTTGCATCTTCGGTCCCATGAAGACTTTCTTTGTTCTCAGTCTATTTCTGTTTCTGGATTGAAACTGTGTATGCCTTTGTTTAGCTGATGACATTCATGTGATGATTTTTAAGCTAGAAATCAAATATTTGCTTTTAAAGCCTACCTTATGTTTTATTTCTCAATTTTCACACATGCAAGATCACTAGAAAAGTTTTAAAGGGAAATGCTTATAGGCATGGAAGCTTAAAACAAAGAGGATAGTTGGTCCCACAGTCAAGTGTGTGACAAGAGCTCCTACACAGGAGCTGATTACATTAGAGCTTTTGAGAACATAGTTGGGCAAGGAAAACCAATTTCTTGAATTTGTTTCTATAATGATGCTTGTGAGAGCCGAGACCTGTCGGAAACAACCTTTCTACCTACCAAGATAGATGTAAGGTCTGCGTACACTCTACCCTCCCCAGACTCCACGTTGTGGGATTTTCACTGGGTATGTTGTTGTTGTTGTAATGATGCTTGTGAGATATTAATAATTGTGTACATTCTCATGGAACAATTAGGTATGATAGAAAAAGAAATCTGTGATATTGTGTTTTAGTGCTCTCTCTCCATTTTTATACTCAGCTTTGATACTGACATGCAGATTGGGAGATGTTTTGAATTCCTTGACATCAAAAAAGGACACTGTTCCATATGGAAATTCAATGCTCACCAAAGTACTTGCAGACTCACTAGGTAACTAATTGATTTTTATACTGGTCAATATAATTCTTCAATACTCCCTCCGGATAAAAAGGAGTGTCCACTTAGTCATTTGCACACCCCTTAAGAAAATACTAACTTCTAGACAAAAATAGGTAATTTGACTAAAATGCCTCTAATTAAATAGATGTTGGATTTGATCACCTAACACTTAACAAGGGCAAATCTGAAAAGTAAGGTTAATTCTTTCTTGATTTGGTAAGTGGACACTCTTTTTGAACAAAAAAATAAAGGGTAAGTGGACACTCTTTTTGATATGGGGGGAGTACTATATTGCTATATATACATCATACAAACACACACCGAGACTCATGCTTATGTGCAACTGTTTCTGCTTTAGAATGGAAATAGTTACTCCATCCGTTTCATTTTATGTGTCACTAGGGATGGAGTTTAAGAAAAGCAAGGAAGACTTTTGAATCTTGTGGTCTTAAACTAAGATGTGCGTGGATGTTGGAGTTAAAAGAGTTACTAAATATAGAAAGTGACATTCAGACTAAAAAGGAAGTAAGACACATAATTGAAGCAGAGGGAGTAGTTTGTTTGTGCCTTGTTATTTAAAAGTTGTCCTAGGTCATTTGCAACACTTCTTCTAGATATTACTTGTGAACCATTATTTCTTTCGGATAAAAGTAGGTTTCAAGCTATATGACTTGGTATATCAGCTGGTGCACAGGGGTGTGTTTGGTATGGAGGAAAATATTTTCCAATTTTTCCATGTTCGGTTGGTCAAAACTTTTGGAAAATATTTCTCTAGGAAAACACGTTCCTTAAAAATGAAGAAAATGACTTGCCTAGTAAAAATAGGAAAACAAATTCCACAGGTGACATTCTTTTTTTTTTATAAGATAAATTTAAAAATTCCACAAGTGACATTCCACATTGATTGTGTCCTCCCCACCCTCCAACACACCTCATCTCCACCCCCACCCCTGTAGCCTCCATCTCCGCCACCCCAAACCCCTACCCCCACCCCTACCTCCCATATTATTTGTCTAGATTATATTCAAATGCTTTTAGGATAATATTTGTTTGCTTATGTACCGAACACAAGAAAATAAGTAACTGAAAAACATTTTCCATGAATAACATTTTCCTTCGTATCGAACACACCCTAGGTATTTCTATTTTTGCTCATCTATAATTGCATGATACATTCTCATGGACTAGAGCTTGTCACACTAGATGACGAGGCCATTTTTCTCCTCTATGGTAAAGGGCTCTTCTGTGATATTCTGTTAACTGATCTTCAGCGAGATTGAAGAGCTCTTTTCAATGTGCTTTATTTTATGTTGACGTCTACTCATCTTTTTTTATACTCTTCTTCTCCATGACTAAAACTATATTTCTTCTTATTTTTTGTTTACTTTCATTGCCTGCCCAACTAGCTTTGGATTGAGGTCATTGATTGAATGGCTGATTTATATTATTGTAATTTCTTATAGCTTTAGATTTCTGGATGTATCATGTAGGGGATTGGAAATATCGCCTCACTGTAATAGAGCTAGCAATCTCTCTTTTGTACTTTTTATCTTTTGTACTATCTGCATCTTGTTGATGCCATCAGTGATACTTCATCAAAAAAGAACGAGACTGTTGCCTCTGGTTTTCTGAGGCATTATTTTTGTCACGTAACTGTTAAGTATATAATATAGAGTATGATAATAGACATATGTATATTTGGATTGATCCACCTACACTTAATCATTTTATGATTATTTGGCTGGATCCTAGCATGGCTTGTCCAAATAAAAGGGGAGGTTTTCTGAAGGGTGCAATTTCTGGATTCTGCCCTTTGACTTGCTTTCACAAGAACTCTTGACAGCATGTACTTACTGCTTTGCTTTTTCAGTACAAGATGCTATTATGCTTTCTTGATGGGAAATTTATTGGTCCAACCAACATCCCGAGGATAAATGTAACACTCACTTTAACCCTACATTGTTTCTCCTAGAGTTGGACTTTGGGTCGGCCAGATTCCGGAACTCACTTAGTGTGCAAGTTGGTGAAGATAGAATTAGGTAAATAAAAGTGTTCTCTCTAACAACTTGAGCTTTTATATTAGATGGTCACACCATTCGACATGGTATCATAGCAGGCGAGGTCCTGGTTCAATTCTCACTGCCACCGTTATCAAAAAGAATTTCCACGTGCTTGGCTCATGAAAAAAATCAAGCCCGCACGTGAGGGGTTGTATTGAAGATATAATTAAGTAAATAACAGTGTGCTCTCTAACAATTTAACAATTTAAGCTTTTAGATGAGATGGTCACACAATTCAATACTGCTTACAATTTGAAGCTACATATTGAGCGGATTAGTTGATAACGAAAACTAAATAAGTCTCTTAGCATTTGTGTTCTCGATGGCATCTGTGATTTACATCTGGAGGGAAGAGTTTCTTTTTTTTGCCTTACAGAATGTTTTTAATCCTTACAGTAAGTTGCAACAACACCTCTTAGATGTTTTTAATTTTTGTAATTCTGTAATCCCTTGTAAAGACTATTTGCGGGCTGGATACCTCTAATTTTTTTTTCTCTTCTTTTTGCAGGTGGAAGTGCAAAGACGCTTCTGATTGTTAATGTCTGTCCGAATGCTTCAAATTTGTCTGAGACGTTATCGTCCCTCAGTTTTTCTTCTAGAGCTAGAAATGCGACACTAAGCCTTGGGAATCGAGATACAATCAAGAAATGGAGAGATATTGTAAGTCTTGATTTGTCGACCATGGACTCTCAAAGAGGACTATGTCAGATAGTCCAAGTCCTTGTTTATTAATTTGTTTTTCTTATTTGGGGTTAGGGCAGAAGGGGAGCCTTGTAGTAACCGGTAAAGTTGCTGCCATGTGATCAGGAGGTCCGGTCCTTCACTGGACCCCGCGCATAGCGGGAGCTTACTGCACCGGGCTGCCCTTTTTATTTGGGGTTAGGGCAATGTTTTTACTTTGACGTAGATGAATATTACACGGTGACATTCAGAAGTTGAAGTTTGATTCACCCGCTAATTCCAAGTGATCTGTAGGTTGGTCAACACATACGGACATGAAACGGTCTCCCAATTAATTATGAATTCTACTCTTTCTCTTTTGATAGGCCAATGATGCACGCAAGGAACTCTATGACAAGGAGAAAGAGATTACTGATCTGAAGCAAGAAATAGTTGGGCTAAAACAGGAACTGAAACAGGCCAATGATCAAGGAGTTCTACAGTCAGACTTAAAGGTTCGTGGCGTTTTCATTTTGTTGCCTGTTTTCTTTCTCATTATTTTATCAACCTAAACTTCCCATATATTTGTTTTCTCCTAAGTTTTTAAACTTCAAGGTGGTTCTTATTAGAATAATATAAGAGGAAAGATCTTGTTTCTGGTACTAAAACTGAACTTCTCAGTAATTGGTTGCATGTGTCTCTTAAGAAATTGTGGTGCTATTTTTGTGGTGTAAAAGCTGCAAAAGTTTAATTTATCGAAGAGAGTCTATATGGTTAACTATTCTTAGGATGTATTGAAGCATATATGCTTACATAGGGGCTTTTGGGTCTTCTACATAATATCAGAGACACTTACCTTTTAGTCTGGTCCACGCTGTTCCCAGCGATATTATAGTGCATGTTTTGTTTATGTTACTCTTCTCTCTCTCACATTTTCCTGTAATCTTGATCATCTTCTTTGGCAAGATCAAAACAAAAACCAAAGATGAAGTTAAATGATTGACATGGTGAAGTCTGTTACTTGGTGCTGAAGAATTTCTTTTAGGTTTCTTGTTTTTCTGTGATGTCCAATTGAAATGATCATTGTGATAATTACTTGGTCCTTGTTATTTGTTGTACGATTGGACTACTTACTAGTTTAAAACTTGTAACTTGCTCTGCTGATGTTACTACCATTACACATTTCTACTCGTTTTCTTTTACATCACCAGGGGAAGTGTTGTTTCTGAAAGTATATTGGTTTATTCTCTCAGAGTATGCTAATTTTCTTTCCTATGTTCAAACTGATAAAACTCAAACCTCATGTCCAGTCAGGAAGCATGTTACTAAGAAGCTCCAGTGTTTTCCCTCTGATGTAGGCTGAGAATATCATGATTACGGATAAACTTAAAGCAGAGAAGGATCAAAATACTCAAATTAGAAATCAAGTAGCTCAACTTTTACAGTTGGAGCAAGAACAGAAATTGCAGATACAACAACGTGATTCAACCATTCAGATGTTGCAGGTTAGTTGCTTGCTATACAATTGCATTTTGCTCTCTTAGCCGTGTATCTGGTATAACTTAATCAAGTTAGTCTACCTTTTTAAGATGTTATCTCGCTACATTATTCCACTGATTGTTGCATACTGCTGGTTAATTTCAAATTGTTGCTAATACCTTTCTCAGCCTTTTGGCTAATACCTACATGACATTGACTCAAGTTTTCTAGGGGGAAGGTCCATCAAGGTAGCTTGTTACCTGGGCCTTTGTGGGTCGCCCCATAGCCCAGGCCTGGTGCACCCCACTGAAACAAAAAACTTTCAAATTATTATGACATCAGCCAACAATGGAAGTATAAGAGAAACGTGAGAAATATCTCAAGACTGTCATACATTTTCCCTTGAGGCTGGGGGATTATGATCTTACAAGCTAAATAAAAAGATTACAAGAGGTTTATGATTTACGTAGACAACAAAGAGAATATTTGAGAAAGAACTTCTCAAACATTTTAACTGTTCAAACTGGCTCAGTTCAAGATGCTTGATGCTTTCATGTCAAGCAGGTTATAACTTACTTATGTGCAGGCTCATTCCTGTATGCTAGAGAAGCTATTTCTGTGACTCAAACTTGAAAGAGGATATCATTGCCTCGAGGCTTACTGTTTTCAATTTTGTGATGGATACATATTCAGTCAACATTCTATACTGTCTTATTTTAGTTTCTGCAAGTTTACTTGCATCATGATATTTCTCGCATTATCTACCTTTTATTCATTTACGTAATTTTGTAACGTAAACTGTATTTCACCTTTTTATTTGTGGTTGAAGAAATAAATGTTCCTTTTGCACATGATTCCGTTTGAAATTTCTGATCACATTATATTGTAGGCCAAACTGCAAGCTCTTGAATCACAGTTAAATGAGGCAGTACGTGCCAGTGAGGCTAGGTTAAAAGATGGGTCCGAGTCAAGATCTGCAGACCAAACAGGTTTGAAGGCAACAAGGGATGACATTGACTCAGCAGCTGTTACCAAGAGGCTAGAAGAGGAGCTTTTAAAACGTGACACACTTATTGAGGTAGCTTATTCATGCTGACTCTGTATATGTAGTACATGCTTTTGTTTTCTTTAGTTAATTTCTGTTAAAGAGGAATAACAGTGAGGATGATTAGGTTTTGGTCCTTGTGTAAGTTTTTATGGGCCATTAATATGCTTAAACAAAAGAAGCTTTATCATATGTTCAATTAGTATCTTCCGAAAATGGAAATCTGAATATTTTGAGTTTTTTCCTGGGTAGAGATATCTTGTTATTCATTTGAGTCATTAATGTGTTGTCTTTATGACAGAAATTGCATGAAGAAAATGAGAAGTTATTTGATCGTTTGACAGAGAAAGCCTCTCTAGCTGGATCAACACAGGTAATAATATTGGTGTCCCAAGTATTTTTCTTGCATGTGCTACAGATTTCATTCGTTAATTAATTTGTTCCCAACTGTTGAAATGTGTGACTATCTCATTTAAAAACTTAAGCCGTTAGAGATAGCAAACTTGTATTTTCTTAATTATGTGTTCAACACTTACTCTGTTATTTTCTTGATATGATGGGTTCAAGGGACTTCAGGGTACCTTATATTTATTTGGACTTCATTCATGCTTAGGCAGCAAACTTGAGATTTAAAATTCTCCATAGAAAACAGAAGTGGCTAAGAGATGAAACTTTGTCATGAGAAAGAAAAAGGGTACTAGTTGACAGATTTACCTTACTGGAGAATGGTACTGAGGAACAGAGTGATATTGATTTATGGGAAGAACAGACTGACAATATCCTGCATTATGATGTTTATCCTGACAGGGAAAATGGAACTCCGTTAGCTCCCTATCAGATGTCTTTGGATACATAGTAATTATGATTTGAGATTGTTTGCAAGAATTGCAGAGTTAATACGTGTGCCATGAAATGAATCTCTCTCTCTCTCTGGTGTTCGGTAAACATCCTTGGATTTGAATCTTAAGATTTCTGCTATTAGTCACTCGTAATTATCATGTGAATGCATTTTTCTTTTTTTTATTTCTGATCATCTATGTTTAACTGAAAGATTGTGTGGCTCGAGCATTTTGCTCTTGCTGAAAGAGTGTGCTTTAGAGCCTGTTTGGATGGGCTTATAACTTATGGCTTATAAGCCAAAAGCCATAAGTTAGGATTTCTAACTTATGGCTTTTGGCTTAAAAACAAGTGCTTATAAGCACTTTTTATCTTACCCGAACACTACAAAAGTGCTTAAAAGCTATTTTGGCTTAAAAGCACCTAAAATAAGCCAATCCAAACAGAAGTCTCATCTTAAAGCTGTTCGCAGTAAATCTCATTGGTGCTCTTTTTGCACAGGTGTCTAGTCCGTTACCAAAAGCTCCAACTGCTCAAAATAGAGAAACTGGAAGGTGTATATTGTTAGTAGATTATGCATTTTCTGTTTTCCCTGTTGTTTTTTCTGTACTTTCATGGTTATTAACTGCATCTTACGTTGTGGGTGACAGAAATGATATTAATGTCAAACGACGTGCTACAGATGTGGTAGCCTTTCCCTCACCAACTGATAAGCCAGATGGAACTGTTGCTTTGGTTAAATCTAGTGGTGAAAAGGTCAAGACTACCCCAGCCGGCGAATATCTTACGTCTGCATTGAACGAGTTTGATCCTGATCAATATGATGGTCTTGCTGCAATCGCCGATGGAGCAAACAAGCTTTTGATGCTGGTAAAATCCTTTTCCCCTTTTGCTCTCTGGAGTATGCATTAGGTCTTCTAATCTTAGAATATGCTCTATTCGGAGTCTTTTTGGAAATATCAAACTTTTAGCAATTATTTAGAAATCAAGCTGGACATGTTTAAGTACGTGCATTGATGTCAAAGCAAGAAGTAATTATGTGTTTGTATCAAACGGGACATAGTTAATTATATGAATTGATATCGGGTCACTTTATATTCTCTGAATGATGGTGTGATGACATCAGCATTAATTTAGTCTACAAATAATTGACCACTTTCTTTGAACCTACAGATGTACCCTATGGCTATAACTACAACGCTTTGGTAATTTATATCAGGTTTTGGCAGCAGTCATCAAAGCAGGTGCCTCTAGGGAGCATGAAATACTTGCTGAAATTCGAGATGCCGTCTTTGCTTTCATTCGTAAATTGGAGCCAAAGAGAGTGATGGATACCATGCTTGTTTCCCGTGTTAGGATTTTGTACATAAGATCCTTGCTTGCTAGGTCGCCGGAGTTGCAATCTATAAAGGTAATAGATTCTTGGCCGTTCTTCCACAGATTATTCTAGTGGATTTCTGTACTGCCTTTTTTTGACTGTTGAAAACAACTGCTGGTTGAATTGTCTAGGTTTCTCCTGTTGAGCGCTTCCTGGAGAAAGTTAATAGTGGCCGAAGCAGAAGCTCTAGCCGTGGTAGCAGCCCTGGAAGATCGCCTATTCATTATGATTCAAGTAGGACTGCAGTGGTTGATGAACATATCCAAGGGTTTAAAGTAAATTTAAGGCCAGAAAAGAAATCAAAATTATCATCTGTTGTTTTGAAGATACGTGGTATTGATCAGGTGAGTTAAATGCATTACAAGCAATGTGCCTGTCCCTTTTCCCTGTCTGCATTTTTTTCCGGTGATTGTTAGGTTGTCTGTTAGCTTTGCTATTTGGTCTGTTAAAGGAATGAAATACATTTTTTTTGAAGATGGTAACGGATTTCAGCTTATTAATTAAGTAGTAAAAAAAATTAACCAAAAGCTAGTATCGTGACAGTTACAAGCACCCAATGAGATCAACTAGAGACTCTACAACTTGTACACATGCTTTTTTACACCAAAGGTAAAACAAAAATATACATGTCATCTTGATCTTTTGTTCAGAGTTGGCTAAATCTTCAAAGAATCTCGAGTTCCTTTCCCTCCAAATTGTCCACCAAATACATGCTGGGACAATTCTCCACCACCTCTTCTGTCCCATACCAGTACCTGTGTCATTCCAACATGCCATCATTTCATCAGTTCTCCCGGGCTGTCCAGGTCAGGTATATACTTGATATATATTTTGATTAGCTGCGCAGCCAAAGGTGTGGCCCACTGGTCAATAAAGTGGGTGCAAACCTTGAGATCAGGGTTCAAATCCCATCTGAAAACACTAGTTTCTTTCATCTGCCTAAGCCTTGGACAAAGTTGCAAGGTACCTGTGCTGGTGGAGATAGCAGGTACCTCGTGCTATAGTCGAGGTGCGCCCAAGTTGGCTCAGACAATCGTTATGAAAGAAATGGATTGTGCTGCTTGTGTTATCTTTGCTTTATTTATTTATTTATTTATTTATTTATTGATTCTATGATTGGTCCGACTCGTAATTCACTTCTGACCCTGTGTTTATTTATTTATTTATTTATTTATGTTTTATTTTTTGCTCTCTTGTCTCTAACTTTTTATCTGTGCATGTTATATCTATTTAACGTTCAATTGGTAGTGGCTTATGTGACTTGGAATTTAATCATATAGGACATACAGAGGCAGCAAGTAACTGGTGGAAAGCTTAGGGAGATGACTGAGGAAGCTAAGAGTTTTGCGGTTGGAAACAGAGCTCTTGCTGCTCTTTTTGTACATACTCCAGCTGGCGAGCTTCAACGCCAAATCAGGAACTGGCTTGCAGAGAACTTCGACTTTCTTTCTGTCACTGATGACACAGTTGGTGGAGCGACAGGTCAGCTCGAGCTTCTTTCTACTGCAATAATGGATGGATGGATGGCTGGACTAGGTGCTGCAATGGTCCCTAACACTGATGCACTTGGTCAGCTCTTATCTGAATATGCAAAGAGAGTATATAATTCCCAACTCCAGCACTTGAAGGTACTTACATGTTATCTTTTGATTTTGTTCCGTCCACATACTATTGACCTCTTAGTTTTTGCCTATGCCTATTTACTTAGAGCACTTCCAATGGGAAACTTTTCCTTGGGAAATTCAGACTGTATACAAGAGTTTGCGTTTATATCTTTCTATTTGATGCTCCACTTCTTTCGCATTTCAAATTATTATATTATCACTTGTCTATCCAAGTCTAATCATCATAATCTGTTCATAATACACTATACCTGTTTATCTGGTAGGGATGTTACGGTTATTACTATTGTTATTATTATCATTAAGGCTACATGTTCATCGCACTATGCTTCTAAAATCAATGTGTTGGAGTTTGAGTTTGCTTGTGTTCGTCTCTTCTGTTGTATTGATTGTAAAATGATTGTTTACCTATGTTTTCCGTATTTTCTCTTTGTTGTGGAAGGAGTGGCGATATGTGGTACTTCTCCTTTAGAGCTATTTTTTATCTGAAATTCCTCGCCATCTCTTAGAAACGATGGCAGCTTCCAAACTTAAAAATGACGGAAAAAATAATTTATCTGAAATTCCTCGCAATTCTTCTTCTCTCCCGTTCACCCCTTGGCACAAAATAAAAGTCAGAGGGCCCTGCAGAACTTCTCTATTTTCCTGCTTTTCCCCTGACCTGTTGGTATTTGCTTGGTTTTTGTTGAGGCTTACATGTCTATGCATTATGGTTGCGAACGGCTGAGGAAGTTTGTTGGTGAAGATGTCATCTGGTTAGACGTTCCTGTCTCACTATACGAACACGAGGATTTGGTCCCGCACGTGAGACATAAGAAAAATCTAGCCATATCCACTCTAGATCTAAAATTTTGCTCGAATGGGGCTCCAGGTGAGGAGGTTTTGTTCATTCGTGGGTGTCTTGTCAGCTTATCCTCACTATAAAAAAACAACATAGCTTTGGCGTGGGTGGCTGGACACTTTTAACTCAGGGCAACTCCTTTCAAAGCCATATTTTAACATTTTAGCAAGTATGCAATTGAGCTAGCTTGTATAAAACCACATCTTAGATATCGACCACGTTATGCTATTGTTACACGGCAGCTATGTTCTTCTCTCTCTATCCTATTTGGGGTGAGGGGTGGGAAGTAGCCCAGAATATTGTCTTTGCATTAATTTACAAATAATGGTATACACTTATGCCCCCCCCCCCCCCCCCCCCCCAAGCCCATATCCCCTAAAAAAAACTTAATTTGCAGTTTTTGTCAAGCCCAATCCTAATAATGGATTAGTTTTGTTTTAATTGCTTACAGTTTGTCGTCGTGTTTATACAGTTTTACACAAGAAAAGTTGATGGGATCCAGTTAGGGTCTCTCTTTTATTTTGTCTCCTGCTTATGCTGTTCTAATTCAATTCTTTATCAGGACATTGCAGGTACACTGGCAACTGAAGTGGCAGAAGACTCTACACATGTGGCGAAGCTGCGTTCAGCTTTAGAATCTGTTGATCACAAAAGAAGAAAGGTGCGTTAGTAAATTCAATTGCTACTTTTGGTAATGTATGTAATCTCCAAGTAATACTCAATAATTTCCCCTAGCTACTGATGAACCAACATAGCTGCAGATTATCTACTATGGATTTCCATTGATGAAGAAAGCTGTATTACATGACATTTTCTTTCTATTGTTGGCTTTATTAATATTTTAAGTGAACCACAATTGCTCGATAACTATAAAGCAAGAACTTCAATTTAAGTCTATATCCTGAAATGCTGACGATTCTAGGATGGTGTTAAGAAGTTGGGCCGAGGATGCTTATCCACAGTATCCTTATGCCTAGGTTGCTGAATATCCGCACAGCCTGTTGTATAAACTTATGATTCTTGCATATAGCTATTTATTTGAATTTAGATATTCGGAAGGCAGGTATGACTCAGTTACTCTCATAATCAGATTTTGCAACAAATGAGAAGTGATATGGCAATGTTGACATTAGAAGATGGAAGGTCACCAGTTCGAAATCCTTCTACTGCAGCTGAAGATGCCCGACTTGCATCCTTGGTTTCCCTTGATGGCATTTTGAAACTAGTCAAGGTTTTTTTATTAATTTGCCAGTCGCTTTCCTCTGAATAATTTTTATTTCTTAACTGTGCTGGTGGATCAAGAGGCAAGACCAATCTGATGAATTAACTTTAACAGGACTTATTGAGGCAATCCTCTGTGAACACTCTCAGTAAGAGTAGGAAGAAAGCTATGCTTGCTTCTGTAGATGAACTTGCAGAACGAATGCCTTCCTTGCTTGACATTGATCACCCATGTGCTCAGAGGCATATTGAAGAAGCACGGCATGCTGTTGAGGTACATAGTTACTTTCATCGCTGGTGGTTGTTAAATATTTGGTGTTTCTGTTTGTCATTCCTGAAGATAGGAGCCCAAATGTTGAGTATACACAATGTTTTAGCATAATTTTTCATGAGTACTGTAGCTGTGCGGCCCTTCAATTAACTGAGGAAGGCAATGTTTGATTGTTTGCCGATATTTACCTGCTGCCGTTGGGTGTAGATGTGATAACATTATATTTACTTGAGAAAATGCCGTCTTAGAGATAAATACTTGTGTCTAGCTTTGAAACTTTGAGTGGACGCTATTACTAACTGCAGCTGAGCTGTCACGAGAGAACTAACATAGCAAAGTACAGAAGATGATACTAAGATAAATTGCTGAAATGATAGTATAATTTCAGATTACAAAACTTTAGTCCTACATTCTTTACAGATATATTTCCAGTTCTATTCATATATGAGATGGTCATTCAACTAGGATACTCTTTTTTGCTTTCAACTAATGTGTTTTATCTTGCTAACGATTTGACAGTCGATTGCTGAAGAGGATGACCGGCTTCATGTACATGCTTCTCTGCATCCTGCGGATGTGGGATTAGGGGGTGAAACTGATGTGGCACAGTGGAACGTTCTTCAGTTCAACACAGGTTCAACAAACCCATTTATCATCAAGTGTGGAGCTAACTCAAACTCTGAACTGGTCATTAAAGCTGATGCACGAGTTCAAGAGCCTAAAGGGGGTGAGATTGTCCGAGTTGTTCCCAGACCAACCGTTCTTGAAAATATGAGCTTGGATGAGATGAAACAGTTATTCACACAGCTCCCAGAGGCTCTAAGCTTTCTTGCTCTTGCAAGGACAGCAGATGGAACCAGAGCTCGGTATTCCAGACTCTACAGGACTCTTGCCATGAAGGTTCCAGCATTGAGAGACCTTGTTAATGAACTTGAGAAGGGCGGAGTGCTGAAGGATGTCAAGTCATAAGAGTTCTTACTGCTTCGGCATAGGTTCTTCATGCATATCTTTCACCTTTGTTGAATCAATGCCAGGTTGTATCTCTTGTGCAACAACACTTTAGGTGTGCTGATTATTTCAGTTGTGTTGCCTACTTGGCCTGTAATTTTGGTAAAAATACACGGTAATGTTGCCCCAATTTTCAATTTTGAGTTTTCAAGTGGTGTATAGTTGTATCATGTGTAACATGCCATATCTGTCTTTTTATTCATTCAGAAATGTTCCCTACCCTGTTGTTCTAGAGCAATTCTGCTTACTGCACAGGTTAAACAGATGGAAGTGAACAAACACTTTGCTCTCAAGATATTTATTAGCCGAACTGGAAAATTAGTTTTTTTTGGAGCATCAAATACGTTTGTGTTAGGACAGTCATTGCAGATATTCATTTCCTAAGCCCAGTTTCATGTCTACAAACTTCATATAAACTATCATCTTAGCTACTGCTATACAAGAATTTGTTTTTGTTAAATGGTAGAGGGGTTACTTGGCACGTAACTGGTTTTTGAAAGATGGTGACAAAAGAGTGCGATTGACGAAGAGTATTAATTCATTAAGAACATGATATGTCTAAAGAAGCGTATCATTTACAATCCTATACTTGGGAAGATCCTTTCCAAAGAGAAACCATGCAAACAGACAAAATGATAATTTTACTGAGTTATTTAGCAACAGAGTGAAAACATTTTAGAAATATATACGAACGCAATATGATCTAGACATGAAAACATCTTCAAGTAACCTTCATTTTTTCTTCAATATCTTTACTACAACTTTCGTGCCACATAAGATATAAAGTTTCCTCCATCCATTTTGTATTTTCTTTTTCATAATTTTCTTAATTACAAACTCTTCATCAATCATGAACTTCCCGACTAATTGAATTAGGGATTCATGGGCGTGAAGCAATGCACCCTTGCAATCTATAGCAACCAAATCATTACTTACCTTATTCATTTCAACTTGTAGCCCTGCATGTGAGTACACCCTTGTGCTATAATAATGAACAAAAAGCATCCCTTATCTATCCCAAAGTTGCAATATTCCGGCTATAGTCAAAACATATAGTTTTTCGAGAGATCTTCCTGTACTGTCCTTTCCAATAGTCCTCTGCAATAAATCTTGAGCTATCCAACATCCACCTTCAGTTGCACTAAAACCTAAATAAAAATTAACCCTTTTCTTCATTGTTTCTCTTCTTGTTCGTGGAACTATTAGCTTGTTTTCTTCAGTTTTGTGAAGGAATTGGAAAGAACTGATTAAATAGAATGGATTTGGTGAACCCGGTGTTGAATTTTGTTATACCACCAGCAAGTTTGGTGATGTTAGCTTGTGCACGACCAGTTTTCTTTCATGAAAGCATGAGAATGGTTTTATGACACTTTCTTTGGTGAAGATATGAGGATAAACTTGTTATTACCGCTGATGCTTCTTTTAGAATTGGAGAGAAAATTAAAAACTTTAACTAAAAGTTACACCACCTTTTCATAATTATGATTCCATATGCTCTTCAGTTTGGAACTTGTTCGTTGAATATTTTCTTTCTCTTCCAGATATTCTATAGGCTATTCAGAAGGAAAGAAAAGTCCAGTTTATGAAGCCCTAGCTTCACTTAAGCTTGAAGAAGATCAATGGGAGTTTTCTTTCCTTCTTTCTTGGGGTGGGGTGGGGGGTCACATACTTGGAACACGTTTTGGCTGTAGCCTGTTAGTTTCTTGACAAAAACTTGCGGAATGATGAATATTGCAACTTTGGTATAGATAAGAAATGTTTTTTTGTTCATTATTATAGCATAAGGATGTTACCTATCAGAAATGTTTTTAGCCCAAAACTCTTTTATTAGCCTTATGATTTGGATAGTTTTAATAACTCACTCTAGTGTTGGCTTCTTTGACACACTGACGACCATCCCGGTTCGCCTTTTGGTGCTGCAGTAGGACCATTAGCACCATATCATGATTTCAGTGGCAAGACTGAGTTACTGATGGAACTGACTAACCGTGCTATCCAGGAAATATAATGAGAAAGAGTGCAATGTATATGCACACCTTAATTTGCTTTCTGTGATTTGTCCCCGACTACCCTTCCCTTTATTTTTCAACTAATAGTTACTCTCCTTGCAGGTTTTCAAATACAAGGTTTTGAAGATTGAGAAAATGAACCATACGGTGACTTCATAGAATCAATATTGGATGACCGTGAAAGTGTTAAATCTCATTCTTGGTACTTCTACCGAGACTTTTCAAATCCATGCGGGCCGTCTCAAACATTTTGAAGGCCTTGTTCTAATTCGTAAAAGTGGATCTTTAATTGGGCTAAGACCTGCGAATTATAGGTTTTTACAGTAAATTCTGGCTAATACTACTTAATAAAAAATGAAAAAAAGCCCTAAATTTTTTCGTTTTTCGGAGGGCCTGTGCGGAAGCACACCTCGCACGGGTCCAAAGACGGCCCTGCATGCGGTAAAAGTATCCTCAATGATGATGATAGAGTTATCTATTGTTGCCGGCCTAAAGAAGAGGTAATTAAACACCTAATCAGGTTTACAATTTGCCTCTTTTTGTTTTATGTGTGTTTTCTAGTTGAAATAGGTCATTTCTAAATGAATTTTTTATTTGTTTATTATGAAGTACAAGGGACTGGGAATGGTAACTATAGGAAACAATGATGAATATGATAACCGAAAGATCTTTGCATTCTCGTTTTCCCTTATGCTCTTGGTGGCAAGAACTACCTCAAGTGGAAATCCAAATTTGCATTACAGTAAAAGTTATGTCGTTAATGCTTGTGTAAAAAATACAAAATTGAATCTTGGATTACGATTTTGTGATAACTTAGGGTGTGTTTGGCCAAACTTCTGAAAAGTGCTTCTGTTTTTTAGAAGTAGTTCTGCAATAACTGTTTCTACAGAATCTGTTAGAGTGTTTGACATATAATTATAAAAGTATTTTTGAGAAACAGAAACAGTTTCATGTTTGACCCAGATTTATGCAAATTTACTAGAATATTATTTTTAATAGATTTAAAACTATTTAAATATTCTTTTTCTATCCTGTTTCTAAAAATTAGTATATCTTTACAATCGAATAAATTTTTTTAAAATTATTTAATTGCAACATTTAATAAAAAAATAATATTATATTGTACATAAAAAATGTAACGACAATATGATAGTCAATGATCCAAACCTACACCCCGACCCCCACCCCATCCTCAAATTTCTCTATCATATTTTTTTTTACTTTTATAAAAAATATGAATTTTTTTCTTACCCCCCTCCATACCCCCGCCTCACCCCATTGCCCCTACCCCATACTCAAATTTCTATTTCATATTTTTTGTTACTTTTATAAAAACTGATTGAAAATATGAATTTTTTTCTTACCTTCTTCCCCTACTGCATTCTCAAATTTTTATTTTATATTTTTTTTACTTTTATAAACAATTTATAAAAAATATGATTTTTTTTTCTTACCCCACCTCATCCTCAAATTTCTATTTCATATTTTTTGTTACTTTTATAAAAAATGATTGAAAATATGAAATTTTTTCTTACCTCCTCCTACCCCCACCTACCACATTCTCAAATTTTTATTTTATATTTTTTTACTCTTATAAATAATTTATAAAAACACATGAATTTTTTTCTTACCCCATCCTACCCCCACCCCACCCCATCCTCAAATTTTATTTCATATTTTTTGTTATTTTTATAAAAAAAAAAATTAAAAAATATGATATTTTTTCTTAGCCCCTCTTCCGCCTTACCCCATTCTCAAATTTCTATTTTATATAAGGATATTATATGAGATTAAAATGAATTTTGTGAAAAGAAAAGGGTAAATGAATCCAAAAAAAATTCATTTAATGGACAAAAAGGGCTTTTCGAGAAGCACCAAATTGGTGTTTCTGCTTACTTCTGAAAAATAACTGACCTGAGCAGAAACACTTCTAGAAGCTTGGTCAAACAGTACTTATAAAGTAGAAAGAGAATGGAAATGGTAACTTTACTTTGGGTTGTTTCTCCGAACTAATTTACAGGTCATTTTTTTTTTTGATAATCCAGGTCTCGGGTGGCCTTAGTACCCCATATCGCTAGTACCCGCACAAGTACTGGTACTATGCTCCTGGAGACGAATGAAACCCGTTCTTAGCCGCCATCGCCAGGTAAATCACGGGATGTGCGTCCCGCATTTAGTGTCTGATCGCCACCAACGGATCAATGCTACAAGGTCCGACCCCCCAACAAGGATTGTCTGAGGGAGTATTAAACCACACTGCAACATGCCCGTGCGGTTAAACTACCAGGCTTTAATACGAGGCATATGCCCTGAAGAACGTATCCGCCGAGAATCGAACTTGTGACCTAAGACCACAAATTTGACTAATGGCCTTTGGGCCACTATCTTTGGATAATTTACAGGTCATTGTTGGTTTGCCAAGCTGCACAGAGAGGAGGCACTTGAGCTATAGTTATCTAAGTTTGAACTGTTCGAGAGGAGGAAAAGATTGTGGCCTAGTGGTGAATGAAATGAGTGAAGAACTCCAATAGGTCTCCTATGAAATTAGTTGAGGTGTGAGCAAGCTTTTAACAATAGTTTTTTTGTTAGTCTCTGTTCTATATGTAAATTCATTGTAGTTAATTATATATATTTAGGAATTTTCTCTTAGAGATATAACTTGTATGGTAGAAGGGTGTTTTAGAAATCATGTTCTTTCGATTTTGCTATGTTTACTCTCAACATGTTTAAACAACTAAATCAACTATTGTGATCTCAACATGCTTAAACAACTCTGCTGACTGCATATATTTTACTAACCGGTAGAGAATAGAGAAATTCCGATTACATATTCCAGACTCCTATAAAAATTGTTTTGATTATTAGAAATAGAAGAAATATAAAGCAAGAATTCAAACCTAATCAGAAGCACAAGAAAAGAGCAAATATCAATTATAAGCGACGATAATTAAGCAAGATTGTATGAGTTCAAGTCTTGAAAACAACCTCTTGCAGAAATGTGAGGTAAGACTGCGTACAATAGAACTTGTGATCCGGCCCAGTGCATAGCGAGAGCTTAGTGCACTGGACTGTTTTTTTTAAGGTTTTTTATTCATATCTAAATAGAATTTGTAGTCGAATTCATATAGAATTAGGTTTTTCAATTTCTATTCAAAATATGATTCACCATTCATACTATTAGGAGTCGTTTGATATGAGGTATAAGAAAAATAATCATGACATATAATTTGGTATAATTGTATTCAATGTTTGGTTGTAGTTTGAATCATGTATAATTTAATCCTTGCAGTATAACTTAGTACATCAATTGGTGTATTATTTTATACCGCCAACAACATGGAATACCTAATCCATGTATAGTTTATACATGGTTAAAGTAGCAAAAGGATAAAACTATCTTTATCTTTTTTCTAGAAACCAATGAGCATTCAGGGTAAAATTATAAATTCATTGCTTTTTAGCTTAAAATTAAATAAATGATATCTTGCCTATCCAATTTTAGTGCAAGGATCCAAACACCCAACAAGAAATAATCGATATATTGCTAATATCTGTATAAACTAATGCTTACCTAACTGATCTCGATATAAGTATACATCATACTAAACGACCCCTTATAAATATAGATATTGTTTTGAGCCCAAAACATAAAGCTCGAAACAAAGCCAAATATGGTATCCTCTAAAAAACCATCACCAAATATTATATTTGAAGGAGAGAGAGTACGTAGGGTTTTTGTTAATTGCTGCATGCAGGAGAGTGAGAGTAGTCTGTATTGGTGTTATTGTTTAATCTCATTCAGTTAGTTGAGTTAGCATCATTTGAGCCAAGGGTGTATCGGAAACTGCATCTCTACCCAACAAAGGTAGAGATAAGGTTTGCGTATACTCTACTCCTCCCTAGACCCCAACTCCTCCATAGACCCCACTTGTGGGATTATACCGGTATGGTGTTGTTGTTGTTGTCGTCGTTGTTGAGTTAGCTGATTAATTAGAAGTTATAATTAATATGTTAGCTTACCTATTTTAATCTGTTTTTTTGTTTGAACTATAGTTCGATGGCAGACAATCACAAGAGCGGCGGCAATATTGAGATTTGGAAGATCAAGAAACTTATAAAGGGACTCGAAGCTGCTCGAGGCAACGGCACTAGCATGATTTCTCTAATCATACCTCCGCGTGATCAAATATCTCGCGTTACTAAGATGCTCGGAGATGAAATGTGGACTGCATCGAACATCAAAGGCTTAAACTCTACAACACGGTCCCATCAAAAGGGCTTGTGCTTTACACGGGCACAATCGTGACCGAAGATGGGAAAGAAAAAAAGGTTACAAGTGATTTTGAGCATTTTGGAATCTGATGATAAGTTTGAGTTTATTGTTATGGACGGAAATGGGACGCTTTTCGGGATATTGAGTGGAAGTTCCCAAATAGTCCTTCACAAGTTTAGAGTTGAATTGCCAAAAAAACACGGACGAAAAGGGAAGTTGTCTGTGCTTTTTGATCGTCTTCGTATGGAGAAACGACACTGAGGAAAACTGCAGAGCTCGCAACCCAATTCTATATTAATTCCGCTACCAACCAGCCCAACATTATTGGGCTGATATTAGCGGGATCAATTGACTTTAAGACGGAGCTTAGCCAGTCTAATTTGTTCGATCGTCGTCTTAAGGAAAGAATATTGAAGGTGGTTGATGTTTCTAATGGAGGGGAAGATGATTTTAACCAAGCAATTAAGTTGTCTGCTGAGAATTTGGGCAATGTGAAATTCATGCAAGAGATTAATATCATCGGCAAGTATTTCGAGGAGATGACAATGGGAAGTATGTTGTCGGGCTTAATGATACCTTGAAAGTTCTTGAATCAGGTGTTGTTGAGACGCTTATCATGTGGGAAAACCTCGACGTTACTAGATACGTGCTGAAAAATAATGCTTCCGGAGAAACAATCATGAAGAACTTGAATAGAGAGCAAGATGCGGACCAGAGTAATTTCCGTGACACTGCTACGAATGTTGAATTAGAGTTTCGGGATAAAATGCCTCTACTTCACTGGTTATCTATTGAGTATAAAAAGTTTGGTTGTAATTTGATGTTTGTTACTAATAAATCACAAGAAGAATCTCAGTTTTGCCGTGGTTTTGGTGGCATAGGAGCGATTCTACGATACAAGCTTGATGTTTGGGATTTTGATGACCTTTTTGACGATGATGAAGATTCTGAATATTAGTCAACCGACTTGACAAATGCCAGTCCAAGGGTGGAGCAGGAAGCCTACAGTGGTGGGCATGGGCCCGTGCCTGACTAGAGCTTGCATCATTCATAAACATTAGGCTCTTCCAAGGTACTTTGGGCATTATCACCTCGATCTTGTAGTATGCTTTTTCCAGGTGACATGTTATGGTTTTATCTGTTCCAATTATACCCGTCTAACAATCCGGATTAATCGGTAACCGGACCGGTCGACTCGGTAACGAACCCGGTCCGGTCCGGACCGTAAGCTTTAACGGGTTGGGGGTTGGTTTGGCCCCCAACCTCAACCCGCACGGGTTATGGTAAAATCCGTTAAGGTCCGGACCGATTGAAATCGGTAACGAAAACCGGTAACGTTACCGGTTAACAGGACAGGACCGGTAACGAATTTTTTTTTTAAAAAGGCTGCTCTTCCAACGTTATTGTTACCGTTTGGGGGGGGGGGGTCAGGGGCTGGGGGGTTGCCAACAGTCATTTAGACCGTTTGGCCTTAATTTTTTTTTGTTTATTATTCTTTATTAATTACATTTTTACCCTTTAAAAATCTATAAATACTCTATATTCTTCTCATTTTTATCACACAATTATTTCTACAATTCTCTCAATTCTCATACTCTCTTAATTCTCTCTATTATCAATTCTCAAGTTATTATTATTATTATTATTATTATTAATTTTCAAAGTAGCAAGACGCAAGACTTCGAGCTTCGACTTTCAATTGAATTCTGAATCCCGAAGTTTGGTACACTCGTTTCATTATCTAATTATTTTATTAAATTTTCATATTTATTTGTTGATTATTAAATTAAATTTTAAATTAAATATTTTATAATGGATAGGCTAAAGAGAATGGGTAAATCTATTTCAAGAGGTAAAAAATCTAAAGGTTCTACTTCATCTGTTCATCATCTAATCAAAATATAGATTATGATCAAATGCAAGAAGATTTTGGAATAGAAGATAATGAATATGATAATGTTCATATAGATAATATTGTTGAAACTGAAACTCCTACACCTACTAGTGTGCCTTCTGTCAATGTTAGTATTGGTAGACCTCCTTTACCAGAAGTAAAGGGTAGGAGAAAAAATGAGTAAAGTGTGAAACTTTTATGATAGAATTGAGGACACTGATAGAGTTAGATGTAATATTTGTGGGAAGACTTATAAACATAAGAGAATGGGGGGGGGGGGGGACGAACACTATAGGTAGGCATGTAGAGAAAGATCATCCGACACACTGGTTTTCTGTCTCTAATTTAGAAGCCGGTCAACAACAAATTAATCCAATAACGTGGGGTTGTTAAGTACGATCCAAAGAAGGATCACATTGAATTAGCAAAAATGGTTGTCGGAGGGTTGTTTACCTTTTTCTTTTGCTTCTTCTTCATATTTAATTACATATATTTAAAGAGTATATAATCCTTTTTTAAAGGTGTTCCTCGTACTACTTGTAGATCTGATATTTTTAGACTTTATAATGATTATGTTATTTATTTGCAATATTTGTTCGCTAACCTTCCATGCATAGTTAGTTTTACACTTTTACTTCAGACATTGGGCATGCTGTAAGCGGTAATGATTATTTAACAATTACTTATCATTGGATTGATGAAAATTTTAAAAGGGAAAAACGTATTATTGTTTTTCCGTATGATGAGGATCAAAGTCATAGTGAAAAATATATAAGCAAAACTATTTATGCTTATGCAAAAAATTATAATCTTTATAAAAAAAGTACTTTGTATATCATTCGATAATGCATCTAATAATACTGCTTATGTAGATCTTTTAAAAGCAGAATTAGAACCGCCACTTCCTGCTATATTTCATGTTCGTTGTGCTTGTCATATTTATAATTTAATTGATAAAAGTGGTATTGATTTATTTGCAACTGAATTATCTCTTGTACGAAGAGCTGTTGGGGTTATTCAGACTAATAATAGAAAAAATATAATTTAAAGAAAAATGTAAATAATTTAATTTGAAACCAAAATTCATGCCAGATGAGATTGTTACACGGTGGAATTATACTTATTTATTTTTAAAATAATGTTATAAGTATAGAGACCCCTTAACATATGTTTCAAATGCTCATTGTAAGAACGTGATTCATATGTTAACTGACTAACATTGAAAATCAATTTATGAACTTTTGAAAATTTTACGTAAATTTTACAAGAATTTTCAGAATCTTATTACTCAACAGTTTGTAATGGTTTAACTCATATAGCTGAAATTTCATATTTACTTTGGAGTTTAAAATCAAATATAAAATATAAAGTTGCAGTTACATTTATGTTTGAAAAGTTTTAATTTTTTTTTGTTCCTATTCTTGATATTTATTGTATTGGTGCAGTCTTAAATCATTTTATTAAAAAAGTAGATTGTCATAATTTAATATTTAGTTTATATAATTATATGAAAGTAGGTGCAACAGATGCTCCATCTTCAATTGATTGCATAAGTAAACTTGATAGTAATTTAACTAAATTATATGAATATTATGCTACATTATTTGATAACAACAACTCTGCTACTAATCTTCCTTCTAGTTCTGCTTCTGTGTCTACATCTGCAGGATTCGATGAAGACGATGATAATGAATCTTTAGATATTTGGAGCACTTTTACAACAGCACAAGCAACCACAAATCGAAATTGTGATGAGATGCAATTTTATTTACAAAAGTCAACGGAGTCGAAGAAGAACTTTTAACCTTTACAATGGTGGCAGGATAACAAAAGACAATTTTTCTGTACTTGCAGCTCTGGTACGGAATGTTCTTAATGTGTCTATCTCAACAGTGGCTTCTGAAAGTGCATTCAGCCAAGCACGAGACCAAATAGGAGACACACCTCACTCATTGGGCGAAATCACATTAGAAGTGTTAGTCTGCTTAAGGGATTTGATCAGATCATAGAGAAGAAATCAATGATTGGAAGACGCTGAATCTGCGGAAGATGAAGAAATCAACAATATTTTGGAAAGGAGGAGCACAAGTTGCGGCGGAAGCGGGACTGGAAATACTCCAGATTTAGAGGCTATGGAGCAACAACAATTCAATCAACATATAAATTACGAAGAACTTGTTAAAAGGATGCATAATATATAAATAAAATTATTATACTTCATTATGTACTCTTTTAGCATTATGAATAATGAAAATTCAAAAGTTTATATCTTATCATTATTTTTTATTATTTTTTTAGTTGTTAACTTATGTCTTCTAATTTAATAAATTAATAAAAGTATAACTATAATATAAACTATAAAATACAAAGTTAACTTTAAATTTTAATATATAAAATATAAAACTATATTATATTAAATATTTAATTTGAATTTAGTTTACATTTTCGAAATTAAAAAAAAAATCTGGCCCGGTCCGACCGGTTCAACCCGGAACCGCATGGGCCTATCGAAAATCCGGCAAGGAGGTAGGCCCCGTAGTCCGAGAATCCGGACCGGTAACAGACCGAAACCGGTTCAATCCGGTACCGGTCAACCGGTCCGGACCGGATTGAACCGGTAGACACCTATAGAAACTTCCAATAAGCTCTTTGCCTAAAAAATCTTCCTTACCAACCAGCAAGCTTGCTTGGTATAGGAGCAGTGTCAAATTGTTGGCCTCAGAGATAATACTCATGGATCCATTTGATCCAAGGCTATCTTGTTTTTGAACCACATCCCGACAAGTTTCAGCAATAACTGATTGATTCCGGAAATGCAGATTAGTAAGGTTGAGTGCGCGAGTGAATTTTCGTGCACATGTATTACTCAAAGCCACCAGAGCCTTCTTAGTGATTGTGTTATTCCCTGACCCTAAATAGTTTATGCAATATGCATCTGTTGATGATGTCTCAGGACCTGATTGTATGCTAACAACTTCTAAAAGTGCTGAAACTTATTCAAGGATTGAGGCTACAATTGTGTCATTGGAAAATACTAAAGATCTGTCAAATCTTAGTTTGGTAGAGTTGTAGAGTGCACTGCAGGCACAAGAACAAAGAAGGATGATGAGGCAAGAGGGATCCATAGAAGGAGCCTTGCAAGCTAAGTTGCAATTTGATTTGGGTGGCAGGGGAAAGAAATGAAAATGAAAGAAAGGAAATTATGGACACTACGAAGCTACAACAGGGAGAAATAATGTTAATGCCACCAGTAACAATAGAGAAGGCATATCCTCATTGCCAGCATTGTGGGAAGAGAAATCATCCACACTTCAAGTGTTGGAGAAAACGTGATATGAAATGCAGAAAATGTCAGAAATTTGGGCATGCTGAAATCATTTGCAAAGAAAAAGGAGCACAACAACCAGGGGAAGCTCAAGTTGCAAGTCAACCAGAGAAAGAATAACTCTTTATTGCAACATGTTTTGTATCTAGCGTTTCAAGTCACAATTGGCTTATCAATAGTGTTTGTACGAATCATATGACCAGTGATGAAAAGCTTTTCAAAGAGCTTGATAGATCAATCACATCAAGAGTCAGAATTGAAAATAAAAAACTCATCCCATCAAAGTAATTGAGAGTTATACAGGTACAAAACTTATTTCTGAAGTTCTGTTTGTTCCTGAAATTGATCAGAATTTACCAAGTGTCAGACAACTGCTAGAAAATGGATTCAAATTATTCTTTAAAGACTTGGCGTGTTTAATTATTGATCCAAGTGGTCAGGAATTATTCAAAATTAAGATGCAGCAAAAATGTTTTGCTCTAAATCCATTAGAAGTGGAGCAGATGGCATGTCCAAATCAACTCACAATTGTAGAGACTTGGCACAAAAGGTTAGGTCATTTTCATCACAAAGCTTTGTTGTTCATGCAAAGAAATGAAATGGTAATGGTCTACCAAACTTGGAGTAGCATCTTTCAAGCTGCAAGGCTTGTGTGCATGGCAATCATATTATACTTTCATTCAAAAGTGTTAGAATAATATTATTAATATCTATTAATAATATTATTAATGTAAAGAGCCTATTATGGTATGATGTAAGATCCTATTACGGTATGTTGTAAAAGAATTAAGTAGGATATTATTATAATTAAATAGGTGATATTATTAGAATTAAATAGGAAGATATTAAGGAAAATATCACTCTTCATATTTATTGTATTACATGTATATATTCTTATCATATTGGATGAATAAAGATGAAGAAAATATTCTATCATAGTATCAAGAGCTTAAGGAAAAAGATCCATCTTCCTAATACCAAAGTTTTTTTTTCCAAACAATTTTCGGCTCCTCCAAACTTCATAGCCGAAAATTTTGATTTTTTTTCCTGTTCATTGTGTTTTCCATTGTTCGTTTATCCAACTATCATCAACATGTCTGAATCCAAATCATTTTATCACCCCGCTCTCACAGTATCTAATATCAAAACTCATGTTCCCATAACTTTACAAATGGAGAATGTGCATTATGCTTCTTGGGCGAAACTTTTCAAAATATGTTGTCGTTCTCACCGGGTTCTTCACCACATCATTTCCCCGGAAAAAGGCAAAGAAAAAGTTTTGACATCGGATGAAGACAGAGAATTGTGGGATACCCTAGATGCTATTGTTCTTGGTTGGATATATTCAACAATTTCCACTGATTTGTTGCACACGATCATGGAAACAGATTCTAAGGCAATTGATGCTTGGAATCGATTACGGGACATTTTTTATGATAATCAAAACTCCCGTGCAGTTGCTTTGGAACAAGAATTCTCCAGTGTTGATATGGAGGATTTTCCTAATGCTTCCGCCTATTGTCAACGCCTCAAAGTGTTGGCGGATCAATTGAAAAATGTTGGTTCCCCCGTCTCCGACAACCGTTTGGTTCTACAACTTGTTGCCGGTTTGACAGAGGCATATAGCGGAGTTGCCACCGTTATCCGTCAAAGTAACCCGCTTCCGTTATTTTACAAAGCAAGATCTATGTTAATCCTAGAAGAACAAGGCTTATCTAAAAAGGTTGCTAACACAACCGACTTGGCGTACATGGCCACCAATGATGGAAATAATGTTGCAACCCCGATGATGCCTCCTTCATAGAATGCCTTTGCTGGATATACCCAGCCCACTGCTAGGCCGAATTTAAACAAGCCCAACAGCGAGGCTGGAAGCAGTGTTAACACTGGCGGGACAACACCCTTTTTTGGGCCTCAAGTGTGGAACGAGGCCCACTCTGTAGTGGGCCAACCGACGGACATTGAACATGCCATGCACACACTCGGGCTTAATCCACCGGACACGAATTGGTATATGGACTCAGGTGCAACGTCACATATGACGTCCTCCCAAGGTAATCTTACGTCCTATTTTAATTTGAGCAAATCAAATGGTATAACTGTCGGAAATGGTCATTCCATTCCAATAAAAGGGTATGGTTCTACTAAATTGTCCAAACCAAATCCACCATTAGCCTTGAAAAATGTTATTCATGCACCACAATTAATCAAAAACCTAATCTCCGTTCGAAAGTTTACTTCAGATAACTGGGTTACCGTAGCTTTTGATCCTTTTGGTTTTACTGTGTATGATTTTCGCAGTGGTCGCGCTAATGAGATGTGATAGCGCAGAGAACTTTATCCAGTTACTTCACTACTACAACCGGACAAGAAACATTTTAATTTTGCTGTTTTTAATTCCAATTTGTGGCATGAACGTTTGGGACATCCGGGAGAGTCTGTTTTAAACTCTCTCAAACGCAATAATTCTATTTCATGTACACGAACTCTTAATAAGTGTCAATCTTGTCCTCTGGGTAAGCATATTCAACTACCATTTGAGTCATCTTCTAATTGCACTTTTTTGCCATTTGATATTATACATTGTGATATTTGGACATCCCCTGTTTTGAGCTCTTCGGGGCATAGATATTACTTGCTTGTTTTAGATGACTACTCTAAATTTTTGTGGACATTTCCCATATCGAAAAAATCCCAAGTGTTTTCCACATTCCTTATTTTTAGAGCATTCATCCAAAAACAGTTTGAACGGGATATCAAAAACATCTAATGTGATAACGGGCGGGAGTTTGATAATAGACAATTTTGGGATTTTTGCAAAACAAATGGGTTGAATTTTCGTTTCTCATGCCCTCGCACATCTTCACAAAATGGACAGGCGGAACGAAAAATACGAACCATAAATAACATTGTCAGGACATCCCTTACTCATGCCTCTCTTCCTCCTAACTTTTGGCATCATGCACTTCAGATGACTACTTATTTGTTGAATATACTACCAAACAAAAATACACCACACCAAACACCCCTTCAATTACTTTACCTTCGAGAACCGACATATTCTCATCTCCGGGTCTTTGGTTGCTTGTGTTATCCATTATTCTCATCCACCATCATCCATAAATTACAACCAAGATCTACTCCATGTATTTTTTTGGGATACCCATCCCATCATCGGGGATACAAATGCTATGATCTATTCTCCAATATGATTTTTATTAGCCGTCATGTTATCTTTGATGAAACTCAATTCCCGTTTAGAAAAATCTATGAGTCACGATCTCCCACATATGAGTTTCTGGATGCCGGGATACACCCAATTTTTACCCAACCATTGTCCCATAATTCGGTCACTGCCACAGCTAATGGACAGAATTCTTTACACCCATTACCCGTGTCCTTAACAAATGACGCCCAACCCACTGTCTTGAACACTAATACACAGTCTGGCCCAACTTGTCATGGTACCTTCACAATATCGAGCCCAACATGTCACGGTATCTCCACAGTACCGAATGGGCCACCTTCAGGCCCATGTGCTTTGACACCAACCATTGGCAACCTGCCCCCTAATTCAACCCAAGCCACTGATCCAGACCCAGCTTTACAAATACCATTTTGGCCAGTGGCGTCCAGTCCACTGGCCCGACAACGCGTCCGGTCACCCGTAGTCAACGTGGTATTGTCAAACCCAAGACCCAAGTATCCAAATCACTTTTACCACGTAACCCATTGTCTGCTCTAAAAGACCCAAATTGGAAAATGACCATGGATGATGAATATCATGCTCTTATTAAAAATAGGACATGGGATTTAGTACCTCGTCCATCTAATGCTAATATAATTCGGTCTATGTGGATTTTTAGTCATAAAGAAAAATCTGATGGTTCTTTTGAGCGGCATAAGGTCCGTCGTAGGTGATGGGAAGACGCAGCAGGTTGGTATCGATTGTGGGGAGACATTCAGTCCGGTGGTCAAACCAGCTACTATCAGAACAGTGCTCAGCTTGTCTCTCTCCAGAGGATGGTCACTTTACCAGTTGGATGTCAAAAATGCTTTTCTCCATGGTCACCTAAATGAGATCGCATACGCATCAACCATGGGATACAGAGATCCAAAATTTCCCAATCATGTATGCCTGCTAAACAAGTCTTTGTATGGTCTCAAACAGCACCTGTGGCACAGTATCGTGATTGCGATTTTGTCTCACAAATGGGTTTTTCACACAGCCGTTCCGATAATTCTCTATTTATCTATCATCAGGGTAATCATATGGCTTATCTTCTGTTGTATGTGGATGATATTATTCTGGCAGCTTCTTCAGACTCCCTTCGCAAGAATATCATGTCTCAGCTTGGTTCAGAATTTGCTATAAAGGATCTTGGTCCTTTACACTTCTTTCTAGGAATTGCTGTGACACGACATGCAGGTGGGCTCTTTCTCTCCCAGAAGAAGTATGCATCTGAGATCGTGGAACGGGCTGGAATGGCTTCTTGCAAACCTTCAGCGACACCGGTGGACACAAAGTCCAAATTAAGTGTCATCTCTGGCAAACCCTTTGCTGATCCAACATTGTACCGCAGCCTAGCAGGCGCGTTGCAGTATCTCACATTTACCAGATCGGACATAACCTATGTCGTGCAACAAGTGTGCCTATTCATGCATAATCCGATGGAAGAACATATGCATGCACTCAAACGCATTGTGCGCTACATTAAGGGCACTCAGTAATATGGATTACACCTTTACCCATCTTGGATCTCCAAACTTGTTACTTATACAGTACGCAGATCGGGCAGATGTCGCACACCGCACGCCCACATCCCAGTTATCAGGTCTTCCGGTGATAATTTAGTTTCATGGTCTTTCAACGCAACCCACGATCGCGCTCCAAAGGTCTTTCGAATACCGATGTTGTTGCCAATGTTATTCGACTACGCCGATTCTAATCTTTTACTGAAGCTTCGTTGCCCACCCGGCGCTACTATGGTTTACTGTGATAACATTAGTGCGATATATCTCTCTGGGAATCCGATACATCATCAACGCACTAAACATATTGAGTTGAATATCCATTTTGTCCGTGAAAAAGTGGCTCGCGGACAAGTGCGAGTATTACATGTCCCAACGCGACATCAAATCGCAGATATCTTCACGAAAGGGCTTCCGCTGATTTTATTTGAAGAATTTGTACGCCTCAACATTCGCGCCCACTTTCAATCATGGAGTGTTAGAATAATATTATTAATGTCTATTAATAATATTATTAATGTAAAGAGCCTATTATGGTATGTTGTAAAAGAATTAAGTAGGATATTATTAGAATTAAATAGGTGATATTATTAGAATTAAATAGGAATATATTAAGGAGAATATCACTCTTCATATTTATTGTATTACATGTATATATTCTTACCATATTGGATGAATAAAGATGAGGAAAATATTCTATCAAAAAGTTCCACATGGAGAGCTACAAAAAATTACAACTCATTCATACCGATCTCTGTGGTCCACAAAAAAACTCCATCACTTAACGACAGCAGGTATTATATTATCTTCATTGATGATCTAATAAGAATGTGTTGGATTTATTTCGTGAAGTTTAAGTCCGAAGTTGCTGGAGTTTTCATGAAGTTCAAATCTTGGATAGAAAATCAGAGTGGCTGCAAGATTAAGGTTATTAGATCAGATAATGGAACTGAATATACATCAGATAGGTTCAATTCTTTTTGTGAAGAAGCTGGAATTGAGCACCAGCTTACTTTTCCTTATTCTCCACAACAAAATGTGGTTAGTGAGAGGAAGAATAGAACAATCATGGATATGTCTAGATGTTTGTTGCATGAGAAGAATCTACCAAAGAAACTTTGGGTAGAAGCAGCAAATACTGTTGTTTTCTTGCTGAATAAACTGCCTACCTGGGCAGTGGAAGGGAAGACTCCGTTCGAGGCTTGGTATGGTGTCAAACCTATTTTTAAAAACCTCAAGATATTTGGATGTCTATATTTTTATTATGTTCCGCTGGTTAAGATAGACAAGTTAGATAAGAAGGCAGAACCGGGAATCTTCATTGGTTATAGCTTATTTTCTAAAGCTTACAAGATCTTTCAACCTTAATCAGGAAAGATTATGGTAAGTAGAGATGTTCAATTCCTTGAAGATGAGCAATAGGACAGGAATGAGGAGCCTCAAGTGAAGAATAACAATTCACAACTTGATTATGATGAATTGGTGGATGATCAACCTATTAGGAGAACACAGTCATTGTCTGATATTTATCAGAGATGCAATGTTGCTGTTTTTGAACCTACAGGATATGAGGAAGCAAAAATTGATAAAAAATGGATAGATGCAATGAAGGAGGAGCTGACCATGATAGAAAAGAACCAAACTTGGAAGCTGGTGGAAAGGCCTCAAGACAGAAAAATGATTGGAGTTAAATGAATTTTCAGAACGAAGTTCAATCCAGATGGCTCGGTAAACAAGCACAAAGATAGATTGGTAGTGAAAGTCCATGCACAAGTTAGAGGAGTAGATATTTTAGAAACTTTTGCCCCTGTAGTCAGATTTGATACAATTCGAATGCTTTTGGTTATAGCGGCACAGAAAAGTTGGAAGATTTTCAAATGGACGTGATCTGCCTTCTTGAATGGTCTACTACAGGAAAAAAATTATGTTGAGCAGCCAGAAGGTTTCAGCGTACCAGGACATGAAGATAAGGTTTATCTATTAAAGAAAACTCTAAACGGACTAAAACAAGCTCCTAGATTTTGGTACAGCCGAATGGATAACCATTTGCTAGACATAGGCTTTGAAAAAAGCTTAAGTGAATCGACTCTTTATGTCAAGAAAGCTGGCTCTAACATTATTATCATTTCTCTGTATGTCGATGACTTGCTTGTGACAGAAAATAATGTTGTGTTGATTGAAGCATTCAAGAAGGGGATGATGAAAGTCTTTGAGATGACAAATCTTGGCGAGATGACTTATTTTCTCGGAATGGAGATCAATCAAACTCAAAATGAAGTTTTCCTCTGCCAAAAGAAATATCTGAAGGAAATTCTAAGGAGATTTAGAATGGAAGATTGCAAGAGTGTGAGTACTCCAATGAATCAAAAAGAGAAGCTGCAAAAGGATGATGGAGCTGAATTAGTTGATGAAGGGTTGTATAGAAGTTTAGTTGGATGCTTGATGTATCTCACAACAACAAAGCCTGTCATCTTATTTCCTGTGAGTGTTCTATCTAGATTTCTGAATTGTGCTACTGAGTTGCATATGATGGCTACAAAAAGAGTGGTCTTTTATTTTATGATCTATATTAATGGTACAATATTTACTTTATTTTTAATCTAGGAATATTCTAAAATATTTAGTTTCCTTCTAAATCTAGTATCTACATTACTAATTAAAGAATATTTAGCTTTCTTTTAGTTTAGTATCTATAAGGAAAATAACATATTTGCTTTTATTTTATTCCATTTAGTTTTCTATAAACGGTGATGTAATATTTTATTTTCAATGCAAGAAGCAATGTAATGAATCAATGCAATGAATTTTTGTTCATTCTTTCTTCGATGTACTTTCTTGTTTCTTCAATTCCATAACAGTTAGTACAAACTATAACACCGTAGTCCATATGAATGACTGAACAAATTTACCTCTGGAATAATTATTATATTGGTGCACCACCATACCAGCAGATAAAGATTCAGCAAATGTTTGGCCAAAAAAATATGTCTGAATCATAAATTTATTGCATCGATGGGTCACGGGTGGGAAGACATTCATTCTAAAGTTCATGGAAAAATATTGTTAAAATAGATTCTCGTTTCCATTCAAGTTAAGTATTCTACCATAAATTAAGATGAGTTTCACCGATTGATAAAATATAGTCAAATTTTTATATAACAACACCGTTGGGTTAAAAAACATTTGATTGTAATAGTGAATTATTGTTATATACCTATAACAACATTGTCATTTAATTAATATTTCACTGTTATAAATAAAAAATGTGTTGAAATTATCAGCTCAATCATGAGTGAATTGAAGATGTATCAAAGTAGAACAAGAGGGAAGAAGAAGGGAAGATTGTAAGTGAGTAGAGAGAAGATTTTATAGTTCTTATTCATTTAGAAAAAAACTATTTGTGCAATGACTAACAAGATCCATTTATACATTTACAAGACTTGTGTTTTCTCTTTAGAATTTGTTTTGCATTAATTACTTTTAACTAACTTCTTAATCACTTAGTTTAGTATTGACTATTTTAACTAACTTCTTAATCACTTAGTTTAGCATTGACTATTTTAACTAACTTCTGAACCACCTAACTAACTTGTTGACTAACAAACTAACTTTAATTTTGATTTGTTCTTTCAACAGTCCCCCTCAAACTGGATGATGTGAAGATGTTCAGTAATCCAAGTTTTGAACACAAATGTTGATGCTGAATTCTATTCAATCATTTGGTAAGCAAATCAGCAGGTTGGTTGACAGTGTTGATGTATTCTGTTTTCACCATACCTTTCTAAATCCTTTCTCTTATGAAATGTAGGTCAATTTCTATATGTTTAGTCATTTCATGGAACACAAGATTTGCAGCAATTTGTATTACTGATTTGCTGTCAGTAAATACCCTCACTGGTAAGTTAATGTTGATCTCAATCTCCTCTGATTCAGCGGGACTTCTGAAAATTGTGGTCTGTTTCTTTGATTTCCATGATATAAGTGAGTCTCCAAATTTGACAATGTATCCGATGAATCGACTTCAGGCGAGGCGGGCATGTTCTACCAACATCACATTATGTTGTCATATCGCTCTCAGGCTTTCCGACATTAGTATATCTTATCTAGGTTGGTTTTTGATGTATCTAGATATTCTTAGTGCAACAACAAAGTAAGATTTCTTTGATTGTTGTAGGAATTGACTAAGTGTCTGAACACTGTATGTTATATCTGGTCTTGTGACTGTGAGGTAAAGTAGTTTACCTATCAGCCTTTGATATGAGTTGATGTTCTTCAGTAATTCATCTTCTGTTTTGGTCTTTTATCTTCATGTTTCTTGATGTTTTTGGATGTGGTCATCATACTCCTTAGTAGTTAGATTCACACTGCAGTCAATAAGAGTGTTAATAGGCGTAGCAGCAGCCAAACCAAGTTCAGAAATGAGGTTTAAAGCATATTTTCTTTGGTGCATTAGAATTTCCTTTTCTGATCTTGCAAATTCTATGCCCTTAAAGTACTTCAATTCTCCCAGATCTTTCATTTGAAGGCTTGTTGTAAAGCTTGTTTTGTTTCTTATATTTGTTCCATGTTATCTTCAGTAATCAGCATATCATCTACATAGACCAATACTAAAGTTATTCATTTGTCAGTTTTCCTTATGAACAAGGAATGATCTTATTGTGACTGTTTGAACTTCATTTGAAGTAGTGCCTATGTGAGTTTAAAGTTCCACTGTCTTGATGCCTGTTTAAGTTCATACAAGGATTTGATCAGTCTGCATACATGTTTGTCCCCCTAACGGATAAATCCTTGAGGTAATTTCATATATATTTCATCATGTAGATCTTCCTGTAAAAAAAAAGCATTATACACATTCATTTGATGTATGTGTCAGTGACTAGATGCTGATATGGATAGAATGGATCTCACAGTAATCGTTTTTACTACTGGATAGAAGGTTTCTTGGTAATCAATACCTTCTCTTTGACTGTATCCTTTTGCCACAAGTATAGTTTTTAGCCTTTTAATCTCTCCTATTTTTTTGTACTTGATTTTGTAGATCCATTTACATCCTATTGGAGATTTGCCTTTAGATAGGGAAACAATATCCTATGTGTGATTGTCTTGTAGTGTTGTGATTTCTAATTTCATTGCATCCACCCATCTTGGATCTTTGGATGCATCAGTGTAGTTTTTTGGTTAAGTTATTTCTAAGAAAGCAGTGAGAAAAGCTCTATTTGTTTGTGAGATTTTTCATAGGATATGTAATTGACTATAGATTATGGAGCAGTTGAGTCGGATTTATTTGTGATGAAGTCTTTAAGTCAAATTGGAGGTTGTTTTAATCTGGTAGACTTCCTGATAGAAATTGTATTAGTAGGCTGATTCTGAGTTTGAGTCATAGGTGGTATAGGATGTTGTATCTACATTATATCATTTCGGTTTATATTTGCTGTTACAATTTCAATTGAGTAAGGTAGAGTGTTGTTTTGAACATTTTTTGGTGTATGGTTCCTTTGATATCAATCTTATTGTAGAGTAGCATGATAATCATATACATATATAGACATATATGTATTTGTAGTAGAATAAATTGAATTTGAAATGTGATAGGTAAGATACATTGCTAAAGTGCTTCTGTTTGATATATTACTTGATCATGTATGAGTCACACTCACTATCTCTCCATTAGGTAAATGTACTTTCTTAGAGTTCAGATGTATTTTCTACTCTAATTGCTTTATTTAGCAGTTCTATATCAGACACCATATGATTGGTGGCACCAGTGTATATAATCCGTTGTTTAAGTATATTAGCTACAAGTAAGGTTTATGATTGTCTATACCTGTTGCATTGCAGATGACTGAGTAGTAGTTGATCTTTGAGGTTGAGTAATTTTAGACTGCATCATATTGTGATCCAGAAGTTGTACAATCTATTCATACCGGTCTTTAGAGAACATAGATGATCCTTCAACTTGCCAACTTGAATTTGTCATTACATTGGACTTGTCACTCATACCAACCACTGATTTTGCATATTTTCTCACTCCCTCCATCATTATCATCTCCATATACATTGTGAGCAACATGTTTTTTTTATTTTTGACTTAAAACTTGGAGGATAACCAACCATCTTATAACATAATTCCTTAGTATGACCCCTCATTTTACCGACTTCACAGAACATGTTAGAGTTATTCTTGAACTTTTGTGTGTTTGGTCCTGCTCTAGAATACATAGCAATAGGATCATGACTTACATTGTGACTAAATTCACTAGGCAACCTAGCAGTCCAACAGATTTAGCAGTGATTGATTTTTTATTTTCGTCACTAGTAATTATGCCTTATTAACTCTAGGTATTGGAGACATTAACAAGATTTGGCTTCTTACTAGCATATAATTCTCATTTAAGCCCATCAATAATTGATACAATTTTTGCCTTTGAAGTTATCCTATAAATTCTTTAGACTTAGGGCATCCACAGCTAGGGGGTGGAACTAAAGATTGTAATTCTACCCACAATGTCTTGAGTTTAGAGAAATATTCAGCCACACTTGAACTTCCTTGAGTTAAAGTAGTTATTTCTCTATGAAGATCATAAGTTCTTGATCCATCTACCTTATCAAATCTTTCTCTTAAGTCTTCCCACAAGTCATAAGCTGTGTCAGCATACACTATACTACTAAGTAAATCATTTGAAACTGAGTTCATCAACCAAGCTTGGACCACTACATTTACTTTATCCCACTGATCCCACCACTCTTTTTCATAGTTTTATTTTTTACATTTTTCATTAACAAATTCAAATTTATTTCTACCAAGTAGTGCAATTCTCATAGACTTACTCCATAATACATAACTCTCAGAACCAAGTAATTGAAATGATATGAGAGATACCACTTACATCTGAAGATTGAAGAAACAATGGGTGATTGTGGTTTATAATTGAAGTAATTCCAAAGTTCATTCTCACAGTTGATTTTGTGTTTGTATTACTTTGATTGTTCTCAGTTGTATTTGGAGCAGTGTCCATTGTAAAACAGATATCTGACAAGAATTTTCAAAATATGATTCTAAAGTTGTAGGTTCAATACATTTTCAAGTGTAGAATCAGATATATTTTATGTGTTATGTATTCTGATTGTAACCAAAATTTTCAGAAGAGAAGAAGATTTCTAGAATATGATTTCCAGAATCAAACTCACTAGGCCCAACACTTGGAGTTAGTTTTGCATTAATTACTTTTAATTAAATTCTTAATCACTTAGTTTAGCATTGACTACTTTAACTAACTTTTTAACCACCTAACTAACTTGTTGACTAACAAACTAACTTTAACTTTGATTTGTTCTTTCAATAAAATGCATAAAATCTAATTTCTCATTTTTAATTGCCAAATTTTAAGTTTAATCAATTTTTGCATAATGAAGAAATAGTATATTTTAATAATACAAATATATATTTAGATAATATTTTTTATCATAAATAGTGTATCAAAATATTAGGTCTAAATCTCTAGACCTATTATTGGTAATCTTAGAGATTCTATTTTTATAATGATGATCAATCATCATATTACAAAAAAAGATTATTGTTATAGAGGGGTAAGTTTATAAAGATTATACTATTATAAAGATTGTTGTTGTTGTTATAGGTCTTCACATGTGGAATTACACGGTTATGTTGTTGTTGTTGTCATATATAAAAAATTATTATAGAGAGGTAAAATATAACATTAAAAATATGTCCCGAGAAAAACTTGTATGTTATAGAGTGATGTTGTTATATGAAGAGGTTATATAGATTATTAGGTGAAACTCTATTAACAATTTGCTAAAGATTCTTCAATTTTTCATTTTCATTTATTAAATCGTATAAATTAATGATGTAATCCTTAAACAAACGACTAAAACAAATAAATTACTACTAGTAGCTCAAAGAAGAATCAAAATGTCATGTAAATGTGAGGCTTGTCTTGTATGCCATATGCATTAGGCAAAGTTTCTTTTTTCTTTTGCATCATTTTGAACGAGAAAGTTCGTTTAAATTAAATAAGAATTGGTAAAAACATTTACCGATGATCAACGAAATTTATTACATTATTTGTACGACACACTATCCTTCTTAGTCAGTCCAAAAAAGAATAACACATTTCCTTATTTAGTAATAATTTAACTTTAAACTTTACATTTTATAATTAATGAGATGATTCGTAACCATACAAATATCTTTGGCTTGTTTTAGATCATAAAATTCAAAAGTCTTTTTTTATTTCTTAAACTTCGTACCCAGTCAAACAACAATCATATAAATGAATATGATTTTAGCCAAAATAAGAAGTGCTTCACGGATTTGGCTCTTCTGCAGTAGTGATCTCCTTCAGTTCCTTCGGTCCAATTCTAAATAAATAACGTGTCTTTTTAGTTTGTTATCCATCTGGTCCATTGAAAATTAAAAAGACACGTGTCATTTATTTAAGATTGCACTAGAGGAGATTACTATTGGAGTTCGGAGAGGAGTCAATGAAAGTATATATATGTGCTAGAGATAATCTGTATTAGGACAAATGTACTTTACACACATTCCTATTATTATTAATGGAAATTAATATTTTGGCATTTGCAATTATTGAATTATTAGTTGATTGTTTATAATATTTTATAATATGCATCCCTAGAGGTTACATTGTTATTAATAGTGTGAGATATTAAAATAGTCTCTACTAATGATCATCGAAAATGGTTATCGATGATATGTGATAAGTCGACATGTGGTTTGCATCACATCCTTGTAGGATGTAGTATGTCTCACATGCTACGAGTAACTACTACTAGTGATGGACACATGGATACTTTGGAAGTATTGGTATACCCTGATGACATACTGTTTGTTATACATGTCTAAAGTATGATCAGCGTGTGGGAGATAGAAGTCCTTAGACTTGAGGTCGACACGTACCTTGTTTACAGAGAATATACTTTGATCATGTCCTAAACTCAAATGTCTTATAGGTTGAGATACGACTTGTAATGGGTACATTACGATGTGGATTAGAGGTGGTAGTTGAGTCAAGATTAGGATTCATTCCTCAAATGTATATTCGAGAGAACACTCAGCTTCTCAGTGATATTAGGTTGACTAAGTCGTTGGCCAACGCAATAGACATACTAGAATATGATCTTGTTGTCAACCAATATAGATGAGATATAATGATCAAACCATTTGAATAGACACTTGACAAATTCTAAGCTTGATCGAGTGCGTCTTGAATGAAAGGATTTTATCTTCCCATATAAAGGTTCAGTTTACCGAATTCGTGTAAATATACTTCACATATTGAGTTCGTCTTTCGGCCATCTAGGAGTTTTGTGTATACCCTTGTCGCGCCCGATTTCGACCGCGACTTTTAAAAAAAGCGAACCCTGCTTGAATAAAATGTTAGAAAATAAATAAAAAAGTGTTAAATGTGTTAAAAAGGATGTTAAAGTGTTAAAAAGGTGCTAGAATATAAAAAAAAAGTGCTAAGGATGCTAAAATGCTAAAGGGTTCGGGAGTCGCCACCTAATTAGTTTGGGTGAATTAGGACACCTAAATGTTTAACTAGTTTACAGTGAAACATTAACTCCATTTTAATGGTCTGCTAAACTTAATGAGATTCTGGGTAAGGGTTCTTTATTAATCTAGAGGGAAGGGGTTAGGCACCCTCTAAGATCCGCTAACTCATGTTGTCTGCCAAACCTAGGGTAATTATTATGCTGAGATGCAATGCATGTTTTGAAAATATTTGAAGAGAAAGATGATGCAAGTGTTTATAAAAGGGATGTATTTTGATAAAGATTTATAAGACTTGTGCTCTAAAATACATGTAAAAGTTTAAAAGTATTCATTTGTTTTTATTTATACATAAATGATGCAAAGTTGATTTATAGACTAAATGTATGCATTTACTTAAAAATTTGATTTTTTATAGGTGGCATAATGCAAAAGACTATTATCATTTGGCAAAATTTCGTTATGCATGGCAAACCTAAGATAATTAACTTTAAGGGAAGCAAATTTCTAGTATCCAACTACTTGCTAATTTATTGATTCAAGATTTAATTATTCTAAGTGTTCTAATAATTAATGTAGCGTTAGACAATTAATTACAACAAATGAATGAAGGCGGGATAGAAAATAAAAGAAGATGACTCGACGGATGACGATGTCTTTTCACCGGTGGTTTTGGAATTCCGATGCGGATAGAGAGATGCACATAGATGCGGGTGTTAATTTGCCGCGATGAGTCTCGCTATGAGACTCTTTGTTGCTCCGGTGCGTTTCATGTAAATGAAGAAAAGAAAAGGATTAGGACATATCCAAATTCATCAAATAATCAGCATGTATTTAATTATATTTTTTAGTATGCACGCATTACAAGAGTCGGATAGCAAAGATAAATGAAAAGTAAACCCAATGAACTCAACCCAAATACTCGATGGGCGATGCACAATGCAGGGGCAAGAGAACGATAAAGCAAACTAAAATGAACCTTCAGATTTTTAAAAGAAAGATTCAAAGGGGGGGGGGGCAGGCAGTATATATATTTTTTCAAGCAAACTAAGATCCAATAGAGTTTCACTAAATGGTTTTCAGGAAAAAACAGAGTATTTAAACATATGTTGGTTCATACTTACGAGAATCAAACCAGCAGACAAGATATAAATAGACAAAGTCCTGATGGAAGGGGTATACTAGTGTATATATTAAAACAAACAATGGAGAAAACAAATTTCATCTCATTATTCAAGACACTATTAGATTTTATTAATACAACTAAATCAACATATAGGATTAGGCAAAGGAAAGATTAAGTTCTTATGATCTAGACAAGACATAATAAGCATACTGCAGAATCAAACAATGCTAATCGACTACTAATACCACCAGAAGAAAGGGAATTCGGGGCGTCTTATATGATTTGAATGAAACAAGCATACTAGAGTAATCACAAATGGATGATTCAGTGCAATCCAGAAAAGAAGCATACCTAATATATACCCAATCGATTCTCAGAGGTATATTATGGCAACAGGAATACTAAGAACGACTATTTAGAGTGCATCCTTTAAGGAATTCTAAGATGTGACTTAAGCAGACATGCCGTTCGATTCAAACCATCTGTTTAGACAGATTTCTTGCCATAGGCCTAGCGTGATACCTACGTGACTTGAACATACACCGTGGTCAATAAAGCGATGAAGAATGTTCAAACATATGAAGCCATGACCTTAGAACTCTTCCCCGCGAGTTTCTTTATCCCAAACAAGTAAAGTAGATGACTTAACATACCGATACTTATTCAAACATCCCGATGGTCACGAATATTTGATCATTACCAAATGCGCATACGATCATATAACGACTATTTAAACATGTCTTGAACTAAGAAAAAGCGTATATTAGCCTAAAATTCCGACTAGAATGCTTGACAATTAATACCTGGACCCGATCAATAACCGATCTGCTCGATCAAGCGTACAAACATGCCGTGAATGCCAGATAACATAAACACATAAACAAATATAATCAAGAAACACATAATGTAATGCATAAATTCACATAAAGAATCGATATTCGACAGAAAGTGAATTACCTTCTCCGATAAATGAAATGGGCAACAGATCAAGTCGTCATCCACTCGGCGGGTTATCATGCGATTGAAAGGGTAAGGTTTGTTGTTGCTGATTTTTGACTGGGATTGAAGTAAGGAGATTTGAACTACCTATCCGTGCTACGCTAATGGTCTGGGTGCTGACTGCTACTAGGGGTGTCCCGTCTCTGCTCTACCTCCTCTGAGTCGATGCTATGGGTCTCCTCCCTTTTTCTGCTCTAAATCGCTATGTGGCTGCCCCTAAGCTCTCTCGTATCTGCTCTGTGTTCGACCACGATTACGACTATGTTCGATGATCGTGTGTTTCTTAAGCTTCTTTGCGAGTGTGCTCGACCGATGCCCCCTATCGATGCCTTTGCATGTTCTTTTTATAGCCCCATTTGGGTTCCAAGTTAGGTAAACCCTTAAAGGCTGAGATCTGGCTGATTCTCGACGAGATTCGTGCTTGATTCTTACGATTTGTTGACGAGATTTGGGTAGGGATTTGGTTTATCTATGGTGAGAAGGGCTGGCTTCGTTTGCATGGGTAAGGAATGTGATTCGCCGGATTCTCCGGCGAGAATCCCGGCACGGGTGTTGGGAGCGGGGCGACGGTTGCGGGCTTAGGGTTTCTGAAGAAAAAGCTGAGGGAGTAAGCTGGGCGTGGGCTAGATAAGGGGAAACGATGAAAGGGAAATGAAGGTTGGGCGTGGGGTAATGTAAAGGGCTGATGGGCTGCTGGGCGGAAAGTAAAGGGACTGGGCCTTGCGGGTTGGGCTGGTAATTTTAAATAGTGGGCTGATTAGGGTAGCATTTTAAGAGTTAATTAATTAGGTATTAGTTAGGTATTTAATTAGTGGGTTATTAGTTTTAGGAGTTAATTAATTTATAGTGAATTAAATTAATAAATTGTGCTTAAATTATTTAGGTGCTTTATTAATCTAATTGTTATAAATTTAAATTATTATAATACTAAATGCGAGTGTGCTATTTAATTAGTGCTTAGTGCGATGCCGTTATAAAATTGAGTTATTTAAATAAAATTAGGACTTCTTAATTTTTTTTTATGAATGCTATTATTAAAACGCGGGGTGTTTAGATTATTATTTTATGTACTTATTATTTATTATTAAATTGTTTATTTATGCCTGTATTAATGTTTTATTGCCGCATTTTATTAATTAAAAATTATTAAAAAATTATTGTTGAAAATTAGTGTAATTTTATGGTTAATGACTGGACGTGAGGGTCAAAATTGGGTGTCAACAGTTGTCCCTCTTTGTATGGAGATGATGGAAGAATCTTCAGACAAAGATGTTGACTAATAGCCAATTTTGTCTCGACCCTCAGAACTTAGAATGTTGGGCGATTGGGCAAGGCCGACGCGGACTCAAAAATTGTCCCAGTGTCGAGTTATGATGACACTGGGCTATGGTGCAAAAAGAAAAGAAATAAAAATAACTGGCTTGAACCTGGGGTGTACTGTTATGGCTTATGGTGCTGTGGAATGAGTGGTGATGTGGAGCAGTGAATGGCGCTCGAGCCGCTGCCGTTCATTGGGAAGGTTGGCCCAACAAATTGCCGGTTATTTGTAAGAAAATCCACGTTGTGCTCACTGCTCCTGCGTACTAAGACTTAAGCAAGCGGTTAGTGCATGCTGTTAAGGCAAAGCAATGTAAGAATGTGAATTTGTCTTTGTAGTCAGTTGTATAAAATGAAATGATGTGATGATCTGGTCTTGTATAAGCGAGATCACGGATGTTAAATCGTTGTATGGGCGAATCTGAGATGTTAAATCGTTGTATGGGCGAATGCGAATGTTAAATGCGTTGTATGGGCGAGATACGAGATGTTAAATCGTTGTATGGGCGAATGCGAGATGTTAAATGCGTTGTATGGGCGAGATGCGAGATGTTAAATCGTTGTATGGGCGAGATCACGAATGTTAAATGCGTTGTATGGGCGAATGCGATGCTGCGTCGTTGTATGGGCGAGATACGATGTTAAATCGTTGTATGGGCGAGATCTGCGATGTTAAATCGTTGTATGGGCGAGATGCGATGTTAAATGGTTGTATGGGCGAATGCGGATGTTAAATCGTTGTATGGGCGAATGCGAATGTTAAATCGTTGTATGGGCGAGATGCGAATGTTAAATGCGTTGTATGGGCGAGATCACGGTGTTAAATCGTTGTATGGGCGAGATGCGAGATGTTAAATCGTTGTATGGGCGAATGCGATGTTAAATGCGTTGTATGGGCGAGATGCGAGATGTTAAATCGTTGTATGGGCGAATGCGAGATGTTAAATGCGTTGTATGGGCGAGATGCGATGTTAAATGCGTTGTATGGGCGAGATCTGCGTGTTAAATCGTTGTATGGGCGAGATGCGATGTTAAATCGTTGTATGGGCGAGATCTGCGATATTAAGTCGTTGTATGGGCGAGATGCGAGATGTTAAATCGTTGTATGGGCGAATCACGAGATGTTAAATGCGTTGTATGGGCGAAATGCGAGATGTTAAATCGTTGTATGGGCGAAATGCGAGATGTTAAATCGTTGTATGGGCGATATCACGGATGTTAAATGCGTTGTATGGGCGATATGTAGATGTTAAATCGTTGTATGGGCGAAATCTGAGATGTTAAATCGTTGTATGGACGAAATGTAGATGTTCATCGTTGTATGGACGATATGTAGATGTTATTGTCCTCCTTGTTCCTGTTGACCTGCAAAATTCACTCAAAGAAAAATTGTGAGTTCGGGGAGGGGGGTCGGCCGATTTGTGTTGGCTCTTGATATTTGCACGCGTTGTCTTATGCGGACCGTATAACCCATATGCGATTTAGTCTCGATCGAAAACATTTGTTGAAAATATTCTCTCTTGAGAAAATATACTAGTAGGAAATTATGTTGATTTTGAATAGTGACATGTTGTAAAGCAGGCGAACATCCTTATCGAAATCGGCGGTATATTCTCCCATACTCTCGGTGCTCATTGCGATCGAGCTCTCTTTTAAATTTGTCCCTTTATGTCGATCTTTTGAGCATATGGAATCATATTTATCGATGTCCTTTCGTGGCGAAGTCCTTAAAATTGTCGATTTTGGTAGTGGCCAGGTCGGATATATGTCGTTGCCTGGACATAGTGCTGATAACGTCGTCGCCTGGGTGTATTGTTGTTGGCGTCGTTTGAACTTCTTTGTCTTGATAACGTCGTTATGCGGGCGTGTTATTCTTTGCTCGCAGTAGAATAAATGCCCCTGCAAGCTAAGCTTGAGAAAAGTTAGTGCATAACTGTTAAAACAGACTGATAAATATTTGAGAAAGGCAATTATATGGGTAGAGATGTCGTCCACGAGATGTTTCTTTTGCAATGAATTGCCGTGATGCCTTTGTTGTGTGCTCATGCAGAAGTGATCGCTAGACTTTGTTGCGGACTTTTGAATTTTATTCTTGATTGTTGATGCCGCTTCTGCTTCTTCTTTGCTTTTCTTTGCGGACTTTGGATTGGTGTCATCCTCTGCCTTTCTTTGTTTTTCTTTTACGCTATCTGAAGAAACCTTTGTAGTATTTTACATTTGATTATTGCACTTTCTTACATTAATATGAAAAGACCTGCGCTCAAAGAAAATTTGTGAGTTTGGGGGTGGGGGGTCGATTTGTACTTGAATTCGCGGCCTTGTACCTTGACATCTGCGTGCACATGGTTTGGACTTACTGACCACTGCACAGTTTCCTACCTTGTCGATTTGAAAAGGGTGTTTGGCCTAAAGTGGGTCTCAATGTGGTTGCTTGTATGTTATATTTATTCTTGTTATTTTCAGAACGAAGGGAAAGTTTCCTAATGGTGTGACCGAAGCCGATTTAGGCGCTACGTATCCCAGGGAATCGGTCATGGCGTAGCGTAGTTCATTACAAGTGAATTTTGGGTAAAATTCTAAAGGTGGGGCCGAGGCGATGTGGCGCCTACGTATCACTTGAGGAATCAGTCACACGTAGTTCCAAATACAAGCGAAAAACGATTGGGATTTTCTAAAGGTGGGGCCGAAGCGATATGGCGCTACGTATCCATGAGAATCAGGTCTAACGTAGTTCCAAATACAAGCAAAACAAAGGAAAACATTATTAAAGCTTAAATACGAGTCTTGAATTATTCTGCTAAATTAAATTGTTCTTTCTTATCCGGGCTCCAGGCGGACCAGAATAAGGGTGCAAATCGGCAATCGTCTTCTTGCTCTTGCGTGTGGTGTTGAGTCTTCATCTTGCTATCGATATCTTAACTTTTTGGCCTGCGTAGTGCGTGCTCGGATAAATGATTGATTGAGCGGGCGGGTTAGGCCGGGAATGTATTCTCATCTAAGGTTGTCGGTGCGCATTAGCGTGGCCGTGGTTTGGCGGATTATCATGCGCATTTGGGGCGGACTCGGCGGTGAATTACCGCTTTTGATCAGCGCCTCGATTACGTCACTGAGGAGTAGCAATTTCGATGTCGTGCCCGCCGACACCGGAGTGGTATGCCTGATGTTTGGTTTTATCGTGCCATCGGAAGTAGGCACAGGATATTTACGAATTGGTGGAGTATTCCTGCGCTTTGACTCACTCATACACTTGGGCTATGGGTTTGGTTAAAGGTGTATAGGTTACGGTTGGTTTCTCTTGCTTTATCACGGGGTTTGAAGGTGTTTAGTGAACGGGCACTTGGCTGTGGCGTATACACGAATGGATATCGTAAGGGGTTGTCGTATGCATTGCAAAAGTGGGTTTGTGGTGGCCTTTGGTTTGTGTTTGGCTGGAGCATAATTTGGTTTTGTGTGGGATGTATGGGTGCATTGTATATTGGCTGAATGTGATATGTAGTAGGAGAATTGGTAGTAATTTGGAGGATTTTGACTGTTTTGGTTGTTTGCAGTGACGAGTACTTCAGTGATGTTTTTGAGACTTCTTATTTCGGCATGCAGGTTTGCTATTTGCTGCGGTATTTGGGCGAGTTGCTCGACCAGATCTATGCTGCCTTTCTCTTCTGAGACCCCTGTTTTGCCTATAGGAACGAGAGCGAGTTCACTGTTCGCTCGGATGCCGCCGAATCGATCGTATCACTGACCGTGCCTTTGATCTTGTGGGATATCGATGTTCTGCCATTGATTAGTCAAATACAAATCGACCTTTGGGGAGATGATAAATCTTTCTAAAAAAAATGTAACAAACGGTGTTAGCATAAAGCACGTAATTTGCAGGTATGTAACAGATATATCGCACATAACACATTCAAACGTTTCCTAACATGCAGAGGGGACCTCTTTATGCGGTAGGCTGGCGTCACGTATACGAGGCCGTGATAGATTTGTCCAAGTCGTCGACTATAATGCCTTTGTTGGAAATGGCGACCAAATGACGGTGCACTTTTCCCAATTTGACATGTCATGATTAGGCTTGGATTTGTCTGTCATTACCATGCTACACATAATATCTTTGGTTGGCCGTTGGGTTGAGAAACCCGTCGACAAGTTTGGTGTCTTCCTAATTGTGGTGTCGATGCGACCGACCAGCACCTAAGGTAAATGCATCGTACTAAAATAAAGGGTGGTATAGCTCTATCTTAAGTTTTTAAGATTTGGCTTTTACGGGCCTTGAGTTCCCGAGCGGACAACTCGAGTGAGAAGGCTACGCGGCCACCGGTTAGACCGGACACTCCACGTATGTTACCAACTCTCCTAAATTTGGGTTTTGAAGAAAGAAATTTGTTGATGCACCCAGCGCACCTCGCATGTAGTGTGTGATTGTGTGAATTTTCCAGAGTGGGAGAAATATGAGCGGAATGCCAGTTTAAGGAAAGCAGTAAAGCAGGTAGCAATTTAAAATAAACAAAACAAAATACAGCACACAAAATTAAATGCAAAAAGTAATGCCAAATAATAACCCTAGGTCTGTTATGATTAAGAACCTTAAATCCCAGTAGTCGCCATTACTCGCGCTGATTTAAATAGCGACTTTTAAAAAAAGCGAACCCTGCTTGAATAAAATGTTAGAAAATAAATAAAAAAGTGTTAAATGTGTTAAAAAGGATGTTAAAGTGTTAAAAAGGTGCTAGAATATAAAAAAAAGTGCTAAGGATGCTAAAATGCTAAAGGGTTCGGGAGTCGCCACCTAATTAGTTTGGGTGAATTAGGACACCTAAATGTTTAACTAGTTTACAGTGAAACATTAACTCCATTTTAATGGTCTGCTAAACTTAATGAGATTCTGGGTAAGAGTTTTTTATTAATCTAGAGGGAAGGGGTTAGGCACCCTCTAAGATCCGCTAACTTGCGGTTGTCCTGCCAAACCTAGGGTAATTATTATCTTTGAGATCTGCATGTTTTGAAAATATTTGAAGAGAAAGATGATGCAAGTGTTTATAAAAAGGATGTATTTTGATAAAGATTTATAAGACTTGTGCTCTAAAATACATGTAAAAGTTTAAAAGTATTCATTTGTTTTTATTTATAAATAAATGATGCAAAGTTGATTTATAGACTAAATGTATGCATTTACTTAAAAATTTGATTTTTTATAGGTGGCATAATGCAAAAGACGATTATCATTTGGCAAAGTTTCGTTATGCATGACAAACCTAAGATAATTAACTTTAAGGGAAGCAAATTTCTAGTATCCAACTACTTGCTAATTTATTGATTCAAGATTTAATTATTCTAAGTGTTCTAATAATTAATGTAGCGTTAGACAATTAATTACAACAAATGAATGAAGGCGGGATAGAAAATAAAAGAAGATGACTCGACGGATGACGATGTCTTTTCACCGGTGGTTTTGGAATTCCGATGCGGATAGAGAGATGCACATAGATGTGGGTGTTAATTTGCCGCGATGAGTCTCGCTATGAGACTCTTTGTTGCTCCGGTGCGTTTCATGTAAATGAAGAAAAGAAAAGGATTAGGACATATCCAAATTCATCAAATAATCAGCATGTATTTAATTATATTTTTTTAGTATGCACGCACATAAGAGTCGGCAGATAGCAAAGATAAATGAAAAGTAAACCCAATGAACTCAACCCAAATACTCAGTGGGCATGCATAATGCAGGGGCAAGAGAACGATAAAGCAAACTAAAATGAACCTTCAGATTTTTAAAAGAAAGATTCAAAGGGGGGGGGGGGGGGCAGGCAGTATATATATTTTTTCAAGCAAACTAAGATCCAATAGAGTTTCACTAAATGGTTTTCAGGAAAAAACAGAGTATTTAAACATATGTTGGTTCATACTTACGAGAATCAAACCAGCAGACCAGATATAAATAGACAAAGGCCTGATGGAAGGGGTATACTAGTGTATATATTAAAACAAACAATGGAGAAAAACAGCATCATCTCATTATTCAAGACAGCATATTAGATTTTATTAATACAACTAAATCAACATATAGGATTAGGCAAAGGAAAGATTAAGTTCTTATGCATCTAGACAAGACATAATAAGCATACAGACGAATCAAACAATGCTAATCGACTACTAATACCACCAGGAAGAAAGGGAATTCGGGGCGTCTTATATGATTTGAATGAAACAAGCATACTAGAGTAATCACAAATGGGCGGATTCAGTGCGATCCAGAAAAGAAGCATACCTAATATATACCCAATCAGTTACGTAGGTATATTATGGCAACAGGAATACTAAGAACGACTATTTAGAGTGCATCCTTTAAGGAATTCTAAGATGTGACTTAAGCAGACATGCCGTTCGATTCAAACCATCTGTTTAGGCGATTTCTTGCCATAGGCTGGCGTGATACCTACGTGACTTGAACATACACCATGGTCAATAAAAGCGATGAAGAATGCATTCAAACATATGAAGCCATGACGCTTAGAACTCTTCCCTCGAGTTTCTTTATCCCGAACAAGTAAAGTAGATGACTTAACATACCGATACTTATTCAAACATCTCGATGGTCATCGAATATTTGATCATTACCAAATGCAGACACAGTCATATAACAGCTATTTAAACATGTCTTGAACTAAGCAAAACTGTATATTAGCCTAAAATTCCCGACTAGAATGCTTCAGCAATTAATACCCTGGACCCAATCAATAACCGATCTGCTCAATCAAGCATACAAACATGTCATGAATGTCAGTATTAACATAAACACATAAACAAATATAATAAAGAAACACATAATGAAAATGCATAAATTCACATAAAGAATCGGCGTTCGACGGAAAGTGAATTACCTTCTCCGACAATGGCGGCGGCGTATCAAGTCGTCGGTCCACTCGACGGGTTATTGCGATGCGATTGAAAGCGGTAAGGTTTGTTGTTTGATTTTTTTACCGATGAAGGAGATTTGAACTACCTATCCGTGCTACGCTAATGGTCTGGGTGTTGACTGCTACTAGGGGTGTCCCGTCTCTGCTCTACCTCCTCTGAGTCGATGCTATGGGTCTCCTCCCTTTTTCTGCCCTAAATCGCTATGTGGCGCCACAAGCTCTCAGATCCGCCTGTGTTCGACCACGATTCGACTATGTTCGATCGATCGTGTGTTTCTTAATCACGCTGCAAGTGTGCTCGACCGATGCCCCCTATCGATGCCTTTGCATGTTCTTTTTATAGCCCCATTTGGGTTCCAAGTTAGGTAAACCCTTAAAGGCTGAGATCTGACTGATTCTCGACGAGATTCGTGCTTGATTCTTACGATTTGTTGACGAGATTTGGGTAGGGATTTGGTTTATCTATGGTAAGAAGGGCTGGCTTCGTTTGCATGGGTAAGGAATGTGATTCGCCGGATTCTCCGGCGAGAATCCCGGCACGGGTGTTGGGAGCGGGGCGACGGTTGCGGGCTTAGGGTTTCTGAAGAAAAAGCTGAGGGAGTAAGCTGGGCGTGGGCTAGATAAGGGGAAACGATGAAAGGGAAATGAAGGTTGGGCGTGGGGTAATGTAAAGGGCTGATGAGCTGCTGGGCGGAAAGTAAAGGGACTGGGCCTTGCGGGTTGGGCTGGTAATTTTAAATAGTGGGCTGATTAGGGTAGCATTTTAAGAGTTAATTAATTAGGTATTAGTTAGGTATTTAATTAGTGGGTTATTAGTTTTAGGAGTTAATTAATTACTAGTGAATTAAATTAATAAATTGTGCTTAAATTATTTAGGTGCTTTATTAATCTAATTGTTATAAATTTAAATTATTATAATACTAAATGCGAGTGTGCTATTTAATTAGTGCTTAGTGCGATGCCGTTATAAAATTGAGTTATTTAAATAAAATTAGGACTTCTTAATTTTTTTTTATGAATGCTATTATTAAAACGCGGGTGTTTAGATTATTATTTTATGTACTTATTATTTATTATTAAATTGTTTATTTATGCCTGTATTAATGTTTTATTGCCGCATTTTATTAATTAAAAATTATTAAAAAATTATTGTTGAAAATTAGTGTAATTTTATGGTTAATGACTGGACGGGAGGGTCAAAATTGGGTGTCAACAACCCTAATATATGATTAGTGTCGATATGTGAAGGCATGTAAGGTAACACTATGTCAATTGTTCCTTCGATCTAAGGATGTAATGAGAGGACATAAATGCTCGATTTATAATCGAGACATTTGAATGAAAAATGATTATTTAATTAAGTGGAAATTAGATTTCAGATTAAATTAAAATGAAACGAGACGACGTCCCACACTGGACGCCGAGGGCCGCAACGCCTGGGACATAGGGTCGCGACACCGACGAGGCAGTGGGCCAGTCTGACTAATCCATTGCACCTCATTTTCTGGGTCAGGTCCACGAGAAACCCTAGCTACGTTTTAAATCTAAAACGTAGCTATAAATAGAGTACTTCTATTCATTATTCAATACAAGATTATTCATATTATTCTAAGTCTTAAAGACCTAGAATTAAACTCTCTCTTGAACCTCTACCGAATTTCCTAGTTGATCGAATGAGGTATACATCGGAGTTCTTGGAACTTGCTGTCGAGGATCAATTGTGTGCGCACCCTTAAATATTACTAAAAGACTCCAGAGTTTTCAAACCGTAAGTATTCTATCGAAGTATTACGGTTATATACATGTCATGTATTTACATGTATTATATTACTACATAATCATCATGCAGTTCGCCGCTTGTTGGATTTGAAACACAAAATTTTCAAATTCTGCTGCGTACACGAACCCAACTAAATTCCTTCAGTGGTATCAGAACCTGGGCTGTTTTGTGTGATTATGTAGTAATCATTCATAATAATATGAGTTAGAATTTGTTTAAATTTAAAATTTATGTCGTTTAAAGCTTGAAAACCTAATATGTTAAGAGCACATCATCCTTGTCTCTCAAACTATTAAACAATGATGTAATCGAGGAAGTCATTCCGATCTAACTCTTTTAAGTCGACGTATGCATGCGTCATCGCGAACATCTTGCCGATCAAACGTAAGAACGAAGGGATTGGATGATGGTCGATGAACGTGTTGTTTGATAGTGAAGGATAACGAAGATGAATTTGCAAATCTGACCCTGAACCAGTTTAAGGGTTTCAGAAATACAGATTTTGTGTTTTTGAGACGTAGGCGTCGCGACTCCATCATGGAGTGTCGCGGCGCCACCTAGGGTTTGCCGAGACACCGCGACTCCATGGTGGAGCGCCGCAGCGCTGTTCATCCCGGAAAAAAATTCAGAATCAGAAACTGAAGTTTTAAAAGTTTCAGGTTCAGATTCTGAAGTTTAAGAGTTTTAGAATCTGAAATTAAAACTTTTTCAAATAGGCAGATTTGGCCCTTTGGGGCAAATATGGAATTAAAATAAATTTCTGAAAACCAGTTTTGGTCCTTTGGGCCAAATCTGTAATTAATTTAAATTCTGGAAATTACAGACATGTCTCTGAAATCTGAAAATATTTTCTGAAAATTAAAATTTGATTTTTTGATTTTTTGATTTTTTTTTTAAATTCTTGAGCGATTAAACTGTAAATTCTGAAGAACTAGAATTTACAGAAATATCCTAAAATCAGTTTTTAAAATCAGAAAATGTTTAAGGGACTGTTTGGATTAGACTGAAATTTTAGAGTTTAAACAAGTCAACACATGATTTTTAATTGTATATTATTGAATAATATATGAACTATATGTTAAATGTTTAAATGCGTACATTTAATTATTAACATAATGTCTGCTATAATTATCTGGGTAGGCGACGCCCAGTAATTGATCAAACCATCTTATATCAAGCCTACTGGGTTGATGGTTCCCAACTAAATGTGTTTTAGAAATTGCATGATTAGATGTCGTATTGGATATCTGTGGTCCTCTTTTATATTCTGTCGAGAGTTCGGATTGCTCCACCTAAGTAAAACGAAAAGAAGGAATTGGTGACAAAAATTGTTGATCTTGGTTAAAATCCCCGAAATTGAAATGTTCCCCAAATTTTAAATACAAGTCTAAATTAAAATGTGTCGTCCATTATAATTGTTAGGGGGCAAAATCCTTTTCGGCGATTCGAGTATTTATGCCAAAGCATTTGCTCTTAAGTCTACAAGGACTCAGACTCTTTCATAGATGTGTTTGAAATGTAAAGGTAGATGATAAACTTTTATGGATTTTTACACCAACGTGTTTGTTCATAAATGTCAAATTTACTTAGATACATAAACACAATCGTGTAATGGGGGTTGACTTGCTTAGACAAATCTTGACGCCAAAATGTCGGACTAATCTAAGGACACAAGATTAAATATAATATTTGATCAACCAAGAGTTGCAAATAAGTTTTGCAATTGGTCTTAGAACCTACCAAGATGTGCTATTGAAGTTATCAGCTAAAACAAACGCGGAGATAGTATATGCTTGGATCTTGACCCATTATGACCTTAAATTAAATATAGGTCTGTATTCTACCACAGGGTCATAGAAGTATGTTAAAATAGTGAGAGCTAATTAAACACTCGTCATTTGATCAATATTCATCTATCATTTCACGTCTCAAACATTTCATTTACATATCAATATCTCTTTCACTAAGTAAATTTACGATCCTTGGTACAACTGCGCACGTGTGTGAAAATGACGTTTCCGACGTGCGGGACCCTAATTGTTCGAGTCATAAATAATAAGATTAACTTTAATTTACGTTAATAAATTTCCAACATATATTGCAACTCCTCCTTAATTATACAATAAAGGTATTTTGGTGGTCGAAATGAAATGAAGGATTCAGATCCGATGTCACTACAGACAAAATTTTAAACATGCGTCTAACATCTGTAATAATTTATAAAATTTTAGATCATAATGTAATATTTATCATAAACTTTTCAATTCTTTTAAAAAAACTTTAAGGTGTATTCTAAAATATCTATAGATTATAAATATAAAAAATTATTTACTAAATATTTTCCCAAAAAAAGACAACCAACCAAAGTTTCTCATGAAAACCACCGTGATAACCCCTGCCCCCTCCCGCGCCCAACCCAAATGAACCCCACCACTCAGCTTCCTTGTATTTGATAGTGAAAAAAAACTGTAGCAATGCAGGTGTCGGTGTCTGATTGCCATTGCCAGCAATCAGCATTATTAGTAGTCACATTATAAAGCATAATTTTTTATAATAAAGTATTCTCCCTGTGACATTCACAATAAAGCTAATAAAGAAAAGACTCATGCCGTCTCCGGGCACAATCTAATGACAAAGAAGGATGCAAAATCTTTGAGCAACACGTAAGATTGATTTTGATGGGATCATTCTGGCTCTCTTACAGGGTTGATTAACGTAGGTCTTTATCGGTTATCAGATTCTCAAACACTGGTTATTGAAGCACATCCCGCGATTTAATTTTGATATTATTTCATTTTTTGTATGGTAGTGTTTTCAACATCGTTTCTTCACTATTGTATTTCTTATACTTGATTTAATATGTTTTACTTCGGCTGAGGTATCGAGAACAACTTGTATACCTTCGTAAGGTAGGTTAAGACTATGTATACACCAATCTAAATCCCACTTGTAAAATTATAATTGGTAGGTTATTGTTGTTAGAAGTGTTTTCAATTTATGTATAACTAATATAACTTATATTTATATTAGTTATAACCTTATTTAGTACTATTGTTATATGGAGTAAACTATGTATATTATTACTATTTCTATTATGCTACACCCTATTTAGTATCATTAATATTCTAGTACACCTATTCAGTACTATTTTTATTCTAATACACATATTCAGTACTATTCATATTTTAATACATCATATTCATTACTATTTATATTCTAATACACCATATTTAATACTATTTTTATTCTAATATGCATTATTTAGTATCATTTTTAAATACACTCATTCAATACTATTTTTATTCTAATATGCATTATTTAGTATCATTTTTAAATACACTCATTCAATACTATTTCTATTCTAATACACACTATTTTAGTACTATTCTTATTTTGCGTCACCCTATTCAATAGTATTCCTATTCTAATATGATTATTCATTTAATATAACAAATTAAACGGTCAATAAAAAATAATATCAACATAACTATTTTTAATATTACTAATGCACAATAGTCATTATTATTCTAATTTTAATACACCATATTCACTACTATTCTCATTTTAATACACCTTATTCATTTAATATAATAACCAAATAATATAAAATTTAATATCAACATAATTAATCTCAATATTATTAGTATACCATATTCAATACTATTCATATTCAACTTACCGACCCTTATAGCAGTAAAGTAAAATCAAAATCACTTAAAGTGGCAGCTGTAAGCTTTGCTGTGAGTTTCTTGGTCTTATTGTATTACTATTTTGCTTTCCTTTCTTTGGTATATGTGTTGATAATATATGGAAAGGCTCATAATGATATTGGCCCCTCTTTACTCCTACTAATTCTTGATTTCTTTCCTTCTCTTCTCTCTCTCTATTACAAGGGAAAAGGGATTGCTTTTTTCCATCTTGTATTCCTTTCTTCTATATGTTTTTTGAGAGTTTTTAGGCCTATCCTTTTCTTTATTTGCTTTATATTTTCATCAGAGGTTGAAACAACTACCAAAAATCCACTATCCCAACACCAACAACAAGAAGAAGCAGCAGCATGAGTGGAAATCATATAATTTTGGTGCTTCTTTTGCCTATTTTGTTTCCTACACTTTTCACTGATGCCTCACCCACCATTCCCTTGGTAATTGTCTATCTTTTGTAACTACATACATAGTTTTTAGCCTTGTTGTTGTCTCTTGAATGTACCCTTTTGTTGTTTGCTTCTGTTTTGTGCTCTTTGTTGGTCTATTGAGAAAAATGGTGATGGAAAAAGCAGTAAAAATGTAATCTTGAAATGAAAACAATTGTTTTAGAATAAGTTTAGAGAAATTCTGATGAAAATGGTCATGTAAAAAATCAATCAACAAGGGTAGGTAAGGATGTAAAAAGATTAGATCTTTTGTTTAGATTTTGCTTCTCTTTTTTAGTTACAAATATAGTTATTTAGTCTTCTTGTTGTTTCTTGAATGTACCCTTTTTTTTGTTTCCTTCTGTTTTGTGCTCTGTGTTGGTCTATTGAGAAAGAGGGTGATGGAAAAAGCAGTAAAAAAGTAATCTTGATGTGAAAATGTTTGTTTTTTGAATAAGGTTTGAGAAATTCTGGTGAAAATGGTTATCTAAAGATAAATCAATTAACAAAGGTATGGGTAAGGTTGTATAAAAGATTAGATCTTTAGGGTTGGCAGTAAAGAAAATTGTCATATAGTGTTGTGTAGGTAAGGTTGTGTTTCTTTTTTTTTTTCTCCATAGATGTTGCTTCTGTTTTGTAATTTCCCATATAGTTATTTGTTGGAAATTTATTAAACGTGAAATAAAGTTAATCCTATTAATTATGACTCGAACATTTGAGGCCCCGCACGTCGGAAACGTTGTGTCCACACACGTGCACACGTTGTACCAAGGATCGTAATTTCCTTAATGGAAGAGATATTGATACGTATACAAAATGTTTGAGACGTAAGATAATAGACGTTTATTGGCCAAATGACAATGGTTTCACGTTGGTAAATGAAAGAAGAAGTGTACGATGTGTAAAAGATGAAACGAATAAAAAGTCGCCGCGGAGCCGAGAAGGGCCGCGGCGCGACCAAGTCAGGGCCACGGCGCCTCCTCCTAGAGCCGCGTCGCTCGTGACGGTAAAATTCACTGGAAAGTTACGGGACTTGAAGCGTAGTGGCGCCGAGGCTCTAGTGAGTTACGGGACATTAAGCGTCGCGGCGCTTCGACTGTTTCCAGACCGTTGGAGACGAAATAAAACTGATTCTTGGGCTGACTTTGGAACATTTACTATCCACTATTTGGCTCATGAATTCAGTCATAACTAGGCTGAATGTAACCCCAAAATCAATGGTCATTACTTGGCATTGATGGCCATTATTTGGTTTGGGAAGACATGTTCATCACACAATAAATTGATGCCATTGACACAATGTAAGACACACATTTTCAGAATATAATCTTCCTCTCTTGCAATCTCCAATATCTTTCTTCCTTAGCTAACACTTGAGTCTCCTTTGCTCAATTGTTTGATTGTTATTTTATCTTGGGAGATAAGTTGTCATACCACCGTTAAAGGAATATACGGGACAATATTATCTTAAGAATAGATTGAAAAATCAATCGACTCAGCAAGCCATCTATTTTGTTTATTTCCAGATTTCTAACTACTTTGTTGTTGTTGATATCATTCCCATTTCCTTGTTACTATACATTTTACTCACATTATTTAGCCTTGTTGTTGTTTCTTGAATGTACCCCGAGTAAAAATGCAATCTTTAAGTGAAAGTGGTTGTTGTAGAATAAAGTTTGGTAAATTCTGATGAAAAAAATGGTCATAAGGGTAGGGGTAAGGTTGTAAAAAGATTAGATCTTTAGGGTTGGCAGAAAGGAAAGTTGTAGATGAAGAGTGATGTTGAAGTCATATAGTGTTAGTGTAGATTTAAGGGTGTGGACTTTTGACTTTTCTACATATTAATCTTGAGTTTTTGGTGGATATCATCAATTTTGGATTTTTTTCCTGGATGTGGAAATTGGGGTTTTGTTTAGTAGCATTGTGGAAAGAATGTTGTTTTTTGTTAGGTAAATTTACTGATTTTGTAGTATCAATCAATCAGAAAGAGGCAAAAAAACTATTGTTTTGGTATAATTTCGAAATCTAGTAGCGATTGGCGAATTTACATTTAAGGAAGGGTTTGGTGAGTCTACTGAGTTGGATCTGTTGACTTAGACTAATTAAGTGTCATTTCTTTAATGGTTTCTTTTAGTACTAAACCAATCTTCATGCCACATGCATGGTCTTCAGGAAAGGGAATTTGGATTTGTTGTCTGTACAGTTTGTATAGAAGAATTCTTCTGTCAATGAAAGATCTGATTTTTGGGATAAAAATTTATATGTTTGGTAGATCTAGTGGAAGATGTTGTTACTGCCCAATTATAATAATAATATTAGTAGTAGTAGTAGTAATAATAATAATAATAATAAAAGAAAAATCAGTTTGGTGGAAGATGATTATACTTCTTTTTCAAAGAGAGGAAAACATAATTTTCTGGGAAATACATCGCATAGAGATGGACTCTAAAAGGGCTAAAGAAGTTGGACTAGACGACATATTTAAGATTCTTTTGTTCCTATTCCCAATTTTTTTTGTTATCTCTTTGACAAACTTTAGGAATCTGGTAAATTTGTGTCCATAAAAGATACATTGCATGCTTTTGGTATGTCTTTATGTAATTGTGACTTGGACTCTAGAGAGAAATTTGAGTGTATAGGCTTACATGTGCAGGATTTGAATGCTCCAAATTTCAGGCATTCACGTCTTGCAAAAAGTGCTTTACAACGCCAAACTGTGCGTAAGACCTTATTAATCACATTCACTTTTGTTCCTCTTAAATTAACCTCTGTTCTCCGGTCAGTGAATTTGTGTTCTTGCTTGGTTTGTTTTTTGTCTTTAGTTCAGTGAAGAGCAGTCAGAGCTTTGGACACCTTTGGCACACCAAGGATGGAAACCTTATACCGAATCTGATGCTGCCTCCAGTAAGTGTCTATGATCTCGTCTTCTGATACATCTAAATTTAGGGATAATTACCTTTTTGGACCGCTCCAAAAAATAATTGCCTGCAAGTCTATATGTAATGTATATTAAGTAAAATATACATATAACATATATATCATATACACAAATATACATATCATATACATAATCAGTGTGTATGTAATTTATATTTTGGCTAGCGCTCGTAGATTAATTTGGGTCGACGGGGAAAAAAATGAAAAAAGCCCAAAAATTTGCATCTAGTTTCTAAGACTTGCTGTTAAGCAATAACTCGATTGAACATCAGCATTATCTTGCCGTCTAATTTTCTAATGACTAATTACTGTTCCTTGCATTATGCAGCTGTACCTGAAAAATCTGAGGGATACATTCAAGTGTTCCTTGATGGAGGACTAAACCAACAGAGAATGGGGGTGCGTATCATAGTTCCTTTGTTTGATAGTTGAGAAAATGACAAAAATGGTCCCTCATGTTTGGGATTGATTAGCTTTGATGGTCCCTCATGTTTGGGATTGATTAGCTTTGGCAACCGTTAAATCTTTAATGAACTCTGTCAATTAGATTTGATGGAATCGTGGAAAAAAATCGCTGAGAGCATACTTTAGGGGCTGTTTTGAACCTACTCCCAAACACGAGGGACCATTTTTGTCATTTGATAGTTCATAGAAGCAACATTAATGATCAGCTCCTTTGGTTATAGAAACAAGCAATTGACCCTTCATTACTGACTTCTATATTTCTTGGAAAAGATCTGTGATGCAGTTGTCGTTGCCAAAATTCTGAATGCCACACTTGTGATCCCTCAGTTGGAAGTAAATCCGGTTTGGCAAGATTCAAGGTATCTTTAGTATAATATTGCTAATATTGGTTTACTTTCAACTTTTTAGTACTTATACAAGTGAGTGTCCTCTTTCCTACAGCTCATTCGAGGATATCTTTGATGTGGATCACTTCATCAATGTATTGAAAGACGACGTAGCTATAGTCAAAGAGTTGCCTGATGAATTCTGTTGGAGCACACGAGAATATTATGGCACAGCTATTCGACCTACAAGAATCAAGACCGCTCCAGTTCATGCTTCAGCACATTGGTATTTAGAGAATGTGTCACCTGTCCTACAGAGGTTAGTCACATGATTGATTTCTATTAGTGATATTTCTGGTCATTAGTGGTTATCTTCTGAGGACATAGTAATTCTCTTATCACTCTTTTGGTGGAATTTTGACATTGTTTAGTATATAACTATTTTATAAATTGGTCAGTTATGGAATTGCTGCCATTGCGCCATTTTCTCATCGACTGACGTTCGACGACATGCCCAAATACCTCCAACACCTACGATGTAAAGTCAACTTTCAAGCATTAGCCTTTGTTCCTCACATCAGACATCTCGGGGATGCCCTTATCAATCGCCTGAGGTATCCTTCTAGTGAAGGCAACATGGTTAGTAACAACAACTACCTTAGAGAGGTTACTGATCTTAAGCCCAAACAAGGAGCTGGCAAGTTCGCTGTTCTTCACCTTCGCTTTGACAAGGTAAAGCCCTTTCTCCCGGATCAAATATTGGTACTCCCACTTTCCTGAAAAGATCGTTTTTTCCTCTGATGATGTTAAAAGGAAATATGACATTTGATTGATGAGCTTTCTTTAAGTACCGTCTTTTGCTGTATTTTGTAGTCAATTTTACTCGCTTAAAATGTAGCGTATTTTAAGAACCTTTGGACTTGTTATCTCTCCAGGATATGGCTGCTCATTCAGCCTGTGATTTTGGTGGCGGTAAGGCTGAAAATTTGGCTCTAGCTAAGTACAGGCAAGTAATTTGGGGAGGAAGGGTCATCAACTCTCAATTTACTGATGAAGAATTAAGGAGTCAAGGACGGTGCCCATTGACCCCTGAAGAAGTTGGATTGCTGCTGGCAGCTTTGGGATTTGACAACAGCACTCGCCTATATCTTGCCTCCCATAAGGTCGTCGGTCTTCACTACCTCTCTATAACAATGTCGTTTGTCTCGATATCTTTTGGCTGCTATGACGAAATGTTGTTATAGAGAATATATAATATAACATAAGTCAGTTCCACAAAAAAATATGGTTGTTATAGTGAAATGTTGTTATAGAGAATGACAGTTATAGAGAGGTTTGACTGTATTTAAAAATATAAAGCTAATATCTTTGTGTCCTGAAGCTTTTCTTTGTTCATGTTTTTTCTAGGTTTATGGCGGGGAACGCCGGATTTCAGCCTTAAGAAGTTTGTTTCCCCTGATGGAAGACAAAAAGAGCCTAGCATCTTCTGAGGAAAGATCTCTTATCAAAGGAAAGGCTTCCTTATTGGCTGCCGTTGATTATTATGTTGGCATGCACAGTGATATTTTCGTTTCCGCCTCGCCTGGAAATATGCACAATGCAATGGTAAACACTTAATCTTTTCGTCTTCTAATTTCAGTTTAAAAAAGAATTTTATTCCCCTTAAATATGTTTATGCTAGATTTAAGTTATATTACTACACTGAAAGCCTTTTTACACTGTCAACTTAATTTAACCTATGATAGCGGGTCAGTACCAGATTACTCTCTCTCTCTATTCTATTTTATGTGACATTCCTTTTTTTAAGTCTCTTAAGAAAAGAATGATACCTTTCTATCAAAACAATTTATTTTGAACTTATGACTTTACCCGACATGGTTTTATAGCCACGGAAACGTCATGACATTTAAAACCACAAGTTTAAAAAGTCTGTCGTTCTTTCCTGGTCTAGTCGAACATCTTCACATAAAATTAAACAAATACTCCGTACGTTCCAATTTATGGAATGCACGTACCTTTTAGTTTGTCCCAAAAAGAATAATAACTTTCTATATTTCGAAATAATTTAATTTTAAACTTCTCATTTTACCCATGAGAGGATTTATAGCCATAGAAATGTATACGACTTGTTTTAGACCACAAATTTCAAAAAGTCTTTCCATGGTTTCTTAAACTCTGTGCCATTCAAAATTCACATAAAATGGGACGAAGGCAGTAATTATTACAGAGATTTACCCGTAATTGTTTCGCAAGTAATCTGACTGTAAATAACGTTTACATTGTCAATCTATGTTGCTTTGACTCGCCAAAAATGCCATCGTACCCGTGACGGATCCTCTAAAATGCACTACTTTCGGAGGATTAGACACTCGCACAATGATATTTTTGAAGAGTCCGATGATATTTTCCGAGCATAGCTGTCAATATGTTGAACTTACACATAGCATTATTAGGCTATATGTGGTCCACACACGGCTAATGAATACACCCACCTTGAAATGTGACAGGTGGGACATAGAACATACAACAATATGAAGACAATAAGGCCAAACATGGCACTATTAGGCCAGCTTTTCTTGAACAAGACACTAACTTGGTCTGATTTCCAAGAATCAGTAGTTGAAGGGCACCAGAACAGACAAGGCCAAGTCAGACTCCGCAAACCCAAGCAATCACTCTATACATACCCTGCTCCTGATTGCATGTGCCAAGCTTGAGTGTGGGGTTACCATAATATAGTTCTTTATTATTTGTTTGGACCTCAAATTATTATTGTTTATTATGCCTATATAATAGTTTATAAATAAGATGCTGCCATCCCTTTTGTTGACTTATAGGGGATATATATTTATGTGTTACCACATGAGGTTTACAGTAGGGGTGGCATATGTGTACAATGTATGTATTACTCCTATGTAGAGTGCATATACATATAGTAGTATTCTAGTGGAAAGGACTTTCACCAGTTTCTTGAGTGAGAAGCGGATGTTGGTGAAAAAAGGAAGTTGAGTTCAAGTTTGGAGCACATGGCATATAAGCCAAAGATCCCGGGATGACTCTAAAAACTAACGAGATGATTCTGGTTAAACCGGGCATTCCTCGGAGCAAGGAAAGATCTTTCCAAAATAGAATCAAGAGAAAGCGCTAGAACCGATGTAAGTAAGATCCCTACAACTAGAAGTCGATCCGGTACCTTCCTCAGGATATTTTACTTTGCATTGTCAGTTCTTGTAGTTTATTTAAAAGGGTGTTTCATTTAGTTTTGATGTAGTAGAGGTTGATAATTATAAAAGGGCAGCCAGTGGGATCTGATTTTCCTTGATTGATTTCATATGTCCAGCTTAAGTCTGAGCTCAGTTTAATTTCCTTACTCAATTGCTTTTCCACAGAGTTAAGGTAGTGTATTAAGAAATTGAAGTGTCATAAATGTGTGACAAAGGTCTCAAGGTGTGTGAATAGCTTCTTAGCATAAATGCTAGGTGAGCCTTGTTAGATCAAAGAGGGCCAAGTAGTGTTTCAGCAGAAATGCAAAGATATGTTCTTTTTAAATTTTTCAGTTCTTAGACACTTCCTAGCCGATTAATTTAAATTCTCGATTTGGTGGGATTTAGGACGGAATCAAATAGCGAATGCATCTGCAAATCTGCAATTAAGACATGACCTGCTCCTACCTAATAAGATTGCCCTACATGTCATTTCTTTCCTTCTTTCCTTCAATAATGCCTATGCAAATCACAAATGGATACTAACGAATGAATCAATCCAAAGAAAGACACTTCTTTGGATTCTTATGTTAATTCTAGGAGCATACCATTGCTAATTGTAAACAATCACATGAACTTGACCTTCAAGACGTTATTTACCATGAAAATAGTACTTTCTTTTAAAATAGAAGTCGGAGGGGTAAACGAGTGCTGCATAATAAGCCGACTTATCTAAATTTGCGTCATGATTTGCCAACTAATCCAAATTCGGCTTCATAGAGCCCAGTTAAAAGGAAGGTGATCCCCATCAAGAGTCCATTTTTTATACTCTAAAACTCGAGACCGCTAATTAAGGATAAAACACAAAGAAATCTTTTCTACTGATGGACTTTATATTGAATACCAGCTGCTGACTATCTTTTGAAGGATCTTTGTTTAGAGAGATCACACAAATGCATGAATGTGTATATATCTGGCTGTTTACCAGCATAAATGAGAAAAATGACAGAATTCCTAGAGGCTGCTCGACCTTGGCCAATAACCAAAAAATATGCCACTGGAGGGTCAAACTAAAAACACACAACAATAATACATACATCCACAACCACTAGAAACTAACATCACATGATTAAGGCCTATAAGTTATCCATTTTTATACTGGAGGATAGGCTAAATACTTCACCATCAACATCAAGACTACTACCTCATAATAGACAATATAACATCAAATCTGGTGACAGAGAATTAGTTTCACATGGGTTAGTGAAAACATGGACGGATCAATTGCTGGTAGAGGGCCTTTTACCCGACTGATCGGAAGATGCAGAATTAGAGCGGTTTGAACGCTGGCCATCTTGTTTATCTTTCTCCGCAACGGTTGAAGCATTACTACTGCGGCTAGTAGCCATATCCTTGGACTCTGCAGGATTTGGTGGTGGCGACAATTCTTCTTCAATTGGAAGGGTTCTTTTTGAACCGTCGAGAGCAACACCAAGAACAATGTTCTCTTCCAATGCAGGTTTTGATGACACAGATGGTTGTGTGACTTGTGGTTTTTCATCCTCTTTTTTAGATTGTGAAACAGATGGGAAACTGCCTGTTTTTTCTCTAACATATGCCTGGCTCACCTTCTTAAATTGCTTGTTGCTAGAAATGTTCTCTGAAAGATCTTTGGAATCAGAAGTACCAACTTCTGCTGACTTTGACTCAGCTTTGGAGACAGGTTTTGAAGTGTTTTTCACGGTCGCCTTACTCGGTTTTGTATCAGACGGTGTTTTAGTGTCATCTTTGGATTCTGCATGTGCCACTTTGTCAACCTTGGGTTCATGTTTCAAGTTAGAAAGTGGAAGTGTTTCTTTGACTTTAGGATCAGATGCGGATCCGCTCTTCGTTTCAACCTTGCTTTCAGCTGCCGGTTTCACGGTAGCCTTTTCCTTGGTGTCTTCTTCACCATTCACACGAATTGGTCGACCTTTTGTGCGATCTTCCCCATTGACTTTATAAGATGGCTCAATCAGTAGCAATGGACGAGTTGATGCTGCTCCACGGTTGAAGGGAGAATCATATGGCATGTTATCCAAGTCAGAATCACTATATACTTTCTGAACTGTACGGATGGGAGTGGCAAGCCGAGCTCGGTGATGTCGGATGACTCTGAGAAGATCTAACAAAATAGCTTCCTAATATCATCCAAGAAAAAAGAAAAAGTCAAACCCAAATGACCAGTCTCCAAATAACACTAGAGTTACAGAAAAAAGTGGCTTCCAATTGAGGATATATCATTTTACTAAATACTCTGGATTATAGAAACTCTTGCATAGAGGATTTGTAGCAGGATCATCCCTCACCTTGACACACAAATATTCTTCAAAGTGTGATGTCTTGACAAAGCAGGATATTAAGATCTGCACGATAAATGAAGCAGATATTAAGAGTAAAATAAACCACCAACGGGATAGCATTTCATGAAGGTCAAGCAACATTTTGTGTGTGAGACAGAGACAATTCTAGCCCATTATATCTGGAGAGAATCAAAGCAGCAGCCACGATTTATGAAATAACTTTGGTTACTCTAGATCCAGCAAATTTGTAAGCAGACCAGATGTACTCTTCCACTCCAGAGAAAATAATTTAGCACCAAAGATATTTTCAAACAAACTGGTTAGGGAACCATGTAATTAGAGAGCAGCATTTGCACTGATAATGACAATCCATCCAAAAGTCACAAGATATTGATGCTCAAATATTGACACTAACCAACAGGGCTTGATTTTCAGGGTTGACATTCTCCAGGAATACTCTTCTATGCAACCTCTGTTGCTCAACTTGGGGATTCTTTGCCAAAACTTTACGCATGTCAGCTACAATATTCTACCAAAAAAAGAAAGCCATGATAACATTGAGATCAACCATCAGTTGTATAACTTATTTTGCTGTATTATCTTGGAGACGAGAATGAAGTAATACTCACATTTATCTTACTGACATCCAAATGACTGATGGCTAGGTGAGTTTTAATACGCCAATGAGTTTTCTGAGTCAGATTTCTGACAACATTCATCGTAAACTTGTGGTTTGGAATGTGAACAGCTTCCCGATCCTCGCCTCTTATGATTGTGGGGGACCACCAACCCACATGCTGCAGAAAACAGATATAGAAATTTATATGAGTCACGGAAAGGTTAACAGAGAAGTGCTAGAGGAAAAAGCTCATTCATTCTTTTTTTATTTTTGATGAAATAAGTGGTATATTAATAACAAAGCATCCAGGGGATGCGAGATTTACAAAAACAGCTCATTCATTCTTCTGATTTCAAACATTAAATACTGGGTTTTCCCTCAAGAGCAAGTTCGTACCTCAACGGTGCCAGAAACTTCATAGCCTTCAATCTTGGTTTGAATCCACTCATTAAGGACAAATGGACGTGTGGCATGGATCATGATACTTGAAAGGAAATTAGTGAATATCTGATAACAGTAACATCACAAAGAATAATTGCATTACAATATTGATCGAAACTGGAACAAGAGCTATAAACTGTAAACTGCGTTTTTTATGCCTATTTGAAGATGAACTTGAATAATGATATTCTAGACCAAAAAATACAGCAAGATAAACTATGAAACAGACCTCACGCCCAGCAAGTGTCAGCAAGACTGTCCCAAGTCCTCCCGCAGTTAGCCATTTCTGTGTAGAAAAACCTAGCAACTCCATGAACAATGATGCAGCTGCGACCCAGACTGCAGTATAAACAGCTCTACCAGCAAACTGGAACCCCATCTGCCAAGAAGCAAGATAACCATATATGTACATTTTATATCAAGCGAGACTAACAATAATTACTTTCATCAAATAAAATAAAGATTAAATGACACTAACAAATCCAGTAGGTGCAAAGAATTCTTACATTTCTAGTATCATTTGCATCACTTGTCCCCATGAAAAACTTATGTGCTTGTTGAATAACACTGCATCCGATCATTCAAAACTTACTCTTAAGAAGATACAACAAACAGCTACTAGTGAGGCAAAACGTACATTGGTATTAATAAATTTTGACTGCAGGAGACCAGAGAAATTTTCTGAGTGCTACTCCCTCCGGTTCAAAGTAAGTGTCCAATTAGCCTTTAGCACAGAGGCGAATTCAGGATTTCAAGAGGATGGGTGCACCGTTGCTTTTAAAATAAGATTAAAAAATTATAAGTTGCAAGTTGGGTTTGATCCCTCGACCTTTAGGAATTAAATCTGACATGACACCTTAACCAGTGCAACACTCAATATCTTTTGACCATATGTTCCTTCAGATAATGTAAGGCATATTTTAAGAATTATGCACATAATATACCGAGTTTAGACGGGTAACCATGGGTTCACGTGACCCATTTTTTGCACTTAAATTCGCCTCTAGCACACCCCTTAAGAAAATACTAACTCCTAGAAAGAAATAGGTAATTTGACTAAACAACCCTTATTTAAAATTTGTATATTACTATAACCTCGACACATTGGGATCTGGTCACTTAAAAAGTATGGTTAATTCCTTCTTGATTATGTAAGTGGACACTTATTTTCAACCAAAATAAAAAGACTAAGTAGATATTTATTATGAACCGGAGGGAGTAATAAATTGCCAACCTCATACAGACAAAAAACAATTATACTTGGTCTTGAGTCACAGTTACAATGTAGTTGTTACTTTAAGCACATATCTTATCATTTCCGATATAATTATTTATATATATAAATATATATATATACCTTTCTTCACTTGACTTTGATGCAAGTTTAATGCAGTCATCAAACTAGAAGGGGGTAGAAAATGAAAGCACAAGAAACATGCAAACATATGGACAACCGTCGAACCAATTGCAATATGACAGTCCAAGTAGACATGTTAACACAAAAATCACTTCAAAAATTAGCATTAGACCACTGATTTTAGTAAAAGCATGATATCTTTAATAAGCCTCATAAATTGTATGTTGCTTTAGAAAATTAGATATTTATTGTTTTCATCATCAAATTTTGTGCAAGTCTAGTTGGTATACTTTTATTTCAAATAAGTCATACTAAAGACAAGACACACTTGAACCATAAAACCCCGTGCTCAACATATTTTGATTATCGAGCATAGGATTGACTGCCCTAACTATGGCGGAATATTTCCGAGATGTTAATGAACATAACGTACTTCTACTTAGTGACATTATCTTTCGTTTTTTCTGAGTGATGAGGCAGAGAAAAAATTTGGTCAAAAGAAAATGCCATTTTGGAGTTTTATCAATAATATGCTTGTTCAATTCCCATCGTTTGCCCGCAATTCATTAATGTTAATATTAGATAAATGATTGGCTACAAAGGGATTTTTTAAGGATCTTCATAAATCACACTTACCTGGACAAACAATATGCAAACGCTAGCACGGTAGACAATGATTTTACAAAATTCAAAAGTCGTTGTTTAACAATTTGACTAGCTTCAGTGGGTAGCACCATGGGGTCCAATGCTCTGCAAGAAATATATTTCATGCATCAGTTTGTCATCAAGAAGTATATCAGTCACAAGAAGGAAAGATCTCTGCTCGCAATTGAATGAACTAACCTGCAAACAAGCATTGCACCAGTCCACAACAGCAAAGGTTGAAGATAAAAAGTCATTACATGATATGTACCACTCTTTCCCCAGCTGTTATCGCTCTTCTGCAGCGTAATCAGACATTATTGTTACACTGAAACAGCCGAAGAGGGATATGTAGAAAGAAACATAACCAAAACAAACATACTCATACATGGAGGAGTAAGTTTCTACTTTGACGCAGTAGCGGTCCAAGACCCCAAACTGCAAAACCAAGGATTCCAATTGCCGGAAGCAACTTAAGCACATGTGGGCTGCCTTGTAAGCTATTGTATGATCTGCATGAATCAACAAATACGCTTCTTAATTAAAATTTATGAGAAAACAGTATAAACTATATTAAACAGGTAAAAGGGGTGAAATCTGGCTGCTGTTACTAAAGCACGTGAATATTAGTTGGAATTGTTCCGTAAAGACTATTGCTTTCTCCTCAAAATCAGCAGGTGTACCTCGTCCTATTTACAATGGTTTGAAAACCATTATAAGACACCTAAACTCGTCTTGAATATATTAGATCTAAAAAAAAAGTAAAGGGTTCACCAAACAACGTAGATAACTGCTTTAACTTAATATCTACGTTAAGGTCTCTAATAAGATACTATAGCTATCCTCCTAATTCAAACGTTCTCGAAACTATCATCCTCATTTAAGCTTCAATTGTTTCATCTTTACATCAATATGCAGGTAGATATAGCACATGATGCATGCATAGTCTTGCCTGATTGAACACAAGTGGGAATTACCTTTTCAGTATAGTAGCAGCATTCTTTATAGAAATGTCAAAAGCTTGGTCAAGCTTTAGGAAAGAATTACACTTGAACAAATTGCTCTTATATGGGAGCACATGTTTCTTCACTTGTAATACTCTTGAGTGATGAATACTCCAAGAGTCCTGCCGCTGAAGATGTAACAAAAAGAAAACTTAGTGAGTTTAGAATAAACTTCTGAACCCCTGATCTTCTTTTCAAGCGCAATAGATTACCATAGTGCAAGCACATTATTTGCATAGATTACAGTATCCTAAGATATAATACCCATCGAACTAATTCTTTGTACATGTTTACAAGATTGCCACCTCATTTTTCTGTTTGAGCTTTCTTTTCTTTCATTTAATCAGGATAGTGAAGGCAAAGCGACACAAAGTTTCTCTTTCTTCGGGTGTGTTCAATATGGAGGTTTTCCAATTATTCCATGTACGGTTGGTCAAATTTTTTGGAAAACAAGTTTCTTAAAAATGAAAAAAAATGACTTCTCTAGTGGAAGTAAGGAAAACAAGTTCCACATTGATTGTGTCCCCTCTAACACACCTCATCTTCACCCCCACCCCCGTAGCCCCCATTCCCACCACCCATAGTAATCTTCACCCCCACCCCCGTAGCCCCCATTCCCACCACCCATAGTATTTCTCTAGATTATATAAAAATGCTTTTATGATAATCATTTTTGCTTACATACCAAACACAAGAAAATAAGTAAAATTTTCCTGGAAAACATTTTCAATTGTTCAATCATTTCCAGGGGCACCAATATGTATAAAATGAGATAAACAAGACATCCTTACCGATGAAAAAGATGAGAGACTGGTGCAGCAAGAATGCCAGCTACTCCTTCCAATTGTACTCTATACGGAAGTAAGTCAAATGATATGGAAAGAAGAAGTAGTGATGCAAAATAAAACATATAACCAAGTACCTGTATAGGTGAATGTTTCTTAAGGCGCTCATGGTTCTTGCAATTCCCCAAATAATGGGACAACTGCAAAGCAGCCATTATCGAACAAAGCTAAACAGACAATTATCTATCCATGGCAGCATATGATAATTAGCCTCTACTTTCCTTGGAAAAAACTGCAAAAATCATCAGAACCCTAATCACAAGACCTGAAAATCATATCTTTTTAAATGGGTATTTTCTTTTTCACAGAATTCAAATTTATACTAATGGCATTTCCAATAAAAACTTAAAAGTCATAGCAAATTGAGTTTTTGAAGCCTAAATTGAGCAAAAAGCCAACTTCCAAAAGGATAAATAAATAACATGAAGATGAAGATGATGATACTAACCTTTGCAAAATTCAGACGATTAAGTATTAACTGCCCAAATAGAAAGGGCGAGAAACCTTAAAACAGAATTATGAGTTGCAAGAACAAGGAAAAAGACAGATATATATGGGTGTTTTCTGAAATTAGTCTGCCGATCCAATTTATTTAAAGGTTGATCAGTTTAGAATTTCCTTGATTATGATTTTTTTCAACTCTTTTATATATTATGAATTAAGTATTAATTATGTGGATTTATAATTTTTTATATAATTTTTCAATAACTTGAGTTCTAATAATGAGGTTAATTTTTTATTTGTTACTTTATGCATTGTTCTCTTATTTGTCGCTTGAGATGATTCAGACATGTAAAGAGGAGCACAAATGCCCGAGGTATGAGAGGTTGGCAGTATAGGTCTAAGGAGAGAGAGTTAGAGATAGATCGAGAAATAATTGGGGAGAGGTGATTAGACAGGAAATTACACATCTTCAATTCACTGAGGATTACACCATAGATAAGAGAGTATGGAGGTTGAGGATTAGATAGACGGATAGTAGGTACTCGAACGACTTCTCTTTATTCAGTGATAGAACACGGTTCTAGGCTGAAATATTATTATTATGATAGCATCATTTGTTTCTTCAATTTTATTATTAATGATATTTATTTTATTTTGATTATCGTTACTAATTTTGTTGTCAGTATTTTCTTTCAGTAATATTTTATTTACTATTACATTTTCTTCAAAGCTATTTAGAAAAACGATTTTCTTTTTTCTTTTAAGCAGAGAGTCTATCACAAAGAAATGGTGTAAGTAGAAGGGAAGGCGTAACAGTTAGCGACTGCCCGAAGAGTGACCCCTCTCTTATTTTTCCTTTCATCCCGCAATAAAAATAAGGATAAAATCTGCGTAAGAATGAAAGATAATCGTCATATAAGGTATTTTTCACTTGTTTACTGGCCCTAATAGTTCCCCTAAATAAAATAAGTTCGCATAACGTCATGTACTCGAGCTATAATTTTCTTAATGTTGATAAAAGAAACAGTTCTTTAATTGACCGGAGGTAGCTCAGTTAAAGAAAATTACTAACATATCACAATACAAATCATTATAGTATTGAGTTTGAATCAGTAATTTTAGGATAGTACCTAGTAGTAGGGCTGCACAAAAAATGGACCGGATTGAAAATAATCCGTGGACCGAACCGGATCAGATCGAATTTTTTGATTTGGTCTTCGGTCCTACGTTTCTGAAAATTCGGTCCTCGGTCGGATCCGGTCCGATCCACGGATTATTTTTCGATTTTTAATGTATATTGAACCGGACAGGACTGAACTTGGACCGGATCGGACCGAATTTTTCGATCCAATCTTCGATCTGACCTTTCTGAATTTTCGATCCCCGATTCGATCCGATCCGATCCGGTCCGAAGATTTTGTGCAGCCCTACTTAGTAGAGCTCCTTTCCCTTATTAACTTGTAGGAGTAACTAATAGGAGTATTTAACTTGTATGAAAACTAATAGTAAAAGGATAGATGACACCACACAATTAAAATTTAATTATTGAAAACTCTTGTTTATTGCTGACATACAATTTTTGGAAGAGCATAAAATGAGAATATTTTTATAACCTTTTTATGTGAAAACTGCACAGTCGACCCAAGAAATTTTTACTGTTCCTTTTACACGGTTCAACAAGTAGCAAATGTTATGGGTGTATAAGTGGTCATTTTTCATATGGCTTAGACAATATATGGATCTGACTCTGATACCATATAAAGAATGAATATTGAACCTAATTCAACCACAAAAGCTAACTTGTAGGGTAAGGATTGTTTAAGTACATATAAAGAGTCCATATTCTCATTTCAGTTGGCTCCCCTTATGAGGATCCGACCCGCTATTATAGTCTTGTAGGTGCCCTTCAGTATCTTACGTTCACGCGTCCGAATATTACTTATGCCGTACAACATGTGTAATTGTTTATGCATGACCCCAAGATTGAACATATGAATGCGCTCAAACACATTCTTAGGTACATTCAGGGAACACTTGATTATGACTTGCATTTGTATTCTTCGTCTACGCTTGTCTCCTATACAGATGCTAATTGAGGTGGTTGTCGGATACTAGACGTTCTACGTCTGGCTATTGTATGTTTCTTGGAAATAACTTGGTATCATGGTCTGCCAAATGTCAATCCACGCTTTCACGTTCGAGTGCAGAGGCCGAGTATCGAGAGGTAGCCAATGTGGTCTCAAACCCACATGCTCCACCGCTTGTGCAGGCCCCCGTCAATTCCTTTGAGTTTCGGTCTTGCGACCGTACTCCCAGGCGGAGTGTTTCACGCGTTAGCTATTTAAGAGTTAATTAATTGTTAGAGATAACTCATATATATATATATATATATATATATATATTTGATTACGTCTTCAATGTGTCGTTTGATCACATACAGACTAATTTTTTCATAGATTTTTAAATAAGTGGTGATTGGACTCAAACCCAAGATATGTGTCTCTACTGTGATATTTTTTTTTACATGGTGACCCTTTAATCTAAAAAAGTTAAACTATTAGAAAGAGGGGGTGTATTGATGAATTATCTAAAATGGCTTGACTTTTTACTATAAGATGGTCAATTTTTAAATAGTTTAAGATTTATATATGCATTAACTGTATAAAAAATATTACATACAATTAGTTCATTTATAAAGTAATTATGAATAAAATACTAACAATACATAGCATGTAATAGAAGTGGCATCACTTATCCTATAAAAGAAGAATAAGAGAATTAATGATATGGACATATTCCCTTCTCAACCACTTCTTTCCACAAATCTTGTAACGTACCCTTACACAAGGCTTAATCCAATCACCTACTTTGGAGAAAAAAATTCTCAGATTTTTTCATAGGAGTATACATATAGTTGGCTAAAACAAAGATTCAAACTATCAAATCGAATATATGTTCAACCAATCATGACCTACCTTGGAGAATATATATAATCAGATTTGTTTATTCTATCAAATCATCTAAAAATATTTATAAGTATCATTTCTTAGATCTAAAATTTATAATTTTGAAAATAGGACGAAATACCTTTTGCAATAGATAAAAGTAAAATAATAATATATTCTTTTAAACTGACGGTATATATAACTAAAAAATTTATATTGTTCTTTGTACTTTGATAGCGAGGGCCGTCCCTAAGGCGGCGCCACCGCATAGGCCCCTCGGCTGGTGGGGCTTTCGTGGCTCCGTCCTAGAATTTTTATTTTTTTTATTGGTTTCAAATATTAAAATATGTATTAAACATGCCTCCAATTTTATTAGTGAAAGTTGTAGCCTAGCAGTTGAAGGTTCCTTCAAAGTCATTAGCAAGTGAGAAGTCGCGTGTTCGAATCCATTGAGCAACAAAAGTTTTTTTAAAAACATAAGAATTAAATCGGGTCAAGTTCAGCCCCCGCACCAAAATAAATTTGGGCCCAAATTCCATGTCCCAATTTAATGTTTTGATCAATAATTTTTTAATATTGATTAATTAGTTAATTTTAATTTTTCATGTGAATAAAAAATTGTCTTTTTTTTTCTCGCACAGAGCCCTTAAAAGTATAGGAACGAGCCTATTCATAGCTTGATAAATTGGTGTAACTTCTTGTGTTACAAACTTACAATCGACCCTCATGCGTGTTGAAGTAATCATTAGTGTGTTTTTCTAGTTTTGATGTTTCCTTTGTTTCAAAATAGTACTTAATTAATTAACAGCTTAAGAGAAGTGACTGCATCTTTAATATGATACGTAGATGAAATATGTATATCTAAAAATAGAAAGAGTTTAGTGGGTGTTTGGAGTGGCTATTTACTCTAGCTTATGACTTAAATGTAGAAAAAGTTGTTTTTTTAGGTGTTTGAGAAACTGTTTTTCACGTTAGTTTCTCTTAAAAAAAAAGAAGCTAGATTTGACTTAAATGGGAAGCTGGCAGGGGCGGATCTACGTCTCTGATAGTGATTGTTCGAAAAAATAATCATAGCGTTGTATAAGAGAATGATTGTAATACCCCATTTCAACCGGAGTCGAAATGGGATACGACATATGGTTGATTTCTAAATTTATTTTAAAGAGTCGTCACCTAATTATTTTAAAGATGAATTATAAATATTTAACTAAAAAAAGGATGCAAATGTAAACTCCATTTTAAAAGGTCTGCAAAACTTATGTGAGATTCTAGAATAAGGGTTCTCTATTATCCTAAGTGAAAGGGGTTAGACATCCCTTAAAATCCGCTAACTCGCGGTTATCCGGTCAAACTTAGGTTAATCATTATTTTAGAGAGACGCATTTTAAAAAAAAAAGAAGTAAGAAGATGCTTATAAAATGCAGGAAGTACGTATAAAATTAAGTTTTAGATGAAAGATAGACGTTATTAAAAATACATCTAAAGTATATTTATTATGTGGCATAGTATTAAAGAAAGGAAAATAGTATGAGAATTATTTCTCACAAAATATACATTTAGGCAACATGATGGAGCAGGACATAAAAAATATAAGATGAATGAATCTTACAACAAGGTCATATGTATGAAACAAAGAATAGGATGAGGTATATAGGGGTCCACCTTGACATGATATTTTCCCAAATCATATAATCAAAACAGAGGAAGGTAAATCATTAATTCTCTTTAAAGGATAGATCAAACCAGGTAGACTAGATTACACAAATATATGCGATACAAAAATGACATTTATAAACATGCAAGCCAATTCTATGGGACGAGACACAATGCGATCTTACCATCTATAACTGGACAGAACAACTGGCCATAAATATATGACATGTCAAGTCATTTCTAACATAAATAGATACCCAGTTACACCATAGAAGTTCTCATCTTTACAAGACACTAAGAAATGGATACAGATCAACCTAACTTGTGTAAAACAATCAAAAGCATGCTCAGGAAATTAAGTCAGACCCAATGCCAGAACCTGAAACAGAGGTCAAGATAACAAATTCTTATTCCTAGGAGACTTAAACATGAACCTGAAACTCTTATTTTATCTATAACTAAGAGAGTACATCCGGACTCTCGACTAGCACAAACTGCGGTAGAACGCCTTTTCAACAGTCATTAAAAAGAACAAAACAAACGAGGTATGTGTCATGTAGTGATAGGATGGACTTATCATGACATACTTAAATATTCATGGGCCAAATAGATAAACACACCCTTAGACAGTAGCAAATATCGGTGAGAATGGTGCATTGCTAATATCCGGTTCCTTCGAGCAAACAATTATAATAGAAAATGAATCGATTTGGTGATTTAATAAACATATATAGATTTGGGTAAATCAATGCAAGCCAATCCAACATTACACTCAACCATTAACTGAAACTGTAATGTAACAAACTTAGCTGCATAAACAGACAACAGAGAACGAATAAAAACACATAAGACGGTGGAATAAATTAGAATCGAGATGAAGTCGAGTTTACCTTCTCCGGGTGCAGCGAACTGAGATAAGCCCCTTCGAATCTATCCGAATTCGAACTTGCTAAATCGACAACGGATCTTAAAGATTTTTCTTAGCACTTCAGGGAGTTTTTCTCGAAAATAAGAGGTATTTTAGAACTTTTTAAGAGTAAGAATGGAGGCTGAAAAATAAGAAGTATTTTTAGGATTTTTTCAAAGAGGAAGAACGACGGCTATCAGTTGTTCTTGAATGGACCTTTAATGCTAGTATATATAACATTGAATTAGGGTTTCCTAGTTTAACTTTGAGCGGAACTTTTTGCTTTTGATTTTGAATTTGGTCAATTAAAACGTTCAAAAAAAATATGAACTTTGCAGGAATTCACGTGATTCATTGCACGAAATGGAATAGGCAAAAATCTTCATTCGTTTGTCAAGACTGATTTTGCATAGAAAGGGGAAGGGTGAAAATTAAGTTCTGACTTTGGGTAAAAGGGCTCAGAACGTTACTTTCCCCCTTCGTGTTAACAACTCTGGGTTGGGCGAATTTGGGTTCTTGGTTTGCTGGAAATGGAAGGGGTGAGAAAGGGACGTCCATGGCTGCTTCATTTTGGTGTTTTAGCTTTAGTTTTTTTTTTTAAATTTGTTTAAGGGCTTTGGAGGATGATGGACGAAATAGGAATATGAGAGTATTTGGGCCGCGGGTCGTGGGAGTTGGGCTTGGAATAAAAATGGGGAGCTGGGCTATGAGAAAAATGAGTAAGATTTTAGGTATTGTGCATTTTAATAGTAGGTAGTAAAATATAAAATTAAGAAGAAGAAAAAAAAGACTTATCAAAATTATAAATTATAAGGATAAAATGCCAATGCGATAATAAATAATACAATAATATTTTGAAAGTGTTTTAGTGTTAAATATGAAATGTGATGTAGTTTTATGAATAACATAGAATAATAGGATAAAATTATGATGACAGTAAAAGCGAGGAAAGATACTAATAATAATAATATTAGTTATTTTGAGAATATTAAATTCCCTCTTTTACGTGTGCGTATGTATGCATTTATTAAAATTTTAAAATTATTTTGCGGTGTTAAAAATAGTTTAGTTTTGGATGAATAGTAGGAAGAGGGGGACAAAATTGAGTGTCAACAATGATGATGTCGTGCTTGTTCAAAAGTGGAAAATAACACTGCAAAAAAAATCACTTGTTCGCGTGCACAACTTTGAACACTGAAGGTCCGCGGCTGGAAGCTGGTCACTACCAGCTTAAGCGGCTCAGTTTTTGCTTAAAAAATGGAAGATTTATATCATTTATGTTAAGGGCAATATGAATATTTCATTTTTATAAGTTGAAATAAGTTCTTTTATCATAAATAAGCTATTTTATCATAAACATATGCAAACACTCATTTTATAATTTTTTCTGTTTTTCAACACTTTTTTCAAACACCCTATAAATTTTTTATTAAATCACTTTTTTCTGCTTTCTCTAAATCTCAGCACTTCTCAAAAAACTCCAGTAAATGCAAACACCCTCTCAGTAACTGTTATGCAAATAATATTAACAAAAATACCAATTTCCAAAAGGAACTTCCTTTCAATTTCCATAACATTCCCCTTTTCCTCCCCCCTCTTTTTTTTTTGGTCTTTTCAAGATTGACAGATTATATATGAACCAATATTGATGGGGTCATGTGTATACACAAATGATTACAAATGAGCAAAATATGTGAACATCATGTCTCTTATGTAAACCCGAATTTCACTATCTCCTCCATTTTTTCTCTTTCATTTGTCACGACCCCAACAAGAAAATATGGGGCGTATGATTTACATTGGAAGGTTACCTTTTTACGTTCAGGACTTACGCCTCAAACTCTAGGACGTGGACCCTGTACATCTACACCTTTCATTTGCGTCCCGAAATATTTTTTTTGTACATCCCGTCCCAAGACTTGTCCCAAAAACGCCTTTCCAAACACTACTTAAGACTTGGTTAGCTAGTAGTAACAACATGTGATATTTGTCTTGTAATATTAGCAATTTTAAATTTGAATTATCAAAAAATAAAAAATGGGTTGGCCCGGCCAGGCCCGCAACCCACGTGGTGATGGATTGAGATGGCTATTTTAAGGCCCATAAAAAATGGGTCAACGCGGCCTGACCCGCTAAATTCCAAAGTCTGAATGGGCTAAGCTAGCACGTTTTGACAGCTCTAAAGTCCTAGTATGCATTTAAATTTTCAAAGCTTGAATCCGAAGCTTTTAATCAAGTGTGAGAAATCTGAATTCATGTCATCATAACATTTAGTGGTCTCTTCGTCCGTGGGATAAACAATAATAATTTCATAATAGGATACAATATTATTTATCCCTATTTAATTTTAATATTATTTACTTCATAATTGTGACATTATGTTTATATCATACTCAATGTGGGATTACATGCCAATTACTAATCTGGTAATAAAACACCAGAATTACCATCTCATTTTCAGTTCAAAAGATCAAGTATATATAATAAAAATATTTTAAAAAAATAATCTCTTTATTATTAATCTTCATATTATAATCTCATACTTATAGTTCTGTGTATCTTACTTACCAACCAAACGACCAATAGTGATGATGTTCTCTCATTTATCACTTCTCAAGTTTCAATATAATGAACATGAGAGATGCAGATTATGCTTGATGAAGCGCGGGACCATAGTCGCGAGTTCGATCCCCTGCATAAACCTTCTTGGTTGAGCCTGTCACACATGGCTTGCCAAGTGTGGTTTACATGGCTGACGTGGTTTGCAGGCTACTGCGTCAGTCCGGGGTTTACCCTGTGCGCACTCGAAAGAGTAGCGGCTGCGGGTTCCTTCGTCAAAAAAAAAAAAAAAAAAAGTTTCAATATAGTACCGATTCATCGGACAGACAAAACATGATCCAACGGTCACAACTGTATCACCGAACATTAGCGGTTAAATTAAACCTTATTAAATCTTAAGTTGGATAAAATTCTAATATTAGAAGGGCAAGAAGTCTGGAAACAACCGCTCTATCTTTCAAGATAGAGACGAGGTCTGTTCACATTCTATCATTTCCAGACCCCACATTGTGGGATTTTACCGGATATATTGTTGTAAAAGGGCAAGAAGAAACATGAATTTATAGATTTCCCCCTATACTTTTTCTATTATATTCTCAATCTATGGTGATATGTTCTTTAGCTAAAATACCTGGATTTCGTCAAATTCACATTTTTCTCTTCTCTATTAGAATTTATAACTTCCCTTTTTTGGTTAACAATACGTGGTAATTCACACATGATCACTTAATTTTTATTTTATTGTATGAAACTAATTAAATTATAATTTTACTAAAAAAATTCACTCAACCTTTGCCTATAAGTATCTCAAAACGTCAGAATCCGGCACCTCTAATAAGAGATGAAGAAATCATATACATCTCATCATAATAATTGGTCGTTGTATACTTAGATTAAAAACTTTGTTGATATGATATGACTACCTATATATATAATAGAACAAATTGACACTAAGATATGTGTGTATTTGGTTGCTTTCAAATACTCACATGAGAGAGGGTATACAATATAATTAATTACTTCCTATGTCCTAAAATACTTGTCATGTTTTTCTTTTTAAAAATCGATTTGATCAAATTTCAAAGCTAAATAAGATTAGATTTGATATTTTAAAATTAAAATTTAGATATTCGTAAAGTATACGAATAGTACTATAAATTATAATTCTTTTCATATTAATATGATGAAAAATATAGTTTAAATTATTGATCAAAGTTTATACAGTTTGACTCTTTAAAAATATAACGAGACAAGTATTTTAGGACAAATGCAGTACTTTTTAATTGTAGATATTTATGTATCCTTTAAAGATATTGAAACGACTACCATTAGTGGTATTATGAACTTTTTCAAACAAACACAAAACATTATATACATATTCACCAAACTGGCAAACTCTAGGCCTTTTCAGTTCGAGTAATTATATACATTATCTTGATGAAAATTTTCAAAAAATATAGAATAATGCCATAATTTGAAATTTTATGTTTTAAACCGAAGACGGTCGAACTGCAGTATGATATGCAATGAAAAATACAAACACAAAGTAATATGTAAAACTTCGATCGAAGACTTACATTGTTGTAGCAATCAGCCAAGCAGTTGAATCTTTGTGTTCTGTGTAGTCCGAGGGTGCACACACAAACGTCCCTCGATTTGTAAGTTCTGTAACTATGATGTAATTTGCTAAGTCAGGAATGCTAGAGATTCTGACAGAGCTTTAGAAAAGATTTACCTCTCTTAGGTTTTCAGTGTATTAAAATGAGAAGAGGAGCCTCCTATTTATAGGATAAAATAAGAGCTCGAGGTTTTGATGGGCTGTGCCAGAAAGCAGCGGCGAATTTGTCGAGCCGCGTCGCCGCATGATCGCCAGTGAAGACGCGCGGTCTTGCTGCATGTTCTCGCACCGCGATCTCAGCAGAAACCGCGGTCTTGTGCGTGTTCGCACCGCGGTCCTGAATCAAGGCACCGCAGTCCCGTCCTATTTTCTGCCCATTTTTCCATTTTAATGTCCCGGTCATCAACCGAACATATAAGTATATCCTTCTAATTACATCCTTCAATCGACAAAATATTTGACGTAGTGTTACCCTTCAGGCCTTTACATATCATCACTAATTACATTAGGATCCTCACGGAACTCCTAGACTGCGCCGGAAGACGAACCCAATATGTAAAGTTTAGCTACACAAAATATGTGAACTGAACCTCTATGTGGGAAGATAAAATTCTTTCATTCATGACACACTCAATCAAGCTTATGATCTGTCAAGTGTCTATCCAAATTGATTGATTATTATAACTCATCTATATTAATTGACAACAGGACCATATCACAGACATGTCAATTGCATCGGCCAATGACTTAGTCAACCTAATATCATACGAGTATCTGAGTGTTCACTCGAATATAAATTCAAGGAATGAATCCTTTCTTGGTTCACATACCACCTTTAATCTACTTCGTAATGCACTCAAAACAAGCCCCGTCTCAACCTATAAGACATTTGAGCTTAGGACAGGATCAAAGTACATTACTCCGTAAACAAGGTGATACTGACCTCAAGTCTAAGGACTTTTATCTCTCACACGACGATGACATTATAGACATACAACAAAACAGTACATCAGCAGGGCATACCAATATTTCAACAAGTATCCATGCGTCCATCACGAGTTGTCATAACTCGTAGCAAGTGAGACATACTACATCCCCTAAGGATATGATGCAGACCACATGTCGACGTATCACATATCATCGATATCCCAATTTCGATGATCTTTAGTCGAGGTAATTTAAGAGTTACGTTATAATATTAATTCTCACATCATTAATAAACATGTAACCTCTAGGGATGCATTTATAGAATATTATAAACAATCAATTAATAATTCAACAAATGCAAAATGTCATAATATTAATCATCATTAATATAAATACGAATGTGTATAAAATATATTATGTCCTAATATAGATTGTCTCTAAGACATACATATACTTTCAATAATATCAAAATTTAAGCTTTTCAGTTCATGCAGTTTGTATATCACAGTCATGAAATGTACTACTATAATGCATCCAAATCACAAAACCAACTCTTTTCAATTGCCTACTTACGGAAAGTATGACTTAAGAACTAATTGAATATATAAAAAATAATATAATATGAATATATTCGTGGAGTATATTCGTCTTTATTAATGTTGGTGATTTCTTTATATACGTAAGTCTTAGTGTACAAAGTTATCTGATATAGAAAGTAGATGACATTCCGTAAAATTAGTTGAGGCGTACTGGTCCGGACACCATGAAACAACAACAAATTGGGAGAGTTATGGGGTTAAAACCTAGTTGGACAAAATAAGCAATCAACAATTAACAAGACAAAATGGATACAACTACAACAACAAATTAGGAAAGTTATTGGGGTTAAAATATAGTTTGTACAAAATAAGCAATCAAAACTCAAGAAAAGATAAAATAACCATTTGCTTATATATATGCCCCGCCACAACATAGTCAGTTGATTTTCCACTGTGTGTGTGTGTGTGTGTTTTAGCCTGGGTGTAACTGTGGGGGGGTGGGTAACGAAAGAGGAAGTTTTAGAGAGCGAAAGGGGTTCAGCGGAAAATAGAAGTTCCGGTTTTTTCCGGTGATATTACTGTGCTGATCTCACTTTCCGGCGAGAATTTTCCGGTGGTGTCACCGTCTGATACATAATACATTAGCCGAAAATTTATCCTTTTTCCTTAGTGAGAAGAAACAAGTTCGGGTCGACCCGATTGGAAAAAATGGTCTTTTTTGTCTTCAAAATCCCAATTTTGCCCTCATCAATCATGAGTTGATAAAAACATTAGACTTAAATTTAGTGAATTTCTCATATTAGTACACCCTTTGATGTTTGATATTTTGTGGGATTTGTAGTTGAAATTTAGTGTTATTAATTGGAGATAGTGGTTAACTTTTAAAGCTTTTCTTGTAAAAGGGGTTGTTTTTTGATGATTAAACTACTCAAAGTTGTTTGCTTTTTTGCTCTTCCATCTGATATTTTTGTTTTACTAATGGATTAAACATTTATTGAATTTTTATTCTGGGGTGCTTGAATTTGAGTTCTTGATTTTGTTCCTTCAGTCAACTCTCAGTTTTAGAGCTTAAAGTTTGAATCTTTTTGGTGAAATTTGTTCAACTTTGATCATTTCTTGAACCCCTTTGGAGGAAATGGTTGTTTCTTGATTTATTTCCTTCAATTTCAGAGCTTAAAAGTTGAATATTTATTGGGAAATTTGCTCATTTCTAGAACCCCTTTCGGCTTTCTTGATTTATTTCGTTCTATCCACTTTCAGTGGCCATTTTCAGTGCTTAAAGGTTGAATCTTTATTGTGAATTTTGCTCATTTCTAGAACCCCTTTTGGCTGAAATGGCTGTTTCTTGATTTATTTCGTTCTATCCACTTTCAGTTTCCTTCAATTTCAGTGCTTAAAGGTTGAATCTTTATTGTGAATTTTGCTCATATTTGATCATTTCTAGAACCCCTTTTCGATGAAATGGCAGTTTCTTGATTTATTTCCTTCAATCCACTCTCAGTTTCCTTCAATTTCAGAGCTTAAAGGTTGAATCTTTACTGTGAAATTTGCTCATATTTGATCATTTCTAGAACCCCTTTTGGATGAAATGGCTGTTTCTTGATTTATTTTCGCCAATAGAGCTTAAAGGTTGAATCTTTAATGTGAAATTTGGTCGTATTTGATCATTTCTAGAACCCCTTTTGGAAGAAATGGCAGTTTCTTTGACTCGTTTGTCATCGTGGTGGTGGGGTGGGAAAGAGAAGGAACCAGTCTCTAATGGGTCTTCAATGAATCCCTTCCAAGACTTTGGATTTGGGTTGAAGGAACAAAGTGATAGCTTGAAATTTACCTCAGTGAGGGGGGCTAATCTAGCTTCAACTAGTACTAGGAAAGTGAAGAGGAAATGGAAGAGTAGAGAGGAGAGGAAGAGTGTTGATAAGAAATATGATGTGGTGTTGGTGCCATCAGATGGTGTTTGTTTATCAGGTTCGGAATCCGATGACTCTGACTGGTCGATCGGGTGGCTAGAACCACATGCCCCTGATTTCCAGAATGATGATGAGGGAGATGACAGTTATGCTGTGCTGGTTCCTTGCTACAGGTATGATTATATTAGAGAGATAGAAGAAGAGCCAAACAATCAGTTTTTAAGTGCCATTGAGAACCTCTCAAATGAGTATTCTGCTGGTAAGAGCTGTAGATATGTTCTTGTTTTTGCTTTTGCTGCATTGATTCTGTAGAATAATATCTTTCTTTTGGTAGATGTGGCCTCTCTAGTATATCTGCTATGTTGGATTATCGATCTTTGATGATTATGATTTGAGTTCCATTATGCTTGTTTACAAATGTTCCTGCTCTGACATAGTGACTCCTTTGGAGCTGAATTTGCTAAATTAATTATGTTATATGATGTATGCGATGAGAAAAAGGTACATGTGATGTGAGGCTGTTGTACTTATCTTCGTACACCAAGCGTGCGGTTATATGCATTACATAGCTGGGCTAAAAAAGTAGTAGCTCGTCTACTGTTAGGGCGCATATGGATAGAGAACTATCATTTGAGTTAGATATTAATGGGCAATAGTTGCATAGGAGATTAGGAGGATAGACAATATTAGTGGAGTAGAATTGATGAGCAATATTTACTGCTAGCGCTACAATTATGAGCAATATTTCCAATGAACGTTTCATATTACATTAAGCAGTGAGTTCTACATGCTTTCTCTTGGTGATGTTAGTCTACTAATTTTTCCTTTTATCTTTAATCCTAAATGTTCTTCCCCTCAGTAGTTTGCAAGGATAGAGTTGTATTTTCCTTAACCCCTTCATTGCCTGCAGAATTTTCTGAGTTCTTCTAGGTAGATTACTATATATCATCTTTATGCTTGTATTTGTAGTCTCTATAAAACTTATGAAAAAAATATGATCTTAGTTCCTTCGTCTGTGTCTGAAATTTCGTTTATACTTGCAGAGGGTAAGAAGTACATGGAGCAATGGTTGTCTTCTCTTCAGAATTTTTGAATCTACCGCAGCTGGTCATTGTTCTGTTTGTTAGGATTTTTCTCAAGCAGGAGCTATCTTTTAGTATACGAGGAGATATGCAAGTTCTGCATCTACATCAAATAGTAGTGGCAGCGGGTCATTCATTTGCGAGAGACAAATAATCAAGTTTATCGTGGCAGTGATCTTTGGTTACAAGGCTAAAAAACGCAAACCATTGTCATCTTTAAACTTTGGAATTGATCAACTTCTGTTGGATGGGGGGGGGGGGGGGGGATTTGACATATCAAGTCTTTAGTGTAAATATAGCTAATGTGAATATATGGGAGTAGTAGTATGCTTTTGACTGCTGCTATTGTAAATAAATTATCTGTTCTGTCTTCCAAAATCCAAGACAAGTTTCATTGTTTATATCATTATACATTAATGTTAAATATTATGTTCTCACTCTTGCTAATTTGAATCATTTTTTCTTGGTTCCACATCTCATTGTCATGAATCTATTCTGTGGTGGTTCCTCCTCAGTCTTAGGGTGTGTTTTGGTAAGAAGGAAAATGTTTTTCATAGAAAATATATTTTTTGGAAAACGTGATTTTTATCTTATTTTCGAGTGTTTGGTAAGTAAGTAATTTTTTTTTATCCCAAGAACATTTATATATAATCTAGCAAAATACTATGCGATGGAGAGTGGGGGTGGTGGTTGGTGGACGGGCAGGAGACAATGAACTTGAAACGCTATTTATAGAACTTGTTTATCTTTTCATCAAGGAAGTCATTGTTTTCATATTTAAGGAATTAGTTTTTCTAGAAAAAATATTTTTCAAAATATTTTAAGCAATTAAACATGAAAAAATTGGAAATTATTTTTTGAAAATAAAAAATAATTTCCTCAATACCAAACACACCCTTATTGTTCATTATAGTGCCTGAAAATCAAGAACACTTGTGTTTTCTGGACCACCGCTGAAACGCACATCGTTTGCTTCGTTAGGACAGTATTGTCGAAAGTTCGGAACTCGTGAAAATAGTCGTTACAGTCTGTTATTGGCTTATTGTTTTCAAAATGAGACTTGATCATTATATCTCATCTATATTGGTTGACAACAAGACCATATTCTAGATATGTCTATTGTGTTGGCCAACGACTTAGTCAACCTAATATCACTAAAAAGTTGAGTGTTCTCTCGAATATACATTCGGGGAATGAATCATAATCTTGGCTCAACTACCACCTTTAATCCACATCGTAATGTACTCAATACATGTCGTATCTCAACCTATAAGACATTTGAGCTTAGGACATGATCAAAGTATATTACTCCGTAGACAAGGTGCGTATCGACCTCAAGTCTAAGGACTTCTATCTCTCACACACTGATCATACTTTAGACATGTATAACAACAGTATATCAACAGGGTATACAAATACTTCCAAAGTATCCATGTGTCCATCACGAGTAGCCATTACTCGTAGCAGGTGAGACATACTACATCCTCTAAGGATGTGATGCAGACCACATGTCGATTTATCACATATCATCGATATCCCATTCTCGATGATCATTAGTCGAGGCTATTTCAAGAGTTACGTAATAATATTAATATCTCACACTATTAATAACAACGTAACCTCTAGGGATGCATATTTCAGAATATTACAAACAATCAACTAATAATTCAATAATTGTAAATGACAAAATACTACCTTCCATTAATAATAATACGAATGTGTATAAAGTACAGTTGTCCTAATACAGATTGTCCCTAGGACATACATATATTTTCAGTTATTTCTGATGATGAAATTACAATGAGTTTGGAAAGACAACTGCATTTGAAGATTGCTCCGCTCAAAGCCAAGAAAGCCTAAAAGATAAATTTGGACCATTTTTTGTTGTATTGATTTCAAAGCTTCTTTAAGACTATGGCTGACCAGTGGGCCGGGACGACCCGGTCCCACCCCGATTCCGTTATAAAAAAAATTACGGTATCTAGACTCGAACCGGAACGAGACATTGCCTCGTTCTGCAGGTCCCGCTGATCGGTGTATTTTATATACACTATTCGAGTCATTTTTAGTTAGTCTTTTGTCCCTTTTTGTACAAATAAGTGTCGTATTAGGATAGTTTTCCTTTCTTTTGAGTCAAAGTGGTTAAAATGGCCAAATGACGGAAAAGGAGCTAAAAGAGGGCAAAAGAGGAGGTTCCAGAGCTAAAAACAGAGAAAGTGGCGAACGAGGCAAAAACTCATACTAGCCGCGGCGCCTCGTAGTCGAAGCGGGCCGCGGCGCCAATATCGAGAGATGCGAAGTCAGCCAGCGGCGCTCATGTCAACAGGAAGCGGGCGCGGCGCTAATCATCATCGAGAGGCTACGAGTTGCGGCCGCGGCTCTCGAACAGCGGATCGGGGCGGCGCCAAATCACCCGTGCCACGAGTTCGTGGCCGCGCCAGCGCTGATAGTGGTCGCGCCGCGGGAAAAATCGGGTTTTGACGATTTTCTGGCCAGCTCGCAGGAAAGTTAAGCGGTTTTCACCTATAAAGAGAACCCTAGCGATTTTTGGGGTTTCCCACAACTTCACTCAAGATTTCTTGCTTGGAGATTGGAGACCATAATTTAGTACTTTCTTTTCCTTTTTCTTTTCTTTATTTCAGTTTTGTATGATGAACTTTGAATTAGTTCTTGTCATGTCAATGGTTAGGAACTAATTCTTTTATAGGGTTTTCCATGTTGATTCACTAGAAACTTATGTTATGAATTAATACATGTTTATGGTTATTATTCTTCTTTGAGAGATTTATCCAATAATTGCGTTGAATGCTTGGTAATTAATTGACAACTAATTATCCTTATATGATTTCTAATTTACTTGAAAGGAGAGATTGTGAATATCTTTGTAAGTTGGGTAGACATTCTTGGATTGGGGATGAAAATACCTCAATTATTTATGTAAGCGTTAATGAGAGGCTTAACAACCCTAATTTTGCGCATGGTGCGTGACGGTTAACTAGGTTTTTGTTCTTAATCCTCCTATAGAGTTATCCTTATCACCGAAAGGTAGGTAAGGTGCAATACTGGGGTTGAGTGTTTATATATCCTTAACGGGAATATAAAACGATTTCGTAAACCTGCTAGCTCCGAGAGAAGAAGACCATAATTCGTTGTATTAATAAATAACATAAGCGGATAGTTGAGGAGACATGGAAGCCCTATTCCCATCACATCTGAAGTAAACTCATTAGATAAATTAGTCTTTATAATTCTTAGTTATAAACAACAAAATCAAATATTAATTTACCAAATAAATACCAAAAGATAGATAGTTGGTACTTGAACCCTAATCCTTGTGGACGATATTCGGTCTTATCAAGACTATATTACTTGCCACGATAACGTGCACTTGCGTTAAAGTGTGTGCATCTTTTCGCGCATCAAGTTTTTGGCGCCGTTGCCGGGGATTAGGCATAGTTCAATATCAAATTTATCTATTTTTAATTTCTAATTTGGTTTTTATTTTTTATTTTTAATTTTCACGTTTTTTTTTTTATTTCAAAAATCAGGGTGCCGTGATTTGTTGTCTGTTTTTGATCTATTTCAGGAAATCAGTTTATGCGAAGGAGAAGAGGGGCAGACACTCTTGTTCCCTTCAATCCAGAGATTGAGAAAACCTGTAAATGTAATGAAAGAATCACGGATTCTGACCTTGATAGAGATGGGACGTCTGCATGAACAACAACATGATGAGAGAAGGGTTAGGTGAAAATCAACCTAATCCAGCCATACCTCGGCAAGTACCTATGGATGTCGAGGAAAGAGTTCAAGTCCAGGCGGAAAGAAACTTGGGAGACTATGTGCTGCCTAGAGTGAATGGAGCACAGACATGTATCAGGCTCCCTGCCATAGGAGCGAACAACTTTGAGATAAAACCGGCGATTCTAAGCATGGTACAACATACAGTGCAATTTGTAGGACTGCCATCGGAGGATCCACATATGCACATAGCTAATTTCTTGGAGCTATGTGCAACTTTCAGATATAACGACGTTACTGATGATGCCGTCAGATTGAGGCTCACTCAGGGATAGAGCAAAAGTATGGTTGAATTCCCTGCCGGCCGATTCGATATTTACATGGCACGAGCTGGCACAGAAATTCCTAGCCAAGTTCTTTCTGTTATACCCCGTAGTTCTGACCCTACGTATGAGAGCGTACGAAAGCATATAAGACTTAAAATTTTCAAAGGATAGGTTGACGGATTATTCCGGACGGGTTTTAGTCAACTTTGAGGCGGGTTATGACCCGATTCATTGAGAGTTCCTAAGTATTTTAAAGGCCTAGGGCGTAGTTCGTTGAGTCTAGATTCCAACGCAACCAACCGTTCGTCGATAGGACGTCGGAGTAGAAAGTTATGAGAGTTGCAAGTTCAGCGCGATCGGCGTAAATGCGTTTGAGCAAAGCGGCAGGCGCGGCGCCGGATGCGAGGCAGCGCGCTAAAGTACTGAGGGGTCGCTGAAGTTGCAGCGCCGCGGCGCCAGGACAGCAGGGCCGCGACGCCGAAAGTTCAGAGATCCTGCGGAGGTTTCAGCGCCGAGGCGGGATTTTTGGGCGGCAAAACTTAGAAAAGTCAGATTTTTCTTTTAAAAGACCTTGGGAGGGTGACAAGTGTCCCCCCCATCTGATTTCTTGCATGCAATATATTGACCAAGTCTTGAAGACTTGGTCATCTTCCAATTTCCCTCTCTCTCTAAAGCTTTAGCTCTCCCTTCTCTCTAAGTTTCCAAGAGAAATTCTAAGCCTAAAGAAAATATGAAAAGTGTGATAGGAAGGAAAGGTTATTACAAGCTTGTGAAGACTATTGTGGTGATATTCTTGGAGTAGAGGCTAGCAATTGTTGGAGTAAATTGGCTAAAAGCTCTAAGGTAACCATTCCTCTTTTATAGTTGGTATTTGGTATTGCATGTTAAGTAGGAAGAACTTTTAGTTGGAAATAAGGCCCTTAGATTGATTGCATGTGAGAAATGTGGTTGGGTTATGAAAGGATTGGTTAAAAGAACAAATGAGCATGTTGTAGCCCAAGAACTACCTTAAACTTATTAAAATGAATTATTGTACCTTGTGGGGCAGAATTAGTTTGGGTGTGTAATCCCCTTTGCATTGTTGGATTGTTGAGCCTTGAATGTGGCATTTGGATGATAAATTCGGCCTTGAGAAAGGTGACAAAGTATGTAGAAACAAAGGAAATCTTGATTTTTCCGTAGAATTTAGTGGCTTTGAGTTAGATTATTCTACATTGAAATTAGAGGTTAATGAACATATCATGGTTATTATAGGTTGAAATATTACTTGCGGTAGTTGGACCTAGCAAGTGGATTGACCAAAGAGGTATGTGAAGTTTTCCTATCTCTTGAGCATGAATAGATTAAACTATGTAAATGCAGTAGACGTACAAGATTTGGTATTCTTACTCGTTTTAAGTATACAATGACTTGTTTCGTTTTAAGAATGTATAATTCCCTTAGTTAGGGGAAAAGTATGATTTTACTAAAGTGTAGAGTTAATATAACAACTTTATGGGAAGTTGGTTTATTAGCTTCATAAAAGGTTATTGAGAAGAGATCTACTCTAAATAAGATAAGTATGTGGAGAGGCAACTTGATTTTAAGGTATCAATTGCCCAAAGGTTTTTATGTATAAAGAAGAGTCATTTTCAAAAGAGTTGAAGTATATAGTACTTGGGTTAAACTCCCGGTATTCTTTTATTAAAGATATGGTTAAGTGCCTTAAGTAAACTAAAATGAGAGGGTATATGAACAAGACTAATAAGAAGTTATAAGTTTTCTTAACTTATTTATGATTATGATATGATGACAGTTTGAGTTAGGGTAAGAGTATATCTGAGGGGCAAGCCCCAAGATCGTTATACCACCTTCTCCAGGGTAAGAGTATGTCTGATGGGCAAGCCCCAAGATCGTCATACCACCTTCTCCAGTGTAAGAGTATATCTGAGGGGCAGATCCAAGATCGTTATACCATCTGCACCAGTATAAGAGTATATCTGAGGGGCAAGCCCCAAGATCGTTATACCGTCTGCTCCAGTGTAAGAGTATATCTGAGGTACAGCCCCAAGATCGTTATATCATCTGTTTCAGGGTAAGAGTATATCTGAGGGGAAAGTCCCCAAGAATGTTATACCACATGTTCCGTGGATTTGCTACCCATGATGCGAGGAATACCTCATGCGAGTCCTTATGGGCTTATGCGGGTGAAATAGTCCCATGCCGACGGGTACAGCCGATGCGAGGAGTACCTCATGCGGTCACGGGACCCGTGCGGTGGAATAGTCCCGAGTAGGATGGTTTTATTGATACTACGGGCGAGGTACCTGTCTTGATCATGAGCCTCCTCTTTATGCGAGATTATACATATATACTTGTCACTCTCATTGTTAGTAAGGCACAGTAAAAGGTATTTTATTGTCTTTCATGACTCCAGCTTGCTTTTAGACTTATGATATCATATTACAGTATTTTTCCCAGCTTTACGTACTTGGTACATATTGTGTCTTGACCCCTTCCGGGCTGCGTTAAATCCGCAGGTGGTAAAGCGATTGAGGATCCTCGTTCTTAGGATCACTATTCCGGTGTCGAAGCTCCATTCCTCGGAAGCTTATTTATTGTACGGATATTTCCACGATGCTATAGGTATTTTGTACATTCGTGGTATGGCGGGCCCCGTCCGCCACGCTTGTTATCTTTAAGTGCATGGCCACCTATGTGTTTTGGGCTATAAGAACGATTGTATTATAAATACTTTGTTTAAGTATGTTTATGGAAAGCGACTTTATCGGTGGCGGATATGTATTACCCTTTTATGATGTTATGTGTTGTGTTATGTTCATTGCTATTCTCGACATATACGATGAGGTACCCAGAGGGTACTAGTCGCGCCCGGGTCAGTCGTGACAAAAGTGGTATCGAGCGATTAGTCCTCGGAAAGTGTCCACGACCGTGTCTAGTAGAGTCTTGATTATCGGTGTGTCGTGCACATCTATAATCGTGAGGTCGCAGGATATTTAGGATTGGTTTCCATTCTTTCACTCTAAGATCGTGCAATAGAAGTGAGTTATAGGTTGAATCTCCCGATGTTTTCCTTTATGTATCGATTATGCCTCGCAAGGCAACCGCGGCCCGGAAGGGCAAAGCGGTGAGAGTCTTGCTAGTGGGACTCGGAGAGTCACGAGGCCTGTGCCGATCCCTTACGAGAGATGATGTTGAGGCGGCGAGTTCCACGTCGTCGCCCGGCCTCAGCAGTTCGAGGCGGCGGACGCGGCTCGAGACCGCGATGCGAGCCTCGATCCACGATCGGGCACGATCTGAAGATTACGAAACGGTCGATTCTTGACCAGCGATAGTGGCGGCGCAAGCGGCCGACAGAGCGGCGCCAACCCTGAGCCGATTCTTGATTCGGGATTTCTTGGGTTGTCACCCACCCGAAGTTCTATGGTTCGAGATTTGATGAGGATCCGCAGGAGTTTGTCCGGCGATTCTGACCACGTGCAGGTTCTTAGGGCATCGTAGATGAGTCTGTTATACTAGCTTCTTACCGGTTCTGCGATATTGCGTTGACTGGTTTGAGTCATGGTATTGTCGAGGGGTGAGATGCTCTCCCGGTGATTGGGAGGAGTTCACAGAGGCGTTCCTAGACCACTTCTTGCCTCGGAGGTGAGAGCCAGCGTAGATAGGTTCTTGACCTTGAGACGGGACGGGAGGACTATCGTGAGTCTGACACGAGTTTGACTCCTTGGCGGATATGCACACACCATTGTAGCGATATGGCGAGCGGGGTTCATAGATACGTGATGGGACTAGACCGTCGCGATTATCGCATGCTTGGGGTGGCTCTTCACCCGTGGATGGATATTGCCGGAGATGCAGCGCATCTGCGAGGATTGAGGCAGAGAGCGAGATCGGCTAGATTTGGGCGGCCAAGAGGCGTGACATCGGGTTCTCGGGGTAGTTTTGGCGGGCGGCCTCGGCAGCGAACTAGGTCCACCTTCCGGCCCGGACAGAGTGCTCCTTCACGCTTTTCCGGCGGGTCCGATCGCCAGGTTATTCAGGGAGCGGTCGGGCTCGGGGCGTCGAGTTCGAGGAGGCGAGACCAAAGCTAATCGAGACCATCTACCTCTCGGTGCGGTCGATGCGGTAGGTCTCATCCGGGCGAGTGCCGGATGGGGTCGAGGTCATGTTACTCTTGTGGCGCAGGCCATCCGAAGATTGTCCGTCCCAGGCGGCGGGAGCATTACGGTTCACCGACGGTGCATTCTCGGATCTTCATCTTCGATGGTTAGACGCCCCGGAGGGCAGGGTACTTATGGGCCAGCAGGCCGCGGCAGAGGTCGTGGTAGGGGTTCCAGTTCTAGCGGTCCTCAGAACCGCATATATGCTATGTCCAGTCGACAGGACCAGGAGGCGTCGCCAGATGTCGTCACAGGTACATTATTGGTTTCTTGCTGTGATGTATATGCTTTGATAGATCCAGGTTCTACCTTGTCCTACATATCTCCTCATATTGTCAGTAGAATAGGGATAGAGCCTGAGTCCATAAGACCTTTTGAGGTGGCTACGCCAGTAGGTGATTCAGTGGTAGCTGAGCGAGTGTATAAGGCTTGTCCTGTGACTATAGATAGCCGTCAGACTCTAGCCGACTTGATAGAGTTGGATATGACAGACTTTGATGTGATTATGGGTATGGATTGGCTAGCATCTTGCTATGCCAACGTGGACTGTAGAGAGAGATTAGTTCGGTTCGGTTCCGTGGCCGGTATCGAGTGGAAGGAATCTTGCGCCGGCGGTAAGTTTATTTCTTACCTCAAGGCTAGGAAGATGGTGCGAAAAGGGTACATCTATCATATGGTTCGGTATTCGACATCGAGGCGAGGCAGGACCTTCATCGATTCGGCCGTTAGAGAGTTTCGCACGTATTCCCGGATGAGCTTGGGTATCCTCCCGAGAGGAGATTGAGTTTGCATTGACTTGGCGCGGATACTCGGCCGATATCTATTCCGCCATACCGGATGGCACTGCGCCGGAAGTGAAGGAGTTGAAGGACCGGTGAAAGATTTGTTGGAGAAAGGCTTTATTAGGCCAAGTGTTTCTCCTCGGGAGCACCGATGTTATTTGTAAAGAAGAAGGATGGGGCCAGCTGCGTATGTGTATTGATTCTGACGGTGAACAAGGCAACTATCAAGAAGATATCCCTCCCGTGATTGACGATTTGTTTGACCAGTTGCAGGGTGCAAAGTGTTTTTCCAAGATAGACCTGCGGTCTGGTTATCATCAGGTACGAGTTAGAGAGAAACATATCCCAAAGACTGCATTCAGGACCCGGTATGGGCACTATGAGTTCAGGGTGATGTCTTTCGGGTTGACCAACGCCCCAGCCGTATTCATGGATTTGATGAATAGGGTGTTCAGGTCATTCTTGGATATGTTCGTTATAGTGTTTATTGATGATATCTTGGTGTATTCGCGCATGCAGCGGGAGCATACTGATCATTTGAGGCGGTATTGGAGTCCTCCGAGACCGTCGATTGTATGCCAAGTTCTCGAAGTGCGAGTTCGTGGCGTCGATGGCTTTCTTAGGGGCATGTTATCGGGGCGATGGTATTCGGGTTGATACAGGCAAGATTGAAGCGATCAAGACTTGGCCTGCACTCCACTACACCGACGGAGGTGCGCAGCTTTGGGCCTCGCAGTTATTATCTACGGTTTGTAGAGAAGTTTGCTTCTATTTCAAAGACTTTGACTGTGACTCGGAAAGCGGCTATGTTATGTTCGGGACGGATACTTGTGAGGAAAGTTTCCGGTTGCTAAAGGAGAAGTTGACGACCTTGATTCTTACTCTTCCGCAGGGCTTAGATGGATATGTGGTTTATTGTGACGCGTCAGGTGTCGGGCTTGGGTGCGTGCTGATGCAGCACGGCAGAGTTATAGCTTATGCATCTCGACAGCTTAGGAAGCATGAGAAGAACTATCCCACACATGACTTGGAGTTGGCGTGATGATTCATGCCTTAAAGATCCTGAGGCATTATTTATATGGAGTTCATGTGGACATTTACACGCACTCACAAGAGTCTCCAGTACATCTTCAGCCAGAGGGAGCTGAACTTGCGGCAGAGACGGTGGTTGAAGCTACTTAAGGATTACGATGTTGATATTCTATACCACCCAGGGAAGGCCAACGTGGTTGCAGATGCCCTTAGTCGCAGGTCGATGGGTAGTCTGTCTGATGTTCAGCCAGGGAAGAGGGATATGGTCCGAGAGTTACATCAGCTAGCGAGCCTTGGGGTTCGTTTGGTTGATTCTGATAGTGAGGGAATTCGGGTTCGAGAGGTTGCCGAGTCTTCTATCGTCGAGGAGGTAAAGAGGCGGCGAGACGAGGATCCGATTTTTGATGCATGCAGAGATGCCACTGCTCGTAAGGAGAAATTCTGTTTGAGTAGCACCGATGGTGCTAAGATTTGAGGGCCGGTTGTGTGTTCCCGATGTGACAGGACTTCGTCAGCAGATTCTGGGGGAGGCACACAGTGCTCGTTATTCTATTCATCCGGGGTCGACTAAGATGTACCATGACCTCAGATGCGTGTATTGGTGGGATGGCCTAAAGAGGGACGTTGCGGAGTTCGTGGCACGCATCGAATTGTCGCGAGTTAAGATTGAGCACGAAGCGGTGGTCATTGCGAGCCATTGATATTCCGACTTGGAAGTGGGAGGTGATAAATATGGATTTTATTACAGGGCTACCTACCACTCAGAGGAAGCATGATTCCATTTGGGTGATTGTCGACAGGCTGACGAAATCAGCTCATTTCCTTCCTACGAACGACGCCACCGGGACTATGCCAGATTATATATTAGAGAGATTGTGAGACTGCACGGAGTCCCGGTGTCGATTATATCAGATAGAGGAGCCCAGTTCTCGGCTAATTTCTGGAGGTCTTTTCAGAAGGGATTAGGGACACAGGTGAGTCTAACGGGCGTTCATCCCCGTGACCGACGGACAGGCCGAGCGCACTATCCAGACACTTGAGGATATGCTGCGGGCTTGTGTTATTGATTTCAGGGGTAGCTGGGAGGATCATTTGCCTCTTGTGGAGTTTGCTTACAACAACAACTACCATTCCAGTATTCAGATGACGCCTTATGAGGCCTTATACGGGAGGAAGTGCAGGTCACCGATAGGCTGGTTCGAGGTGGGAGAAGTTCAGTTAGTCGGGCCAGACTTAGTTCAGCAGGCGGTGGATAAGGTGAAGCTTATCCAGGAGCGGTTGTTGGCAGCTCAGAGTCGGCAAAAGTCGTATGCAGATCATCGGCGTCGACACTTGGAATTTGAGATAGATGATTGGGTTTTTCTAAAGGTATCGCCCATGAAGGGCGTGATGAGATTTGGAAAGAAGGGGAAGCTTAGCCCAAGGTACATTGGGCCGTATCAGATTATCCGTAGGGTAGGCAGGGTTGCCTATGAGTTAGATCTGTCGTCCGATTTGGAGGCGGTACATCCAGTTTTCCATGTGTCCATGTTGCGGAAATGTATTGGAGATCCATCTAGAGTGCACCCGGTTCATGAGGTTCAGGTAACAGAGGAGTTATCGTATGAGGAGAGTCCCATAGCGATACTCGATCGTCAGGTTAGGCGATTACGGACAAAGGATGTGGCTTCCGTCAAGGTCTTATGGCGGAACGAGAACAGAGAGGAGATGACGTGGGAAGCAGAGGATGACATGATGAAGAAATATCCTCACTTATTCCCTATACCTCCAGGTAACCCACGTTCTAAATTGTTGGTCTTTAAATTTAGTATTTATGCTTGAGTTTTGTTGTGGCCGTGTGGAGCGTCTTTATTTGAGTCTATGCCGATATTGTGATTTGAGTAAGCCTAGAAGGAACATTCGGGACGAATGTTTCTAAGGGGGGGAGAATGTTATACCCCGTGGTTCGCCATGACCGCAGTGGTTCAGCGCGCGCCGAGGCAGGGCCGCGGCGCCAAGGCGGTAATCGTAGGCCGCGCGCGGAAGGCAGGCCGCGCGCCAAAGATCTGAGGAGTCGCTGAAGTTTCAGCGCCGCCGCGCCGGGAATCGTGCCGCGCGGAAGATCCGAGGTCCGCAGAGCCGCGGCCGCGCTGCGAAGCAGGCTGCGCGCAGGCGAAATCAAAGGGAAAACTTAGGAAAAGTCGATTTTCTTTTAAAAGGGCACAGTGGGGACAAGTGCCCCTCATCTGATTTTTTTGCATGTTATATTGACCCAGTCTTAATCACTTGGTCATCTTCCATCTCTCTCTTAGAAAAGCTCCTCCTTCTCTCTTAAATTATTTTCAAGCTCCTCCTTCTCTCTAAAACTCCAAGAGGTATTCTAGCCTTAGGAAAAATCTGAAAAAGTAAAAGGCAAGAAGGAAGCTTGGGGCTAGCTTGTGAAGGTTGTTGTGGTGGTGTTCTTGGAATAGAAGCTAGCAAATTGTTGGATAAATTTGGCTAAAGCTCTAAGGTAATGATTCTTCCTCTATTATTAGTTTTTATTGTTGCATGTTAAGAAGGAAGTACTTGTGGTAGTAAGTTATGCTATTAGAGTCATCATGCGCAAGAAATATGGGTTGGGTATGAAGGATTTGGCTAAAGAGATATTATGAGCATGTTGTAGCCTACAAACTACTTTAGAATTGTTAAGTGTATTATTATAACTTATGGGGCAGAATTTTACACACCCAAGATTAGGTATGTAATCCCCTTTGTGTTGGTTTGGATGTTGGGCCTTAATGAGGCGTTTGAGTGTTAAAAATCGGCCTTTGAAAAAGGTGGCAAAGTGAGTAGAAACAAAGGAAATGCTGCCCAATTTTCCTTAGGAATTGGTAACTTGAATTTGGAATTTCTACATTTGAAATTAGAGGTTAATCAACGCACTATGGTTATTATAGGTTGACATATTACTTGCGGTAGTTGGACTTAGCAAGTGGATTGACCAAAGAGGTATGTAGAGCTTTCCTATCTCTTGAGCATTAATAGTTGTATCTATGTAGTACGGTATACGTACAAGAGTTGATAATCTACACTTGTTTTAAAGTATATGATACTTGTTTCATTTCAAAAGTATAAGTCTCTTGGATTTAGGGAAATGTATTTGACAAAGGAATAACGCTAATATAATGACTTTATGGGAAGTTGGTTATATTAGCTTTTGAAAGATTCACAAAGAATGGTTTACTCTAATTAAAACAAGTACGGGTAAAGGATTTGAAACTATGGAAGGTGGATTGGTTTTAGGCATTGGTTGCCTAAGGTTTTAAAGGAAATGAAGTCACTTGATTTAGAAGCCTATTATATTTCTAAAAGGAAATGTGACTTGTTTTGAAAAGAACTTGTAACTTGATACTATGGTGATTAGTATCTTGGAATCTTTGTATAAAAGGAGTTTTTCTTAAAAAGTTAGAAGTACATGGTACTTGGGTTGAATTCCCGGATTTTCTATTAAAAGACATGTTAGTGCCTTAGGATACTAAAATGAGAGGATATTAATAATGTTAATAAGAAGTTAGGGGATTTCTTAACTTGCTTATGTTACGATAAGCCGGTAGTGCTTATGTTGTGATATGATAGGCCGGTAGTGCTTATGTTGTGATATGATAGGCCGGTAGTGCTTATGTATGGTATGATAGGCCGATAGTGCTTATGTTATGTATGATAATGGATGAGCTATGTTATATATTTGTATTATTACGGTAAACCCGGGTTATTATCTATGCCATGGATTTGCTACCCATGACGCGAGTGCGCGTGCACTCACGTGGATCCCACCACGGGATCCACGCGGGTGAAATAGTCCCACGCGAGTACGGCGATTGTACTCATGCGGGTCCACGGGATCCATGCGGGTGAAATAGTCCCGTGCGGGTGAAATAGTCTCACGAGGCGGATGACCTCACGCGGTCCACAGGACCCGTGCGGGTGAAATAGTCCCGAGTAGGATTGCTTAATGATACTACGAGAGGTACCACTGTTTTGATCGTGAGCCTCTATTTTTATGCTATAAGATTTACACTTGTTACTCTCATGTTAGTAAGGCACAATGCAAAGAAATTGATTTTATCTATGACTCGGCTTATTTTGACTTATGATATTACTCTGATTTCCCGCTTACATACTTGGTACGTTGCGGTAATCGACTTCTTCTGGCCGTTCACGCCGCAGGCGGTAAGCGTGTGGATCCTCGCTTAGGATCACTATTCGGTGTCGAAGCTCCATTCCTCCTAAGCTTGTTAATCGTACGGACATTCCCGATGCTATAGGTATTTTGTACATTCAGGGTATGGCGGCCACCGCCACGATTGTTATCTTTAAGTGCGTGGTCACATTTATGTTTTGGGCTCTAAGAACCAATTGTACTACTATACTTTGTTTAAGTATGTGTTATGGAAGGCAGCCTTATCGGCTGGCCAGTGATGTTTACCCTTTTTATAAGTTATGTGTTATGTATGTTCCACGCTATTCTCTCGACATATACTGACGGTACCTGAGGTACCGCCGCGGCCCCGGGGTTGGGTCGTGACATTTACGAATCCATTTCCTCCACATTTTGCGTTTTCTTTTTCTTCTTTTCCTCTTAGCATTATCAGAAAGGGGGAGTTCAGGAACACATACCTGCGTCAGTGGGGGTTTGGCAAACCATGCCTGCTTTCGTGGGCTCATCTCCCTTTGGTTGACTTGTAATGGCTCACAGGGGGGTTTGATGGTGCTGATTGCAAAGCACCTGCTCATGGTTGGTGGCTCGATGACATGTTTAAAAACTTTAAATACCATTTCTTCCTTCTCCACCCTTAATGTTAGCTCTCCCCTTTCTACATCAATCAAAGCTCTCCCTGTTGCTAGGAATGGTCTCCCCAATATGATACGGATTTCCGCATCTTCTTCCATGTCAAGAATGAGGAAGTCTGCGGGAAAGAAGAATTTTCCTACTTTAACAATCACATCCTCAATCTTCCCTCTTGGATGAACCATTGTCCTATCGGCCAGCTGCAAGCTCACTGTGGTCGGTTTGACCTCACCCAACTCCAATCGTTTAAATACTGATAAGGGCATCAGATTTATACTTGCCCCTAAATCACACAGAGCTCTGTTGCAAGTCACCCCGCCATCGTGCGTAGTGTAAAGCTTCCTGGATCCTTTAGTTTTGGTGGCAACTTCTTCTGCAAGATAGCACTACACTCCTCCGTTAGTGCTACTATCTCATACTCCGCCAACTTCTTCTTCTTCCCCAATATTTCCTTCATGAACTTGAAATAGGAAGGCATCTGCTCCAAAGCCTCTATAAAAGGTATGTTGATATGCAGCTTCCTGAATATCTCCAAGAATTTGGAGAATTGTTTATCAACCGCTTCCACGTAATCTCTGGGGAAAGGGATCTTTTCTCAGATACTCCTTCTCCAGAGTTTTCTACCACCTGGCTAGGTTCAACCACCTTCTCTTTTCTATCTCTCGCCTTTTCAACTCTCGGTCAAGAGATCGCTACTCCAATCGCTTGCCACTTCTCAACCGCATCGCTCGACATCGCTTCCTGGATTTACCGTGTTGCTGGCAATGTACTGTGGCTCGCTGTTTGCTGCTGCTAGTTGACCCACTTGTGTTTCCAAGTTCTGAACGAGGATCTAGCTTCGCTATGAATCGAGTGGCGCAGGCGTTGCGCTACCGCCACTGCCTCGCTTTTCACGAATCGTGCATTGAATCGCTGAGGCCGCGGGCTTGAATGAAGAGGCCGCTGACTGGATTCGCTGGTTTTGCATCGCCTCGTATTGATTCTCGCTGCCTGGTCTCCTCCATGAGAAATTTGGGTGATTTCTCCACCGGATTATAAGTGTTGGAGTATGGATTGTTCTGCGCTCGATAATTACCTACTACCGACACTCGCCGCTCCATTGGTATATTATTGGGGTCAGCTGAAGGACACCTATCGTATGTATGTGGGCCACCACATATTTCACAACTTTTAGGCATCTGGACCGCATTCACTGACACTGTATGTTGCTGCAACTGTTTTGCCAAAAGGGACACTTAGGCATTCAAGGCAGCAATAGCATCTATCTCGTGGACTCCCACTGTTCTCCTCCCACTTGTCGACCTCTCTTATGTGACATGGTTTTTGGTGGCCATATCTTCTAATAACTCGTGAGCGTCGTGGGCTGTTTTCCTCATGAATGCCCCACCTGCTGCTGCATCTATGATGGTTACGTTGTACCGCCACCGTTATAGAAGATGTGGACCAAGTTCCACAACTCAATGCAATGATGTGGGCATTTTCTCTGCAAGTCTTTGAACTTTTCCCAAGCTTCATATAAGGACTCTCCATCTGCTTGGTAGAAGTTGTTCAACTCCCCTCTCAATTTTGCTGCTTTGCATAGGGGAAAGTGTCACGACCCGACCCCGGGGCCGCGACTAGTACCCTACTGGGGTACCCTGTCAGGTATATGTCAGAGAATAACAGCGGAACATAACACAACACATAACATCATAAAAAGGGTAATACATATCTGGCCAGCCGATAAGGTTGCCTTCCATAAACATACTTAAACAAAGTATTTATAATACAACTGGTTCTTATAGCCCAAAACACATAGGTGGCCTGCACTTAAAGATAACAATCGTATGGACAGTGGCCGCCATACCCCGAATGTACAAAATACCTATAGCATCGTGGAAATAACCGCACTAATAAATAAGCTTCCGAGGAATGGAGCTTCGACACCGGAATAGTGATCCTAAGAACGAGGATCTCAATCATCTTACCCTTACCGCATTTAACGCAGCCCCGGGAAGGGGGTCGACACAATATGTACCAAGTGCGTAAAGTGGGAAAAATCGTAATATGATATCATAAGTCTAAAAGCAAGTCGAGTCATGAAAGACAATAAAATACCTTTATCGTGCCTTACTAACAATGAGAGTGACAAGTATATATGTATAATACTGCATAAAGTAGGAGGCTCATGATCAAGACAGGGTACCTCGCCCGTAGTATCAATAAAACCATCCTACTCCTGGGACTATTCCACCCGCATGGGTCCTGTGGACCCGCATGAGGTACTCCTCGCATCGGCCGCACTGGCCGCACGGGACTATTTCACCCGCATAAGCCCATAAGGACTCGCATGAGGTATTCCTCGCATCATGGGTAGCAAATCCACGGAACATGTGGTATAACATTCTTGGGGACTTTCCCCTCAGATATACTCTTACCCTGAAACAGATGATATAACGATCTGGGGTCAGACTCGATATACTCTTACACCGAGCAGCATTTATAACGATCTTGGGCTTGCCTCGATATACTCTTATATCTTTGGTGCAGATGGTATAACGATTGGATCCGCCTCGATATACTCTACACCGGAGAAGGTGGTATGACGATCTGGGCTTGCCTCGCATACTCTACCCCGAAGAAGGTGGTATAACGATCTGGGGCTTGCCCTCGGATATACTCTTACCCTAACTCAAATCACATCATATCATAATCATAAATAAGTTAAGAAAACTTATAACTTCTTATTAGTCTTGTTCATATACCCTCTCATTTTAGTTTACTTAAGGCACTTAACCATATCTTTAATAAAAGAATACCGGGAGTTTAACCCAAGTACTATATACTTCAACTCTTTTGAAAATGACTCTTCTTTATACATAAAAACCTTTGGGCAATTGATACCTTAAAATCAAGTTGCCTCTCCACATACTTATCTTATTTAGAGTAGATCTCTTCTCAATAACCTTTTATGAAGCTAATAAACCAACTTCCCATAAAGTTGTTATATTAACTCTACACTTTAGTAAAATCATACTTTTCCCCTAACTAAGGGAATTATACATTCTTAAAATGAAACAAGTCATTGTATACTTAAAACGAGTAAGAATACCAAATCTTGTACGTCTACCGTACTACATAGTTTAATCTATTCATGCTCAAGAGATAGGAAAACTTCACATACCTCTTTGGTCAATCCACTTGCTAGGTCCAACTACCGCAAGTAATATTTCAACCTATAATAACCATGATATGTTCATTAACCTCTAATTTCAATATAGAATAATCTAACTCAAAGCCACTAAATTCTACGGAAAATTGGGCAGCATTTCCTTTGTTTCTACATACTTTGCCACCTTTCTCAAGGCCGAATTTATCATCCAAATGCCACATTCAAGGCTCAACAATCCAACAATGCAAAGGGGATTACACACCCAAACTAATTCTGCCCCACAAGGTACAATAATTCATTTTAACAAGTTTAAGGTAGTTCTTGGGCTACAACATGCTCATTTGTTCTTTTAACCAATCCTTTCATATCCCAACCACATTTCTCACATGCAATCAATCTAAGGGCCTTATTTCCAACTAAAAGTTCTTCCTACTTAACATGCAATACCAAATACCAACTATAAAAGAAGAATGGTTACCTTAGAGCTTTTAGCCAATTTACTCCAACAATTGCTAGCCTCTACTCCAAGAATATCACCACAATAGTCTTCACAAGCTTGTAATAACCTTTCCTTCCTATCACACTTTTCAGATTTTCTTTAGGCTTAGAATTTCTCTTGGAAACTTAGAGAGAAGGGAGAGCTAAAGCTATAGAGAGAGAGGAATTAAGATGACCAAGTCTTCAAGACTTGGTCAATATATCGCATGCAAGAAATCAGATGGGGACACTTGTCACCCTCCCAAGGTCTTTTAAAAGAAAAATCTGACTTTTCTAAGTTTTTCCGTCCAAAAATCCCGCCTCGCGAGCTCTCAACTTTCGCGCCGCTGCCCTATCGCTCCAGCCACGGCGCGCAACTTCAGCGACCCTCGATTTAGGCGCCGCGTCTCGCATCCGCGCCGCTGCCCGCCGCTTTGCACAAACGCATTACCGATCACACCTGAACTTGCAACTCTCTTAACTTTCTACTCCGACGTCCTATCGACGAACGGTTGGCTGCGTTGGAATCTAGACTCGACGAACTACGCCCTAGGCCTTTAAAATACTTAGGAACTCTCAATGAATCGGGTCATAACCCGCCTCAAAGTTGACTAAAACCCGTCAGGAATAATACGTCAACCTATCCTTTGAAAAATTTAAGTCTTACATGCTTCAAACGCCTCACACGTAGGTCGAACTACAGGGTATAACATTCTCGCCCCCTTAAAAACATTCGTCCCGAATGTTCCTTCTAGGCTTACTCAAATCATATTATCGACATAGACCCTCTCAACTACTCTTTTGCAAAAAAATATGGAAGCTCCACGAGCCACAACATACTTAAGCGAAATTACTAAATCAAAACTAACAAGCAGGAAAGTAGGTTACCCGGAGGTATAGGGAATAAGTGAGGATACTTCTTCATCATATCGTCCTCTGCTTCCCATGTCATTTCCTCCTCGTTGCTCCGCCATAGCACTGACGGAAGCCACATCTTTCGTCCGGTCGCCTAACTCGACGATCGAGTATCGCTATGGGACTCTCCTCATACGATAACTCCTCCGTCACTTGACATCCCGAACCGGTGCACTCTAGATGGATCTCCAATACATTTCCGCAACATAGACACATGAAAATCGGATGCACCCTCAAATCGGACGGAAGATCTAACTCATAGGCAACCTTGCCTACCCTACGGACAATCTGATACGGCCCAATGTACCTCAGGCTAAGCTTCCCCTTCTTTCCAAATCTCATCACGCCCTTCATGGGCGATACTTTTAGAAAAACCCAATCATCTATCTCGAATTCCAAGTGTCGACGCCGATGATCTGTGATACGACTTTTGCCGACTCTGAGCTGCCAACAACCGCTCCTGGATAAGCTTCACCTTATCCACTGTCTGCTGAACTAAGTCTGGCCCGACTAACTGAACTTCTCCCACCTCGAACCAGCCTATCGGTGACCTGCACTTCCTCCCGTATAAGGCCTCATAAGGCGCCATCTGAATACTGGAATGGTAGCTATTGTTATAAGCAAACTCCACAAGAGGTAAATGATCCTCCCAGCTACCCTTGAACTCAATAACACAAGCCCGCAACATATCCTCAAGTGTCTGGATAGTGCGCCGGCCCGCCGTCGCTACCGGGATGAAACGCCGCATTTAGACTCACCGTGTCCCTAATCCTTCGAAAGACCTCCGTAAATTAGCCGAGAATCGCCTCTATCTGATATAATCGACACCGACTCGCAAGGCCTCACAATCTCTCTAATATATAATCGCATAGTCCTCACCAAAACGCTGCTCGACCGGAAGGAAATGAGGTGATTTCGTCAGCCTGTCGACAATCACCCAAATGGAATCATGCTTCCTCTGAGTGGTAGGTAGCCCTGTAATAATATCCATCTTTATCACGTCCCACTTCCTAGTCTGAATATCAATGGCTCGCAATGCCCACCGGCTTCGTGCTCAATCTTAACTCACGACAATTCGCATCGTGCCACGAACTCCGCAATATCCTCTTTAGGCCATCCCACCAATACACGATCCGAGGTCATGGTACATCTTAGTCGACCGGATGAATAGAATAACGAGCACCGTGTGCCTCCCTGCAATCTGACGAAGTCCTCACATCGGGAACACACAACCGCCCTCAAATCTTAGCACCCCATCGTGCTACCTCAAACACTCTTCTCCTTCAACAATGCATCTCTGCATCGCATCAAAATCGGATCCTCGTCGCCGCTCTTTACCTCCTCGACGATAGAAGACTCGCAACCTCTCGAACCCGAATTCCTCACTATCGAATCAACCAAACGAACCCCAAGGCTCGCTAGGTGATGTAACTCTCGACCATATCCTCTTCCCCGGCCGAACATCGCATGCACTACCCATCGACCGCGACTAAGGCATCTGCAACCACGTTGGCCTTCCCCGGGTGGTATAGAATATCAACATCGTAATCCTTAAGTAGCTTCAACCACCGCCTTCGCCGCAAGTTCACTCCTCCGTGAAGATGTCACGGAGACTCTTGTGGTCCGTAAATGTCCACATGAACTCCATATAAATAATGCCTCCGGATCTTTAAGGCATGAATCATCGCCGCCAACTCAAGTCATGTGTGGGATAGTTCTTCTCATGCTTCCTAAGCCGCCGAGATCATAAGTTATAACTCTCCGCTGCGGCCGCATCAAGACGCACTCCAAGCCCGACACCGACGCGGCCACAATAAACCACATATCCATCTAAGCCCTCGAAGAGTAAGAATCTGGGCGCCAACTTCTCCTTTAGCAACCGGAAACTTTCTCACAAGTATCCGCCCATCGAACATAGCCGCTTTCTCGAGTCACTTAGTCAAAGGTGCCAAATAGAAGCAAACTTCTACAAACCGATAATAACTGCAAGGCCCAAAGCCGCGCACCGGTGTAGTGGTCCGCCAAGTCTGATCGCTCAATCTTCGCCAGATCAACCCGAATACCATCGCCCCGATAACATGCCCTAAGAAAGCCATCGACGCCAAACTAACTCGCACTTCGAGAACTTGGCATACAATCGACGGCCTCGGAGGACTCCAATACCGCCTCAAATGATTCAGATGCTCCCGCCTGCGCGCGAATACACCAAGATATCATCAATAAACACTATAACGAACATATCCAAGAATGACTGAACACCCTATTCATCAAATCCATGAATACGGTGGGCGTTGTCAACCCGGAAAGACATCACCGAACTCATAGTGCCCATACCGGGTCCCGAATGCGCTTTGGGATATGTTTCTCTAACTCGCACTGATGATAACTGCACCGCAGTCTATCTTGGAAAACACTTTGCACCTCGCAATCGTCAAACAAATCGTCAATCCCGGGAGGATATCTGCTTCTTGATAGTTGCCTTGTTCACCGTCAGAATCAATACACATACGCAGGCCCCATCCTTCTTCTTTACAAATAACACGGTGCTCCCCGAGGAGAAACACTTGGCCTAATAAAGCCTTTCTCCAACAAATCTTTCACCGGTCCTTCAACTCCTTCACCGGCAGTGCCATCCCGGATGGCGGAATAGATATCGGCCGAGTATCCGCGCCAAGTCAATGCAAACTCAATCTCCTCTCGGGAGGATACCCTAAGCTCATCCGGGAATACGCCCGAAACTCTCTAACGACCGAATCGATCAAGGTCCAGACTCGACCTCGATGTCGAATACCCAACCATATGATAGATGTACCCTTTCGCACCATCTTCCTAAATTTCGAGGTAAGAAATAAACTTACCCTCGATGCAAGATTCCCTTCCACTGATAACCGGGCCACGAAACCGAACCGACTAATCTCTCTCTACCCACGTTGGCATAACAAGATGCTAGCCAATCCATACCCATAATCACATCAAAGTCCTCATATCCAACTCTATCAAGTCGGCTAGAGTCCGACGGCCATCTATAGTCACAGACAAGCCTTATACACTCGCCGCCTACCATCGAATCACCATCGCGTAGCCACCTCAAAAGGTCTTATGGACTCGCTCTATCCCTATTCTACCGCAATATGAGGAGATATGTAGGACAAGGTAGAACCTGGATCTATCAAAGCATATACATCACAGCAAGAAACCAATAATGTACCTGTGACGACATCTGGCGACGCCTCCTGGTCTTGTCGACTGGACATAGCATATGTGCGGTTCTGAGGACCGCTAGAACTGGAACCCCTACCACGACCTTCGCCGCGCTCGCCGCCCATAAGTACCACGCTCCCGGGCGTCTAACCATCGAAGATGAAGATCCAAAGAATGCACCGCCGGCTGAACTGTAATGCTCCCGCCGCCTGGGACGACAATTCTTCGATGGCCCCGCCGCCACAAGAGTAACATGATCTCGAACCCATACGCACTCGCCGGATGAGACCTACCGCATCGAACGCACCGAGAGGTAGGTGGTCTCGACAGCGCCGGTTCGCCTCGAAACTCGACGCCCCGAGCCCCGACCGCTCTCAATAACCTCGCTGACGACCTCCCGCCGAAATCGCGTGAAGGAGCACTCGGCCGGCCGGAAGGTGGACCTAGTTCGGCCGAGGCCGCCCGCCAAAACTACCCCGAACCCGATGTCTCGCCTCTTGGGCCGCCCAAATCTAGCCGATCCCGCCTCGCCCTCAATCCTCGCGTACGCTGCATCCCCGGCAATATCCATCCTCGGTCAAGAGCCACCCCAAGCATGCACGAATCATGTGACGGCTAGTCCCATCACGTATCTATGAACCCCGCTCGCCATATCGCCTACAATGGTGTGTGCATATCCGCCAAGGAGTCAAACTCCAGTGTCAGACTTCGATAGTCCTCCCGCCCCGCCTCAAGGTCAAGAACCTATCTACGCTGGCTCTCCTCACCTCCGAGGCAAGAAGTGGTCTAGGAACGCCTCGTGAACTCCTCCCAATCACCGGGAGAGCATCCTCACCCTCGACAATACCCATGACTCAAACCGCCTCAACGCAATATCGCAGAATCCCAGAAGAAGCTAGTATAATGCATCACTCTGATGCCCTAAGAACTGCATGGTCCGCAGAATCGCCGGACAAACTCCTGCGATCCTCATCAAATCTCGAACCATAGAACTCGTGGGTGACAACCCAAGAAATCCCGAATCCAGAACCGTCGCTTGGGTTGCCGCCGCTCACCGCGCCGCTCGCCACTACGCCGGCCAAGAATCGAATTCTCGTAATCTTCGTACTCGTGCCCCGATCGTGGATCGAGGCTCCGCATCGCGGTCTCGATGAGCCGCCCGCACGCCGAACTCGCTGAGGCCGGGCGACGACGTGGAACTCGCCGCCAACATCATCTCTCGTAAGGATCGCTCAGGCTCTCGTGACTCTCCGAGTCCCACTAGCAGCACCCTCAGCTGCCTTGCCCTTCTGGGCCGCGGTTGCCTTGCGTGGAGGCATAACTGATACATAAAGGAAAACATCAGGGGAGATTCAACCTATAACTCAGCTCTATTGCACGATCTTAGAGTGAAAGAATGGAAACCAATCCTAAATATCTCCGCACCTCACGATTATAGATGTGGTGCACGACACACCGATAATCAAGACTCTACTAGACACGGTATGTAGACTCTTTCCGATGACTAACTGCTCTTATTACTATTTTGTCACGACCCTACCGCGGGGCCACGACTAGTACCTCATCGGGTACGCCGGTATATGTCGAGAATAGCAATGAACATAACACAACACATAACATCATAAAAAGTGTAATACATATCTGGCCAGCCGATAAGGCTGCCTTCCATAAACATACTTAAACAAAGTATTTATAATACAACTGGTTCTTATAGCCCAAAACACATAGGTGGCCATGCACTTAAAGATAATAATCGGCGGACAGTGGCCCCGCCATACCTCGAATGTACAAAATACCTATAGCATCGTGGAAATATCCGTACTAATAAATAAGCTTCCGAGGAATGGAGCTTCGACACCGAATAGTGATCCTAAGAACGAGGATCCTCAATCGCTACCCTTACCGCGTATTTAACGCAGCCCGGGAAGGGGTCGATAACAATATGTACCAAGTACGTAAAGCTGGGAAAATATCGTAATATGATATCATAAGTCTAAAAGCAAGCCGAGTCATGAAAGACAATAAAATACCTTTTATCAGGCCTTACTAACAATGAGTGACAAGTATATATGTATAATAATCGCATAAAGTAGGAGGCTCGTGATCAAGACAGGTACTCGCCCGTAGTATCAATAAAACCATCCTACTCGGGACTATTCCACCCGCACGGGTCCCGTGGACCCGCACGAGGTACTCCTCGCATCGGCCGACTCACGCACGGGACTATTTCACCCGCATAAGCCCATAAGGACTCGCACGAGGTATTCCTCGCATCACGGGTAGCAAATCCACTAATACGTGGTATAACATTCTGGGACTTTCCTCGATATACTCTTACCAAATGATGATATAACGATCTTGGGTCAGACCGATATACTCTTACACCGAGCAGACGGTATAACGATCTGGGGCTTGCCGCGATATACTCTTATACGTGCAGATGGTATAACGATCTTGGATCTGCCCCTCAGATATACTCTTACACTGGAGAAGGTGGTATGACGATCTTGGGGCTTGCCCATCAGACATACTCTTACCCTGGAGAAGGTGGTATAACGATCTTGGGGCTTGCCCCTCAGATATACTCTTACCCTAACTCAAATCACATCATATCATAATCATAAATAAGTTAAGAAAACTTATAACTTCTTATTAGTCTTGTTCATATACCCTCTCATTTTAGTTTACTTAAGGCACTTAACCATATCTTTAATAAAAGAATACCGGGAGTTTAACCCAAGTACTATATACTTCAACTCTTTTGAAAATGACTCTTCTTTATACATAAAAACCTTTGGGCAATTGATACCTTAAAATCAAGTTGCCTCTCCACATACTTATCTTATTTAGAGTAGATCTCTTCTCAATAACCTTTTATGAAGCTAATAAACCAACTTCCCATAAAGTTGTTATATTAACTCTACACTTTAGTAAAATCATACTTTTCCCCTAACTAAGGGAATTATACATTCTTAAAACGAAACAAGTCATTGTATACTTAAAACGAGTAAGAATACCAAATCTTGTACGTCTACCGTACTACATAGTTTAATCTATTCATGCTCAAGAGATAGGAAAACTTCACATACCTCTTTGGTCAATCCACTTGCTAGGTCCAACTACCGCAAGTAATATTTCAACCTATAATAACCATGATATGTTCATTAAACGCCGTACTTAGACTCACCTGTGTCCCTAATCCCTTCTGAAAAGACCTCCAGAAATTAGCCGAGAACTGGGCTCCTCTATCTGATATAATCGACACTGGGACTCCGTGAAGTCTCACAATCTCTCTAATATATAATCTGGCGTAGTCCTCACCGAGAACGCCGTTCGATCGGAAGAAAATGGGCTGATTTCACACCGCCGACAATCACCCAAATGGAATCATGCTTCCTCCGAGTGGTAGGTAGTCCCGTAATAAAATCCATATTTATCACCTCCCACTTCCAAGTCGAATATCAATAGCTCGCAATGCCCACCGGCTTCGTGCTCAATCTTAACTCGCCGACAATTCGCATCGCCACGAACTCCGCAACGCCCCTCTTGTGCCATCCCACCAATACACGACCGAGGTCATGATACATCTTAGTCGACTTCGATGAATAGAATAACGAGCGCCATGTGCCTCCTCCAGACCGACGAAGTCCTCGCTACATCGGGAACACACAACCGCCTCGAATCTTAGCACCCCATCAGCGCTACCTCAAATAGACTCTTCTTCTTCAACAGCATCTCTGCATCGCACCAAAATCGGATCCTCATATCGCCGCCTCTTCACCTCCTCGACGATAGAAGACTCGCAACCTCTCGAACCCGAATTCCTTCACTAACAATCAACCAAACGAACCCCAAGGCTCGCTACCGATGTATCTCTGACCATATCCTCTTCTCGGATGAACATCGCATGCACTACCCATCGATCCGCGACTAAGGGCATCCGCAACTACATCGCCTTCCCCGGTGGTACGTAATATCAAAATCGTAATCCTTAAGTAGCTCCAACCACCATCTCTCGCCGCAAGTTCAGCTCCTCCGGGTCAAGATGTCGAGACTCTTGTGGTTCGTGTAAATGTCCACATGAATCCTATATAAATAGTGTTCCGGATCTTCAAGGCATGAATCATCGCCGCTAACTCCAAGTCATGCTGGGATAGTTCTTCTCATGCTTCCTAAGCCGCCGAGATAAGCTATAACCTTGCCGCGGCCGCGTCAAGACGCACCCAAGCCCGACACTGACGCTGGCCACAATAAAACCACATATCCATCTAAGCCCTCGGAAGAGTAAGAACTGGGCGGTCGTCAACTTCTCCTTTAGCAACCGGAAACTTTCTCACAAGTATCCGTCCACGGAACATAGCCGCTTTCCGAGTCACTTTAGTCAAAGGTGAAATAGAAGCAAACTTTTCTACAAACCTCCGATAATAACCTCGCAAGGCCCAAAGCCGCGCACTCCGCTGGTGTAGTGGTCCGCCAAGTCTTGATCGCTTCAATCTTCGCCAGACAACCCGAATACCATCGCCCCGATAACATGTCCTAAGAAAGCCACCGACGCCAACTAACTCGCACTTCGAGAACTTGACATACAATCGCCGGCCTCGAGGACTCCCAATACCGCCCTCAAATGATCCAGATGCTCTCGCTCAGGCGCGAATACACCGTGATATCATCAATAAACACTATAACGAACATATCCAAGAATGGCTCAACACCCTATTCATCAAATCCATGAATACTGCCAAGGCGTTGTCAACCCGGAAGACATCACCTGAACTCATAAAGTGCCCATACCGTCCCGAATGCACTTTGGGATATCTATCTCTAACTCGCACTGATGATAACCGCATCGCAGTCTATCTTGGAAAAACACTTTGCACTCGCAATCGTCAAACAAATCGCCAATCCCGGGAGGATATCTGCTTTGATAGTTACCTTGTTCACCGCCTCAGTAATCAATACACATACGCAGCTGGCCCCATCCTTCTTCTTTACAAATAATACCGTGCTCCTGCGGGAAACACTTGGCCTAATAAAGCCTTTCTCCAAAGAAATCTTTCACTGGTCCTTCAATTCCTCAACTCGGCAGTACCATCCTCGTATGGCGAATAGATATCGCCAGTGTCCGCGCCAAATCGATGCAAACTCAATCTCCTCTCGTGAGGATACCCGAGCTCGTGCGGGAATATGTCCGAAACTCTCTAACAACCGGACCGATCAAGGTCCGATCTCACCTCAAGATTTAATACCCGAACTAAATGGTAAATATACCCTTCCGTATCATCTTCCTAGCCTGAGGTAAGAAATAAACCTACCCTCGGCGATGTAGTATTCCCTTCCACTCGATAACCGGCCACCAGAAACCGAACCGAACTAACCTCTCTCGCAGTCCACATTGGCATAGCAAGACGCTAGCCAATCCATACCCATAATCACATCGGTCCGCCATATCCAACTCTATCAAGTCACCAGAGTCCGACGACCATCTATAGTCACCGGGCAAGCCTTATATACCCGCCGGCTACCATCAAGCACCTATCCAGAGCCACCTCAAAAGATTCTATGGACTCGCTCTATCCCTATTCTACCAAAGAATATGAGGAGATATATAGACAAGGTATAACCTAGATCTATCAAAGCATATACATCACAAAGAAGAAACCAATAATGTACCGTGATTTACATCGGTGACGCCCCGGTCCTCGACGATCGACATAGCATAGATGCGGTTCGAGGACCGCTGAACTAGAACCCCGCCACGACCGCCGCGCTCGCTGACTGCGTGAACACCTCGCCCGGCGCATAACAATCAAGATGAAGACCCAAAGAATCGAATCGGTCGGCCGAGCCATAGCATTTCCGCCGCCTCGTCGGACAATCTTCTTCAAATGGCCTCGCCGCTACAAGAGTAACAAGCTCTCGGAGGAACACGACACTTCTATAATGGCAATCACCGACGACCACACCGAGGCATAGGTGGCCTCATCTCGACCGAACTCGTCCTCCGAAACCCGCCTCGAACCCCGCCCCGCCCCGAATACTCAGACGCCCCGGCAAGATGGGAGGAGCGCCTGACCGGCCGGTGCAAATGCCGTCTCATGGGGTTGTCTACCCTTAAAACTACCAGAGGACCTCGCTGTCCCGCCTCTTCGCTGATACTGCCGATCCGCTTACCGCGTTCACACCTGCGCATATGCTCAGACGCGGCAATGTCCATGCCCCAAGAGCTACTCCTGCAACTCTCGCCAAGTGATCATAGAGTCTCGTGACATACCGGCACTCGCCCTCCATGTGCGCTACCAAAGCGGGCACATACCGAGCCAATGAGTCAAACTCCACATTGTACTCCCGAACCGCCCGCCCACTCGCCTCGGTCAAAAATCTATCGCCCGAGCCCTCCTCATCTCGCGGAGGCAAGAAATGGCCAAGTAACGCCTCAGAACTCGTCCCAAATACCGGAAGCGCATGCTCCCCGACGCTCCTATGAATCATACCACCAATCGCAGTGTCCCCGCACCGATGCGAACCTAGTACCACCGACTCGGTCTCAAGCCCCGATCACCCTACGATCCGTCAGAATCGGATAAACTCCGAGGATCATCCTCGTGCCTCACCCATAAAACTCGTGGCTGCAACTCAAAAGTCCTCGCCTCAAGCTAGCAGCTCTGTCGAACTACGGTACAAATGAATCGCTGCCTCCACTTATCCTCATGTTCGCCCATATCCTCTCGCCGTCAGCTGGACGAGGCTCGTGTACCGCGGTCTCGCAGCCGCCGCCGCCTCGCACTCTTTGGGGTTGGCGACGCCAGAACTCGCCGTCCAAACACCTCATCCGGTAGGATCGGGCACAGGCTCGTAACCCTGCCACTACTAGTAGTTCTCATCGCTTGCCCTTCTCGGGCCGCGTTGCCTTGCGTGGAGGCATAATCGATACATAAAGGAAAACATCGAGGAGGTTCAACCTATAACTCACTCTATTGCACGATCTAGAGTGAAAGAATGGAAACCAATCCTAAATATCTCGCAACCTCCTCGATTATAGATGTGTGCGCACACACCGATAATCAAGACTCTACTAGACACGGTCTGTGGACACTTTCCGAGGACTAACTGCTCTGATACCACTTTTGTCACGACCCAACCTCGGCCGCTGATCGTACTTACCGGTACCTGCCGTATATGTCGAGAATAGCAATGAACATACATAACACATAACTTATAAAAAGGGTAAACATCACTGGCCAGCCGATAAAGCTGCCTTCCATAACACATACTTAAACAAAGTATAGTAGTACAACTGGTTCTTAGAGCCCAAAACATAAATGTGACCACAGATCTCTAAAGATAACAACTGTGGCGGGACAGGGCCCCGCCATACCCCTGAATGTACAAAATACCTATAGCATCAGGGAATGTCCGTACCAATTAACAAGCTTCCGAAGGAATGGAGCTTCTGACACCGGAATAGTGATCGTAAGAACGAGGATCCACAATCGCTACTTACCGCAGATTGAACGCAGCCCCCGAGGAAGGGGGTCAGTACACAACGTACCAAGTATGTAAAACTGGAAAATACTGTAGTAATATCATAAGTCAAAATAAGCTGGAGTCATAGATAAAATCAATTTCTTTGCATTGTGCCTTACTAACAATGAGAGTAACAAGTGTAAATCTTATAGCATAAAAATAGGAGGCTCACGATCAAAACAGGGTACCTCGCCCGTAGTATCATTAAGCAATCCTACTCCTGGGACTATTTCACCCGCATGGGTCCTGTGGACCCGCATGAGGTCATCCGCCTCGTCATGAGACTATTTCACCCGCATGGGACTATTTCACCCGCATGGATCCTGTGGACCCGCATGAGTACCATCGCCGTACTCGCATGGGACTATTTCACCCGCATGGATCTTGTGGTCCGGATCCGCATGAGTGCATGCGCCGCACTCGCATCATGGGTAGCAAATCCATGGCATAGATAATAACCCGGGGTTTACCCCGTAATAATACAAATATATAACATAGCTCATCCGGCTATCATACATAACATAAGCACTATCGGCCTATCATACCATACATAAGCACTACCGGCCTATCATATCACAACATAAGCACTACCGGCGTATCATATCACAACATAAGCACTACCGGCCTATCATATCATACATAAGCACTACCGGCTTATCGTAACATAAGCAAGTTAAGAAATCCCCTAACTTCTTATTAACATTATTAATATCCTCTCATTTTAGTATCCTAAGGCACTAACATGTCTTTTAATAGAAAATTCGGGAATTCAACCCAAGTACCATGTACTTCTAACTTTTTAAGAAAAACTCTTTTTATACAAAGATTCCAAGATACTAATCACCATAGTATCAAGTTACAAGTTCTTTTCAAAACAAGTCACATTTCCTTTTAGAAATATAATAGGCTTCTAAATCAAGTGACTTCATTTCCTTTAAAACCTTAGGCAACCAATGCCTAAAACCAATCCACCTTCCATAGTTTCAAATCCTTTACCCGTACTTGTTTTAATTAGAGTAAACCATTCTTTGTGAATCTTTCAAAAACTAATATAACCAACTTTCCATAAAGTCATTATATTAGCGTTATTCCTTTGTCAAATACATTTTCCCTAAATCCAAGGGACTTATACTTTTGAAATGAAACAAGTATCATATACTTTAAAACAAGTGTAGATTATCAACTCTTGTACGTATACCGTACTACATAGATACAACTATTAATGCTCAAGAGATAGGAAAGCTCTACATACCTCTTTGGTCAATCCACTTGCTAAGTCCAACTACCGCAAGTAATATGTCAACCTATAATAACCATAGTGCGTTGATTAACCTCTAATTTCAAATGTAGAAATTCCAAATTCAAGTTACCAATTCCTAAGGAAAATTGGGCAGCATTTCCTTTGTTTCTACTCACTTTGCCACCTTTTTCAAAGGCCGATTTTTAACACTCAAACGCCTCATTAAGGCCCAACATCCAAACCAACACAAAGGGGATTACATACCTAATCTTGGGTGTGTAAAATTCTGCCCCATAAGTTATAATAATACACTTAACAATTCTAAAGTAGTTTGTAGGCTACAACATGCTCATAATATCTCTTTAGCCAAATCCTTCATACCCAACCAACATTTCTTGCATGCAATGACTCTAATAGCATAACTTACTACCACAAGTACGTCCTTCTTAACATGCAACAATAAAAACTAATAATAGAGGAAGAATCATTACCTTAGAGCTTTAGCCAAATTTATCCAACAATTTGCTAGCTTCTATTCCAAGAACACCACCACAACAACCTTCACAAGCTAGCCCCAAGCTTCCTTCTTGCCTTTTACTTTTTCAGATTTTTCCTAAGGCTAGAATACCTCTTGGAGTTTTAGAGAGAATGAGGAGATTGAAAATAATTTAAGAGAGAAGGAGGAGCTTTTCTAAGAGAGAGATGGAAGATGACCAAGTCTTTAAGACTTGGTCAATATAATGCATGCAAAAAAATCATATGGGGGGAGGGGGGGACACTTGTCCCCCACCCAGGCCCTTTTAAAAGAAAATCTGACTTTTTCTAAGTTTTTCCGCCTGATTTCCGCCTGGCCATGCTTCGCTTCCCGTGGCCGCATGACTGCGATCTTCGGATCTTCATCGCCGCGCACAATCGACTCGCCGGATCTTCGCGCCGCGCCTACAATTACCAGCCTTGCCGCGCCCTACAATTACCACGCCGGCGTTCGCTCGGCCATGCCACAGACTCCCGATCGCGGTCCCTACGAACCACTGGGTATAACAAGAACTCGCTAGCTCAGGCAAAGACCATAATTCGTTGTATTAATAAATAATATAAGCGGATAGTTGAGGAGACATATAAGCCCTATTCCCATCACATCTGAAGTAAACTCATTAGATAAATTAGTCTTTATAATTCTTAGTTATAAACAACAAAATCAAATATTAATTTACCAAATAGATACCAAAAGATAGATAGTTGGTACTTGAACCCTAATCCTCGTGGACGATATTCGGTCTTATCAAGACTATATTACTTGTCACGATAACGTGCACTTGCGTTAAAGTGTGTGCATCTTTTCGCGCATCACCCGCCCCGCCCCAATCCCGCCAGCCCGACCCGATCCCGATCCCGCCTGAAACCCCCTATTTGCACAAAATATCTGTTGCACCAACGACCATTTTATATTTTGCCCGTTGTACAACGATCATTTTTTGTCTCCCCCTACCCCTTAATAATTATTTTTAACCCCTAAGTTATTATATTTACACTTTAATCCAATTTTCCAACTATAAATACCTTATTTTCTCTTCATCTTTCTCACAAATCTTCCTACAATCTCTCTAATCTCTCAATCATACTCTCTACAAGTCTACATTATCTACTAAATATTCAATTTTATTTATTCATTTGGGAGTGAAGTTGACAACTAGCTTGAGGATCATCCATCGAGCAAAGTTTCAATTTTCAACCTCTCGATTACACGCCGACGTTACGTCGGTGTTTGGTACATTAGTTCCTTCAGTAAATTATTATTGTTTCTTTAATTATTTATCGCACGTAATTTTATTATCTTTAACTAATTATTAGCATAATTAAAATGGAATCTATAAGAGGTAAACTTAAGGGTAAGGGTAAAGCTTCTTCTACTAGGGGTAACAAGGGTCAGGGTACTTCTTCTGGTCATCCTATTCCTAGACAAGATCTTATTTCTAGACATGATGATTTTGTTGATACTGAAGATTTTTCTGAAATATCATATGGTTTAGACGAGGAGATATTTTCTAGAACAACAAGACTTTAATTTAGAAGATGATCTAGATGACACACCCACTAATGAAGATGACACATCCACTAGTGCGCCTTCAACTAAAATGCCTCATATTCCACCTAGTATGAGACGAGGTCTATCAAAACGACCATTAAAATCAGATGCATGACACTTTTTTTATTAGGGACGTAGAGAATCAAATAGCTATTTATAAAATTTGTAAACAATGTTTTAAATTTAAAACTGGAAAAGGTAGCGGTGGGATGGGGTTTAATGAGACACATAGCACAAAAACACCCAGCTAGGTATGCCCAATACGAAGCTCAAAAATTGGGTGCGCAAGCGCTCTCTCCATCGGGACAAGGTTCACATACTATCTCGGACCAAGTATAGAGTCAAATTAACCCTATGACGGGGGAATTGTATGCCCTAAATACGATAAACATAGAGATAGAAAAGCACTGAAAATATTAGTTGTTGTGGAGAGTTTGCCTTTTTCATTTCCTGAATCTCCTGGTTTTATTCATTACATTAGAGAAATGTATAATCCTGCTTTTAAAGATTTTCCTAGATCAACTGTTAAGAGAGATGTATTTAAATTTGCACATGAATATCAACAATATTTACGTTACTCATTATATAATTTTATTGGCAAAATGACTATCACTTCTGATATAGGCCGTAATACTAACAGTCATGATTATTTAACGGTAATCTGTCATTGGATAGATTATAAATTATCTATGCAAAAACGTATTTTAGCGTATAGATATATAGATGATAGGCACACTGGTAATTTTATTGCAGAAAATATTTATTCTGTTTGTTATTATTACGGAATAACTGATAAAATTGTGTCTATTACATTAGATAACGCTTCTTCTAATAATTATGCTATTACAATTTTAAAAATAGTTTAACTCCATCTTTTCCAGATCATTTTCATATAAGATGTGCGTCTCATTTATATAACTTAGTTGTAAAGGATGATCTATCACTTTTTGCAGACATTCTTGATAAAATACAATTTTCTATAAACTATATTTTTAAAAATAATAGAATACAACGAAAAAAAATATAAAAAAACTTGTCACGATTGCCAACTACCTTATAGAAAAATTCCCGAAGAAGTACTCACTAGGTGGAATTCTTTACTTTATTTTTTAATGCCCATAATCAAAATCCAACTTATATGGTTGTAGATAGCGATTGAGACAAAATTGTCGAACTTATTATATTTTTAGAGAATTTTTTCAAGAAACAAAAGATTTTTTCGGTATATATTATCCTTCTATTTCAACCAGAGATGAACGAAAAAGAAGACGAAAACTACAACGACATCTTATCTGAATGTGGTGGAAGCGACGTGGAGCAATTTGATCAACAAATACCAATTTCAACCGAAGAATCACATGAAATTATAAGGAAAATAGAACATTTTTTTTTTAAAATGTAATTTCTTTAATTGCAATTTTACTATGTCATTTGCCACTTTTGAACGACACTACAAAGTTGTAATTTTGACAATTGTATATGTATATTGTATTAGAAAAAAAATCATATTTCTATTAAATAATATAAGAGGCACAAAAACAATTTTGAGATGTTTTTATTACACTCTCTTATTCAATTATTGAGTTGTTTATATATGTGTTATTTTTTTAATTAAGTGCAAAAAAAAAGCCTCATCCTACCCCGACGCCCGTCCGACGGGATCGGAACCGGGACGGGACTTCGGCGAATCCCGCCGGATCCGATCCCGCCAAACTCGCTCCTCCGCCCGATCCCGTCAACCTCGGCCCAACTGGTCTCGGCTCGGCCCACTGGCCACCCGTATTTAAGACACAATTCAATTCTTGCACTTGATGTTTTGCAGAAATGACATGTGACCATTGCCAATAAAGGGTGAAAAGTGATATGACAAAACTTTTGCTTTGATGTATTCTTTGTTAGCTCTTCATAAAGTTCTTAGCCTACTTTTCTTTGCCCTTTATTAAAAAAAAATCTAACTTTTCCACCAGGGGATTTCTTGCTAAAGTGATGTTAAGCAAATTGAAACAGACCCCACTTATATTTGAGGTTGCCAATGGGACATGTTGAGACATAAAATAAATTGTCATTGACAATTGTGTGTCCCTTGCACTTATGATAGGGGGAAAAAGGAAAGAAAAGAAAATGTAGTTTGTGGCTATTATTTTCTATGTGATTGGTTGGTTCTTCACCACATATTACTATTAGTGTAAAATATTATGGATAAATATAAATTACTTTTTATAATTTGTTGTTGTTTCCTACTTGCAATATATAAAGCAGTGTGAAATTAAGTATTGAATTTTAAGGAGGTGACTAATGATTATTGAAGTGGGTGCAAATCGTTAAGAGTGGTGTTCAACTTTGGCAAAGACAATTTCTTTCAAGTATCTAAATCTTAATGAGGCATCGCCCCGAGCCAGAATACAGGCGTCGACCACTGCCACCAGCATAAGAGAATAAGAAATGATCATGTCATCGTCTACAGGTCAGAATCATGAGTTCTAAAAAGCAAATTACGTGTAAATTAAAAAATTTGAGTGATCCATCAATGTCTTAGGAAAAATCATCTGCGCCAATATAAAAAAAGAAATTCAAACATGTACTCCATACATGTGTTGATGGTACGTCTCCATTATTATTTAAAAAAATTATTCGAGAAGTCTACTTAGATTCTTAGGGATAAAATTTCAAAAAGAATTGGTGGGGTTACCCAATACCAATGTCACTTTCATTGATGTTCCTTCTAATCCTAATAAATGTTGATAAGCAAAAGGGTCACTAGAGGGATTTGACAAGCAATTATTGATGATAAAAAATGACATTTTGGTGATTCTGAGATATCATCAATTTGTCTTTTCTCAACTCAGTTGCGTACTTAGAGCAGTTTGTCATGTAAACAAAAGATGAATTATTCCTTACTCGCAAGGTTAGTCAAGTTGGTGGAGTAGAAGAGCGCGAGATCGAAAGGTCACAAATTCGATTCCCTCTGCCAATACCTTCTGCCGTCATTACACACGACTGGTTCTGCGCTGCGCCATACGGTTTACCCAATACGCATTTATAAAAAAATAGCGACCGCGGGTTCTCCATCATTATAAAAAAAAAAAAAAAAAAAAAGATTATTCCTTTTGCTATCATAATACTCACGTGCCAAGAAAAAATGAGTGATTTGTGGGATTCTCCATCTCTTCTTCGGGGAGAAGCAACATGCCTACTTAATAGTTCGGCAAACCCTATTAATTTTTAGTTCAAATTTTATATTTTATTTATGATTTACTTAATATATAATAAAATATTAAAAATTTAGTAAGTTGCATTTTTGAAATTCAGAATTCATAAATTTAAAATCTAAGCTTCATATTTACTCTTTCTTGATGACAAACTGAACTTAAATTATCTTATACTAATAAACATGTATTAATATGGAATCATTAATGTTAAATATATATAAGTATACACACGATATACACGTAGTATACTTATGTATATTTGGTCTCAATCTCGGTGTGTAAAACAGAAACTCATCTCACGTGTTTTGGGCAGAAGCCCATCACGTGTTTGCTGAATATTTGGTGTATATTGTTGTAATATTTTAGTGTAAAAATTATCTTAATTAGTATTGTACACTTACCATAGTTATAAGAGTCTTGTACTACTAGAATAGTGTTTGAGATTAGAATAGGAATAAGTTTTCTATTATGTCAAATTGTAAATTGTATATATACTCTTTCATTAATGAGAATAATCAAGAGATTATTTCTTTCATGGTATATTATTCATCATTTTATTCACCGTTTTTTGGACGTGTCACGCACCTCAAATCCACCAGCGGGCCCACAACAGTGTGTTTGTTTATGCATGATCCCAGGATTGAGCACATGAATGCGCTCAAACACATTATTCGGTACATCCAGGAGACACTTGACTTTGGCTTACATTTATATCCCTCATCGACGTCTACACTTATCTCGTATATAGATACTAATTGGGGGGGGGGGGGGCTATCCAGACACCAGATGCTCTACGTCTGACTATTGTATGTTTCTCGGTCACAACTTGGTCTCGTGGTCTGCGAAACGTCAGTCGACTTTGTCCCGCTCCAGTGCAGAGGCCGAGTATCGAGGGGTGTCCAATGTGGTCTCTGAATCATGTTGGTTACATAATCTCCTGTTAGAGCTTCATTGTTCTATTCAGAAAGCTACCTTGGTCTATTGTGATAATGTTAGTGTCATCTATCTTTCGGGTAATCCGGTTCAACACCAGCACACAAAACATATCGAGATGGACATTCACTTTGTTCGCGAAAAGGTAGCTCGTGGACATGTATGTGTCTGCCCTGTCCCTTCCAGATATCAAATTGCAGACATCTTTACGAAGGGTCTTTCATCGATCATTTTTGAAGATTTTAAGGACAGTCTCAGTGTTCAAAGACAGCCCGTGGTATGTTTATGTATATTTGGTCTCAATCTCTGTGTATAAAACATAAGTCCATCTCACGGGTTTTGGGCAGAAGCCCATCACGGGTTTGCTGAATATTTGGTGTATATTGTTGTAATATTTTAGTGTAAAAATTACCTTAATTAGTATTGTACACTTACCATAGTTATATAAGTCTTGTACTACTAAAATAGGGTTTTGGGATTAGAATAGGATTAGGTTTTCTATTATGTCAATATGTAACTTTCATTAATCAGAATAATCAAGGGATTATTTCTTTCATGGTATCAAAAGTCTAGGTTATTTTTCTTCCTTGCTTCCGCCGAACTCTTTCTCGGTTTCCATGAATTGTTTTCTCGGTTTTCGTGAGTTTTTGTTCTCCAACCTAAAATTCTTTCTTTCAAATCCCTCAATCACATATTGTTCTATCATTATGTATTCATCAAAGAACATGTTTCATCATGCCCTTACAGTTTCTAACATCAAGAATCACATCCCTTTTGTTCTTGAAATAGAAAACGTCCAATATGCAACGTGGGCCGAACTGTTCAAAATTCACGAGCGCTCGCATCAAGTCATCCATCACATAATCCTCGCGGCTCCTGAGGATACAGAGGTGCCAAAATGAGAGGATGATCCTAAGTTGTGGACGACTCTTGGTGCTACCGACCTTTAGTGGATTTACTCAACTATCTCTACCTACCTGTTGCAAATCGAGTATTGAGCCAGACGTTACGACAAAGGATGCTTGGGATAGGTTGCGTGACATATTCCAAGATAATCAGAACTCCAGAGCCGTTACACTTGAGCAGAAATTTTCTCACATCAACATGGAAAATTCCCGAACGTTTCAGCTTATTGCAAAAGGTTGAAAGAATTGGCAGACCAACTCCGCAACGTTGGTGCGCCCATTAGCGACGATTGTCTTATTTTACAAATGGTTGTCGGCCTCTCCGAGGCCTATAATGGTGTTGGCACTATCATTCGTTAAAGTACTCCTCTTCCGAAGTTCTATCAAGTCCGCTCCATGCTTACCTTTAAAGAGTCGGCTTGGCTAAAAAGACGGCTATTAGTGCTGGTCCCATGGTCATGATGACGTCCTCCTCAAATTCTCCGAATTTTAGTGACCATTCGAACCAAAATCGCTTTCAAGGGGGCGGCAAAAATAGTCGAAAAAATAATGGGAAAAATCGCGGGGGCAAACTCGGTGGTTCTAGTGGCGGTAACGATGGCGATGGGTCCGCGGTAACGCATGATGGACCTGACCAGCTGGGCCATGAGCCGCAGTCGTGGCCTGAACCGGTGGCGTGGCTGCGGCCCAACAATCCTTATTTCGTTGGGCCTTCATCTCACGGGCAGTGGGTTGGCCAGCCTTTCAGGCCCAATTCGTAGCATCCCAGTTTTGTTCGACGCAGTAATGGGCCGGGCCAGCAAGTCGGGGTTCTTGGGCCTCAGCCTCTGCAGTCCCACCATGCAGTGGGCCTCACACAAACCAATATTGAAGTCACGATGCACACACTTTGATTTACTCAACCAGACCCGAATTGGTACATGGATACCGGCGCCACGCTCTCGTCTTATTCCAATTTGAGCAACTCTCGTGGTATAATTGTTGGTAATGATAATTCTATTCCGATTCGTGGTTATGGTCATAAAATTTTGTCTCCACCCCATCCACCTCTCATCTTGAAAAATACCATTCATACCCCTAAATTGATTAAAAATTTAGTGTCAGTTCGTAAATTCACCACTGATAATTTTGTTTCTGTTGAATTTGATCCGTTTGGATTTTCTGTGAAGGATTTCAAGACGAGAATTCCTCTCATCAGGTGTGATAGCAGGAGATATCTTTATCCGATCACACCACGTTTCGGTCTTTTGAGTCAAGCCTTGCCATCCGCGTTTGCCGCCCTTCATCCTTCCTTGTGGCATGCTTGTCTAGGTCATCCGGGGTCGTTTATTTTATCTTCTTAGATAAAAATAAATTTATTTCTTATAAAGGTACGCATAGTACTTCGAATTGTCAATCATGTTCTTTATGAAAAATTATTAGATTGCCGTTTGAAGAATTCAATTTTCATACGTTAATGACATTTGATTTATTCATAGCGATTTATGAAAATCTCTTGTTCTCAGTTCTTTGGGTCACCGTTATTATGTTCTATTTCTCGATGATTGTTCTAATTTTTATGGACGTTTCCGCTAGCGAAAAAATATCAAGTTTTTCCACCTTAAAATTTAGAGCATTCATTAAAACCCAATTCGAACGACAAATTAAAAATATCAAATGTGATAATGGCAAAGAATATGATAATGTGGTGTTTCGGGAATTTTATGCTAATAATGGAATCAATTATCATTTTCTTGTTCGCATATGTCTTCACAAAATGGGAAAGTCGAACGAAAAATTCGTACCATTAATAATATTGTCTGAACTTTATTAATTCATGCTTCCGTACCCCCTACGTTTTGGCATCATACTTTACAAATGACTACATATCTTCTTAACATTCTTCCTATCAAAAGTTTGACGTATTCCTCCCCTCTTCATATGTTATATAATAAGACTCATTTGTTTTCACATCGCAGGGTCTTTGGGTGCTTATGCTATCTGTTATTTCCGTCCACTACAATTAACAAATTTCAGGCTCGTTCTACTCCTTGTGTGTTTTTGGGTTATCCGTCTAATCATCGTGGTTACAAATGTTTTGATTTATCATCTAATAAAATCATCATTAGTCGCTATGTTATTTTTGATGAGTCTCTATTTCCGTTTGCTAAGGTAAGTAATCCCGTGCCTAGTTCGTATAATATTTTGGAGGATGGTATATCCCCGTATATTATTCACCATTTTTCAGACACACACGCACTTCAAATCCACCTATGTTATGGGGATTGTTGTCACTCGTCATGCAGATGGGTTGTTCTTATCACAAAGGAAGTATGCAACTGAGATTATTGAGAGGGTTGAGATGTCATCATGTAAATCCACGTCTACGCCAGTTGATACTAAACCAAAATTGGGTGTTGCGACTGGCTCCCCTTACGAGGATCTGATCCGCTATCGCTGTCTTGCATGGACTTTTCAGTATCTTACGTTCACGAGACCAAACATTACGTATTGTGAACATCAGGTGTGTTTGTTTATGCATGATCTCAGGGTTGAGCATATGAATGCACTCAAACGCATTATTCGATACATCCAGGGGACACTTGACTTTGACTTACATTTATATCTCTCATCAACGTCTACACTTGTCTCGTATATAGATGTTGATTGGGGGGCTGTCCAGACACCAAATGCTCTACGTCTGGCCATTGTATGTTTCCCGGTCACAACTTGGTCTCGTGGTCTACGAAACGGCAGTCGACTTTATCCCGCTCCAGTGCAGAGGTCGAATATCAAGGGGTGACCAATGTGGTCTCTGAATCATATTGGTTACGTAATCTCTTGTTAGAGCTTCATTGTCCTATTCAGAAAGCTACCTTGGTCTATTGTGATAATGTTAGTGTCATCTATCTTTCGGATAATCCGGTTCAGTACCAGCGCACTAAACATATCGAGATGGACATTCACTTTGTTCGCGAAAAGGTAGCCGTGGACATGTATGTGTCTGTCATGTCCCTTCCAGATATCAAATTGCAGACATCTTTACGAAGCGTCTTCCATCGGTCATTTTTGAAGATTTTAGGGACAGTCTCAACGTTCGAAGACCACCCGCTATGACTGCGGGTGTGTGTTAAATATACATAAGTATACACACGATATACACATGGTATACTTATGTATATTTGGTCTCAAACTCGGTGTATAAAACAGAAGCCCATCTCACGGGTTTTGGGCAGAAGCCCATCACGGGTTTGCTGAATATTTGGTTTATATTGTTGTAATAATTTTAGTGTAAAGATTACCTTAATTAGTATTGTACACTTACCATAGTTATAAGAGTCTTGTATTATTAGAATAGAGTTTTGGGATTAGAATAGAAATATGTTTTCTATTATGATAATTTGTAAATTGTATATATATTTTTTCATTAATGAGAATAACTAAGAGATTATTTTTTTGAATGAACTCCATTTAACTCCTGGCAGACTCTATATGCAATAGTTTTCTGAAAAAAATCCTCAACTACAAAAATAAAACCAAAAAAAAAGAGAAGGAAAAGCTTGAAGTATTTAATATTTAAATATTGGAGTTAATCTCTTTGAGGGTAAGATTTTATGTATATATTGTATATATTTGAACCTTTTTGTAGACAAGTTTATTATGTATGATCAAATTTGTTAGGTACGTTTTATGAAATTTAACCTCCCAAATTTATGTATAGTTGTTGTGAGTACAACAATTGCTATGAACGGGAAATAAGTAAATAATATAAAGGTTTACAAACTGAAAACAAGAATAAATACAAGGTTTTACTGAGTCGGGTGATATTCACTCTGTCCTTAAGATAATATTGTCCCGTATATATCCTTTTACGTTAATGGACAACTGTCTCCTAAGATAAAACAACAACTAACAAATGAACAAAGGAAACTAAGTATTTACTAGAAGAAGAACCTTGAATGTTTGAAAGAATGCTTAGAGAAGAAGAAGTTCAGAAAATCTGCGTGTATTCTTCCAATTGAGTCAAGTCCTCAATTTATAGTGCTAGGAAGATGACCTCTCAACTAGCCAACTAACAGTCTTTAATAGTCATGTAATGACACTTATTGAGAGGTTACAATCAATCAAATAATGGTTGAATTTATGTGCCAAGTAATGGAGATTCAATGCTCCAAAACCAGCCCAAGAGTCATAAACATTCAGCTTTTCGTCGACCTTTCTGCCTACGAAGCGCCACGGCTCAGCTGAACTAGTGTCGTGGCTCCAGTAACCAACTGATGAATTAGCACTGTTGCCCTTCGCGGCTCCGCATCCCTTTCCGACTCGTTGCATCTTACATGTCGCACACTTCTTCATTCATTTACCAACGTGGAATCCTTGTCATTTGGCCAATAATCGTGTATCATTTTATGTCTCAAACATTCTAATTATGCACCAATATCTCTTTCACTAATAAAATTTACGATACTTGGCACTACGAATGCACGTGTGTGGAAATGACGTTTCCGACGTGCGGGGCCCCAATTATCCGAGTCATAAATAACAGGATAAACTTAATTCTACATGCTAATAAATTTCCAACAGTTATTACATTTTCTCCTTCACATAATTATTTTATTTAGAACTTCATCATTTATCAGATTAGTTTTTTTCTTATGTTCAAATGTGAGCTATACTCGACGAGGAGTCTTACCAATCAGTTAACTTTTTTGAAAGAAATAATCTCTTAAATATTTTCATTAATGATTATGGTATAAATATACATAAGCCCATCACAGGCAGATGCCTTGTATCAGACAGCCCATCACGAGTATGGTATATTGTATATATTAGTAATATATATTGTAGCATAATTAGACTTGTATTATTATCATAATTGTATAGTTAGTCTCCAAATAGAATAGAGTTTTAAATGTATAATAGGAAAATGATTTTCATATACGTAACTTGTATATATATCCCATTCATTAATGAGAATAATCAAGAGATTATTTCTTTCATATATAAAACTTGATTGCTTACAAATTTAGAAAATAACAACAGTCACATTATTTATTTAGTATTTACTATGGTACGCTTGTTAACATATTGTCAAAGCAATGCTTCATTATTTGAGAGATAAACAATGCAAATTAATCTCTACGTTCTCCTGTTGTTATATAGAAAATAGAAGAGTTCTGTTAAAAACCAAAAACAAATATTTTTTATTTTCTTCAACAACGGACTCTGATGGTTTAATTGATAAAAGAGTTGTAAATAATACTTATTAACTACTAAAACCTTAACCTATATTTTCCTATTAGCCTACGACAGTTTTGGTTGGCAATTTTGGTAGTCCTAAACTTAAATGAATTCTAAACCTAAATAAGGAATATACAACGTAAGTAATACTAACCCCCTGTTTGGATGGTCGTTTCCCGTGGTTTATCATTGTATTGTTTTTTTATGAAATTATGTTTGTTTCCATTGTTCTTAAAATTATATTGTATGATATTGTAAATTCATTATTAAATAACCATGAAAAACTCAATTTTTATAACCAATTTGGTGGTTTTTGTGTGGTTATGTATTTCATTTTCTCATTATACCCCACCCATCCACCTCTATCCCACCCAACCCCCCACACACACCACCACCACCACTCCTACCAATCCACCCCACACCCACACAACTACCTACCCTACTCCTTCACACCCAAACCACCAACCCCCACCCCCACACTACCACTCACCACCCACCCCCTACCACACCACCACCCACCACCACCATCACTACCACCCGCCCCCACCAACCAACCACCACACTGCACTTATCCCACCACCATCCATGACCCCTCACCACCACTCATCCCACCCACCACATACTTATTTTTTAATGTTCTCATTTTATCCTTTATCACGCCTAAATCCACCCAAACCTCCACCCTTTCCCCACCCACCCCACCACCAACCCTACCACCCTCCCGACCCCCACACAACTACCCACCCCCTCCATCATACCCAAACTCACCAACCCCCACCCTCTACCACCCACCCCTCACACTACCAGTACTCACCAACCCCCACCCTCTACCACCCACCCCTCACACTACCGCACTCACCAACCCCACCCTCTACCACCCACCCTCACACTACCAAGACTCACCACCCCACCTCCACCCCCACTACCCTCCTCCACCCCACCAACCAACCACATTGCCCCCATCACCACCCCCCCCACCCCACCACCACCCAAGACCCCTCACCACCACTATTTTTTTTAAGTTCCCATTTTATCCTTTATCTTAATTTTATTAATATTTAAAAATTAGTTTGTAATTAAGAGTTACGAGTATTTTAGTAAACTTACATGTTATTATATAGTAACATACAGTCAAACCAAATAATAAAAAATATCATTAAACTACAACAAACGATACAGTCTATCCAAACATTATGTTCATTAATGTAGTACAATACAATACAACACATACTATATTATACCATAATATACCACGGGAAACAATCATCCAAACAGAGGGTAACTGAGAAAGGGACTCCAAAAAAAGTGAACTTTTTATTTTTCCAAAAAATAATAAAATAAGTGAAATATTTAAAAATAATTAAATAATAATTTAAGAAAAATAGTAAATGACAATTTTGTCTATTATTGAATCTTTTAATGAAAAGCAAAAAATTCAATCAACATTTTGAAGGCCCTTCGCGATTTTAATATAATATAGAATATAGATATAGATAGATTAAATAGTTCGCTTAATTCTTGTGATTTTTGGGTGAATTATGTACCCTGTAAATAAGGTATTCTTAGCCCTATAAAGGACAATTTGAACAATATTAACTAATATTATTCTCTTGTGTACATTCTTATTTTATTTTATAACACATCCTAACAAAAATGCACCAAAGTGAATTTAAAAAAAAAAAGGAGGAGCCTTGCTCTTCTATAAAATTTGGGCTGGGTTATGAAGTCTATCTGTGTAGTTAGGTTGGGCTTTGATTGGGCTCAATATGTCAAACCAGCTTCATCCTTCAAAAAATGTATGGATTGTCCTTCTAGTCTTTAATTTTTGCCTCTCAATTCGTTGGTCTTTAATTTTTCCCTTACTTCTCATTTAATAAATATTTATAGGACAAAATATCCTTTATTCGCGGGTCTATTAAATTAGAGATTTCGGGTTTGAATCCCAACATAGACAAAAAAAAAAAACAATGCAAAACTTTCATAGAGAATATGCCCCTTGTGGCATAGTTTCTATGTAACTAGCCGGACAAGTCATAATCTTAAATTTTCAACGAAACTTTGCCTTCAGACATAGTTATATAGAAACTATGTCCCTTAAGACATAATCTCTATACAACTTTGGTTGAATAGGCATAATTTCTATGAAATCTTGTCTTGCAATTTTTTTCTTTTTGACTTTGCTGGAATTCGAACTCACAACCTCATAGGTATTTTCAGAGGCATAATTACATAAAAACTATGTCCTTAAGGCATAATTTCTATACAACTTTGGCCGAATAGACATATTTTCTAATGAAATCTTGTTTTGCGAGTTTTTTTCTTTTTAACTCTGCTGAGATTCGAACCCATAACCTCAAGGATATTTTTGATTATTTTTTTAGACGAAGGGCAAAAATAAAGACCACCAATTTAAGGGGCAAAAATTAAAAATCACCCTACAATAGGAGAAATCGTGTGAATTGCCCTTCATCCTTCATGTTGCCCCTTTTGGGCCAACTGTGGATTGGTATAGTCTAAAAGTCCATTATTTCATAGCCTTAGCAGGAATGGTTGATTTATCTAGTATTCCTTTTTAGGCTACCATTTAGATTTTGTCCTCATTTTTAAAGTTGTGCGAATATATTTCTTGAGAAACAACCCTTTCGGAAAATGTTACACTCACATATGATATTTGTTTATATTGCTCGACCTTGCAGACAAAGCATTAAACGGCCGTCTTTGTAATAACTTACAAATTCTTACACTGTGATTTCATAGTTTTCAATTTGCTCAAAGAGATCTTTAGACCGTGGCCTAAAAAGTCTATAAATTGCTAGAGAAATAAAAAGAAGGTTATTTACAAAATAATATTCTCAAAAAAAGACGTCCTGAAAAAATCTCACAATGGGAATAGAACGCTTGATCTCGACGTCAAAAATTCACAAATAGACACTACTTTTCAGTTTTGTAATTGAAAAGTAATTACTATTCTAGAATTTTACATGTGAAATTTGAAGCTTTCAGATATTAACTTACTTTAAAGATCGCCAAAAAATGACTAGTAAATGCTATTTCTATTGAACTCGACCTGATCTACAAGTTAATGCTTGTCTACAAGTGAGCCAATTTCTTGAGTAGTTATATCTATAGTGATAAAAGAATATATATAACTTTATCCCTAAAATATTGAAAAATGAAAGTTTCCCTTATCGCTTGAGTAAGTTGAACAATGAGAGACCAAATTGTTTTGGACTTCAATGTAGAGTTTTGACTCAGTCTTGATGATACAAACTAGAGAAAGAATTAGTATATTTTATCTGGAAGTCGACTATTTTGTTTACAATCTTCTGTTATTCTCTTTATAATAAAATGGTATTATATAGTATGTCAAAACATTCGACTTTGGTGTTGTTACATATAAAAATAAACAAGCAAGGATTTGTTATCATATGATAGTAACAAAAATAGTATAATTACGTCGCAGATAATAAATAATATAACTAGTAAAATAGTCGAGATATAATTTAATACTTACATGCCCTCGATATTTATATGTTAAATCGAATAATTTAAAGTTGACAGTTAAAATGATGACACATATCCTTAATTATGGTTAAGTTATAAATATGTCTACGAAAGATATCACATTTATTTAATGATGTAAACACTAGGTATGAGCAAATTATATCACAATCGAGGTATACGTAAGTTGACTCGGACATTGTCGCGCCCTTTTCCGGCCGCGGCATTCTAAATTTAAATAGCGAACCCTGCTTAATAAAATGCAAAAGTTAGAAAATAAATAATAAATGCTAAATTGCAAAAAGTGTTAAATGTTTTAACAAGGTGCAAAAAGTGCAAAAGAGGCTAAAATGTTAAAAGGGTTGCTAAAATGCTAAGGGTTCGCGGAGTCGCCACCTAATTAATTTGGGTGAATTAGGACACCTAAATGTTTAACTAGTTTAAAGTAAAACATTAACTCCATTTTATGGTCTGCTAAACTTAGTGAGATTCTGGGTAAGGGTTCTTTATTAATCTAGAGGAAGGGTTAGCACACCTCTAAGATCCGCTAACTTGCGGTTGTCCTGCCAAAACTAGGGTAATTATTATGTTTAAAAAAAATGCAAAAATAAAAGTTCCTCCTGCTTAATGAAATGCTAAAACGTTAAAATGTTTAAAAGGTGTCTTAAAGTAAAAGGTTGCTAAAGGTATTAAATGCTAGAAGGGCTCCTGCTTAGAAAAAGTGTTAGAAAAATAAGATGCTAATTGTTTAAAGGAAGGCTTAAAAGTATTTAAAAAGGGTGCTAAATATTAAAAGTGCTAAAAGGTTAAAAACGCTAAAAAATGCCAAAGTTTTAAAAAATGCTTAGAAAGCTTAAAAAGAAAGGTGTCAAAGGTGCAAAAGGAGTGCTAGCATATTTAAAGGTGCTAAAAGTGCTAAGAGGGGCCAAAAGGCTAAAGGTGCTTAAGAGTGCTATAGATTAATTTTAAAGGTAAATGGTGCTAAAAGTGCAAAAAGGATGCTAAATGTTAAAGAGTGCTTAAAAGGTGCTAGAAATGCTAAGATGCTACAGGTGCTTTAGTCAAGAATGCAAGATTTATTTAAAGTATACAAAATGAGCTTTGGTTTCAACGAAAAGAAATATATTCCTAAAGTGATAAGGACTATATGAAATGTAGTGTTTAGCTTAGTATAGGAGTAACAATGCAAATCTATTATGACAAGATATGTGTTTGTAAACTAGGATGTGCGGAGGTCTTTTTCATGCAAAGATTAACGATCTTGGGACCTAAATAGCTTTTGCTAGGTCAAATGCTAATAATGCTTTCATAACAAACTGCTTTTCTTTTCTAGATCTTAGCTTCCTACATGATTATGAGAATGAAATTGTTAAGGGGTTAGCCTGATTTGAGTAATATGCGACGACTAAGGTAATCGACTCAAGGGGAATGAGATTTCTAGTGTCCAACTACTTGCTAATCTATTGGTTCAAGATTTAATTATTCTAACTATTCTATTAATTAGTGTAGCGTTAAACAATTAATTTACAACAAATAAATAAAGCAGAATAAAATAAAGATGACTCGGGGAAGTGACGATGTCATTCCGCCTATAGCTTGAAATTTCTGACACAGAGGATGCAATCATGATACGGACACGTGCTTCGTTTGATAAGAGGCGCGATGAGTCTCAGTATCGAGATTCTTCGTTTGCTCCACGCATTGCGATTCATGTAAAATAAGAAAGAAATAAGGATTAGTACGAGCCCAAACAATAATTGATACAAATAATTAGAACGAGCACATAACATGACACAATGACTCAAGGAGCAAAGGAAAAGCGCCTAGGCATTGGCCACAGGTGCGCAGCGGTTGGGGCAAAATGCAAAAGGGAACACTATTGTGATGCTAAGAGAAGGCAGCCGGCAGGAAAACAAATTTAGACAGCAAGCATGACACAACAAGATAGAAAAACACCAGACAAACTGGCAATCAGGAGCAAATTCAAGAGGACAATACTTCAAGGCTAAGAGAAGGCATCGATCATGTTTAGTAATAGGGTACAGATCTAGTTCCAAATCGGTATGAGGTAGCGCAAACCAAGCATTAAACATAATGCAAAGAAACTAGCCTGAATGTGAAATTTTAGATTTAAAAGGAGAACCAATACAGCAAACAGCAAGCAGCAAGTTTAATCGATAAGTGAGCATAATGCGTCTTAATATTCATAGAGCAGTGAGGATCAGCGGGCAGCAGGTTGGCCCAAAAATGGGCCACTTTATGCACAGTTTATTTACTGCAGATCTTTTCAGAGAAGGGATTCTTATCCATTACACGATTAGGAGCAAGCACCAAGATATTATCATTTCAGTCACTGAAGTCTTTTAGACATTAAGCTATACATGACTACTGGTTCATTTTTAACAGAACCCAAATAAGCATTGATTTCTGTCTACCTCTTTCAGCTAAAGGACATGATGCAAATCACTTCCTAGCCAAAATACACATTTATACATTCAGCCCTGATTTCAACTAGTAAGCATATCAAACTTGAGCCAGCACAAGACTAATCTATACATGTGATTCAAAGTAAGGGACATGATGCACATATGCAAGACAAAAACTTCAATAGGGATGCATGGTCACTTGGTTTAAAACTTTAACAATTAGCAGACCTAAGATGAACTCACATAAAGTTCAGGGGGCTCCATATACATCATCTCAAACAGGAACATCAATAACAGTTAACATTAATTTGAGCAGATACAGTGATTCGCTAAGCACAAGCAGCTGTAAATATTGATTTAACACACTCAACTGATCGCACAGAAAGGCATATTTCACACACTGATATTGGTATTGCACTAAACACATTGACACCCATAACTACGAACACCAGTAGCGATTAATTCTGATAAACAGGTTCAACACAAACCGATATACTTCACATCATACACAGATGATATTAAACATAAACGACAGAACACATCATTCGAACAGGTTGTAAGGCGTAAAATGAGAAATCTGAAGGAGAACGGGTTTACCTTCTCCGGGCAGCGACCCGGGGCAGCGTATCAAGTCGTCGGTCCAATCGACGGGTTATTGCGATGCTAATGAAAGGTCGACTGTCTCAATTTCTGACTCTGTGTGTGTTCTTAACTGCTGCTAAGGGTCTCCGATGCCTTCTGAGTTGCTGACTATGGCTAAGGGTGTGGGCTCTGCTCCCTAAGCCCTTAATAGATCCCTAAATTGCTATGTGGTTGCCCTCGACTCCGCTCTGAATTCCCTCTCCTATGCTCTAAATTGCTATGTTGCTATTGGACTCTTCTGATTTTCCAATGTTTCCATCCTATCTCTCGCCGCTTGCATGTGCTTTTTATAGCCCCATTTGGGTTCCAAGTTAGGTCAATAGTAAGGGCTGATTCTAGGCTTGATATTGGCGCTGATTTTGTGTGATTCTTGCCATAAATCGGGCGATTTTATTGTAAGATTTTCGGGTTGATTTAGTACTGATCTTGCGAGCTTTCTCGAGTGTAATTTTAGAAAGTAAATATGGTATGTAACGATTTTGAATGGCACTGGTAAGAGAAAGGAAGGTCGCCGGATTCTCAGGCGAGAATCTCGGCGGCGTAATCTTTATTCAGGTTTCGCTTAGGTTTAATAGGTAGCGATGAGGGAAGAGGGTTAAAGGTTTTCTGTGGGCTGCTGGTGGCAAAGGGTTGTCCACCTTGTTTTGTGAGGGTGATGTGCGTAGGTAAAGAAAAGGCTGAGGGGCTTTGGGCCGATGGGACTGGGCCAGGGCAGATCGGGTATTGGGCTGGTAGAGGTGTATTAGTTAGGTAGTTTTAATTAGGAGTTAATTAATTAATTAGCTAGTTAATTCTAGGTAAGTGTATTATTAATTAATTAACAAATGTGATTAAATTAATTAGGTGCTTTATTATAATTATCTAGGTGCTACATTAGTCTAATTATTTAGGTGCTAAATTAGTCTAATTATTTAGGTGCTAAATGCGGGCGCGTTATTTAATTAATGCTTAATACTTTAGAATGCGACGCTATTATTTAAAATCTTATTGTTATGCATTATTGCGAAGTTAAATTAAAATTGCATTGAGTTTATATTAAATTACTTAAATGCTGAATGCAAGTACGATATTTAAGAATCGTTTAAAGCTTTATAACGCGTGCTATTAAATGCATATATCAGATTAAAATTGATTTTAAATTACAAATGATTACTCATAAATGCGGCTATGCTACCTGACACGACGTTATCGTTAAATTATTTATTTTATGCATTTATTAATTATTTAAGAATTACGACAAAGCTTAAAGTTAATAAGTGCGGGCGCGGGACTCTAAATGCTTAAGACTTTACGTAAGACGCGATGCCATTATTAAATTAATTATTTATGCCTGTATTTAATGTTTTATTGTTGTATTTTATTATAAAAATCCTAAAAAATTATTTTACAAAATTAGTGTAATTTTATGGTTAATGGCTGGACGGGAGGGTCAAAATTGGGTGTCAGCGGATGTCCTCTTTGTATGGAGATGATGGAAGAATCTTCGGACAAAGACGTTGACTCATAGCCAATTTTGTCTCGATCTTCAGAATTGCAAAATGCTGGGCAGGTAGACAAGGCTGACGCAAAATCAAAAACTGTCCCAGTGTCGAGTTATGACGACACTGGGATACCATGGTCAAAACACCAAGGCGGGCTAATGCGGACTCAAAGCTGTCCCAGTGTCGAGTTATGACGACACTGGGCTACCATGGTCAAAACACCAGGGCGGGCTAACGCGGACTTAAAGCTGTCCCAGTGTCGAGTTATGACGACACTGGGTTACCATGGTCAAAACACCAAGGCGGGCTAACGCGGACTTAAAGCTGTCCCAGTGTCGAGTTATGATGACACTGGGTTATGGTGCAAAAAGTAAAAGAAAATAACTGGCTTGAACCTGGGGTGTACCGCTATGGCTTATGGTGCTGGGTTCTATGGTGGTGTGGAGCGAGTGGACCGACGCTTGAGGCCGCTTCTGCCAATCGTTGAGAAGGTTGGCCCCCCAACAGTTGCCGGTTAGAAGAGAAAATCCACGCCAGGCTCCTCGCTCCCGCACGCTAAGACTTGAACAAACGGTTAGTGCATAATCATTAAGGCAAAATGATGATGCATAATTTTAAAGTAATGCAACCGTGAGTAGAAAAGGTTATCTGCAAAAATATGATGCTTGTGTTGATGCGATCTTGCAAATCGCGTGATTTCGCCACTTGCGCGACGTGTTGCGATTGTGAATGCGGATACGTTGTCTTGCTGCAATTGCCCTCGTAGACTAAAGCTCAAGAAAGAGTTAGTGCATAATCTGTTAAGACGAATAATAAAGCATGAATGAGAAAATGCAATTTTGAACGCAGAAAGTCGTCCACAATGATCTTGATGATGGCGTCGTTTGGACTTGTTGTCTTGATAAGCGTCCGCTTGGGCGATGTTGTTGCTGGCGTCGTTGCGTAGACTTGCTGTGCTGATAACGTCATTGCCTGGACGTATTGCTGCTGGCGTCGTTGCGTGGACTTGCTGTGCTGATAACGTCGTTGTCTGGACGTATTGCTGCTGGCGTCGTTGCATGGACTTGCTGATTACGTCGTTGTCTGGACGTGTTGCTGCTGGCGTCGTTGCATGGACTTGCTGTCTTGCCGATAAGCGCCGCTGCTTGGGCGATGTTCTTCTTTGGCGTCGTTGCGTAGACTTGTTGTCCGATAACGTCATTGCACGGGCGTATTCTTCTTCGCCGTCGTTGCGTGGACTTCTTTTGCCTTGATAACGCCGTTATGCGGGCGTATTCTTCTTGGCGTCGTTGCATGGACTTGCTGATTACTGATCGGTGTATTTTTTATACACCTTTTGAGTCTGTTTTAGTTAGTCTTTTGTCTCATTTTGCACATATAAATGTCGTATTAGGATAGTTTTTCTTTCTTTTGAGTCAAAGTGGTTAAAGTGGTCAAATGGCGGAAAAGGAGCAAAAAGAGGGCGAAAGAGGAGATGCAGTGAAACAGAGAAAGTGGCGAACAAGGCTAAAACTGCAGCGCGGCGCCTCGCAATGAAGCGGCGCGCGCGCTATCATTCGAAGGTGCAGAAGATCTAGAGCCGGCGCTTAAACTGGCCGCGCGCCACTATTCCGAGAGGCGTAGCGCCCCTCGCATGCAGATGCAGGCCGCGGCGCTAAACATCCGAGAAGCCACAGAGTTGCAGGCGCGCGCTCGCATGCAGATATCGGGCCGCGGCGCCAAAACACCCGGTATTGCAGAACTTCCCGCGGCGCCATCTCAGGCTGCGCGCCGACGCGGAAAAATTAGGTCTTTTGACGGATTTTTGGGCCAACTGCGAGGAAAAGAAGGAGACGTTTTAAACCTATAAAAGGAGAACCCTAGGCGGTTTTCAGGTTCCTTCGCCAAACACAAGGTTTTCTTGCCTAGGAGATTGGAGACCTAAACAATATTAATTTCTTTCCTTTTTCTTTTCTTTAATTCAGTTTTGCATGATGAACTTTGAATTAGTTCTTGTCATATTCATGGCTAGGAACTAATTCTCTTATAGGGTTTTCTATGTTGAATTCTTGAACCTTATGTTATAAAGTAATGCATGCTTATGGTTATTATTCTTATTGAGAGATCTATCCAATAATTGAGTTGAATTCTTGGTAGCTAATTGACAACTAGTTATCACTATATGATTTCTAATCGATTCGAAAAGGAGGATTGTGAATATCTTTGTAAGTTGGGTGACGGTCTTGAATTGGGGATGAAAATACCTCAATTAGATTTGTAGCGTTGATGAGAGGCTTAACAACCCTAATTTTGCGCATTGTGCGTGACGGTCAACTAGGTTTTTGTGCTTAATCCTCCTATAGAGTTACCCTTATCAGCGAAAGTTAGGTAAGGAACAATACTGGGGTTGAGTGTTTATATAACCCTAACGGGAGTATAAAACGATTTCGTAAACCTGCTTTCTCCAAAAGAAGAACACCATAAGTAATGCATTAACAAGTAACATAAGCGGATAGTAAGGATACATAGAAGCCCTATTCTCATCACAACTGAAGTAATTCTTTACATTTAAATAGCTTTTGAAATTGTTAGTTATAAACAACCAATCAAATATTAATTCGCCAAATAGATACTATAAAATAGATAACTGATACTTGGACCCTAATCCTAGAGGACGATATTCGGTCTTATCCAAGACTATACTACTTGATACGATAACGTGCACTTGCGTTTAAAAAGTGTGTGCATATTACGCGCCATCAAGTTTTTGGCGCCGTTGCCGGGGATTAGGCAATAGTTCAATATCAAATTATCTATTTTTAATTTCTAATTTGGATTTAATTTTTTATTTTTTTTTATTTTTTTTTTAGTTTCTACGAAAATCAGGGTGCCGTGATTCTTTGTTTGTTTTTGATCTTTCTCAGGATATCAGTTTATGCGAAGGAGAAGAGGAGCTGACACTCTTGTTCCCTTCAATCCGGAAATTGAGAAAGCCTGCAAAACGAGCAAAGAATCAATAATTGCAACGTTGATAGAAATGGACTGCTCCCAACAATAACAGGATGAGAGAAGGGTTAGGTGAAAATCAACTTAACCTGTGAGATCCTCGGCAAGTGCCAATAGATATGGAGGATAGGTTCGAATCCACGAGAAGAAGTCCAGGAGATTATGTGCTACCAAGAGTGAATGGAGCACAGATTGCATTAGGCTCCCTATACAGAGCCAACAATTTCGAGATAAAACCGATTACGAGCATGAGTGCGCACACAAAGATGCGATTCGGAGGATCGCCATCTGAGGATCCACATATGCACATAGCAAATTTCTTGGAGCTATGTGCCACTTTCGAATATAACGGCGTTCATCGATGATGCCGTCAGATTGAGGCTCTTTCCTTCTCACTCGGGGATAGAGCAAAAGTATGGTTGAATTCCGCCACCGATTCGATATTTACATGGCACGAGCCGTACGTAAATTCCTAGCCAAGTTCTTTCCACCTCGTAAAGCGGAAAATTAAGAGGAGTTGAACAACTTCTATCAAGCTGATGGAGAGTCCTTATATGAAGCATGGGAGAGATTCAAGGATCTACAGAGGAAGTGTCCACACCATTGCATTGAGTTGTGGAACTTGGTTCATATTTTCTACAACGGGTTGAGCAGTACAACCAGAACCATCATAGATGCAGCCGCAGGTGGAACATTCATGAGGAAAACAGCCCACGACGCCCACGAGTTATTAGAAGATATGGCCACTAACAACCATGTCATCAAGAGAGGCAACCAGTGGGAGAAGAATCATGGGGTCCACGTAAGTAGATGCTATCACGCTTTGAACGCATGTGGCTCTACTAGCGAAACAATTGCAAAGAACATACCGTGAATGCCGCAGAACCGCTAAAAATCATGAGATATGTGGCGCCCACATACATTTGATAGGTGTCCTTCAGGATCCCAACAACATCCCAATGGAGCAGCAGAGTGTCAGCGGAGGTAACTACCAGAGGCAACAGAACAACCCCTACTCAAACACTTATAATCCGGTGGAGGAATCACCCAAACTTCATGGAAAGGAGATCGGGGCAAGAAAATCAGTACAAGCAAAATCGCATTGTGGCCAAGAACCAATATCGTGCGCGAGAATCGGTATAGGGCGATGCGAACCAAAGCAGAATCAACAACCTTCACTCAAGCCCCCACCTCATTTCAATGCACAAGGTCAAAGAAAAACCGATGAGCTTAAAGCGGCCATGACAAAGACTTGCCAACGCCAGACGCGATTTATAACAGAATCTAGATCCTCGTTGAAACTTGGAAACACAGTAGGATAATAGCAAAGCAGCAAACATCGAGCCACGGGGACATTGCCAAGCAATACCGAGGTAAATCAGGGAGCAATGTAAGGCGCGGTTGAGAAGTGGAAAACAATTGAGCAACGACTCACCAATAGTTGAGAGGGAAGCGAGTTAGAAAAGATAAGGTGGTGAACCTAGCCCGATGATAGAAAACTCCGGAGAAGGAGTATACTGAAAAGATTCCTTTCCCAGAGATTACAAAGGAAGGCGGTCGATAAACAATTTTCCAAATTCTTGAGGTATTCGGAAGTTGCACATCAACATACCGCTTATAGAGGCTTTGGAGCAGATGCCATCTTATTTCAAGTTCATGAAAGAAATCTTGGGAAAAAGAGGAACCGCCGAATATGAGATAGTAGCACTAATGTAAGAGTGTAGTGCTATCTTACAAAAGAAATTGCCACCAAAGCTAAAGGACTGAAGCTTTACACTACCATGCACAATGGGCGGTGTGACTTGCAACAGAGCTTGTGTGATTTAGGGGCAGTATAAATTTGATGCCCTATCGCTTTCAAAAGATTGGAGTTAGGAGAAGCGAACCCACCACTGTGAGTCTGCAACTAGCCGACAGATGCTGGTTCATCCACGAGGAAGATCGAGGATGTGATTGTGAAGGTAGGAAAATTTTTCTTTCCCCGCAGATTTCATTCGGATATGGAAGAAGATGCAAATCCCGATCATATTGGGAGGCCATTCCTAGCAACTGCAGAGCCTTGATTGACGTTGAAAGAGGAGAGCTAACGCTAAGAGTGGAGAACGAAGAGATGGTGTTTAAAGTCTTTAAACACGTTATTGAGCCAAGAACTGTAAGTGGGTGTTTTGCAATCAACACCACCAAACCCCCATGCGAGCCATTGCAATGCAACCAAAGAGTGATGAGCCCAAGAAAGCAAGCATGGTTTGCTGAGATGACACTAAATGAGGTAATTGTTCCGGAACTCCCTACTACCGATAATGCTAAAAAGAAAAGGAGAAAAAGGAAACGCCAAATGTGGCGGAAATGGATTGGTTGGGGACTTAATCCACCCCAGGGCTAGTAAGTCTAAGGAACTGCGTCCCGCTAAAAGACGTTAAAGATAAACATTGTTGGAGGCAACCCAACGTTTTCAATTATGTTATTTTAATTTCGTCTTTAGTTTATTTTATTTTGTCTGAAACAATCTCACGGTCATGGGTCTTGTGTTTGAGCCGTGATTGATAGTACAGTGGAATGAATCAAGGCGAAAATCGAAAGAAAGTCGATTTCGAAAGCGGGTAGCGCCGCGCCCGTATAGTGCGGCGCCAAAAGAGCGAACAGCGCAGAATTTAGCGCCGCGCCCTGCGAGGCCGTGGCCGCGGAGAATTCCGTAAAGTTTGCAGAATTTAGCCGCAGCTGCGAGCAGGCCGCTCGAAAGTCCCGGCGAGCGCAGATGTTTAGCGCGCACTAGGCGCGCACAAGCGGGAATCCGAAATTTAAAACGCCTAAAAACTGCACCGCCCCAAGAGCCAGACGGAGAGCACCACCAGCAGCAGAGGCCGCCATGGATGAAGATGAGCCTGAAATATGGGCTCACATGGCGAGACTCACCACCGCCAACCACAAGAGCGAACCTTCAGAGCCCACAATGGGGCAATTGTACCAACACTGAAGGAGATGATGCAGACCTTGCAAACAGAATACAAGGACAGCAAGAAACAAGGCAACAAATCGACGAGCCGAAAGTGCCTTGTTCAACCAATGGTCGATGCATTATCCACCGCCACCACCACCATTTTAACCAAAGTTTGTAAGTGTCTTATTTTCTTTACTATCTTTGAGTCTACACACATTGGGGACAATGTGTGATTTAAGTTTGGGGTGTGTTTTTGTGTTTTAGTTTTTATTTGTGTCATGTTATGTTTTATTTAATTTTTTTATTTGTTTTATGTTTATTTTGAGTCACCAAAATTTTTTCTTTCTTGAGTCATAATTGCTGTCAAAGATCATGTATGCTGTAGTTGCTAGAAACACCTAGTAAAGTAATGTGGAATAATGTAAAGGAATTGAAGCAACTAATCTAAACACTTAGGTTAGATATGCCAAAAGCTCAAAAAAATCTGTCTATTTGGAGTTTCTTGCTTGAGTTATGCATGCTAAATGATAAATGCTTATGTGTTATGAGTGCTTGCTATTTGAGGCGAAATAGTTAGGATATGCATGTTAGGGAGATGACTCAGGCATTTCTTTGATAGCCAATTCTTACCATTCTTTTCTATCCCGTACTTTAAAAATATCCCTAGTCAGCCCCATTGAGCCTAAATTTGAAACTTCTTCGACACCCCATATTCCCACAAAATTGTGCCATAAGTGAAAATATGAAATAGTGGAGTACATTGTGTTAAAAGAAGAAACAAAAGAGTGAACAAGTTTGATGCACCCTAATGGAAAAGTAATAAGAAAGAGGCAAAAGCCTAAGTTTGGGGCTTATTAGTATAATACACTTCACTCTCCCAAAACAAAAGAGGGGAAGGATAGAATTGAAGTGAAGGAAAGAATCAAAAGAAAAAAAGGAAAAATTGAAAAGCCAAAGAGCTTATGGTACAGAAAAATGAGCCTAAATGCCTATCTTTACCAACCCCTACCTAAGCCTACATTACAACCTCAAAGTCCTCAAGATCTCTTTTATGCATATCCGTAAATAGTGGAGAATAGCAAGTAAGCATGCCATAGGAATTCTTGAATTTATATGCATGATTTAGTATATTGACTTCCATTTAAGCATGATAAGTATGAGTTTGCGAAATATCTAGCTCAATGTGTTGAAATTCCATGCTATATGTTCCTGCGTATTATTCTCGCTAACCTTCATGTTTTTCTAGTTAACATCTATGCAAAGAAAAGTGATTAATGATGAGTCCTTTATTTTTCATTCTTTTGAGTCTTTTATTGTATTTCTTTCTATCTTTGCTCGAGGCGAGCAAAGGTTAAGTTTGGGGTATTTGATCTGTATTTTTATACACCTTTCGAGTCTGCTTTAGTTAGTCTTTTGTCCCATTTTGCACATATAAATGTCGTATTAGGATAGTTTTTCTTTCTTTTGAGTCAAAGTGGTTAAAGTGGTCAAATGGAAAAGGAGCAAAAAGAGGCGAAAGAGAGATGCCAGAGCTGAAAACAGAAAGTGGCGAACAAGGCTAAAACCAGACCAGCGCGGCGCCTCGCATCGAAGCGGCCGCGCGCTATCATTCGAAGAAGGTGCAGAAGATCGAGCCGCGCGCTTAAACTGGCCGCGCGCGCCACTATTCCGGAGGCGAAGACTCAGCCGCGGCCCTCGCAGCCAGATGCAGGGTCGCGGCGCTAAACATCCGAGAAGCCACAGAGTTGCAGCGGCCGCGGCGCCTCGCAGCGAATATCGGGCCGCGCGCCAAAACACCAAGTATTGCAGACTTCCGCGCGCGCGCCATCTGCAGGCGCAGCGCCGACGCGAAAAATTAGGTCTTTTGACGGATTTTTGGGCGAACTGCGAGGAAAAGAAGGAGACGTTTTAAACCTATAAAAGGAGAACCCTAGGCGGTTTCAAGGGTTCCTTCCGCCAAAGACAAGGTTTTCTTGACTTGGAGATTGGAGACCTAAACATTAGTAATTTCTTTCCTTTTTCTTTTCTTTAATTCAGTTTTTGCATGATGAACTTTGAATTAGTTCTTGTCATATTCATGGCTAGGAACTAATTCTCTTATAGGGCTTTCTATGTTGAATTCTTGAACCTTATGTTATAAAGTAATGCATGCTTATGGTTATTATTCTTATTGAGAGATCTATCCAATAATTGAGTTGAATTCTTGGTAGCTAATTGACAACTAGTTATCACTATATGATTTCTAATCGATTACGAAAAGGAGGATTGTGAATATCTTTGTAAGTTGGGTAGACGGTCTTGAATTGGGGATGAAAATACCTCAATTAGATTTGTAGCGTTGATGAGAGGCTTAACAACCCTAATTTTGCGCATTGTGCGTGACGGTCAACTAGGTTTTTGTGCTTAATCCTCCTATAGAGTTACCCTTATCAGCGAAAGTTAGGTAAGGAACAATACTGGGGTTGAGTGTTTATATAACCCTAACGGGAGTATAAAACGATTTCAGAACTCCGCTTTCTCCAAAAGAAGAACACCATAAGTAATGCATTAACAAGTAACATAAGCGGATAGTAAGGATACATAGAAGCCCTATTCTCATCACAACTGAAGTAATTCTTTACATTTAAATAGCTTTTGAAATTTTTAGTTATAAACAACCAATCAAATATTAATTCGCCAAATAGATACTATAAAATAGATAACTGATACTTGGACCCTAATCCTAGAGGACGATATTCGGTCTTATCCAAGACTATACTACTTGATACGATAACGTGCACTTGCGTTTAAAAAGTGTGTGCATATTACGCGCATCAATTACGTCGTTGTCTGGACGTGTTGCTGCTGGCGTCGTTGCATGGACTTGTTGTCTTTGGCGTCATTGCTTGGGCCGCTGACGCGTCTTTGGCGTCGTTGCGTAGACTTGTTGTGCTGATAACGTCATTGCCTGGACGTATTGCTGCTGGCGTCGTTGCGTGGACTTGTTGTGCTGATAACGTCGTTATGCGGGCGTATTCTTCTTTGGCGTCGTTGCATGGACTTGCTGATTACGTCGTTGTCTGGACGTGTTGCTGCGGGCGTCGTTGCATGGACTTGCTGATTACGCCGTCGTTATGCGGGCGTGTTCTTCTTGGCGTCGTTGCATAGACTCGCTGATTACGTCGTTGTCTGGACTTGCTGATTACGTCGTTGTCTGGACGTGTTGCTGCTGGCGTCGTTGCGTGGACTTGCTGATTACGTCGTTGTCTGGACGTGTTGCTGCTGGCGTCGTTGCATGGACTTGCTGATTACGTCGTTGTCTGGACGTGTTGCTGCTGGCGTCGTTGCATAGACTTGATGTGCTGATAACGTCGTTGCCCGGACGTGTTGCTGCTGGCGTCGTTGCGTAGACTTGCTGTGTCGATAACGTCGTTGCCTGGACGTGTTGCTGCTCCTGTAGAATGAATGCTCCTGCAAGCTAAGCTTGAGAAAAGACGTTAGTGTATACCTGTTTAAATGAAATGATAAATACATATGAGAAGTGCAATTTTATGGGTAGAGATGTCGTCCCTGATATGCCGGATGAATACTGAGATGTTGTCCTTGCACGGACTGACGAATTGCCATAGTGTCCTTGTTGTGTGCGTGGGTTGCAACTTTGACTTTATGTCCGAGCTGATGCGCTAGGTTTTGCGGAACTCAACTTTGATCTTGATTGTTGATGCCGGCTTCTTTCGCTGCTCTTGCTGCGGACTTTGGATTGTTGTCATCCTCTGCTTTTGCTGCTTTTCCTGCTTCTGCGAAGAGACTTTTCGTCGTATCTTCTGCTTCGGCTGTTGCACTTTCTGCTTCTGTTAATATTAAAAGACCTGCGCTCAAAGAAAAATTTGTGAGTTTTGGGGGGGGTCGATTTGTATTTGACTTCGCCATTGTCTTGACATCTGCGTGCAGTTTGCTTGGATTTGCGGCCACTGCAGTTTCCTACATTGTCCCGGTTGAGAAGGTGTAAATCGCTCTTCTTTTCTGAGACCCCTGCTTTGCTTATAGGAACCAAGACAGGTTCCGACTCGTTCCGCTCAGATGCCATTGAATCGGTCATGTCGCTGGACCGTGCCTTTGATCTTGCGAAATATTGATGCTCTGTCATTGCTTAGTCAAATACAAATCGACCTTTGGGGGAGATGATAAATCTTCTAAAAAATGCAACAAACGATGTTAGCATAACGCACATAATTTGCAGGTATGTAGCAGATATATCGCACATAGCACATTCAAACGTTTCCTAACATGCAGGGGGACCTCTTTATGCCAGAGGTAAGCCTAAACGTCACTTATGCGAGATTATGACGGATTTGTCCAAGTCGTCCAACTATAATGCCTTTGTTGGAAATGGCGACCAAATGACGGTGCACTTTTCCCAATTTCAGCATGTCATGATTGGGTTTGGATTTGTCTGTCATTGCCACGCTACACATAATATGCTGGTTGGTCGTTGGGTTCAGAAACCCGTCGACAAGTTTGGTGTCTTCCTAATTGTGGTGTCGATGCCAAGGACCGACCCACCTAAGGTAAATGCATGCATGCCCTAAAATAAGGGTGGTATAGCTCTATCTTAAGTTTCTAAGAATTGGCTTTTCTAGACGCAAGGTTCCCGAGCGGACAACTCGAGTGAAGGAACGCGGCCACCGGTTAGACCGGGCACTCCACGTATATTACCGACTCTCCTAAATTTGGATTTTGAAGAAAGAATTTTGCTGATGCACCAAGCGCACCTCGCATGTAGTGTGTGATTGTGTGAATTTTCCAGAGTGGAAGAAATATGAGCGGAATGCCAGTTTAAGGAAAGCAGTAAAGCAGGTAGCAATTTAAAATAAACAAAACAAAATACAGCACACAAAAATTAAATGCAAAAGTACTTGCCAAATAATTATCCTAGGTTTGTTGTGGTTAAGAACCTAAATTCCCCAGCAGAGTCGCCATTTCTGTCGCGCCCTTTTCCGGCCGCGGCATTCTAAATTTAAATAGCGAACCCTGCTTAATAAAATGCAAAAGTTAGAAAATAAATAATAAATGCTAAATTGCAAAAAGTGTTAAATGTTTTAACAAGGTGCAAAAAGTGCAAAAGAGGCTAAAATGTTAAAAGGGTTGCTAAAATGCTAAGGGTTCGCGGAGTCGCCACCTAATTAATTTGGGTGAATTAGGACACCTAAATGTTTAACTAGTTTAAAGTAAAACATTAACTCCATTTTATGGTCTGCTAAACTTAGTGAGATTCTGGGTAAGGGTTCTTTATTAATCTAGAGGGAAGGGGTTAGGCACCCTCTAAGATCCGCTAACTTGCGGTTGTCCTGCCAAAACTAGGGTAATTATTATGTTTAAAAAAAATGCAAAAATAAAAGTTCCTCCTGCTTAATGAAATGCTAAAACGTTAAAATGTTTAAAAGGTGCCTTAAAGTAAAAGGTTGCTAAAGGTATTAAATGCTAGAAGGGCTCCTGCTTAGAAAAAGTGTTAGAAAAATAAGATGCTAATTGTTTAAAGGAAGGCTTAAAAGTATTTAAAAGGGTGCTAAAATATTAAAAGTGCTAAAAGGTTAAAAACGCTAAAAAATGCCAAAGTTTTAAAAAATGCTTAGAAAGCTTAAAAAGAAAGGTGTCAAAGGTGCAAAAGGAGTGCTAGCATATTTAAAGGTGCTAAAAGTGCTAAGAGGGGCCAAAAGGCTAAAGGTGCTTAAGAGTGCTATAGATTAATTTTAAAGGTAAATGGTGCTAAAAGTGCAAAAAGGATGCTAAATGTTAAAGAGTGCTTAAAAGGTGCTAGAAATGCTAAGATGCTACAGGTGCTTTAGTCAAGAATGCAAGATTTATTTAAAGTATACAAAATGAGCTTTGGTTTCAACGAAAAGAAATATATTCCTAAAGTGATAAGGACTATATGAAATGTAGTGTTTAGCTTAGTATAGGAGTAACAATGCAAATCTATTATGACAAGATATGTGTTTGTAAACTAGGATGTGCGGAGGTCTTTTTCATGCAAAGATTAACGATCTTGGGACCTAAATAGCTTTTGCTAGGTCAAATGCTAATAATGCTTTCATAACAAACTGCTTTTCTTTTCTAGATCTTAGCTTCCTACATGATTATGAGAATGAAATTGTTAAGGGGTTAGCCTGATTTGAGTAATATCGCGACTAAGATAATCGACTCGAGGGAATGAGATTTCTAGTGTCCAACTACTTGCTAATCTATTGGTTCAAGATTTAATTATTCTAACTATTCTATTAATTAGTGTAGCGTTAAACAATTAATTTACAACAAATAAATAAAGCAGAATAAAATAAAGATGACTCGGGGAAGTGACGATGTCATTCCGCCTATAGCTTGAAATTTCTGACACAGAGAGGATGCAATTGCGGACATGGACATGTGCTTCGTTTGATAAGAGGTGCGATGAGTCTCGTATCGAGATTCTTCGTTTGCTCCCATGCATTGCAGTTCATGTAAAATAAGAAAGAAATAAGGATTAGTACGAGCCCAAACAATAATTGATACAAATAATTAGAACGAGCACATAACATGACACAATGACTCAAGGAGCAAAAAGGGAAAACTGGCCCAGGGCAGTCGCTGGGCCCTGGGTGCAGGCAGTTGGGGCAAAATGCAAAAAGGGAACACTATTGTGATGCTAAGAGAAGGCAGCCGGCAGGAAAACAAATTTAGACAGCAAGCATGACACAACAAGATAGAAAAGCACAAGACAAACTGGCAGTCAGGAGCAAATTCAAGAGGACAATACTTCAAGGCTAAGAGAAGGCATCGATCATGTTTAGTAATAGGGAACAGATCTAGTTCCAAATCAGGTATGAGGTAGCGCAAACCAAGCATTAAACAGAATGCAAAGAAACTAGCCTGAATGTGAAATTTTAGATTTAAAAGGAGAACCAATACAGCAAACAGCAAGCAGCAAGTTTAATCGATAAGTGAGCATAATGCGTCTTAATATTCATAGAGCAGTGAGGATCAGCGGGCAGCAGGTTGGCCCAAAAATGGGCCACTTTATGCACAGTTTATTTACTGCAGATCTTTTCAGAGAAGGGATTCTTATCCATTACACGATTAGGAGCAAGCACCAAGATATTATCATTTCAGTCACTGAAGTCTTTTAGACATTAAGCTATACATGACTACTGGTTCATTTTTAACAGAACCCAAATAAGCATTGATTTCTGTCTACCTCTTTCAGCTAAAGGACATGATGCAAATCACTTCCTAGCCAAAATACACATTTATACATTCAGCCCTGATTTCAACTAGTAAGCATATCAAACTTGAGCCAGCACAAGACTAATCTATACATGTGATTCAAAGTAAGGGACATGATGCACATATGCAAGACAAAAACTTCAATAGGGATGCATGGTCACTGTTTAAAACTTTAACAATTAGCAGACCTAAGATGAACTCACATAAAGTTCAGGGGGCTCCATATACATCATCTCAAACAGGAACATCAATAACAGTTAACATTAATTTGAGCAGATACAGTGATTCGCTAAGCACAAGCAGCTGTAAATATTGATTTAACACACTCAACTGATCGCACAGAAAGGCATATTTCACACACTGATATTGGTATTGCACTAAACACATTGACACCCATAACTACGAACACCAGTAGCGATTAATTCTGATAAACAGGTTCAACACAAACCGATATACTTCACATCATACACAGATGATATTAAACATAAACGACAGAACACATCATTCGAACAGGTTGTAAGGCGTAAAATGAGAAATCTGAAGGAGAACGGGTTTACCTTCTCCGGGCAGCGACCCGGGGCAGCGTATCAAGTCGTCGGTCCAATCGACGGGTTATTGCGATGCTAATGAAAGGTCGACTGTCTCAATTTCTGACTCTGGGTGTGTTCTTAATCACGCTAAGGTCTCCGATGCCTTCTGAGTTGCTGACTATGGCTAAGGGTGTGGGCTCTGCTCCCTAAGCCCTTAATAGATCCCTAAATTGCTATGTGGTTGCCCTCGACTCCGCTCTGAATTCCCTCTCCTATGCTCTAAATTGCTATGTTGCTATTGGACTCTTCTGATTTTCCAATGTTTCCATCCTATCTCTGCTCGTCTTGCATGTGCTTTTTATAGCCCCATTTGGGTTCCAAGTTAGGTCAATAGTAAGGGCTGATTCTAGGCTTGATATTGGCGCTGATTTTGTGTGATTCTTGCCATAAATCGGGCGATTTTATTGTAAGATTTTCGGGTTGATTTAGTACTGATCTTGCGAGCTTTCTCGAGTGTAATTTTAGAAAGTAAATATGGTATGTAACGATTTTGAATGGCACTGGTAAGAGAAAGGAAGGTCGCCGGATTCTCAGGCGAGAATCTCGGCGACTGTGGGGTGCTGTTGCGGCGATTGAAGCTTAGGTTTCGTCTAGGTTTAGGCGATGAGGGAAGAGGGTTAAAGGTTTTCTGTGGGCTGCTGGTGGCAAAGGGTTGTCCACCTTGTTTTGTGAGGTGATGTCGTAGGTAAAGAAAAAGGTTGAGGGCTTTGGTAGATGGGATGGGCAGGCGGATCGGTATTGGGTAGAGGTGTATTAGTTAGGTAGTTTTAATTAGGAGTTAATTAATTAATTAGCTAGTTAATTCTAGGTAAGTGTATTATTAATTAATTAACAAATGTGATTAAATTAATTAGGTGCTTTATTATAATTATCTAGGTGCTACATTAGTCTAATTATTTAGGTGCTAAATTAGTCTAATTATTTAGGTGCTAAATGCGGGCGCGTTATTTAATTAATGCTTAATACTTTAGAATGCGACGCTATTATTTAAAATCTTATTGTTATGCATTATTGCGAAGTTAAATTAAAATTGCATTGAGTTTATATTAAATTACTTAAATCTTTGAATGCAAGTACGATATTTAAGAATCGTTTAAAGCTTTATAAATGCGGTGCTATTAAATGCATATATCAGATTAAAATTGATTTTAAATTACAAATGATTACTCATAAATGCGGCTATGCTACCTGACACGACGTTATCGCTAAATTATTTATTTTATGCATTTATTAATTATTTAAGAATTACGACAAAGCTTAAAGTTAATAAGTGCGGGCGCGGGACTCTAAATGCTTAAGACTTTACGTAAGACGCGATGCCATTATTAAATTAATTATTTATGCCTGTATTTAATGTTTTATTGTTGTATTTTATTATAAAAATCCTAAAAAATTATTTTACAAAATTAGTGTAATTTTATGGTTAATGGCTGGACGGGAGGGTCAAAATTGGGTGTCAACAGACATCACATTATAAAGAGAAAAAAACTGTGTCACTACATGTCACGATCATGTTATATTAAGGGGGAGGGGTGTGGGTAAGGGAGTTGCGGGGGTTAATGATTTTAAATAAGGTTGTCCAATGGGCCGGGTCGGCCAGATCCCCCCAAAAAATATTTGTCGGTGATCGTCCCGCCCGTCCAGATCCCGACCGACCGACCCCAACCCGATCTCGTCCCGTCCCCCTTTGCAAAAATAGTCGTTGCAACAAAGATCAAATTTCAATTTTGGTCGTTGTGCAGCGACTATACCGGTCATTTTGCCCCTATTCATAAACCCCCTACCCCCTTAATATTTATTTTTAACCCCTAAGTTAATATATTTACCCTTTAACCCTATTTCTCAACTATAAATACCTCATTTTTCTCACAAATCTTCCTACCATCTCTCTAATTTCTAAAATTTATCTCTCTACAATTCTACATTGCCTACTAATTATTATATTTTTTTTGCTCATTTATATCAAAGTTCAAAAATTGGGAGTGAAGTTGGGAACTAGTTTGAGGATTATCCATCGAGAAAAGTTTCAATTTCAGCCTCGATTACACGTCGGTGTTTGGTACCTTCGTTCCTTCTTTAAATTATTATTGTTACTTAATTTTAATTATTTCACTTAATTTCATTTACTTTAATTATTTATTTGTATAATTATAATGGAAAGATTGAAACGTATGATTAAAGGTAAGGGTGCTTCTTCCAATAGGGGTAACAAGAGTAAGAGTACTTCTTCTAGTAATCTTATTCCTAATTTCGATGATTTGATTGATTTCAATCATACAAATGATACTGCATTTTTAATGATATGCCATCACCAAATAAGGCAGATGAAGCAGACTTTAATTTAGATGACACACCCACTAGTGCACCTCAACCTCAGACTGAGTTTCAGCCTGGAACTCAAACTGAAATGCCTCATATTCCCCCTAGTATGACTCGAGGCCCCACACAACGAAAATTAAAAGCACCTGCATGAGATTTTTTTTATAGGGACCAAGAGAATCAACTAGCTAGATGTAAATGTTTATAGATTTAAAATTGGAAAAAATCAAGGTGGGACGGGAGGTTTATTGGGACATGTACAAGGCGAGCACACAACTAGGTGAAATCAATACCAGGCTAAAAAATCGGGTGTGTCAATGCCATCTGAGTCGGGACAAGGTTCATATAGTGTCCCCGATCAAGTACAAGGTCAAATTAACCCGACGACGGGGGGAATTTTTGATCCTAAATATGATAAAAATAAAGGCAGGGAAAATATGATAAAATTAATTGCGGTGAAGGATTTGCCTTTTTCATTTCCTTCATCTCTTGGTTTTATTCATTACATTCGAGAAACATATAATCCTGCTTTTTATGGTTTTCCTAGATCAACTGTTAGAAGGGATGTTTTTAAATTTGCAAGTGAATATCAACAATATTTACGTTATGCACTGTATCATTTTAATGACAAAGTGGCTATCACTAAGACTAGATTCGAGCGGAGCGTAGAAGGTGCGGTCAACCGGAGATAACGAAGAAGAAGACTACAACTACAGTGAAATCTTGTCCGAGGGAACATGAAGCGACGTTGAAGAATTTGACAAACAAATTCCAATTCCAACAGAAGATCCTCAAGACATTGTGAGGAAATTCGAAAAAGTATGGTTGCATATGTAATTTTTTTAATTGCAATTTTACTATGTGATTTGCAACTTTTGAACAGCACCACAAAGTTACAATTTTGAAATTGTATTACAAAAAAATCATATTTCTATTAAATAATATAAGAGACACAAAAACAACCTTGGGTATTATTATTACACTATGTTGTTCAATTATATATATATATTTATTTATTTTAAAAACTTAAGTCGCAAAAAAAAATCAAATCCCGATCCCGACCCGTCCCGGCCTCTCTTCCGACGGGATGTGGGACGGGACAGGATCTCTTCCCGTCCCGCCTATCCCGGCCCGCCGAAATCCAAGTCCCGACCATCCCTCGTCCCGTCGGGACCCGCCCCGCCGCGTTGGACAACCCTAATTTTAAGGAGAGAAAAAAGAAAACAAACAGCAAAGGTAGAGTACAAAGTTCCTTTGGCATATTCTTTTTCCTTCTATGAAGCTTCTAGTTTTCTTTTCAGTGCTCATGATGAAAGTGTAATATGTGTTTATTTCTTTATCTATTCTAAGCACTAGATACTTTACACCCTTAATTGTAAATATCAGTACTAATTTGTTTCGAGAATTTTCTTGAAAATTGTTGGAGATCCTTTTGCCCAGCTATTAGATATCTAAACTCAGATCATCCTGAGTTGTATTTAAATAATTATTCGTTCGAATAATTTATTTGATGGAGTTGTTATCATGAGATCATGGCCCTCTTTTTTAATGATTATTTTGATGAGCGAGAAAACTTATTCCAATTGAATTTTTCCACAAGAAAAAAAAAAGAGAAAAATTCGGTTTCAGATTTGAATCTTAAAAATATAAAATAAAATAAAAAAAGCGCTTTTCCCTTTAATGAGTCATGTTCAACGAGAATTCGAATCAATTTATGTTCCAAAACATGTAAACACCTTTGGAAAATGGAAAAAGAAATAGCATGAGATGTTGGCTTTCACTTGATAGTTCGTTTAAAAGCATGACTTTTTTATTACAAAAGTTTAGTGACTTTATGTAATATTTTGTTATAATTGAATGATTTTTTTAGTAATTCTGCTAAGGATTGCTTCCCTTTCTCGACTTAAATTTGAACTAGTCGTGCCTCAAACTGAGACCGAATACCTGTGGAAAACTAAAAGAAAAAGAATAAACTAACTTGAGATATTGATTTTCACTTTACAGTTCATTAAAGCTTCTTGATTACAATAGTTTAGTGATTTTATATAATACTTAAAAGCAAAATTGAATGATTTTTTTGTCACCAAAAATATCTTAGTAACTCGGCTATCATTATCATAAAGTAAAAGTTGTGTAACCATTTGTAAAATTACACCTTCAAGGGGGTAATCTCACACAAAGGGTATTTCCTCCTTTAAAGGACCTTACGCGATGTGAATCGCAATTACCCATGACCTCAAAAGGTTATTGGACACCTATGGAAAATGGAAAGAAAAAACTAACTTGAGATATTGAATTTCATTCCGTTAAAAAGCATGTGTTCTTGATCAGAAAAGTTTAGTAACTTTTATAACCTTTAGGGAAAATGGAATGATTAATTCGTTAATCTCGTTAAAGAATACTTTTTAAATGTGTTTTACGCGGCACAATTTAAAATAGTCAAGCCCCAAAATTATCCAAACAAGAGGGTAATCTCAAATAAAGGTATATTTCAGTATTTAGTGCAAAATCTTTTATATACCTAACCGAAAGTTAGTTAATGACAGGCAGAAAGCAGCTAGTTGTACTATATGCAAACACATAAATATTCAAAAGTTAGTTAAACAAGAAAACTTTAGTCTTTTCCAATGTAAACAAAAATAAAACCTTAGGACAGAGAGAAAAATATTTCTTGTTTTGTTTATTGGTTTTCTAATTCTTTCTTCTTTGTGAGAATGTGACAAGCTGTTGAAGAGGCCAGTGGATGCCACGTTCACAATAATCTAATTTGATAATTGGCTGTCAATAGCTTTGGTTTTGCCAAAAAAAAGAAAGAGGAATAACGCTTTTAGTCCCTCGATTATTGCTTCAAAAGGTGGAATCTTCTATCCCAACAGCCCTTACATTCCGGTCCGACAGATCGTTTTTTTAGTCCCTCGATTATTAATAGATTATGATTAGATTTTTGTGATATTAGGCTAAGTATATCGATTTGTCAACAAATTGAAGTGGTACACTTTTAATCATTTAGTTTCTAAGTCTTTATACAATTACGGAATTATCTATCAATCATTACACTACTTAATTAGTTGTGTGTAGTATTAAGTGTGTACAATTACTTAATGTTTAAGGGTATTACAATTTTAAAAATTACATATAACATGTTTTTAGACGTAAAGAGACCAAAAAGATCTATTAATGAATGGTTATACAATGATGGTCTTAATAAATTAATTGTTCTATACTTTTTACTTGACGTAACTTGTTACATGAGCCGTGAGAGATAATTTGGTTTTTATCCGACCTTTTTGGTACTTTCATGTAATTGTAAAATATACTAATTGTTATCTTTTTTTCAACATTCAAACTGATACCCCAGAGAAGGGACAAGCACTTACATTTGACTTAGCCAAATTCGTAACTATGCAACGTCTAAAAATAATCTACATAGTTTTATATTAAGGGACCAAAAATGCACATTTTTGTATATTGAAGATTAAATGTGTTAAACCTAATATCACAAAGACCAAAATCTAAATTTAGCAATAATAGAGGGACTAAAAATGCTATTATCCCCCAACAAGGAAAAAAATTGGGTGAAAAAAACTAGTAATAATTAAGTATTAAGAAGGTCCAACATTTTTTTTGGTGCGAAAGGAGCTCTCAACCAATAAAAATCATAATTAGACCACAATAACAATATACTCAGTGTAATCTCACCTCTTGATTTAAAAAAAAGAACTAAAAAAAAAAGACATCGTAGTTTGTTAGTCCCTTTCAACTATGATTCCATTTCCTATCATGTTTCATTGACAAGAAATTTTCTCCTGTTTCTGAAACTCTTTCTCTTTCCTAAAGAAAGATTTATATTCTTTGTTCATGTAGGAGATTAAAAGAGGAAGAGTTACATTTTTTTCATATTTGATTGTTTGAAATTTAGTAGAAAGAAAGATCAAGAATTGGTTCAAAATGTTACAAAGAGCTGCAACAAATGCTTATTCATGGTGGGCTGCTGGCCATATTAGGACCAAACAATCCAAATGGCTTGAACAAAGCCTTCAAGGTATGTTTCTTTTACATCAAAAGCCAAATGGGGTTTTGATTTTCTGTTTTTTCGATATCCGATGATTACAACTTTTAGACTCTGATGGATAATGAACCCGCCCCTCTACTGTTCTTTCTTCTTTGCTCTTGCCCTGTTGAAATGGGGAAAGGATGTAAATTATTCAAATGTGATTAAGATCTGTTGTTGTTAGATGCATGCATCTGTAATGTAAATTTTGCACCTAAAATTTTATTGACAAATCTGCAAACTTTAGTCATAAATTTCAAGTTCTTTCATTTTCTTATTGTTTATTCAGTTTCAAGTTAATAGGAACATGTTACCAAAAGTTTCAAAAATACGTGGATTGCACAATCTTATTAAGAAAAAAATACAAATAATCCAAGAAGTTTGTGGTAAAACGAAGTTGTAATCAAGAATAGGAATCAGATATGCAACTTTCTTTCTATGCCCTCTTGTAGTGTAAATCTCAAAGTTTATTTCATTCCTCTCTTGCTTTTCCAATTCTTAATATGGTTTTGGCACGTTACAATAATAACTACATCTCAATCCAAGGGGTCGGGAATATGAATCATCACTGATTATATCGCGACATTAAGCTAATTGTACTTATGGTATTGTAGATATGGAAGAGAAGGTGGAAGATGTGATCAAGCTAATTGAAGAAGATGGAGATTCATTTGCAAAAAGAGCAGAAATGTACTACAAGAAAAGGCCAGAACTAATAAACTTCGTGGAAGAATCTTATCGTGCCTATCGAGCATTGGCTGAACGATATGACAAGTTGTCGAGAGAGTTGCAAAGTGCCAACAACACCATTGCAACTCTTTTTCCGGAACAAATTCAATTAGCAATGGATGAAGAAGACGATTATGGTACTCCAAGAATGCCAAAGAGTTTCCCACAAACACCAACAAGTGGAGCAAATATACCAAATGTTCCTCCAAAGGCACCTGTTAAAGACATGAAAGGTCTGTTGAAAACAGGCACACAGAAATTTCTAGGCAAGAAATCATCTAACAACGCAAGAGATGCAAATAAAGAAGCACCAAAATCAGGTTTAACAAAAGACGAAGCGGTTGAAGAGATTGACAAGCTCCAGAGAGATATATTGTCTTTGCAAACTGTGAAAGAGTTCGTGAAAAGCTCTTACCAAAGTGGGATTGCTAAGACGAAGGAAATCGAACAACAGATAGTGGAGAAGCATCAAAAGATTTGCAGTTTGGAGGATGAATTTGGTGAGGCTCGGGTTTTTGAGGATGACGAGGCTAGAACCTTGATGGCCGAAGCAGCACTAAAATCGTGTCAAGAAACGCTGGCTCAGCTCCAGGAGAAACAAGAACAATCCACCAAATATGCAAAAGAGGAGTTCAAGAAGATCGAAGAAGCTCGTAAGAAACTCAAGTTTTTCAGGCAAAAGTACTTGGGTGATCCAGTTGATGAAACAAAACCAGATGAATCTGCTGAGTCAGCAGATAAATCATCACAATGCACGAGCCAAGAAGACGTTGGAGAGCAAATAGAGTCGTTGCATGATCAGATCAACGAGCAATTTGACGTAAGTTCTATGTCATCTCTAACAGTAACACAATTGGCAGAAAAGATTGATGAGCTTGTGAATAAAGTGGTCAGCTTAGAAACAGCAGTTTCAACTCAAACTGTTCTTATTGAGAGATTAAGATCAGAAGCTGGTGGACTCCAAACACAAGTTCAGATTTTGGAAGACGATAAGGCAGCTACTCTGACAGAGGATACACACAATCTGAATGTTAGAGTAACTACGATAGAGGAAAAGTTGAAGGGTATTCAGGATCTAAACAAAGATGTCGAAAATCAAAACAGTAGCCTTCAGACTCACTTTGCTGAAGCTCGTACCAGTCTAGGCCAGTTATCATTCAAATTGATTAGTGTGAAACCAGATGAAGAGGTTGATGAGACCGATTCATCTCAAGACGAAGAGGAGGAGGGTCTTGCTGATATCAAGTCACAAGAAAAGACAGAAAAGAAAACAGATCATTTTAGTACAAGTAATACAAGTGAAGTTGAGAAAGAACAAGTTCCTGTTACAGTTGTTAGTGATGAAGTCCAGGAAGGTACAAAACCCCCGAAGAAACATGTCAAACTTCCGGAGCCAACAGAAGCTGAAAAAAGTGAAGAGAAAGTCTCCGAAAATAGTGCTCGTGATGAGCCAAGACCACAGGAAGACGAGGAGAAGGACGATGACCTGACATGGCAGCAAATGCTGTTGACTGGTTTGGAGGATAAAGAAAAGATCCTCTTAACAGAATACACAACAATTCTCAGGAATTACAAGGAATTAAAGAGGAAGCTAATTGACATGGAGAAGAAAGAGAGAGACACTGAATTTGAAGTCACGTTGCAGATAAGAGAGCTTAAAAGTTCTATTTCAAAGAAGGATGAAGAGATAGAAAGTTTACGTCTAAAGTTGAGCCTCGTGCAAGGAAATGTTTCTGAAAGTTCATCAGAGTCGAAAGAAAAAAAACAGCAAGGTTCTAGTCCTTCTGATGATCGAAGCTTAAAACCCGAGGACTCATCTAAAGGGGAAGACAAGGATGAACAGGATGTGAAGATCATTTTGATTGATCAACGTTCATCCCTCTCGCCAGTTGAAGAAAAACTCCGGATGGACATTGATGCATTACTAGACGAAAACTTGGATTTCTGGCTAAGATTTAGCTCAGCATTTCATCAGATACAAAAGTTCAAGACCACGGCCCAAGATTTGCAGGGCGAAATAGCAACGCTCAGGGAAAAGGAGGCGAAAGAGGGCAGCTCTAAAACAGACATGAAATCAGAAATCAGACCCATATATAAACACCTGAGGGAGATTCAGAATGAGCTAACCGTGTGGTTAGAACAAAGCTTGTCACTAAAAGACGAACTCAAACGTAGGTTCTCGTCTTTATGTAGCATTCAGGAGGAAATTACGAAAGCACTAAAGGAGGGAGTTGAAGAAGAGGAAATCAGATTCAGCAGCCATCAGGCTGCGAAGTTCCAAGGTGAAGTTTTGAACATGAAACAAGAAAACAACAAGGTAAGAGAGGAACTGGAAGCTGGTGTAGAACATGTAACTACACTTCAAGTAGATGTCGAGAAGACGTTAAGAAAACTGGATCAAGAGTTTCATGTTGGTGGAAGTCAACCACAATTGACAAACTCAGCAAGTAGGTCAAGGATACCTTTAGGAGCGTTCATCTTTGGAATGAAAGCAAAGAAGAGCAAGCGTTCGTTTTTTCATCACAATAGGAAATACCAGATCCTGAAAGGTGGAGTACCTTTATAGATGTTTTATCTTGATCTTGTTTTTGTTCTCCCTTTTTTTTCTTCTTTTTTCTTTTTTTTGGTTTTTTCCCCTTTGTTCTCATTCTTTTCCAGGTATTTTTACATGTATCTGGATAGATAAGGAATGTTGGTTATACTTTTTTTTTCTTTTTTTTTTTTGCTCTAAGTGAGTAGTTTTTGGGGATTGTATGTATTGCCTTGATGTGTAGGTTAGTGTAAACAGAGAATTTATATAACAGTACCATTTTCATTTGCTGGTCACACTTTCTGTAGCCTTCCGTAGCAACACAATATTTATTCAATCTGCAAGCCTATTTACAAGGTGTACTCTTATTCAGTTGGTACTTGAATTAACAAACTGAAAATATTTCCCCTTCATGATTCTGAAGGTGCTTCTTCTAATACAATACCGCGAAAATACAGCAAGAGAAGTTAGCTGCGCATCCCACTGAACAAGAAAAGTTGCCTATGGACACATTTATCTTTCTATACCTTAATATAGACTAAGCAAGCTAAGAAGCTTTTCGTAAAGTCTGCAATAGCTCTAGCAGTTTCCTTCTGAGTTCTGAAATGCGAAACAAAGATCCAAATCTCATTGTTCAAAATTATGTCTCCTTGGTCGTGTCAAACGAGATCTCTGAAACTACTCTTGCTCCTCTTCCTTTGGCCATGTAAAAGGCCTACGTGATGCATCAATTCCTACAAATCAAACATCGAAAATGATGAGAAAGGTGAATACACGTGAAAGGGAAACAGCTTATTGCAGTTCCTCTTGCGAAAAAAACTTATATTAAAAAGAAGTCTGTAAACAACCCTGTGTTGAGAAAGTGTTACGATAATAGAGATAGGAATAATGGGGATATTTTATACAACTTATGCATAGCATCATTTCTGCAAAAAAAAACACAGTCAAACACCAAACAAAATATGTAGTCTCACTTTCTAATGTGTAGAATATCCGTCATCAATCAAATAACACATTTTTCTCCTTTGCTGGGGGTTTGGGGTTGCTCATATTTACAAGAGATGCTTACTTATAAATCGGATCATATTAGAGCTTGCCAGGAAGTACTTGGTACTATGATCATTGGGGGGAAAAGACTGATTCAACGAGATATGTCTTGCCTGCATTAAGATTAAAACTTGTTGTCTACTTTCAGGAAATGTTTGGAATAGAGAACTTAAAATAATACAACGCCGGATTCTCGGAAAAAATATGGTTCACTATTTTCTTCGGGGTATTGCAAGACACACTAAAACCATTGAATGGCACTATGATATGTTAATTATCAATCTGTAACAGCATGTGAATAGTTATGAGCTCACCTGTGGATGAGGTAAGGCTCCTTTTATATGTCTGGCGACCTGGAGTGGAAGATCAAAAGTAGCACAGCCACGGGAATATACAATCACATCTTCCCGGGATCCACGGTTCCTTTCAGATAAGGTAGAACACAAAAAATCAAGCACGCATATGTCTGTGCATATCCCTACAACCAGTATCTTGTTATAAGACCAAATCCGAGATAGAATGGGATGAAAACAGAATTTTGATCAATTCATGAGATATGATGATACTTACAGCTTTAATCTCATTAGCTTTCACCCAATTTACAAAGCCATTTGATCCATCATTCTCAAGCGAACCGAGGAACCCATCGATACAATCCTTGCATCGGAGTGTTACATTCGGTTCATTTTCCAACCACTGAAGAGCTGCACATGATGATAAAAAGACCACATTCGATGAAATTGAAAACACATTGCTTTAGCCTAAATGGACAAAAAGAATGAGGGAAGACTAACCAGGAACCAACTTACATTCATCCGTTCCGTTAATGCAATGAAGAGGATAAGGTGGTTCAGGCACATCAGGATGATGAGAATCAAGAAGAGCATAAATAGGCCATTTCTTCTCACACAACATTTTTGCAAGTTTAACCGACTCATCAACCATTGCTGAAATTTGTTTATCAGGTGCCACTGGAGCCTATAGCAAAGCAAATGGCAGAAAATCACAATCAGTAATTTAAAAAAAAGAACAATAGGAGGAATAAGGATCACATGAATTGCTTAGTCCGAAAGTTTGGGGTTCTATTGAACCCCATCTATAATGCTACATCCGCCTTGTAGAAATTCAGGGTAAGACTGTGTATAATATACCTTTGTGGCCCGGTCCTTCCCCGGACCCTGCGCATAGCGAGAACTTAGTGCTACCGGGCTGCCCTTTTACGAAGACTTGACAAGTATGCCTTTTTGATCATTCGATCTAAAGTTCCTTTTGCTTTATACTTCAAATTTAGCTTCTTATAAGCAACAATCAACAAACATAGCACAAGAACACAATAACATATACATAGACAGACACTCATGACAGAGATGCCTGTATCTGTATGTATATAAATTTTAACTGTGTTTTTATTTAATTAGTTTATTGAGAAAAAAACAATCAATTTATGTTAGAAATAATAATTCAAAGTTGCAGAAAACCAAAATTGATTAGGATTTGATATTTTAATTCACATCTACTTAGGATTTAGGGTCAAATTAATATAGAAATACGTTTTCCAGTTTTGAGTTAAAGTAGGTAATGCTGCTAACTATTTTCGTAACAAGAGATATTGTGAAAATTGTACAGAGCATTCAGAAATGTATAGAGTTTATCAAAGAAATATTTTTAATCAATTTACACAATGAATTGATCCAAACAGAACAGGACAGATGGAATAAACAGATTTTTCTAAATCATTTTGTTTCTTTTGCTGTCAATTTCCTCATGTCGATCCAAAAAAGTATATGCATGTAATTGGAAGCTTACAAACATAGATTAGTTTCTCATATCACCAAATGTTGGTTCATTAGATTTGTTATAAGATAACATTTTTGTAAAGAATAGATCTTGGGTCTAACTCAACCCCAAAAGTTAGCTTGTAAGGTGAGGATTGTCCAAGTCCATATAACGAGTCCATGTTCCCATTTCATATCCGATGTGGGACTCTTAACATTCTCCAACACGCCCAGACCTTGTTAACTGGAACGTGGATAATATAATTTGGGGACCCAACATCGGTGAACAAAGAAATGGAATGGGCCTGGCTCACTTGAGAATCTATAGAATCTCTCTTAGATATTATCAATATAGAACAGTCAATTAAACTTTTAATCCAGGAAAAAGCTTGTGTAAATCATGTTTTTTTTTCCAGGGTTATCTCTCTTCTTCTAATTTCCAGATACATAATATGAAGTGTATTACAAAAACACATTTAGTAATACACTATTGAAGGACATATTGCACCTCTTTGCATTGGTTAGTATCAGTGTTTTAAAAGGCGGAGCGTGAGGCGACTAAGCCATATATTTAGGTCTAAAATTATATGTATTAACACTACAGGATACATATATGATATAACTATCATGTGTGATTGGAACTCCTAAATAACAATGAAAATGAGTGGAAATGACCCAACAATTTGGGATTGCCTGTATGTGTGTTAAAACAGTACATAACATATACTACCTGTGATGGATTATTGGAACTCCTAAATAACAACAAATCTTTAGCAGAAAACTATGATTTTACAAAGATAGAAGTGAAGCACTGGTCCATTAATAGTAGTTTTAAACACAAGAATAATTTCAGAAACTGCGCATTCAAGCATGGTAAACTTTGCTCCCTTCTGCGTAAAAGTTGATAAATCAGGCAATATGACATTGCTGGCATGCTTGTTCACATCGCACTATTCTAGAAAAGTTACATCTGCAAGAAAGATAAATTGTTTAAGATTATGCACTTTTACATTCGAGTGTACTGATTAGCAAAAGTTCTTTTAGAATTGAAGTACCAATTGTGCACATGTAAATTGATTTCAAACAGAGAACATAATAAGTCAGGAACCCGGTCTTCATGGCTAAGAACAAGCTAACAAGAATAATGCTTAAAATCATTTATCATTGTCCTGATTTTATGTTGTAATTGTTCCTTGGTTATTTTAGGCCTCATAACATTCTTGAACTGGTTGAGTAGCTGTGAAAATTTGTGCATAACTTAAGAACGTTCATGGTTCTTTAGGATTAAGGAATAAATGTACACATAACTAATCCAATCAGAAGGACAACCAGCAACAAGAGTTGGAAGTTTTATCAGTCAAGTGAATTCCACTACTCAGGGAAGACAGTTTGCAGTCGTCATGAAAGTAGCGTGTAAATTAGACACACAACTTTAGTCAAGATGTAAGCATGCAAAAAGTTGAGCTTCAACATGTGATTCGCTCTACTTGATTTGCTGAACTTTTGATTCAAACGGAAAAAGGCATGGAGCTTAAATACGCTTTATAAATTACGTGGTACAAACCTGTTAACCGGAGACCCTTCTTTACTGGGCCGGGTACTTCTCCTTTAACCATTGCCATGATACACAAGGAATCTTTTTACGACAGCGACCAACATTTAGAACTTATAAAAAGGGAACAGTTAGTACTCTAGTACACCTACATCATTCAGCTCGTGCACAAGGCCGCGCCTTATGAGTACAACTGATATACTTACTGCTTACACATTTACGTCCAATAATGAATGAGCTGAAAACACAGGCAATAAATTGAAAACACGAACAAAACAACTACGTCTCAGTCCAGATGATACTGTACCTGAACAATTTGCAAATCAAATAGTATTACTAACTATAACAATAGAGATAAAGTTTACAAACTACATACACTGCACAACTTCAGAACTCTTCTTCCGTTCTACTCAATTGTCCAATTTCTCTTTCTCAAACTCCAAATGGTTCTTAAAAATAACATGAACGGAAAAAGAAATAGACACAATGAACACACCAAATCCCCTGACCTCTTACAACTCAAACTGACATCGTGCAGCCACATACTAATTTGGCAGGAAAAAAAGGACCATGGCATCTAAGATCTAATATGCATCTGTTATTCATCTATTTCTCATGTGGTATCGAACATCAAAACACGAAGTGCCATCAAGAAACTGAAATTTGCATGTGAAAGGAAGTTGAAAAATAATCTGCTTGACAAAAATATGTTTATTTCCCTTTGCTAGCATCTGGTGGTAGCTGTAGACCCATAAGTCCAAGCAAATTAGAGGCAGGTCCTGGAAGTCCTTCTTGAGAAGAAAAGGAATCAAGGAAATTCTTTACAAGATTGAAATCCACATCTACCGGAGTGAACTCCTCTTCCATGCTTTCTGTAGCATTAGACGTTCCCTGATACATATATTTGTCCAATGAGTGATCTTAGCAATATTAGCTTGAAATAAAAATGCAGTGTACAATAATAGTTTCCACTTTTCTGTCTTCTGTCTCTAATTTATAGGATAAGGGGTTTGCCGGATCAACAAGCTACATGACTTTACAGGAACCCATTTTCTACAACGTAAAAAACACTTTTGTCAATACTAAACAATTTTGGGGCATCAGAATCAGCTGTATATTTAACATAGCAGGAAAGTTGCTAATACCTAAAAGTAATTCTACAGGCAAGATTAAATAATTATGTTGGATCCTTGATCAAAAAAGTTCTCCAGACAAGATCAGAATACACATTTAATTGAAAGCATAGACTAACCTCAGATTTCTTGATGTATTGTTCATTTGCACGAACAAAGGTATTACTTAGTGTGCTCCCTTTCAGTTCCTCATTCAGAGTATCCGAATAAGAATGCATGAAAGCAGCACCTCCCTCATAATTATCATCAGATGACTCGGCGAAATCATCCTCATCTTCAGATTCATCTGCATGTCCAATAGTACAAATAAGTGAGAAATTCCAATCTGCATGTAAAGTTAATAACATTTCGCTATTGCTACCAAAAGCATTGACTTGAAGAAATTAAAAAAAAAACTGACTCACCAAACTCCATATCCAATGATGACTCTTCTTCTATATTAACATCACTGCCAGTGTCTTCAGGGCCCTGACGTCTCACAAATGATTCCATATCTTTCATAAAGCGATCCACATCAAAGTCAACGTCCTTTACACTGCAATAGGAGATAGAGGATAGGCCAAAATAAGTTACTGGAGGATGGACGCATGTGCTTCTTTATTAAATAGTTTGACTGATTATCCCTTATTTTCAAAGATACTGCTCCAAAATAATATAGTTATGATAGGATTAACCTCTAGCCCTCCTTAGTTTATATCTATTACAAGGAACTTAATTTTTATGACCAATTTTCTATGCACTCTCTTGCTTCCTAACTATCTGATCTAATGTTACCCCTACACCCCAGAATACGTTAAAACCAACCACTATAACGAGCAATTCAGTTAATCCAAAATAGCACAAACCTGATAACTATAAGATGTTAAATTTAACCTCTCGTTAGTGAAAATAAAATAAAAGAAACCAAGCATATTACACTGTTGAAATAAGAGAAATGAAGGACAAAAACCTGTCTTCTGGAACCTCTGCACCTTGATAGCTGGCCACTTTTGTGACAAATGCTTGCATAGACTTTGATATATCTTTAAGATCAAAATTATCAAAACCATTGTTGTGCACATCCTGCTCTTTTGATTTCTGTTTCTTTTTTGAATTGTAAAGTTCCATCTCGTTTTGCCTCTCTTGAAGGGCTGCATTTAGCTCCTCATCCCCACCATAAAGCCATGAATCATCATCAGACGGTGGTAGCTCCTGATCCTTAAAATCATCAGCAGACTCAGGAAGGGCAAGAATCTCATCTATTCTCCGCACTGGAGCACTTAGCATAGCACTGTTTTTTTCAATAGTTGGTCAGTAGCAGGTTAAGTTATACTTATATGACAAAAGAGCATCTCAAGCAAGAATCATAAAAACAGTACGATCAGCATATTGAGAAATAAGAGGAGAAAATGGCGAATCAAACAGAGATAAAAAAGTACCATTACAATAAACAATATGATCATGTCACTTACATTATCATTATCAAGCTTTCCTTTATCAAGGCAAGAAGTAAATATTCAAAGACTATCAATTTCTCTTGGAGATTCAGATCTTTACAAAATCCAGTTCCGGTTTTTCCCTTTTTACTAATAAATAAGGCAAAAGGTTTACAAAATCCAGTATCAATTATGTATACAAAAATTCTGCTATGTAGAAGCTTCAAATTTTCCTTTTGATATCTAGGACTAATAGTAAACAGTATACAACAATTTGAACTCATTAGAGAAATAACTAGAAAGTCATAAGATGTTGTATCATCATAGAATGAAGCACAGATCAAGAAACATAGCTACACAGACACGCCCAAGAGACTTTTTAGCCTAGGACTCGTGAAGTTGCAATTGTTACCAGATAGATCGTGATAACACAATGACCATATTTTACCCGATATGCAGAAATTATCTTGATAATATGAACACTACGAAACCTAATTTGCAGATATTATCAGTGACATTCCAATGATGTCATCAACGTTTTTGTTTATTACCTTACAATAATATCATTACAACAAGCCACTGCATACACCCCCACCCCCCACCCCGCGGGGCAGGGAAGACATATATATATACCAAATGCAGATATCTAACCCCATTGTAACAAATTCTAATATGTCGAAAACATGCATCTTCTATAATTTCATTAAATAAAATCAAGCCTTTATACAAACAAACAACAGGTACCTTTCTCGAGCATGCAGTGAACTATTCTTGTAATACACCTCAGCATTCTGCATCAATCTTTTATACTCCTTTGATCCCGGCAACAGCCCTTCAAAGTACCCACTTCGTTCTAAACTCTGCCTAAACACATCCGAAGTACTCCCTTTTCCCTCCATCCCCTGCCTCTTTTTCAACTGATATATCATCTCAAACCCGCAAGCAATCTTCATTCCTAGCTCAGCTTCCATATAAGCACCCACATCACTCCTAGGTGGCAAAGCTGGATAACATTTCGGCGCCTGAAATGTTTGCTGTACCAACTGTGCATACATTGCCCTAGACATCCTAACCACCACCTGCACTAGCTCCTCCCCACTACCCCCATTCCCTAAAAACCTCTCCATCTTCGCCGCGAACTTCATCGTATCAATATCCCTATCGTAAAACCCTTCAACAGCAAGCGAAATCAAACATGGCTCATGCTTTAACACTTTCGCTACACTCACAGGAACCCTAACCCTAACCATATGCACATTCTTCTCCGCTCTATTCGGATACTCTTTCAACCTATTCTCTAATTGACGTTGCACTCCCTCAGGCGCTCTAGTTTTAACACAATTGATATCAGGGCGGCTCAATAAAATTAGTGACTCGTGGATTGATGGTGTATCGGGTACTAGAGATTTAGGGATAATGTGGAGCGAACCGCCACGAATGAAGACCCGGTTTGTGGATGTTTCCGGGTTAACCCAATTAGGGAGATGAAAAGCGGTTTCGATTAATAAAAACTCGCCGTCACTGTCGCTCACTTGAATTGAGAGATTAGGGAAGTGTTTTGAGGTTTCGAAAAGGAGGAATACGACGAACCATTCGTCTTCAAGGTTATCGCCGTAACGGAGTTTGCCGGAGAGATGAGGAGTGGTGGGTGTTGGGGTGAGGGTGAAGGGTTCGTGTTGCCATATGTAATTGGATGTGAAAGGGGTTAGGGTTTGGAGGATTTGGAGGTGAAGTGATTGTATTTGGGTGGTGGTGGGGTTTAAGGAAATGTCTGGGTATATGGAGAAGAATACGGTGTCGTCTGATGGACGGGACTTTTTTTTGGAGAAGATGTTGTTGGAAGTGGTGGCGGAAGGGTGTTGCTCCGCCATGGTTCGCCGGAAAGTTGATCGCCAGTGAGGTTTTGGAATTTTGGAAGAAGTCCAGAAATATCGGGGGGTTTCGTCCCGCCTAATATTGGGTTTGTTAGTTGTTTGGGTCCAATAAGGAGAAGATTGGGTGGAATGGCCAAATTTGTGACCGTCTAAGAATATTTTAGCAACTATTTAAAATGTGGGACAAAACTTTTGATTTCTCCATCATAAGATCATGAACTTCTTTACTTTTGTATTTTATTTCTGAGTTATTGATCTATACATTCTACCCTCGTCAAATACTTGTTGTGAAATTAGACCGGATATATTATTTTTGTTGGTCGTAAGACCATTAACTCGAGGACTCTTTCCATGAGTTACTCGAGGAAAGTATCCTTGAGTTTAAATTCGATAAACGATTCATGAAGTTCAAATCTTTATAAGTCAAACTTCGATTTATACGTTTCAAAATTTTACAATTTTAAAATATAAAATTTTCTAGAGTTTTCAAACATCATGAACAATTTATGAAACTCAAATCTTTATAAATTCAAACTTCAAGAACGATTTCTGGAATTCATATATCTGGATAAATTCAAATTTCGTCAAAGAAGAAAAGCGTCGGTTTTTTGTGTTTAATTATAAGAAGTATTTAATTGTATCCAACTTATTATAAAATGGCTAAAAATTACCGAACTATTAGTTTTGAAATGGTCACTAATTCCTCATTACCCGTCTGAAAAGTGACTATTTACCCATTTTACACGTCTATGCGCTACCTGGACAATCAATCAAGGCCATTTTTTGTCCAAAGCAAAAGCCTTTTCCTTCAAATATTGAGAATTTGGCACCTGACTAATTATTTTTTCCTTCAATAATTTAGTTGTTCGGACACGTTTGATACGTTGTATTAAAATTTGAATTATCTTTGAATGAAAAAATCTGACGTTTGGTGAGAGTTTTTAGTGCGATCATTGCCATTTTTAGGCAGCATCTAGTATGTAGTCTCCAGATCTTATCTTAAAAAAATACAGTTCATTATATATTAATACTCTAATACTATCTATTATATATTAATACTGATCAGGTCAATTCTGATGCGATCTGATTCAATGAAATTAATACAGGTCACGTACCAAACGAGCCATTTACGGTATCAGTGCCACGTCCATTACTTTAAATTTTTGAACGTAAAATTCACTCAATCTACCTCATTTTAACTTTCAAGTGACAGTATCTGAAATATAAATCTAAATATATTTATATTAGCCTAAAATCCTGCCTCCGTCACCTCAATCAAGATGTATCGTGACATAATTATTTTTGTTTATATGGCATTACATCACAAGGAGAGCAGTATTTTGACGAATATTAGAAAGAAAATTAATATGATAATTAAGGAACAATCTATAATATTAAATATTTCGTGAGTTCTCAAACTAGAAAGAATATATTTTATACATAAATTTCAGATGGTCTATTATTAAACATTATTTTTTAAAAAAAATCTATAACAATAGGAGAATCAATATCAAATAAGATGGACATAGAGAACTGAATTCACACCTATTATCTTAATAGATATTCTTTATAATTTTCTACACATAACTCAAACTTTTTCCCAAATGACCTCCCATTTTTCTTCATAATAACTACTGAAACACCTCCCATAGAGAAGGGTTATTTCTTCCTTTACTACTTCCATAGCAATGATGATTGCTCTCCATTGGTGTATACATGAAGTTTGAAAATGTAATATGAAGAAAGAAAGAGACTTTAATTTGAAGACTAAAGTGAGGTTCTTGGGTGTGTAGTTTATCTGTGTGTGTGTGAGTGTTATATCATTGTATCTAACTATATATATGGAGGTAATAAAGAATAAAGGAACAAAATTGTGTCAATCACCTTGAAAAAGACTTAGAAGAGAGTCATTGTGGGGAATTTTCTTTGCACTCTCTTGGAAGATGTCTCATTTATATTTGAAGTTGTGGTCGTTGCTTCTTGGTGGGTTCATGGAATAGTATACAAAAATTTTAACGCGTACTATCAAAAGTATTTTCTATATTGTTAATACATGTAGAGAGAATTAATTACAGTTATCTTTATGTGATCTGATAATGTAAGTGTGTATAACTTGTATTCAGGTGTGAAAGCAGGATTTTGGTCTAGGAGAGCTTGGGGAAGCTTCATGTATCTAGGGGGGACTATTGTAATATCATTAATATTATTAATAGTATATTAGGAAAAAATTAAATTTGAGAGAAAGCCCAGACCCCGATTACATGGTGGCTCCGTCCCTGCTTGTATTCATAAGCAAATAGCGACAAAACTTGCCATATCATCCAAGTCCATATATCAAGTGGTTTTTTAAAATCATATAACACTAACAATGAATAGACTTTTTACAATATCGATATAATTTAATTTATTAAAATATACTGTATGTACTTATAATTAATCTTAGGCAAACAATGTTATTAAAATGGATCATTACATATGTCATTACCTTTATATTATATATATATATATATATATATATATATATATAAAACTTAAAATTCGTGTCAAATAAGTATAAAATTGATGACGTCAAAAAAAGGGCATAAAGTATTATCCTACTTGAAAATTGAAATTCATTTCCTCTCTTTCTCCTTTTGTTTTGTATTTCTTCACCAGTTCTTCTTATCTGTCGATTTCATTGCCTCGTTTCTAATATTCCTTGTTACATACGAGTTCTATGTTGTAATTATAACATTTATAAATTACATTATAACGATTATAAACCACTCTTATTGCTTAAGGAATTCATTTAGATGATCAAATTCTTGTGTATATAATATCATAATCAAACTTGGTACTTTTGTTCTCAATAGTTTTAATCGCTATAGACTTCTTTTATTTTAAGTGTACTAACTTATCATATTTGTTAGGATATCATCAATCATATCCTTCCAAATCATCTCATATCTCTCAAAATCATCTCACATCAATTATAATTATTAGTATCACATAATTTAGGATATGATGATAATATGATTGTAAATTAGAATCACATAATTATGATATGATTAAATAGGTCTTCTATTATTATTAATCTTATTACACTTGTATATATGAGATAACATTTGAATTAAATACTCATAGAATTCACTTTCTTCATGGTTATTGGTATCAAAAGCCAAAATATTCTTACCCTAAATTCCACCTCATCATGTCGGCTACATTACTAAAATCGAAAACCCTCTTCTTTTTCGACAACACTTAGGGTTTTCTACAAACCCTAAACATAAATCCTAACCCTAAATAACTAACCCCCCCCCCCCCCCCCCGATCGGCTACACTAAATAACCAAAACCACCTTCTTTTGATTTTCTTTTCTATTCTATACACAACCCTAGTCGATTACATTGGGGTTTCTCCACCAATTTTCCACCAATCACAAAATATATTTTCTTCCTCTCTCATTCTTGTTTTGTTGTTCCGGAAAAATATGGCTGACAAACAAAAATTACATTCAGCTCTTGTCGTAAACGTCAAGAACTTTATTTCTATCACACTTGAGATGGAAAAAGAGCAATACTCCTCCTGAGTGGAGTTATTCAAAATTCATCGACGCACATATGAAGCTATAGACCATATCATTCCTTCCGAATCTTCTTAGTGGAATATGTAGTCCGGATTACGGTAGCTCGTTTAGATGCTATAGTCCTTCAATGAATTTATGGCACAATTTCTAACGACCTTTTGCATACCATATTAGAACCAAACTCTTCGACTCAACATGCGTGGGAACGTTTGCAAAATATTTTTCAAGCTAATAAACTTTCTAGGGAAGTATATCTTGAAAACCAGCCCACCAACATAAAATTGGATGACTTCTCAAATGTTTCCTCTTATTGTCAAGAATTAAAAATGCTTGCTGACCAACTAACTAACGTTGGTACGTCGGTCACAAATCAAAGATTAGTTCTTCAATTAATTATAGGTTTGAATGAACATTATGATGGGATTGATACGTTCATTCAGTAGATTAATATGTTGCCTATATTTTATGAGGCTCGTTCGAGATTGATTCTCGAAGAAACATGAGCAAAGCGGCGCCGGGCATCCAGCGTGGAACAACCGCGTCTCGCGTCTCGGATTTTGCGACACCAAATTCTGGTTCGGGAGGAACCAAAAATTGCAACAACAATTAAAAAAAATAGGGGTCAAATCGCAACAATAACAAATAACAAAATAATGAAGGAAATAGACATGGGAGGGGCGACCAGCGGCGGCGAGTAGCGACCCGATCAGCGTGGGCGATGGGGCGATTCCGCCATGGGGTTGGGCCCTACAATGGGTTATCTCTCCGTGACCATACCCCACCACATCATGCCATGCCACCATCTTTGACCCGCCAGCCCAGACTTTTAGGTTCTCGTCCGCAACAAGCGTTTACAATCCATGCACCATCTTTCACAAGTTATGCTACAATCGATATCGAACAGGTCATGAACAATATGAATCTAAATGTTACAGATGATTCGTGGTACATGGACACATGGGCCACGTCACATATGACGACATCTCAAGGTAATCGCTCATCTTATTTTAATATGAGCAGTAATAAAAATATTGTTGTCGGTAGTGGGCAAGAAATTTAATTTGTGGTATTGATCATGTAAAAATACCCCACCCTCACCCATCGTTATATTTGAAAAATATCTTACATGCATCAAAATTAATTAAAAACTTGATATATGTACATCGTTTTACAACTGACTACAATATTTCTGTGAATTTTGATCCGTTTGAATTTTCTGTGAAGGATTTTCAGACGGGGATGCCACTAATGAGATGTAATAGCATGGGGGACTTGTATCCCATCACTATCATTTCCAACAACAACGTCACCAAACCATAAACCTTTGCAACTATTTCCCCTATCGTATGACATAATCGGTTGGGACACTCGGGAGCACCAGTTTTTAATAATCTTAGGAAGAATAATTTTATTGTTTGTAACTAGGGATGTCAATGGGGCGGGGTGGGGGAAGGGTACTTCATACCCGTACCCGCCACCTAAAACCCACCCCCGCCCCGCCCCACCACCCATCACGGGTAGTAATTCCTCCACCTTCCCCCGTCCCACCTATTTATATATATATATATATATATATATATATATATATATATATATTTAATAAATTTACTAATATAAATATACTCCACACGTCTCAGATTTGTCACGACCCAGGCCGGGCATGGTGCCCTACACAGACACCCTACGGATGTTGACACCCAATTTTGACCTCCGTCCGATCATTAACTATAAAATTACACTAATTTTAAAGCAATTTTATAATAATAAAATACAACAATAAAACATTAATCTGAGACATAAATAAACAATTTAATAATGACACCGCTTCTTACGTAGAAAATTACACACTTAGAGCCCGGTCATAATTCCTAATAATAAATAATAAATACATAAAATAATAATCTAACATACGCGTTTTGATAATAGCATTCATAAAAGAATTAAGAAGTCTTATCTGCGTGTAGCATTTAAATAACTCAATTTTATAACGGCATCGCATTAAGCACTAATTAAATAGCACACCTGTCTTTATTTTTGTAACAATTTAAACCCAACTTTAATTAATGAAACACCTAAATAATTTAATCACATTTATTAATTTAGTTTACCACTGATTTAATACCTAAACTCTACCCAACCCAACGCAAATTTCAACCGCGTGAGCAGTCGCGTCACTACGCCCATCACGCCTTATTTCCTTTTACGGTCCAAGCCCACACGCCCGACCACTTATCACCCCGCCATCGTCTCTCCACTAAAGCGAAGCGCGATAACATAAAGAACTAACCACAAAGACGCCTTGCAAACGACTAGCAAGATCCTCGCCGGATTTTTCGGACGGAAGATCCGGCGAGTCAAACATATCACCTACCATAAACCCCTCAAGTAAGAATCATCCGCGAATCAGTGAGAATCGTTCGAAATCAGTCCCTAGATGGTAACAAATCTTCATCCTCAATCTCGCCCAGATTCGTCGTTTGAAATCAGAAAACTTACCAACATTAGAACCAAAATCGCACAAAAATCTGTCTAAAATGGTACCCCAATCAGTTACCAAACTTAGAACCAAAATCGAGACTATAAATTAATCATTTTATACATGCAATGACATCATCTATCGTGAAAAGGCCAGCACCTTCTGAATCCAAAATTTCACTCGAATGTTATAGAACATAGAGGAGAGTCAGTTAGCACCTCTTAACATCCAAAACCGGCATCAGGGGTGGGGAAAAACAGTCAAAAACCCTTGCTTTCAATCTCAGTCAGAAGTCAGCAACCAAACTTCGCCCTTTCATTCACGTCAAAAGCGAAACGGCGAGTCGGCGACTTGATCTGTGCCTCGGTTATTTGTCCGGAGAAGGTAAACTCCAACCTTTCTGAATTCTGCTGTATTCGTTCAGACCTATGTGTTCGTGTGTTTTTGTGCTAGTATAATGTTAGTCTGTTTATTTTTGTTTAGTTCTGCTTAGATTAAATGTAAGGTTATCTCGACAAGTAGTGAGGTTCTGGTTTAGTGATAAATATTTGTGTGTTTGGTCGTGTGAATGTTGGCAGATGTTTGTTATTGGGAAATACTCTATGATGGATGATATTATTCTAATGTTCACTCAATTAACTACTATTATAAATAGGTTATTCTGATGTAATGTTAATGTAATATGAATAACATGAGGTTCTGATATCGGTATTAAGTTTGATCTGTCATTGCACTGCTTGAAGTTTTCTCTTTCAAAAAATGGTACTTGCAGTAGCATTTTGGAATCTATGGAGTCAGCATATCCCTGCTAAATTGTGGCCTAGTTGCTTACTGTACTTGTCTTGGGGTTTATCCTATAATGTGTGCACACCTGCGAAATTCCTTGTTAGGATGAATACTTGTTTTAATTAAACTGTCTATTCTGTACTGTTTTGATTACCTCATCTCAAGCCTAAAGTATATTAGTAGGTCTTCTATTCTTTTTCCATGACAACTGAGTATAGTATGAATGATTGAACATATTAAATTTGCAGTTGAGTATGTGAGGCTGTGTGTCAGATGTGATATTAGAAGCCGATCGGTGTTGTCGGATTTGTCTATATACTCGCCCCGTCTTGTCTAAATATAGAAGATCTCAATTTTTCTTTGCCCAAGTCCTATATGATAACTCAGTAGTTTTTGAAACCAAAATTAGTAGGTCATATGGAGCTAATGCAATTAGACTACTGCATACTTGCCTATCACTTGAAATAAAAAATGCTTGTCTGTCTGCATTTCAGTCCTATGTGTGTCTGAATATGTAATGGTCGAAAATTTGATGTATTTGCTCACATATCTGCATTTCTGGATGCATATCTGAATCAACTTCTGTATTAAAGCGTGATAATTGCATTTATTGGCCTTCCAATTCTATGAACAAAGGAGACCTATGTTAGCACATTTGTACTTAGTTAGACTAACTTGCCATGCTAAGGCTATAGTTGTATTCTTATCAATACCTGGCATGATCATATAGTAGGCATACCTATATGGTATAGTCTGATGTTGGGAATAATGTAGGTAAATGGAGATTTGGGAAGGGGCTGTTTACTGTCCATGCTATTTGTTTACTGTGATGTAATTGACTTCATGTATCTGAATTTCAAACCTGGACTTATGGTCATTTAGGTTGAGTTGGTTAACCTTAAGCATCAATAAGAAGCATGATTAAATCTTATTTACATTTTTCTACTTTGGTTTGTAACCACTCTTCTTTAACTTCTCATTGTTTTGCTCTTCTGTTATTGCCTACTACTGCTTCTTGCTGCCTCGATCCTCACTGTTATTCATGGATACGCTGAGTTTTATTTTTGCTAAATGCTTGTTTATTAATTGACAAAGTCTAGAGCATGCGCTAATCCTTATCTTTCTTTTGCCACGTAAAGCATGGAGCAAAAATGAAGAGTCTCGTGAGACTCATCACGAGCTACTTCAAATGGCAACCCGCGTCTATGTACATTCATCCGCATTCTCGCTTCAGAAATTCCCTAAACAAAATAGTACAAGATGACGTCGTCATCCATCTCAACTCCTCCTACTCGTTAAATCTCGTTGCCTCATTTTATGTCTTTATTTGTTATTGCAATTTTATTATCTTAATATTGTAATTAATATGATACACGACTCTATTAGTCGTCGAATAGATTGGGAGGGTAGTTTTAAATATAAACCTATTTTTATTATTTGTTTTAGGTTCAACACATAGGTCTAGATTTAAAAAAAAACAATTTAAACCACTCTTTATTTATATTTCACATCATGTGATTAAGACTATTTTTATTAAATCCATAACAAAGAAATAATTTTCTCATACTCGTTATTAACAATATATAATTTATCATTCTCCTATTATCAATAAGCACTTTAGATATCAGGACATATATATATGTTAGTTAGAAAATCAATTTTTGCAAATATAAGTACTGTTTTCAATAAATCAATCTTATACTTTTATAAACCATGTCTACTTTATGTTTATTTTGTCCAAACCCGACCTTTGAGTTACGTTTTACACTATTGCTATACGATATGTATTTTTTCTTACAACTCCCTTTTGTTTGTCAAAAATACATTTTTATATACTTGCAATATCTTTTGACTTAAATATCTCTAAACATGCATTTTTTCTAATACAATAATTAACCTAGGTTTGACCGGACAACCGCAAGTTTGCGGATCCTTTAGTGTGCCTAACCCCTTCCCTTCAGGATAATGAAGAACCCTTACCTAGAATCTCACATAGTTTCACAGACCTTTAAATGGAGATCATTCGTAGTATTTTATGCTACACTTTTAGTGTCCTAATTCACTAAATAATTAGGTGGCGACTCCTTAAAAACACATTTAGGAATCAACCATACGTAGTACTCCCGTTTTCGACTCCGGTTTAAAATGGGGTGTTCTGATAAGCGACTCATTTGAGGATTCAGTTCTTAACCATAATGAGACCTAGGGTTTTTATTTGGCATGATTTTTTGCATTTAATTTTGTGTGCTATATTTTGTTTATTTTAATTGCTATACTTTCTTCTTTCCTTAAAGCGGCATTCCTCATATTTCTTCCACTCGAAAATTCACACAATCACACACTACATGCGAGTGCGCTGGGTGTATCGACAAAATTCTTTCTTCAAAACCCAAATTTAGGAGAGTTGGTAACATACGTGGAGTGTCGGTCTAACAGGTGGCGCGTGCCTTCGCTCGAGTTGTCGCTCGGGAACCTTGCGTCGAGAAAAGCCAAATCTTAGAAACTTAAGATAGAGCTATACCACCCTTTATTTTAGGGCATGCGTGCATTTACCTTAGGTGGGTCGGTCGCGGCATCGACGCGCAATTAGGAAGACACCAAACTTGTCGACGGGTTTCTCAACCCAACGACCAACCAAAGTATTATGTGTGGCGTGACAATGATAGACAAATCAAGCCTAATCATGACATACGAAATTGGAAAAAGTGCGTCGTTTGGTCGCCATTTCCAATAAGCATTCTGATTGGACGATTTGGACAAATCCATCATGACCTCGCGTATGTGGCGTTTAGGCTACCAGCATCGTGAGGTCCCGTCGTGTTAGGACTCGCTTGCGATGTGGCAATTTATGTGCAATATGTACTTGCTAAATGTTTTTACATACGCAAAATCACGTGCTTTACACTAACACGATTTGCTACATGTTGTCTAAGGATTTACCATCTCCCAAAGGTCGATTTGTATTTGACTAAGCAATGGCGAGCGTCGATATCTCGAGATCAAAGCGCGGTCCAATGACATGGCGATTCAAAGGCATCGGCGGAGCAGTCGGAACTGTCTTGGTTCCTATGGCAAAGCAGGTCTCGGAAGAGAAAGCGGCATAGATCCGGTCGGCGGCTCGCCCAAATACGCGTGAATAAGCGAACTGCGGTAGAAATCGAAGGCTCGAAGCATCATGAAGTACTCGTCGCAAATAACCAAAGCAGTCAAAATCATCCAAATTACTACCGATTACTCTCTTTACATATCCCATTCGGGATATCTGATGCGCATACATCGCGCGAAAACCAAATTATGCTCGGTGACCAAAGGCCACCATGACCCACTTTTGCAATCGTACGACAACCCTTACGATACCCGTCCGTGCATACGCCACGACGAATGCGGTTCACTAAACACGCCCAAGCCAGCGTAGGTGCTAAGAAAACCAACGAACATATACACCTTTAACCAAACCCATAGCCCAGTGTATGAGGGTGGCGCGAGAATACTCGGCCAATTCGAAATATCCCGGGCCCACTTCCGAGGCACGATAAAACCAAACATTGTGCATACCACTCGGTGTCGAGGCACGACATCGAAATTGCTACTTCCTCCGGGGACGAGAATCGGCGTTGATCAGAAGGGTAATTCGGTGAAGAAGTGCGCTGAATGTGCGTGATAATCCACTTGCAAACCACGGCCACGTCGATGTGCACCGATAACCTTAGATGAGAATACACTCCTTGCACCAGGCCCATTCGCTGAATCAATCATTTATCCGAGCATGCGCGCGAAGCCAAGAGAAGAAGATATTGATAGCGAGCATGAAGACCCGGCCGACCACGAGCAAGAAGGCGTATTGGTTGGATTGCACCGCATTACGGTTACTAGAGCGGATAAGAAAGAGCAATTTAGTTTAGCAGAATAATTTAAGACTCATATTTAAGCTTTAATAATGTTTTCCCTTTTGCTTGTAATGAACTACGTTCGACCTGATTCCTCATGGCGGATCGTGGCGCCACGTCGGCCTCGGTCACATTTAGAAATTTTTAATTTCACCCAAAATTGCTTGTAATGAACTACGTCATGACTGATTCCTCGTAGAGTGCGTGGCGGCCTAAATCGGCTTGGTCACCGTTAGGAAACTTTCCGCCGTTACGAAAATAACAAGAATACACATAACATACTGGCAACTCGTTGAGACCCGCGTGGCAAACACATTTTCAAAGCGGGACAATGTAGGAAACCGGGCGGGGTTGCAAGTCCAAACGGGCGAGCACGCGGTGTCGAGAACAATGGCGAAGTCAAATCTGAATCGACCGCCAAAACTCACAAAATTTTCTTTGGCGCGAGTCCTTCGTATTGTGAAGATACAACAAAAGTTCGTCATATTAGCAAAGCGAAAGAGACAACATAAGCGAGAGAGAGGCAGGCAATCAGCGATCGAAATTCAAAAGTCGCAACAAAGTCTAGCGCGTCGGCTCGGGCGTAAAGCAGCAACAAAGGCATCGTGGCATTACGTCGATTGAGGAAACATCTCGGGGCGACATCTCTACACATAATTGTCTTTCTCAAATATTTGTCATTCTGTTTTAACAGTTATACACTAATTTTTCTCAAGCTTAGCTTGCAGGAACATTTATTCTACAGGAGCGGCGGCCAGCGTCGAACGGCGGCGTTATCGGCGTTATGTCGGCGGCGACATATATCAGGCTCGGTTTACGTCGATCGGATCGACAATTTTAAGGACCGCCCGCGAAATGACATCGGCGGATATGATTCCCATGCTCGAAAGATCGACATAAGCGGGACAATTTTAAGGACTTTACTACAAATGACATCAATGGACATGGTCAATTTACCCAAGGGTTCCATGTCCCCAGCGGGACAAATTTTAAAGAGAGCTGTGGCGTGAACAAGAGTATGGGAGAATACACCGCCGATTTCAGATAAGGACAACAGGAACAAGGAGGACAATAACATTCCAATACAACATCTGTATTTCGTCCATACAACGACGAACATCTGTATTTCGTCCATACAACGACGAACATCTACATCTCGTCCATACAACGACGAACATCTACATCTCGTCCATACAACGACGAACATCTGCGTCGTCCATACAACGGCGAACATCTGCGTCTCGTCCATACAACGGCGAACATGCGCATCTCGTCCATACAACGAGCGAACATCTGCGTCTCGTCCTGACGGCGAACATCTGCGTCCGATCCATGGCGACGAACATGCGTCCGTCCATACAACGCGACATCTGCGTCGTCCATCTGGCGGCGAACATCTGCGTCGTCCATACTGACGGCGAACATCTGCATCGTCCATACGTACGGCGAACATCTGCGTCTCGTCCATACAGCCGAACATCTGCGTTTCGTCCATACGGCGAACATCTGCGTTTCGTCCATCTGGCAGCCGACATCTGCGTCCATACAACGACGGCGAACATCTACATCGTCCATCTGGCAGCGAACATCTACGTCGTCCATCTGGCAACGTGAACATACGTCGTCCATCTGACGGCGAATATCTACGTCTCGTCCATCTGACAACGAACACTGCGTTTCGTCCATACAACGAACACTGCGTTTCGTCCATACAACGAACACTGCATTTCGTCCATACAACGAACATCTGCGTCGTCCATCTGACAACGAACATCTGCGTCTCGTCCATCTCGTCCATACTGGCGAACATCTGCGTTTCGTCCATACTGGCGAACATCTGCGTTTCGTTCATACAACGGCGAACATCTGCGTCTCGCCATACAACGGCGAACATCTGCGTCTCGTCCATCTGGCGGCGAACATCTGCGGCTCGTTACATCTGACGACGAACATCTGCGTTTCGTCCATACAACGAACATCTGCGTTCGTCCATACAACGACGTCATCTGCGTCGTCTATACAAGAGCGGTATCATCACACCGTTTCATTATATAGCATATACGATTTGACTACAACCACAAAATTTACATTCTTACATTATTTTGTTTTGTGATTATCACTAACCGTTTGCTTAAGTCTTAGCGTCACGGGTGGAGCACAACGTGGATTTTCTCTTCAATGACGGGGCAATTTGTTGGGGCGACTTTCCCGATGAATGGCGTGCGGCCTCAGCGTCAGTCCACTCGTTCCACATCACCATAAAACCAATACCATAAGCCATAGCGGTACACTGTGTTCAATCCGATTATTTTTATTTCTTTACTTTTGCTATAACGATGTCATCATCATAACTCGACCGGGATAATTTTGAGTCCACGTTGGCGCGCGGTGTTTTGACCATGGTAGCGGTGTCATCATAACTCGACACTGGACAATTTTTGAGTCGCGTTAGCCGCGCCAGTGTTTTGACCATGGTAGCCCAGTGTCGTCATAACTCGACACTGGGACAATTTTTGAGTCCGCGTCAGCCTTGCCTAATTGACCAACATTTCTAATTCTGAGGGTCGAGACAAAATTGGCTATGAGTCAACGTCTTTGTCCGAAGATTCTTCCATCATCTCCATACAAAGAGGACATGTTGACACCCATTTTGACCCTCCGTCGATCATTAACTATAAAATTACACTAATTTTAAAGCAATTTTATAATAATAAAATACAACAATAAAACATTAATACAGACATAAATAAACAATTTAATAATGACACCGCTTCTTACGTAGAAAATTACACACTTAAAGCCCGGTCATAATTCCTAATAATAAATAATAAATACATAAAATAATAATCTAACATACGCGTTTTGATAATAGCATTCATAAAAGAATTAAGAAGTCTTATCTGCGTGTAGCATTTAAATAACTCAATTTTATAACGGCATCGCATTAAGCACTAATTAAATAGCACACCTGTCTTTATTTTTGTAACAATTTAAACCCAACTTTAATTAATGAAACACCTAAATAATTTAATCACATTTATTAATTTAGTTTACCACTGATTTAATACCTAAACTCTACTGACCAAAACGCACTTCAATGACCCACGCGACCCAAACCGTCACCGTCCGCCACTACGCCCCATCAGCCTTATTTCCCCCTTTACCAGTCCAAAGCCCACACGCCCCAGCCCTTATCACTCCCCTCGCACATCGTCTCTCCCTAAAACGAAACGCAGCAATAACCTAAAGAACTAACCCTAAAGACGCCGCCGACAACTAGCAAGATCCTCGCCGGATTTTTCGGACGGAAGATCCGGCGAGTCAAACATATCACCTACCATAAACCCCTCGAGTAAGAATCATCCGCGAATCAGTGAGAATCGTTCGAAATCAGTCCCTAGATGGTAACAAATCTTCATCCTCAATCTCGCCCAGATTCGTCGTTTGAAATCAGAAAACTTACCAACATTAGAACCCAAATCGCACAAAAATCTGTCTAAAATGGTACCCCAATCAGTTACCAAACTTAGAACCAAAATCGAGACTATAAATTAATCATTTTATACATGCAATGACATCATCTATCGTGAAAAGGCCAGCACCTTCTGAATCCAAAATTTCACTCGAATGTTATAGAACATAGAGGAGAAGTCGATTAAGCACTCTTAACATCCAAACCGGCGTCGGGGTGGGAAAAAGCGATCAAAACCCTTGCTTTCAATCTCAGTCAGAAGTCAGCAACCAAACTTCGCCCTTTCATTCACGTCATAAAGCGAAACGGCGAGTCGGCGACGACTGATACGCCTCGGTTATTTGTCGGAGAAGGTAAACTCCAACCTTTCTGAATTCTGCTGTATTCGTTCAGACCTATGTGTTCGTGTGTTTTTGTGCTAGTATAATGTTAGTCTGTTTATTTTTGTTTAGTTCTGCTTAGATTAAATGTAAGGTTATCTCGACAAGTAGTGAGGTTCTGGTTTAGTGATAAATATTTGTGTGTTTGGTCGTGTGAATGTTGGCAGATGTTTGTTATTGGGAAATACTCTATGATGGATGATATTATTCTAATGTTCACTCAATTAACTACTATTATAAATAGGTTATTCTGATGTAATGTTAATGTAATATGAATAACATGAGGTTACAATGTCGGTATTAAGTTTCATCTGTCGTACTGCTCTTGAAGCTGTTTTCTCTTTCAAAAAATGGTACTTGCAGTAGCATTTTGGAATCTATGGAGTCAGCATATCCCTGCTAAATTGTGGCCTAGTTGCTTACTGTACTTGTCTTGGGGTTTATCCTATAATGTGTGCACACCTGCGAAATTCCTTGTTAGGATGAATACTTGTTTTAATTAAACTGTCTATTCTGTACTGTTTTGATTACCTCATCTCAAGCCTAAAGTATATTAGTAGGTCTTCTATTCTTTTTCCATGACAACTGAGTATAGTATGAATGATTGAACATATTAAATTTGCAGTTGAGTATGTGAGGCTGTGTGTCAGATGTGATATTAGAAGCCGATCGGTGTTGTCGGATTTGTCTATATACTCGCCCCGTCTTGTCTAAATATAGAAGATCTCAATTTTTCTTTGCCCAAGTCCTATATGATAACTCATTAGTTTTTGAAACCAAAATTAGTAGGTCATATGGAGCTAATGCAATTAGACTACTGCATACTTGTCTATCACTTGAAATAAAAAAATGCTTGTCTGTCTGCATTTCAGTCCTATGTGTGTCTGAATATGTAATGGTCGAAAATTTGATGTATTTGCTCACATATCTGCATTTCTGGATGCATATCTGAATCACTTCTCTGTATTAAAACTGTGATAATTGCATTTATTGGCCTTCCAATTCTATGAACAAAGGAGACCTATGTTAGCACATTTGTACTTAGTTAGACTAACTTGCCATGCTAAGGCTATAGTTGTATTCTTCTATCAATACACAAGCATGATCATATAGTAGGCATACCTATATGGTATAGTCTGATGTTGGGAATAATGTAGGTAAATGGAGATTTGGGAAGGGGCTGTTTACTGTCCATGCTATTTGTTTACTGTGATGTAATTGACTTCATGTATCTGAATTTCAAACCTGGACTTATGGTCATTTAGGTTGAGTTGGTTAACCTTAAGCATCAATAAGAAGCATGATTAAACCTTATTTACATTTTTCTACTTTGGTTTGTAACCACTCTGCTTGTTGCTTGTCGCTCGCTTACATTCGCTTTGCCTACTTGCTTAACTGCTTTCCACGATCCTCACTGTTATTCATGGATACGCTGAGTTTTATTTTTGCTAAATGCTTGTTTATTAATTGACAAAGTCTAGAGCATGCGCTAATCCTTATCTTTCTTTTGCCACATGAAACGCACCGGAGCAAAAAATGAAGAGTCTCATGACGAGACTCATCACGAGCTACTTCAAATGGCAACCCGCGTCTATGTACATTCATCCGCATTCTCGCTTCAGAAATTCCCTAAACAAAATAGTACAAGATGACGTCGTCATCCATCTCAACTCCTCCTACTCGTTAAATCTCGTTGCCTCATTTTATGTCTTTATTTGTTATTGCAATTTTATTATCTTAATATTGTAATTAATATGATACATGACTCTATTAGTCGTCGAATAGATTGGGAGGGTAGTTTTAAATATAAACCTATTTTTATTATTTGTTTTAGGTTCAACACATAGGTCTAGATTTAAAAAAAACAATTTAAACCACTCTTTATTTATATTTCACATCATGTGATTAAGACTATTTTTATTAAATCCATAACAAAGAAATAATTTTCTCATACTCGTTATTAACAATATATAATTTATCATTCTCCTATTATCAATAAGCACTTTAGATATCAGGACATATATATATGTTAGTTAGAAAATCAATTTTTGTAAATATAAGTACTGTTTTCAATAAATCAATCTTATACTTTTATAAACCATGTCTACTTTATGTTTATTTTGTCCAAACCCGACCTTTGAGTTACGTTTTACACTATTGCTATACGATATGTATTTTTTCTTACAACTCCCTTTTGTTTGTCAAAAATACATTTTTATATACTTGCAATATCTTTTGACTTAAATATCTCTAAACATGCATTTTTTCTAATACAATAATTAACCTAGGTTTGAACGGACAACCGCAAGTTAGCGGATCCTTTAGGGTGCCTAACCCCTTCCCTTCAGGATAATGAAGAACCCTTACCTAGAATCTCACATAGTTTCACAAACCTTTAAATGGAGATCATTCGTAGTATTTTATGCTACACTTTTAGTGTCCTAATTCACTAAATAATTAGGTGGCGACTCCTTAAAAAACATTTAGGAATCAACCATACGTAATACTCCCGTTTTCGACTCCGGTTTAAAATGGGGTGTTACAACAGATATACATCAGAGAAAATCAGCGGAACATACACAAACTTAATAATGAATCAAATATTAGGTCAGCCGATAATGCTACCTCCCTGGATATAAACAAATCCAAAAGCAGTTACCTCAAAAAAAATATAAAGTGACCCACAAAATATGACTACAGACCTCTAAGAGTTTACATAACAACTGCGACGGGACAGGGCCCCGCCATACCCCTGAATGTACAAAAGTCAACCACTTCAGGGAACCATACCAAAGACAAAGCCTCCGGAGAAAATGGAGCTTTACGAGAATGAACAGTGATCCTGGAGTGCGGATCAATAAGCTATGTACCTCAACTGCGGCGTGAGCGGCCCGGGAGGTCAATACAAAATATGTACCAAGTATGCAAAGCGAAATCTTGTAATTTAAATCATAACAATCACAAATGCATGAAGACATATATGATAACCCGATTAACGATACTGCGCCTTCATCAAGTGAAAATAATGAAATTCAATTTTTACCTTATGCGACTGTTTCAACATATGAGCGATAGTCACGCGGGGCTATGAACACCACCTCAAATACCAAAGCACTCGTGGATTCCCATCATCGGCCATTAGGTGTAAAATCTAACCGTGTGTGCGCTCGTGGCATCTACCTCATTGTCGGCGTACTGCACATACAACACGTATATACCTATATCCTGCGCGTGGAATCCCGTCGCTGAAGCGATCGTAAGAGTAAAATACAACCGTGTGTGGCGCGTGGCATTTTATCTCACCGTCGTGCACATACACAATACATACATATATATATCTCGTGCAGTGGAATTCCTCATCTCGTGCATGACTTCATGAGGTATCCTCGCGTCGTGGGTAGCAAATCCACTAAGCAGTGGTATAACTATCTTGGGGTTTTACCCGCCAATTATACTCTTACCACAGGCGGTGGTATAACTATCTTGGGGATTTACCTCTCAGATAGACTCTTACCCTGAAGAGGGTGGTATAACTATCTTGGGGGTGTACCCCTCTTTTATACTCTTACCCCTCAAACTACATGCCTCGGAATCCCTGCGTAAAGCGTGTCCGTTGTGCATACCGTGGAATCCCACATCATCGATGGTATGTCGATGGCTCATACTAAGACCATGGAAGCATACGTGGAATCGCCATCATCGATGCGTCGGTAGACTTCGTAATAAGGTAATGGGCGTACGTGGAATCCTCCATCATCGATGCGTCAAGTAAGTTCATAACTTCTTAGGACTTTCATTAACATACAAAATGGATCTCATTTTATGACCTTAAGGCACTTTCCATATAACTTAACAAGTCCGGGGAATTTCAACCCAAAGTACTATGTATTTCTATTCTTTCCAAGATCCCTTTTCCACATAAGACCCCAAGATACTAATACCCGTAGTATCAAGGTTTATCTACATTTCAAACAAGTCACTATACTATTAGAAATATGCTTGAACTTAATCAAGTGACCCTCATTTAAAACTTTAAGCAATTGATGCCTTTAAATCAAATTGCCTTTCTTAGCATCCATTCTTTTATCTTTGTTTATCTACTCGAGAAAAACCGTTCCTTTAACCTTCCATAAAGTTATTATAACCAACTTCCCATAAAGCCGTTATACTAACTTTATGCATTAGAAACTAAGACATACTTATCCTCTCATAAAGTCGTCATAACTAACTTCCCATAAAGCCGTTATAACTCTTTATGTCTTAGACACCTTTGTTCTCTCTATAACCAAGAGGCTTGTACTTCAATTCAAGTTACACTACTTTCAAAATACTTCAAATATCTTAACTTTAGAAAACAAGTTTCTTAACTTAGGAATCATGTCTCTTATCTTTGGAATAGTTCAAGACTCAATACTTCCCAAATCCAGTATTCTATACTTATTCATGTCAAGAAATCCTTGTCTACCTTATTAGGATAAACCATTCTTATAACTCTTTCTTAAGGACACGTGAGTTAATTCTCTAACTCAACCAACTAGACATCCTTAAAACAAGTCAAATATATCAAATAACTCCACTTCATTTAAATTACGTACGTCTGCAGTACCATCTGATTATAACTACTCATGCTCAAGAGATAAGAAAGTTTCCACATACCTCTTCTGTTTAATCCCCTTGCCAAGTCCAATTTGTCGTCCGTAGTTGTCAACCTATAATGACCATAATACGTCTATTAGCTTCTAGCTTCAACGTAGAATATTCTAATGTAAAGTCCCTTGTTCTACGGGAAAAATTGGACAACACTTCCTTTGTTTCTACGTACTTTTCCACCTTTTTCAAGGTTCGAATTCAATAACCAAACGCCGCATTTAAGGCACAACAATTCAGCTAACCAAAAGGGGATTACACGCCTTTACATGACGCGTAAAATTCTGTCCCACAATAATACAAAACAATCCAACAATTCCAAGCCACATTCGGCTACAATATCACAACAATTATCAATTTCCTCTTAATCCAACTTGTTATTCCAACATGTTATATAAATCATAACCAATTATATACCCTCCTATTTATAACATGCAACAATTTAGCTAACAACCGAATTGATTACAACATGAGTGGCTAACATGCCCATTTTCGGTTTTCAACAAGCAGCAAGACCCAAATCTTTTCAAACTTTAATATAGCAATCACAAGCTCATTTCTTAACTACTATAACTTGAAATCTTCATTTACAGAAGGTGAAGATTTTACCTCGAGAATCCTCTTTCCAAATCTTCTTCACTTTAAAATTACCACACGAACCTCTGAGCTTGCCAACACTTTTCCTTCTTGAAGCCCTTCCAAAAATCTCAGGGTTCATGATTTGAGAGAGAGGAGAGAGATTTTCTTAGAAACCACGCAAATGGCAGTCTTGAAGACTTGGCCTAAAATAAGACCCTCCTGGTCAAAGGATGGGAGGACACTGTCGCCTCCATAGGCCTTATCGAAATATCCCCTGTTTTTCGCCGCTCTGCGTAAAAATCCGCCTTGGCGCGCCGCAACCTCGGAGGATTTTCATTATCGCGCGGCCTGCGGCAATGACTGCGGCGCTGCGGCGCTCTTTGGGAAAATCACGTAAATCTGCGTCGACCCACGTAACTTCTAACGCGTAACCATACCCGATGTCGATCGACGAGTGGTTTGTTGCGTTGGAAACTAGACTCAACAACCTTCATACTGGTCTTTTAAAACTCCTCAAAACTCCTAAGGAACTAGGAGATATACCGCTCCAAAGTTGCCTGAAAGTCTGCCCACAACCTTTTGCCAACCCAAGTTTCCAAATTCAAATCTTATTTCCTTTCGTACGTCTTAATTTATCCTCTTGAATTTACGGGGTGTAACAAGATTATTTATCGTTTTTATATTTTACACACCCCTTAAGAAATATAAATTAAGAGGGGTTTTTGTCTACTTTACCCTTATTTATGTATAAGATATAATCTCTCTCCATTAAATATTTGTTCTATTTTTACGTGTTATCTTCACTAATTACAAAATTTTACAAAGGATAAAATAGTAAATAATTAGATAATTTTGCATTGAATGTCTAAAACGACAAATAATTTGAAATAACTTTTTTTAATAATCACGACAAATAATTTGAAATATAAGAAGTAAGATTTAAGAAATGTTACTAGATCCGTCGGGCCCCTGCCTAATACTATAACTCCATCCTTTCCATTCTTTGGGGAGCTCAAAATTAATTTGGTCATTGCTATCGTTGTTGTCGTTGTTCTCTCAAAACAATTTGTTTAATTTCCATCTTAGCATTATTAACTTACTTTTTGGTTAGTCAGTGATTATTGGATTTAAAGAGAATTGCGTTTATTACATAGTTATATATAACTTCCTTCCTAATATTATTATTGGAAATTAGAATATTGCATACAATAACTCCGGGATAGGTACTTTAATACTATGTATACATTTTTGTAACTTTGTAGAAACTCAAAACTTTTTCCCAAATGACCTCCCATTTTTCTTCACAATAACTCCTCTTCATATGATCATTGCTACCAAAGCACATCCAATTATGACCATCATATTCATCTTGGTAATCACAAATAAAGTCATAATTGGGCTAAGACCTGCGAATAAGATGAAAGCTAAGAAAGAGTAGTGGATTAGTGATTGTTAGTATATGCTCGATATATTACGCTAAGAATATGATCAAGAAGGTTTGAACACAAAGTAATGTTAATGGTGTAGAGTCTGTCATTTGAGTAGTAGAAGTTCTTCTTTTACTACTAATTAATTTGTTTATACATGAATGTGAAATAAAGAAGACTTTAATTTGAAGGCTAAAGTGAGGTTTGTTGTGTAGTTTGTGTGTGAATGTGTGTTATCTTTTTATATATAGAGGTAAAGTATGTAAAGTGACAAAATGTCATAACTTGGAAAAAGACTATGTGCGTTTTGTTCGGGGTAAACAGGAAAGACAAAGGAAATGGAGGAATGGAATTACATTTGTTGTTGTTTGTTTGACCTCATTTTTTCATTTCCTTTACCCTTTTTCACTTTCATTCCTTTTCCTTGATCCCCCAACCCCACTAGGTATTTGGATTCCCTTTCCTCAACCCGGACTCCGGACCATTCGGACCACCCCGGACCCCTGACCTCGGACTCTGGATCCCGGACCACCCAGAATCAAATATGTAGGGACAATCAAGTAATTTTTTCCTTTCCATTTCATTCTCTTACTGGATTTCATTCCGTTTATCCTGCGCGAATCAAACGCACCCTAAATAATTATCACATTTTGCTTCTCGAGAATCAATTTATCTAATTCTCAGAGTTAAATTAAATTAGTTTAATTCAATATTATAAAATTAAGATTTAGATATTAAAAACTATACGAAAGTACTATAAGTTGTAATTCCTCATATCAATATGAAGAAAAAAATACATTTTAAAATGTTGTTAAAGTCATTGTTATGTAACGATGAAAAATATTGTCATATGTAGCTATTAATTTGATGTGATCATATTATTACTTTTTAAATCACCTTCCCTTACCTATTATTTAATAATCACATTTTATTCTTTACCTTATTTAAAAAAAAAATCTACTCTCAACCTAGATTTTATTGTAACATTATAAATTTATTCTTCAGATCTATGGTATGTGATCGGACCCCGCACATAGCGATTGTTTAATACATCACACTGTCTTCCAAAGTTATAAAATTATATGATTAAATCGTAGGAAATTAAATAAAAGTAAATACAGTGCTTAATCATTTCTTTAATTTCTACGGGTAAAGAATCATTTTTCGATCATTTGCGAAAGATCAAACGGTCGAAATTAAGCAAGAGATAATGACCGTTGATTCTCCTTTAATCACCTGAACCTCTACCCAAAAACGTAACCAAAACATTAACACAAACTACTCCAAATTTCCCCTGAAAAAAAATGTGCTACGGTCAACGATTACCGTCAAAAGACGACTTAACCGACCCGACCCGGAACCGGACCCGAACTTCACCGGCGGCGAACGAGAACGCCGTGGTAGTCGAAAACCTCCGGTACCGGTTAGCCGAGACGGAGGCGCGGCTGGAGCGTGCTAGGGTTCGAGAAGCCGAGCTGAGCCGACAATTAGAGGAGATGAAGAGGTTCGTCTCCGTTATGGAAATTCTCGAATGTTATCTTAAACGCCGTTACAGAGAACAGCAAGTTAGAACCCTAAAAATAAATTGTGTATAGGGAAACAGGTAAATTTGAAGTAATAAAGGGTAAATTTGTAATTTTTGATGGATTCTTAGGGTTTTATGTTTGGATTGTTGCTTCATGTAATCATATGTGTTGTAATTGTATATTCTTTAGTGTGATATACTCCGTTTCAAATTATTTGTCCGGTTTTGACTTGACACGAAGTTTAATATAGTAAAGAATACTTTTGAATGTTATGGTCTATAAATATACTAAAATGCCCTTTAATATGGTGGACTTTAAACATGTCATACGGAAAGTTGGAATTAAAGAATTGCCGAAAAAGAAAAGAGTTGGGCTTTTTGAGACAGACCGGAACAGGAAGTAAGACAAGTAAATTGGAATACTCTTCAATTTTACTGTTCTATTGCGTTATGGAAATGTTAGAATGTTACCTCAAGTGCCGATACGGAGAACAGCAAGTTAGAACCCTAGCAGTGGCTAATTGGAAAATAAATTATGTATAGGGAAACAGGTAAATTCGAAGTGAAGGCGGCTAATTTTGTAATTTTTCTTATGTATTCTTAGCTTATCATGTTTGGAATTGCTGAAGTTAATCATGGGTGTTGTAATTGTTTATTCTTCAGTGTTATATAGAATAGTAAATCAATTGAACCTGGAATTATCTTCACTGTTACTGTTCTATGTGTTTAGCTTGGTGGTGATGTGTTTATTGAACTTGGAATAGTGGAGCTAAGCAGTATAGTAATTAATAATATTTACCAGTTTTTTAAAAAAAGTATAGTAATTAATCGGAAAAAAACACTAGGTATTTCTTCTAGCCTTGGTAGACAGACTTGTGCACTAGCTGGTCAGGACACCACAGTTATAAAAAAATTAATTTATCGAAAGTGAAGTTCCTCGAGGATCTGAATGGAAGTTGGTTGTGCAAGGCTTACTGTTAAAAGTTGTTTTTGTTTTTGCAAGAAAGTTATTTCAGCCTCAATGGTTTAGGTATATATCATCTACACTTCAACTGTAAACTAGTTGGGGTCGATGTGTACGTTCCACTCTAGTTGGACCCATTTCATTCAATAATGTTTTAGCGTCAACAGAAAAAGTACTAGAATACTGGATTTGCTGCATGAATTGTTAAATTTGTAATTTTTCTTTGGGTTAGAGTATTATGGTTTTCCACGAATAACGTTTAGATGAGTCAAATAGTAGAAGTGGACGTTTCTGTGTGCATTGGATGTGTGATCTGCCATAAGGTTTTCACTGTTTTATCTGCAGTCTTTGAGAGAAGAGTGTATTCTGTAAGAACCAAGAAATTTTGGGGCTTCTTGACATATGTTGTATCTCCCTCCGTCCCAATTTATGGGATATAGTTTGACTAGGCACGAAGTTTAAGAAAGAAAGGAAGACTTTTGAAACTTGTGTCCGTAAATCATTTCATTAAGTGTAAAAGGGGAAGTTTCAAGTTAAATTATTTCTAAATATAGAAATGTATCATTCTTTTTGGGACAGACTAAAAAGGAAAATGTATCACATAAATTAGGACAAGCGGGAGTAGTAAATATGGTGCCCCGTGCCTATTATCTGAAGTTGCAGATAAGTGAAGCAGAAGCTGAAAACTAGATGCTTATTTATGGCCTAGAATAGGATACCTGAACAGTTTGTTTAGTTCTTTCTCTTTGTACCTTTGTTTAGTTCTTTCTCGTTGTACCTTTGATTCTGAAGTAGGAAGTTTCTGGGCACTGAATGCATGTAGTATTTTTAGACATTTCTCAGTTAGAGTCATTGCAAGCTTGATATGCCTTAACTTCAGTGATATCTGATATGTGATAGAAACTTCTGTCCAAGTATAGAATTAGTTATCTAGTGATATTGTGGTCCAATTAGATACTGATTGTCTCATATGTTTACGGTAAAGTTTAAAGTGTTTTGCATGTATGGAGAAGGATCTGTATGGTGGTGATTTGAAAGGCAACGGCAAATGTTTGAGCATATATTTTCTTTCTGTTGATTGTAAAGGACTCCATAACGATATGAAGATTGAGTACAATTAGCTTGAGAAATGAGAAAAAATTATAGAAATTGAAAAGTAATAGGTTATTTCTCTGTATTGTCTATTTAAAAACTTCACCACAAAATTTATCTGTTTCCCGAACATGTACACTTGTATGGTGGCACTAACATAGACCTTATTGGCTATGTTTCCAATTGCAATTATCTCCTTGTTGTATTATGTACCAACACCTGACACATAAGGCCATATACCTCATATTCGAAGGTTGTATGCTTTACCTCTTTTGTACCTCTGCTTCTACCTTTTGCCTTAGACAATTGAGCATCAGCTCCCAACTACCTCTTAGGGAGTTGCCTTTTAGGACATGTAGGAGATAGATATGTTCCGCCAGTATAAAGGCTTGGGTAGTTCAACTCAATATGAATGAATCCATAGAATTATCTTAAAAGTCGTTAACGTTTTACTAACATCATTGGATGGATAAAATGGTTCATGCATCATGTCAAATATCGTAGGATATTGAAAATGTACAATTGAGTTCTCTAGGAATCATATATGACACAGGCTAAGAGATCTTATGATGATTTTTGTTGAAGATGGTTTTGCAAGTCTTCTACTTCCAAACTTAAAATCTTTTTATGAATTTGTTGGTGGTTCATTAGAACTTAATGATGGGGTAATGTGTGATTCAATAGTGAAAAGTACATGTACCACATATTGTTCGATGGTAAATATTCTGCCGCCCAGTGATACAATTGTGTTCTTCGATATGATGATACATGTTCTTGAGAAGGCATGTGGTCTTTTCTGCTATTGATTTATGATTGACATAGTTCTATGTTGTATCATTTTTCTAGTAACCGTGATGTTATTAGCTGCTGTTTGATTATAGTTGTAATTTACCAGTGATTTTGGAAATGGTCTCAGAATCATTTTGCTTCCATTCCGTGAGCCTAAAACCTGCGGCTAGCTCTACTTTATCTTTGTCCATAAAACTTTCTTGCTCTAGCATCATAAATACCCTTTCAGTACGTTATTGCTTTAGAAATCTGTATTATTCCTGTTTACTAATACTGGTGTCCTGACCAACTTGCGCTCATTCAACCGGACCGACTGTCCAAGCCCACGAGCACAGGTTGCCAAGGTAATCTTGTTCGCCATATTAGAGCAGGTGGAATTTGTTTTTTTCGTTTTTCAACCTGGTTCCGGTACCCGCATTGAGGCCCGACTAAATTTGGATTCATGTTGGGAAGTCTCACATTTTTCAACCCAGAGTTTGTTACTTTCATGCCTCAACCATTTAGCCATCCCTTGGGGATTAGAATCCCCACTTTCTTAGGTTATAGTTCTTGTCAAATCATTGACAATTATTAGGAGTAGCATTTAGGTGAAGCTTTAAATTCTCATTTTCTTCATTTCTGGACATTCTGTTTGTGTGTGTGGGGGGGGGGGGGGGGGTCAGAGTTTTGGTGAAATAACTTGGCATGGGCTGTTGTTGCCTTGAAATACAAAATGTTCCACATGATCTTTCTTGTGTTCTGGAGTCTGAATCACTCTTCATCTCCTTTATGTGTGTGACACCTCTTAGAATCCAATCTTTATCTCACAAAAAGCACATCTTTACCTATACTTTTCACTAGGGAAAAGTCCAGATTACTTATAGAAGACAAGTTAAATGTTATTGCCATCGTGGCTAGTCCCCTAATCTTGTTGATCCCTTTGTTAAAGTTTAAACTGTACCCGAATGAGAAATAAAAGAAGAGGATTTTTGTAATGGATTTTGGTTATAAATTACAAACGTGCACCCAAGAGTATGGTCTAGTTGTCAATGAAGTGGTGAAAATTAGGTGATTATTTTCTCCATCTGCCTTGGTGGGTAAGGTTATTCGATAATATGTTAGATATGAGGTAGGAGGTGCTCAATGAAATATACCATGATTTGATAAACCCAAAATTGTTGCAAAACTCACCATGATAAAAAGAGATTCGAGGAAAGATGAGGATCTTGGAAAGAGAGCAAAAAAGTGAGCTTCCCCCCCTTCTTTCCAAAAGAAGATTCCAGGACAGAAATTTTAAAGTTGACTGTTTCGAAATTAAAACTTTTGTAACTTTATGTTTACCTGATCTCTAAAAGGCAGTTCTTGCATTGGAAAAGTACAAGTGGTATGCTGCATTACATTGTACTGGACTGGAAAATTAGTACAGCGTTTGGTTGCCAAAAAGTAAAGGACCGGACTGTACAAAAATTTAAAAATAGTACAACCTTCCTTGCCATTTGAGGTCTCACTTGTACTGGACAAAAATTCCCCCTTTTTCCCTTCTTCTCCCAAATCGATTTCGAAATCCTTTTTCCCTTCTTCTCCCAAATCGATTTCGAAATCCTAGCGAATCGGCACACATTGATTTCGGTACCCTAGCGGGATAAATGGGGAAGAAGAAGAGAGCATCGGATAAAGTATGGTGCTATTACTGTGGTAGGGAAAAGATATTGGTTCAACATCAAAAATGCCATGTTTGCCGTATGGCCATTTTTAGCCACATTTGTTGATAAATTGCTTGTTTATTCGTATTAAGTGTGGTATTTTGTATGTTTTGTTGGTGTTGTCGTTCTCAACTATTTTTTTTTTTTTAAAAATAGTCCAGTACAATGTATATACCAAACACAAGATAATTGATAAATAATACAGTCCATTGTATCACTAAACATTGTACTAAATGTACAGTCTATTCCAGTGCGACGTACCAAACGAGCCCCAAGAGGATAAACTATTTTAATTATTTGTCCAGAAAAAAGTAAACTTCTTTACCTTAGGATAGATACTTAGGAGCTTATGATTTTAGCTGAAATCTTAATTCTTAAGGGAGAAGATGAAAATCCAAGTTTCAATGGATTTTTAGCTTGGATAAACCAATAGAAATTGATTATGTTGCGTTTATCAAAAATATTAGGCGATTTTTTCTCATCTATCCAAGCATTAAAGAATATTGTTACTGTACATGTGTTAGAAGGAGAGTAAATATTTAGTAAAATTAGTCGATCATTAAAGAAAGAAGAAGCTATGTGCCTACGTGGAGTTCATATCATTTACGAACTGCGTACTCACAACTTACAATCTATAACATATAAAATATGTTCGGGACCTCTCTCCTGATCAACACCAAATGCGAATGAAAAGTTGGAGATAATGTATCGACTAAGGTTTTTAGAAAAAATTGCAAACCCTTAAAACCAACATAAGAAAGGTGGTTGTTCTGATCCTTGATAACATATTTTGAATTCGAGCCTTAAAATAAAATCGTCATTGATATGAATAATTTATTCCGAAGTGAGATATTTGACTTGAATTCGAATCGATCAAACTTTAAAAAAAATAAAAATAAAAAAGAGCCCCGGGAAATGAGAGAGAAGTAGAAGGGTAACAAAGACAAGATGATGAAGTCAAGACCTTTTGTTTGGTTAGGCATCATCAACAACTCCAAAGTGACAATCTTATCTTGTTCCTCAAGGTTGTCAAAAAACAAAAAACAAAAAATCAGTACTAGTATAGATTACAACCATTAGGACTCAATTCTCAAACTTAGAGAACTCTGATTAGTTTAATTTCTTTTCAAGCTGTAAAAGTCCATAGTGGATATTGATAGTGTAATATGATATTAGTTTCTCTTGGAAAATCTTTTCATTAATATCAATGTATATATAGAGTACAATATTCATTCTAAGCCTATACAAAAGAGAAATCATAGTATTACCATAATTATATTTACACAATATATGAAATATATTCTAATTATGGAGTAGGGATGGAATAATGTCTATAAACACGTTTACACACCCCTCAGTCGGAGCGGGAGGAGGCCGGACGCTGAGACTAGATCTGAAGTCAAGAAATAACTGTTTGGAAAGTCCTTTGGTAAATATGTCTGCATACTGATAGGATGACAGAACATGTAACACTCTGACATGGCCTAGCGCAACTTTCTCACGAACGAAGTGTAGATCTATCTCAATGTGCTTGGTTCGCTGATGTTGAACCGAATTATGAGAAAGATAGATGTCATAGATGTTATCACAGTACACAATAGATGCCTGACGCAAAGGACACTGAATTTCTAACAGTAAATTTCTGAGCCAACAAATCTTAGCTACCACATTTGCAACGCCTCTGTACTCAGCCTCGGCACTGGAACGAGATAGGGTAGTGCCGCCGCGGACAAGAAATCAGATTATCCCCTAAAAATACACAAAAATCGAAGGTGGAGCGTCGCGTGTCCGGACACCCTGCCCAATCTGCATCCGTATAAGAGAGCAACTTGTTTGGTGCAGAGGGGTATAGGTGCAAACTATAATCAAGTGTGCCCTTAATGTATCGGATGATACACTTAAGAGCAGTGAAATGAGACTCCATGGGGGAATGCATGAATAGAAATATCTGCTGAACAGCATAAGCAATGTCTGGCCTTGTAAATGTGAGATACTGAAGTGCACCTGCAAGGCTCCTATACAGAGTAGGGTCGGAGACTGGAGCATCATCCATAGCACTGAGCTTAGATTTCGAATCAACTGGAGTAGGTGAAACTTTGCAATTCGCCATCTTAGCCCTGTACACGGTCTCCTCTGCATACTTACGCTGACACAAGAACATGTGGTTGGTAGAACTGGTCACTGATATGCCCAAAAAATAACTCAGCTTCCCCAAATCAGTCATTGCAAATTCAGACTTAAGCAAGACAATAATCTCATTTTTCAACCCGTCGGAGGAGGCAGTAAGAACAATATCATCCACGTAAAGTAATAAGTAAGCAGTGCTACTACCTCGATGAAAAATGAAGAGTGATGTATCACTTTTGCTGCATACAAACCCAATATGCGAGATATACCTGACAAAGCGATCATACCACGCACGGGGGCATGTTTCAGGCCATATAGTAACTTACGGAGACGACACACATAGTGAGGAACTGCTGGATGAGTGAACCTTGGCGGCTGATGCATGTAGACTGGCTCTCTCAGATCCCCATGTAAGAATGCATTCTTTACATCAAGCTGATGGATCGGCCAGTGTTTGCCCATGGCAATGCTCAAAATTGTGCGAATAGTAGCCTGTTTGACAACCGGGCTGAAGGTCTCACCACAATCAATACCCTCCTGCTGATTTGTGTCATTGGCCACAAGTCGTGCCTTATACCTCTCAAGATCTCCATTGTCTCTGAATTTGTGACGAAATAGCCACAGACAACGAATCACATTCACCCATCAGGTCTAGGTACTAGATCTCATGTGTGTTGTTTAGTTAAAACATTGAATTCCCCAGACATAGCCGCATTTCAATTAGGGTCTTGTTTGGCCAATATAGGGTTCTGAGAATTGGAGAAATGGATTGGGCAGACAAGTTAAATTGAACTTTGGGTTTGAAGATTCCATGCTTGGCACGAGTTTTCATTGGGTGAATGGGGACATTTGTGGGTTGCGGAGTCTGAGTGGTGGTATCTGAAACAGAAGTCATTGTCGGGTAAGGGGAAGGAGGGGGCGAAGCTGTCGGCGGCCTTGTGCTGGGATCGAGGACGCGACAACGGATTGTGATGCCTGCGGAAATTTGGCAACTGCGCTGTCAACGGACAGTGTTCTCTGGAAATCTGGCGTCGCGGCACTGACGATGGGATAAAGGTGAGTTGTTCAAGAATAATGAGAGAGATGAAAGGCTCGTCAAAAAAATAGTAATCCGGTTTTTGGAACTTTTTAAGATTCGAAAATGGGAATGTGGTCTCGTCGAATGTGACGTGACGAGATATGTGAATTTGACGAATGGATAAGTCATAGCATAGATAGCCTCTATGGTTCGGCGGGAAGCCTAGGCAGACACATGGAGTGGACCGAGGAGCTAGTTTGTGAGGAGCAGTAGAGGCAAGGTTAGGATAGCAGAGACAACCTAATATCCGGAGATGATCATAAGATGAGACTCTATGATAGAAGATTTCGGTAGGGGTCATATTGTGAAGAGTGCTGGTTGGTAGAATATTGAGAACGTATTCTGACATTTTAGCAGCATAGACCCAGAAGGACGGATGTAGGGAGACATGAATCAATAGAGTGCGAATCATATTGTTAATGGTGCAGATGCTTCTTTCAGCTTTACCATTTTGAAGGGAGGTGTGGGGGCAGGAGAAGCGAAAAACCATGCCATTATTAGTACAAAAACGGTGAAACATAGAGTTGTTGAATTCACGACCATTATCGCACTGAAAAGATTTTATACATTTTTCAAATTGTGTTTGAATGAATGTTTGAAACTCAAGAAATTTGGCAAACACCTTCGATTTAAATTTGAGAGGATACAACCAAACAAAGTGAGAGAAATCATCTAGTAGGATAAGATGGTATTTATGACCGAGAGAACTAGCAACAGATGATGTCCATAAATTGACATGTATAATATCAAAGGGTGCAAAAGTAACACTAGTAGGATAAGATGGTATTTATGACCGAGAGAACTAGCAACAGATGATGTCCATAAATCGGCATGTATAATATCAAAGGGTGCAAAAGTAACACTAGTAGATGAGTTAAACGGAAGACGACTATGTTTGCCTAAAGAACAAGAAACACAGTTTTGGGCAAGCTTTCCATTACAAGTAATGAAATTATTGCCACTAAGAAAATTAAAAACTGGGGCTCCTGGATGACCAAACCTATTATGCCATGTTGAAGAAGAAATTGCCGCTAGAGAGACGGGAGAGCTAGATTTGACAGCGGAGGTGGGAGTGAATGGATAAAGATCCCCCGTGCTATTATATCTCTTAAGATGTGTTCCCGTATGAAGATCCTTCACATTGAAACCAAAAGGGTCAAAATCAACAGAGACTGGATTATTACTAGTGAATTTACGGATAAAGATTAGATTCTTAATCATATGTGGGCATATAAGGTATTTTGAAGGGGGAATGGATAAGGAAGTGGTGTGTCGGATGTACCATAACCCTTTACTGGAATGTGGTGGCCACTACCAACTGTCACAAATTGAGGATGCTTTAAATCAAACAGTTTGGGAATATTACCTGTAGACCGGGTGAGGTGAGAAGTGGCTCTGGAGTCCATGTACCAGTTGTTGTCAGGCTGTTGCATGTTGAGACTGCTGAAGGCCTGACCCAACTCAGTGGGTGTCATCTTTGGATGATAGGCTGCTGGGCGGCCGTGCGTGAAGTGGGCTTCTTTGCGGTCTTGAACTTGCCGAGTGGGCGGGGCTCAACAAACCGTGGTGGGAGAACTGGTTGTAGGGTTCTTTGGTCTTTGGAGCTGCGGCGGCGTTGTACATGTCTTCTTTGGGTGCCGCGGCTGAGCGGATGCGGGCCTGTTGTTGTTCTTCTTGGTTCTCTTGTCGCGACCGCTTTCTACGACGCGACCTCTGCCGCGGCCGCGCACTCTTTCCGCGCGTCCTGTCTGCGGTTGAGAGTTCTCTGGTGGCATTGGATCTTGATGGCGCGTTTCGATAGCTAACGCCTTCTGATTGTGTTATTCCTGCTTAGCACGTCGAGTCTCTTCGAGCAACAACCGCAAGCGAGCTTTGTTAAAGCTGGGTAACAGATCTGTCTGTTGAATCATGGTGGCCAATGTATCATATTCGCCTTTAGGGAGACCAACAATCAACTGTAACACCAGTTTGGTGTCGATATGAGAGTTGGCAATGAGTTGATCGTCGGGAGCTTTAAGCATTTGCGATGCTGTCACATTGGAAAAGTTTTCAAGACGTGTATTATTAAATTGCTCCTCTAAATACACAGCACATGTCTGCTTATTATCCTAAAAAAATTCCTCCAAATGAATCCACAAGTCACAGGCTGTGGAGTTATATTTCATGATAGTAAGAAGTAGATCTTGAGAAATACTACCATATATTCATTGTTTGACGTCGGCGTCGAGACGATGTCAAGTAGAATCATCAACCTCCGGAGGGCACGGAATGGTGTCATCAATATGATCAAGCATGTTGTAGAGACATGCATGATTGCCAGCGATTGACCAGGAGAATCTTGTTGTTTTCTGATCGAAGGATGGGGATATGGTTCTTGATGTTTGTAACAGTTAGGGCGGGATGAAAAGAGAGTGACGACTTGGTGGTGAGATTTGTGGAGGTAGAATCGTCAGAATTATTGGAAGAATCCTGAGTATCCATTTAGAGAAGAGAGGAAGGAAGAAGAAAAATCAAGAATTTTGGGAAGGGAGGGCCTTGTGGATGCAGAGAGCGGTTGTGGAGAAGAAAAAAATTCTAGGATTTTTGTTTTAGGCTCTTTATACCATGTAAGATGATATTAATCTCCCTTGGGGAGTCTTCTCATTAATGTCAAAGTATATATAGAATACAATATTCATCCCTTATACAATAGGAATCCTAAGTCTATACAATAGGAATCCTAAGTCTATACAATAGGAATCCTAAGTCTATACAAAAGAGGAATCCTAGTCTTACCATAATTATATTTACACAATATATGGAATATATTCTAATTATGGGGTAGGGATGGAATAATGTCTATATACACGTTTACAGATAGAATAAACATCACTTTTTTATTTTATTTTTTCATTTAGTGTCTGATTAAATTTGAATTTATATTGAAAAATCTCATTTTAAAAATAAAATATTGCCTAACAAAAATGAATTCGTACTCAGAGTTCAAACTCAAAACGTCTGATAAGTGAAATATTTATAACTCTTGCCGCAATTTTTTTGTTGGTGAATAAACATCACTTTCATTAGCTTTCTTACCTTTCTTTCCCTAATTAACACTTCCAATAAACCCTTTGAATTTTGTGCTTTCTTCCACTAATAATAACACTTTTTTTCTTGTTAAACTTTATTATCACCTATTCTAGCCAACCAAATACTGACAATTAGCCTATGGATTAAATACTTAATGCTGGTTTGCACATGGCTTCTACTACGTATTTTCTATCATCTTTATTATTACACATTACAGTTCTTGTGTCCATTTCACTTCATCTAAAAAATAATTTCAAAAATACAAAGTTTGATACACATCAGTAGGTTGTCAATATCAATAACTATAGAGAAATTGAGTTAGAAAAATCGAGTGTTTAAGAATAAAAAGCAATCAAGATTTGAGAAATCGCTTATATTATTGGCAGTTGGAAACAGTTTAAAATAATAATTTTGTCTCTTATCAAACGTCTCACATTTTTCTACACTAGTCCAACGATCAATACACAATAGAGTTGACACATTTTCGTTGTTTACTATCACCTTTCTCTTAACTATAGTTCATGACAAATCTCAAATATCATGCTTAATTTTCATAAATCAAGCTTCTAAATTGTACAACTATGACCTCTCCCACCCCCTCCCCCTCCTCCTCCCCCTACCTAGGAAAGCTCTTTTAGACTATATAATTGAATTATAGTTATCATTTTTACTAACTGATATTTATTAATAAAATTGTGAGTATCAAAAGTATAATAACAAGGAAATGAGAAATGTAACAACGACAACAAATATGTTAGAAATCTGAAAATTAACAAAGAAATTGGCTTGCTGAGTCGATTGATTTTCAATTTATCCTTAAGATAATATTGTCCCGTATATTCCTTCAACGGTGTGATGACAACTTATCTCCCAAGATAAAACAACAATCAAATAAATGAGCAAATGAAACTCAAATGTTCGCTTAGGAAGAAAGATCTTAGAGTGTATGAAGATTGTAAGAGAGGAAGAAAGTATTTTGAAAAATGTGTGTTTAGCAATTGTGCCAAAGATATCGATTTATAGGTAGATGATCATGTCTTCTCAATTAACCAAATGAATGGCCATCAATGTCAAGTAATGACCATTGATTTTGAGGTTAATTCAGCCTAGTTATGGCTGAATTCAATAGCCAAATAATGGAGAGTTATTGCTCCAAAGTCAGCCCAAGAATCAGCTTTAATTCGCCTCCAACGGTACTGAAAACAGTCGAAGCGTCGCGGCGCTATAAGCGCCGAGGCTCTGACTTGGTCACGTCGCGGTCCTTCTCGGCTCCGCAGCGATTTCTGATTCGTTTCATATTTTACACATTTATTTCTTTCATTTACCAACGTGAAACCATTGTCATTTGGCCAATAACCGTCTATTATCTTACGTCTCAACAATTTGTATACGTACCAATATCTCTTTCATTTAAGGAAATTACGATTTTTGGCACTTTATGTGCACGTGTGTGAAAACCATGTTTCCGACGTGCGGGGCCCCAATTTTTCGAGTCATAATTAATATGATTAACTTTATTTCACGTTTAGTAAAATTCCAACAATCCCCTCTTGGAAGAGATTTTGGCGCACACACATGGTGCCTTTCTAGTAATCATTCAGCTGATTGATGATTCATCTGGAGAGGTAGCCGGAGCTTTGAACCTTCCATAGTAGAATACCATCAGACATATTTACTGCGCGGTGAACATGATGTCTTGAACCGTCAGTGTTTAGTATATGCCAAGACAATGGTACCAACACAACACCTTTCCTACTCAATCTTTCTTTATGTTTTTGTCTGTCGTGAGCCGTGGACACACTTGGTTCTTAAGTGCGTTCATTTGAGGCGGCCTGTCCTCGCACTTAAATAGGTGGTCTTCTACAAGGTATCATGCAATCCCCCGCTACACAAGCGTTAGGAACCATTAAAAAATTTCCAACCTAACCTCAATTATTGAGGATCATTAAAGGTTTGAAAACTTATTTTTTACCCCTCTACAGCTTGCACTTTTTGTCTATCACGGGAACGGCCTTGGATTATGTTTTTTAAGAAGAAATCATTATCCGAAGTGCTCTTGCTTTCACCTAAGCGCTCAACTGAACCTTTACAGTTTAGTTTTTCCATTGAACCTTATTCACAGGATCTTGATGCAGCAGGTTGGGTGTCATTTATATTGGTTCTTATTGATTGGGTTTTAAGCTCGTTCCTGCAGGCGAGAACATCGATCTCTGGGTATTCCGCCGTCGAGGATATGCTATATTTTCCTTAGATTTTATGTAATCGATGGAAATAACACAGAAGTGATTGGTTGCCTATGATTTCGTTTCTCGTCGAATATGGCGAGACTTGCCGTTATGTACATAGAACTCGTGCCGCCTAGAGGCATTATGTCGCAGTGGATCATTACCGAAGACACGGGTTTATCCCAACATGAGACATCCTCTAGAAAACCATGAAGCCACTCAGCTTCTTCTCCCGCTTTGTCTAAAACGATAAATTCCGACTCCATCATGGATCAGGCAATGAGTGTTTTCCTAGAGTATTTCTAAGACAAAGCTCCACCACCGATTGTAAAAATATATCCGCTGGTGGACTTGATATCTTCGCTATCAGATATCTAGTTTGCGTCATTGTACCCCTCTAGTACCGCTGGATATCTCGAATAGTGTAACCCGAACTTTAGCGTGAACTTTATGAACTGTAGTACCCTATTCAACGTTTTCCAGTGATCCTCACTTAGATTACGGGTGAACCTAGACAATTTATTGACTGCATGAGTGATATCAGGTCGAGTGCAGTTTGTGATATACATCAGACTACCAATCACCTGCGCATACCGCTCCTGGCGTACGGGCTTACCAAGATGTTTGTCAATCTTTTGACTTATATCCAATGGTGTCCTTACCGGTGAACTGTCGAACATCCCAAATTTCTTCAGTACATCCTCGATGTAGTGAGATTGAGACAAGACCAGTCCATCAGATGTCTTAGAGATCTTGATCCCTAAGATGACATCTGCAATGCCCATATCTTTCATGTCAAAACATTGTTTTAACATGTTCTTAGTCTCTAGGATTATTCCAGGACTGCTTCCAGTGATTAACAAGTCGTCTACATAAATACATATAATGACGAAATAATCGACATTTCCTTTCATGTAAACACATTTGTCATATCTATTAATGGCAAACCCTTTTGATAGTAGAGTACTATCAAATTTCTCGTGCCATTGTTTAGGGGCCTGTTTCAGCCCGTATAACGATTTGACAAGCCGACACACTTTTGTCTCTTGTCCTGGAACAACATACCCCTCGGGCTGATCTATATATATTTCTTCTTCCAAATCACCATTTTGGAAGGTTGTCTTGACATTCATTTGATGTATTTCAAGATCCCGCAAGGTGGCGATAGCTATGAACATACGTATGGATGTCATTCTGGACACCGGAGCGTATGTGTCGAAGTAATCAAGCCCCTCCTTTTGGCGATAGCCCTTGACTACCAACCTAGCCTTGTACTTGTCAATAGATCGATATGTCTTTAACTTCCGTTTAAGGATCTACTTACAACCCAAAGGTTTATGTCCCGGGGGAAGTTCAGCCAACTCCCAAGTGTGGTTGTGTAGGATGAATTCTATCTCACTTTCTAAAGCTTCCTTCCAGAGCGGTGCTTCTGGAGTTGAAAATGTTTCGGCTATAGTCTGAGGTTCATCCTGAACCAAATAAGCTTCAAAGTCTGGACCGAAGGACTTGTCCTTCAGGGCCCTTTTGCTTCGCCTTGGTTCCATCTCTGAATCTTCCAAGTCCTGATATCTGGAATACTGGATTTCGGATAATCAGCTACTTCAGAATTCACTAGATCTGAACCATTTGGATTTAGGTAGTCAGCGACTCCTAGATCCTCAGAGGTTTGCTCATAACTTCGTTTGCGAGATGAGGTTATGATGTTTTCCTTTTATGGAAACGTGTCTTCAAAGAACCACGCGTTCCTTGATTCCATGATCGTATATTCATAAATGTTCGGTACATCCGACTTATGCACTATGAAGCGATAATCACTATTGTTATTGACATATCCGATGAATATGCAATCCACAATCTTAGGCCCATTCTTGACCTGCTTTGGCATATGTACTTTTACCTTGGCCAGAAAACCCCATACCTTTAAATATTTATAGGTAGGTTTCTTTTCTTTCCATAACTCGTATGGAGTCTTGTCCTTATTTTTGTGTGGGACTCTATTAAGAATCTTATTTGCGGTAAGGACAACTTCTCTCCATATGTGATGGGGAAGGCCTGAATTGATGAGTAAAACATTCATCATTTCCTTCAGTGTTCGGTTCTTGCGTTCAGCCACACTGTTTGATTGAGGTAAGTAAGGAGCCGTCGTTTGATGAACTATACCCGATTGGGTACAAAATTCTTCAAAAGGCGCTACATATTCTCCCCCCTCTATCGCTACAGATTGTTTTAATCTGTCCGCTTAGTTGGTTCTCAACTTCTTCTTTGTAGCGTTTGAACGCTTCAAAAGCTTCATCTTTACTTTAAGGTAACAAAACCTTGTGCCACCATCTATGAAAGTCACATAGTACTTGTTCCCCCTATTGTTTGAGCGAACTTCAAATCACATATATCAGTGTGTATGAGTTCTAGAGGAGCGGTTTCCCTTTCGACGGATCTAAAGGGATTCTTGGAAAGTTTTGTCTCTACGCATACCTCACACTTACGTTGAGGGTTTATGTCGATAGACGACAATAATTCTAACTTTATCAATCTTTGGATAGATTGATAGTTAACATGTCCTAATCTATGATGTCATAAATTAGTTGACTCAATCAAGTAAGTAGAAAGCTCAATTTTATTGATAGTTAAAACAGAAGGCATTACAGGTGCATCATTAACCTTAAAGAGGCCTTCACAGACGAAGCATCTTCCTACAAATGTTCCATTTTTAGTGATTACAAATTTGTTAGCTTCTAACACTAGCCTAAAACCAACGTTTACTAACATAGGTCCAGAAATTAAATTTCTTCGAATTTCTGGGACATGCATCACTTCCTTCAGAGTCAGCTCTTTTCCGGACGTCATCTTTAGGATCACTTTTCCTATCCCCAGCACCTCTGAAGAATAATTGTTTCTCATGAACAACTTCTTATCTGTGACTGGTGTATAAGTGGAGAAGGCTTCTTTATTGGAACATATGTGACGGGTGGCACCTGTGTCCAACCACCATTGCACTAGATTCTCAACGAGGTTTGCTTCAAGAACCACCGCTGAGAACTCATCGATCATATCATCTACGAGCGTGTCTTCGACGATGTTAGCCTTGACATTGCTTTTGGCCTTCTCTTTATTCTCACATTTGAGCTTGTGGCAGTCTTTGGCCATGTGACCAACTATACCACAGTGGTTACAATTTCCCTTGAACTTTTCAGTTGTTTGGGTCTTGCCTACCTTCTGGAACTTCCGTTTTTTGCTTGAGTTCCCTTTGACTTCCGGCAGGTTCGCCTTAGCCTCAGCGGGTTGTTTCCCCTTTGACATGGTCTTCTTATTGTCCTCCTGTATCTGGAGTTTGACAATACATTCGTCTAAGGTCATCTCTTTCGTTTTAAGTTTCAAATAGTTCATAAACTCAGTCCACGAAGGAGACAGTTTTTTGATCAATGCCCCAACCAAGAATTGCTCATTGGTCTTCAATTCTTCCAAATCCAGGTGATGTAGAATCATTTGAAATTCCTGGACTTGGGATGACACACTTTTATTGTCCACCATTTGAAATTTCAGGAACTTCCCAATGATGAACTTCTTACTACCCGCATCTTGGGTGTTGTATTTCTTCTGAAGTTTGTCTCATAACTGCTTGGCAGTTTTAACGGTACAATATAACGTGTAGAGAGGATCGAAAAAACTATTTAGAATATAGTTCCTACACATGAAATCACTATATTTCCATGCTTCGCGAACCATCCTCATGTCGTCAGCGACATGGTTACTTTGGCCCCCTCCCGTCAAATCATTTGACTGAGGTTCCACCTAGTGGAGGATCTTCGGTTAGGAAACGTGACATTCTCATAACCGTCAGAAAAAATAGCATTTTTTGTTGTCATCGCTTAAAGTGAGCACCCATGAATTTTTTAGGATGATCATGGTGAAAACTAGCGGGTATATGGGCAGTGACGCCCCCTTGAGTAGTTGCAAAGGCGTTGGGAACGCCTCTAACAGGAGCATAGGCGTTATGGACACCTTGAGCAGTAGCATAGGCACTATAAGTGCCCGGAGCAGCAATGGAGGCATTGGTTGTGCCAAAATAGTGTTGACACTAGTTGTGCTAAAGCTAACAATTTGGAAGGCATTTGGAATGCCATGATCAGTGGTGTCGCCTTCAGTAGTCGTGGTGAAGGCATTATGATTGCCTTGAACATTGATGAGATTTTCAGCGTTGAATTGGTTGAATTGATCTTGTCCAGTCATGTTGTTGTTGAAACAACCAATATTATCTTAAGCTTGTGAGTATCAAAAGTGTAATAATAAGGAAATGAGAAATGTAACAACAACAACAAATATGTTAAAAATATGGAAATTAACAAAGAAATTGACTTGCTGAGTCGATTGATTTTTCAATCTATCCTTAAGATAATATTGCCCCGTATATTCATTTCAATGGTGTAATGACAACTTGTCTCCCAAGATAAAACAACAATCAAATAAATGAGCAAAGGAAACTCAAGTGTTCGCTAAGGAAGAAAGATCTTAGAGTGTATGAAGATTGCAAGAGAGGAAGAAAGTATTCTGAAAAATGTGTGTTTAGCAATTTGTCAAAGGCATCAATTAATAGGTAGATGATCGTGTATTCTCAATTAACCAAATGATGGCTATCAATGTCAAGTAATGACCATTGATTTTGAGGTTAATTCAGTCTAATTATGGCTGAATTCAATAGCCAAATAATGGAGAGTTATTGCTTCAAAGTCAGCCCAAGAATCAGTTTTAATTCACCTCCAACGGTACTGAAAACAGTCGAAGCACCGCGGCCCTTCGGGAGGGCGTCGCAGCGCTAATTCCCACTTTACTCACTGGAGCTGAGGAGTCGCGGCCCTTCGAGAAAGCGCCATGGCGCCTCAGTTCCAGTAACTTCCCAGAAATTTTCCCGTCATTAGAGCCGCGACTCTAGGAGGAGGCGTCGCGGCGCTACAAGAGCCGAGGCCCTGACTTGGTCGCGCCGCGGCCCTTCTCGGCTCCGCGCCGTTTTCTGATTCGTTTCATCCTTTACACATTTCTTCTTTTCATTTACCAACGTGAAATCATTGTCATTTGGCCAATAACCGTATATTATCTTACGTCTCAACAATTTATATATGTATCAATATCTCTTTCATTTAAGAAAATTACGATCATTGACACTTTATGTGCACGTGTGTGGAAACCATGTTTCTGACGTGTGGTGCCCCAATTGTTCGAGTCATAATTAATAGGATTAACTTTATTTCACGTTTAGTAAATTTCCAACAAAAATTACCTTAGTTACTTAATACGTGTCCTGATTATGTAAAAAGAATCATCACCAGAAAACATAAAACTTAAATCTATTATTTTACCAACAAGAATTATGGTGGATGATAAATATTTCTTTATTTTAAGTAGATGTTTTGAGTTCGAGCTCTAAGTATGAAATCACTTTTATTTGGGAGCACTTTACCCTCAAACGTGTGATTTCCCATGCGAATCCCAATTTAGGCTCCAATGAACTTATCAAATATCAAATAGGAAATAAAAAGATTATTCTTATTTATAATTTAATAAGAAAATTTATGTGATTCATCGAAACTAGTCAAACAATCTTATGCGTTGGACAACACAACATGTGAAAAACGTAATTACTTTATTATTGTAAAAGTAAGTACACCAAGATTTAAACACTATAACTTGAACACTTTTTGGATGCACATTTAAGGACACTTTAGCTTACAATTGTGTTGGTTCTTTCTTGGTTCTTGGTTCTTGCTTCTTGGTTCTTAGTTCATCACAAATGACTAAGGTCACCCCTATTTATACTTGTATAGGGATGATTCTAGATGGTCCTAAAGATCTAGACAATTTTATTCTATTCTACAAATATCTAAGGCTCTAGAACATCTACATATTTCTTACAAGAATCTAGAACTTTCTAGACATATCTCTATGTTAAGTATCCAAGGCATTCTAGAACCTTCCATTTTAGAGATCTTCTTTCAACTCTCTAGAACTACTTGAACATTCTAGATTGATTATCCATTGTCTTGGAGATTAAGTTGGTGATGACTTTTAACATGGCATACCAAGATAAACTGTGGGCAGTTTCTCAATCTTGCAATTCAGAATGTTAGCCAATACTTGAATCTGATGTACCTCATTGATCAGGAAGATGCAACTCTTCATCTTCATGGAGCTTCTTCTTGGCTTTAAATTCTTCGATGACTGGACCTGGCATGACTGTTTGATTCTCTTTATCTCCTGTCATATGATTTGAGCAGCCAGAGTCGACTATTTAATCACTGTTATAGTCGATTGTTTCATGAACGGTAACTACCAGAGCTAATTTTTCTTCCTCCACAACAAAAGAGGCTTCGACGTCCCACTCTTCATCGCTAGTCTTTCTTGTATTTGACGTGGCTGCATTGCTTTCTACAATATTCTTCTTGAACCAACAACTTTTAGCCATGTGGCCCTTCTTCCCACAGTTATAGCATTTTCCATCAAATTTATTGTTATTCTTTGACCAACCTTTCTTTTGAGCTCTCCCTGTTTGGGAGCTTCCATGTTGATTATCCTTGTCATCATGTTTTCTAGAATTTCTACTGGCATTTGGTCGGAATCGACTTTTCTTATCACCGCTATAGAGTGCTCCTTCGTCACTTTTTAATGAGACTCCAAATATTTGCTTAGCCAACGCTTCTTGGTCAGCTAGCAAGTTTTCTAATTCAGCAAGAGATGGTTGGCTTGGCCAACCTTGTATTGCGGTAATAAAATTTCTATATTCTAACCTTAATCCATGAATGATAATTCTTCTAATTCTAGCGTCTGACATGCCATCAGCAGAGTCTAATGCAGAGATTTCGTGACAAAGAGATTTTACCTTGTTAAAGTATTGGTTGATCGTCATGTCGCGTTGTCTGATAGAAAGAAGCTTGTTCTTCAGAAGTTGCAGTCTCGTATCATTCTTCTTGGTGAGCAATGTTGCGAAAGTATCCCACTCTTCATTTGGTGTCCTAGCCGGCCTGATGTGCTATAATATTTCATCTTCAACTGTGGTCTGAATCACAAACATGGCTTTGTCAGTTCTAATCTTCAATTTCTTCAGAGCGACTGCATCCTTTGGTTGTGTGACCTCATTGCCACCAATGATCTCCCACAAATCTTGGTCTTGGAGATATGCCTCCATATGCATCGACCACGTGCTGTAATTCTGATTGTTAAGTTTTTTTATTCCACCGACCACTTGAAGGTCACCCATCTTGTCTTGGCTAAAGTTCTATTTCTTTTACCAAGAAAGCTTGATTTCGACAATAAACTCTATAGTACTAAACCACACATGAACACTAAGACACTCAACAAATGACTCTTTGGTATGAACCGACTTGGCTCTGATACCACTTGTTGGACAACACAACACGTGAAAAACGTAATTACTTTATTATTATAAAAGTAATTACACCAAGATTTGAACACTATAACTTGACCACTTGAACACTTTTTGGATGCACACTTAGGAAAATTTTAGCTTACAATTGTGTTGGTTCTTTCTTGGTTCTCGGTTCTTAGTTTTAGTTCTTAGACGACTAAGGTCACCCCTATTTATACCTGTGTGTGGATGATTCTAGACATGGTCGTAAAGATATAGACAATTTTATCCTATTCTACAAATATCTAAGGCTCTAAAATATTTACACATTTCTTACAAGAATGTAGAACTTTCTAGACATATTTCTAAGTTAAGTATCTCATGCATTCTAGAACCTTCCATTCTAGAGATCTTCTTTCATCTTGTTGGGTCCCGTGGGCTACAGATTCGTAAAACGTAAGATTAAAAACGCAAAAACTAAGAGCAACAAAAACAGTCTCTGGATATTGTCTTCAATATTGGGTCAACATCTGATGCAACATTGTAATAAAACAAAATAAACTTTGTAGAGTATGTGCAGCGGAAAAGGTAAATAGACACAAGGTTTATATTTTCAAGGGTATATATAAATATATCCCTTGATGGTCGATGACCAAAAGAATTGTATAAATTATATACAATTACAAAGAATTTCTTTTTACAAATTGAGTGTTACAAACGAAAAAGAAATTACAAACAAAATGAAGTCGTAGATGACTTCGCCTAAAGTTATAAAATTTAAAAGATAAAAGACAACATCTTCATTACAATCACTTGATCAATAAGCTTAATCTAGAATAGAGATATCGGGAGAAGATGCTGTTAAAACAACTTTAGGCTAAAATATTGATCCAGTTTTCTAAGGTAAAATTCGAGAGCTCTCTTGGAAGTTCTTCTTCTCTAAATCTGGATATAGATACTTGTGAAGCTCTCCTCTATTTATAGTGTTGAGCTTCCCTTGAATTCCTCACTGATGGTTGCGGAGGTTGATCAAAAGATGGAAGCAGCTTGGACCGAGTCTTCTCCTGGAAATCCTCAACGATCTGGACTTGGTCATTCGCTGCTTTCTCTTCACGTTTTGACTTTGTCTTTCACCATGTTTTAAACACAACAATCTGGTAAGTTTGCCTAGGTCATTATCACAGGCAACATTCTGAAGATGTTGTCCTGTGCTTTCGCAGATGTTGTCACAACATCCTATCCAACATCAACAATCTCCCCCTTTTTGCCTTTCTTCACAAAACTTCATACGATGCGAAAATGACTAGGATACTGAATCTTAATGTAGTCCTCGATAATCTAAGAAATAGTAAGATTAGTGTCGTGCTCCCCCTTAACCTGTAGTTACAAAATTTCAAGTAATGGGTATCGATGTTATGGTTAGTTAGGATTTTATGTTATGTCTGTCGTGACTTACTTACAGCAGATGCGTAATCAGTCTACGACTATAACCATCCATGTCAGGCAGACATATATATATATATATATAGTTTAGAAAATAATCACAATCATATATCTGCCAGAACAGACAGACCTAAATATCACATAGTTAAATATTACAAACCAAAAAAATAGTATCCAAATGTCAGTTAAAACCAAACTAAAAATAACAAAACAGAGTACACATTTTCAGCCTTCAACAAATCATCCATGGATCACCTGTACCTAAATCTGGATCAACATCAGCTATCCACATCTTCATCTCCACGCTAGTCAGTAGTCAGCATCATCTCAACTCCTCTCCCCCTGCAACATAGCTTGGCCCAGCACCCTCAGTTGCTCCCCCTGGTTGTCTGCTTCCAGCAGCATTATCATCATCAACATCATCTCCTTCTTTTTGTAAAGAAAGTATGTCCTCATAATAACTCTTGGCTCGCACAAGTTCTTGAATCTGCCTGTCAATTTCGACAATGTGCTTTCGTAGCCAGTCTGTGGACATCGGGAACTTTTCATGATCAATGTTGCCAGGAATGTTGGCAACATCCTTCGATGTATCACAATCCCATTCTTCTTTCTTCCAGGGCAACTCAATCACCCTATCTCTGCTGTTTATAACTGCTCTCGGTACTGAGTAGACATCTAAGGCTGGACTCGGTTTCTCTTCTTTTGGAGTCTTAAAGCCTTGGTTGAGCATGATTTGGAAGATTAAAGAGGGGTAAGGAAGGGCAGAGTTGCTTTGTTTTTCTGCCATATTGGAAACATGGTTGAAAATTATGGTTCCTAAGTCAACCTGCTAGTTCCTTCCAAGTTTGTAAAGCATTGATGCTTGGTCAAGGGTTACAACTGTCTCATTGAGAAAGGGTAGCCAATTGTATATGGACAATTTGTGCATGATGGCATATAGGGCAGTGAGCTTAGAGACAGTACTACGAGGGGCCCAAACAGTGATCAGATTCCCCGTGAGGTATTTGATCATCGTATTGAGCTCGTCGGCAGTGGGGTTTTGTTGAGATTTTCTTTCATTAATGCATATCCCAAGGGTGGAGTTGATAATATCGGGTGTAAAGTTGTAGGTTTTGTTGTAAAGATACACTTTCCCAAATTTCTTCGAGTTGGTGTCCCTCATAACAAGTTGCAGATTAGCATAGAAAACCCTAATTACCTTCTCACAATACGGTCTCTTTCCAAACACAGAGCTTAAAATTTTTTGCGACTACTCAATAACACGACTAAATTATTAGTGGAAAATGAAGAGTGATCAATCACCTTTTCACCTATGACTCCTCTATTTTTGAACCAATTTCATCTACTAGAACATGATTTATTTAAAAACAAGGGTGAATAAGGCATTACCTCAGAATATGTTTCAGATTTTGTGTGCTCCTGTCCTGATGAGGTAGGTTCTGGTGTTGCCTCAGATGTTGGGGCAACATAGTCAGGATCGACTTCTTTTTTCTCTATTGCCTTCGATGTTGAGGAAACATTTGAATCTAGGTTCCAGTATGTTTTTCGCACTCTCTTGGGCATGAAGTTCCTTAGCGGAGTGTCGTCAGACATTTCCTATTTTCTCTCCTTCTTGGCTTCGGTTGGAGTGGTGGTTGATGTCAGACTTTTGGGTAGATTAAAGTCGGAATCAGTGCTGGTGGTGGACTCAACAGGGAAAGTCGACTCTTTAACAGTGGAAGTCGACTCTGCCCTGGTCCTTTTGACAGTTTGCCCTTCACCGAATCTGCTTTCAAAAACCCTTTTCGACCTTCTCGTCGGCATTGTTGACTGTGATCCTCTTGACGCAATTTTTGTAAAATCAGATGTTATATCAACATCTATTGGGTTCTTCGAATCTCCGGGGTAACACACATTTAATGGCTCATTAAAACCCAGAAATATCAAAGCTAAACTTGCGTCTTTCTCATAAGGTTTTTGTTCATTGATGGCTTTATAATGCTTGTACATTTTGTGGCTATTTGGTGGACTTGTTGACATAGGAGAATACTCTTTTGATTTGGAAGATTAGAAAGATTTGGGGGATATGGACATGGGAGAGGGTTTTGAAGAGTTGGGCGTATTTGAAAAGTTTTGAAAAACTGGCGGTGGTGTTTGGGCTGCCATTTGATGGTTCGATTTGGTGGCTGACTGATGTGACAAGACAGACGCAATAATGAGGATTTTAATCATGGCAATCTTCAGTTTACATTCAAACTCTTTTCCTTAAATTTAGGTAGTGAAAAATATTTAAACTCTTCACATACCCAAAACAAAGGTTTTTACATGACACAAGACATCTTCAAAATCTAAAAAAAATGGTCCTCCTTATTTTTGGATTTTCGTTATTTACATAGACTTGTTATATATTAGAACCCCGTAAAATAATAAGATAAACAAGATCGACCAATGTACTGGAACACGATGTTGCGAGTGATATTGGTAACATTTCAAAGTTCAACTAGCATTTTGAGACTTCAGGGATTTTCTGATTTGACAAATGATTTTCCGTATATGTTCCCTATGAGACTGATCGCAGGACGAATATGACATTTTACCATTGCCCTTAATCAACTTAGTTGAACACATATGGATAAAAAATAAATATTAAGGAATTTTCAACCTTCTTGAAGCACATGGTACTCCTATAAAAATAGGAATGGTACCAAACTTAGAGCTTTGCTCTTTTTGTATAAAACCAAATCTTTAGTTGAGGCTTCGCCTTCTTATGATAGTCCCTTTTTATGATATGCATCATCGCAGAGAACATTATCACATTCAAACCTTGTCCTTGTGAAGTCAAGTTTGATTCCTTTGGGAAAATATTATGCAACATTACTTACAACCTATATCTTGTATACTGACCCAAATGGTAAATGTTACCCAGAATGTTAGGTCAACATTTAGGACAACATCTACCTTGCCTGTCTTATTTTCAAAGAAAATAGAGACCAAAAGATTTTTTCAAGCTAGAAAATCTCTCATGATCTAAGGGTTTGGTAAAAATATCAGCTAGTTGACAAAAAATATCAACATGTTCGATTTGAACTAGCTATTTTTTTTCACTAAGTCTCTTAAAAATGATGTCTTATGTCAATGTGTTTTGTACGTGAATGTTGAACATGATTTTTGGAAATATTAATAGCACTCAGATTATCACAGTACAAAATCATAGAGTTATTAGAAATGTCATAGTTGTTACACCCCATAAATTAGGGATATTAACTAAGGTCGTAATTAAGAGAATAAGATGCGGATATTGGATACAAAGTGAGATTATATATGCTAATAAAGAAATTAGTATACAAGAGGATGTGATTCTGAAAAAATGTTAGTTACAACATGTGTGACGTTGAAAACTAGTAATAATAAGTTGTATATTCCCATTATGGACTAGTGTTGTATTATAAGAATTATGACATTGAGAATACGAGACCTTATAAATTTTTTGGAATTAAAAGAAGTGGGATCTAAACTTTAATTATTACTTGAGGGGTTATTTAAGAAGACAATTAAGGGAGTAGGACTAAAGTGCAAATTAATTTTCAGCACTTATACAAAATGTCTTATAACCTTTCACCTCCCATTTCAAGACTTCATTTCAAACCCTCTCCCTCTCTTCTCCTCTCCCCATATCAGCCGAAATCTCCCTTCCCCATAGCCCAAAAATTTAAGTTTTTTGTTCCTCCTTTCTAGCCTAAGTTCTTCCACAAGTACAAGCTAAAGAAACACCCCAAAACAGTGGCAAAAACGCCACTGCTAGAACGTGAATGTTAGCCCAGAAATTTCGAGTTTTGAGATGAGTTTTTGGAAGAAAAACATGTAAGAATGATGGATTAAACTTGTAGAATACATGCATGTAATTATAAGTTGAAGAATGGTGAAAATGATGAAGCATTTGGAGCATGCAAGGACCGAAAGTTTAGGGACTGTTTTGGAGCAAAATTAAGGTAAAAATTCTTCTTCTTATGCTATAATTGGAATTGCGTGTTGTTATAGTTTAAGGAATAAACTTTTGTTAGGAGAAACTTGGAATTTAAGACAATGCATGTGACTATTGGGTGTTGTAGCCGAAATTGGAGCTGTTTTTGTGTACATTGTATTCGTTGTTGTTGGTGTTATCCTTGTCGCTAATTGCATATTGAAATTGAAAAGAAACATTGATATTTAGAGTGGTAATTAGTTATATGGAAGTGTTGAAAGGTGAATTGAATTCTAAAGAATTAAGAGAAGACTTATGGAATTATGATGTGTTGGCCGAGACTTGTATGGATTATTGGACATGTTGTGTTGCATTTTAGCGGCTGTTTTGGTAGAGTTATAATGCTGAAAATATAAGTTATAAACATGTATATACGTTGTGGTAATAATTAAGAATGGGCTGATAATCTACATGTTTCTAAAGTGTCTTTCATGAAACTAGGCCTATATGATTATCCTTTTGGAATAATTAGGTGAGAAAGAGGCATAGAGATTTAGTACGGGTTTAGATACTTTAATAGGTGAAGGTTGGACCCTGAATTTCTATAGACAGTAATAGAAGAGTGGAAAACAGATAAGAGAGGTACAAAGATATATGAACTAACTGGCAAGATGAACAAGCTCAAAGAGGTTGCTACACCGGTGGGAGATCCTGTTATAGCTAAACGAGTATATCGAATTGTTCGGTGGTTATACATAGTCGACAGACCATTGAGGACAATACTTAGAGTCCTCCAGCACCAGAAATTTTATGCCAAACTTTCTAAGTGTGAATTCTGGTTGACTTCAGTAGCATTTTTGGGGCATATTATTGGAGCTGATGGTATTCGGGTACAGAAGATTGAGGTAGTGAAGACTTGGTCCAGACCTACTACACTTACTGAGGTATGCAGTTTTCTGGGGCTTGCAGGGTATTATAGGAGGTTCGTAGAGAAGTTTGCCTCGATTTCAGCGCCTTTAACTAGGCTAACCCAGAAGGCAGCTAAGTTTCAGTGGACGGATGCTTGTGAGCACAGTTTTCAGTTGTTGAAAGATAAGTTGACTACGGCACCAGTTTTGACTCTTCTTGAGGGGCCGGATGGTTATGTCATTTGTTGTGATGCTTCAGGTATTGGGTTGGGTTGTGTGTTGATGCATCATGGCAGAGTTATAGATTATGCCTTCCGACAATCCAGAAAGCATGAAAAGAAATATCCCACTCATGATTTGGAGTTAGCATGGGTGATTCATGCCTTGAAAAATTGGAGACATTACTTATATGGTGTTCATGTTGACATTATACGGATCATAAGAGTCTCCAATATATCTTTAAGCAGAAAGAGCTGAACCTACGGCAGAGACGGTGGCTAGAGTTGCTAAAGGATTATGATGTTGATATCTTGTACCATTCAGGGAAAGCCAATATTGTGGCAGATGCTCTTAGCTGTAGATCTATGGGTAGCTTTACGGATGTGCAGCCAGACAGAAAGAAGATGGTTCGTGAGATACACAGGCTAGCTAGTCTTGGAGTCCGATTGACGGATTCGGGAGATAGTGAGGTTCTTGTTCGGTGAGTTGCCGAGTCCTCTATCATAGAAGAGGTAAAAATACATCAGTATGAGGATCATGTTCTAGCATGGTATAGAGATGCAACTATCCGAAAGGAGAAGACTCTATTTGAGGTTGCACCTGATGGGGTATTAAGGTATGAAAGTATGTTATGTGTACCGGACGTTACAGGGCTAAGACATCAGGTTATGGGTGAGGCACACAATGCCCGTTATTTTATTCATCCAGGGTCAACGAAGATGTACCATGACCTTAGGGAGTAGGACTAAAGTGCAAATTAATTTTCAGCACTTATAAAAAATGTCTTATAACCTTTCACCTCCCATTTCAAGACTTCATTTCAAACCCTCTCCCTCTCTTATCCTCTCCCCATATCAGCCGAAATCTCCCTTCCTCATAGCCCAAAAATTTAAGCTTTTTGTTCCTTCTTTCTAGCCTAAGTTCTTCCACAAGTACAAGCTAAAGAAACACCCTCAAACAGTGGCAAAGACGCCACTGCTGGAACGTGAATGTTAGCCCAGAAATTTCGAGTTTTGAGATGAGTTTTTGGAAGAAAAACATGTAAGAATGATGGATTAAACTTGTAGAATACATGCATGTAATTATAAGTTGAAGAATGGTGAAAATGATAAAGCATTTGGAGCATGCAAGGACCGGAAGTTTAGGGATTGTTTTGGAGCAAAATTAAGGTAAAAATTCTTCTTCTTATGATAATTGGAATTGCATGTTGTTATAGTTTAAGGAATGAACTTGTGTTAGGAGAAACTTAGAATTTAAGACAATGCATGTGACTATTGGGTGTTGTAGCCGAAATTGGGGCTGTTTTTGTGTAAATTGAATTCGTTGTTGTTGGTGTTATCATTGTCGCTAATTGCATGTTGAAATTGAAAAGAAACATTGATATTTAGAGTGGTAATTAGTTATATGGAAGTGTTGAAAGGTGAATTGGATTCTAAGGAATTAAGAGAATAGTTATGGAATTATGATGTGTTGGCCGAGACTTGTATGAATTATTGGACATGTTGTGTTGCATTTTAGGGGCTGTTTTGGTAGAGTTATAATGCTGAAATATAAGTTATAAACATTTATATACGTTGTGGTAATTACTAGTACATGTCTTAAAGTAATTAAAGAGTAAAAATGTGTTATGTTGCAAACTATAAAACACGTATTCTTGTCGTTGTTGCTAGACGTAGGGACTGTTTTTATGGGCTGTTTTAAAGGTTGTTTAATATGGATTAAGGGTTGGATTAACATGATAAATAGGTGTAGTAATCACCTTGGTTGTCGTTGTTGTTGTATTCCATAAATGTAAGAAGAAAGAATGCATAACTATGGTGTAAGTAGAGTATATTGACTGATTTTGTGATATATTTGAATTGTGACTTGTTAATTGGTATTGTTGGCATTTGTTGTAAGTTATGGATGTGCATATAAATAGGGGAAGTGCTGCCCAAATTCTTATAGAAAAGAAAGCGACTTATCATTCAATTATAACGTATGCTAGTGATCGTAAGGTTAATGGACATGTTACTACTATTATAGGTTGAAGTGTTAGTCAATGCGTATTTAGATTATTGAGTTGGTTAGTTCGTCAATAAGGTATGTGAAACTATTCCTTCTTTCTTTTTGGCATAATTTGTATAAAATAAGCGTACGACGGACGTACATGATTTCTACACAGTCTAACTCCTAATAATATTTGTTATGAGACGTGCCTTTGATTTTTCAGAAAAGAATTCATTTTAATGATTTTATTGAGAGTCGAATGATGATTTCACACCGAGTCCCATAATGGACCGGGTACTGTATGTATATGATTTCACACCTAGTCCCATAATGGACCGGGTACGGTATATATGTATATGGTTTCATTCACACCGAGACCCTCACTGGGGGGCCGGGTACGTTATATATATGTATATGACTCTCATTTTTATAAGGCACAGTTAACTCTCGTTTTTATATGACACATTTGGATTTGGTATTTGATTATTATACTTGTCTCCTGTTATGTTTTGGCCAGTCATGATTACCTATTTTGTACTTTATGTTTCATATACTCGGTACATTCTTTCGTACTGACCCCCCTTTTCTAGGGGGGCAGCGTTCATGTCCGCAGGTACAAATACTTAGTTTGGTGATCCTCCAGTCTAGGATTCCTGTTCAGTTGTTGGGAGAGCTCCACTGACTCGGAGCTAGTAATTTTGGTACAGAACCTCATTTTAGACTTATGTATATTGAGGGGCACGACGGGGCCCTGTCCCGTCATATTTTGTTATCCTTCTCATAAGTGCATGAAGCGGATTGTGGGTTGTCATTGGGTGGTTTGTATCATGTTTTGGTCAGCGGTATTGTTGTACTTCATTTTCTTTTTGTGGGGATGTTCCTGTATGTAGTGGTAGCCTTGTCGGCTCGCCTATTCGATATATTGACTAGTTGTGACTCCGCCGGAGAGCGAGGTTGATCGCGTGTAAAAGCGACGCTTTTAGCGCCCGTTCGACAAGTGTTATTATTTCAGCGTTATGTGATGCGCGTAATATGCACACACTTTAAACGCAAGTGCACGTTATCGTATCAAGTAGTATAGTCTTAGATAAGACCGAATATCGTCCTCTAGGATTAGGGTTCAAGTACCAGTGATCTATTTTCTAGTATCTATTTGGCGAATTAATATTTGATTGGTTGTTTATAACTAAGAATTTCAAAAGCTATTTAAATGTAAAGAATTACTTGATTGTGATGAGAATAGGGCTTATGTATCCTTACTATCCGCTTATGTTACTTGTTAATGCATTACTTATGGTGTTCTTCTTTTGGAGAAAGCGGGTTTCTGAAATCGTTTTATACTCCGTTAGGGTTATATAAACACTCAACCCAGATTGTTCCTTACCTAACTTTCACGATAAGGGTAACTCTATAGGAGGATTAAGCACAAAAACCTAGTTGACCGCCAAACAATGCGCCAAAATTAGGGTTGTTAAGCCTCTCATCAACGCTTCTGAATCTAATTGAGGTATTTTCATCCCCGATTCAGGCGTCTACCCAACTTACAAAGTATTCACAATCCTCCTTTCGTAATCGATTAGAAATCATATAGTGATAACTAGTTGTCAATTAGCTACCAAGAATTCAACTCAATTATTGGATAGATCTCTCAATAAGAATAATAACCATAAGCGTGCATTACTTTATAACATAAGGTTCAAGAATTCAACATAGAAAGCCTTATAAGAGAATTAGTTCCTAGCCGTGAATATGAAGAACTAATTCAAAGTTCATCATGCAAAAGCGAAATAAATAAAGGAAAGGAAAAGAAATTACTAAGCTAATGGTATCCAAACTCCAAGTCAAGAATCTTGAGTTGTGCGAAAGGGACCTCAAAACCGCCTAGGGTTCTCCTTATATAGTTTTAAAACGCCTTTCTTTTCCTTCCAGCTGGCCCAAAAATCCGTCAAAGACCTAATTTTTCCGCGTCGCCGCGCCACATGCTGGCGCGCGCTAAAGTTCTGCAATACGGGTGTTTTGGCGCCGCGCCCGATATTCGCTGTCGAGCGCGGCCTGCAACTCCTGTGGCTTCTCGGATGTTTAGGCGCCGCGCTGCTTTCGTCTTCGAGCGCCATGGCCACAATCTTCTGCGAACTTCTAATAATAGCGCGCTACCGCTTCGACTGCAGGAGGCGCATGCGCAGTCCGATTTCACCGTTTGCCACTTTCTCCGCTTTCACTCTAAGACTCTCTTTTTCCCTCTTGTCGCTCCTTTTCCGCCATTTGGCCACTTTAGCCACTTTGACTCAAAAGAAAGAAAATCTATCCTAATACGACACTTTGTATGTACAAAACGAGACAATAGACTAACTAGACTGAGTCTAAAGGTGTATATAAAATACACCGATCAAATTCCCCCTAAGTTAACCTTTGGTCGGCCTCGAGCAAAGATAAAATGAAAGATATAAAATGACAGTCTCTATATATAAGAAAATCAACAAAGAAAATAAAATGACTTCGCCATTGATCACTTTTCTGCATTGAATGTTAACTAGAAAACATGAAGGTTAGCGTAATAATACGCAGAACATATAGCATGGAATTTCAACACATTGAGCTAGATATTTCGCAAACTCATACTTATCATGCTTAAATGGAAGTCGGTGTACTCAAGTATGCATATAAATTCAAAAATTCCTATGGCATGCTTACTTGCTATTCTCCACTAATTCGGATATACATAAAAGAGATCTTGGGACTTTGGGGTTGTAATGTAAGCTTAGGTAGGGGTTGGTAAAGATAGGCATTTAGGCTCATTTTTCTGCACTCATGCTCTTTGCCTTTTCAATTTTTCCTTTTCTTTTGATTCTTTACTTCACTTCAATTCTATCCTTCCTCTTTGTTTTGGGAGAATGAAGTATATAATAATGACAAGACTTCAAACTTAGGCTTTTGCCTATTTCTTATTACTTTTGTATTGGGGTGCAAATGACTTTATTCATTCTTTTGTTTTCTTTTTAACACAATGTACTCCTACTGTTTCATAATTTCACTTATGGTACACTTTGTGGGAATATAGGTGTCAAAGAAGAAGTTTCAAATTTTAGGCTCAATGGGCTAACTAGTGATATTTTTAAAGTGCGGGATAGAAAAGAATGGTAAGAATTGGCTATCAAAGAAATGCCTGAGTCATCTCCTAACACGTATCCTAACTATTTCGCCTCAAATAGCAGCATATAACACATAAGCATTTATCATTTAGCATACATAACTCAAGCAAGAGACTCCAAATAGACATTCTCATGAGTTTTTGGCATCTCTAACCTAAGTGTTTAGATAGTCGCTTCCATTCCTTTACATTATTCCACCTTACTTCACTAGGTGTTTCTAGCAACTACAAAGATACATGATCTTTGTGACAATTATGACTCAAAAAAAGAAAAATTTTGGTGACTCAAAATAAACATGAAACAAATAAAAAGACTTAAATAAAACATAACATGACACACAAATAAAACTAAAACACAAAACACACCCCCAAACTTAAATTACGCATTGTCCCCAATGTGTAGAGGTGAAATTCAACAAACTTGGATACAAAGTAACAGATTCTGCAAACAAGTGTGTCATGTTAGGAACCCGAACCGGAGATAACTGTTATCTAGTAGGTAGAGATGAAGTTTGCAACTCTGCAAAGGTAGGTGACTTGACACTTTGGCACCAGAAGTTGGGACATGTCAACTACGACACCTTGGAGAAATTGATCTCGTTTGAAGTTGTTAAAGGCATTTCCAGACTGGATACAAAAGATAAAACACTGTGTGAAGATTGCTTGAAGGGAAAGCGGACCCGAGTCTCTCACAATGTTGTCCAACATGACGGACAACATTCAGGTAGTCTCATTATTTCTAATTATTGCATATGAATCTTATGAGTCCAATTGAGGTAGATAGCCTGGGAGGAATGAGATGTTCTTATGTGATTGTTGATGATTTTTCCAGATTTACTTGGATATACTTTTTAAAGGAAAAATCACAAATCTTTGAGATGTTTAAAACAATTTACTCTAGAATTATGAACCTGTTTTGTTCTCCAATCACAATTTTCACTATTTCAAGTTTTTTTTTTCAACGGCAGCAACTGACATAATAGTGGCATTCTTGTCTTTTCACTTCCACATCATCCCAAGAACCTTCAGCTTATTGATAGCAACAGCTGAGCGATAAATATGAACAAAAAAAATCAAAATATTAGTAGTACTACTAGCCCTTTGGCTTTGAGCTCTTTCTAGCTTTGTGTAGCCATTAATGGTTTAAAAGAGCTCAAAAAACCACTCCCATTATTGCATTTTTTGAAACTTCAGTTCTTTTTGTGCTTAAAGTTTTTTTCTTTTCTTGATTTTGGGTAGTGGGTGTGAGAGAAAGAGAGTCAAGAATTGATTTTATGGTGTTTTATTGATACCCATTAGAGGAAAAAGTACTAGTAGCGGCCTTTGAGTTTGAGCTATTATTGGCTTAGTAGTAGCGATTAATGGTTTGAAATAGCTCAAAAACCCATATTTACTTCACTCTGACACCCTCATTATTGTAAAATTTTCAGTTCTTTTGCTTAAAGTTTTGTTCTTTTCTTGATTTTGGTTAGTGGGGGTGAGAGAAAGAGAGTAAAGAATTGATTTTTTTGGTGTTTAATTGATGCCCATTATAGGAAAAAGTACTACCAGCCTTTGAGTTTGAGCTCTTACTGGTTTAGTAGTAGCCATTAATAGTTTGAAAGAGCTCAAAAAACCATATTTACTTCACTCTGACACCCATTATTGTAAAATTTTCAGTTCTTTTGCTTAAAGTTTTGTTCTTTTCTTGATTTTGGGTAGTGAGGGTGAGAGAAGGAGAGTGAAGAATTGATTTTTTGGTATTGATACCCATTAGAGGAAAAAGTACTAGTAGCCTTTGAGTTTGAGCTATTACTGGCTTAGTAGTAGCCATTAATGGTTTGAAATAGCTCAAAATCCATATTTACTTCACTCTGACACCCTCATTATTGTAAAAAAAATCAGTTCTTTTGCTTAAAGTTTTGTTCTTTTCTTGATTTTGGTTAGTGGGGGTGAGAGAAAGAGAGTAAAGAATTGATTTTTTTGGTGTTTACTTGATACCCATTAGAGGAAAAAGTACTGCTAGCCTTTGAGTTTGAGCTCTTACTGGTTTAGTAGTAGCCATTAATAGTTTGTAAGAGCTCAAAAAAACATATTTACTTCACTCTGACACCCATTATTGTAAAATTTTCAGTTCTTTTGCTTAAAGTTTTTGTTCTTTTCTTGATTTTGGGTAGTGAGGGTGAGAGAAAGAGAGTGAATAATTGATTTTTATGGTGTTTAATTGATACCCATTTGAGGAAATAGTGAAATGGAAGGTGGGCTGAACTCAGAAATGAAAGATAGAGTTGATAGGCAAAAGGGTTTAAATCCAAAGATTGAACCTTTTGTACCTATAAAAGGTCATGATCCAAGAGAGTTGAAATCTTGGGCTAAAAGAACTGGTTTTGTTTCAACAACTTTACCCGGTGAGACTGAAAAAAGTGGTCTTAGTAGGAGAGATCTGAATGACTTAGAAAGAGGGGTTGATAGAAATGAAACTGTATCTCCAAAGATTGAACTTGATCCTATTTTAGGAAGGGCAAGGAATAGAGGGGTTGAGATTGAGCCAGTTTTGGGGACTATTGATGAGGGTTTAAGAAATGGAAGAGGAAGAGAAAGAGGTGAAAATCTTGGAAGAAGAATTGAGATGGAGCCTATTTTGAGAGCTCATAATGAGAGGAAAATTGATGTGAATGGGAATGGAAATGGTAATAATAGTGCTAATGGAGATGTGAATGGGAATGGACACATAGCTCCAGTTACAGAACCAAGGAAGGATGATGGCAATGTTGATGGAGACGTGGGAATGGGTGAATATCCCGATGGTGAGGGTTCTGGTTATGGAGGGTGGCATCAGTCTCCACGGATAAAATGTGGACTAAGGGAAAATCCGGGTCTTGGTTAGTAGTACTAGTACCTATTCTGTTTCTAAGATTGTTGAATGTTGCTCTTGTCATTGATTTGAGCTACTCATATTTCCCTATTATTTTGTTGTGAATGTGTTTATGATGAATAATAAACTTGGCAGGAATTTAAGAATCTTTTGCAATAGCATCAATAAGAGAGACAGTTCTTTGACCAACTAAGTAGAAGTATAAAATAAACTAGAGCAGGAAGACATAATTTAGTAATGTAGAGTATTCGAAGTAAAAGATTCGATAAATTACTGTTGATGGGGCACAACTACTCAATTTAGATGTACAAAGAGGATAGCGTGTCCAATCCTTGAAGTAAGGCACTGCAATTAGCTGGCTTGCTTAGTCTATGTACATAATGTTCCTTCGCCTGGTGGTTTGACTTAGTTGATCTGAGTTGAAATGGTAAATTGGTAATATCCTATATGCCTCTTGTGGAAAGTAAATTCAAACATAAGAAGCATTCAACACCTCAGACAATGTACAGTAGATAGATGTTTATCCAATGGGAACTAATCCCCTTAATGGACAACAAAAACTTTTGCCTTAATTGTCAAAAATTAATCTTGGCATGTTAGTCATTAACTTAATATGTTTTCTGAATGAAAATGAAGGAATTTGCCTAAACTAGAGGGAAAATCTATAAAGAAATTACAGCGCTTCTTAGTTCTGTTTATCAAAGGAGACAAACAACGGGTTTGTTCTTCCTAGCAATATGCACTTTTTACTTTCCAGTTCCTTTCACTTCTTTTCTTTCTGCAGCAAAGTTGTATTCCCCTGATATATAGTGTTATCCACAATCTTCTTTCACCTGCGGTATGCAGTATATTGAACTAGATAAAAAGATGTGGCATGATTCCGAGAAAGTGCTGCTTTTATGCATTTGAGTCCTCGTCCAATATGCATCGATAGTTCTGGACTCTAAAGAATTCATTGCTGAAATCAAGATATTTTGACCAAATAGGCAGATCTCCGAAGCTTCCATTATATAATGTACAATCAAACTTATGCTATTTGATCACAAAATCGTCTTTCCGTCGGAAAAATGACTAGATACGCGTGTGAGATAAATTATGTTACCTTCGTCATAGGATATGGTTTAGTATAAATGTCATGGTCAACTTTATTCTTGATGAAGTAATAAAGACATTTCACAGTGAAAATTTATTAGCTGATCACTATTCACGTTCTTTTGGTCTTTAAATTGCAGTGCCTCTTATATACTACGGGTTGCAGCACTATTTATCACTGGCTGGTTCACTTATTTTTATCCCTCTGATTATTGTTCCCACTATGGGTGGAAGTGATGTAAGTACTTTCCTTATGAACTTGCAACTTGAATTACTGTAGTATAGTAAGCAAGTTTTTTGTCATTCTCGTTGATTTCTCTTTCCATATGGTGACAGAAAGATACTGCCAATGTGGTTTCCACGATGCTGCTAGTGTCTGGCCTTACCACAATATTGCACACATATTTTGGCACCCGTCTGCCCTTAGTTCAAGGGAGTTCATTTGTATATTTGGCGCCTGCATTAGTTATCATGAATTCTGAGGAGTACCGGAATCTTGCTGAGCATGTAAGTTTAAAATGAAGTTATCCTAGTGAGACTTTGTTTAGGTAAATGGTTCTTTTATCTATCAATTTTTGTATGTGTACTAAATATAGTCTTTACATTGCTTTTCACATGGAAATTGTCTAGAAAGACTCTGCTTAATACTCATAATGTATATTGACTGCTCATGGAAGTTATTTATTTATTATATACCTTTTACGTGCTCTTATAATAGATGATGTATTTTTGTTCATGGAAACTTTTTTCGGGTGTCCACAGAAATTTAGGTACATAATGAGGGAGTTACAAGGAGCTATAATTGTTGGATCGATTTTCCAGAGCTTCTTGGGTTACAGTGGCTTGATGTCCCTTTTGCTACGGTAATATTTGATCCATTTACTCATTATCCGTCTTGACCATCCCCCATTTTGTGAATTTACTTTCTAGGAGAATTTGGAAAAGCTGTGTTTCTTTTTTAAGACTCTTCCAAGAACTAATCAATATGTTTAAGAACATATCCTGCAGGTTCATAAATCCCGTCGTTGTCGCACCAACAGTAGCTGCAGTTGGTGTAGCATTTTTTAGCTATGGCTTTCCACAAGCTGGTAGTTGTGTAGAAATCAGCCTTCCTCAGATACTGCTTATCCTTATTTTTACCTTGGTAGGTAACCACGTAAATGTTTTCGTGATTGTAATCTATTTTTCATATACTACTTGTATACTGGAGTTTTCCCTTTATTTATTTGAAATATTTTCTTACTTAATAAAATAAAAAAAGGTTTGTATTGGCATGGATAAAATATTTTCTTTTATATCAGATAGTGAGCTGATTTTCAGTTTCTCACTTGTGAGATCTAGTATAGTCCCTCCGTTCCAATTTATGTGATACTCTTTCCTTTTTAGTTAGTCCCAAAAGGAATGACACCTTTCTGTATTTAGTAACAATTTAAATTAACCTTCTCATACTACTATTAATGAGATGATTTATAACCACACAAATATCTATGACTTATTTAGACCACAACTTTCAAAAGTCTTCCTTTCATTCTTAAACTTCGTGCCCAGTCAAACACCATCACGTAAATTGGGACGGAGGGAGTATTATTTTCTTTCACTAACTTAGTTTCATCACTTCTCATTGCAGTACCTTGGAGGAATATCCGTTTTTGGTCATCGAGTCTTTCGTGTATATGCCGTATGTATTTTCTGCTCTTCCTCTTATTTTTCTCTTTTTGCCTTCAGAGAACAAGATAATATTAGTGAATTTAGTCCAAGAAAATATTCTGTGTTCTAACAAACAAAGAATTATTGCAGGTCCCTGTTAGTGTTATAATCATTTGGGCATACACGTTTTTCCTGACAGCTGGTGGTGCATATAACTTTAAGGGTTGTAGCCCCGACATACCAAATTCTAACATCCTTATTGATGCTTGCCGGAGGCATGCAGATACAATGAGGCACTGTAGGACTGATGTCTCCAATGCTATGAGAACTGCTGCGTGGGCCAGGATTCCTTACCCTTTCCAGTGGGGTATACCGACCTTTCGGTTACGGACTTCAATCATTATGGTCATTGTGTCACTAGTTGCATCCATTGACTCGGTAAGTAATCAGTGACACTGTGTAAAGGTATTGTTTATGGTAATGAAACTATTCTAGTTAGGTATTTCACCAACATGAATTCTCATTTTCACAATTTGGCATTTCTGGCATATCTTCTTCTATACACTCTTTCCTTTTTAGTCGGTCCTGTTAACAACCGTAATTGAGCTCTGCATGTGGAAATATCCTCAGAGACGATGAATCTCTGTATATGCACAGAATGTATTCGAAGAAGAAGAAAAGAAGAGAGAACAATGTGAGAAGATAGAAGGATGAAGCGTAGAGAAAGAGAGAGAGAAGGGGAGGAGAAGATATTTTGTGAAGTTTTTCCACTTTTCTTATTATTCCAACTAACTCAAAATACAAGTAAAGAGCTCATACTTATAGTAGTAGTGAGTGCAAATAAGTAGCAAAGTAACCGACTAATGCAACAAAGTAGTATAGACTAGTATTCACTTAATAACTGACTAAACTAGTATTCACTTAATAACTTCAACATCCCCGCAAGCTGGGTACTGACCCAGCTTGGACAGTAAATAAGCATGGTGACCTTGAGTTAAACTCTTGGTCAAAACATCTGCCGGTTGATCAGAAGTGGCCAAATATAGAGTCGAAACCAGGCCCTGCTGCACCTTCTCCCGAATAAAATGGCAGTCGATATCTATATGTTTGGTACGTTCATGGAAGACTGGATTGACAGCTATCTGGATCGTTGACTTGTCACGTATCACGAGAATCGCACCTTCGAACAATCCCCACCAAGAAATAATCCCGAGAGCCATACCACTGCTACAATCAAGCCATGCTTCAGATTTCTACCTCACGAGATTCGATATAGTGGTCGCTTCTTGGACTTCCAGGAGATAAGGGAAGCTCCATAGAAAACGAAATAACCTAATGATCTCCTGGTGTTGATGCAAGATGCCCAATCAATATCACAGTAAGCAGACAGTTCTGGAGATCCTCCTGCTGGCATAAAAATTCCCAGCCCAGGTGCTTGTTTAATATATTTGACAACTCCGGTGGCTGCCATCATGTGAGACACTTTTGGGGCTTGCATAAACTGGCTCAAATTCTGAACAACAAATGCTATGTCAGGCCTAGTATTGGTCAGATACAGGAGCCTACCAATGAGTCTCTGATAAACCGTAGAATCCTCCAGCAAAGGATCTTCTTTCATATGTTGGACAGTCCCATCATCCTCTGTAACTTTACCAGCCATATATTGATCAAAGACCAATTGAAGTCAAATGAGTGTTCAGTTCCATTGGTGAACCCACTGGCTTAGCATCTGTGAGTCCCATATCAGCCAACAATTCCAAAGAATACTTCCTCTGGTGCATCACTATGCCACTGCTATTTCTAGCAAATTCAAACCCCAAAAAATACTTCAAGTCTCTTAAGTCTTTGATCTTGAAATGTTGTTGCAACACAGTTTTGGTATCAATAATAAGCTTGTTGTCATTTCCAGTTATGAGCAAGTCATCCACATAAATGAGAACTATCACCATACTGTCTCAATCTCTCTTAGTAAGAAGTTAATAATCAAAGTGGCTTTGTGTAAAACCAGATGACACCAAAGCATCAATGAGTTTGATATTCCACTGTCTGGAGGCTTGTTTAAGCCAAGACTTGATCAACCTGCAAACCTTTTCCCCTTTTATGTGTGAAACCTTGTGGCAACTACATGTAAACCTCTTCATGAAGATCTACTTGTAGGAACGCATTGAATACATCCATCTGATGCATAGCTCATCCTTTTGCAGCAGTCACTGATCTAACAGTGACCATTTTAACCACCGGTGAGAAAGTGTCTTGATAGTCAATGCCCTCTTTCTGGTTATACCCTTTTGCCACAAGTCTTACTTTGAATCTTTCAACTTCACCTGATGCTTTGTACTTTATCTTGTATACCCACTTGCATCCTATTGCCTTTTTACCACTTGATAGATCAATTATCTCCCAAGTCTTATTTTCTTCCAAAGCCTGAATTTCATTCTTCATTGCCTCTACCCATCTATCATCCTTTGCTGCTTCAAAGTATGATGATGGCTCATGTTCCTCTGAAATCTTGGTTAGAAAGCTCTTGTAGGACACAAATAATCCAGTGTAACTCAATGTGTCAGCTAATGGATATGGAGTCTTCCTTGCCTTAGCTTGTGGAGGTGATTGAATGTAGTCCTTCATCCAAGCAGGTGGTATTCTTTCCCTGATATTGTTTCTTACAGGGGGTACAGGAATCCCAGGTGAGGCAGAAGAACCTGATACATTATCATTCAACACATCAATGTTAGGAAAATCAACCAGAAGATCACCACCATCTTCCATCCTCCGAGCTTGCTGCTGGTCTGTGGCCACACCCCTTGGATTGATGTCATCATTCAAGGAAGTTATTGTAACAACACCATGTGAATCAGCAACCTCAAGGAAGATCTCCTTGTAGGACATTGAATACATCCATCTGAAGCACAACCCATCCTTTTGCAGCAAATCACTGATCTAACAGTGACCATTTTAACCACTGGTGAGAAAGTGTCTTGATAGTCAATGCCCTTTTTCTGGTTATACCCTTTTGCCACAAGTCTTGCTTTGAATCTTTCAATTTCACCTGATGCTTTGTACTTTATCTTGTATACCCACTTGCATCCTATTGCCTTTTTACCACTTGGTAGATCAATTATCTCCCAAGTCTTATTTTCTTCCAAAGCCTGAATTTCTTTCTCCATTGCTTCCACCCATCTATCATCCTTTGCTGCTTCAAAGTATGATGATGGCTCATGTTCCTCTGAAATCTTGGTTAGAAAGCTCTTGTAGGACACAGATAATCCAGTGTAACTCACTGTGTCAGCTAATGGATATGGAGTCTTCCTTGCCTTAGCTTGTGGAGGTGATTGAATGTAGTCCTTCATCCAAGCAGGTGGTCTTCTTTCCCTGATATTGTTTCTTCTTACAGGGGTACAGGACTCCCAGGTGAGGCAGAAAAACCTGATACATTATCATTCAACACATCAATGTTAAGAAAATCAACCAGAAGATCACCACCATCTTCCATCCTCCGAGCTTGCTGCTGGTCTGTGGCCACACACACCCCTTGGATTGATGTCATCATTCAAGGAAGTTATTGTAACAGCACCATGTGAATCAGCAACCTCAAGAATAGGAAAATAGTTCTCCTCTGTAGCCTGAACTCCTGTGTCATGAACCTCAAGTGTAGGAAAATAGTCCTCCTCTGAAGCCTGAACTCCTGTGTCATGCTGTCTGCTTTGCTGGAATGGAAATATACCTTCATAGACACATCTGCTGATGAAAATAGTTTTGTTGAATATATTGAGTAACTTGTACCCCTTCTGTCTAGCAGAATAACCAATCATTACTGACTTGTGGGCCCTTGCATCAAATTTGTCCTCCTTGACTAAATTTGTGGCATCGCACAAACACCCTATAACCCTCATGGGACAGTGATGGTTTCTTTCTGAACATCTTCTCATAAGGTGAAATGTTCCCTAATATACAATCGTAATAGTATATACCCTATCCATATAAGGCTCTGCTGCAATGGATGACAGAGGGTCCGTAGTACCGAAGCACTGTAGTGATCCAGTAGCTGGGAAGGGGGCCACTTAGCTCGAATAGATCTGATTTGAAAAAAGCCCTGCCCTCTCCAAACTTTATAGTAAAATGGAAGCTTTCTCGGGCCTTCTAGACAACGCTATTACGGACGGTAAGTAGTGCATCTAATAGCCCTTTCTTCGGCAGAGGGAACTCTATTAATGATATAAACTGATGTTTCTATGCAATCACCCCAGAATCTTGTTGGGAGATGACCTTGAAACTTGATAGCTCTTGCAATTTTCAAGATATGTCTATGCCTTCTTTCCACCACCCCGTTTTGTTGTGGAGTGTATGGACATGAACTCTGATGTATGATCCCAACTGACCAAATAGCTCATTACAGGAAGTATTAAAAAATTCAGTGCCATTATCAGATCTAATGGATTTAACACCAACATTGAACAGTGTCTTGATCATTGTAAACAATTTTTTCAATACAGGTCATCAAAAATACCCAAGTCCATCTAGTATAGTTATCAACAACAGTAAGGAAGTATCTCATTCCATTATAAGTAGGGATTCTATAAGGTCCCCACACATCAAGATGTAACATCTGAAAAACAGTTTCTGATTTTCTAGAACTAGAAGTGAATGGTAACCTGGTCTGTCTAGCCGTAGGGCAGACTTCACAATGTGTAATTACAAAATCAGATTTATCACCAAGACCTTTTATTTTCCTTAGTACATTCATCGGTACATGACCCATCCTTCTATGCCAAAGACTTGCCTGCACCTCTGCTACTGGAACTGAAACTGATGCATGAACTTGTGGGTGTTGGAGATCAGCACCGACTCCTCTTGACACCAGCACATACAAGCCATCTACCTCTCTACCAATCTCCTTCACCTTCCCAGTGAAGAGATCCTGCAGCACAAAAAAATCAGGAAAAAACCTTGCAGAGCAGTTTAACTCTTTTGTCAGTTTTGATACTGGTAAGAGATTAAACTTGAAACTTGGCACATACAATACGTTTCTGATGAGATCACCTCCTGACAGTTTACAACTCCCTGTTTGAGTAATGATGGCTGATCACCCGTAGGTAATTGGACTTGTCCTGCCTTATCTATGAAATCACTCTTCTCAATCATATGTTTATCATTCGCCATATGATTAGTTGCCCCTGAATCTACTATCCAACTAGTGTTACTTTTCTTATTTAATGTTATATTACCTACCATGTGAACTTTAGGCATAACTTCATTATTCTGATAAGCACCTACTCCCAAAACTTGATTCATCATTGCAACCAGCTCCTGATATTTCTTTGGTGTACATGTTTTCTGTATAGAATTGAGTTGATCCTGCGATTACGTGTCGATCTTTTCGCGCCCGATAGTGTGTTTCTTGATTACGATAGTCGATTCGATCTCGATTGGTCGATAGTGCTGATTCGATCGCGGTCGATAGTCGCGATTATGATAGTGCTGATTTTCATTATGGCCATCACCCCAAGCACCACCTGTTACTGCTGCATTCACCTTCCTTTTATCTTTCAAATCACTGGGATATCCTACTAATTTGTAGCACTTTTCTCTGATGTGTCCTTGTTTTTTACAATAGTCACAATACATTAGCTTATAGCAAATCTCCCTGGTATGCCCTTTCATCTGACAGTGGTCGCAGAAACCACCCTTCCTTGGCTTGTTTTGAGGAAATCTGCTTTCCATGACCATTGGATCACCAAGCTCTCCTCCAACTGTGTTTCCTCATGTAATCAGCTTATGGCTTTCGTCTTGTGCTATCATAGCATAAGCTTGGTTCACACTTGGTGTAGGTGACATCAACAGTATGTGACTTCTCACTTGATTGTAACCATCATTTAGTCCCATAAGAAATTCAAGCAGTCTCTGATTGGAAAGATGTAATATATATTCTCTAGGACTGTTACAATCACATGTAGGTGGTGACACGATCGAATCAATTTCATCCCATAGATCTTTCATTTTTGAATAGTAACTGGACACCGGTAGAACTCCCTGGTGCAACATTGTTAGTTCCTTCTTCAGTTGATAGACCCTCGAAAGATTTATTTTGTCAAATCTTCCCTTTAGATCCTTCCCCACTTCATAGGCAGTGGACCTATACAATATACTACTGAGTAGGCTTTTGTTCACATTCCTCATTATCCACGAAATCACCATCGCGTTGCATCTTTCCCACTGCTTTATCTGGTTTATACCATAAGTATCTCGCTTCACGGAACCATCAATAAAGCCAATCTTATTCTTTGTCAGAAGATTCAATTTCATTGCTCGACTCTATAGAGTGTAGTTTTCCATCCCAATCAACTGTATCTCTACTTGTACTGCTCCCGGTGTATCAGAAGCACTTAAGAAGAGTGGATGATTACAACAACAATAACATACCCAGTAAAATCCCACCACGTGGGGTCTAGGGAGGGTAGAGTGTACACAGACCTTACCTCTACCTTGGTAGGTAGAGCGGCTGCTTCCGAGAGACCCTCGACTCAAGACCTGCGTAATCACAATCAAAACAAACGTTGCATAGCAAGATAAACGGTTCCAGACAGTTGGCAAAGTTTCCTCCATAACTTTGTTTATAGATTTCAACTACTGTATTCAATCACGATTCAACAATTGCGATTCAATACTATCGCACGATGATTCAATACTATCGCACAATTCAATTACTTCAACAATCGTAATTCTATACTTCAACAATTGCGATTCTATACTATCGCAAATACATGCAAATTATGTAGATACCTCAATTCTGCGATTCTGCAATTTATCTTCACAATCGCTCGTCTCCTAACATCGATCCACTGCAGAGTCCTCGATTCTTCAATTCACGCAACCTGATGCTTTACGTAATTGAGCTCTGCATGTGGAAATATCCTCAGAGACGATGATCTTTGTATATGCACAGAATGTATTCGTCGAAGAAGAAGAAAAGAAGAGAGAACAATGTGAGAAGATAGAAGGATGAAGCGTAGAGAAAGAGAGAGAGAGAAGGGGAGGAGAATATATTTTGTGAAGTCTTTCCACCTTTCTTATTATTCCAACTAACTCAAAATACAAGTAAAGAGCTCGTAGTTATAGTAGTAGTGAGCAGCACATAAGCAGCAAAGTACAAAGTAACCGACTAATGCAACAAAGTAGTGTAGACTAGTATTCACTTAATAACCGACTAAACTAGTATTCACTTAATAACTTCAACAGGTCCTTAATGAAATGATTTATAACCACACAAATATCTATAGCTTATTTCAGACCACAAGTTTCAAAAGTCTTCCTTTTATTTCTTAATCTCCGTGCCTATTCAAACACCATCCCATAAATTGGGACGGCGGGAGTATAATTTATCGTTATAGGAAAAAGAATCTCTCTTTCTTTTATCTATGTTGACAAAGTTGCATTTCACCAGTAAGAGAACCTATGAAGATAAAAGAACAAGAATGGGTTAGTGCCCGTTTGGTACAGCTTATTAAAAAGAGCTTATAGGAGTAGAGCTTTTATCAAAAAGTTGTTAGGTGTTTGGTTGTCAATCAAAAAAACACTTTTGTACATTAGATTGTTTGGTTTACAATTCTAAAAGTGCTTTTGTTTGATACTGCAAACTTTAGACAAATTAGATCTGAATTTTAATACATATTTATTCGGATCTATATTGTGACTTTGAGACTAGTATTGGATCTGAATTTGATCACTTCTTAAGGGAATATCCAGACATTTCTAACGCATTGATGTCTTCATTTTTTATGTACCTAATGCATTTTTTAAGAATTAATATTTTGCATTACTTAATTTAACAGATTTGTCTAATTTTCTGGTATTGGTTAGTTTATAACTTTATATCATCTTCTACGATTGGTAAAGGGATCAAACGACTTTGAGCTTTGGCATGTTGTACGCGTGGGAAGGAATTCCATTCAACTAGTTCAATGACCCTAGAGGGAATGAACGCATTAAGCTTGAAGGCATGAAATTCGATGCCATAGGATCGATTGTCTTCTCTCTGTCCCTTCAACTACCGCTTCCTCGGCGAGAAGTAGAGCACCGGGAAGAGCGGATAGGTTGTTTGTGAAAGAAGGGCTTGTTCTCGAATAAGCTCTTTCGCACATCTTCTTAGGTTAGACCGCAGTAGAAGAAGTGAGGAGCACGGATTACGGAAAAATACATAGCGAAGGTGTATAGGAAAAAACATGTTTAAGCAAAATAAGCCGTTATTAGGTTAATGTTGTTAGTAGTGTCACCGGTCAATCCAGGACACTAGCGAGTCCGCCTTAAAAGCCCTCAAAATTTTGTCCATCGTTGAGGTGCCATTCGTGCCTTCCGACTACTAGATCTTGCACGGTATAATCGACTTGCTTAGCGGACATAATCGCTTAGCTTTAATCGATGGCTCATTTCCGAATCCTTCGCCGCTTATGCCTTCTTATCCTCACCTGCGGGAACTCAGTCTAGTCCAATCGAAGATCTTCACTTCCCCTAAGTCAAGGGGAATCGCATCTCAAATTCCAAAGAGCCGCAAATCAGTCTGTGGCTCGATATGATACCACTTCAAATAGAAGAAAGAGCACTTGAAGTGTATATATATATATATATACAAGGATATGTTGGAATTATTAAAAATCTATAAGGGTATTTATGGTATGACAAAAAAATGCATAAGCCATTGGGCTTTTGGAAGAAGAGGTAAAATAGCTTATGCTTAGGCCAAAAGCTCTAGTGCTCTGTCAACTAAACACTCCAAAAAATTTCCATAAGTGCTTATTTTAAAAAATAAACACTTATGGCCTTTCCAAAAGCCCAACCAAACGGGCACTTAGTACGAACTAAGGGTGGCCAATGGGGCAGGGAAGGGCGGGACCGGACCTCCGGCGGGACTGTGGGGCCGGGACTGACGGGATACGCCGATGTCCCGTCCCGGTCAAGTCGAAAAAGGGGATCGGTCTTATCGGGGCGGGGTCGGGATCGGGTTTTCCATTTTTTTTCCACTTAATTTTAAAAAATAACATATATAAAGCTGCCCGCCTTATGACCCACAACGAAAAATGAGCCTTGCGACGAGACGCGGACATTCCCATGACCAATGAAATAGGTTGTCCCTAAAGTAGAAAAGAAGCGGAGTCAAAAGATAATGTGCAAGAACAGAGCAAAGGTGCCTCGGGGCTAAGCCTACAGACGCCAGACACTGAGTGGCAGCGAAAGCGAGACCTTGCCTTTTTTTCCAAGGAGAAAGAAAGGTCGAAAGCTCTCTTTCGAGAGCCTCTTTTGTTGGGCTCGGCGGCCCTTAACCTTATTAACTAGAAGAGTTTGAGCTGTTGGGTTCATGACTGGTGCTATTGCTATTGAATCATCTCCTTGAAGGCCAAATGCCAAATCAATAAGAGAAGTGAGCAAAAAGCTGCTCTGCCTGATCCGTCTAAGGACACTTTGACTCACTCAACTCAGCTACGAAAACTGTTTTTGTTGCCTCCTAGGATTTTTTTGTAATACAATTGCAACTTTGTGTTGTTCCAAAGTTGAAAATCACATAGTAAAGTTACAATTAAAAAATTACATTTTTATAAACACCTTTTCTAGTTTCTTCACAATGTCTTATGGTTCTTCGGTTGGAATTCAAATTGGAATTTGTTGGTCAAATTTCTCGACGTCGCTTCCACCTCCGTCGGATAAGATTTCGTTGTAGTTGTAGTCGTCTTCTTCGTTGATCACCGGTTGATCGCATCTTCTACGCTCCGCTCGTATCCAATCTCTGAATAAAATTGCAATCTCCAAGCTATCTCCCACTAATGAGTGTCTGTGTTCTCCTATTTGAAATCTTCAGGCAGAAAAAACGCTTTCTGACGCTTGAATATTCAATACATCTCGGGCCATCTTAGATAGTGTCGGAAATGTCTTCTCATTCTCCCTCCAGTATTTCAGCAAGTCTTCACGTCCTTCTTCATTGATAACTGCTTGGTACGATACAACACCCTACAAAACAAAAACATCAAACTTGCTAACTTGATTAGTAGTGTTACTACTATACATTCTATGTCTAAGACTTTCAATACTAGCCGCAGAAATATGCCTTTTTTGCGGTTGTTGAAGAAGAAGATGGTATGGAAGCGGGTGTTGCTAGCACTTTCTTGTTGGTAATACTTGTATACTTTTTTGCATTTATTTTATATGCTGGACAAAACTTCTTCCTTAGTTGGTTCCTTAGGTGGTTGTTCATTTGGATTTTTTAGAGTTGGAAGTGGAAGTACTGCTATGCAATCATAAATAGTTTCAATAAGTGTTTTACAACCATCTATTTTAATAGTCGGATTTAATACAACATACCTAGTGAAATCCCACAATGTGGGGTCTGGGTAGGGTAGAATGTACACAGACCTCACCTCAATCTTGGTAGGTAGAGCGGCTGTTTTCGGGAGACCAATAATATAAACAGTGGGAATAAGAATAAAATATAAACAGTGGGAATAAGAATAAAATATAAACAGTGGGAATAAGAATAAAATATTTTTTTAATTTAATAATTTTTTTTTAATAGGTGCCTTATAAGATGGTTTTTCCATATATTCGCTAAGTAACCAAAATATTAGAGCTATATAAAATAACATTGTTGAAATAGTAGGATAATAAATACCGGAAAATTCTTTAGTAGCTTGAAAATATTTCTCTAAAAATACAATAAGTTCTGAAATTTTTTCCCAATCGCTATCTACAACCATATCAGTTGGATTTCGATTATGACCATTAAAAAATAAAGTTATAGGTCTTCTATAATCATAAACAACAAGTAGTTGTTCATATAAAAAATTTCACCTAGTCGTTACTTCTTCGGAAATTTTTCTATAAGGTAGTCCACAATCGTGGCAAGTTTTTTTATATTTTTTTTCGTTGTATTCTATTACTTCTAAAAATAAAATTTATATCAAATTGTATTTTATTAAGAATATTTTCAAAAAGTGATAGACCATCCTTTACAACTAAGTTATAAATATGACACACACATTTTATATGAAAATGATTTGGAAAAGATGGAGTTAAAAGATCTTTTAAAATTCTAATAGCATAATTATTAGAAGAAACATTATCTAATGTAATAGCCATAATTTTATCAGTTATGCCATAATAATCGCAAACTTAATGAATATTTTCTGCAATAAAACTTCCAGTGTGTCTATCATCAATATAACTATATGCTAAAATACGTTTTTGCATAGACTATTTATAATTACAGTTAAATAATCATGGTCGTTAGTACTACGGTCTATATCAGACGTAATAGATACTTTTCTAGGAAAATGATATAATGAATAACGTAAATATTGTTGATATTCATGTACAGTTTTTAAAACGTCTCTCCTAACAGTTGATTTAGGAAAGCCGTTATAAGCAGGATTATACATATCTCTTATGTAATGGATAAAACCAGGAGAGGAAGGAACTGCAACTAATTTTTCTAAATTTTTCCGATCTCTATGTTTATCGTATTTAGGGCCTACATTTCCTCCCGTTATAGGGTTAATTTGACCCTGTACTTGGTCTGAGACAGTATGTGAACTTTGTTACAATTGAGAAGTCATTGGCGCACTCAATTTTTTAGCCAGGTATGGGTCCCACCTAGTTTTGTGAAAGATTTGTTAATGTCTCAATAAACCTCCCATCCCACCCTGACCTTTCCCCATTTTAAATTTATAAATATTTTTACAAATCTGACATCTAACTACTTGATTCTCTTGGTCCCTATAAAAAAAACCTTGCATCTGATTTTAATTTTCGTTGTGTTGGGCCTCGTCTCATACTACGGGGAATAGGAAGCGTTCCAGTTTGAGGTGCATTAGTGTGTGTGTCATCTAGATTGTCTTCTAAATTAAAGTTTGAGTAATTCAGTTTCATCTGTATGTGTAATCAATCAAATCATCCTGTCTAGGAATAAGATGACTAGAGCCTTTGTTACCCCTACTAGAAGAAGCACCTTACCTTTAAACATACCTCTAATTCCTTCCATTTTAATTATGCTAATAAATTAAATGTGATAATTGAAATAAAGTAACAATAATAATTTAAAGAATGAACGAAGGTACCAAACGCCGACGTGTAATCGATGTTGAAAATTGAAACTTTGCTCGATGGACGATCCTCAAGCTAGTTGCCAACTTCACTCCCAATTTTTGAACTTTGATATAGTTATACAAATGAATAAATAAAATTTAATATTTAGTAGACAATGTAGACTTGTAGAGAGATAGATTGAGAGATTAGAGAGATTGTAGGAAGATTTGTGAGAAAGATGAAGAGAAAATTAAGTATTTATAGTTGGAAATTGAGTTAAAGTATAAATATATTAACTCGGGGTTAAAAATAAATATTAAGAGGTAGGGGAGGCCAAAATTGGCAGTTGTGCAACGGGTATTTTTGCAAAGGGGAGGGGACTGGGGCGGGATCAGGCAGGTCCCGTCTCGGGTTCGAGTCCCGTTCCGTTTTTTTAGCGGGGCCGGGTCGGTACCCTTAGTATGAACTTCCTTCTTTGTTGTTTTTGGTTCCTCCGAATTATTTCCTATTGCTTCAAAAAATATAAGTAAAAAAGAAAGAAAATCATATCTTCTGTAGCCTCATCTTTAAGAATTCAAGACCAAATATTTCCGATACTATCTTTTGGTACCATAACAGAGTTTGTTTGAGTTGTATACTCATTAAGATTTGTACATTGTAGATTGGAAGTTATCACTCTGCTGCAATACGAATGAATTTGAAACCCCCAACCCCAGGTATAGTCAGCAGGGGGATTGGTCTGGAAGGTTTCTGTAGCGTATTGGCTGGACTTTGGGGAACGGGTACTGGGTCAACTACTTTGACAGAGAATGTACACACTATCAATGCAACAAAGGTAGCAAACCGAAGGGCTGTACAGCTTGGAGCAGCTCTCTTAATCCTCTTCTCCTTTGTAGGTATGATTCAGTGAAGACTTTGTCATTGAAGCTGGAAAAAGCTTATCCTAATCCTTCTTTTTCTACTCTTTCCTGCATTTGGTTAACCAACAGATGTTATGGCATTTCTATGCATCACTTTTCCAAACTAAATAAGTTCTCGTCATAAGATCTCAGGACTTGGTGACTCAACTTTCTATAACCATTTATCAAAAGTGTGTATTTCTGCATGCATGAATGTAAAGTAAAGGGATATTTGGTTCGGTTTGCTTCTGCAGAGGTTTTTATATGGCTTATTTTATTGGTGTTGAAGCAATGATATAATTTTTTAGCACTTCACACAACTTTTAATGATGCTAATTGTACATATTCTCTGGCACTCACTTGATACTGGTAATCAATATACTTATCCTTTACCGATAACAAAAAAACGTTTCTCCGTCTCCATTTCCCTTTTACAATCCAGTACTGATCCATGACAATAAACGTGAACCTGAGAGACAAAAACCTGATATATGGCAGTTCAACCATAAAGAAGACTCTCATCAGTGGGACATGAGCATTAGTCGATAAGTTTTAAGTACTGCCTTCTTGGTCTATTCTTGTAGATACTGAACAATTATGTTCTTGTTATTTGCTTCTTTTGTGATGAAAATTACATAGATGGTGATGCCTTGCCAACATCTTTGAATAGCTGGCAAGTTCATTAAGACACATGTAACCTCTTATTTTCTCAACTGCTGTGGTAGGTAAAATTGGTGCTATTCTTGCTTCTATACCACAAGCGTTGGCAGCCGCGGTACTATGCTTCATATGGGCTCTTATTGTGGCTCTTGGTCTATCAACATTGCAGTACACCCAAAATGCAAGTTCCCGAAACATAATAATTGTTGGTGTATCCTTGTTCTTTGGTTTGTCTGTCCCTGCTTATTTCCAGCAGTATGCACCGGAGACCGGCCTAATCTTGCCTGGCTATCTAATTCCTTATGCAGCAGCATCCAATGGACCAGTCCATACCGGGAATGCACAAGTAAGTTCATCTTATAGACTCCCGTCTTTTTCCTTTTTTCTCTTGGATTTGATAAAACAAGCATATGGTGCGCTTATATGATGTTGATATTTCAAACGAGTTTACCAAAATATTTTATATGGAAGTCAAATATGGAGAATGCTGTAATGGTCTGAAGTTTGATAAAATTAATGTACAGTTAGTGCATTATACAGCCAAAACTGATGACAATCAATCGAATAGTTCTTGTTGGGTCCCGTGGGCTACGGATTCGTAAGATTAAAATTACAAAAACTAAGAACAACAAAAATAGTCCCTGGATGTTGCCTTCAATGTTGGGTCAACATCTGAGGCAACATTGTAATAAAACAGAATAAACCTTGTAGAGTATATGCAACGGAAAAAGTAAAGAGACACAAGGTTTATATTTTCAAGGGTATATATACATATATCCCTTGATGGTTAGTAACCAAAAGAATTGTATAAATTATATATAATTACAAAGAATTTCTTTTTACGAATTGAGCGTTACAAACGAAAAAGAAATTACAAACAAAATGAAGTCGCATATGACTTCGCCTAAAGTTACAAAATTTAAAAGATAAAAGACAACATCTTCATTACAATCACTTAAACAATAAGCTTAATCTAGAATAGAGATAGCGATTGCAATGTGGGACAAGATGTTGTTAAAACAACTTTAGGCTAAAATGTTGATCTAGTTTTCTAAGGTAAAATCCGAGAGCTCTCTTGGAAGTTCTTCTTCTCTAAATCTGGATATCGATACTTGTGAAGCTCTCCTCTATTTATAGTGTTGAGCTTCCCTTGAAATCCTCACTGATGGTTGCGGAGGTTGAGCAAAAGATGGCATCAGCTTGGACCGAGTCTTCCTCCTAAAAATCCTCAACGATCTGGACTTGGTCTTCGCTTCTTTCTCTCCACGTTTTGACTTGGTCTTTCACCACGTTTTAAACACAGCAATCTGGTAAGCTTGCCTAGGTCATTTTTACTCGCAGTAACTTCAACTGCTTAGGCCGGAAGAATAGGCAAAACAGTTACATAGATGTTGGCAGAAATGTTGTCGCAACATCGCAGACAACATCCTGAAGATGTTGTCCTGTCACAGTTACATAGATGTTGACAGAAATGTTGTCGCAACATCGCAGGCAACATCCTGAAGATGTTGTCCTGTCCTTTCGCAGATGTTGTCACAACATCCTATCCAACATCAACAATCTCCCCCTTTTTGCCTTTCTTCACAAAACTCCATACAATGCTAAAATGACTAGGATACTGAGTCTTGATGTAGTCCTCGATAATCTAAGAAACAGTAAGATCAGTGTCGTGCTCCCCCTTAACCTGCAGTTACAAGATTTCAAGCAATGTGGTATCGATGTTATGGTTAGTTAGGAGTTATGTTATGTCCGCCGTGACTTACTTTCAGCAGATGCGTGCGTTAGTCTACAACCATAACACTAATCCACATCAGACAAATATATATATATATATATATATATATATATATATATATATATAGAAAATAAGTACAAAGATATATCTGCCAAAACCATACCTAAATATCCCATAATTAAGTATTACCAACCAAAAAAAATAGTATCCAAATATCAGTTAAAAACACCAAACCATTAACCAAATGATTGTTTACATAGTAGAGATCGAGCAGCATCAATATACCATCACTAGGGATGTCAGTGGGGAGGGTAAATGCGGGTACCGCCCCACACCCGCTATGGGTAGTGGGGCGGGGGTGAATTTCATATAAGACCCGCCCCGCCCCCGCCCCGCTACCGCCCCGTACATGTTTGTGTTGGATTATTTAATTATGCTGATTTTCTAGTATTCTTAACTAGACAAGGACTTGAAATATCTTATTCTTGTCAAGACTCCCTTATTCTTGTCAAGTCATCAACCTATTATTATTATTATTATTATTCATTTAGCCTTCAATTTTTTTAATGTTTTTGTGTGAAAATGTATGGTAGAATGCAACAACTGTACCAGTGCATATGTGACAACTTTGGTAATGATATTGAAGTTTCTCTTTTCCTTTTTTTTACAATTGTGATTATTTGAAAGGACTAGAAAATTTCTTGTCTTCTTCTATATAAATTTCACGCTTTATTTTAACCTTTTAATATTCATAATATTTTGGTAAAGTTTCAGACTTTGATATTTGATAAACCATAGCGAAAAAAGTTCATTTTTTCCATTTTCTTGATCTCATTTTTTATTATATAATTTTTTTTTACTACCGGTGATGGGTACCCGCTGGGGTAAGTGGGGCGGGGGCGGGTGGAGAATTTACTACCCGTAATGGGTGGTAGGGCGCGGGTGGAGATGCGTTTTAGGTGGCGGGTACGGGGTACCCTTCCCCCGCCCCCGCCCCGTCCCATTGACATCCCTAACTATCACCACCATCTTCATCTTCATCTCTTCTCCCCCTGCTTGCTTGACTCTGCACCATCTCCCCCTTTCTGTTTGCTCCTTCCTCAAGAAGAATCGCAGACTTTCTTCCCCTTTTTGTGAAGAAAGCATGTCCTCATAGTAGCTTTTTGCACGCACAAGCTCCAGAATTTATTGATCGAGTTCAGCGATGTGCTTCTTTAGCCATGTTTGTGACATAGTTGAAAATCAGCGTTCCAAGATCAACTCTGTAGTAACTTATACAGTAGGGTTGCTTGGTCAAGGGTAACAACAGTTTCATTCACGGGAGGACAACCAGTTATATATGACAATTCTATGCAGGGTTGCAAACAGTGCTGTGAGCATCGACACGGACTGCGAGAAGCCCAAGTGGTGATCAAATTTCTAGTGAGTGAGGTATTTGATCATTTCATTCAATTCTTCAGCAGTGGGAGTAGCTTGTGGGGTTCTAACAACATGAGGGATCCCTAGTGTGGTATTTATGATGTCAGGGTTAAAATTATACACCTTGTTGTAAAGATACACTCTCGCAAATTTCTTTGAGGTTGTGTCTCTTACAAGGTGTGTCAGATTGGCAAAAAACACCCTAACAACCTTCTCACAATAAGGATTCTTTCCAGTTACAGAGCTCAGAACCCTACGACTACTTAGAAAATCAATCAAATCATATTCTGAAAATGAAGATTCATCTATCACCTTTTCACTTCTGATGCCTCTATTCTTAAACCAGTTCCAATTATTTGAGCATGTTTTATTGTGGAACAAAAGAGAGTAAGGCATTACCTCAGAATCTGATTCAGATTCTGGTTTTTCTTGGTGGTGTGGCTTCCGGTGTTGCCTCGGATGTTAGGGCAACATAGTCAGGATCATCTTCTTTTTCCTTTGTTGCCTTTGATGTTGAGGCAACATTTGAACCTAGGTTCCAGTATGTTCTTCGCACTCTTTTGGGCATGAAGTTCCTTAGAGGAGTGTCGTCAGACATTTTCTCTTCTCCTTCCTTTTCGGCTTCGGTTGGAGTGGTTGCTGAAGCTGTCGGCCTTTTGGGTGGATTGAAGTCAGAATCAGGAGGTCGTGGGCTCAACAGGGAAATTCGACTCTTTAACAGAGAAAGTCGACTCTGCCCTGGTCCTTTTGGCAGTTTGCTCTTCACCGAATCTGCTTTCGAACACCCTTTTCGACCTTCGAGTTGACATTGTTGACTGTGATCCTCTTGACGCAAGGTTTGTAAAGTCAGATGTTGTATCAACATCTATTGGGTTCTCCGAATCTCCAGGGTAACACACATTTAAAGGCTCACGGAACCCAGGAAAATCAGGGCTACACTTGCGTCTTTCTCAGAAGGGTTTTCTTCATTGATGGCTTTGTAATGCTTATACATTTTGTGGCTGTTTGGTGGACTTGTTGACATGGGAGAATATTTGGAAGATTGGAAAGATTTTGGGGGATATGGACATGGGAGAGGGTTTTGAAGAGTTGGACGCATTTGAAAAGTTTTGAAAAACTGGCGGTGATGTTTGGGCTGCCATTTGATGGTTCGATTTGGTGGCTGACTGATGTGACAAGACAGACACAATAATGGGGATTTTTAATCAAGACAATCTTCAATTTACACACAAACTCTTTTCCTTAAATTTAGGTAGTGGAAAATATTTGAACTCTTCACAGACCCAAAACAAAGGTTTTCATATGGCACAAGGCATCTAAAAAAACAAACGGTCCTCCATTATTTTTGGATTTTCGTTATTCACAGAGACGTTTTTTCACAACACAACCCAGAAAAGAAAAAAAATAAGAAAAACAAGATTGAGCAATGTACTGGAATACGATGTTGTGAATGATGTTGGCAACATTTTCAAGTTTTCACAAGCATTTTGAGACTTCAAGGATTTTCTGATTTGACAAATGATTTTCCGTATATGTTCCCTATGAGATTGATCACTGGACAGATGTGACATTTTACCATTGTACTTAATCAACTTAGTTGAACACATATGGGTAAAAAAATAAATATTAAAGAATTTTCAACCTTCTTGAAGCACATGGTACTCATGTAGAATAAGAACGGTACCAAACTTAGAGCTTTGTTCTTTTTGTATAAAACCAAATCTTTAGTTGAGGCTTCGCCTTCTCTTATGATACTCCCTTTTTATGATATGCATCATTGCAGAGAACGTTAGGTCAACATTTAGGACAACATCTACCTTATGCATGCCTTATTTTGAGAAAGCAGATACGAGAGATTTTTCAAGCTAGAAAATCTCTCATGATCTAAGGGTTTGGTAAAAATATCAGCTAGTTGAGAAAGAGTATCAACATGTTCGATTTGAACTAGCTGTTTTTCCACTAAGTCTCTTAAAAAATGATGCCTTATGTCAATGTGTTTTGTACGTGAATGCTGAACATGATTTTTGGAAATATTAATAGCACTCAGATTATCACGGTACAAAATCATAGAGTTATTAGAAATGGCATAGTCATCAAACATATGTCGTAACCAAATCAATTGAGCACAACAACTTTCGGCTGCCACATATTCGGATTCGGCAGTCGAAAGTGACACGCAATTTTGTTTACGATTGTACCATGAGACTAGATTGTTGCCAAGATAAAAACAACCACCACTAGTGCTTTTCCTATCGTCGACATCACCGACCCAATCTGAGTCACTATACCCTATTAGATTAAGATTAGTGTCTCTAGAATACCAAATCCCCAAGTCACTTGTACCGACAATATATCGTATGATACGTTTCACGACATTTAGATGAGATACCTTGGGACTGGTGTCGCGCCCTTTTTCGACCGCGACATTTATTTTCTAAAACTCCTGCTTAAAAGTGCAATGTTAGAAAATAAAGTGCTAAATGTTAAAAGTGCAAACAAATATTAAAGTGCTAGAAATGCAAAAGTGCTAAGGGTTCGCGGAGTCGCCACCTAATTAGTTTGGGTGAATTAGGACACCTAAATGTTTAACTAGTTTAAAGTAAAACATTAACTCCATTTTAATGGTCTGCTAAACTTAATGAGGTTCTGGATAAGGGTTCTTTATTAATCTAGAGGGAAGGGGTTAGGCACCCTCTAAGATCCGCTAACTTGCGGTTGTCCTGCCAAACCTAGGGTAATTATTATATTTTTTAAAATGCAAAATAAAAGCTCCACCTGCTTAATAAAATGCTAAGATGTTAAAATGTTAAAATGTTTAAAAGGTGCCTTAAAGTAAAAGGTTGCTAAAGGTATTAAATGCTAGAAGGGCTCCTGCTTAGAAAAAGTGTTAGAAAATAAAGAAGATGTTAATTGTTTAAAGGAAGGCTTAAAAGAATTTAAAAGGGTGCTAAAATATTAAAAGTGCTAAAAGGTTAAAAATGCTAAAAAAATGCTAAAGTTTTAAAAAATGCTTAGAAAGCTTAAAAAGAAAGGTGTCAAAGGTGCTAGAAGTGCTAAGAGGGGCTAAAAGGCTAAAGGTGCTTAAGAGTGCTAAAGATTAATTTTGAAAGTAAATGGTGCTAAAAGTGCAAAAAGAATGCTAAATGTTAGAGGGTGCTTAAAAGGTGCTAGAAATGCTAAGATGCTAAAGGTGCTTTATGGACTAATTATATGCTCATGCAAAGATTATTTACGGACTAATTGTGTATACTGCTAGCTAAATTAATCTTGCCTAACCTGCGTACAGTATTATATAAGAGATGCTTTAAGACGATTTTTGAGAGTTTAGGAGAAATCTGTTATGTATTTTAATAAGAAACAAAATGTTGGTTTTATGATGCAAGTTAAATCATTTAAATCATTTTTGCAATTTAGACATGCTCAGCGATCCTAAAGGCAACTAAGTTAAGCGATGAACATTAAATTACCTCCCCACTTATATGATTAAAGGCTAAATATTCTAGATATCCTATTAATTACAAAGTTATAAATTACAATAACAAATAAAGTAAGATAAGGATGAGATGAGAGAATGAGGATTAGGCGGATGACCGTCTATTTGTTTTTCTAGGAATTGCCAGAAGAGGGAATGCGAATGCGGATGCGGTCGCCACTTTGAAATGGCTTGCGATGAGCCTCGTAGTGAGACTCTTTATTTTGCTCCAATCGTGCCATGCAAAAATAAGAGAAGATAAAGATTAGTATGCACTCCAAATAATATAAGATATGAATAATAGAAGAAACACTAAACACCGGCATATGTTTATAATGTCTTTGATCCTGCCGACCCAAAACAATCCATCTTTGTTTAACCAGCGTGCAGTTCATGTAAACAATATGTCTCTGTGAGCATTATTTTCCAGATTTCAAGAAACTATACTCAATATACCGCAACACAGACAGGAGAAACAGAACAAGCAATGAACTGACCCAGCATTCAGTTATAGAAAAACAAGGCTATCCAAGATGCCTAAAGAGTAGACTCAATAACATTCTGGACTATCAACCCATCTATCTATGTTTTAAATTAGCAGTCAGGCCAGCAGCAAAGACGTCATGCGAGGATAACAACTAAGAGATTTAGATTTTCAAGGCATATCAGACACCAATCAACAAACGGGACCATTGATACTTTCTTTAGCCTCTTTTTATTCCATCGATGTCAAATTATGTGAGTTGCAACCCGCTATTATAGATGTCCAGTTCAAACAAATAAAGACACAAATATTGCTACCCCGACTAAAGCTATATCAATAACGCCTTGACTAAAAAAAAGAACCAGTTGCCGGAATAGGACCAAACTTGAAACTGTATTCAAGCTAAAGTCACCAACATGTATATTGAAGCATTACTGTGGCATATTGACACATCTCATGATTCTTAAGAGTTCGACGATTACAAAGATTAGTACTATGCAAACAAATCACTTTAGCTAGGTGTGAATCCCGTGGCGATTCGGAAATAAGAGATAACAGAACGATGTTAACATATTCCACTTTTTCAATACAAATGAATTTAGATTGAAAATGCAAGTGAGTTTAGCTATTTCATGAAGGTCAACAACACAACATTGAATAACCTCGAGACTGTCCAAACCGCAACTCATTTTTAACAAGTTCGATTCAATGAGCGATGTGAACAAACCGCATGCAAAACCTGACAGACGCATTTGACTACAGATTTCCAATTTGGTATTAGCACTCTTATTCGCAAGCAAAGAAAGCGGCGAAGGGCTTCCAACATCCGATAAATCACATAATCGACTAGAAGGACAACTTTAGAAACAAATATTCGCGGCCCGGTTGTCCGATGCGAATATGTTATTTTGATTATAACATTTACAAATATGGCGAGACAACTGCGATTAAAAAACAGCCAAAACATGCTTCGTATGGACTTAGCGCACATAAACAACATCCTCATACTCACGCATTGCAAAGTATACGAAGATATACAATTGCGATATCGTCAATGTATAAGGAAAGCAATATACCTTGTATAGATTGTCATGTGATTCACCAGCGGATAGAAAGCAGATAGGTAATGCGATTACATTACTTACTATTTTAAAACACTTGGACTACCAAATTAACTAATCGCAATACGGAAGAATCCAACTAAGAAAACCAACTGATTTATATAGGCCAAGCAAACAGATTAATACAATTAAAATTCGTGATAAACCCACAGAAATCTAACAAATACAAGAGGAGTTCGATTTTACCTTACCGGCGACCGGCGGCGTATCAAGTCGTCGGTCCAATCGACGGGTTTTGGGTTTGCGATGCGAAATGAAAGGACGAGGTTCTGTTTGCTGGTCCTCCTTTCCTGACTGAGCTTTGCTTGACTGAGCTCCGTCTATGCTCTATTCTGACTATGTGTGTGTTCTTAACTGCTGCTAAGGGTGTCCGATGCCTTCGAAACGACTATGGCGAAGGGTTCTAAACTCTGCTCAAGGTCCTCGTCGATGCTATCCCTAAGTCGATGCCATTCCCTACTGTGCTCTGCTCTCCCCCCTCTGCCCTGTTTCTATGCTATCGATATGCTGCCCCCCGTTCGATGCCTATTGCATGTCGTTTATATAGCCTAACTCTAGGTTCTAAAATTGGTAAGTAAATAAAGGCTGAGAATATTGGTGCTGATTCGTGCGATTTTGTGTATGATTCTGTGTTGATTCTTACTGGACGACTTATGGTAAGGGACGAGCTGGCTGTGTGTATGGGTAAGGAAAGTCCCGGATTCTCCGGCGAGAATCTCGGGCTGAGGTGCTGGTGTTGGTGCGGCGGTTGCTAGGTTTAGGGTTCGTTGGTATTTGTGAAGGCCAGCGTTTGAGGGAGACGAGGGGGATAGAAAAAGGGCTGAAGTTTACGTGTCTTGGTGATAAAAGGAAATAAATTTGGGTATGTGAGTGGTAAGGATAAAGTGGGTATGTGGTCATGTAGATTGGGCTAAGAGGGTAGTATGAAGGCTGGGTAGAATTAGGAGTTTAATTAAGTGTTAATTCTAGGTATTAGTTTTAGGTATTTAATTAGTTAATTTAGGCTAATGAATTTAGTTAAATTATTTAGGTGCTTTATTATAATCATTTAGGTGCTAAATTAGTCTAATTATTTAGGTGCTAAATGCGGGCGCGTTATTTAATTAGTGCTTAATATTAAGAAATAAAGACGGACGTACTATTCAATTAATGCTTAAATGCGGCGCTTTTATTCAAAATCTTATTATTATGCATTATTGCGACGTTAAAATTGAATTGAGTTTAGATTAAATGCTAAATGCAAGTATGATATTTAAGAATTGTTTAAGGCTTTTATAAATGCGGCGCTATTATTTAAAATGATTTTAAATTACAAATGATTATGAAATTCTCTTGCGTATTACTAAACGCGACTATGCTACTTGACACGACGTCATTGCTAAATTATTTATTTTATGTATTTATTATTAATTAAGAATCATTACCGGGCTTAAAATTAATTAATGCGGGCGCGAGACTCTAAGTGCTTAAAACTCTACGTAAGACGCGATGCCATTAATAAATTGTTTATTTATGCCTGTATTTATATTTTATCGCTGCATTTTATTATAAAAAATTGTAAAAATTATTTTACAAAATTAGCCTAATTTTATAGTTAATGACTGGACGGGAGGGTCAAAATTGGGTGTCAACAACTGGCTTGGAACCTGACGCAACCTCACACACTAAAAATGATATCCGAGCGACTGGCAGTAAGGTATAAAAGGCTCCCTATCATAGATCGGTACAATGTTGGGTCAACATCTTGTCCAACATCGTCTTTACAAACCTGTTGCGTAGAGCCCATTGGAGTCTTCATGTGTTTAGCGTTTTCCAGACCAAACTTCTTAACAAGATTCTTGGCATACTTGCTCTGGGATACAAAAATCCCTTCTTCAACCTGTTTAATCTGCAAGCCTAAGAAAAATGTTAGTTCTCCAATCATGCTCATTTCAAATGTTGTCGACATAGCTTCGACAAATGACTTCAAGAGGGATTCTTTAGTCGAGCCAAAGACAATGTCATCAACATAGATTTGAGCTATGATTACATCTACTCCGTGTCTTTTTATGAATAAAGTTCTGTCAGCTTCTCCACGGATAAAACCAAAATCAATAAGAAAGTTAGTCAATCGACCATACCATGCACGTGGTGCCTGTTTTAAACCATACAAAGCTTTCTTGAGCTTGTATACATGTTGTGGATGGTGAGGATCTTCAGATCCTTTTGGTTGTTCAATGTATACTTCATTGTCCAAGTATCCATTGAGAAAGACACCTTTAACGTCCGCAAGGTAATTTTCAAGTAACAAGCAATGACAAGAAGCAATCTTATTGATTCAAGTCTAGCCACAGGTGCAAAGGTTTCGTCGTAGTCGATACCTTCAACTTGTGTATATCCTTGAGCAACAAGTCGAGCTTTGTTCCTCACAATCTGCCCTAACTCATCTGATTTGTTTTTGTATATCCACTTAGTCCCAATAACATTGGTGTTGTTGGGTCGTGGTACCAAATCCCAAACCTCATTTCGGGTAAACTGCTCAAGCTCATCTTGCATAGCTTGTATCCAAAAATTATCTTTCAAAGCTTCCCCAATATTCTTAGGTTTCAATGTAGATGTAAAACAAGAAAGACTAACCTGTTGGTATATGGTAGACATGCACACATACCTTACCATCTCTCGGTAATTGACTGGTTCTTTCTCCCTCGTTCGCCTCTGCTAAAAAACTCTCTCTATCACTAGGTCGGGTGGATGGTTCCTCCTAATCCTCGATGGAGGGTCTCTTCTTACTTGATCATTCAGCTCCGTAGCAGACTCCTCGACTTCATTCCCTATGTTCTCTTCTTGAGGTTCAGATGTGACTTCTGGTGTTGGGTCAACATCTGATGCTTCAGTGATTTGCTCCTCTTCTACTGCAACCACAATGCTGTTTTCTGAGGATCTTCCAGATATGTTCAGTAGATCATCAAAAATTACATTGACAGACTCCTGAATGGTCTTTATCCGAAGGTTGTATATCCTGTAAGCATGACTATTCTGAGAGTAGCCGACAAATATCCCCTTGTCGCTCTTGGAGTCGAACTTGACCAGTTTATCCCTGCCATTAAGAATATAGCACACACACCCAAAGACATGGAAATAACTCACAGTAAGTTTCTTTCCATTTAGCAGTTCATAGGGTGTCATTCTGGTCCCTGGTCGAAAGTAGACTCTATTACTTATGTGACATGTTGTGTTCAAGGCATGAGGATCCACCACCTGCTTACCCCTACCTGCGGCATGAACGCAACCCCCGAGGTCTGCCCAAAACCTCATTGATAATTGCTTAGAACTCAACATTACTCTTGCCATTTCCTGTAAAGTTCTGTTCTTTCTCTCGGCAACCCCATTTTGTTGAGGTGTTTTTGGTGCCGAAAATTCATGAAATATGCATTTCTTTTCACAAAATTTTGCAAAGGTTTGATTTTCAAATTCCTTTCCATGATCAGATCTTATTTTGAAAATTGAAGAACAAAACAAATTCCTAATTCTTGAGTAAAGAGTTTTAAACATCTCAAAGGTTTGAGATTTTTCCTTTAAAAAATATATCCAAGTAAATCTGAAAAAATCACCAACAATCACATAAGAGTATCTCATTCCTCCTAGGCTATCTACCTCAATTGGGCCCATAAGATCCATATGCAATAATTGGAAACAATGAGACGTACCTGAATGTCGTCCGTCATATTGGACAACATTATGAAAAACACATGTCTGCTTACCCTTCAAACAATCTTCACACAATGTTTTATCTTTTGTATCCAGTCTGGGAATGCCTTTAACTCAAACGAGATCAATTTCTTCAAGGTGCCGTAGTTGACATGTCCCAACTTCTGGTGCCAAAGTGTCAAGTCACCTACCTTTGCGGAGTTGCACACTTCTTCTCTGCCTACTAGATAGCAGTTATCTCTGGTTCGGGTTCCTAACATGACACACTTGTTTGCAGAATCTGTAACTTTGCATCCAAGTTTGTTGAATTTCATTTCGTCATCACATAGTTGGCTTATGCCAAGGAGATTAACAACCAAATCTTCTACCTGAAGCACATTCTTCAAGGCTGGTACATTCGGAACATTAAGAGTTCCTCTACCAATAATCTTACTCTTACTTGATCTTCCAAAGGTCACATACCATCCATTGAATGTTCCATATACTCCTTCAAGAGACTTTTAGTACCTGTCATATGACGTGAGCAACCACTATCGAAGTACCAAGAACCTGTAATGTTAGTACGCAAGGCAGTTATGCACACATTACATTTTAGATTTAGTTTGGGTACCCACTCCTTTTTAAACCTTGTTTTCCTTCCGCTTCCAGGCTTGTTGCTTTGAATGTTGTCAGTGTGGGCAACATTGGTGACAACACTTTAGGCAATAGGCTGAGAGCAGAATTTTGAAGCAGTAGGGCATGAGATGTCCTGACTTTTTACAGAAGCTACATACAAACTTCGATCCAATCATAGTGCTCTGAGAGTTACAAGCATTTTCTTTGACGAATTTTATCCTCTCAGTTGGACTATGGATCCTGGAAGTATCGATTTTTCTGGGAGAATGATAACAAGCCGATCGCGTGGAATTCTTTGAAGTTCTAAATTTCATCCAGTTTGGAGGTTCCGTGTTTAGCCTTTGAAACGTGGTCTCAGCTGTATACAGTCGTGCACGAATCTTACCAAGCTCAAGGTCCTTCTTGATAAGTATCACCTCTAATCGGTTGATTGTGCCTTTCAAATTGCAGTTCTCAAGAGTCAATGATTTTGCTTTTGAGTCTAGTTGCTTAGATGTAGTGATTAAGGCTTTACAAAGATTTTGTAATTCCTTTATGTTTCGTCTTTCGAGTCAACTAGATCCAAATCAGCAGGCTCAGTTGAAGAAATAAATCCACTAAAACAATTTACATCAGAATAATCAAAGTAAACATACCTCTCTGATGATGCATACATTTTCGATGTGGCCTCCGATGTTATTTCAGATGTTGGGTCAACATCGTCAACACCATCTTCATCGTCGGACAGTGAGTGTTCAAACATGGGTGCAAGCATTGCCTGTGGTCGTTCTTTTTCTTGATCTTCTTCTTCCTCTTCATTCTCATCATCACTGAGGGTACCCACATGACCTTACCAATTTTCCTAAGGGTGTTTGCACACTCATTAGCGTAGTGTCCCCAATCAGAGCATGCATGACATTGCACTCCCTTGAGTTGTTTGGGATTGTAATTGGTTCCGTCGGAGTTGGATTTCCTCAGTGGATTGTGGTTTTTCTGCTCAGATGATGATCTTGTTGGCTGCTTATTGAAGAGAGGGTTCTGATGCTTATTATAGTTGGCTTTGTTACGGTCAGTGTTGATCTTTCTCACCATAGAATTGAATCTACGGGTGAGTAAGGCAACAGTTGCATCGTCTCCCAGTTCCTCCAGGTTTTCTCCCTCAGTTTTCATTTCAGATTCCGAGGTTTGTCCTTGGAGTGCCAAAGTCTTGTCTTTATATTGATCTCTTTGGCTCTTCATGTTCATCTCATATGTTTGAAAGATGCTCATTAAAGTGTGAAGATCCATAGTAGCAAGATTATGGGCCTCTTCAATAGCACAAATCTTAGTATTAAATCTTTCAGGAAGAGATTTGAGAGCTTTATCCACAAGTTGTGTGTTGGTTAATGGAGACCCAAACACTTGACACTGATCAGCAATGTCAATCAACTTTTCAAAATATGACTTTATGTCGTCAGACTCTTCCATCCTTAAGCGCTCGTATTGACTCAAGATCATGCGAAGCTTTGTACGTCGAACACTTGAGGTTCCCTCACAATGGGTTTGTACGGTTTCCCAAGCATCCTTGGTCGTTGTACAATTCTGGATAAGCTTGAACATATAGAGATCCACCCATCCAAATATCACATTTAGGGCCTTTTCGTTATAGCTTGCCGAGTTGATTTCTTCCCGGGTCCATTCAGACTCGGATTTAGTGAGAACATCACCATCATCGTTTGTTGGGTACTTGGGGATTACATAACCTTCAGATACAAATCTCCAGGCTCGAACATCAATGGATTTGATGTGCGAACGCAACCGAATTTTTCAGTAGGCGTAGTTAGATCCGTCAAGTATTGGAAGTCTACCAACGTTTTGTAAAGTTGAGTCCATAGCCGTAATATTCAGAATCAAATACTTATTGTATAAAGTGAAGACTCTGATACCACTTGTTGGGTCCCGTGGGCTACGGGTTCGTAACATGTAAGATTAAAATCACAAAAACAAAGAACAACAAAATAGTCCATGGATGTTGCCTTCGCTGCATATATTCTACAAGATTTATTCTGTTTTATTACAATGTTGCCTTCAATGTTGGGTCAACATCTGAGGCAACATTGTAATAAAACAGAATAAATCTTGTAGAGTATATGCAGCGGAAAAAGTAAAGAGACACAAGGTTTATATTTTCAAGGGTATATATACATATATCTCTTGATGGTCAGTGACCAAAAGAATTGTATAAATTATATACAATTACAAAGAATTTCTTTTTTACAAATTGAGCGTTACAAACGAAAAAAAAATTACAAACAAAATGAAGTCGCAGATGACTTCGCCTAAAGTTACAAAATCTAAAAGATAAAAGACAACATCTTCATTACAATCACTTGAACAATAAGCTTAATCTAGAATAGAGATAGCGATTGCAATGTGGGACAAGATGTTGTTAAAACAAATTTAGGCTAAAATATTGATCCAGTTTTCTAAGGTAAAATTCGAGAGCTCTCTTGGAAGTTCTTCTTCTCTAAATCTGGATATCGATACTTGCGAAGCTCTCCTCTATTTATAGTGTTGAGCTTCCCTTGAATTCCTCACTGATGGTTGTGGAGATTGAGCAAAAGATGGCAGCAGCTTGGACCGAGTCTTCCTCCTAAAAATCATCAATGATCTGGACTTGGTCTTCGCTGCTTTCTCTCCACGTTTTGACTTGGTCTTTCACCACGTTTTAAACACAACAATCTGGTAAGCTTGTGTAGGTCATTTTTACTCGCAGTAACTTCTATTGCTTAGGCCGGAAGAATAGGCAAAACAGTTACATAGATATTGACAGAAATGTTGTCACAACATAGCAGACAACATCCTGAAGATGTCCTGTCCTTTCGCAGATGTTGTCACAACATCTTATCCAACATCAACAGTTCTCCTCTAAACTCCTTTACTATTGCACGCGATTTGATTTAGCAAGGAAACTATATACAAGAACGTGTTGATATAGATGTACTTTTTACTCATTTCCTTCTTAATTTCCATGAATTGGCTAAGAACTAACGTCTTGTTTCTTCCTAATATTGTTGTCAGTTCAATTTTGCAATGAATGCGCTTCTGTCGTTGAACATGGTGGTTACACTACTAGTGGCATTCATATTAGACAACACGGTCCCTGGTAGCAGACAAGAACGAGGGGTATACGTTTGGTCAAAGGCAGACGACATAATGACAGATCCGTCTTCCCTCTTGGACTACTCGTTACCGAGTAGAGTAGCAAAAGTTTTCCATTGGGCCAAATGCGTCGGCACATGACTTGCTGTGGCTGCATGCCAAACTTCACGGAAGAAACTTATTGTGGTCCAAAGCATAGCTTAGAAAGAGTACAGCTAAAATTGGTGAAAACATACGTATTTTATACACAAGGAGGTTACAAATTTCACCAAAATATTGCAATGTCACTGTAATTGTGAAAGACTATGGGGCAATCCCATATTCAAACAGTTAAGTCATTCTTATACAGAAGCGTAAGTTGTCTTTTTGGTTATGAATGAATGGAAGCATTACACTGAAAATACTCCTGCAATGGAATGGTAATCAGCCTTTGGATGGAAAATTTCCTTGTTTCGTTTGTGAAAAAATATTTTTAAAAAGGTCTTGATCTTGTGGTTAGAGCGAAGCATGTGATGTGTGCGGTAGGCGCACATCATAGGTTTAAACATTGTTGCAGACAAAAGTATACTCTGTTTTTTTGTTTTACACACCCTTAAGAAATATTAATTAGGAGGGTCATTTGACTACTTTATTTTTATTTATGTTTAAGTTGTAATCTCTCTTAAATGTTTACTCTATATATGTGTCATCTCCATTTAATGACAATTTTACTAAGGGAAAATGGGAAAGAAGTAATTAATTGTGTCTTGAATTTTTAAAACGATAAATAATCTGAGACAACTATTTTTAATAACTACGACAAATAATTTGAGGGGATGGAGTAGTATTTTAGCGGAGAACAGAAGAAAGGAGGGTCCCATTATCTATTGAATTTCGAAATGTGGGCCAGTGGCCTTTGGAGATTTTTGCCGTTATAAAAAAAAGTATGTTAAAAAGGTATAAGAACTTTCAGACATTGAACTAGGGCTGGCGGTGGCGGGGCCAGACCCAGAGTCGGGTTTGGCGGGGCGGGGCGGGTCGGGCGGGAAAATGGCGGGTCGAGTGGGGCGGGCTGGAGGTCGGGTCGGGCGGGACCATACCATGTCCCGTCCGATCCCGTTGGTAGAAGTCGGGGCTGACGGTCGGGTCGGGCCGGGACGGGTTGGCGGGTTTTGTGTTTTTTATTTTAATTTTTGCACTAAATTAAAAATACTAAATGACTAACAAAGTATAATTTATAGACTTATAGTATTATAATTTATAATTATAGTATTATACTCATATATATAATATATTTATAAAGTATAAACTATAAAGTATAAACTATAAACTATAAACTATAAAGTATAAAGTTATAAACTAAATAATTAAATTAAACAAAGACAAGAATAGTGTAAAAAACATCCCTAAATTTTTTTGCCTTTATATTATTAATTTCATTGAAATATCAAATATCAAATATACAAGATTCAAAATTACATTGTAGATTATCTTGTATTGTTGTTGAAAAAATTGCAAAAGAGTGAAAGACATAGAAAAATTTAAAAATTGCAATGAAATAAATTACCAATTTGAAAATACTTTTTCTAATTTCTTTATAATTTCTTGTGGCTCTTGGTTGGAATTGGTATATCTTGATCAAACTGCTCCACGCCGCTACTCATGCCTTCGAGATAAAATGTCGTTGTAGTTGTCGCCATCTTCTTCGTTAATCTCGTTGATCGCGCCTCCTTCGCTCCGCCGTATCCAATCTCGAATAGTACCGCCATCTCCAAGCCGTCTCCGCTAATGAGTGTCAGGTGCTCTATTTGAAATCACTGCAGAAAAAGCGCTTCGAAGCGATGGCGACGCAGATGTTCAAAATATCTCGCCATCATTGAAAGTGTCGGAAATGTCTTCTCATTCTCGCTCCAATATTTCAAGAAGTCTTCCTTTCCTTCTTCATTGATTACGCTTGGTAAGGTAAAGTACCGCAAAATAAAAACATCGAACTCGCTAATTTGGTTAGAAGTGCTACCGCACATTCTATTTCTGAGGTTTTCAATATAATTAATACTAGGCCTAGCCACATAAACTGCTTGTCTTTTTTTAGGTTGTGTTGAAGAAGAAGATGATACAAAAGTCGGTTGGTTACTAGCACTTTTTTGCTGGTAATGCCGATATATTTTTTTGCATTCATCTTCTACGGTATTCAACACTTCTTCTAGCGTTAGTTCAATACGTGGCTCAACATTTAAATTTTTGGGAGTTGGAGGTGGTAGTGCGTCCATACAGTTATAAATATTTTCAATAAGACTTTTACAACCCTCTACTTTAATAGTCGGGTTTAATACAACACCAATAATATAAATAGGGGAATAGGAATAAAATATTTCTTTAATTTCATAAACATTTTTTAATAGCTGCAGTATAAGCAGGTTTTTTCATATATTCTTTAAGAAGTAAAAATATTATAGCTATATAAAACAACATAGTTGAAATAGTAGGATAATATAAAGTAGAAAATTCTTTTGTTGCTCGTTGAAAATTTTCTAAAAATACAATAAGTTCTCTAATTTTCTCCCAATCAGTATCCACAATCATATCATTTGGATTTTGATTATGGCGTTAAAAATAAAGTAATAGGTTTTCTATACTCATAAGCAACAACTAGTTGGTCATATAAAGAATTCCACCTAGTTGGTACTTCTTCTGAATTTTTCTATAAGATAGTCCATAATCGTGACAAATTTTTTATAATCTTTTTCCGTTGGATTCTATTACTTTTAAAAATAAAGTGTATAGCAAATTGTATTTTTCAAGAATATCTTGAAAAAGTGAAAGACCATCCTTTACAACTAAGTTATAAATATGGCACGCATTTTATATGAAAATGTTTTGGAAAAGAATGAGTTAAAACATCTCTTAAAATACTAATAGTGAATTGTTAAGATGCATTATCTAATGTAATACTCATAACTTTATCGCTTATTAGTAATAATCGGAGACCGAATAAATATTTTCTCAAATAAACTCACCATTATTGCCTACTATCTATATATCTATATGCTAAAATACGTTTTGCATAGACCATTTATAGTCTATCCAATGACATGTTACGCTTAAATAATCATGACCGTTAGTACTACGGCTATATCGAAGTTAGAGCGACTTTGCAATTTAAATGATATAATGCATAACGTAAATATCGTTGATATTCATGTGCAAATTTAAATACATCTCTTTTAACAGTTGATCTAGGAAAACCTTTATAAGGCGGATTATACATATCTCTAATATAATGAATAAAACCGGGAGATTCGGAAATGAAAAAGGCAAACCCTCCACAAAGAACTAATTTTGCTAGTGCTTCCCTATCTTTATGTTTATCGTATTTAGGCCTACAACTCCCCGTCATAGGTTAATTTGACCAGACTTTCTCCGAGAGATGTATGTGAACCTTGTCCCGATTGAGAGGACGCTTGCTCACCATTTTTTCAATCATGTATTGGGCATGCAAGGCTTTGTGTTTTGCAATGTGTCTTCCTAAACCCCGTCCCACCATGACCTTGTCCAGATTTAAAAGAATAAACATTTTTACAAGTTTTACATACACTACTTGATTAGCTACGCCTCACAAAATATTTCCATACAACTGATTTTAATGGTCGCTTTTTGACCTCGTCTCATAGTAGGGGATAGGAGGCATTTCACCAGTGGGTGTATCGTCATCTTCATTAGTAGGTGTATCATCAAATAGAGTGTCATCTAAATTAAAATCTTCTTCATTTTCGGGATAATCATTCAGGTCTAGATCATATGGTATTTCAGAAACATTTCGGGATCTATAAAATCATCTTGTCTAGGAATAGTTGGAGCAGAATACTGTAAGTACTTTGTCCTTGTTACCACCCCTACTAGAAGCCCGACCCTTTACCCTTACCCAACATGCCTCTTAGTCCTTTCATTTTAATTATGCTAATAAATAGTTAAAGATAATGAAATTAAATGTGCTAAATGAAATAAAGACAAAATAATAATTTAATGAGAACGAATGTACCAAACGCCGACGTAGAGTCGACGCGGTAATCGAAGGTTGAAAATTGAAACTTTGCTCGATAGATAATCCTCAAGCTAGTTGCCAACTTCACTCCCAATTCTCAAATTAATAAATAGATTGAATATGTAGACAATGTTGTATAGAATTAGAGATTGATTGAGAGATTAGAGTGTAGAAAGATTTGTGAAAATAATAAGAAGAGTAATGAGGTATTTATAGTTGAAAAATTGGGTTAAAGGGGTAGGGGTTGGAGGGAGGCCGAAATGGACGTTGTCCAACGGCCAAAATTTAAAATGGCCGGTGGACAACGACTATTTCTCGCAGCGGTCGAATCCGCGGATCGGGCGTGGGCGGGTCGGGACGGTCGGCGGGATTGGTCTGGCGGAGTCGGGTCAAAGCGACCATACCGCCCCGCCTGCTCGAGCCCCCCCGTTTTTTTAAATATCGGTGTCGTGTCGGTTTGTCGGGGTCGGGTCGGGACCGGGACGGGGTCGGGTCGGCCCGGCCCACTGGCCAGCCTTACATTGAACTCCCAAAATTCAGCCTACAATAATCTTATAATCTTCTCCATCTTCTCATGTTTTCAATTCCTTCCCTCTATTTTCCATGCCATAGTAAGCATGCAGGATGAAACAACTTTCATGCTAAAACTTGGATAAAGAAATTTCTTCTTAAGAAACTGATTCTTCTCTCAAGGTTATCAAAGCTGGAACTAGATTAGGCGCACGCCACAGGTTCAAATTTTGCCACGGACAAAAGCTAGGTATTTACGTGAAAGAAAAGGGGAAGAGAGGGGGGGTCATTATCCAACGGGTTTCGAACTGTGCACCACTGGCAATCGGGAGTTCTCCATTATAAAAAGAGAAGTTGTAAACTGGAACTTTTAATGGATTACTCTAAATGACTATATGATTGCCACCCTCAGTACATTCTGTTTTAACAGTAAGGAACTTGTCAAAAAATGATTCTAAGACCATATTTACTCTAAAACCTAAGAGAATGAGTTCTTTTGTCAACTAGAGCGTCCTTGGTATGACAGAAGTCGTGTCTCATGAAAAATGTGTTCCTTAGAAAGTATATCATTAATCGAACACCAGAAAATGACTTTCTCATCAGAAACATTTTCCGAGAAAATGACTTTTCTCGTACCAAACACACCCTTAAAGTAATGTAGATGTCGGGATAGACAATGAACCTGGAAAATGGGGCAAAGGAAGAAATTAGGGAACTCTGCCGAGTCTTCTTTATCATCTACATGTCTTCCATTTGCCACAACACATTCACCATTTGCTACTATTTCATTACCTAACTTCTTCACTTTGTCTAGTTCTCTTACCAAATTAGTCATGTTTAACTCCGTATCTTCATGAATGGACAAACACTTTATTCCTATTCTTCCAAGCTCTAGTGCTACATCCAATGGCCACTCTCCGGCCAATGGATCGAGCACCGCAATAAGCTTAGTCTGGTTCATCATAATCGCCTCCTCAACAAGCCCGACCCAGTTTCTTCCGGTCAGAATCTGTAAGACTAAGTTCCCATAACCCCGGATATCTGATCTTATGTCCGATTTATCAGAGGAAAAAGGTGCCCTACACCATGGATTTTCGCCACATTGTTACTATCAAGAAGGATTTTGGAAGGGTTGAGGTTGCCATGAGCCACGGGCCTCGGCTTGGCCCGGTGGAGGAAGCACATGCCCGTACAAACATTTGCTACTCAAATGGCTTAAGAGCTAGGATGCCTCATATGGCTTAAGAGCTTCACCTGCATCAGAATATTTTGGATTTCAAACATGTAATGATACTATTTTCGTGTTATTTTACCAACTCTTTGTGATTAAGAGAGAGAAGAGTGAAAAATATCTTGATTTCATCTTCTGATTACCTTGGAGCTATCCATACCCTTGTTGTTAGCAAAATGTCTCGTATTTGTTCTTTACCTTAACCGAGCTCCAACTTAAAAAAATTGCTTTCTTAGAGTGAAAATAGGGTTGTTAACGGGGGTAATTTCAAACCATGGTAAGAATACTGGTGAAGTTTGACTTTTTCTCCCAAAGTATTTTGACATGTGGAATCCATCCATCAAAGTTTGAGGGCAAGTGCGACATTATTTGCCAACAACAAGGGTATGAATAATCTCAGAGTACAACGGTAGGTAATATGAAGATATTTCATATAGTAAAGGAGTTAACGAGATAAAGGGTAGTTGTTATTGTGTCAACTTTATATTGCAAATAAAGAAATGACAGTTTGAAGTACCTTAGCATTGAAGGTGTCTCGAGAATCAACATTTGCAGAACTATACAGTTTAATTGCAACTGATATGTGATGAAGCTTAGCTTTATACACATCAGTCCAATCACCTCCAGATTTAACCTCATATGATCCGAAAATCCGTCTGTGGCTACTCTGATCTCTGCAGCACTGAACACCTTGTACTCGAATCTCGATTCTATCAGCATTGTAGCATTACCTATCACGTCTTTTTCTCTGCAAAACTCTATCCTTCGTCGTAGAACATCTCTTTGCTTCCGATACTCCTCAATCTCGTGAAGCGTATCCCTTATTTGCTTCAATACTTTTTCCACTTGGACCTCAGCACGCGATCTTGCCAATGCATCTTGTTTGATAACTCGCATTGGAGTTCAAGAATCGAGTTGAGCTTCCTCTTTATGACCTCAACTTCCATGTGAAGTTCACTCGGCTCGCCTTTTGTAGCATCTAACTCTCTCTTTAGATCAACCTTTCGCGCGATTTCATCATTTGTGCAGTCATCATTCTCCTCAGCCTATTTATCTATATAGCAAAATCTTAGTATGTAAATTGCAAATTGAAACAAAATTAGCTTCTGAATATGACATGCCTAGAAACAATTATTATTCGACTTAACAAGTCGTAACAATTGTAACCTCGATGATTGGGGGTAATTGTTAGGTGTATTTTGTATACACTTTTTGAGTCATTTTTAGTTAGTATTTTACTCATTTAATTTGTGTTTAGTATAATCTTGTGCTTGTTTTTCTTTCTTTTGAGTCACAGCGGTCATAAATGGAGAAACGTCAAAAAGAGATGAAATGAGCTTATTTGAGATGGAATTGCACACTAAAAGGGCCAAGAAATGAAGCCTAAGAAGTCCTGAGAAGTATAGAAGAAATCAGACGAAGTCCGGACGAGAAAAGGACAAGGTTTCGGAAAATATTTGTTGTAGTACTTTCGACACCGCGGTGCCATTATGCAGCACCGCGGTGCCAAAAGATCCGCGAGTTCAGGTTTGCAAGATTTTTGCACCGCGTGCCATTCTCGCAGACTAGTGCCGACGCGGAATTTTGCAGATCCGAGCCGAAATTGGACAGGGGTATAAGGGTCCAAAGTAATATAGTTTATAAGTATAAAACCTTATACCCTATGTCATATTATTCATTCTACTTTGAGGCATCTTGTACATAATTCCACATTCTACTTTGGGGAGGCAAGAAATGAGGCAACAACACAAGATTTGAGACAACTTTGGTTCAAGTTTCGTTTTTTTTTTTTTTTTATTTATTTCAGTTTATGTTGGTTTGTGTTAGTTCTTAGCGTGACTATGGCTAGGAGCTAAACACTCTATTAGGGGTTTCCTTATGAATCGCTTGAAACTATTATTCATGAATTAATGTAGTAGTTTGATTTCTTCTTCGCTTGATTAAGATTTAGTCAATATTTGGTATGAATGTTTGATAATTAACTGATCACTAGTTATCATAACCTATATGATTTTGAATCAAAAACTGAAAGGAGAGATTTTGATATGCTGTAATTGACTAGACATAGGTTAAAATCGCGGACGAAAGTACCTCGATACTTGTGTTGCATTATAGGTTACTGTTCTTAATCCTCCTATGTGGTAAATCCTATCATAGAAATATAGAAAGGTTCTGCACTGGGGTTGAGTGATTATATGTCCTAACTGGAATATAAGACAATCTAGTTAACCGGTATCTTAACGAAGAAGAAGAATCATTTTAGTTGCATTAAGGATTGAAGAAAGTGGATAGTCGAGGATTTTGGAAGCCCTAATTAATTCATAACTGATTACAACTTTATTAGTTTAAATCTTGCAATTATTCTAGTAGTTAAATAAATACCCCAATCAAATATCGATTGCCAAATAGATAACATAAAATAGATGAACGGTACTTAGAAACCAGTCTCTTTGGACGATATTCGGTCTTACAGACTATATTACTTGTGAACGATGCGTACGCTTGCGTGAGGAGTCGAAATATCGCTAACAGTAACCAAGAAAGACACACATGGATGACCGAGGTTGCAACTTGAGTGGAGGGATGGAGGCGGTAGCATAGACATCCAAAGTTTGTAAATGCTTATAGGAAGGATCCCGAAGATAGAAAACTTGAGTGAGAGACTTGTGAGTGAGAGACTTGTTGGGAGAATGGTCAAGAGATAGGTTGCTATTGAGGGTGTTACACCCCGTTATACCATGACACGTAAGTGAGAAAGAAAGTGTAGGTACATTTTCGTTAAGGAAAAGGTTTGGTCACGACGAACGTGACATCGTAATTTCTTCAAGAGGGGTCGGATTCGACCCAAATTTGGTATGTGGGCCTAGTATATGATTATGAAGGCTTGGAACTAATAAAATGGGGGCCGCCAAAATTTCACAATTTCGCGGGGCCCACCGAAAAATAAGATGATTTCTCCAAATTTTGAGATTTATTACTATTTTGTGAAGAATTATTAATTATGAACCTATATGAGGGTGGCACGTGTCACCCCCACATGTCTTGGAAGACTTTGACTCTCTCTAGATATTTTGAGGACAAGTGGATTGTGGGGCCCACTCCACTTGGCTATATCTATCCAAGTCTTGCAAGACTTGGATTCACTTTACACTTAGCCAAATATTGCTCTCATATTTCTTTCCTTTGAGCTCAAGAACACCTAGTGTGATTAAATTATTTTATCTCCAAAATTAAGGTCCCTAACCAAGTGTTAAGCCAAATTAACTCTCCAAGAACCTCCTAGTTTGTGTGTTGACCGAAAATGGTGATGAAACCCTAGGGGTTTCCGTCGACTTATTGGAAACGAAACGTGAAGAGAAGTTGCTCCTAAGGTTGTAGGGGATACATATATGTGATTGGATCTTGAAGAAGTGGAGCGAAACGAAAATTGTGGACCAATAAAGACCGGACTGTTTTGGGGCATTTTTGGGCACAAAATGAGGTAAAAGTCCTTCTTCTTTTAAAGTAATTGGATATTACATATTGCTATAATGTATGGATGAACTTGTGCTAAAAATAATGAAGAATAAAAAGCGTTTGAACCATTTTTGGGGCTAAAACCGTGATTGGACATGTTTGAATTATCGGGTTTCGTTGGTTATTGTCGTTATTAACGTCACTATTGCATGTTATAATGGAGTAATATTATTGTTAATAAGTTGTTATAACTTATATGGAAGTTTTGGAATTCGAATTAGATTAAGAAGGATTAAGGAAAGGGTAGTTGGATTGTAGTTGTTGGCCGAGATTTCCCTAAAACTGTGGGGTATCGTTATGCAGTTTTGATGGACTGTTTTGTGGTATAAAACTGCTGGAAAATCATCCACCAACATGTATGTTTAATGTGGATAAATGGTTAATGAAAGTCCTAAAGAGTAAGGGTGTTAAAGGCTTCACATTGTACCCTTAATGTTGTTTATTTATGGACTATTATTATGGACTGTTTTAATGTGATTGTGGGGCAGAATTTTACACGTCAAGTTAGGCGTGTAATCCCCTTTGGTTAACTGTTGGTTGTGCCTTAAATGTGGCTTGTTGGTTGATGAATTCGGGCCTTGAAAAAGGTGGAAAAGCACGTAGAAACAAAGGAAGTGCAGTCCAATTTTCCGTAGAATTAGAGGGTCATTATTTGGTATAAGTCTTACACTAGTAAGCTTGAAGTTGATAGAAGTGCTATTGTCATTTTAGGTTGAAGTACTTCGTATAACATATTTTACTTGGCTTGAGGAATAGCCGATAAAGTTGAAGTACATTGGAGCGTATTGCTACTTGTCGTGTTGGTTAGTCGTCACGAGGTATGTGAACTATCCTTCCTTCTTTTGACATGATTATTTGGAAAGCCTATGTGACTTGATTTTGGTAAGTCTATGTGACTTGATTTATTTGAAGTAAATGAATTGATTTAAAGTTATGAGACTTGATTTCTTTAAAAGATTATGAGACTTTATTTTTCAAGTTATGAGACTTGATTTCTAAAGTTAAGAGATTTGATTTAAAGTTATGAGACTTGATTTCTTTAAAAGATTATGAGACTTTATTTTTCAAGTTATGAGACTTGATTTCTAGAGTTAAGAGATTTGATTTATTTTTGTCACGACCCAACCCCGGGGCCGCGACTGGTACCCTACCGGGGTACCCTGTCAGGTATATGTCAGAGAATAGCAGCGGAACATACACAACACATACGCATAAAAAGTAACATCACGCCACGGTAAGTGTCGCTTTCCATAAAACATACTTAACAAAAGTATAATAGTACAACCGGTTCTTATAGCCCAAAACACATGGGTGGCCACGCACTTAAAGATAACAATCGTGACAAGGCCCCGCCATACCCCGAATATACAAAGTACCTATAGCATCGTGGAAATATCCATACCAATAAATAAGCTTCCGAGGAATGGAGCTTCGACAGGAATAGTGATCCTAAGAACGAGGATCCTCAATCGCTACTTTACCTGCAGATTTAACGCACTTCGGGAAGGGGTCGATACAATATGTACCAAGTATGTAAAGTCGGGAAAATATTGTAATATGATATCATAAGTCTAAAAGCAAGTCAAGTCATGGAAGACAATAAAATACACATTCGTGCCTTACTAACAATGAGTGACAAGTATATATATATATAATAATCGCATAAAATAGAGGCTCATGATCAAACAGGTACCTCGCCCGTAGTATCAAAAAAACCATCCTACTCACGGGACTATTTCACCCGCACGGGTCCCGCGACCCGCATGAAGTACTCCTCGTGATCTACCGTACTGCGCACGGGACTATTTCACCCGCATAAGCCCATAAGGACTCGCGTGAGGTATTCCTCGCGTCATGGGTAGCAAATCCACTAGCAGGTGGTATAACGATCTGGGACTTTCCGCGATATACTCTTACCCCAAGCAGATGGTATAACGATCTTGGGGTCGTACTCGATATACTCTTACACCTGGAGCGGATGGTATAACGATCTGGGCTTGCCCATCGATATACTCTTATATCGTGCGGATGGTATAACGATCTTGGATCCGCCTCGGATATACTCTTACATCAAGCGATGGTATGACGATCTTGGCGGCCGCCCTCGTACATACTCTTACATCAAGGTGGTATGACGATCTTGGGGCTTGCCGCATATACTCTTACCCTATCTCAAATCACATCATATCATAAATAAGTTAAGCAAACTTATAACTTCTTTTAGTCTTGTTCATATACTCTCTCATTTTAGTTTATTTAAGGCACTTCATCATATCTTTAAATAAAAGAAAACCGGGAATTTAATCCAAGTACTACATACCTCATCTCTTTCAAAAGTGACTCTTCTTTATACATAAAAGCCTTTGGGCAATTGATGCCTTTAAATCAAATTGCCTCTTCATGTAATTATCTTACTTAGAGTAAATCCCTTCTCATTAACCTTTTATGAAGCTAATAAACCAACTTCCCATAAAGTTGTTATATTAACTCTATACTTTAGTAAAATCATATTTTTCCCTTAACCAAGGGACTTATACATTCTTAACACGAAACAAGTCATTTTATACTCAAAACAAGTAAGAATACTAAATCATGACGCTCACCGTACTCATAGTTTTATCTATTCATGCTCAGAGATAGGAAAACTTCACATACCTCTTTGGTCAATCCACTTGCCAAGTCCAAACTACCGCAAGTAATATTTCAACCTATAATAGTCATGATACGTTTATTAACCTCTAATCTTAATGTAGAACAATCCAAGTTCAAAGTCACTAAATTCTAAGGAAAATTGGCAAGCATTTCCTTTGTTTCTACTCACTTTGCCACCTTCTCAAGGCCGAATTTATCATCAAAAACACCACCTTTAAGGCTCACTCAATCCAACAATTCAAAGGGGATTTCACACCCAAAATTCTGCCCCATAGGTTTACAACAATTCACTTAACAATTCTAAGGGGGTTTTTAGGCTACAACATGCTCATAATTTCTTCTTAACCCATTCTTCATATCCAAACCACATTTACTTGCATGCAATGACTCTAAGTGCATTATTTTACTACCACAAGATCTTGCTTTCTAAGCATGCAACACTAGAACTAAGTTTAAAGGAAGAAATGTTACCTTAAAGTTTTAGCCAAAACTTATTCCAAATATTGCTAGCTTCCTTGCCAAGAACACTACCACAACAATGCCAACAAGCTACAAGCTTCCTTTTCTTGTTCTTAACTTTCAGATTTTTCTAAGGGTTTTAGAGAGAAGGGAGCAATTTGAGAGAGAGAGAGAGAAGATGAAAGATAGAAAATGTCCAAGTCTTGGTCAATAAATTGCATGCAACAGAAATCGGATGGGGACACTTGTCACCCTCCCATGGTCTCTTTTAAAACAAAATCAGATTTTCTAAGTTTTTCGCCCAAATTTCCGCCTCGGCCTGGCGCTGCAACTTCAGCGACCCTCAAGACTTTAGGCGCCATGCCCTCGCATCCGCGCCGCGTCTGCCGCTTTAGTCCGAAACGCATTTCTGTCCGATCACGCCTTGAACTTGTAACTCTATAACTTTCTACTCCGACGTCCTATCGACGAGCGGTTGGTTGCGTTGGAATCCAGACTCAACGAACTACGCCAGGCCATTAAAACACTTAGGAACTCTCAATGTACACGGTCATAACCCGCCTCAAATTTGACTAAAAACCGTCCGGAACGACCCGTCAACCTGTCCTTCGGAAATTTTAAGTCTTACATACTTTCGTACGTTTCCATACGTAGGTCGAACTACGGTATAACATTCTCCCCCTTAGAAACATTCGTCCAATGTTCCTTCTAAACTTACTCAAATCACAACATCGACATAGACCTCTTAACTATTCATTCGTAATAAAGAAGCTCCACGAGCCACAACATACGTAAGCGTAAATGCTAAATCAAAACTAACAAGGCAGAAAGTAGGTTACCCGGAGGTATAGGGAATAAGTGAGGATACTTCTTCATCATGTCATCCTCTGCTTCCCACGTCATTTCCTCCTCGTTTCGTTCGCCATGTGACCTTGACGAAGCCACGCTCTTCGTCCGGTCGTCTAACTCGACGATCGAGTATCGCTATGGGACTCTCTCATACGATAACTCCTCACATTTGGACATCCCGAACCGGGTGCACTCTAGATAGATCTCCAATACATTTCCGCAACATGGACACATGAAAATCGATGCACCGCCCAATCGGACGGAAGATCTAACTCATAGCAACCTTGCCTACCCTACGGATAATCGATACGCCCAATGTACTTGGGCTAAGCTTCCTCTCTTTCCGAATCTCATCACGCCTTCACGGGCGATACCTTTAGGAAAACCCAATCATCTATCTCAAATTCCAAGTGTCGACGCCGATGATCCGTGATACGACTTCGCCGACTCAGCCGCCAACAACCGCTCCTGGATAAGCTTTCCCACCTCGAACCAGCTCCACGAACTAAGTCCGCCCGACTAATCGACTTCTCCCACTCGAACCAGCCTATCGGTGACTGCACTTTCTCCCGTATAAGGCCTCGTAAGGCGCCATCTCGAATCTGGAATGGTAGCTATTGTTGTAAGCAAACTCCACAAGAGGCAAATGATCCTCCCACTACCCTCGAATCAATAACACAAGCCCGCAAAGATATCCTCGAGTGTCCGGATAGTGCGCTCGCCCGTCCCGTCCGTCGAGGTGAAACGCCGCATCGAGACTCACTTGTGTCCCTAATCCTTCCGAAAGGACCTCCGTAAGTTAGCCGAGAACCGCCTCTATCTCGATATAATCGACACCGACCCGTGCGCCTCACAATCTCCTAATATATAATCTGCATAGTCTCACCAAAACGCTGCTCGTTATCGGAAGAAAATGGGCTGATTTCACACCTTTCGACAATCACCCAAATGGAAGCATGCGTCCTCTGAGTGGTAGGTAGCCCGAGAATAAAATCCATATTTCTCACCTCCCACGTCCAAGTCGGAATATCAATGGCTCGCAATGCCCACCGGCTTCGTGCTCAATCTTAACTCACGACAATTCGCATCGTTACGAACTCCGCAACGCCCTCTTAGCCGCCCCACCAATACACGATTCGAGGTCATGGTACATCTTAGTCGACCGGATGAATAGAATAACGAGCACCGCGTGCCTCCTGCAATCTTCTCGACAAGTCCTGTCACATCGGAACACACAATCGCCTCGAACCTTAGCACTCATCAAAGCGCTACGCAAATAGACTCTTCTCCTTCGGAGAGCTGCGTCTCTGCATCGCATCAAAATCGGATCCTCATATCGCCGCTCTTCACCTTCTCGACGATGAAAGACTCGGCAACCTCTATAACCCGAATACCGTCACTAACAGAATCAACCAACCGAACCCCCAGGCTTGCTAGCTGATGTAACTCTCGACCATATCCTCTTCTCGGCCGAACATCGCATGACTACCCATCGACCGCGACTAAGGGCATCTGCAACCACATCGCCTTCCCGGGTGGTATAGAATATCAACATCGTAATCCTTAAGTAGCTCCAACCACCGCCTTCGCCGCAAGTTCACTCCTCCGGCCGAAGATGCATCGGAGACTCTTGTAGTCCGTAAATGTCCACATGGACTCATATAAATAATGTCTCCGATCTTTAAGGCATGAATCATCACGCTAACTCCAAGTCATGCGTGGGATAGTTCTTCTCATGCTTCCTAAGTCGCCGACGCATGCTATAACTCGCTGCGTCCGCATCAAAGACGCACTCCAAGCCCGACACCGACGCCACAATAAAACCACATATCCATCTAGGCCCTCCGGAAGAGTAAGAATCAAGGCGGTCGTCAACTTCTCCTTTAGCAACCAAAACTTTCTCACAAGTATCCGCCCATCGGAACATAGCCGCTTTCCGAGTCGCTTAGTCAAAGGTGTTGAAATAAGCAAACTTCTACAAACCGATAATAACTCGCAGGCCCAAAGCCGCGCACTCCGCTTGCAGGTAGCTGGTCCGCCAAGTCTTGATCGCTTCAATTTTTGTCAGATCAACCCAATACCATCGGCCCCGATAACATGCCCTAAGAAAGCCATCGACGCCACGAACTCGACTTCGAGAACTTGGCATACAATCGCCGGCCTCGGAGGACTCCCAATACCGTCCTCAAATGATCTGTATGCTTCTGCTCTGTGCGTGAATACACCAAGATATCATCAATGAAAACTATAACGAACATATCCAAGAATGGCTTGAACACCCTGTTCATCAGATCCATGAATCTTTGGGCGTTGTCAACCCGAAAGACATCACCTCGAACTCATAGGCCCATACCGGTCCCGAATGCGCTTTGGGATATCTACCTCTAACTCGTACTGATGATAACTGCATCGCAGTCTATCTTGGAAAACACTTTGCACTCGCAATCGGTCAAACAAATCGTCAATCCCGGGAGGATATCTATTCTTGATAGTTACCATGTTCACCGCTCAGAATCAATACACATACGCAGCTGGCCCCATCCTTCTTCTTTACAAATAACACCGGTGCTCCCAAGGAGAAACACTTGCCTAATAAAGCCTTTCTCCAAAGAAATCTTTCACCGGTCCTTCAACTCCTTCACTTTCGGGTGCCATCCTGTATGGCGGAATAGATATCGGCCGAGTATCCGCGCCAAATCAATGCAAACTCAATCTCCTTTCGGAGGATACCCTAAGCTCATCCGGGAATACATCCGAAACTCTCTAACGACCGGAATCGATCAAGGTCCTGACTCGACCTCGAATACCCAACCATATGGTAGATATACCCTTTCCGCACCATCTTCCTAGCCTCGAGGTAAGAAATAAACTTACCCGGCGACGCAAGATTCCCTTCCACTCGATGGCCGCCACGAAACCGAACCGAACTAATCTCTCTCTACACCACGTTGGCATAGCAAGATGCTAGCCAATCCATACCCATAATCACATCAAAGTCCGCTATATCCAACTCTATCAAGTCGCCAGAGTCCGACGGCTATCTATAGTCACAGGCAAGCCTTATACACTCGCCGCCTACCATCGAATCACCCATCGCGTAGCCACCTCAAAAGGTCTTATGGACTCTGCTCTATCCCTATTCTATCGCAATATGAGGAGATATGTAGGACAAGGTAGAACTCGGATCTATCAAAGCATATACATCAAAGAAGAAACCAATAATGTACTGCGGACATCCGCGACGCCTCCGGTCCTCGCTGACCGACATAGCATAGATGCGGTTACGAGGACCGCTAGAATCGAACCCCTACCACGACCTGCGCCGCGCTCGCTGGCCCATAAGTACTCGCCTCCGGCGTCTAACCATCGGCGATAAAGATCCAAAGAATGCACCGTTGGCTGAACCGTATGCTCCCGCCGCCAAGGACGGACAATCCTTCTTCGATGACCTGCGCCACAAGAGTAACATGATCTCGAACCCATACGCACTCGCCGGATGAGACCTACCGCATCGAACGCACCGAGGTAGGTGGTCTCGACAGTCGCTGGCCTCGCCTCAAAACTCGACGCCTGAGCCCTCGCTCGCTCGAATAACCTCGCTGACGACCTCCCGCCGGAAATCGTGAAGGAGCACTCGCTGGCCGGCCGAAGGTGGACCTAGCTCGCCGAGGCCGCCCGCCAGAAATCGCCCGAGAACCCGATGTCACGCCATCTTGGGCCGCCCAAATCTAGCCGATCCCGCCTCTCGCCCTCAACTCGCGCGTATGCTGCATCTCGGCAATATCCATCCTCGGCTGAAGAGCCACTCCTGAGCAGAATCATGTGACGGCCCTAGTCCCATCACGTATCTATGAACCCCGCTCGCCATATCGCCTACAATGGTGTGCATATCCGCCAAGGAGTCAAACCTGTGTCAGACTCACGATAGTCCTCCCGCCCCGTCTCAAGGTCAAGAACCTATCTACGCTGGCTCTCCTCACCTCGGGAGGCAAGAAGTGGTCTAGAACGCCTCTGTGAACTCCTCCCAATCACCGGAAGAGCATCATCACCCTCGACAATACCCATGACTCAAACCTTCAACGCAATATCGCAGAACCTAAGAAGCTAGTGTAATGCATCTCACGATGCCCTAAGAACTCGCATGGTCCGTCAGAATCGCCGACAAACTCTCGCGATCCTCATCAAATCTCGAACCATAGAACTCGTGGGTGACAACCCAGAAATCCCGAATCCGTAAATCGCCGGCTCTGGGTTGCCGCCGCTTCCGCTTGGCGCCGCCGCCACTACGCCGTCAAGAATCGAACTGCTCTCGTAATCTTCGTACTCAGTTCTCGATCGCGAGCCGAGGCTCCGGCATCGCGATCTCGATGGCCGCGTCCGCCGCCGAACTGCTGAGGCTGGCGACGACGTGGAACTCGCCGCCCTAAACATCATCTCTGGTAAGGATTGGGCTTGTGCCCTCGTGATTCTCCGCGTCCCACTAGCAGCACCCTCAGCTGCCTTGCCCTTCTGGGCCGCGGTTGCCTTGCGTGGAGGCATAACTGATACATAAAGGAAAACATCAGGGGAGATTCAACCTATAACTCAGCTCTATTGCACGATCTTAGAGTGAAAGAATAGAAACCAATCCTAAATATCCTGCAGCCTCCTGATTATAGATGTGGTGCACGACACACCGATAATCAAGACTCTACTAGACACGCGTCAGGACACTTTCCGAGGACTAATCGCTTCGATACCACTTTTGTCACGACCCAACCTCGGCCGCGATCGTACTTGCCGGTACCCCGTCGTATATGTCGAGAATAGCAATGAACATACACAACACATACGCATAAAAGTAACATCACCGCCACCGGTAAGTGTCGCTTTCCATAAAACATACTTAACAAAAGTATAATAGTACAACCGGTTCTTATAGCCCAAAACACATAGTGGCCACTGCACTCTAAAGATAACAATCGTGGCGGACAAGGCCCCGCCATACCCCGAATATACAAAGTACCTATAGCATCGTGGAAATATCCATACCAATAAATAAGCTTCCGAGGAATGGAGCTTCGACACCGAATAGTGATCCTAAGAACGAGGATCCTCAATCGCTACCCTTACCGCGCAGATTTAACGCAGCCCAGGGAAGGGGTCGAGACACAATATGTACCAAGTATGTAAAGCTGGAAAATATCGTAATATGATATCATAAGTCTAAAAGCAAGTGAAGTCATGGAAGACAATAAAATACATTCACGTGCCTTACTAACAATGAGAGTGACAAGTATATATATATATATAATCTGCATAAAATAGGAGGCTCATGATCAAAGCAGTACCTCGCCTGTAGTATCAAAAAACCATCCTACTCGGGACTATTTCACCCGCGTGGGTCCGTGGACCGCGTGAGGTACTCCTCGCGTCGGTGTACTGCCGGCATGGGACTATTTCACCGCATAAGCCCATAAGGACTCGCGTGAGGTATTCCTCGCATCATGGGTAGCAAATCCACGAACGGTGGTATAACGATCTTGGGGACTTTCCTCGGATATACTCTTACCAAAGCGGATGGTATAACGATCTTGGGCAGCACTCGGATATACTCTTTGCTGAGCGGATGGTATAACGATCTTGGGGCTTGCCCGCCGGATATACTCTTATCTTGGTGCGGATGGTATAACGATCTTGGATCGCCTCGGATATACTCTTTACAAGCGGATGGTATGACGATCTTGGGGTGGCCGCCGGACATACTCTTTGCTCAAGGAGGTGGTATGACGATCTTGGGGCTTGCCGCCGACATACTCTTACCCTATCTCAAATCACATCATATCATAAATAAGTTAAGCAAACTTATAACTTCTTTTAGTCTTGTTCATATACTCTCTCATTTTAGTTTATTTAAGGCACTTCATCATATCTTTAAATAAAAGAAAACCGGGAATTTAACCCAAGTACTACATACCTCATCTCTTTCAAAAGTGACTCTTCTTTATACATAAAAACATTTGGGCAATTGATGCCTTTAAATCAAATTGCCTCTTCATGTAATTATCTTACTTAGAGTAAATCCCTTCTCATTAACCTTTTATGAAGCTAATAAACCAACTTCCCATAAAGTTGTTATATTAACTCTATACTTTAGTAAAATCATACTTTTCCCTTAACAAGGACTTATACATTCTTAACACGAAACAAGTCATTTTATACTCAAACAAGTAAGAATACTAAATCGTATGCGTCACCGTACTACATAGTTTTATCTATTCATGCTCAAGAGATAGGAAAACTTCACATACCTCTTTGGTCAATCCACTTGCCAAGTCCAAACTACCGCAAGTAATATTTCAACCTATAATAGTCATGATACGTTTATTAACCTCTAATCTTAATGTAGAACAATCCAAGTTCAAAGTCACTAAATTCTAAGGAAAATTGGGCAGCATTTCCTTTGTTTCTACTCACTTTGCCACCTTTCTCAAGGCGAATTTATCATCAAAAACACCACCTTTAAGGCTCACTCAATCCAACAATTCAAAGGGATTTCACACCCAAAATTCTGCCCATAGGTTTACAACAATTCACTTAACAATTCTAAGGTGGTTTTAGGCTACAACATGCTCATAATTTCTTCTTAACCCATTCTTCATATCCAAACCACATTTACTTGCATGATGACTCTAAGTGCATTATTTTACTACCACAAGATCTTGCTTTCTAAGCGTGCAACACTAGAACTAAGTTTAAAGGAAAAAATGTTACCTTAAAGTTTTAGCCAAAACTTATTCCAAATATTGCTAGCTTCCTTGCCAAGAACACTACCACACCAATGCCAACAAGCTAGCTACAAGCTTCCTTTTCTTGTTCTTAACTTTCGATTTTTCTAAGGGTTTTTAGAGAAGGGGCAATTTGAGAGAGAGAGAAGATGAAAGATAGAAAATGTCAAGTCTTGGTCAATATATTGCATGCAACAGAAAATCAGATGGGGACACTTGTCACCCTCCCATGGTCTCTTTTAAAACAAAAATCAGATTTTCTAAGTTTCGCCCCAAATTTCCGCTCGGCGGCAGCCACGGCGCCATGGCGCTGAACTCCGCAGACCTCTCGAACTTTCAGCGCTGCAACTTCAGCGACCTCGATACTTTAGGCGCGACCGCATCCGCGCCGCACCGCCGCTTTAGTCCGAAACGCATTACATGCATTGCGACGAACTTGTAACTCTCATAACTTTCTACTCCGACGTCCTATCGACGAACGGTTGGTTGCGTTGGAATCCAGACTCAACGAACTACGCCCTAGGCCTTTAAAACACTTAGGAACTCTCAATGTACCGGGTCATAACCCGCCTCAAAGTTGACTAAAAACCGTCCGGAACGACCCGTCAACCTGTCCTTCGGAAATTTTAAGTCTTACATACTTTCGTACGTTTCCATACGTAGGGTCAGAACTACGGGGTATAACAATTTTGAAAGTTATAATACTTGATGTGAAAAGTACAAGCCTACTTGATTTTAAAGAAGAGAAGTAACTTGATTTAAAGGTATAAGTTACTTGATTGATTTAAAGAGAATAAATGACTTAATGTTGAAAGAAGAAGTTCTTGGTGTTAAGGGTATACGTTACTTAAGTTTAAAAGTGTAGTAACTTGATTTTGATAGCAAAAGTATTCTTGAGGTTCAACTCCCTAAAATTTCATGAAATGATTCTTTTTATAAAGAATAGATGTATGTAGTACTTTTGGGTTTAATCCCCTAACATTTCATGATTTGAGTCTTCTTGTAAAGAAGTGAATGTACGTAGTACTTTGGGTTCAACTCCCTTACATGACGTGATAATGCCTTGGTTGTATTAAAAGGAAAGATGTGGTAGTGCTTTAGTTTTCTAAAATGAAAGATGTTATAACGAATTTATGGGAAGTTGGTTATAACATTTTGTGGAAAGTCAAGAGATAGTATAAAAGGTTATAAGGAAATCATGTGAGAATGTCCATGATTAAGTCCTTAATATAGTACATGAAATGAAAGTGCCTTGAGTTTTAAAGTGATAGTTCATTATGTGTGTATGGTACATGATTTGTTGGTACCTAGGTTTGTCTAAAACGAAGGTTCATTATATGTGTTTGGTACATGATGTTTTGGTACCTTGTCATAGCTAAAAGAAAGATTTTATATGTGTTTGGTACATGATGTTTTGGTACCTTGGCATAGTTAAAAAGAAGATTTTATATGTGTTTGGTACATGATGTTTTGGTACCTTGGCATAGTTAAATGAAAGATTTTATATGTGTTTGGTACATGATGTTTTGGTACCTTGGCATAGCTAAATGGAAGATTTTATATGTGTTTGGTACATGATGTTTTGGTACCTTGGCATAGTTAAATGGAAGATTTTATATGTGTAGTACATGATGTTTTGGTACCTTGGCATAGTTAAATGAAAGATTTTATATGTGTTTGGTACATGATGTTTTGGTACCTTGGCATAGCTAAATGAAAGATTTTATATGTGTTTGGTACATGATGTTTTGGTACCTTGACATAGTTAAATGGAAGATTTTATATGTGTTTGGTACATGATGTTTTGGTACCTTGGCATAACTGAAATGAAAGTTTGTATATGTGATTGGTACATGAGATGTTGGTACCTTGGTTTTTTTTAAAAGGGAAAGTTCGCGGCCCTAAATTAATCATAAGCTTCCTATTTTAAAACGAAAAAGTTTACTCTTATTACTCTCATTGTTAAAAAGGCACAGTGTACTGGTAGTTGAGTATTATACTTATTACATACCGACAGTGATGTGGGAATTCCACGGGCATGCTTATCTGATGATGATTGTATATTATACTTGTTACATGCTGACAGTGATGTTGTATTCCAGGAGCATGCTTCTGTGATATTATATCTTTGAGGCGGTGTCGATTTTGACATGGCTTTCATATTTGAAAGTGGTACGATTATTCTGATGATCAAATGATACAAGGTCTGATTGGCTCTGATTTTATATGACACGGTAGGATCTGATATTTGATTTTCATACTTGCCCCTGTCATTCTTTTGTACAGTTATGATCTTATTTGCTGTACTTTACTTCCGTTCCATACTTAGTACCTGTTGTACTAACCCCCTTCGGGGGGGGGCTGCGTTCATGCACGCAGGTCTAGGTACTCAGTTGTGGATCCGTGAGCTTAGGATCCTTGTTCAGCATTTTGGGATAGCTCCAATGTTCCGGAGCTTGTCATTATGGATAGGTATATTCAGGGGTACGACGGGGCCTTGTCTCGTCATAGTTTACTGTCCAAAAATCTTAGAGGTCTGTATTCATATGTGGACTGGACTGGCGTAAGTTGTATTTACATTGTTGTACGGTTGTAGACCCATTCAGGTGTTATATATATTATGGCAGCCTTGTCGGCTTTGCCTTTGTTTGTTAAAAGAAAAAAAATGAGTGTTATTTATCTTCCACGGATTACTTGTGTTGTATGGGTAGAAGAGTACCCAGGTAGGGCATCAGTCGCGGGCCCGGGGTTCGGGGCATGACAGAGGGGGTGTAATGCCAAAAATATGGGGGATAGAGGCGTGGGCAATGAGGGCACGAATTAAGTTGTTTATGGTTCTAATTTTTCATTCAGTTTTTCTATTTTGTGGAGAAGTGTGTGGACAGGAAAAATAAAAAAAATATGTCGTGTTTGGCGTAGAGAATTGATGATTATCGAAATCCCTCCCACTGTCACATTAAAAACATTTGATATTCTTTTCAAGTTGTGTCTTTATTAAAACACTAAAGAAAGAAAAAAATAGAATAGACTTGGACTTATTACCAATGGAAAAGTCCACAGAAAAATGCAATAATCATTCAAAAATAACACATAATATCTATGCCCGACCATGCTTAAAATAAGATAAATCCATAAATCAATGTGTATGATATCAAATGACATTAAAGTACAGGTGGATGAAGAATAAATTGGCAATTTGACATGTTTCCCAAAAACGCAAGATTCACAAACAGGAGTATTAGAGACATGTTTGCAATCAATAAATTTATTTTTGCTAAGGGAGCGTAAAATAGAATCTCCTAGATGCCATAATCTATTGTGCCATAAAAGAGAGGAAAAAGTTGCATAGGTTGACAGATAGGAGGTTGGATGGCCGATGGTGGTGATGATAGAATAAAGGTCCCCAGTGCTTTCACATCTCATTATTCATATCCATGTCATAAGGTCCTTCAGAGAAAAACCAAAAGGATTAAATTCAAGGGAAACATTATTGTCAGTTGTGAAATGACGCAAAAAGATTAGATTTTTGATAAGTTTCGGGGCATGAAGGACATTGTTTAAAACTAACGATGGATGTGGTGGGGAGAGGGATGATTGTCCATAAACTCGAATGGGAATGCCTTGTCCACTACCAACAATAATATTACGATTTAAATTGTTCATATTGAAATAAGACGAGAGAGTACATTAAGATGCCTTCATATGAGATGTGGCGATAATATCCATATACCAACTGTCGTCTGGAACGTTGAGAGACAACGTGTCCATAGTCGCCTCAATATCCATCGGTGCGTAGGTTGAAGGAGGAGAGACTTGTGCAATGTATGTATGTTGTGGACGTGCGTCGAGGATGTCAGGTTGGGTTGTCGGGTAGGGGCATTGGTGAGGAAACCCAAGTCGGATGGGCCCACGCAGCCTATGGCGGGTAGGTAGCCTACAACAGGTTCTTTGCCGGTCTGGTGTGGCTGCCAACCTCTGCGTCGGCCCGCTCTTTGCCGGCTCGGCCATCGTGACTTCCGCCGATATTTTACCCTTTGTTGTTATTCCATGTTGTAAGCCATGTTTTGGATCGTTGGCTTGTCGGTGGTGCGGGGTAGAGATCGAGCTCCTTGGGTCGACAAGTGTGTCATCGGTGGTCATAAGGGCGACATCGACGGTACTTGCATTGGCCGCGGCCCGCTTAGTTTTTCAGGTTTCTTCAAGGAGGAGTCTCGAACGGGCCTCATAGAATGAAGGCAATGACTTGCTTTGTTGGAGGATGGTAGCGACGTCGTCATAAGTTTCATTCAAACCATCAATGAATTGCATCACCAATCATTGATTGGTGACCGGTGCACCGACGTTGGAGAGTTGATCGGTAACCATCTTAAGTTCTTGACAATAGGCCAACGCATTAGGAAAATCATCTTGTGGAATGTCCTTGAATTTATTTTCCAGATACAACGCATATTGTGTCTTGTTATCGTGAGAAATATTTTCCAAAAGCTCCCATGTTTGTCGGGCAGTAACGTCTGTTTCAATTATTGTATGTAATAGATCGTTTGAGATCGTATCGTAGATTCATTGTAGGACAACCGCATCTAAACGAGATCAAAGTTCATCATCAGAATCATCAGGTTTGTCCAGGGGCTTTGATTTTGGAGGGATGATATGGTCGATGACTTTGTACACACGACAATGAAACTTGAATAATTTCGCCCAAGATGAATATTGAATTTTTTCCATCTTAAGAGTAATAGGAATGAAATTCTTGATGTTGTTAACTGCAAGAGCATGATAAAACTTGGGTTGTTCAACCATTGCAAATTGGAGAAGAAGAAGGGAAGAGTTTTGTCGAGAAGTAGAAAAGAAAGAGGGGGAGGACGTCGGAGAGGGGGGCGACCGAGGGGGCTAGGGCATCAAGTTTAGGGTTTGGCTTCTGATACTATAAATGAATATGTTCTCTGTCTTTCATTGATTATTATGTACAATATATATAGTGTTACATAATTATTTACATGGCTACAAACTAGGTAACTAATCTTCCTAATTACAATCGAAATATAATTTTACCTAATATAAAAGTTATATAATAATACGTGAATATTCTTGTAATATTCTACCAGTGTACCATCAAAGGATGTGGTCCAGTGGATGATGTTGTTGTCCGACTGCAATGCAGGTACCGAACACCGGGTGAGAAAAACAATTTTATATTATGGTGTCAAATGGGCATTTGATCAAATCATCACAAATTCAAAATAGATAAATCTATGAACAAATTACAATGTAACCCATCCAAGTTTTTCATTTTAAAATCAAAATAAGATAAGTCAAAATGAAATAGTAAGTAGCTGGTCATAACCTTAATTAACTGTTTAATGTAAAACATTTTTTCATTCTTTTAAATCTCTAACTATAAAATTAACTTACCTTTAAATTATTGCACAATAATTTAAAGTTATATCTTTCATTTAAATCCGTTTGCTTCTATATTTTTCTGTTCTTTGGTAATTTTCTCTTATGGATTGACTTAGACTAGTAATGCAGTCCAAGTTAACCCAACCTTTGAAATGAGTTGGTTCAGAATACATCAACCTTAAACCATGCATAAATCACTCACCTAACTTATCTAATGTTATTACCAAAAAGAAACTCTATCTAAGATTTGTTAGGATTTGACGATCCAAATCCGACTAATCAGAAAATAATAAATCGGCTAGAAACAAATAACACACACAGATTTATAGTGGTTCACCCTCAATGTGAGAGTTACGTCCACTTTGTCGTTGCAGATTGTTTCACTATAATCAAGGAAGAGTTTGAGTTTACAATTCACACTTCCTCTATTTTCTCTCGTTCCTCACTATTTACACGTAATTAATTCTCCTATAAAAATTCGACTCTCTAGTCTATATATAGCGAAAAACTAGGGCAATATAATAAAAGTCTAAAATTCCTAAGATATCCTACTCTAAATAACATTAGGATTCCACCCCTCCGCCATATTCTCTCGGGCAAGGGTTTTGACCACCCTCCCTTCTAACAGTCGATTATAACCAGCCGATAGCAGGAGCCGATTATAACAGCCGATAACAGCATTCTGCATAGGGTCTTCATAGTGTAGACGATGAATTAGACTCCACAACTCAACAAGATTGATTGAGTTGGACGGATTATTGACACACATAATTTATACTTGTCTATTTCATTGAAGGGGAAGAATCACTATAGGGAGAAAAAACTCTCCGGCCCAATATAAGTCTATTTTTACTTTGTTGGCCCTACTAAACCGAGGAATTCATTAATAGCTTGCAGTCAAACTCCTATCTTTTACACTCGAAGGTCAATCTTTATCCGACCCAAGAACATGTATTTTCTTGTCACTCAAAGCTGTGAAACTCTCAATACAGATATGTTAAAAAATATATAGTTCCGCATAATTCTTAATTCTAAATGGTATTAGAAATAATATTAAATTAAACTTCCAAATAAAATTAGAGGAGTGTAGCTCGTATGGTAGAGCGCTCGCTTCTCATGCGAGAGACACAGGGTTCGATTTCCCGCATTATAATTTTTTTATAATGAAATAATTTTATTACCAATTTTATTCTTTTTGCTAAGTTTAATATATAGTCAGGTGTATTATTGTTATTTGCTGAAAATTATACTAGGCAAGTTTCTGTAATATAAGCAAAGTTTATCCTTTTGTGTAACTACCTTTTTAGTTTCTTCTTTTAAGAAATATATCTTCAATCAATTGCGATGTTGAGACACAATAATGTGCAACAAAATGGTATATTAATTTCCCACTACAAGATATTGATAATGTAAGAAAAAAATCATCATATTATAATATATTATAAATACATTGTGTTTAGTGGCATATTGATAATGTATAAATTAGTCTAGCAATAAATGTATAGTTTAATTGATTCATAGGAAGAAAAAAAATTGTCGAAAAAATAGAAATTGTTTTTTTGGTTTAGGGGAAAAATTCATAAATACTTGTGAAAGTCATGTGTAGTATGTACTTGGGCTTTCAAATCAAAAGTTGAAGAAGTCAAACTTCAAGCTACTCTATTCGGCCCACAACTGTCATAAAGTCCATTGCTATTGCCGAATTGCTCTAATTGGGCCAGATCAACTGAATATAACTACGACTGTATGACCCATATATATGGACCAATAATGTTGTTTCATATGGCCCCAATACTCAGTTCCATAAGAAAATCAAGCCATAAAATCTAATAGGTAAATCATGTCAATCTTACATAAAATCTATGGGTTCATGAGAAGTTTCATTAATAGGGTAAATGTCCTTTTGCATACCAACTTCAAGAAATATTGCTTAAATTGTTACCACATGAAAAACCTTATTCTTAAAATGTTACTATTAAAGGACTAATTGCTTTGCTATTCCTTATCATCTTTGATATTTAAAACGATCATTCAAATTTGTAATTTTTGCAATATGTTATTGGTCGCGACCCATAAAGAGTGCTTAAAAACGATTTCTCATTGTAATATGACAACTCGAGTAGAAAAGATGAAAAAACAAAGGTCCCTCTTTCTCCACAACTTGAACTCAATCAACATCTCTTACTTGTACCTTCAACACCAAACACAATTAAATAGAGAAAATAGAGTTTTCTCATTTGAAGGTTTTATATATAATGGTTGACTTTACCTAGTAATCAACATTCTAAAAATATTTTGATCTTATTAATCTGCAATAATTGAAAAGAAAACTATTATCGTTGTTGTCAGGTACAGATCCAGAATAGGATCTAAACAATGAACTTTTTATTCGACAACAAATTATCAAACTCAAACCCGCAAAGAAAAAATTATTTGCATCTTGATACGTAGAGGATTCATATATAGGTTTTGAAACTAAGGAATTTCCATCTTGTGAGGATTTCCAATGTAGAATAACTCACATTGTAGTTGCTGTAATTCATTTCCGCAAAGAATAATCTCCTAACCAAGTATTTATAATGAAATACTACAGTCATGATACTAGAAAATCTATGAAATTCCATGGCCTTTACAAAGTGGGACCTCTAATAATACGCTGAGTCCAAATTCTGTGTGTTGTCTCTTAGTTAAATCATAAATGTAAGGATGACAGAGGATCCAATCCTAGTTATTAATTAATTAATAATATAACCAAATAATAACAAAGTTAATAATTAGGGGCCGTCGTATGTATAAGTATCAAAAGTAAAGGGTCTTAATTTAAATAAAAATATTAATAGTTCTAAGCGGTAGAAAGTACACTGTTAGGTGTATTTTGTATACGCGTTTGAGTCATTTTTAGTTAGTATTTTTTCCATTTTCGTTTAAATAAGTGTCGTGTTAGGGTCGTTTTTCTTTCTTTTGACTCACAGCGGTTCTAAATGGCAAAAATAAGCTAAAAGTGGACAAAAAAAGAGCTCCCGAAGCAAAAAAGACGAAAGTTGGCAGATCCGGACGAAAGACTGCAAGACGGCGGTGCCATTCTGCAGGACCGCGGTGCCATAATTATTGAGAAACCGCAGTACTTTCGGCACCACAGTGCCATTCTGCAGGACAACGGTGACGATGCGGGAATTTTCAGTCCGAAATAGAATTGACAAGAGGCAAAAGGGTCCAAGACACACGTTTTTGACAGCATATATAAACTCTTGGGACAGATTTTAGGGAGATACCTTCTTCTCTTGGGAAAAACACAACACAACGCTTGGCGGCTACAATTGGAGACCTAGTTCTAAGTATTTTGCTTTCTTTTCTCAATTGTAATTCAGTTCATGTTTGGATTTGTATTAGTTCTTAGCATGTATATGACTAGGAGCTAAACACTTTATTAGGGGTTTTCAAGTGAATCGCTTGAAACTCTTATTCATGAATTAATGCATTAGTTTGATTTTCTTCTTCACTTGATTAAGATTTATTCAATATTGGTATGAATGCTTGATAGTTAATTGATCACTAATTATCATAATTTATATGAATTCGAATCAAGCACCGAGAGGAGAGATTTGAAGATGTTGTAATTGAATAGACATACGTTAAACTCGCGGACGAAAGTACCCTGATACTTGTGTAGAATTATAGGTTATTGTTCTTAATCCTCCTATGTGGTAAAACATATCATAGAAATATAGAAGATTTCTGCACTGGGGGTTGAACGATTATATATCCTAACCGGAATATAAGACAGTCTAGTTAACTGATATCTTAACGTAGAAGAAGAAGTCATTCTAGCTGCATTAAGGATTGAAAAGAGTGGATAGTTGAGGATATTGGAAGCCCTAATTTCTTCATAACTGATTAAACCTCAATAATTTAGTTTGATTCTTGCAATTACTCTACTAGTGTTAGATAAAAACCAAATCACTTATCGTTTGCCAAATAGATAACCTAGAATAGATGTTCGGTAATTAGAAACCAGTCTCTCCATGATATTCGGTCTTACCAGACTATATTACTTGTAACGATACATACACTTGCGTGAGCAATTGGAAATCGGTCTAACAAGTTTTTGACGTCGTTGTCGGGGACTGGCGTACTTTTAATATCGAATTATCTAATCTTATTTCTAATTTATATATTCGATTATGTTATTTTATTTCTAATTTGGTTGTTGCGAGCATCTTTTTATCACTCTTTGTTGTTTTTCTTATTTTGTAGGTAAAATTGAAAAAAAAATGGACTACTACTACTTATCAGGGGCAATGGAATCAGCAACAACAGCTTAACCCACAGGTTCCACAGGAAGATCAAAATGAGTTGCAGGCAGCCATACTCATGCTCACCAAGTGCCAGACTCAGTTTATGGCTGAGACAAATGTGTCCGTCAAAAATTTGGAGACACAAATAGGGCAACTGATGGATATGGTGAGCAATGTACCGCAAGAAAATCTGTCTAGCGACATAATTGTGAGGAGTGATAAGTAGAGTGAGGAACCTGAACCACAACAAGATGTTGAGAATGATAATGAATTGAGAGAGATAGTTGGTGTAGAGAAAGAAGAGGTTACCGAGATCCAAATTTTCACCTTTTTGGATTCCTTGGAATTTCTTTTTTTCTATACCCGTGCAGAAAAGACACCACCAACTATCATTGTTGAGACCCAACCAGAAATTCCATACCCTCAAGGGCACCCCCTAAAGTTGAGAGATGTAGGGAGTTTCACTGATCCCTACATTATAGAGAGCGTAGAAGACAAGTCTGTCTTGTGTAATTGGGGGATAATCTTAGATATGAGGCCCTTGTTTGAAAAAGGTGTTGTATGAGAAGTGAGACATGCAACAATAACTGTGCGGATTGCAAGCAGTTCGCAGAAGGATCCACTGGGCACTAGTAAAGATTAAGTGCGTCCGGCTAAAAGACGTTAAAGACAGCGCTTGTTGGGAGACAACCCAATGTTTTAATTATGTTAGTTTGATTTTTTATTATATTTTGTCTTGAACAATCTCACGGTATTGGCTCTTTGTCTTATGTTGTCAGGTGGAATGAGAACTAAAGTGTCAAAATGCTGAAATCCAGAGGTTCAGAGAGTCCCGATGACCTGTACAATTTCAAGAATCTCATTCCAGACCTCCGTTATGACCAGTGTTTTGTGTCTGTAAGTTGTCCCCTTATTTTTAGTCTTCACACATTGAGGATAATGTGTCGATTAAGTTTGGGGGGATCTTATTTTATTTTTGTGTTTCTGTTTTGAGTCGTTTTGATTGAGTTTTTGTCTTTTATTGTGTGTATATGAGTCAATTTTTTTTATGATCATGCATGATGTAGTTGTCGAAGATACCTAGTGAATTAAGTGGAATAATGTAATGGAACTAGAAGCTAAAAATTTGTGTGCTTAAGTTAGATATGCCAAAAATTCATGAAAATCTAATTATTGGGATAATTGTGCTTAGCCTATGAGTTGTCAATTATGAAAAATGTCTATGAGTCTTCTTGCATGTTAGTTGAGGCGAAATAGTTAAAGATGTACATGTTTAGGGAGATGATTCATGCATTTCTTTGTTAGCCCTTCTTACCTTTCGTTACCTACCATGCCGTAAATTGTCCCTAGTCAGCCCCTTTGAGCCTAAAATAAGTTGTTTCTTTGACACCCCCATGATTCCCTTGTGTGCCATAAGCAGTAAGTGAAAACAGGGATGAAAAAGAGTGAAAAAGAAATACCAAAAGAGAGTGAAAAAATTGATACACCCCAACGAAAAAAATGTAAAAGCTTAAGTTCGAGAGTGCCTATGTGAATGTGTTTCTGTGTTTCATGCTCTCAAAAAGAGAAGGGGAATGATAGGTATGAAAGGAAAAGAATACCAAAAAGAAGGATAAAATGGTTGAATGAAAAAAATGCTTATGGTACGTAATTTGAGCCTAAATGCCAACTTTTATCTACCCCTGCCTAATCCTACATTACAACCCTGAAAAGTCCTGAAGATCTCTAGAGTGTATGTCTATGTTTAGTGGAGAATAGCAAGTAAACAGGCTCATAGAACTATTAATGTTCACGTTTCCATTGAGTGTGATTGAAATGAATTTGCGAAATATCTGGCTTGAAATTCTAGATTTCTATATTCATGCTATATATGTTCCGGCATATTATCCCAACTGACATTCATGATTTTCTAAGTAACCTTGTGCAACTTTTTGATTTGAGTATTTGAGTCTGTTGTTTTTGTTTCTTTGATTTTGTTTTGATCTTTGCTCGAGGGTGAGCAAAGGTTAAGTTTAGGGGTATTTGTTAGGTGTATTTTGTATACGCGTTTGAGCCATTTTTAGTTAGTATTTTTCTCATTTTCTTTTAAATAAGTGTCGCGTTAGTGTCGTTTTTCTTTCTTTTGAGTCACAGCGGTTCTAAATGGCAAAATGACAAAAAAAGCTAAAAGTGGGCAGAAAAGGAGCTTCCGAAGAAAAAAGGACGAACGTTGGCAGATCCGGACGAAAGACTGCAGAACCGCGGTGCCATTCTCGCAGATCATGCCGTAATTATCGAGAAGCGCGATTTCGGCATCACGGTGCCATTCTGCAGGACCGCGGTGACGATGCGGGAATTTCCAGTCCGAAATAGAATTGACAAGGGGCAAAAGGGCCCAAGGCACACGTTTTTTACAGCATATATAAACCATTGGGACATATTTTAGGGAGATATCTTCTTCTCTTGGGAAAACACAACACAACGCTTGACGTCTACAATTGGAGACCTAGTTCTAAGTATTTTTCTTTCTTTTCTCTATTGTAATTCAGTTCATGTTTGGATTTGTATTAGTTCTTAGCATGTCTATGACTAGGAGCTAAACACTTTATTAGGATTTTTCTATTGAATCGCTTGAAACTCTTATTCATGAATTAATGCATTAGTTTGATTTTCTTCTTCACTTGATTAAGATTTATTCAATATTTGTATGAATGTTTGATAGTTAATTGATCACTAATTATCATAATCTATATGAATTCGAATCAAGAACCGAGAGGAGAGATTTGAATATGCTGTAATTGAATAGACATAGGTTAAACTCGCGGACGAAAGAACCCCGATACTTGTGTAGTATTATAGGTTATTGTTCTTAATCCTTCTATGTGGTAAAACCTATTATAGAAATATAGAAAGTTTCTACACTGGGGTTGAGCGATTATATATCCTAACCGGAATATAAGACAGTCTAGTTAACCCCTATCTTAAGGTTGAAGAATAAGTCATTCTAGTTGCATTAAGAATTGAAAAGAGTGGATAGTTGAGGATATTAAAAGCCTCAATTTCTTCATAACTGATTAAACCTCAATAATTTAGTTTGATTCTTGCAATTACTCTACTAGTGTTAGATAAAAACCAAATCACTTATCGTTTGCCAAATAGATAACTTAGAATAGATGTTCGGTAATTAAAAATCAGTCTCTGAGAATGATATTCGGTCTTACCAGACTATATTACTTGTAACGATACATACACTTACGTGAGCAATTGAAAATCGGTCTAACATACACGTGTCTGGAATGAGGGTGAATTTCACTAATAGTCATATAATTATGATTTTCTTTCTCGAAAATCATACAACATATGTTTTCTATCAGAAAAGTTTTACACTACTAACACAAAAGTCACTAGCATACAAAAAACTAACTTCTAATGATAAATAATTTATTTAATAATTATGGGGCAGTAATATCGAGTAATATGTACTAAGTACCTAAATTAAAGGGTCTTAATATAAAAATTAATATTAATTATTGTAAGCGGCAGAAAGTGCACGTGCATGACTCCCTGAATCAACGAGATATTTGAGTCAAAAGATGCCGCGCACGTGACTTCGGTCAATGGTCAAAAGCCAGTATGATCACAGTGCACGAGTTTAGGGGCCGTAAAGATTTACTTTCCTAAACTATAATTTAATACTTTATACTACCTTCTAAAGAGTATTAACATGATTTAAATTACGGATTTTATTTGTTTAATGTGAATTTCTGATATCATTTTTTATTTTTAGTTTTTGAGTAGACCTACCCCTATTTTGAACCTGCTCAAAGGTATATACACATTTTTATAACTAAAGTATTACTCCTTTCATCCCAATTTATTTGAAAATTGACCAGTTTGTAGAGTTAAACAACTTTTTCTTTGATTACAATTTTTTTCAGCTCTTTTCATATATTGTAAATTATTAAAAGAAAATTTGAAACAAATCAATCATTTTGGAATCCAAAAATAGAAGGGAAAGATAAGAACGATGAGTATGAGTTCAAATCCTGGCCGTTGATCATTGATGAACATAGGTCATGCTTTGCATGTTACTGACTCTGCAATTTATTTCGACCTTTTTGCTAGATTTCTTCCACTTGGAGGAAATGGCAACCGTTAATTATTTAACACACAGCTGTTTTTTGGATATTTTTTTATTCTTAGCTTTATGTTCAGACATTCTCAGATTAAGTTTGGGATTTGGTTTCTATTTATGTATACTTTTGACTTATATCTACGGAGTATCTTTTTTTATTAAATAAAGAAAATACAGGTTTTTAGTTATTTTTGCTTTTCATGTTCACGTTTATCTTAAAGAATGAATATTTAGTTTAACTCAACTCAAAAAATAGTTTATAAGGTTATGATTGTCTAAATTTATATAAGGAGTTCATTTTCTCATTTTATATTTGTGGACTCTTAACATTCCCTCTGCACGCTCAAACCTTGTTAACTAGAGCGTGGATAATATAATTTGGGGGTTCAATATCGGTGAACAAAGAATTGAAATGGATCTACATGTAATACCATATAAAGAATAAATACTGAGTTTAATTCAACCCCAAAAATTAGCTTATAGAATGAAGATTGTTCAAATTCATATAAGAAGTTTATATTTTCATATATACGAGACTCTTAACAAGCAACTATCACAAATCCTTAGCGAGTAATAGATTTTTAACGGGTCAACTTATATATTGGCTTTTGTCTAACTTAATAATAAGTATTGCCTCCTCATTCAGTTCTATCAGACCCCGCGAGAGAGAATGATGATGAAGATATACGCGGCCTTCTCCTGCTCATCTGATATAAAATATTTTTTTAAAATATTGTTTTTATGATCACTTCGGTAATAATTCGATAAAAAAGAAATTATTTACAACGGGCTATATATACTACCAGTAGATATGGTAAACGTGTATATAAGAATTACAATATTTTCTCTCATAATTAAATATTTTCATATATTGTGTAAATATAATTATGGTAAGACTAGAATTTCTCTTTTATATAGGCTTATGATTCCTATTGTATAAGAAATGAATATTGTACTCTATATATACTTTGATATTAATGAGAAGACTCCTCAAGGAGAGATTAATTATTAAAGCTAGTTAATGATTGAAGCTAGCTAAGTTGGTGTGAATGAAAAATGGAGGGAAAAAAAAATAAAAGACAATAGAAGGAAAATGAAGTACTAAGCAAAGTTCCTTTGAAAATGAGTTTTGTACCACATTGGTGATAGAAAGAGAAAGTTATGTGCTTATATTAGAAATCACTTCTTCTAGCTCTTAAAGGGTTGAGAAGAGGGACTCCCCTCGCGCTGTCGTCGCCGCTCGGCCTCGGATTCTCAGATCAAATGATCAAATGATAAAGACAATCTTCATTTTCTGAAATTAAAACTCCCAACATTTTTATTTTTTCAATTTTCGAAAAGGCAAAGGCCTTTCCGAACAGTCACCAACCTGCCTATTCTGAACAGACATTTTCGAGGCTATATAAACTGAGGCAATGTCTCATTTTTTTCATCACTGAATTTTTTTTCTGCATTGCAAATTCTGCATTCTTTTTCCAGAAATAAAACTATCGAGTCTAACTGTGTTTCGTTGCCAGATTTGAGTTCGTCGAAGTCGTAGGCGTTTGACGTACCGCCACTCCTACGACAGGTATATCCGTTTTATCCTGGGAGGAATTAATTCATAACCTCGGGTACAGTGAGGGGATTAAATTCCTTAAGGACACACAGTGAATTCTGTGGTCTTGGATATTTTCTCACTTTCTGCATTATTTTTCCAGTTTCTGATTTTTCCGTTTTCAGTAGTTGATTACCATTTTCTGATTTTGAACATAGGAAATAACAAGCTTAAGGAATTTATTAATTATTTCTGTGTTCATTTGTTCTTCTTTAACGATTACAGAACGTTGTCAGGAAAAAAATTTGTTTTTCTTTAACATAAAACAGTGCTTTCCAGAAAATAAAAAAAGGAAACGTGTATGTTTACTGTTTCGGTGTAACGAACTTGTATGTTGTTTGGAGACTAAAATCTTCGGATTTTCTACTCCGGTTGAGATTAAAGTTTTCATAACTTTCTACTCATTTGGGTACTTGATTTGAAGATATAAAAACTTCATCAAGTATACAACATACAATTTACTGCATTCCGTATCAAGTATTTTTAAATCTGTTTGTGTAACCTTGATTCGGTTTGAAGAAATAAAATTTTCACCATTGTGTATTATATTTGGTGCTGTCAAAACTGATTTTGTTTGAAGTCTTCACCGTTTATTAAATTTTTCTGTTGTTTCCTACGACAGAAATGGGAGACATGACTTCAAATTTGAATGCTACTGCTACTGTCGCACCAGCCCCCAAGGTTGGTTCTACGAGCAATGTTGCGTCATCCAGTCGTATTGCACCAGCACCGGCTCCGACAGAGAAGCCTGGAAAATTCACCGGAATTGATTTCAAACGATGGCAACAAAAGATGTTCTTCTATTTAACTACTTTAAGCCTCCAAAAATTTATTAAGGAGGTCGTTCCGGTTTTGCCGGAATCAACACCTGAGAATGGAGTTTTGTTGTAACTGAGGCGTGGAAACACTCAAATTTTTTGTGCAAGAATTATATTCTTAGCGGACTGGAGGATGATATTTACAACGTCTATAGTAATGTGGAAACATCAAAAGAACTATGAGATGCGTTGGAAAAGAAATATAAAACAGAAGATGCTGGACTAAAGAAGTTTATCGCTGCCAAGTTTCTGGACTACAAAATGGTAGATGGCAAGTATGTTGTTACTCAAGTTCAAGAGTTGCAGGTTATCATCCACGATCTCCTCGCTGAAGATTTGGTGATTAGTTGGGCGTTTCAAATTGCGGCAGTGATAGAGAAGTTGTCTCCTTCATGGAAGGACTTCAAAAATTACTTGAAACATAAGCGAAAGGAGATGACACTGGAAGATCTCATCGTCCGGTTGAGAATCGAGGAAGATAACAAGGCAGCGGAGAAGAAGGCAAATGGGAGATCAACCATAGGGGGAGCACATATTGTTGAAACTGCCCCAACTAATCTGACAAAGAGGAAAAAAGCATTCAAGGGAAACTGCCACAATTGTGGAAAAATCGGACACAAAGTTGCAGACTGTCGTGCTCCGAAAAAGGAAAAAAAGAAGGGTCAGGCTAATATGGTTGAAACAAACGAGAAGGTTGATGACTTGTGCGATATGTTGTCTGAGTGCAACCTAGTGGGAAATCCGAAAGAGTGGTGGATTGACTCTGGCGTCACTCGCCACATTTGTGCTGTTAGAGAAGACTTTGCTTCATATGCTCCCACCGGGCCTGACGAGACCATATATATGGGAAATTTTGCAACGGCCAAGATTGAAGGTTATGAAAAGATATTGCTAAAAATGACCTCTGGCAAGGTGGTGACTCTCAACAACGTCTGTCATGTTCCTGAAATTAGGAAAAATCTAGTATCTACCAGACTTCTAGTGAAGAACGGTTTTAAGTGTGTTTATGTTTCTGACAAGGTTGTAATAAGTAAGAACGAGATGTACATAGGAAAAGGTTACCTCACAGAGGGCCTTTTCAAACTGAATGTAATGGTCGTTGCTAATAATAATAAAATTTCTGCTTCGTCTTATTTGCTTATGTCAAATGATTTATGGCACACGTTTAGGACATGTCAATTATAGAACCTTGCGAAAAATGATTAGTTTGGAAGTATTGCCTAAGTTTGAATGCAATCAATCAAAATGTCAAATCTGTGTTGAATCTAAATATGTTAAACATCCTTATAAGTCAATTGAAAGAAATTCAAGTCCTTTAGACTTAATCCATATAGATATTTGTGACATGAAGTCAATCCCATATCGCGGTGGAAAGAAGTACTTCATAACTTTTATTGACGATGGTACGCGGTATTGCTACATTTATTGACATAATAGTAAAGATGAAGCAATTGAAACATTCAAGCAGTACAAAACTGAAGTTGAGACTCAACTTAACAAAAAGATTAAAATGATAAGGAGTGATATGGGCGGTGAATATGAATCTCCTTTTGAACAAATATGTTTGGAATATGGCATTATTCAACAAACAACTACCCCTTACTCGCCACAATCAAGCGGAATTGCGGAAAGGAAAAATAGAACACTGAAAGAAATGATGAATGCCCTGTTAATAAGTTCTGGTTTACCCCAGAACTTGTGGGGGGAAGCAATTCTAACAGCTAGCCAAATACTCAATCGAGTGCCCCATAGCAAAACAAAATCTATTCCATACAAAAAGTGAAAAGGAAGGAAGCCCAATTTGGAATACTTCAAAGTGTGGGGGTGTTTGGCCAAAGTGCAAGTTCCTAAACCCAAAAGCGTAAAAACAGGACCTAAAACCATTGATTGTGTTTTCATAGGATATGCCACAAATAGTAAGGCATATCGATTTCTGGTTCACAAATCAGAAAATCCCGACATTCAGGTGAATAAGGTACTTGAATCAGATAATGTTGACTTCTTTGAAACCATATATCCATATAAAAAGGAATGTGAATCATCTAGCAAAGAATCTAAACGACATCGGGAAGAAACAAAGGAAAATGTTCCTGATGAGGAAAATCCAAGACGCAGCAAACGTCAAAGGACGTCTACTTCCTTTGGACCAGAATTTCTAACATTTTTGTTAGAAAATGAGCCTCGAACTTTCAACGAAGCTATGTCTTCATCGGAAGCTCAATTTTGGAAAGAGGCAATCAATAATGAGATATAATCCATATTGAACAATCATACTTGGGAATTGATTGATCTTCCTCCAGGGAATAAACCTTTAGGTTCCAAATGAATTTTCAAGCGGAAATGAAAGCTGATGGTACTATTGATAAATATAAGGCAATAATAGTTGTTAAATGGTTTATACAATGAGAAGGTCTTGATTACTTTGATACATACTCGCCGGTAACGAGGATTACATCGATTCGGGTGTTAGTAGCGTTAGCCGCTGTGTACGGTCTTGAAATCCATCAAATGAATGTGAAAACAGTCTTCTAAAATGGAGAGTTAGAGGAAGAAATTTACATGGAACAACCTGACGGGTTTGTAGTTCCAGGAAAAGAGAAGAAGGTGTGTCGACTTGTTAAGTCTCTTTACGGACTAAAACAAGCACCCAAACAGTGGCATGTAAAATTTGATCATACGATGCTGTCAAATGGATTCAAGATAAATGAGTGTGATAAATGTGTCTACATTAAGAACACTCCGAACCACGTCGTCATTGTTTGTTTGTACGTGGATGATATGTTGATAATGAGTAACGACATTGCTAACATAAATGCTACTAAGCGCATGCTTGCTAGTAAGTTTGATATGAAAGACTTAGGAGTTCCGATTTAATTCTGGGAATTAAAATCCATAAGACTCCTCAAGGTCTAGCATTGTCTCAATCTCATTATATTAAAAAGGTACTTGAAAAGTTCAAGTATTTGGACTTTAAAGTTGCAAAGACGCCAATTAATATGAACCTTGCCCTTGCAAAGAATAAAGGTGAAAGTCATTCTCAATTGGATTATGCCAGAGTGTTGGAAAGTTTGATGTATATCATGAACTGTACGCGACCTGATATTGCGTGTGCTATAAGGAAACTAAGTCGCTACACTAGTAATCCCAACCAAAATCATTGGTGCAATGAAACGAAGCCAGGGTATTTGAAACATACTCAAAACTTTGCTTTGCATTATAACAGGTATCCTGCAGTTATTGAAGGATACAGTGCTGCAAATTGGATCACCGGTTCAACTGAAACTAAATCCACAAATGGATATGTTTTTACCACAGGTGGAGGAGCATTGTATTGGAAGTCATCCAAACAGACATGTATCGCCCGCTCTACAATGGAATTTGAGTTCATAACTTTAGACAAAGCCGGTGAAAAAGCTGAATGACTCCGGAATTACTTAGAAGATATTCCATTTTGGCCCAAACCGTTGGCTCTTATATGCATACATTGCGATATCCAAGCGTCAATAGGAAGAGCCGAGAGCGTTATGTACAACGGAAAATCTCGTCACATACGACGAAGACATAATACCGTTAGACAACTACTCTCTAGTGAAATTATCACAATTGACTATGTTAAGTCAAGAGATAATGTGTCGGATCCACTAACTAGAGAGGTGGTTGAAAGATCATCGAGGGGAATGGGACTATGGCCGAGGACAAGTCATCGTGACGGTAACTCTACCTAGAAGACTGGAGATTCCAAGATCTAAGTTCAAAGAGATCAAACAAAGTCATTGATGACGGTTCAACATTGTCACAATAACTTTTTGATCCATTCTCGTGATGAGACAATGTTCAGTACCAGGATAAAGCATTACAACTTTTTAATGGTTTCTAAGTTTGGTACGGAGTATATCAAATAGTGTATCTACGGGATGACACATTTAGGAATTACCTATGTAAGTGTGAAGTGTAAGCCGCTTCAAGTAGAATTCTGTAAGGCCAATTCTCTACGCACTTATGAACCAGACAGTGTTCATAGCTGAAACGAACAAAACAATGAAAACCAAAGACGGTTAAAGGGTTAATTGTGTGACATGTGGTTGTATAGGTATACACCAAAGCTCTACGGTTCAAAGATATCAAATCTACCGATTGACCGAGTATATCCGACATATGTTCACTACAGAAAGTTCAAAGAGAAATCTATTTATCCAGATGCGATTAATCCTTGCTTACGAATCACACAGTTTTTTTCATCATATAGTCATTCACCATTCATGTGGGGGATTGTTAAAGCTAATTAATGATTGAAGCTAGCTAAATTGGTGTGAATGAGAAATGGAGGGGAACAAATAAAAGACAATGGAAGGAAAATGAAGTTCAAAGCAAAGTTCCTTTGAAAAAGAACTTTGTACCACATTGGTGGTAGAAAGATAAAGTTATGTGCTTATATTAGAAAGCACTTCCTCTAGCTTTTAAAGGGTTGAGAAGAGGGACTCCCCTCGTGTCGTCGTCGTCGATCGGCTCGGCTCGGCTCGGCCTCAGATTTGAATTTGGTCAAATGATCTGATTGATTGATAATCTTTTTGGATCAAATTTATTTAATTTAAATCTTCATTTTCTGAAATTATTTTGTTTATTTCCGCGGAAAAATATTAATTGGTAATTAATTAAATTTTTGCGGAATAAATTAAAACTCCCAACGTTCTTATTTTTTCTTTTTTCGAAAAGGCAAAGGCCTTTCCGAACAATCATCAACCTGCCTATTCTGAACAGACACTTTCGAGGCTATATAAACTGAAGCAATGCCTCATTTTTCCATCACATAAATTTTTTTCTGCATTGCAATTTTTGCATTCTTTTTCCAGAAATGAAACTATCGAGTCTTACTGTATTTCGTTGCCAAATTTGAGTTCGTCGAAGTAGTAGGCGTTTGACGTACCGTCACTCCTGCGTCAGATATATCCGTTTTATCCTGGGAGGAAGTAATCCATAACCTCGGGTACATTGAGGGGATTAAATTCCTTAAGGACACACAGTAAATTCTGTGGTCTCGGATATTTTCTCACTTTCTGCATTATTTTTCCAGTTTCTGATTTTTCCGTTTTCAGTAGTTGGTTTTCGTTTTCTGATTTTGAACACAGGGCATAACATTAATATCATCTTACATGGTATCAAGAGCCTAACACAAAAAAAACCTATAATTTTTCTTTCTCTGCATGCCAACCCTCCCCAAGCTTCTCGCCACGGCTCCTCTCTCTCACCTATAATTTTCTCTCCATTCCCCTCTTCTCTAAATGACTATTGAGGAATCTCCCAATACTTCTGATGCTTCAACCTCCACAAATCTCATCACCATATCATCACCCTCTTTTTATTCCGCTCTAACTGTTACAAACATGAAGAACTCTATCCACATTCTTCTTGATCAAGAAAACAGTCGGTATATCTTACAGATATGACTACAAAATGAGATAGCATTGAGATTTGAATAATTTGTTTAGTTTTTAGAAATCCATGGAAATCGATTTTTGGTTAATGAAAGATTAGTTTTGGATTGGTTTTAAAAATTTAGATTTTTTTATAAAAAGGGTTGTGTTTCTGAAAAGCTTTTTCTAAACCAAATGCAAGTTCTTTTTTTCTTTTGTAATCCTTTTATTTCCTTTTGGGATATGACTCTCAGATTAAAAAAATGGAGAAAAGATTCTTTAAATTAAATACCAGCAAAAGGGATTATCTAAGTATGTATTATATTTTCTAACAAGAAGTAATATTTTTCTCTTTTTCTTTTTGCATGTTAAAAGAGCTTAAAATGGTCAACAAAGGAGAGAAATAAAGGCCTGAGCAATGAGCATGCAACAACCGTCTTTCCACCTTGACGAGGATTATTTTGTAAATTCCTTTATTAAAAGTTGCTTTTCTTTTTCCCTTTTGTTTTAGGAGTTTGCTGCTTCCAATTTTTAGTTAAAATTATACATATAGTTCATTGGCAACTACTTATCGTGTATAAGTGTTTAGAATATAAATGTCACGATCCGAATACCGGGCCAACGGTTGGTGTCCTATCTGGACACCCTTATACCCACACATCACATATAACCAGCGGAAGCTCTAAGAAAACTCATGTTATAAAAAAACAGGCAAGCCGACAAGGCCGTCACTGTATATAGATATAACCAAAACTAGTACAACTCACATATGTCCAAATACATATACAAACCACATCTGTCTATAAGACCTCTAATAGTTTGATAAAGACATGTGACGGGACAAGACCCCGCCGTACCCCTGAATATACATAAGTCATAATGGAAGACCTATACCAAAATGACAAGCTCCGGAACAGTGGAGCTATCTCAAAAAGCTGGGCAAAGATCCTAAGCTCGAGGATTACCAAACTGAGTACTTATACCTACGGGCATGAACGCAGTCCCCCCGAAGGGGGTCAGTACAACAAGATACCAAGTATGTAAACATGAGGTACTGTAAACAAGATCATAATCGTACAAAAAAATGACAGAGACAAGTATGAAAATCAAATATCAGATCCTACCGTGCCATATAAAAGAAGAGTCAACTGTACCTTATATCAATGTACCGATGTACTATTGTACCATTGTACCTTATAGAAATGAGAGTCGTCGTATTTGTTTTCATATAACGCATCCCGGCCCTTTAGTGAGGGACTCGGCGAACTCACTATAACGTATCCCGGCCCTTTAGTGAGGAACTCGGAGAAATGGAATAATAACACTTGCACGAATAGCTACCATAAGCAACCTTGTGCAAATTAACTCATCTTTTGACTCTCAAAGGAATAAAATCAAGGTACCAACATCTCATGTACCAATCACATATACGAACTTTTCATTTTAGCTATGCCAAGGTACCAACATATCATGTACTAAACACATAAAATCTTTCATTTTAACTATGCTAAGGTACCAAAACATCATGTACCAAACACATATAAAATCTTTCATTTTAACTATGTCAAGGTACCAACAAATCATGTACCAAACACATATAAAATCTTTCATTTTAGCTATGCCAAGGTACCAAAACATCATGTACCAAACACATATAAAATCTTTCATTTTAACTATGCCAAGGTACCAAAACATCATGTACCAAACACATATAAAATCTTTCATTTTAGCTATGCCAAGGTACCAACATATCATGTACCAAACACATATAAAATCTTTCATTTTAGCTAAACCTAGGTACCAACATCTCGTGTACCAAATATTAAAAAGAACTTTCCTTTTAGAATACGTGGTACCAACATATCATGTACCAATCACATATAAAAATCTTTCCCTTTTAGAAACACCAAGGCAATACCATGCCTTCCTTTTTAGAAAAAACCAAGGCAATACCATGCCTTACTTTTTAGAAATACCAAGGCAATACCATGCCTTTCTTTTTAGAAATACCAAGGCAATACCATGCCTTTCTTTTTAGAAATACCAAGGCAATACCATGCCTTCCTTTTTAGAAAAAAACCAAGGCAATACCATGCATTCCTTTTTAGAAATACCAAGTCAATACCATGCCTTCCTTTTTAGAAATTGTTACACCCCGTAGTTCAGGTCATGCGTATGAGAGCGTACGAAAGGGAGTAAGACTTAAAATTTTAGAAGGACGGGTTGATGGATTGTTTCAGACGGGTTTTTGTCAACTTTGAGGCGGGTTATGACCCATTACATTGAGAGTTCCTAAGTGTTTCTAAGGCCTAGTGCGTAGTTCGTTGAGACTAGTTTCCAACGCAACCAACCGTTCATCGATAGGGTATCGGAGTAAAAAGTTATAGAATTCTGAGTTCGGTCTTGTGATCGGACGAAAGGTGTTCGGCGAGAGCCACGGGGCAGCGGCGTCGGATATTCCGAGGAGCGAAGTTGCAGCGCGCCGGAAGCAGTCGCGATCTGGAAGTTCCGAGGGTTGCGGGGTTTCAGTGGCCGCGCCGTGATGCATGGCCGGCGAGGCGGGTCTGCGAGTTGAGTGGGAAGTGCATGCTTTGTTTTGTTTTAAAAGAGGCCATGGGTGGGTGACAAGTGTCTCCCCCCCCCCATCTGATTTTTGCATGTCTTATATATTGACCAAGTCTTGAAGACTTGGTCATCTTTCAAAGACCTTCTCTCTCTCTAAAGCTAGAGCTCTCACTTCTCTCTAGAATTCCAAGAGAAATTCAAAGCTTGAGAAAAATCTGAAAAAAGGTGTGTCAAGAAGAAAGCTTGTGGCTAGCTTGTAGGAGTTATTGTGGTGGTGTTCTTGGAAAGGAGGCTAGCAAAGTTGTTGGAATAATTTTGGCTAAAGCTCTAAGGTAACAATTCTTCTCTTGTAGCTAGTTATTTGTGTTGCATGTAAAGAAGAAGATACTTATAGTAGTAAATAATGCTCTTAGATTCATTGCATGTAAGAAATGTGGTTTGGATATGAAAGGATTGGTTAAGAAGGTTATGTGAGCATGTTGTAGCCTAAATACTACTTTAAACTTGTTAAGTTAATTGTTGTACCATATGGGGCAGAATTTTACACACCCAAGTTTAGGTGTGTAATCCCCTTTGGAATGTTTGGATTGTTGGGCCTTAAATGTGGCGTTTGGATATTGAATTCGACCTTGAGAAAGGTGGCAAAGTATATAGAAACAAAGGAAATGCTGCCCAATTTTCCATAGAATTTAGTGACTTGAACTTGGAATATTCTACATTGAATCTAGAGGTTTATAAACGTATTATGGTCATTATAGGTTGACATACTACGTGCGGTATTTTGGACTTAGCAAGTGGATTGACCGAAGAGGTATGTGGAATTTTCCTATCTCTTGAGCATGAATGGTTTTACCTATGTAGTACGATATACGTACAAGGTTTGATATCCCTTACTTGTTTTAAGGATGTCTTGAGTTTTCAAAGTTAAGGGACTTGATGTATTCAAGTATTTGATTCTTGTTTCCTTTAAAAAGTGTAAGTCCCTTGGGTTTTAGGAAAATGTATTTGACTAAGGTATAACGTTAATATGATGACTTTATGGGAAGTTGATTATATTAGCTTTATGAAAGGATAACAAAAAAAAGATTTACTCTAAGTAAAATAAGTACGGATAAATGATTTGAGGTTGTGAAAGGCAAATTGGTTTAAGGCATCAATTGCCCAAGAGTTTTATGTAAAAAAGAGTCATTTTTAAAAGAGTGGAAGTATGTAGTACTTTGGGTTAAATCCCCGGATTCTCTTTATTTATATTATGTATGATGACCGGTTGAGCTAGGGTAAGAGTATAAATGAGGGGTAAATCCCCAAGACGTTATACCACCTCCTCCAGGGTAAGAGTATAAATGAGGGGTACATCCCCAAGACGTTATACCACCTTCTCCAGGGTAAGAGTATAAATGAGGGGCACATCCCCAAGACGTTATACCACCTGCTTCAGGGTAAGAGTATAAATGAGGGGTAAATCCCCAAGACGTTATACCACATATTCCGTGGATTTGCTACCCACGATGCGAGGAATACCTCATGCGAGTCCGTAGGGCTCATGCGGGTGAAATAGTCCCACGCGGTGAAGTACAACTATGCGAGAAATACCTCATGCGGGTCCACATGACCCATGCGGGTGAAATAGTCGAGAGTAGAGTGCTTAATGATCATGCGGGCGGATGACCTTGCTTTGACCATGAGCTTCCTATTTTCATGCAGTATTGTATATGTTTGATATTCTCATTATTGGTAAGGCACAGTGTTCTGTAAACTGATTTTTATACATGTCTCCAGTTATTTTATACTTATGAAGTATTTTGGTATTTTCGATTTCGCATACTTATAATGCGTATTGTGTGCGACCCCCTTCGCCGGGCGTTAAATCTTGAAGGTAGAGAGTAGCGGTGGTGGATCCTCATTCTTAGGATCATTGTTCCGGTGTCAGAAGCTCCATTCCTCCGGAAGCTTATTTTGTTGGTACGGTTCCTCCCTGATGCTAGGTATTGTGTACATTCAGGGGTATGGCGGGCCCCGCCACGATTGTTATTCTTAAGTGCGTGGTCACATTTGTGTTTTGGGCTGTAAGAACAAGTTGTACTTTGATTAAGTATATTTTTATGGAAGGCAGCCTTATCGGCTGGTCAGTGATGTTTACTTTATACAGGTTATGTGTTATGTATGTTCATTGCTATTCTCGATGTTTACTGACGGGTGCCCCAGGTGGCACGATCGCGGCCGGTCGGTCGTGACAGAAATACCAAGGCAATATCATGCCTTCCTTTTTAGAAATACCAAGGCACTCTCATACCTTTCATTTTTAAATCCTCATTTGGAAAATCAAGACACTTATCATATCAAGTATCATTTTAAATCACCCGCAAGGGTAGCCAAGTTGGTGTAGCAGTAGAGCGCGGGACCGCAAGGTCACGAGTTCGATCCCCTGCATAAACCTTCTTGGTTGAGCCTGTCACACATGGCTTGCCAAGTGTGGTTTACCTGGCTGACGTGGTTTGCGAACTCTGCGTCGGTCGGGGTTTACCTGTCTTTTCGAAAGAGTAGCGGCTGCGGGTTCCTTCGTCAACAAAAAAAGTATCATTTTAAATCCTTTTTTGGAAAATCAAGACACTTACACTTTTACAATCAAGTGACTTATACTTTTAAAATCAAGTCAAGTATACTTTTAAAATCAAATTACTATCACCTCATGTACCACATGAAATCTAGATTCATTTAAAACACGTACGTCCACCGTACACTCATTTTTATAAAGTTCATGCTCAAAGAAGAAAGGAAGAGTCACATACTAACACTTGTCGTCTGTACCAACTCGATAATCTAAATTCGTCTCGCTCATCTGGCTAACATTATGGAAACATTTGAATGGTGATAATTGGTCCGAATTGCCAAATTAATTCATTTTATGAGCCGTTAGTAGGTTATATATTTAATAATGCTTATCTAATCAGCTGTGAACCTAGAAAATGTAAAACGAACTGGTTATATCTTAGCTTCTATGCAGATGGAAATTCTACTCATTTCAATATAATTGATTGTCGATATCTTTTTCATTTAACGCTGCAATGGCTTGTTCGATACCTTTTTCATTTAACGCTGTAATGACTTGTTTTAACACGTTTACCAAAATCAGTCTCACCGCTTAATACTTATTAGTGCTGTAGCTTAGCAAGATTAAATCGACACCAAAAATTACTAAAAACTCTTACCAACATCTCTCATAAGACTTAGTAAAGACTTAGGAGTAATTTAGACATGCCTTTAGCATAGAATCAACAACATGAATACTCCTTAACTTCTAAGAGTAGAATAACTTTTGAAACAATGCCACAATTATGGTTCACACGTAGAACATTCCAAAAGAGGAAGAGGTTCACATACCGTATTGACGACTAACCAACATGATAAGTAGAATATGTCCCGAATAGGTACTTCAACCTATAATGACAATAACACGTCTATCAACTTCATGATACTAGTGTAAGACATATACCAAGTAATGACTCTATTTTCTTATAAAAATTTGGGTAGCATTTCCCCTATTTATACGTACTTTTCCACCTTTCAAGAAGACCAATTTCATCAATAACCAAGGCACCAATTAAGGGAACAACCAAACAGCAACCAAGGTGATTCACACACCTATTTTACGTGTAAAATTCAGCCCCTTAATCCATATAAAAACAGCCCACAAAAATAGTCTGTATTCCACAACAACAAGGTTAAAATGTGAAGTCTTTCAACACATTTCTACACCCTTATTCCTTTGGATTTTCATTAGCTTTTACCACATTAAATATTCATATTGACAACTGAATTTCCAGCATATACACGCCACAAAACAGTCCCTAAAACTGCACAACAATATCCAACAGTTTTATACAAGTCTCGACCAAACAACCCCAATACAATTATCCTTTCCATAATCCTTTATAATCCAATTCAAGTTCTAATACTTTTATATAAGTCATAACAACTTAATAACAACAGTATTCCTTCATTATAACATGTAATAGGTGAAGATAACAACAACAATAACCAACGAAATCCAAAGTCCCGAAAAACTGTCAACTCTCGGCCCAACCCTTCAAAACTGCCCAAACACTTTTTATTCTTCATTCTTCTTAATACAAGTTCATCTATTAACTATAACAATAGGTAATATCCAATTACTTCAAGAGGAAGAATAATTCTTACCTTAAATGTTGCCCAAAAACGTCCAAAATAGTCCACACAATATTGGTCCACAGTTTTGTCTTAGCTCCACATCTTCAAGTTCCAATCACACTCATGTATCCTCTACAAGCTTATAACCATCTTCCCTTCTTGTTTTACTTCCAAAAAATTGATAAACAAGCTAGGGTTTCAATCACCATTCTCGGCCCAAAAGGTTTATTTGGAGATTCTTGGAGAGATAACTTGGTTTAGGACTAGATTAGAGTTCTTAATATTGGATAATAATCAACTCTTGTTCTTGAAATTTTTCCTTGAATTTTCGAGACTTAGGGTTTGAGAAGAGAGAGATTTGGAAGATGAAATATTGTGAAATGATTCTAAGTCTTGCAACATATCTCTATATAGATATTTTCCTTTTCAAGACAAGTGGATGAGGGACACATGTCACCCTCCCATTGGTCGAAATCCCCACTTAATAAAATATCTAAATATTTGTTCAAAATATCCTAAAATCGAAGGGCCCCACAAAATTGTGAAATTTTCGGCGGGCCCCATATTATCAATTCCGAGACTTCATAATCCAATACTAATCCCATAAATCCAATTAGAAGAATTAAACTCCAAGTTAATAATGTTCGTCTTCACATTTTTCGGAAATTTCTCTTTAAGAAAATGTGATTATTCTTTCCTTGCAAAATTCAATTCTTATTTCCTTACGTACGTTCTCATATCAATGTCTTGGAATTATGGGGTGTAACAATAAATTTTCAAAATATTCGACTAACAAGATCCTTAAAATGCAATATTTACAAACACTATTGAGAAAACAAAGTGAGTACAATAGCGAATGTATGGGAAAATTAACTAACTATTATTAGTGCTTCGAAAGGATAAATAATAATGAATTACAATACAACAGGTTTGAAGTCTAACAAGAGTTGTGACAACATTAATAAGTTTTGTGATCTTGATCTTTTGTCTTGAATCAATCTTAGATATGTCGTCCTGGATCTTCGTTCCTATTGCAACAAGCTCCTTGATCTTGATAGCCTGAAACCAAAAGACACTAAATATCTACTTGTTACAACTGTGTTGAGTCGAGTGTTAGCACTCTGTCCTTAAGACATTATTGCCTAGTATATATCCTTTTACGTTTATGGGCAACTGTCTCCCAAGATAAAACAACATCAAACAAATGAGCAAAGGAAACTCAAGTGTTTACTAAAAGAAGAACCTTTGAGTGTGTGAAAGAATGCTTAGAAATGAAGTAGTTTAGAAAATTTGAGAAAATAAGTGTTCTTCCAATTGAGCCAAAGACCTCAATTTATAGTGTAATGAAGATGACCTCCCAACTAGTCAAGTAATGGCTTTCAATAGCCATATAATGACACTTATTGAGGGGTTATAATTCAGCCAAATAATGGTTGAATTCAAGCGTCAAGTAATGGAGAATCAATGCTCCAAAACCAGCCCAAAAGTCAGAAACTTTTCGTCTCCCGTCGACCTCGCTGCCAGTGAAGCGTCGCGGCGCCTGAGCTCGAGTAGCTAACCAGGCATTTAGCGTCGCGACTCTTGGTGGAGGCTCCGCGACGCTCCAGCGCCACGGCCCTTCGCGGCTCCGTGGCGATTTTCGAGTCGTTTCATCTTTTACACGTCGTACACTTCTTCCTTCATTTACCACGTGGAACACTCGTCGTTTAACCAACAATCATCCATCATTTTATGTATCAAACATTTACTTACGTATCAATATCTCTTTCACTAATGAAATTTACGATATTTGGCACTACGTGTGCACATGTGTGGAAACGACGTTTCCAACATGCGGGATCTCAATTGTTCGAGTCATGAATAATGGAATAATCATAATTCCACATTATCCATTACAATCTTTATTTTGGAGAGGGGGGAAAGTATTCTTCTATTACTTTTCATAAACTAAAGATAAAATTTAAAAAGGGAGAAAATGTTTCTGAATTAGTAAAAATAAAGTATTTACAACTTACATCCTTTCTTTACTTTTTGACACAATAATGTCTTTATCATTAGCTAAGTAGAAATATCTGCTCTACTTAAGTAATGGTAAAAGTGTTTTTGTTCCAAAAAACAAACAGATAGCATAATTATTCTATTTTTAATAATTCAAAAGCGTATCTGTTTCACTTGACTAATAATATTTTTAAGCTTAAAAACATAATGATTTTATTTTCATTAATTGGAAACACTTTTAACCCTTTTCCCTCAACTTTAAAAGATAAATTCAATGGTTTCTTTGCAAGTGGCTTTTGCATTGTTGATGAATGAGGACAAAGAAAATTGATGCATGAACTGTACATACATTGAAGGCGTGTGCCTTAGTTCAAAGTTCAAATCCCCTCTTATCTTTCGTCTAATTTAATAATTAATTAATATCCCCATGGTTTAATTTTATTTTAGTAACAATAATTGTTTCACTAAAATACAACCACGTGTGATGTCACGTGCCGTTAAATCAGGCCTTTAAAAAATCTAGCCAATGACTTGTATTATTAGTCACCCAAAGTTGAAACCAACTACTTGGATTCGAAACACCTGTAGCATAAGAGTTTAATGTACGATACCAAGAATACATAATCAATAATATAATTATTTAAAAAAAATTATTCACAGCATGTAAATCGGAATAACTATAAACTACTTGACCTTATACAGTTCATGCACCTGATTATTTTAAGTTAAACTACTCCTATTAATTTTATTTAGTTGATAAGTTAAGTTATCTTGTGTTTTGATAATTTACCAAACTGTCGCGAAATCAGATAGGGACCTGGTCTACGATACGTTCCTTCTGCTGTCGTACAGTCAACAGTTACAGCTGAAAAGTTGTACTATTCACCAATGGGGCACCCAGTGTATATGAAGTATACCTGTCTACCGGTCCGGGTTGACCCGAAACCGGACCGGTTGACCCGGTAGCCAAACCGGACCGGTAAGGGCATCTGGGTTGGGGTTGATTGGCCCCAACCCTGACCGCCGCAGGTTATGAAAAAACCAGTAAGGCCGGACGATTAGGCGTGTGAAGCGGTTCCATTACTGCTAACCTGGTCCGAGAACAAAAACAAAAAAGTTTTGCCCAAACGGTATTGTTACCGTTGGACTTGAGGCGGGGGCTTGCCAGCGGTCATTTCGGCCAGTTGGCACATTTATTTTTTTTAATTACATTTTTACCCTTTAAAAAATCTATAAATTCTCTACATTTTCTTCATTTTTATCACACAACATTTCTCTCAATTCTCTTATTCTCAATTTCTCATACTCTCTTAATCATCTTTATTATCAATTTTCAAGTTATTATTATTATTAGTTTTCAAATTCAAAGTAGCAAGACACAAGACTTGAGCTTGAGTTTTGATTGAATTCAATCCCAAGTTTGGTACACTCGTTTCATTCTCTAATTATTTTATTAAATTGTCATATTTATTTGTTGATTATTTAAATATTTTATAATGTCTTTACTAAGGGGAATTGCGTCGGGACTGCGCCGTAAATCTAGTTCAAGGGGTAAAAATTATGTAGGTTCTTCATCATCCAATCAAAATATAGATTATGATCAAATGCAAGAAGATTTTGGAATAGAAGATAATGAATATGATAACGTTCAATTAGATGATATTGATGAACTTGAAGAACAAGAACCTCCTACACCTACTAGTGTTCACTTCGATGTTGATGCTGCAGTGGTAGTCGTAGTCGTAGTCGTGACCTCCTTTACCAGACCGAGAGCAAGAAAAAAAGGAGTAAAGTGTGACTCTTTTATGATAAAGTTGTGGATCGATAGAGTTAAATGTAATATTTGTGGGAGAACTTATAAACATAAGGCGGGGGTGGTGACGGGGGACGGACACTAGGTAGACATATAAAACACGATCATACGACCTGATGGGATCTTGTCTCGATTTAGAACCCGGTCAACAACAACTTAATCCATTAACTGGGGGGGTGGCTAAGTACGATCCAAAAAAAGATCGCATTGAATTAGCAAAAATGATTGTCGGAGGTTGTTTACCTTTTTCTTTTGCTTCTTCTTCATATTTAATTACATCTATTCAAAGAATATATAATCCTTTTTTTAAAGGTGTTCCTCGTAGTACTACTAGAACCGATATTTTTAGACTTCATAATGATTATGTTATTTTCTTGCAATATTTGTTTGCTAACCTTCCATGCCATGTTAGTTTTACTTCAGACATTGGACATGCATTGAACGGTTATGATTATTTAACAATTACTTGTCATTGGATTGATGGAAATTTTAGAATGGAAAAACGTATTATTGCTTTTGCGTATGACGAGGATCAAAGTCATACTGGAAAATATATAAACGAAACTATTTGTTTTTCTGCCCAAAAATATAATCTTTATAATAAAATACTTTGTGAATCATTCGATAATACATCTAATAATACTGCTGATGTAGATCTTTTAAAAGCGGAAGTACAACCACCACTTCCTGATATATTTCATGTTCGTTGTGCTTGTCATATTTATAATTTAATTGTTAAAAGTGGTCTTGATTTATTTTCACCTGAAATAAAACTTGTCAAAAGAAGTTATTGGAGTTATTCAGGTAATAATAGAAAAATAGAATTATAGAATTTAAAGAAAAATGTAAACAATTTAATTTGAGACCTAAATTCATGCGAAGAGATTATTACACGGTGGAATTATACTTATTTATTTTTAAAAGAATGTTATAAGTATAAAGACCCATAACACATGTTGCAAATGCGCATTGTAAACGTGATGTATATGTTAACAAGCGAACATTGGAAATCAATTGGTGAACTTTTAAAAATTTTACGTAAATTTTACTTCATCGTTGAATTTTCGTGATCTTATTACCAACAGTTTGTAATGCTTTAGCTCATATAGTTGAAATTTCATATTTACTTTATGGTTTAAAATCAAATGTGAAATATAAAGATGCGATTCTGATTATGTTTGAAAAGTTTAAAAATATTTTTTCCTATTCGTGATGTTTATTGTATTGGTGCAGTCTTAAATCCTTCTATTAAAAAAGTAGATTGTCATAATTTAATATTTAGTTTATATACTTATATGGAAATAGGTGAAACAGAAACTCCATCTTCATTTGATTGCATAAGTAAACTTGATACTGCTTTAACTACATTATATGAATATTATGCTACATTACATGATAACACCAACTCTGCTACTAATATTCCTTCTAGTTCTGCTTCTGTGTCTACACCTGCAGGATTCAATGCTGATGACGATGAAGAAGAATCTTTAGACATATGGAGCACTTTTACAACACAAGCAACCACAAGTCGATCTTGCGATGAGATGCAATTTTATTTGCAAAAGCAAGCGGAGCCGAAGAAAAGTTTTGACCCTTTACAATGGTGGCAGGATAACAAAAGACAATTCCCGGTACTTGCAGCGATGGCCCGGGATGTTCTTAATGTGTCGATCTCAACAGTGGCTTCTGAAAGTGCATTCAGCCAAACACGAGATCAAGTAGGAGACACACGTCACTCATTGGGTGGAAGCACATTAGAAGTGTTAGTCTGCTTAAGGGATTTGATCAGATCAGAGAGAAGAAATCAAGGATGTGGAGACGTTAATTCTCCGGAAGATGAAGAAATAGACAATATTCTGGAAGGCGGGAGCGGAGGCGGATCGAATTAATACTCGGTTAGAGGCTATGGAGCATAACCAATTCAATCAACCTATAGATTACGAAGAACTTGCAAGAAGGATGCATAATATGTAAATAAAATTATTATTATTACTTCATTATGTACTCTTATCATTAATTTTAATTTTACTATCTATTTAGTTCTTAATCTGTTATTACTTATTTGCTAACTTATATCTACTAATCTAATAAATTAATAAAAGTATAATTACAAATTTACAATATAAAGTTATAAACTATAAATTATAAAGTTATAAACTATAAAATAAAAAGTTAACTTTAAAGTTTCAATTTTAATATATACAACTAAATTATATATTATATTATTATATTACATATTTAAATTGAATTTAGTTTATATTATAGAAAATAAATACTAGAAATAAAAAAAATAAAAAAATATAAACCGGACCGGTTCGACCTTAACCGCACGAGCGACACGGAATCCGTGTAACCGGAACCAGTTAAACCGATGAGGGCTATCGGTCGGGCCAGTTCGGCCGTTAGACACCTATAATATGAAGCGGAGGTGGTCCAGTTTTATGCAAACCTTTGGCATACTGATGACTGTTCTCTTGTTCTGTCAATCGATGATACATATTTTGAGTTAAATCTTGAAGAATTTTTGGAAGTCCCGATTGATGGGATGAAGACAGAGTCTAGTGAGGCGTATGATGTCTTTAAGAATGTGATGTGAAAAATGAGGGGTCTGCTACTATAGTAAGACTCTTCAAAAAAGAGCTTAAACCTGTGTATCAGCTCTCGGTTGCACTCGTCAACAATGTGGTGCTTTCAAGGGATGGATGACGTTCTATTGCCTCCATAGTGTTATTATTGAGGCTCTTTCAACATTTAAACTCATCAGTCTAGGGAGGACATACATGGTATTTCATATGGCTCCCTCTTGACAAAAATACTTGTGTATTTTAAAGTCAAAACTGAAAAGGTTACCAGCGACACTAAAAATCATATGTTCACTATGGTGGAAGAATGTGAATGTGTGACAAATAAAGGAGGTGTTGGCAGCAACTCTACCATTTCGACTCTGATCGAGGTTCAAGAGATGTCAACTGCTGAGATTCAATGGTTTAAGGCGGAGAATGCTCTTCTAAAAGTCCAGTTGGCTGAAAAGACATAGAAACTTGGTTCTCATGGTGATTTGAAGGCTGCAAATGTTAAGAATGAGAAGTTACAAGCTGAAAATGAGAAAGTTAAGATAGAAGGTTGATGAGCTTCGTGATTAGATGCTTCAGATGCAGTGCACTAGCAATGGGCGAGTGGATAGACTCCTTAAGGCTCTAGCCCCTGCTCCTTAGTTTCCCTTCGAACCTAATAAGCCTTTGTCTTTAAGACCTGGTCCTTCATTCTTGTAAAGTCCCGTTCTTTTGATCCTTTTTGTTTTCTCTAATGACATTGGTACCGATGACAGTTTATTTTCATGTTTTGTATTGTTTTGGCTTCGATATTTTTTAATGCTAACATATTTTGGGCAATTATTCTATTTTGTACATTGATGTTGGCTTGTTTGTTCATGTTTCTGTTCATGTTGTGTTGCCCAAGTGGCTCCGAGTTAATGTTGCTGAACTTCTTTTTGCTTGTGCCGCTCTTATTACTTTTTTCAATGATGTCAAAAGAGAAAAAATAAGGGGGAATTGAATATGTTTGCTATGATTGATGGGGAAGTTAAATGATAAAATGGTGATGCATGATTAACATATTGTTATGTTTGGAAGATTGGTCTGATTCGCAGGAGGAACACGTGAGGAACCTGGTTCTCAGGGGGAATATCAATTCAGTGTTTGTCATCATCAAAAGGGGGAAATTGATAAGTTATGTCATCTTGTGTTTTGATGATTTACCAAACTGTCGAGGAACCAGATAGGGACCTAGTCTACGATATGTTCCTTCTGCAATAGTACAGTTAACATTTACAGTTATAAAGTTGTACTATTCACTGAAGTACAACAACACTGCTGCAGTTCGCTGGTGGTCAACCTAAAATCACTTTGAAAGTCAGCCGCCACAAGTCTCCAAGTGCTCTCAAGAAAAGTTGTTTGCAAACTGAAGGATCAAATCCGAACACTGAAGATGTCTAAGTCCTTTAGTTGTTTTGAGTCTTTGTCATTTTGTTCTTTATTGTGATCCTACACTACTTTTAAGAAGTGTCGTAGTCTTCTCATTCCCAACCTTTATTTCTTGTGGTTTCATGTAATTCCTCGTTTTTTTTATTCATTTTGGATAACTGTGTTATTATTCTTATTTTTAAAACTACACTTCTTAATATTATAAATAATGAGTCATTAACAAACTTGACATATAATGAGTGATGTTACTAAAGTAGAATTTCGTTATCAATAAGGTTATATACTTATATTTTTCATTTCTTTTGGATTATTTACTTAAATTACTTTGAAACTTGTGTAATGTTGGAATTTGACATAAAAGTATTATGTTAAAACTTTTTTTTTTGAATTTTGAATTTAGGTTATATTTTCAATTTTAATTTATTTGCTTTAGTACTATTGACTTGTTATTTCACACTGCATGTTGTTTATTTTTCACTTACAATTGATAGATTTTTTTGCCAAACATTTGAATAATGTTATGACAATATATGTATAAATATTATTTTTTAGTCAAACATTCAATCTATGATGTTCCCACAAAAAAATATGCTTTTAAGTTTTATAATTAATTAAAATTAAAATATTATTAATTTAAAATATATATCAAATATTTTTTACAATATTAGTTACAAATATATAATTATTAATTAATATTTTTTCAAGAAACAATGTGTTATTAAATAACTAATTTAATATCATTTATAAAGGCACATATTTTTTTAAATATTAATTTTAAATTTTTTATTTTAAATTTTATTTTTAAATTAAACTAACTATATAATTATACTTATGTAATCAAACAACACACTTATAATTAGATTGTAATTATATTATAATAAACAAATAAGTTATTATAATTATAATATTATATAATTACTAGACTGTATGATTACTATCATAATAATTACAGCATTATAATTATCAGGTGGCTTTCCAAACAGATCCTTAATAATCTCCATAAAATTTCCAATTGTGGAAATTGAAAAATGGAAAGAGAAAAGAAATAGTAATTAAGAAATTAAATAGGGGCCTACTTGAAATTTTTCAAACGGAAAGGGTCAAAGGGAGAATCTTTTAACACATAAATAACAAGTATCGCGTCCAAATTCAAGGGAACACAGCGAGTCGCCACGTCCCCTCCGTGAAATCTCGCGGGACCTACTTTAAGAGTTACTAACTTGGATATAATTTTCTTATATCGATTAATTTGGATTTGCGTCTAAATTTTTTATTATTTGACGAAAGGGTCCCTTTAAAGACATTCAATTGTAAGTGTTGATTGTTGAACACCCAATAGCTACATCCTACAAATAAAGCATAAACGACTCCCACAAAAAACGCTTAATGAAAATTAATCTCATAATAGGGATTATGTAAAGTAATGTCTACTTCAAAATTAATCAGAACTATTTCAGTGAATCCTGGTGGGTGAACAAAAAAGATGAAGCCTACAATCGATAATGATCTAACATCTCATGTTATATATATATATCTCATAAGTGATCTTCTGCACTAATATCGATCCACCGAAAGATTGCTAGAAATACACTTTGTAAGTACGTCAAAATCTCTTTCAAGAGGGGATTGTTAGAAATTTATTAATGTAGAATAAAGTTTATCGTATTATTTATGACTCGAACAATTGAGATCCCGCATGTCGGAAACATCGTTTCCACACACGTGCACACGTTGTACCAAGAATCGTAAATTTTCTTAGTGAAAGAGATATTGTTACGTAAACAAAATGTTTTGAGACATGAAATGATAGACAGTTGTTGGCCAAATGACGAGTGTTTCACGTTGGTAAATGAAGGAAGAAGTGTACGACGTGTAAAAGATGAAACGAGTCAGAAATTGTCGCGGCGCCTTGGTGTCTGTTGGTTACTGGAGCTTAAGCGCCGCGACGCTTTAGAGGCAGAATGGTCGACGAAAAGCTGAAAAATTTCTGACTCTTGAGCTGGTTTGGAGCATTTATTCTTTATTACTTGGCACATGCATTCAGTCATTATTTGGCTGATTGAAACCTCTCAATAAGTGTCTCTCACACACTCAAATGTTCATCTTTTGGTAAACACTTGAGTTTACTTTGCTCATTTGTTAGTTGTTATTTTATCTTAGGAGACAAGTTGTCAATTACCGTAAAATGATTTATACGAGACAATATTGTCTTAAGGATAGAGTGTTAACACTCGATTCATCAAGTTCTTTATTGTAGTTTACTTTCTGTTTTTGTTCCAGTTTGTAATCTTTGTAACAGTTGCTTACTTCCCGTTTTCTTGTAATCATCATTATACTCACATTAACTTAGAACAAGTTCTGGATAATTGTAATATTTATTTTTCATAATAAAGTAAGTAACAAGTTTTATTTTGAGCTTATGTCTATCAGAGAAAATCTCGCTATTTTTCAAGATAGAAATAAAATTTCAGTGTATTCTGTTTTCCCTAAATGATTATACTCGATATGTTATTATTGTTGTAATAAAATATTTTCTTCGTTTCACTTTATGTGTCATTATTTTCTTTTTAGTTTATTTCAAAAAGAATGTCACGTTTTTTTATGTGACAATTATTTAATGACATCATCTTTAATTTATCCTTATTTATTCTACTTAATTTTAAAAATATACTTATTATGAAGAAAAAATTAATAAAAATAAAGGTAATTTAATAAACATAACAAAATTTATATTTATTTCTTAATCTCGCTATTGGGTGTCAAATAAATTGTAACAGAGGAATAAGTAACAAAAACAGAGGGGAGCCTACTTTTTCTGACTATATCCGTCCCACAGGCTGAGGCGGAGGGCAAGTGAAGAGCACCGCAATATCTAACGAATGAATCGATATTTACGTGTTGTTCACTATTCACACATGCAACTTTGGAGATATATATTCAACTAGTGTCCAAATATATATTTCATTCAGCCCCTAAACACGACAAAACACAAGTTGTTGAACTACTTTTGGTTCTCTATGATGATGATGATGATGCCGTGTTCCATTCGACTAATTTGAACACAATGTTTCAAACCCAATTTGGCTTGTGTATTAAATTAAGAGTATTCCTATATGTTGTCACTTTTAATTTCCTTTTTAACTTTGGGGGGGGGGGGGGGGGAAAAAAGCGAAATATATAGCCCAAATGAACCCCAAATTCGGTCAAGCGATTGATAGAAATAAATCATGATGAATCGTGGCCTCTTAGGTGGGAGACGTTGTCAGGTCTTCATGATGAGTCATCCCCACAAAGGAAGAATGAAACTACGTTGTATTTGTCAATTTCGAGCATACTCTTGGAGATAATCTGGCCAAACTGAAATGCGTCGCCCATGCTTTTTTAACTATTAATATGAAATTTAATTCGACCATCTAACAATATCCTTTTTTTAATTAATTAAGTTTCATGTGGCCGATTGACCACGAACTAATTAAGTTCTGTATTATTTATTAGTTTATTAATTTGTTTAGAAGTTAGTTACGTATCACCCATATTATCCAAATATTTATGGCCACTAATGCGCGTTAGCATTTTTCTGAGTGTGAATCTTCAAGTGAGTAAAGGTTATTAATTGGCTTGTAGAGGGACAAAAGTATCAAGTCGGGACCATAATAATATTATTATGTCATTTTCATATTTGTCTTATTGAATCATTTGATTTGATAGTGTCTTTTATTTTATTTTGAAATAATAGTTAATAAGAAGGGTATTTTAAATTTATTTGTGTTAAAACCAGAAAACTTATGAAAAGATAAGGAATTGGGAGAATTTTCTATGTATTATTGAAAAGCAAACTAGGCTATTATATAGCCTTACATAACAGACTGAAAACAGAAAGCAAGAACCCACGTTTATTATCTCCTAATAACGTGATAAGACTAAGTCAAACAAACAAGTAACCCTTTAGAATAGGGACTTATTGAAACAACCTATCATCTAGAATAATCTAGAATAACAAAACTTAACAATTCCTTTCTTAACTGAATGCTATAAGCATTTAGTTTATATCTATCTCAGAACAAACTCCCAATAGGCCTCGCAGCTTCAAAAAAACATCCACCTTCATGAAAGTATATATGTCCTAGAAACAATCATTTTAGGAGCACATGTACTTGAACGCATTCATATTATTAATAAGATTAATATATACTTGGCATTTGCAATTATTGAATTATTATTTGATTGTTTATATTATTCATTAATGTGCATCCCTTGAACTTACATTGTCATTAATAGTGTGAGATATTAATGATAGAGTGTAGTTCTTAAAATAGCCTAGACTAATGATCATTGAGAATGAGATATCAATGATATGTTATAAGTCGACATGTAGTGCTGCGTCACATTCTTGAGAATGTAGTATATCTCACTTCATGACGCAATAGTTCTTAGTGATGGACACATGGATACTCTTGGGAGTATTGGCATACCTGCGATAAACTATTTGTTATACGTATGCAGAGTATTATCGTGTGGGAGATAAGTCCTTAGACTTGAGGTCAATATCGTCTTGTTTACGAGCAATGCACTTTGATCGTATCTAGCTCAAATGCCTTATAGGTTGAGGCGCGGCTTGTATTGGAGTGCATTCACGAAGTAGATTGAAGGTGGTAGTTGAGCGAGAATAGGATTCATTCCTCGATTGGAGTTCGAGAGAACACTCGACTTGTCGGAGATGTTAGGTCGACGAGTCATTGGCGATCAGAGACATATCTAGGATATGGTCTAGTTGTCGACTAACATAGATGAGATAAAGTGATCGCCATTTGGATGACAACGGCAAATCTTAAGCTTGATCGAGTGTGTCGCGAATGAAAGAAATTTATCATCTCACATGTAGGTTTGTTTACTTGAGTCTTGTAAGCGTCTTTACATATTGGGTCCGATTCTGTGCGCCGTCTGCAGGAGTTCCGTGTGAACCTTGATTTGATCAGTCTTGATGTGTGAAGGCACAAAGGTCACACTAAGTCGATTGTCTTTTCGGTCTAAAGGGTATATTGAGAGAATGTAAAATATCGGATTTTGAATCAAGATATTTTATTTTATAATAAATTATGGGATAATTTTCATTTGATGAAAATTAATTAATTAAGTTAAAATTAAGTCTTGGATTTAATTAGAACTAAAACGTGCAGAAAATAAATAAAAGGAGTCATGTGATGGGCCCAGTTCGACGCCCATCTGCAATTGATTTGGGTCAGTCTTGGCTTGATCCAAATCGATTGGTTTAGGGTTTCCTCATATATATTTTGGCACTTAACCCATAATTTCAATAGAACTCATTTTCACTTTCTGAACTTAGAGTTCAGGAAATAAATTCTCTCAAACCTCTGCCAAGATTTCCTAGCTTTTTTGGGCAAAGGAATATACCGAAGCAAGGCTTGCACCCGGATTGACAATCGCGTGTGCACTTTTTAGTAAAGACTGTATTAAAAGCATAAACTGTAAGTTTTTCTTTTATGTCTTTGCAGATTTGAATTATCGCATAATCATATCAGAAACGTTTGTTGGAGCAAGTAAGTTTACTCAAAACTTTAAACTTCCGCTGTGCCTTACTTGTATGTTTTACACCCAACAAATCCCTACAGTGGTATCAAAGCCCAGGCTGGTTTAATGATTATACGATAATCTTTAATAACGATATGTGGGATAATTGATTGTTTTGATTTAGAACTGATTTTCGGAATTTAAAAAAAAAAAAATCGAGCGATGCCATCGCTCACGATGAAACGCAATCTGGCCATCGTTCGACGTGAAACGATATCGCGATCACGTTCGGCGTGAAACGATGGCGGATATTAAAAAAAAAAATTGGAGCGATGAACGATGGCAAACCTTTGTTCGGCGTGGCTGATCGCGGTTGAATTTTTTTGTTTTTAGGTCGTAAATAGCCGACGCGGCGGGGCGGTTCCGCCACCACGCGGCGAAATCAGAAAGTAATAATATCATCGTGTTCGTCTCGACGAGAGGAATCTAATGGTGGTAGTATTACACGACAACGATGACCGGAAAAGGAGCACCACCGACGGTTTTAGAACCCGCCGGCGGCGTCCCAGATTCCGGCCACCGTGGGCCACCAAATCGGTGGTGAAAACCACCGGTGAGTTTGTCCCGACGTGTGCCATCGCTTGGTGTGTTTTAATTCCGTCAATTTCGCCCCGAAATCCGAATCCCAAATTTGATTTGGAGTTGGAATTGGTTTTGAAAATTTGAAATAGTGTAAGGACCTTTTTGCAAATTAAAATTAGGGTTTTAAATTGTAGATTGGTCCTTTAACAAATCTGAAAATATTTTAAGTTCTGAAAAGTACAAATTAGTCCCTGAGATATTTTTAAAATCAGCAGATTCAGTCCCTGGGTCAATCTGTAAATTTCAGAAAAGCAGATTTGGTCCCTGGGTAAATCTGTAAATATTTTAAGGTTCTGAAAATTGAAAAAATACCCCTGAAAATTAAATTTTAATTTCTGAATTGTTAAGGGACTGTTTGAATGAGCAGAAAATTTCGAAAATTGAAAATTGAGTTTAAATTTTGAATTTAAATATTTCCTAAATTGAAACAAAATTAATTAACCCACAATTATTGTTATTTAGCATATTATTTGATAATGTGTGCACAAATTAATAGTTTCTCCTAATTGTTTAATTGATTGTCATTTAAATAATTAGAATAGAGTCCGCAATTATTGTCTGGGTAGGCGGCGCCCAGTAATTGTTTACTTTCAATGATCGCTATAATTGTCTGGGTAGACGGCGCCCAGTATATGATTAAAACCATCTTATATCATGCCTATTGGGTTTGATGGTTTCCCATCTAAATGTGTTTAGAAATTGCATGATAGGATTTCATGTGATGTATGATATAAAAGTTGATCTTGGTAACATCCTTTATTTTTAGTTCAATACATGTTAGAATAAGAATTGAGTGTTGAAAAGAAATATTGAACTTTTGATTGTTTAGACAACTAGCTGCGTCATGAACTTTACGAACTGTTCTCACTGAGTTATAATTGTTAGAATTTGATGAAATTCGGAAGAGTGGTACACCTCTCTAATATGATCATATAGAACCAAAAATGAGGTAAAATGGACATAAGGTTTGAAAGTTATCATAGTTCAAAGTTTCTGCCTTAGATTTGGTCAAAATTCGGAAAGGCATAATTACGGACTGTTTTTATTGAGTTTTACTTATTAGAATTATATGAAAATTTACATGGTTGTAAATCTCTCTGTTACGGACATATATAGATAAAGATTTATTAAAACGGACTTACGATTTGAGAGTTATTGTAGTTTGAAATTGCTGCCTCGGATTCATCGGAATCCAGAAGGGCAGGAAGTTGAAACGTAAAACTGTACTAATCTGTGGGGAATATGAAAATTGTTGCTAAATGAAAGTTCTACATATCTTTGTTGTGGACATTTTGAGACCTTACGGGGGTCTATCCGACTTACGGATTGAGAGTTATCGCTATTTAAAGTTTCTGCCTCGGATCTATCGAGATGCAGGAAGGGCAGCGAATAAAAGTGTAAAACTGTACCAAATGGTATAGAATATGAAAGTATGGTTCACATGGAGACGTGTATCTCTATGTTTTCGTCGTTTTGAGATTTTATGGGGCTTGAACGGGTTTACAGATTAGGAGTTATGACTATTCTAAGATTGGGTGTTGTTTAATAAAAATTCTGCCGAAACAAATTTTATGTGGCTGATTTGAGGATAAATTTGTGTTAGTTACCCAAAGTAGTTTTAAATGAAATTTGGTACAGTGAAAGATCCTCGTCTTACCTTAGTTTCCGCTTGAGAAACACCTTAGTTGGAGTTATGGTTAAAAAGTTATAATTGTTACAAGTATGAATGACAGAATGTTGGAAAAGAGAATATTATTTATTCGATCTTCTGAAAAATATGAAAAGTGAATACGTGTTCACATAAATATATAAATATAAACATAATGGATCGGGTTGCACGCCGCAACAAAACGTAAAGTGAATAAGTGTTCACAAATACATAAATATAATGGGCCGGGTTGCACGCCGCAACAAAACGTAAAGTGAATACGCGTTCACAAATACGTAAATATAATGGGTCGGGTTGCACGCCGCAACAAAACGTAAAGTGAATACGCGTTCACAAATACGTAAACATAATGGATCGGGTTGCACGCCACAACAAAACGTAAAGTGAATACGTGTTCACAAATACGTAAATATAATGGATCGGGTTGCACGCCGCAACAAATATGAAAGATGAATACATGTTCACTTATATATAAATATGAAAAGTTAATACGCGTTCACAAATATATAAATGTAATAAACATTAGTAATAAGTGAACGAAAGAACATCCTAAAGTTTTCCTTCTTTCATACTCCTCTCGTGCCTATCTTGAGTCTTTTTCATGACTTGATTCTTGTACTACATCTTTCACGCGGGTTAGGAAGAAGATTGTACAACGTTATACTGACCAATAATTGTTGTGTAGATGGTGATTATAAGACGAGTTCCAACAAAAAGGGAAGTACTCGAGGAACAGGCAAATGAAATGCAAGCTCAGAAGAAATTCATACGTCGTAAGATGAACTCGGGAGATGATTTTAATGAGTATATGTGCGACACAATCGAACTTTGTGCGTATTTGTTTAGGAGTAGACAGAAGAGGCGTTCCTACGACCCAACCTTCTTCAACTTTACGATTGAAGCAAGGTGACCGTAGTGTACAAGAATATGATACACAGTTTGTTAGGTTATCGGCATACAACACACATGTCGTCCCTACATAAATGGATAGAGTCAAGCGATTTGTAGAAGGTTTAAACCCGAACATAGCAGAGAAGGTGGTGGCGTTAGCCAACGATCGAACTTATCTTCAGATTGTCGATATGACTTTGAGGGTAGAAAGTTTCGCTAAAGCAAAAGGAGAATATTCGCAGAAGAGATTTCGGACGTCAGGATCATTTAACCAGAGTCAAAATCAGAAGCAGGAGTTTAGTAAGGGATCTTGGGACCAACCAATGCAATGGGCGATCTTATTTCAAGCCTAAGGGGCACAGTTGGTCTAATTACCAAGGTAGCAAGGACAAGGCCACCAACCCTAACACAGGAGGTGACAAACCGATTTGTAAGATTTGTCAAAGGAAACACAATGGAGAATGTCGGATCTTAACGATGACATGTTATAACTGTGGAGAGTCAGGCCACTATGCCAGAGATTACAAGAAGAGGACCCAAACTCAATCTATTCAGGGGAGGTCAGAAGCAACCACAACTGTCTACAGGGGATATCAGGGAAACCAACCCCACCAGAGTCAGGGAGGTCAACAACCCAACAATTCTAATCGGCTCTACGCTTTGCCCCAGAGGAATGAGGCAGAAGCATCTAATGCGGTGGTCATAGGTATTTTGCTAGTCTCGAATATTCATGCATTTGTATTGTACGATCCCGACTCTACATTTTCATATGTGACAATGGGCTTTGCTAAGAATTTACACGTAGAACCTTCTTATTTAAGTGAATCTTTTGAGGTTATGACACCAGTAGGGGCCTCAATTTGGGCCTCTCGGGTGGTAAATAATTTCCCATTAGAAGTGAATGGCAGGGGAACAATGGTGAACCTAGTACTACTTGATATGGTAGACTTCGACATCATTTTGGGTATGGATTGGTTGTCGGCATGTTATGCCATTGTCGACGAAAGATTGTGAGATTAACTTTTTCCGGAGAACCAGAAGTTGTTATAAGGGGTAGGGTTGGAATATCCTCAGGTCAGTTTATGTCACGCCCCAAATTTTCCTAAGTCTTTACTTAGGGCGTGATGGCACCTGGACAATTATTTCCCACCAGGAGCACCATTTAATTCTCTTTATTTAAAAATTTGAACTTATATTCAAATACAGAGCTATTAATAAAAATAACAATAAAGAGATTTGTTTATGACTTTATTAAAAATATAACGTGAGCCCATGCTCGTGCAAATATTGTTTCTACATAAACATACTGACAAAGATTATTCTAAGTTGGAAGGGAGACCATTCCACATGAGCATTTCGAGACAACATGGCGACATTACGGACTGGCGAGTACAAGCAAGCGATGGACTTGGTATGACAAGAAAGGCGGGGACGATCGCTAGCCTTGGCGTGGAGCCTTTCCTATCACGTTTTTACGAAACATGTTAAATAAAAGTCGACCACTACCATCCGGTGAGTGAACCACCTGCAATTCAAAGTAACACCACAATATTCCAAGTGCAATCACATTATAACGTAATAAGCATATTTCAAAAACATATCAGGTTACAACATTTTTAATTATGCAACAACTCCTCATAGGAAATTCTCGGTTTAACTAACACTTCATTTTATCTCGTATTATACGTTAAGACATTCCCCTGCATTTCCACATGTTTGTTACATTTATTAACCCAACCACAACTATTATTATTATTTTTTTCCGGATTTTACATTCTCTCCTCCTTAAGCAACATTCGTCCTCGAATGTGAATAAAGTCGTAACATAATCACATAGACACAATAATGTTTATTGTTATTGTAACAAATTTGGGGCTTACATTCTCCCTTCCTTTAGAAGCATTCGTCCTCGAATGAGAATGAGGTTGTAACACATGCATATAGACACACAAATGGCACACATATGAAGTACTATGTAATGCATTTTTTTTATTACCTTAGTCAAATAGGAATGGATATTTGACTTTCATCGCCTCTTCCGCTTCTCAGGTGGCTTCCTCTGTGGAGTGATTCCTCCATAGGACTTTCACGGAAGCAATATCTTTATTTCTAAGGCGTTGGACCTTTCTATCAAGTATTTCTACCGGAGCCTCTTCATATTGAAGCTCTTTATTAAGAACTATCTCCTGGGGAAGGATGACGTGACTTGGATCAAATTTAAAAGTTGAATGCCTTAGATCGTATTTCAATCACTTTTCTACGTTGTGCCTCGTTAGTGATATCCAGAGAGGCTGCAGAAGACTTCGGCGCGGCTCTCGTAACGACAGTGCGAGGCGCGACGCCTACACATCCAGAAGCTACGAAGTTGCAGTCTTGCGGCGCCTCGCATGCCAGAATCGGGCGCGGCGCCAAATCATCCGGATTGCGAGATTCGGCCGCGCCTTTATGCGGCAGCGGCGCCGACGCGGAAAAATTAGGTTTCCAGACGGATTTTGGGCGAACTGCGGGGAAAAAGTTGAGCGGTTTTCGGCTATAAAAGAGAACCTAGGCGGTTTTAAGGGTTCCCCTTCTTGCACAACACAAGACTTCTTGCTTGGAGATTGGAGACCATAGTTTAGTAATTTCTTTTCCTTTTCTTTTCTTTATTTCAGTTTTTGTATGATGAACATGGGATTAGTTCTTGTCATGTCAATGGCTAAGAACTAATTCCTCTATAGGGCTTTCCATGTTGAATCTCTAGAAACTTATGTTATGATTTAATGCATGCTTATGGTTATTCTTCTTCTTGTTGAGATCTATCCAATATTTCAGTTGAATTCTTGGTAATTAATTGACAACTAATTATCACTATATGATTTTTAATCAGACTCCGAAAGGGGGATTGTGAATATGTTGTAAGTTGGGTAGACATTCTTGGATTGGGGATGAAAATACCTCAATTATTTATGTAGCGTTAATGAGAGGCTTAAAACCCCTAATTTTGCGCATTGTGCGTGACGGTTAACTAGGTTCTTGTTCTTAATCCTCCTATAGAGTTATCCTTATCACCGAAAGGTAGGTAAGGTGCAATCTGAGGTTGAGTGTTTATATAACCTAACGGGAGTATAAAGCGATTTAGTGAACTGCTTTCTCCAAGAAGAAGACCGTAAGTTATTGCATTAATAAGTAGCATAAGCGGATAGTGAGGAGGCGTGGAAGCCCTATTCTCATCATCACGAAGTAAACCCTTTTAGTTAAATAGCTTTTATAATTCTTAGTTATAAACAACAAATCTAAATATCAATTTACCAAATAGATACCAAAAATAGATAGTTGGTAATTGAACCTAATCTTGAGGGCGATATTCGGTCTTATCAAGATTATACTACTTGTCACGATAACGTGCACTTGCGTTTAAAGTGTGTGCATCTTACCGCGCATCAAGTTTTTGGCGCCATTAGTTGATTAGGCATAGTTCAATATCAAATTTGTCTATTTTTAATTTCTAATTTGGTTTTTAATTTTAATTTTTAATTTTCGTTTTTATTATTTTTGGAAAATTCGAGGTACCGTGATTGGTTGTTTGTTTTGATCTATTTCAGAAATCGGTTTATGCGAAGGAGAAGGAAGCGGACACTCTTGTTCCCTTGATCCGTAGATTGAGAAAACGCAAGCGAGCGAGAAAGAATCGGGATTACAACTTTGATAGAAATGGGCGGTGCTCAAAACAATAACATGATGAGAGAAGGGTTAGGTGAAAATCAACATAACCCGGGAATGCCTCGGCAAGTACCGATATGCGTGGAGGAGAGTCCAAATCCATCGAGAAAGGAGTTTGGGGACTATGTCTTCGCCAAGTGAATGGAGCACATCATGCATTAGGCTCCCTGCAATAGAGCCAACAACTTCGAGATAAAGCGGCGATTACGGCATGATACGGCCTGTGATGCAGTCGGAGGGCGCCATCGAGGATCCACATATAGGGTGCACAAAGGTCAAACCGGACGGGCCGGACGAGCCGGACGGGCCGAAGACCGAATCTTGGATTCTCGGACGAAGCCGGACGAATTTCGGTCGGTTGGTCGATCCGATTTTTCGGTCCGGACCGAAAATTGTGCACCCCTATCCACATATGCACATAGCTAATTTCTTGGAGCTATGTGCAACTTTCAGATATAACTTGGCGTTCACGATGATCTTGCGTCAGTTGAGGCTCTTTCCGCTTCTCACTCGAGGATAGAGCAAAAGTATGGTTGAATTCCTGTACGATTCAATTTTTACATGGCAAGAGGCGCGTAAATTCCTAGTCAAGTTCTTTCCCGTGTAAGCGGCAAATCGAGAGGGGTTGAACAACTTCTACCAAGCGGATGGAAGTCCTTATGAAGCTTGGGAAAGGTTCAAAGATCTACTAGAAAGTGCCCACATTGCATTGAGTTGTGGAACTTGGTCCACATCTTCTGGTGGTGGCGATCTGACGAACCATTATAGATGCAAGGCGGTGGAGCATTCGTAGGAAAAGCGACGCGGCGCTCGTGAGCTATTAGAAGATATGGCCACCAACAACCGTATCACGAAGAGAGGTCGACAAGTGGGAGAAGAACGTTAGAGTCCACGAAATAGATGCTATTCTTGCCTTGAATGCCCAGTGGCCGCTTTTAGCGAAAGCGATTGATTGCGACATACAATGTCGATAAATGCGGTGCAGATGCCTAAAAATGAAATATGTGGTGGCCACATACATTTGACAGTGTCCTTGGTGATCCCAACAATATACCAATAGAAGCGGCGAGTGTCGGGCCATAGGTAATTATCGGAAGCAAGAACAACCCTACTCAACACTTATAATCGGTGGAGGAACCACCCAAATTTCTCATGGAGAGGAGACCGAGCGTGAACCGGCACGGACCAGCAGAACTAATACGAGGCAACAGAATCAATACCGAGCGTGAGAACCAATACGAGGCGATGCGAACCAGCGATGCTCGAATCAGCGACCGCCCATTCAGCCAGCGGCCTCAGCGATTCAATGCTGGTTCAGTGAAAAGCGACGAGTGGCGGTGTGACGACACTTTCAATGCAAACCCGATTCATGTGAAGCTAGATCCTCATTCGGGAACTTGGAAACTCAGTGGGTCGGCTAGCGAGGAAAAGGCCACGAGGGACATTGCCAAGCAACACGAGGTAAATCGAGGAAGCAATGCGAGCGGTCAATTGAGAAGCGGCAAGCGGTTGGAGCGGCGATCACCTCGGCCGATGGTTGAGAAAAATGCGAGTTAGAAGAAGAGAAGGTGATTGAGCCCGGCCACATAGTAGAAAACTGCGGAGAAGGAGTATACAGAAGATCCCTTTCCCAGAGACTACGAAAGGCGGTTGATAAACAATTCTCCAAATTTTTGGAGACATTCAGGAAGCTGCATATCAACATACCTTTCATAGAGGCATTAGAGCAGACGCCCTCCTATTTCAAGTTTCTGACGGAGATCTTGGGACAGAAGAAAAGGCGGCGAGTCTGAAATAGTAGCACTATGAAGAGTGTAGTGCTATCTTGCGAAAAAGTTGCCACCAAAGCTAAAAGATCGAGGAGCTTTACAATACCTTACCTGATGGGCGGGGTAACTTGCAATGAGCTCTATGTGATTTAGGGGCAAGTATAAATCTCATGCCCTTATCAGTATTTAAAAGATTGGAGTTGGGTGAGGCCAAACCAACCCTGATAAGCTTCTGAATGGCCGGGACGATGGTTCATCGAAGGCAAGATCGAGGCGTGATTGTGAAAGTAGGAAAATTCTTCTTTCTGCGGACTTCCTCATTCTTGATATGAAAGAAGGCGGAAATCCCTATCATATTGGGGAGGCCATTCCTAGCAACGGGGAGAGCGTTGATTGATGTTGAAAGAGGAGAGTTAACATTAAGGGTGGAGAATGAAGAAATGGTGTTTAAAGTTTTTAAACACGTCATTGAGCCACCAACAATGAGTGGGTGCTTTGCAATCAGCACCATCAAACCCCCATGCGAGCCAATACAAGTCAACCAAGCGATGAGCCCGAAGCGAGCATGGTTTCTTTGAAATGCCACTAAAGGAGGTAAGTATTCCTGAACTCCCCCTTACTGATAATGCTAAGAAGAAAAGAAGAAAAAAAAACGCCAAATGTGAAGGAAATGAATTGGTTGGGGGCTTAATCCACCCCAGGGTTATTAAGGCTAAGGAACTTGCGTCCGGCTAAAAGACGTTAAAGACAACGCTACTTGGGAGGCAACCCAACGTTTTCAATTATGTTATTTTAATTTCTGTCTTTAGTTTATTTTATTTTGTCTAAGAACAGTCTCACGGTCTTGGGCTCTTGTGTTTGTGTTGTGTTGACAGGTGAATGCCAAGGATTTGGAAGGCGAAAACCGAAAAGAAGCAATTGATCTCCAGAAAATCGCGAGGCCTTGCGCCAGCGAAGCGGCGCGGCGCGAAAGATCGAGACGCTCAAATCTGGCGCCACGGCTCCCATTTGCGGGGCAGCGCAGAAGTTGAGAACCGACAGAGTTTGGGCGCCCGTTTTGCGAGCGGCTCACAACGGAAAATATGAATTCTGAAAGTTGCCCAGATCCGAAGGCCCTGTCACCAATTCAACCACCCAGAACTCTCCTCCCCTCACGGAATTCAAAGTACTATCCACTGCCACCACCACCATTTTAGCCAAAGTCTGTAAGTGTCTTATTTTTTTTTATTGTCTTTGAGTCTACACACATTGGGGACAATGTGTGATTTAAGTTTGGGGTGTTTTATTTGTGTCTTGTTATGTTTTATTTAAGTCTTTTTTTATTGTTTTATGTTTATTTTGAGTCACCAATTTTTTTTCTTCTTTTTGAGTCATAATTGCCTGTCAAAGATCATGAATGCTGTAGTTGCTAGAAACACCTAGTGAAGTAAGGTGGAATAATGTAACGGAATTGAAGCAACTATCTAAACACCTAAGTTAGATATGCCAAAAACTCACAAAATCTGTCTATTTGGAGTTTCTTGCTTGAGTTATGCATGCTAAATGATAAACACTTATGTGTTATGATTGCTTGTTATTTGAGGCGAAATAGTTAGGATATGCATGTTAGGGAGATGACTCAGGCATTTCTTTGATAGCCAATTCTTACCATTCTTTTCTATCCCGGACTTTAAATATATCCCTAGTCAGCCCCATTGAGCCAAAAATAGAAACTTCTTCTTTGACACCCTATATTCCCACAAATTGTGCCATAAGTAAAAAGGTGAAGTAGTGGAATAAAATGTGTTAAAAAAGAGACAAAAAGTGTGAATAAGCCTGTTGCACCCCAATAAAAAGTAATAAGAAATAGGCAAAAGCCTAAGTTTGGGGGTGCTTGTCATTATTAGATACTTCACTCTCCCAAAACAAAAGAGGGAAAAAGATAGAATTGAAGTGAAGAAAAGAACAAAAAGAAAGGGAAATCTTGAAAAGCTAAAAGAGCTTATGGTACACAAAAATGAGCCTAAATGCCTATTTTTACCAACCCTACCTAAGCTACATTACAACCCTTAAAGTCTGAAGATCTCTTTTATGCATATCCGAATTAGTGGAGAATAGCAAGTAAGCATGCCATAGGAATTCTTGAATTTATATGCATGATTTAGTATATTGACTTCCATTAAGCATGATGAATATGAGTTTGCGAAATATCTAGCCGTGTGTTTAGTGTCTTTGAAATTTCATGCTATATGTTCCTGCATATTATTTTGTTAACCTTCATGTTTTTCTAGTTAACACTGATGCAACAAAAGTGATCAATGTCAGTGAGTCTTTTATTTTTCGTTTCTTTGAGTCTTTTATTTCTTTCTTTCTATCTTTGCTCGAGGGCGAGCAAAGGTTAAGTTTGGGGGTATTTGATCGGTGTATTTTATATACACTTTTTGAGTCAGTTTTAGTTAGTCTTTTGTCCCGTTTTGCACATATAAGTGTCGTATTAGGATAGTTTTCCTTTCTTTTGAGTCAAAGTGGTTAAAATGACCAAATGGCGGAAAAGGAGCTAAAAGAGGAGATTCCAGAGCTAAAAACAGAGAAAGTGGCGACAGTGAAACGAGGGCCAGCGCGGCCTCCTGCGATCGAAGCGAGCGCGGCGCCACTATCCGAGAGGCTGCGAAGACTTCAGCGCGGCGCTCGCCAACAGCAGTGCGAGGCGGCGCTAAACATCCGAAAGCTACAAGTTGCGGCCACGCGGCCTCGAACAGCCGAATCGGGGCGGCGCCAAATCATCCGACGGATTGCGAAGATTCGCGCGGCCATGCGAGCGGGCAGCGCCGACGCGGAAAAATTAGGTTTCAGACGGATTTTGGGCGAACTGCGAGGAAAAGTTGAGGCGGTTTCGACTATAAAAAGAGAACCCTAGGCAGTTTTTAAGGGTTCCCCTTCTTGCACAACATAAGACTTCTTGCTTGGAGATTGGAGACCATAGTTTAGTAATTTCTTTTCCTTTTCTTTTCTTTATTTCAGTTTTTGTATGATGAACATGGGATTAGTTCTTGTCATGTCAATGGCTAGGAACTAATTCCTCTATAAACTTTCCATGTTGAATCTCTGAAACTTATGTTATGATTTAATGCATGCTTAGGGTTCTTCTTGTTGAGATCTATCTAATATTTGAGTTGAATTCTTGGTAATTAATTGACAACTAATTATCACTATATGATTTCTAATCAGACTCCGAAAGGGGGAGATTGTGAATATGCTGTAAGTTCGGTAGACATTCTTGGATTGGGGATGAAAATACCTCAATTATTTATGTAGCATTAATGAGAGGCTTAAAAACCCTAATTTTGCGCATTGTGCGTGACGGTTAACTAGGTTCTTGTTCTTAATCCTCCTATAGAGTTATCCTTATCACCGAAAGGTAGGTAAGGTGCAATACTGGGGTTGAGTGTTTATATAACCCTAACGGGAGTATAAAACGATTTAGTGAACCTGCTTTCTCCAAAAGAAGAAGACCATAAGTTATTGCATTAATAAGTAGCATAAGCGGATAGTGAGGAGACGTGGAAGCCTTATTCTCATCATCACTGAAGTAAACCCTTTTAGTTAAATAGCTTTTATAATTCTTAGTTATAAACAACAAATCTAAATATCAATTTACCAAATAGATACCAAAAAATAGATAGTTGGTAATTGAACCCAAATCCTTGAGGACGATATTCGGTCTTATCAATACTATACTACTTGTCACGATAACGTGCACTTGCGTTTAAAGTGTGTGCATCTTACCGCGCATCGGTCGATCATGTCGGTCCACTGGGCGTCTGGTTCAGTTCGGCTATGGCAGAGACACTAGGTGCGGGCGGAACCATGTGTGGAACTGCAGCTGTCATTAACTCTATGAGTCTATCTAGTTTTTGTCCCACCGTTTCTTGGGCCATTTGACTCTCGTTCTCTCCAACATTTTCTCCAACATTTTCTCCGCTCCCTTCAGACACCACTACGTCAACTGGAGGTACATGAGCTTCGTGATGAACCTCCTCTTGAGCCCGGGATTTGTGAATTCACCATTTTACGTGAAGACAAACACACTCGTATTTTAGAAGGCGGAATGTCTACTCTAGCTCTTAAAATTTTCTTATAGTTCATAAGCATGCAACACCACAATATGCCAACACGAAAAATAATTTAATAAAACATATCCTTTCTTTCTTGTATTCATAGCACTTCATTCATCATATTTTAAAATAACAATGTCATGACTACAATACATCACATCAGGTCAAATCGCCATCGCAACCCGCTATAGCCCTTGCTTTGGAGCAGCACCTACTATCACGCGCGTTTAAAGGGCTTAACCGCGTGATTCGTCTATTCTGCGAGTTGGCATTCAACTCCTGTGAACCTTCCTTTTGCTTCTCTTTTCATATAGTTCATTCTATACCTTACTCCTCTTACGATCACGAAATTGGTGCAATGAATTTTCGTAATATCTTCTCTTAGCATCCTTGCCTTTACGAATGCGGAATGAAACTTTTAGGGCCGGAATTGACTATTATCCGTAGTATGACTCCAATTGGAAAGTTGAAGAAGGTCGGGTCGTATGAGCGTCTTTTCCTTCTAGTCTAAGCAAATATGTACATAATGCGATTGTGTCATCAATGTAATCATCAAAATCACATTACGAGTCCATGCTACGACGCGTGAACTTCATCGAGCTCTCATTCCCTTTGCCTATTCCATGAGTACTTCCTCTTTGTTGGAACTTGTCTTATAATCGCCATCTACACAAATCATATTAGTCGGATAACGTTGTACAATCCCTTTCTAACTTGTGTGAAGGAGGTAGTACGAGAAATCAAGTCTTTGAAAAGACTCGAGGTAGGCGAGAAGAGTGCGAAAGAAGGGAAACTTTAGGATGTTATTCCGTTCGCTTATTACTAAGGTGGCGCGCACACCGTCGCAATAAGTAAACGTTCAAACACCCAACTCGAAGAAAACTTCCTAGAATCTCTTAACCTGGTTTAGCTCTGATACCAACTTGTCACGCCCCAAATTTTCCTAAGTCTTTACTTAGGGCGTGATGGCACCTGGACAATTATTTCCCACCAGGAGCACCATTTAATTCTCTTTATTTAGAAATTTGAACTTATATTCAAATACGGAGCTATTAATAAAAATAACAATAAAGAGATTTGTTTATGACTTTATTAAAAATATAACGCGAGCCCATGCTCGTGCAAATATTGTTTCTACATAGACATACTGACAAAGATTATTCTAAGTTGGAAGGGAGACCATTCCACATGGGCATTTCCTGAGACACTGTAACTGACATTCTGGACCTGACGAGTACCAAGCCCGAAGCAATGGATTTGGTATGACAAGACGCTGCGGGACGATCGCTAGCCTTGGCGTGGAGCCTTTCCTCTATCACGTTTTTCTGAAACATGTTAAATAAAGAGTCAGCCCTACCATCTGGGGCTGAGTGAGAACCTTACCCTGCAATTCAAAGTAACACCACAATATTCCAAGTGCAATCACATTATAATGTAATAAGCATATTTCAAAAACATATCAGGTTACAACATTTTTAATTATGCAACAACTCCTCATAGAAAATTCTCGGTTTAACTAACACTTCATTTTATCTCGTATTATACGTTAAGACATTCCCCTGCATTTCCACATGTTTGTTACATTTATATATTTGTGAACGCTTATTCACTTTTCATATTTATATATAGATGAACATGTATTCATTTTTCATATTTGTTGCGGCGTGCAACCCGATCCATTATATTTACGTATTTGTGAACACGTATTCACTTTTCATATTTATATATAGATGAACATGTATTCATCTTTCATATTTGTTGCGGTGTGCAACCCGATCCATTATATTTACGTATTTGTGAACACGTATTCACTTTACGGTTTGTTGCGGTGTGCAACCCGATCCATTATGTTTACGTATTTGTGAACGCGTATTCACTTTACGTTTTGTTGCGGCGTGCAACCCGATCCATTATGTTTACGTATTTGTGAACGCGTATTCACTTTACGTTTTGTTGCGGTGTGCAACCCGATCCATTATGTTTACGTATTTGTGAACGCGTATTCACTTTACGTTTTGTTGCGGTGTGCAACCCGATCCATTATATATTTATATATTTATGTGAACACGTATTCACTTTTCATATTTTTCAGAAGATCGAATAAATGCTATTCTCTTTTCTAACATTCTGTCATTCATACTTGTAACGATTATAACTTTTTAACCATAACTCCAACTAAGGTGTTTCTCAAGCGGAAACTAAGGTAAGTCGGGGATCTTTCACTGTACCAAATTTCATTTAAAACTACTTTGGGTAACTAACACAAATTTATCCTCAAAACAGCCACATGAAATTTATTTCGGCAGAATTTTTATTAAACAACACCCAATCTTAGAATAGTCATAACTCCTAATCTGTAAACCCGTTCAAGCCCCATAAAATCTCAAAACAACTAGAACAGAGAGCTACACGTCTCCATGTGAACCATCCTTTCATATTCTGTTCCATTTGGTACAGTTTTACCCTTTTATTCGCTGCCCTACCTGGATCTCGATAGATCTGAGGCAGAAACTTTAAATAGCGATAACTCTCAATCCATAGTCGTATAGACCTCCGTAAGGTCTCAAAATTTCCACAACAGAGAGATATAGAACTTTCATTTAGCAACAATTTTCATATTACCCACAGATTAGTACAGTTTTACGTTTCAACGTCCTGCCCTTCCGGATTCCGATGAATCTGAGGCAGAAACTTCAAACTACAATAACTCTCAACTCGTAAGTCCGTTTTAATAACTATTTATCTATATCTGTCCGTAACAGAGATATTTACAACCATGTAAATTTTCATATAATTCTAATAAGTAAAACTCAATAAAAACAGTCCGTAATTATGCCTTTCCGAATTTCGACCAAATCTAAGGCAGAAACTTTGAACTATGATAACTTTCAAACCGTACGTCCATTTTACCTCATTTTTGGTTCTATATGATCATATTATAGAGGTGTACCACTCCTCCGAATTTCATCAAATTCTAACAATTATAACGCAGTGAGAACAGTTCGTAAAGTTCATGACTAAACAATCAAAAGTTCAATATTTCTTTTCAACACTCAATTCTTATTCTAACATGTATTGAACTTAAAATAAAGGATGTTACCAAGAATTTCTGAGCGAGAAAACTCACCTTGTATGTGTGAAATGATTGTTATTCGGTTGATATAAGGGACCCTTGCTCCCTAGTATTTCTTTTTTTTGTTGTTCTTCTTACTTTCTTGTTTTTTTTCAGAATTTTCCTCTTCTTGTTCACTTGTTTTTTTTTTATTTTCTAACCTTAATGTTATGTACTTTGTTTGTGTGTAAATATAATGTATAAGTGGAGGTGATTGTATAACTTATGGGAGGGGGAAAGCCAAAAGATTGAAGGGAAATGAAAAGGGGGGGGGGAGGGTAAAGGGAAGGGGTGGGACGTGCATCTGCATGTTTTTTTTTTTCTTATTTTCATCTTATCTATCTATTTATCCAACTTTAACACTAACTCTATCTCATGCAATTTATTCTTTGTTTTCTTATATATATATATATTTATATATATATATATATATATATATATATATATATATATATATATTTATTTATTAACTTAACCACAACTATTATTATTATTTTTTCCAGTTTTCTGGTTTATTTCCTACCTTGGGGCTCAAAAGTTATTGAGAAGTCACAGAGTGGATGCAGCATATCTGGCTAATATAGTGGATACCCAAAAAGAATCCCAGCGATGAATGATGTCCTATTGTCCGAAATTTTCGGAGGTTTTCTGAAGATCTTCCGAGTCTTTCTCGGATCGAGAAGTGGAGTTTGCTATAGAGTTAATTTGGGTACAAGACCCATTTCTATTCCTCCATATCGAATGGCCCAGTGAATTGAGGAGTTAAAGAACAATTGAAGGATCTTACGGATAAAGGCTTTATAAGGCCTAGTGTTTCCCGCTTGGGTGCACGATCTGTTTGTGAAAAAGAAAGACGGATCGCTCGAATGTGCATCGATTATCGGCGACTCAATAAGGTCACGATCGAAGCGATACCCATTACAAGAATCGATGATCTTTTTGACCAACCAGGAGTGACTATTTTCCAAGATTGATCTCCGTTCGGGATATCATCGGTGAAAATAAATCCGGATGATATATCCAAAAGCGACCTTTAGAACGTCGACCATTATGAGTTCTTGGTCATGTCTTTTGGGTTAACGATGCCCAAATGCTTTTATGGATTTAATGAACAGAATCTTCAAACCATTCCTAGATTTGTTCGTGATTGTGTTCATAGATGATATCTTAATCTCTGATGAGTGTTGAAGAACATGAAGAGCATCTGAGGGTAGTGCTTCAAGTCTTGAAACAGGAGAAACTATATGCTAAATTTTCAAAGTGTGAATTTTGGTTGAAAAAGGTAGCCTTTTTGGGTCATGTTGTGTCAAGGGATGGAATTATGGTAGACCCCCAGAAGATAGAAGCAGTGAAGAACTGGCCAAAATTGACCACTCCGACAGAGGTTAGAAGTTTCTTGGGTTTGGCTGGGTATTATAGAAGATTCGTAAAAGGTTTTTCTAGTCTTGCTGCTCCTTTGACCCGGTTGACTCAAAAAGCGGTTAAGTATCAGTGGTCAGAAGAATGTGAAGCAAGTTTTCAGAAACTAAAGGAATTGTTGACTACTGCACTAGTCCTAACCTTACCATCGGGACAAGGAGGGTTCACAGTCTATTGCGATGCCTCTAGAGTTGGGTTAGGATGTGTCTTGATGCAGTTTAGAAAGGTTATTGCGTATGCATCTAGACAATTGAAGATACATGAGAAGAATTACCCAACTCATGACTTGGAATTAGCTGCGGTGGTGTTTGCCTTACGAATATGGAGACATTATTTGTATGGTGTGCATGTGGACATATTTACGATCATAAGAGTTTGCGATTACATAACCACGTAAGGATTTGAATCTCAGACAAAGAAGATGGTTAGAGTTGTTTAAGGATTATGACCTTAGTATTCTTTACCATCCTAGGAAAGCTAACGTGGTGGTGGCCTCGATGAGAGATCAATGGGACAGCAGCCCGTTTGGCAATACAAAAGAGGTATTGTTAGGAGGTACAAAGATTGGGAAACCTCGGGGTTAGCTTAAGCGAGATCGGTGAAGGTAGGGTGGTGGTACATGATACCTCGCGATGCCTTAGCTTGAAATAAAAGAAAGTCGGTTTGAGGATACGGAGTTTGTTGGATTTGGAGAGGATCAACGAGAAAACCTTCACAGTTTATATTGGGAGATAATGGCGGAACCGCCCGGTATATGGGTAGGTTATGTGTTCCTAAGGTAAAGGATCTAAGGAGGAAGATCTTAGATGAGGAGTCACAACACAAGATATTCCATTCATCCAGTGTCAACAAAAATGTATCGGGACCTCAAGGTAAATTATTGGTGGGACGGAATGAAGAAAGATGTTGCAGAGTTTGTCGGGAGATGTCTTATATGTCAGCAGGTGAAAAAGAACATCAAAACAGCGGATTACTTGAGGACATTGGAGTCCCCATGTGGAAATGGGAGGCGATTCATATGGATTTAAATGGCGGTCTAGAAAACTCGAGAAGGGTATGATTCTATTTGGGTGATTGTTGATCGACACAAAGTCGACCCATTTCTTCCGGTCGAGACTACGTATCGCGCACCAGTACACCACAGATTTATTTGAAGGAGATTGTGCGGTTACACGGGATTCCCTTACAAATTATTTGAGATAGGGTTCCCAGTTCACCTCACACTTTTGGCAAAGTTTCAGCAGGTCTCGGGACAAAAGTTAAGTTAAGCCACGCTTTCCACCCATGAAAGCAGATGTGCAAGTGAGCAAACAATCCAAACACTTGAGGGCGTATTTGCGATCTTGTGTGTTAGATTTTCGGGAAGTGGTTGGACCATCTATGTCTAATTGAGTTCGCCTACAACAATAGTTTTCACTCTAGCATACAAATGACCCGTTTGAAGCATTATATGGGCGAAAATGTAGGTCTCCACTTGGATGGTTCGAGTGGGTGAGGCCTTATGTTCGGACTGAAGTCATTCAAGAAACAAATGATAAGGTACAGATGATTGGGAGCGGATCAAAACAGCTCATAGCCGTCATAAGTCTTATGCGGATCATCGGAAAGAGATCTTGAATTCCAAGAGGAGAAAGTATTTTTAAAAGTGTCCCCCGATGAAGGGAGTGATGCGTTTTGGTAAGAAGGAAATTGAGCCCAAGGTTTATTGGGCCATATGAGATCTTGCGAAGAGTGGGAATGTGGCTTACGAATTAGTACTTCCACAGAATTTGGAAGCGGTGCATCCGGTATTTCATGTGTCGATGTTACGAAAATACTTGCACGATCCAAGTCACGTCATCCTTCCTCGGGAGATAGTTCTTAATAAGAGCTTGATATGAAGAGACTCGGTAGAAATACTTGATAGAAAGGTCCAACGCCTTAGAAATAAAGATATTGCTTAGTGAAAGTCCTATGAAAGAATCACTCCACAGAGGAAGCCACCTGGGAAGCGGAAGAGGCGATGAAAGTCAAATATTCATTCCTATTTGACTAAGGTAATAAAAAAATGCATTACATAGTACTTCATATGTGTGTCATTTGCGTGTCTATATGCATGTGTTACAACCTTATTCTCATTCGAGGACGAATGCTTCTTAAGGAAGGGAGAATGTGAAGCCCCAAATTAGTGTTACTATAACAATAAACATTATTGTGTCTATGTGATTATGTTACGACCTTATTCACATTCGAGGGCGAATGTTGCTTAAGGAGGAGAGAATGTGAAATCCGGAAGAAAAAATAATAATATATAGTTGTGGTTGGGTTAATAAAAATATATATATATATATATATATATATATATAAGAAAACAAAGAATAAATTGCATGGGATAGAGTTAGTGTTAAAGTTTGATAAATAGATAGATGAAATGAAAATAAGAAAACAAAAAAAAATGCAGCATGCAGTACGTCCACTTCCCTTCCCCTCCTTCCCCCCTTTTCATTTCCCCTCCAACTCTTGTCATTCCACCTCCCATAGGTTATAGAAAACTCTCTACTTATACATTGTATTTACACACAAACAAAGTACATAACATAAAGGTTAGAAAATCAGAAAAAAACAAGTGAAAATAAGAGGAAAAAATACAAAGAGGGCAAGAAGAACAAGAAGCAAAATACTAGAGAGTAAGGATAATTTTAGCAACCACACAACAATAATCTTCACACTTACAAGGTGAGTTTTCTCACTCAGAAATTCTTGGTAACATCCTTTATTTTTAGTTCAATACATGTTAGAATAAGAATTGAGTGTTGAAAAGAAATATTGAACTTTTGATTGTTTAGACAACTAGTTGCGTCATGAACTTTACGAACTGTTCTCACTGAGTTATAATTGTTAGAATTTGATGAAATTCGGAAGAGTGGTACACCTCTCTAATATGATCATATAGAACCAAAAATGAGGTAAAATGGACATACGGTTTGAAATTTATCATAGTTCAAAGTTCCTGCCTTAGATTTGGTCGAAATTCGAAAAGACATAATTACAGACTGTTTTTATTGAGTTTTACTTATTAGAATTATATGAAAATTTACATGGTTGTAAATCTCTCTGTTACGGACAGATATAGATAAAGAGTTATTAAAACGGACTTACGAGTTGAGAGTTATTGTAGTTTGAAGTTGCTGCCTCTGATTCGTCGGAATCCAGAAGGCCAGGACGTTGAAACGTAAAACTGTACTAATCTGTGGGGAATATGAAAATTGTTGCTAAATTAAAGTTCTAGATCTATTTGTTGTGGACATTTTGAGACCTTACGGGGGTCTATACGACTTACGGATTGATAGTTATCGGTGTTTAAAGTTTCTGCCTCGGATCTATCGAGATCCAGGAAGGGCAGCGAATAAAAGTATAAAACTGTACCAAATGGTACAGAATATGAAAGGAGGTTCACATGGAGACGTGTAGCTCTCTGTTCTCGTCGTTTGGAGATTTTATGGGGCTTGAACGGGTTTACAGATTAGGAGTTATGACTATTCTAAGATTGGGTGTTGTTTAATAAAAATTCTGCCGAAACAAATTTTATGTGGCTATTTTTAGGATAAATTTGTGTTAGTTACCCAAAGTAGTTTTAAATGAAATTTGGTACAGTGAAAGATCCCCGTCTTACCTTAGTTTCCGCTTGAGAAACACCTTAGTTGGAGTTATGGTTAAAAAGTTATAATTGTTACAAGTATGAATGACAGAATGTTGGGAAAGAGAATATTATTTATTCGATCTTCTGAAAAATATGAAAAGTGAATACGTGTTCACATAAATATAAATGTAATAAACATGTGGAAATGCAGGGGAATGTCTTAACGTATAATACGAGATAAAATGAAGTGTTAGTTAAACCGAGAATTTCCTATGAAGAGTTGTTGCATATTTAAAAATGTTGTAACCTGATATGTTTTGCAATATGCTTATTACGTTATAATGTGATTGCGCTTGGAATATTGTGGTGTTACTTTGAATTGCAGGGTAAGATTCTCACTCAGCCCCAGATGGTAGGGCTGACTCTTTATTTAACATGTTTCAGGAAAGCGTGATAGAGGAAAGACTCCACGCCAAGGCTAGCGATCGTCCCGCAGCCTCTTGTCATACCAAGTCCATTATTTCGGGCTTGGTACTCGTCAGGTTCAGAATGTCAGTTCCAATATCTCGAAAAATGCCCGTGTGGAATGGTCTCCCTTCCAACTTAGAATAATATTTGTCAGTATGTCTATGTAGAAACAATATTTGCACGAGCATGGGCTCGCTTTGTATTTTTAATAAAGTCATAAACAAATTTCTTTATTGTTATTTTATTAATAGCTCCGTATTTGAATATAAGTTTAAATTTCTAAATAAAGAGAATTAAATGGTGCTCCTGGTGGAAAATAATTGTCCAGGTGCCATCACGCCCTAAGTAAAGACTTAGGAAAAGTCGGGGCGTGACATGTCTATTCAATTACAGCATATCCAAATCTCTCATCTCGGTTCTTGATTCGAAATCATATAGATTATGATAATTAGTGATCAGTTAACTATCAAACATTCATACCAATATTGAATAAATCTTAATCCAGTGAAGAAGAAATCAAACCAATGCATTAATTCATGAATAAGAGTTTCAAGCAATTCAATAGGAAAGCCCTAATAAAGTGTTTAACTCCTAGCCATAGACATGCTAAGAACTAATACAAATCCCAACATGAACTGAATTGAAAACTAAAGAAAGAAATATTACTTAGAACTAGATCTCCAATTGTAGCCTCCAAATTTTCATGTGTTCTCTTCTGTTCTCGAAATCCCCCGTCTGTAGAATAATCCCTAAGGCTTAAGTATGTTGTTATTTTTGTGCCCTCTGGACCCTATTTTCCCCTGGCCAATTTGTCCTCAGATCTGCAAAATTCCGCGTCGGCGCCGTTGTCACGACCCGAACCGACGGGTCGCGATTGGTGCCCTACTGGTAGGGATGGCAACGGATAGGATCTGGACCGGATCCTACTAGATCCAGATCCAGATCCGTTTTACATACATGTATCCATATCCAGATCCATAGGGTCCATAAAATCATATCCAAATCCAGATCCATCGGATCCACCGGATCCACGGATCGGATCTGGATCCAAATCAAAGTGACTAATTATTAAGTTATACCTTCTAATCAGTCCAATTTTTTAGAAAAAGAGTCAATTTAATTTAACGGAATCATGGGGAATGCATCCGTAAATTAGGACTAAATGACATTGTTGACAATTGTTATGCCTATTGGCTATTGCTGTAGTGAGAAACAATTCTCTCAATACCTAAGCTACTACATAAGTACCACATAAATGATTAATATAATGATTAAAGAATAACACGCAAAACGTGTCTCAATTAAAAAAATAATGATCTTCGGCCCTTTAAATATAAAATAAAATAGATTACAAAGGATTCGGTGTCATGATGTATAAATAATAAATGTATAATTAATTTAATAAAAAACGGATTCACGGGTCGGATCTGGACCGGATACAGATCTCAAAGACAAGATCCAGATCCAGATCTGATCTATCATAAATGGATCCGGGTCCGATCCGGATCCGTCGGGTCTAAACTTTGAATATCCATATCCTATAAAACGGATCTGGATCCACCTAATCCGGATCGGGTCCAGGATCCATTGCCATCTCTACCTACTGGGCACCCTTATACCCTCACATCACATATAATCAGCGGAAGCTTAAGAAAAACTCATAATCTTATAACTAGGGATCATGTCCCCTAAACTGTCATATAACATCATAGGCAAGCCGGCAAGGCTGTCATTATATACACAATAGCCAAAATAAACTACAATTATACATGTCCAACCCACACATGACTACAGACCTCTAAGAGTAAGACAGTAACTATGACGGGACAAGGCCCCGCCGTACCCCTGAATATACATAAGCCATAATGGAAGACCTGTGTCAAAATGACTAGGCTCCGGAACAATGGAGCTATCCCAAAACGCTGAGCAAGGATCCTAAGCTCGCGGATCACCAAACTGAGTACCTATACCTGCGGGCATGAACGCAGCCCCCCGAAGGGGGTCAGTACAACAAGGTACCAAGTATGTAAACATAAAGTACAGTAAATAAGATCATAACTGGCCAAAAGATGACATGGACAAGTATGAAAATCAAATACCAGATCCAACCGTGCCATATAAAATAAGAGCCAACTGTACTTTTGTATAACTGTACCACTGTAACACTGTACTTTTTAAAAGTATGAGAGTCATTTTAAAATCATGAATCTCTGTGCATATACTCCTATACTGTCTTGGGTAGCTATACCCACATCATGGATACATGTCCATGGAATCATATACTGTCATGAGTATCTATACTCGCATCATGGATACATTTCCATAGAATCATATATATCATAGGTATTTATACCCGCATCATGTATCCATGTCCATGGAATCATATACATATATTGCCCGACCCTCAAGTGAAGGGCGCGGTGAAACATATACTACCCGGCCTTTTCTGTGACGCGGTAAATACTTTATCATATACTGCCCGGCCTCTAGTGAGGGACGCGGTAAACACTTAGCCATATACTGTCCGAGCTCTGGTGAAGGACGCGATAAACATATACTGTCATAGTATCCATGGAATCCTGATACATCTACTACCCGACCTTCTAGTGAAGGGCGCGATGAACCTATGGGGAGATACGCATGAACTGCCCGACCCAATTCTGGGATACGGTAAAATCATATACTGCCCGACCTTTTTTGAGACGCGGTAAAATCATATACTGCTCGGCCTTCTAGTGAAGGGCGCGATAAATGGAATATAACACTTGCACGAATAGCTATCATGAGCAACCTTATGCAATTTAAATCATCTTTTGACTCTCAATAAAATCATATACTGCCCGGCCTTGAGCAAAGGTTAAGTTTGGGGGTGTTTGATCGGTGTATTCTATATACACCTCTTGAGTTATTTTTAGTTAGTATTTTACTCATTTCATTTATGTTTAGTATAGTATTAGAGTCGTTTTCCTTTCTTTTGTGTCACAACGGTCAGAAATTGAGAAATGACGAAAAGGAGATGAAATGAGCATAAATGAGATGAAATTGCACACAAAAAGGGCCAAGAAATGAAGTCTAAGAAGTTCCGAAAATTATAGAGGAGATCAGACGAAGTTCGGACGAAAAAAGGACGACGAAACAAAATCCGCCAGAAAAACGTCACCTAGGGCTCGTTTGGTGTCAAGAAATGCTAATTAGATAATATTTCATATTGTACAGTAAAAAAGAACTTGAAATGTGCTATTAGTCTTTGATCAAATGGATCATCTAATATTTCAGACACACAAAACCTTGATATACACATAGGGCTCGTTTGGTGTCGCACTGGACTGTATATTTTATATTGAACTGTATTATATTGTAATGGATTGAACTGTATTAATATATAATGGACGATATTAGAGTATTAATATATAATGGATTTTTTTAGTACAGTCCAGGGGAGACCCATCTACTAGATGGGTCTCAAAAATGGCAATTGGAGTGTACTATTTTTAGAAATAGTACAATCCAGTTCGGCTGAAAACGTCTATCAAACGATGTATTATTTTTTTGTACAGTGCAGTTCAGCGTAATACAACGTATCAAACGAGCTCATAGGAACTTAGGAATTAGGCGAGAGATGATATTAGAGGGGGGAGAAGTAGTCATCAAGGACAAAAACCAGAATTAATATTCTAGCTAGCTATAAGCCTATACAAGAAACCCTAATAAGTAATATCCCATGAATACAAACTTTCTCATTATATATTTTAATAAAGCTTTTTATATGTCTGTACTTTATTTTGAATATTCCGTAGGACCAAATTTACCAAATCGAGATTGTATTTGACTTCTTCCTACTGATTAATTGTTAACTTATTCTTTTATTTGCTAGTCCTAAAACTCCCCCTTGTAATTAATCTTGTGTGCCTATGTTGCAAATGCAATAGGTCAACAGCCCTCAACTCCCTTAGAATCTAACTCTACGATTCTGTACCTGTATATCAGCTACCCTACCACTCTAAACATTGGTATTTGGTACATATATAGTCTGGATTAATTTGTATGTATTGACCATGTGGAGTATTTTGATACTATTGATATATTTTAAACATATTGCAGTTGGTAAATAAAATTTATTTAAGGTTACTAATCTTAGTATTTTATCAACGGATATCATGTTAGGCCGACGATCTAAAGGGGATAATAAATAGGGAAGGAACTGGTATATAAGGGATTGAATAATTAAAAAATAATTAAATAATACAGTAAGTAAAAAAAGATTAACTTACAAACTAATGTTCCAAGTTATGGAAACCATAATTATAAGGTTCTGCAGGAATTTAAGGAATTTAAGCGCATAAATTTAAATACAGTAAGTGGTAGAACCAACCATGATGCAGGAATATAAATAATTTAATTTAAATTTAATTGCAGTAGGTGGTAGAACTAACCATGTTGCAATATTTAATGCAGAAATTTAAAAGATGAATTTAAATGCAATAATTTAAAGAACATGAATATTTAAAAAATTTAGGAGGTAGTACCATCCATAATCATATTATTCAAAAAAAATTAAAATACTTACAAGAAATTTAATTCCGAACGGTGTATTGTTCATATGATATGAGTCATATGGGTCATATGAATCATATCGGACATATGAAGGTATTTGGGAATATTTGGAATTTCGGGTAAGATATTTTGAGGAGTTTAGATCTTCATAGACTCCCCGAGGTCATATGAAGAACGGAATATTTGGAAATTTAAATAATTAACCTACTAAGGGGATAACTTGAAAGAACTTCAAAACTCTAGAGAGAATGAAGAGAATTCTAAACTAAGGAAAGAAAAAACTTATCTAACCAAGGGAGAAAGGTTATCCTTTTATAGGAGAATTGCAAAGTGGAATTTACTATTACAAACAATATTTAAATAATTAAACTATTCATCCGAGTGCAGAATGACGTCATGAATGACCTCATTATTTTTGTTTTCATCTCGAATTCTGCTTACACTATTTGGGCATTTATTTTTATCGGGAATTTTTGTCAATTATTTCTCAGGGATTTTCGATATTTTATTGGCAGCATCTAGAATCAATTGTTGCCAAAAATAGGAATATCATCATTTTCAATTACAGATTCTTCCTCTTCTGTTGAAGAGCTCTGTTTTGATGATGATGGTGCAAATTTTTGGAGTATGGCTTGCATTTCTTCTGGAATTTTAGCTGATGCAAGCATTGAGGCAGATTTTTGAGAAATGAACTGGGTATGCTCCTTTGATTGGAATGACGCTTGTGGTGTCTGTTGATGCCCATGTAAAGGAATGAGTTTATTATCATCTAGTCATTTTTGGATTTTTGGTGGTGTGAGGCTATTTGGTATTTTAAAGCTGCCCCACCATCGTATTTTAAATCTTCTTCGGATGACTGGTATTTTATCATCTGAATAGTCTACAAATCATGTAAACACCCATGTTAAATGAAATTTTATATGAAAGAGGTGCAAAAGTATAAATCTTGTTTCTTCTTCTGAGGGTTTGAATTGGGATTTGAAGAGGCTAAAAGATTTAATGACTTCGGGTTTTTGTATATCCAGGGTGGATTCGAATTGTTCCCACCATGAATTTCACCAAGTGGGAAATTGTGAAGCATCACATGAGGTATCAAAATGGAAAATCCAAGTGTGACTTTGGTTGGGATGGAATTGAACCAAGCTTGTTGGTAATCCCAGTAATTAAAAGGAATATAAAAAAGGGCTCATTTTGTGGGAGTTTGGAAAATTTATGAGTTTTGATAAGTCATCCCCCAATGAGTGAGAGCAATTACTCGAAGTATTTTGCTGATCGAATAAGATGGATCTGAGTTGTTTTTGAAAAAATTAATTTTTATTGTTGTTGATCCTGGTATCTCAAGGATAGCCTGATAAAAATATGGGGGTTTTAAAGTATCCCATGATTTATAAAATCATTTTGATTCAAAATAATTTTGTATTGCCAAAAAAGGGTCTTTGTTAAAATATCATTTTTCAAGAGTTGCAATGTTTTGAAAAAACGATTTTATGAAAAATTTAGGCGTCTGTTTTTTGGGCACTTGTGGTGTCACAAGGTGATTTTTTGAAAATTATTTTTGAGAAAGGTTTTTTGAAAATTCTTCTTTTTCGGGTTTGGTATTTAAAAATTTATTTTGAGAAAAGGTTTTTGAAAATTCTCCTTTCTCGATTTTTGTAGGAAAATTAGAGATTTTTTTCTCTAATTTTTCTTGGACAATTTCTTCTTTAGGAATTTGTAGTTTCCTTAGTGCCTGTTGTAACTCCGGAGATTTTGCAAGGAGCTGAAAGAGAGTTAATTCTTGCGTCGGATTTGTTACTCTTTCCTGCACAGTTTCTGTGCTGCTGAAATTTTCATGTTATTCTTTCATTACCGCGTCGTACCAAGACATGGGTTTTTCTGCTGAGATTGGTGCCGGGGATTTTTCTTTTTCTTCTTTTACTGGCTTGGGAATTGGTGTTTTGGGGGTTTTTTAGGAGCCATGGAATTTGTTTGCTGTTGTTCGGGTGTAGAGCTGGGGTATTTATTGTTGGAATGGTTTCTTCTTTTCTTTTCTGGAGCAAGACTCCACATACTGCCTGCACACAATATTGTCTGCATTCACACATATCCTTCCTCGATTTTTTGTGATCATAGGCTATACACCTGTTATTTGGGCAATGGTATGACATTTTGTGGCTATTGTCTGGGATTTGGAACAGATAACGGATCAGGATTGCTGGAAAAATTCGTTAAAGATTAGTTTAGAAAAATTTAATTTTAATGCGGTGTTTTGAAAACATGCATGATTTGAAAATTCATTTTGAAGAAGAAATTTGAAATCAGGATTTAATGAATGGTCAGAAAAATCGTTTTTTAATTTTTATAAATAGTATGGTTTTTCATTATGTATTGAGCACGTTTTTATGAGATCGAGATCTTTTGTTTTTGGTGTCGTTATAAACTGGAATTTTAATTTTTTGTTTTTAAAATTAAACATATAGATTTATTTTTTACTTTATAATGAGTGATTAGGTTCATAAATGATGTCCCTAGAATTATGGTATTGTGAATTTCTTCAACTAGGACAAACGATGTTGATATTGAAATTTCATCAATTATGATTGATGCCTTGGTTTTATACCTAATTTCCAACTTAAAATTATTAGCCGCTGCTAATGAATCCTGTGTTTCTTTTAGGAATTTTTTAGGTATTATACCGATTTTTATACAGTTTAAGCCTGCCCCTATGTCAAAGAGGGCAACAGTTGTTATTCTAAAATTTTCTCAAAATTTTAATGTTATTTTTATTAAATATTTTTTTGTTGTTATTTGTCGGAATACAATTAGAAAATATTCCGGAATTTCTTCTAGATATTTTTCATTTGGTTTTTAATATTATTATCTGGTTCTTCGGGATTTTCTAAATCAGATTTTTCTGAGTTCAAATTGTTTGGAACGAGTTTTGTTTTGCACTATTCGAAGAATATGTTGGACTTGTAGGTTTCAAGTCGTTCAATTTTTCTTTAATCGTGGAATTTATATATATTGGTCTGGGTATTTGACTTGTGTAATCTACGTTTGCCAGATTTGGTAGATCTGATGTAGAATACCTAGATTTTATTTTGACTGGTGTATTTATTATCGAAGGGATTTGTGAGACTCTTCCTAAATATAGGGTATCTTCCGAACTTGTATCTTCGTATCTATTACTCATAGATCTTCTTAAAAATGAGAGACTGACCCTACCATCTTGGTATTGAGTTATTTCTCTAAGATGAGTATTTGGTTGCTCAGATTCTAAGGGTTCAGGTTTAACTACACCTTCCAGGATCATTCTTCTGGTAGGGTAATATCTTTCCACCTAATAGGTCGTGGTATTACTGTGTTAGATTTGAAAAGATCTGTTTGTAGAAGAAGGGTTTCACCTTTCTTACTATGGTATCTGTCTTTTGTGGCAAAAGCAGAAGTCATAGCTTTATAATGAATTCTAAAGATTAATGCTACAGGAATAGATCTTTCAAGCATCTGGTAATTATGTGTCTTAATCTGTAAGACAAGGAATTTTTGGATATTTTTATCATTTAGAGAAGAATGGTATATATATATTTCAAATTTATGGATTCAGGAGTTGAATTCCAAACATTGAACCCATTATCTTATTTGAATTTCGGGTTCATAGTTCAATATTTTGTGAAGAACAAGAATTAGTAACAGGTCAATTATGTAGCTAAACAATAAAATTCGTCAAATTATATTTAGCAATAATTAACGAGTTATTATTTAAAAGTTCTTTAGCTATGAGCTATTTAGCGATAGTTTTGAGACAAAATTGTTAAACTATTTTCATTTTTTTTGTAACGTAATACAGGTTCAAATTAATGAACCTACGTTTCTCTGAATTTTTTACTTTATCGATATATAAAAATTAAAAAACAGTATTATACAAACCTATATTTTAGCAGGCTCGAGAGATATAGTGGCAGTATATAGAAAGGTGTACAAATGTAGTAATGTACGTATAATATATATGGGGATTTGTGGTCTCAGTAATATGCACGAATGCCATTAATAGGTCACCTCCTTAAAACCTGGGGGACCTAACAAGACCAATTTCTGAATTTTAATACTGCAAAACTCAAATAAGACGAAATTCAGGGAGTGAATATTGAAATTCCCAGATAATCAGGGTTACTGTTTCCTTGCTGTTTTCTCGGCTATTGGTCTCTAAACTTGTACTAGAGGTAGAGTAATAGTTCTTGACTTAGAAAAACTTTGAATTTGGAACTTTTTAACCATATCAATTACATATCTAGAATGTAGAGTCAATTGGTTCATCCTTGGTTACGTTTTTCACTCCATAATATGTTTATTTACCATACGTTAAAATTGAGCAAAAAACGTAACAATGAGGGCGCCAAAAGCGTAACAAACGGTAAAATTAATCTATTTTAAATAGTTCGGGAGTATTTTTAATCCTTTTCCCCTTTATTTGTATGCCTTATTTCTGAATTATAAACCTGATGATATTCATTTTACAATTAATTAATTTAGATTATGTTACATAAAATCTATTATAAAAGGCACTCCTTATGAGGATTATTTTTATTTTCACGACTTGAATCAATCGCGTCAGTCTAATACCCTTCACTGAACTTGATTGGAAAAATATTTAGCAATATGTACACTTTGTCGATGATGTTTGTTTTTGGCACGAGAGAAAATATTTTTCTTAAAAAGATAAAGTCATTTTCTGGTAACCAAACATTAAAATATCAAATGTTTTTCTTGAAAATAGTTTTTCATTGAAATGAGAAAATGACATTCTTTGCTTATATTCTTTTATATTAGTCATTTTGAAATAGTTTCCAAATTTTAAAAATAGTGAATAATGAGGCAAAATTCCTTCTGAAAAATACTAAATCCTAGATCTAATGTAAACTCATGGAAAGATGGTAAAAGCACCACTATTTTTACTATCACTAGGGCACGTTTGGTACGCTGTATTAAGCTAGATCTTGAATAAAAAATAATCTGACGTTTGATGGCGTTTACAAGACTAGATCAGATTATTTTAGACCCATCTAACAGGTGGGTCTCCCCTGCACTGTACTAAAAAAAATTAAAAAATATCGTCCATTATATATTAATACAGTCCAGTCAAATTTAATAAAATTAATACAGTTCAGTGCGACGTACCAAACGAGCCCCAGTGTCCTCCAAACGTTTAGTATGGAGATGACACAATTGTTTATTAATTCACATAACAAAAGATGTGTGGCAGTAGTTAGTAGAACAACATGAGGTGGGATTCTTGGATTAAAATAAAAAATGTGTGAAAAAGCCACTAAGATGTATTTTCAAAATATATTAGATATGAACTTGTTGCTTAAACATTCACAATCTAAGAAATTCCCTATATATAAAATACATATTCCACAAGTGTTGGTCACTTTACATTGTGTTTCCTTCTAATGTGACAATGCTGAGATTATCAGACCCTACCAATACATACAATCATTTACATGAGAAAAAAATATTCTCCCTTATGATTATATCTAAAATCAAAAGGGATAAAAAAAAAAGGAATGATGGCCTTATAATGACCAAAGTCGCCATCAATTCAAGAACCTAATAATACTGGATCATTTTTCCATATTTAACTTATATACAGTAATACCAAAGAGCAACTGAGATTACATATAATAATACACATTTGAAGAAAAGAAATCGCGATTACTAATTAATAATTATATAATATTATTATCCATGACTGCCTGTAGAATGATTCTCCTATGATTTGATTTGGCATTTAGAATTTTTTGAAGTTTGTGATATAGTTCAAGAGTTGGTGAAGTACAAGTCTTTGGCATTTAGATATAATATATAATGACATGCAAATTTTACTCCATTAATAAAGGTGCCACACTATAAGTTGATTAAGATTATAATTAATAGTACTCCTATTCAGTTTCACTAAATGAATATCAAATATACAAACTAGAATTACATCTGCTTAATTAACTTTTCGGAATATATTCATTAATTTTATTGATAAATGATATATATATATATATATATATATATATATATATATATATATAAGGTTACACTAATATTTATTTTTGATACAAACTAGATAATTAATTAATCTAATTACAAAAAAATTATAATTCTACCTAAAATAGGAGATATACAATTAATGAAAGAATATTGAGAAATAGTCTATTACAACCCCGCAGTCGAAGCGGGGGATCTCGAACATTGAGACTGGCTCGAAAATTATCAAATAGTATGTGCGGAAGTCCTTAGGTGAAGATGTCGTCAATCTGTTATCTGAAAGGAACACGAAGGACACGAATTTGCCACGAGCCACTTTTTCGCGAACGAAATGAATGTTTAGTGCGCTGATGTTGGACGGGATTGCCGGAAAGATATATCGCATTAATATTATCACAATAGACCAATGTTGCCTTTTGAATCAGGCAGTGAAGCTCAAGTAGAAGGTTACAGATCCAACAAGACTTAGAGACGACGTTGACAACACTTCTGTATTATGCTTCTACACTGGATCGAGATAGTGTAGGTTGCCTTTTGGAAGACCAAGACAATAGGTTATCTCTAAGGAAAATGCAATAACTAGACATGGAGCGTCGGGTGTCAGGACATCCATCCCAATCAACATCAGAATAAGCAGTGAGACTAGTGAGCGAAGACATGTATATATGTAATCTGAAGTGAAGAGTACCTTGGACGTATCGTAAAATATGTTTGAGGGCATGCATATGTGCTTTCATCTGACTGTGCATGTGCAAGCAGATTTGTTGCACGACATATGATATGGCTGGTCTCGTGAATGTGATGTACTGCAGGCCCCAACCAGGCTACGATAGTGAGTCGGGTCTGATGGAAAGTCTCAACAGGTGGGAGCGGACTGTAATGAAACGTTCAGCCCGCAACTATCCGGACCGTCCTCAGCATTGCCATATCCAAGTCTTGGCCCATTCATCAGCTTGATGTAAAGAATGTCTTTTTACACGGGGATCTTCATGAAACGGTATATATGCATTGTCGTGGCATCGGTCTCAATACTCCTCGTGGGTAAAGATTTATAAGATCCATTATCGTGTTTACGAAGTTATCGACCACATCATCCCTCCCACGACGAAGTCCACAGACGTACCATCAACTTCGACTTCTGATGATACACTCTGGTTTGTTTGGACGTAATCGTCCTCCAGTGGATATACGACACGATATCTAATAATTTGTTGCACATCATCATTGAGATTGATGTCACTGCCCGCCAAACATGGGAATGTATAGATAGTATTTTACACGATAACAAAACTCAATGAGCGTTATACCTTGAAAATCAGTTCAAGGATGTTCATCATGACGATTTCCCAAACGTGTCTGCCTATTGTCAAGAACTCAAAATGTTTGCCGACCAACTCTCTAACGTCGGCGCACCAGTCACTAATCAACGATTGATCTTGCAACTTATTGTTGGTTTGAACAAATCCTATGACGGTGTTGCCACCATTCTTCAGCAATGCACAATGTTACATCCATTTTATGAGGCCCGTTCGAAGCTCATCCTTATGGAAACCCGGAAAATCAAGCGCAACACCACTTGAGTCAACATTTCCTATGCCGCTCTCACCACCACCGTCGGGTCTTCCACCGATGGTAGGGCCTACCGATCCGACAACCAGAACCGTCGACCAAAGCACCTGCAACAGTTTGCTTTCTCCCGTAACAATCGCCAAAGCAGGCAGTCCGGTAAGGGCCACAGTGGAAGTAATTCCTGCAACAACGATGGCATGAAGGGGCAGTCCCCGCCGGCAGGAAATAACCAACATTGACAGCGGCAGTGGAAACAACCTCCAGCGTTGGCTGCCTATCCTTCGTGAACGCATGGTCCCCACTGTCATGGGTCTCCCCTCCTTTCCCGTATATGACATTCTTGTGGATTCCACCTCAGAACCGACAGGACCAAATCCCCCCCGCTATAGACTTATGTATCGACTGAAATTGAGGTAGTTATGACACAATATCACTCAACACTTCAGACGAACATTGGTATATGGACACAGACGTCATATCTTACCTGACGACATCACAAAATACTCTCTCATCTTATTTCAATTTGAGTAATTTAAATCGAAATATTATTGTTGGTAGTGGACAAGACATTCCCATCTGTGGTTATGGTCATTCATCCCTATCCCCCACCACATTTACCACTAATATTAAAACATATCCTTCATGCCCTTAAACTTATTAAGAACCCGATCTCCGTGTGACGTTTCACAATTGACAACTGGGTTTCCCTTCACTTTGATCATTTTGGTTTTACTGTAAAGGACTTTACGACATGGAGACGGATAATGAGATGTGACAGCACCGAAGATCTCTACCCTATTTCAAATGCAGTCAACAATTCATCATCAGTTCCCTCAACCTTTTCTGCTCTTTCGTCTTCCTTATGACATTCTAGATTAGGACATCCAGAAGATTCTGTTTTACGCTTCCTTAGGAAAAATAATTTAATTAATTGCAATCGTATTTCTAGGACTCCAATATGTAAATCTTGCATTATTGGAAAATATGTCAAATTACCATTTTCTACATTCAAAAATTGTACTTTAATGTCTTTCGATATCATACATAGTGATTTATGAACATCCTCTATTTTGAGTACGGCTGACCATCGATATTTTGTGTTATTTTTTTACGATTATTCCAACTTTCTATGGACTTTTCCAATTGGAAATAAATCTTAGGTCTACCCTATTTTTTCTTCATTTAATGTTTTCGTCAAAACACAATTTGAAAATAGCATTAAATATTTTCAATGTGACAATGACAGAGAATTCGATAATAACCAATTCAAACAGTTTTGCTCCAAAAACGGTCTTACATTTCGTTTTTCTGCCCTCACACATCCTCCCAAAATGTTAAAACTGAGTGAAAACTCTGAACCATAAACAACCTCATTCGTGCCTACTTGCCCACGCCTCAATTCCTTCTCAATTCTGGCATTACGCACTCTTCATGATCACATATCTCCTAAATATAATCTCAAACAATTCTCTAGCTCAATGGTCGTCCACCCAAGTTATGTTTCGTAGGAACCCCTCCTACCAACACTTGTGTATTTTTGGATGTCTTTGTTACCCTCTCTATCCGATCACTCACAAATTCCAACTCCGGTCTTCCCCGTGTATTTTTCTGGGTTATCCTGCCAATCATCGTGGTTACTCATGCTATGACTTGTCGAGCCGTAAAATTTTTATTTCACATTATGTCCTATTTGATGAGTCTCAATTCCCTTGTGCCTCTCTAGATTCGCCACCTCGACATTCATACAATTTTCTAGATAATGACTTAAACCCCCTTCTAATTCACCATTTACATAGTCCGTCGTCCCGGACCCTGCCATCCGCCACCACCTCGGCCAGTACAAGACTAGCTGCCCACCTAATTCTGCCGACGGTCTCGGAATAGCCCACCTCAATGTGATTCCACAACCACCTCTCAGCAAACCGAGGTTCGGCCAGCCAGTATCGTCACCCCTGCCCTTCATCCTCTTCTCGGCAGTCCCGTGGCAAACTTCCTCTCTCGTCCCGCATCCCAAGACACATTCTTGGACCATGAAAACTCGTGACATACACAAAATTCATAAGCTTAAACGAATGTTTAACCTTTCTGTTTAAGTTGTCTCTTTCCCTCATAACCCGAATGATGCCTTGTCCGACCCTAATTGGAAATCCGTAATGATTGACGAATATAAAACTCTTATTGATAATAAGACAGGGGACTTAGTACCCCGTTCACCTGATGCTATCATTATTCGTTCTATGTGGACTTTTAGACATAAAATGAAATCTTATGGTTCTTTTAATAGGTATAAGGCTCGTCTTGTAGATGTTGGCAGGTCTCAACAGGTGGGAGTGGACTGTAATGAAATGTCCAGTCTGATCGTTAAGCCCGCAACCATCTGAACCGTCCTCAACATTGTCATATCCAAGTCTTGGCTCATTCATCAGCTTGATGTTAAAAATGTCTTCTTACATGAGGATCTTCATGAAACAGTATATATGCATCAGTCTATGGGTTTCACGGATCCTATTCATCCGGATTATGTGTGTGTGTGTTGCAGAAATTGCTCTATGGACTGAAACATGCTCATCGAGCTTGGTACCAGCGGTTCACCGATTATGTCTCATCTATCGATTTTTCACATAGCAGATATGATCATCCCCTGTTTATCTACAACAAGGGTACATACATGACTTATCTATTATTATATGTTGATGACATCATCCTCACATTATCTGATGCTCTCCGCAGGTTCATTATGTCTCTCTTTTCCTCTGAGTTTGCTATGAAAGATCTGCCCCCCTGAGTTATTTCTTGGGCATCTTTGTCACTCGACATTCTGACAGCCTATTTCTATGTCAGAAGAAGTACGACGAAAAGATTCTTGACCGTGTAGACATAACATCTTGAAAACCATCACACACGCCTATAGACACTAATTCCAAGCTAAGCATTGATTCCGGCCATTCTTCCTCCCGCTTTCTCCTAAAATAATATATATATACAATTATTATAATTAATGAAAGAATATTGAAAAATATTCTATTACTCCCTTCCTAGCTCGTTAATATTGCAGACTTGTTTTAGTTTTATCTGTTTGATATGAAAGAAAATATTTTTATTTTAAAAAAAATAAGTCACTTTTTGTCAATCAAACATGAGTTTTTTTCCGGCCTTAGGGCCCAGTGGCCATTAGTTAAATTTATGGCCTTGGGGTAACAAAATTCGAATTTGAGTTTGAGACCCGAGTGTGAACTAAGAAGTACTTCACTCTATAATAAATTTTACACGGAATTTAAATTAATCGAGCACTATTACAGAAAGTATTTTTTCGTTACATCAAATTAATTTTCAATGAATATAATTATGTGATATGAACTTTATTTTAGTTTGTAAATTAAAAGGTCAAATAATTCGATTAACGTAAATACCATATATTGGATTTTACAGGTAACCTTCTGAAGTGATAAATTGAGAAGACAAATTCACCTGACGTTTGGGCTGACTTTGGAGCATTAAGTCTCCATTATTTGTCTCATGAATTCAGCCATCACTTGACTGAATTGTAACCTCTAATCAATGGCCATTACATGGCATTGAAGGCCTTTATTAGGTCATTTGGGAAGACAAATTCATCTTGCTATAAATTGAGACCTTGTCTCAATTCACAAACACACCTCATTTTTCAGATTGTTGTCAATCTTCTTCCTCTCTTGTAATCACCAATATACTAAAGATCTTTCGTTCCTAAGAGAACACTTGAGTCTCATTTGCTCACTTGTTTGATTGCTGTTTTATCTTGGGGAGATAAATTGTCAGTACACCATTTAAAGGAATATACGGGGCAAGATTATCTTAAGGATAGATTGAACCAACAATCGACTCAGCAAGCCTATTACTTTGTTAATTTCCAAATTTCTAACAATCTTGTTGTTGTTGTTACATTCCCAATTTCCTATTATTATACCTATATTCTCACAAACTTAAGATAATCTTCGCTGATTTCAACAAGAACATGACTACTGAAGATCAAATCAATGCTATGAACACTGCCACAGCTCAAGGCAATCCCACTGCCACCAGAAGCAACAACACTACTTCAAATCCCACTGCTCAAGGCATTCCAAATGCCTTTCAAACTGCTTCTCAAGGCATTCCCAACGCCTTTACTACTGTTCAAGGAAGTGTGACTGCTTCAACCCCCGCCGGGTTTCACCATGAACGTCCCGAGAATTTCATGGGAGTACACTTCAAACGATGGCAACAAAAGATGCAGTTTTTTCTAACGGTTATGGGAATGTCACGTTTCCTAACCGAAGATCCTCCACAAGTTGGGGAAGACAAGGATCCTCAGCCAAATGATATGGCGGGAGGGGGCCAAGGTATCCATGTCGTTGACAACATGAAGCTGGTTCGTGATGCATGGAAACACAGTGATTTCATGTGCAGGAACTACATTCTAAATAGTTTATCCGATCCTCTATACACGGTATACTGTACCGTTGAAACTGCCAAATAGTTGTGGGACAAACTACAAAAGAAGTACAACACTCAAGATGCGGGTGCAAAGAAGTTCGTCATTGGGAAGTTTCTAAAATTTTAAATAGTGGACAACAAAAGTGTGTCATCCCAAGAATTCCAAATGATTCTTCATCACTTAGACTTAGAAGGATTGAAGCCCAACGAGCAATTCTTGGTTGGGACATTAATCGAAAAACTACCTCCCTCGTGGACTGAGTTCATGCATTACTTGAAACTCAAAATGAAGGAGATGACATTAGACGAACTTATTGTCAAACTCCAAATTTAGGAAGACAATAAGAAGGCCATGCCAAAGGGGAAACAACACGCCGAGGCTAAGGCAAATCTGACGGAAGTCAAAGGAAACCCAAGCAAAAAGCGGAAGTTTCAGAAGGTTGTTCAGTCCCAAACAACTGAAAAGTTTAAGGGAACATGCAACTATTGTGATAAAGCTGGTCATATGGTCAAAGACTGCCGCAAGCTCAAACATGATAAGGCCAAAGGCAAGGATAAGGTAAATATAGTCGAAGACACACTCCTAGACGATATGATTGAAGAATTCTCAGCAGTGGTAGCAAACCTTGTTGATAATCCGACACAATGGTGTTTGGATACGGGGGCTACCCGTCACATTTGTTCCAATCAAGATGCCTTCTCTATTTATACACCAGTCACAGACAAGAAGTTATTCATGGACAACAATTTTTCTTTAGAGGTGCTGGAGGTAGAGAAAGTAGTCCTAAAGATGACGTCCGGAAAGGATCTGATTCTAGGGGTGTTCATTTCGGATATCCAAAAATTTCGGATCGATAAAATTATGATCCGAATCCGAAATGAACACCCCTAGTTATATCCTTGGAATTTTCACCTTCAACCAAACAGTTCATGCTTGCTTCAGGTCTTAAGGTCAGTTCACAAAGACAGATGTTTACCTATATGTTATACAACACAGCCTAAATCTTTTACAACACCTAAAATAGTCTCAACTTCACATTCAGTTCAGATAAAAAGTGAAAATATAAATGATGTTAGAGAAAGGAGTGGCGGGAAATGAAACATTTCTGACTGTGAGAACATAAAGGGGAAGTTTGGTTAACACCCAGCAAGTGTAACTCTAAAGAAAATATATTGTTCTCGCTCTTGTGCAAGAGAATACCAAGACTATATATAACTTCATCCAGCAGAATAGGTTGATCGGTGTATTTTATATACACTTTTTGAGTCGTTTTTAGTTAGTCTTTTGTCCCTTTTTGTACAAATAAGTGTCGTATTAGGATATATTTTCTTTCTTTTGAGTCAAAGTGGTTAAAATGGCCCAATGGCGGAAAAGGAGCTAAAAGATGGCAAAAGTGGAGGTTCCAGAGCTTAAAAGACGAGAAAGTGGCGAACGAGGCGGACGGACAAGCGCGCGGCTATCGCAGACATGTCGGGTCGCGGCGCCAATATCCGAAGGCGCGAAGTTGTAGCGCATGGCCGCCTAGCTGCCAGAGTGCGGCGGCGCCAAATCATCCGAAGTATCGCAGAACTTCCGGCACGACGCGGAAAATCGGGTTTAATGGCGATTTTACGGGCGAACTGAAGGAAAAGTTAGAGGCGATTTTGAGCCTATAAAAGGAGAACCCTAGGCAGTTTTTAAGGGTCCCCTTTCTTGCATAACACAAGACTTCTTGGATTGAAGATTGGAGACCATAATTTAGTAACTTTCTTTTCTTGTCTTTTCTTTATTTCGCTTTTTATGATGAACATTGAATTAGTTCTTGTCATGTCAATGGCTAGGAACTAATTCCATTATAGGGCTTTCCATGTTAAATCACTAGAAACTTATGTTATGAATTGATGCATGGTTATGGTTATTCTTCTTGTTGTTGAGATTTATCCAATAATTGCTTTGAATGCTTGGTAATTAATTGATCACTAATTATCATTATTTATATGATTTCTAATCAAACTTGAAAGGAGGAGGTTGTGAATATCTTTGTAAGTTGGGTAGACATATTTTGGATTGGGGATGAAAATACCTCAATTACTTGTGTAGCGTTAACGAGAGGTCTAAACACCTAATTTTACGCATGGCGCGTGGCGGTTAACTAGGTTTTTGGTCTTAATCCTCCTATAGAGTCATCCTTATCACAGAAAGGTAGAAAGGAACGACATCGGGTTGAGTGTTTATATAGCCTTAACGGAGTATAAAGCGATTTAGTAAACTGCTAGCTCAAAGAAGAAGAACCATAATTCATTGCATTAATAAGTAACATAAGCGGATAGTTGAGGAGACTTGGAAGCCCTATTCCCATCACTACTGAAGTAAACACATTAGTTAAATTAGTATTTATAATTGTTAGTTATAAACAACAAAATCAAATATCGGTTACCAAATAGATACCAAAAGATAGATAATTGGTACTTGAACACTAATCCTTGTGGACGATATTCGGTCTTACCAAGACTATATTACTTGTCACGATAACGTGCACTTGCGTTAAAGTGTGTGCATCTTTTCGCGCATCAAGTTTTTGGCGCCGTTGCCGGGGATTAGGCATAGTTCAATATCAATTTTATCTATTTTTAATTTCTAATTTGGTTTTTAATTTTTATTTTATTTTTTACGTTTTTTTTTACTTATTTCGGTAAAAATCAGGGTGTCGTGATCTGTTGTCTGTTTTTGATCTGTTTCAGAAAATCAGTTTATGCGAAGGAGAAGAGGGGCAAACACTCTTGTTCCCTTCAATCCAGAGATTGAGAAAACTCAGAACCGAAAGAACCGGATTGCGGCTTAGTTGAGATGGGCGGTCCAGAACAACAATATGATGAGAGAAGGGTTAGGTGAAAATCAACCTAACCCAGGAATGCCTCGGCGAGTACCTGTGGATGTCGAGGAAAGAGTTCAAGCCCAGGCAGAAAGAAGCTTGGGAGACTACGTGCTGCCAAGGGTGAACGAAGCACAGACATGTATTAGGCTCCCTGCAATAGGAGCAAACAACTTTGAGATCAAACCGGTGATTCTGAGCATGGTGCAGAACACAGTGCAATTTGGAGGACTGCTATCAGAGGATCCACATAAGCACATAGCTAATTTCTTGGAGCTATGTGCAACTTTCAGATATAACGGCGTTACTAATGATGCCGTCAGATTGAGGCTCTTTCCCTTCTCACTCAGGGATAGAGCAAAAGTATGGTTGAATTCCCTGCCAGCTGATTCGATTTTTACATGGCAAGAGCTGGCACAGAAATTTTTGGCCAAATTTTTTCCCCCGTGCAAAGTGTTGACACCCAATTTTGACCCTCCCGTCCAGCCATTAACTATAAAATTACACTAATTTTGTAAAATAATTTTTATGATTTTTTATAATAAAATGCAGCGAATAAAGCATTAAATACAGGCATAAATAATTAATTTACTAATGACATCGCGTCTTACGTAGAGTTTTAAGCACTTAGAATCTCGCGTCCGCATTAATTAACTTTAAGCTTTGTCGTAATTCTTAAATAATTAATAAATGCATAGAATAAATAATTTAGCGATAACGTCGTGTCAGGTAGTATAGCCGCATTTATTAGTAATCATTTGTAATTCAAAAATCAATTTTAATCTGATATATGCATTTAATAGCACCGCATTTATAAAGCTTTAAACGATTCTTAAATATCATACTTGCATTTAGCATTTAAATAATTTAATCTAAACTCAATTCAACTTTAATTTAACTTCGCAATAATGCATAATAATAAGTTTTTAAATAATAGCGCCGCATTCTAAAATAATAAGCATTAACTAAATAGCACACCCGCATTTATTATTTAAATTTAAACTTAGGCTAATAGAACACCTAAATAATTTAAGCACAATTTATTAAATTAATCACTAATTAATTAATTAACTCCTGATTAAATACCTACTACTAATACCCTAATTTAACTACCCAAATTCAAACCTTTTCCCTTATTTCCACGACCACACCGCGTCAACAAACCCCGCCCAACACCACGCCCATTCACCCTTTTACTTGACCCATCGTCCTTTCCAAAACAAAACGAGCAGAACAAAACCTAAAAGAACCAAAGAAGGCGGTCGCGCCGTCGCCGTGATTATCGCTCGAGAATCGGCGACCTCTCCCTTACCTTCCTTACCCATGCACATCGGCGGATCTTCTTTCAAATCGTACCTTACCAAATATCACACAAAATCGGCATAAAAGGGTAAGAATCAATACGAAATCTCAAGATATCAAGTACGAATCGTGAATTCGTGAGCAAGAATAGGCATAGAAATCTCAGCCTTAAATGCATACCAAACATAGAACCCGAAGAGGGGCTATATAAGAACATGCAAAGAGCATCGACAGAGGCAGGAGACAGAGCAGAGACGCGGGCACCGATGGCATCGATTAAGGGCTCAGGAGATAGCAATCACTTCGCCCTTAGCAATAGTTAGGAACCACATAGCAATTTAGGGCATCAATCCAGGAATTCAGACAGGGCAAAAATCGTTCGAAAATTAGCATCCGGGGGGATTCAATCAGAAAGCAATAGCAAACGCTAAGCCAAGAAACCAGCAAGCTAAGCCTTCCCTTCTGTTTCGCCTCGCAAAACCGAAACCCGTCGAGTGAGCCGACGACTTGATACGCTGCCTCGGTTCGCTGCCCAGAGAAGGTAAATTAATCCCACTTTCTTTAATTTTGGGTTGTCGTATATTCGTTTAGGTAAAGCTTATTTATTACCTAGATTGCTGTTGTGGCCCGTATATATTCGTATGTGTTGCTTCAATATATCGGAATTTTGCCTTCTAAGCATTCGTCTAATGAAATTCTGGAATATGGTCTGTTAAATAAGTAACGTGAGAGATATGAAGGATTATTTGCTTTATGTGTTGGTTATTTATTATCGACGACTGAATATTTACGTGCTGGTTTGTTGTTTGTCTTAGAGATTGCGTAAGTAGCAACATAGTGTCGTGACTTGATTGGTTTGAAAGAGTGTATGAATTCACATATAGAAATCTGGGTGCAGTCATATGTTCTTTACTTATTCATCACAGTGTGGATTGAAAGAAGCATCTGTCGGTATTGAGATGTTTACACCTAATTTACTATGTGCTAAGATTTCTTTTGGTATGAAAAGAAGGGTCAGTTTGAGCTTATTCTCTGCATTGCTAATGCATCTTGTAGGTATAAACTGTGAATATGCATACTTTCCTTAATATTCTTACTTAGAATGTTTTAAATAGAACTTCCAAGTTCGTTAATTGGCGATGTTATGCATTGTCTTTATCTGCGTATGCACTTGCATTCGTTTCCTTAGGGATAGATCCGCCCTTGTCTATATTTTGAAATGTCACTTGAATATCATGGTGAGGAATGTTTTCACATAGCAAATCTGTTTCTGATATGTTCATGTATAACTATGTCTCCTGGCTTGATCATTAGTTTCCTTATTTTATCTTAGGAACATGCATTATATCACTAGGTTATAGATGACATTTACCCTATATGTACCATTGGCTTGGTGCTTGGAATTATACTGATATGTGGCATCTACTATAAGCTAAAACTGCACGTTATATTGCATAGTAGGGCTTGGCATGATTCTAGTAGAGTATACTTGTTTCTTCCTCTTTCCTTCGAAATATGCCGACATGTCTTTGTGTGCATAGTTGGCCCTTTAGAGAACACCTCTTTGAAGTATATTAGTTCACCATGGTATACTTCTTGGCCTTTTCATATGATGAGTGGATCTGGTCCTTTTATTCTTATCTTAGCATAGAATTAAATGTTAATGTACATTCATATCTATCATTGCCTCTGTGATCTGGAATGAAGTTTACCTAAATATGTCATTTTACTTGCATTGTTAATCTGGTTTGGGTTGATGCTAATCTTTATCTTTATCTTATTTTACATGAAATGCATCGGAGCAAAATGAAGAGTCTCATGGCGAGACTCATCACAAGCTACAACAAACGAAGACCCGCATTTATGTGCATTTCTCTATCAACATTGGGGAATTCCAACCCGCCGGCGAATAACACCTCTACTCACGAGTCCTTTATTTCCTATCCCGCCCCGTTTATTTGTATAATTAATTGTCTAACATTACATTATTAGTAGAACTCTTAGAATGCCAAACCTTAAGTCAATAGATTAGAAGGTAGTTAATTAGCAATTTGTTTCCCTTCGAATTAAATATTTTAGATTATCCATACATAGCTTAAGCTATATTAAATCACCTAATAATCCTAACTTGCATAATTAATCATGTAGCTAGGATATTATTTTTCAACATCCCTAAACCATTTGCTATAAAATCCATATATAAATTTTATTTATACATATATACTAAGGAAGCCCCTTTTAAGCATGTAGTATACTAATCAAGATAAGCAAATGTATACATTTAATCAATAAGTCCACTTTGCATGACATATTTTTCATAAATAATATAGGGCATGCTTTAAACTCTATATGTGTTTTACATCATTAATCTTATCAATCTTTGCCAAAAAATACTTTCTATTAAATATCTTTCAAACATGCATTCTTAGCAATAAATAATTAACCCTAGGTTTGAACGGACAACCGCAAGTTAGCGGATCCTTTAGGATGCCTAACCCCTTCCCTTTAGGATAATAAAGAACCCTTACCCCGGAATCTCATTAAGTTTAGCAGACCATTAAAATGGAGTTAATGTTTTACTTTAAGCTAGTTAAACATTTAGGTGTCCTAATTCACCCAAAATAATTAGGTGGCGACTCCGCGAACCCTTAGCATTCTAGCAACCCTTTAGCATTTTAAATTTTAGCCTCTTTTAAACTTTAGCATCCTTTTAGCAATTTTAACATTCTTTTAAACATTTTAGCATTTTGTTATTTATTTTCTAACCTTTTATTTGAGCAGGAGTTTAGAAAATAAATGCCGCGGCCGAAAAAGGGCGCGACAGAAATGGCGACTCCGCTGGGGATTTTAGGTTCTTAACCACAACAGACCTAGGATAATTATTTGGCAATTATTTTGCATTTAATTTTTGTGTATTGTATTTTGTTATTTTTTGCTACCTGCTTTACTGCTTTCCTTAAACTGGCATTCCGCTCATATTTCTTCCACTCTGGAAAATTCACACAATCACACACTCACGCGCTGGTGTGCTCCGCGCACCCGCAAATTTCTTTCAAAATATATCCAAATTTTAGGAGAGTTGGCGCCTGCGCGGAGTTAGATCGGTTCGTCTGATCAGCCGCGTAGCCTTCTCACTCGAGTTGTCCGCTCGGGAACCTTGCGTCCAGAAAAGCCAAATCTTAGAAACTTAAGATAGAGCTATACCACCCTTTATTTTAGGGCATGCATGCATTTACCTTAGGTGGGTCGGTCCTTGGCATCGACACCACAATTAGGAAGACACCAAACTTGTCGACGGGTTTCTCAACCCAACGACCAACCAACATATTATGTGTAGCGTGACAATGACAGACAAATCCAAGCCCAATCATGACATGCTGAAATTGGGAAAAGTGCACCGTCATTTGGTCGCCATTTCCAACAAAGGCATTATAGTTGGACGACTTGGACAAATCCGTCATAATCTCGCATAAGTGACGTTTAGGCTTACCTCTGGCATAAAGAGATCCCCCTGCATGTTAGGAAACGTTTGAATGTGCTATATGCAATATATCTGCTATATACCCGTAAATTATGTGCTTTATGCTAACACCGTTTGTTGCATTTTTAGAAAGATTTATCATCTCCCCCCAAAGGTCGATTTGCATTTGACTTAGCAATGGCAGAGCATCAATATTTCACAAGATCAAAGGCACGGTCCAGCGACATGACCGATTCAAGGGCATCTGGCGGAGCAGTGAACTGTCTTAGTTCCTATAGCAAAGCGAGGGTCTCGTAAGAGAAAGCGTAGATAGATCCGGTCGAGCAACTCGCACAAAATGAACTACGTTTGACCTGATTCCCTTAGTGGATACGTAGGCGGCCGTCTCGGCTTCGGTCCCACATCTAGAAATTTTAATTTTCCCAATATTCGCTTGTAATGAACTACGTTCGACCTGATTCCCTCATGGGGATACGTAGGCGGCCTAAATCGGCTTCGGTCACACCATTAGGAAACTTTCCCTTTGCTTTGAAAATGACAAGAATACACATAACCTACAAGCAACTACATTGAGACCCATTTTAGGCCAGACACCCTTTTCAAAACTGGGACAGTGTAGGAAACCAGACAGGGGTTGCAAGTCCAAACAAGCCAGGCACGCAGATATCAAGGAACAAGGCAGCAAAGTCAAATATGAATCGACCCCCCCCCAAAAACTCACAAAATTTTCTTCGAGCGCAGGTCTCTTCATATTAACAGAAGCAGCAAATGCAATAGCCGAAGCAGAAAATACGGCAAGAAGTTTCTTCGCAAGAAAGCAGCGAGCGAAGATATGACAAAAAAGAAAAATCTCAAAATTCAAAGTCCGCATCAGAAGCAGCAGCAGCAGAAAGGGGCATCAACAATCGGCAATCAAAGTTCAGAGTTCCGCAACAAAACCTAGCGCGTCAACTCGGGCATAAAGTCAAACTTGCAACCAGCGCATCGCACACAACAAAGGCATCATAACAATTCGTCGATTTGCGGTCAAGCAACATCTCGAGATTAAATCAGGCATATCAGGGACGACATCTCTATCCATAAAATTGCACTTCTCATATATATTTATCATTTTGTTTAAACAGGTATACACTAACGTTTTCTCAAGCTTAGCTTGCAGGAGCATTTATTCTACAGGAGCAGCAACACGTCCAGGCAACGACGTTATCAGCACAGCAAGTCTACGCAACGACGCCAACAGCAATACGTCCAGGCAACGACGTTATCAGCACAGCAAGTCCACGCAACGACGCCAACAACAACACGTCCAGACAACGACGTGATCAGCAAGTCCACGCAACGACGCCAAGGCGGCACGTCCGTAACGACGGCGTTATCGGCCGCAGCAAGTCCACGCAACGACGCCCGGCGGCAATACGTCCGCATAACGGCGTTATCGGCCGCAAGTCTACGGCGACGCCCGGAATACGGCCAGTAACGCGGCGTTATCGGACAAAGAAGTCTACGCAACGGCGCCAAAGAAGAACGTCGGACAACGGCGTAATCAACAAGTCCATGCAACGACGCCCGGCCAATACGTCCGAGCAATGACGTTATCGGCCGACAACAAGTCTACGCAGCGACGCCCGGCAACATCGTCCGGCATAACGACGTGATCGGCAAGTCCACGCGACGCCAAAGAAGCGGCACGTCGAGCAACGACGTTATCGGCCAATGAGTCCGCACGACGCCCGGAAGAACACGCCCGCACAACGGCGTTATTAGCACGCAAGTCCGGCAGCGCCATCATCGTGATATTACATCTACGAGAAGATTTTTCTGTTCTCAAAATTGCATTTTTATCATTCATGCTTTATTATTACGTCTTAGCGGTTATGCACTAACTCTTCTTTGAGCTTTAGTCTACGGAGCGGCGAATAAGTCAAAACGACGCCAAGTCCAAAAGCGACGCCAAGTCCAAAAGCGACGTCAAGTCCAAAACGACGCCACGTCCAAAAACGACGCCAAGTCCGAAAACGAAGCCAAGTCCGAAAACGACGACAAGTCCGAAAACGACGCCAAGTCCGAAAACGACGCCAAGTCCGAAAATGAAGACAAGTCCGAAAACGACGCCAGGTCCGAAAACGACGCCAAGTCCGAAAACGACAACGAGTCCGAAAACGACGACGAGTCCGAAAGCGGACAAGTCCAACGGCGACAAGTCGGCATATCACATCTACGCAGGACGATTTCTATTCTCATAATTGCATTTTTTCTCATATATTATTACGTCTTAGCGATTATGCACTACCTCTTTCTTGAGCTTTAGTCCACGCGGGCAATTGCGGCAGGACAACGATCCGCATTCACAATCGCAACACGTCGCGCGGCGAAATCCACGGCATTTGCGGATCGCATCAACACAAAGGCATCATATTTTTGCGGGATAACCTTTTCTACTCACGGTTGCATTACTTTAAAATTATGCGATTATGCACTAACCGCTTGTTCAAGTCTTAGCATGCAGGAGCGGGAGCCTGGCGTGGATTTTCTCTTCTGACCGGCAATCTGTTGGGGCCAACCTTCCCAACGATTGGCGTAAGCGCCTCAGCGTCGGTCACTCGCTCGCATCACCGTAGAACCCAAAGACCACTAGCCATGCGATGACACCCGAGTTCAAGCGCTTATTTTCTTTTACTTTTGCACCATAACCTGATGTCATCATAACTCGACCAGGGCGGCTTTAAGTCGCGTTAGCGCCTTGGTGTTTTGACCATGGTAGCCCGGTGTCGCCATAACTCGACAGGGCGATCTTTAAGCCCGCGTTAGCCGCGCAGTGTTTTGACCATGGTAGCCCAGTGTCGTCATAACTCGACACTGGGACAGCTTTGAGTCCGCCTTAGCCCGCCTTAGTGTTTTGACCATGGTATCCCAGTGTCGTCATAACTCGACACTGGGACAGTTTTTGATTTTTGCGTCAGCCTTGTCTACCTGCCCAGCATTTCTGCAATTCTGAAGATCGAGACAAAATTGGCTATGAGTCAACGTCTTTGTCCGAAGATTCTTCCATCATCTCCATACAAAGAGGGACATCTGTTGACACCCAATTTTGACCCTCCCGTCCAGTCATTAACTATAAAATTACACTAATTTTGTAAAATAATTTTTATGATTTTTTATAATAAAATGCAGCGAATAAAGCATTAAATACAGGCATAAATAATTAATTTACTAATGACATCGCGTCTTACGTAGAGTTTTAAGCACTTAGAATCTCGCGTCCGCATTAATTAACTTTAAGCTTTGTCGTAATTCTTAAATAATTAATAAATGCATAGAATAAATAATTTAGCGATAACGTCGTGTCAGGTAGTATAGCCGCATTTATTAGTAATCATTTGTAATTCAAAAATCAATTTTAATCTGATATATGCATTTAATAGCACCGCATTTATAAAGCTTTAAACGATTCTTAAATATCATACTTGCATTTAGCATTTAAATAATTTAATCTAAACTCAATTCAACTTTAATTTAACTTCGCAATAATGCATAATAATAAGTTTTTAAATAATAGCGCCGCATTCTAAAATAATAAGCATTAACTAAATAGCACACCCGCATTTATTATTTAAATTTAAACTTAGGCTAATAGAACACCTAAATAATTTAAGCACAATTTATTAAATTAATCACTAATTAATTAATTAACTCCTGATTAAATACCTACTACTAATACCCTAATTTAACTACCCAGCCCAAACCTTTTCCCTTATTTCCACGACGCGACCGCGACAACAAACCCAGCTGACACGCCTGGCCATTCACGACCTTTTACTTGACCCCATCGTCCCTTTCCAAAACAAAGCAGCGAACAAAACCTAAAAGAACCAAAGACCACAAAGGCGATCGCGCGCCCGTCGCCGTGATTATCGCCTGAGAATCCGGCGACCTCTCCCTTACCTTCCTTACCCATGCACATCCAGCCAGATCTTCTTTCAAATCGTACCTTACCAAATATCACACAAAATCAGCATAAAAGGGTAAGAATCAATACGAAATCTCAGCATATCAAGTACGAATCGTGCGAATTCAGAGCAAGAATAGGCATAGAAATCTCAGCCTTAAATGCATACCAAACATAGAACCCGAAGAGGGGCTATATAAGAACATGCAAAGAGCATCGACAGAGGCAGGAGACAGAGCAGAGACGCGGGCACCGATGGCATCGATTAAGGGCTCAGGAGATAGCAATCACTTCGCCCTTAGCAATAGTTAGGAACCACATAGCAATTTAGGGCATCAATCCAGGAATTCAGACAGGGCAAAAATCGTTCGAAAATTAGCATCCGGGGGGATTCAATCAGAAAGCAATAGCAAACGCTAAGCCAAGAAACCAGCAAGCTAAGCCTTCCTTCGTTTACCTCAAACCGAAACCCGTCGAGTGGTAGCCGACTTGATACTGTTGCCTCGGTTATTGCCCGCAGAAGGTAAATTAATCCCACTTTCTTTAATTTTGGGTTGTCGTATATTCGTTTAGGTAAAGCTTATTTATTACCTAGATTGCTGTTGTGGCCCGTATATATTCGTATGTGTTGCTTCAATATATCGGAATTTTGCCTTCTAAGCATTCGTCTAATGAAATTCTGGAATATGGTCTGTTAAATAAGTAACGTGAGAGATATGAAGGATTATTTGCTTTATGTGTTGGTTATTTATTATCGACGACTGAATATTTACGTGCTGGTTTGTTGTTTGTCTTAGAGATTGCGTAAGTAGCAACATAGTGTCGTGACTTGATTGGTTTGAAAGAGTGTATGAATTCACATATAGAAATCTGGGTGCAGTCATATGTTCTTTACTTATTCATCACAGTGTGGATTGAAAGAAACTGTCCTGTCGGTATTGAGATGTTTACACCTAATTTACTATGTGCTAAGATTTCTTTTGGTATGAAAAGAAGGGTCAGTTTGAGCTTATTCTCTGCATTGCTAATGCATCTTGTAGGTATAAACTGTGAATATGCATACTTTCCTTAATATTCTTACTTAGAATGTTTTAAATAGAACTTCCAAGTTCGTTAATTGACGTATTTATGCATTGTCTTTATCTGCATATGCACTTGCATTCGTTTCCTTAGGGATAGATCTGGCCCTTGTCTATATTTTGAAATGTCACTTGAATATCATGGTGAGGAATGTTTTCACATAGCAAATCTGTTTCTGATATGTTCATGTATAACTATGTCTCCTGGCTTGATCATTAGTTTCCTTATTTTATCTTAGGAACAGGCATTATATCACTAGGTTATAGATGACATTTACCCTATATGTACCATTGGCTTGGTGCTTGGAATTATACTGATATGTGGCATCTACTATAAGCTAAAACTGCACGTTATATTGCATAGTAGGGCTTGGCATGATTCTAGTAGAGTATACTTGTTTCTTCCTCTTTCCTTCGAAATATGCAGACATGTCTTTGTGTGCATAGTTGGCCCTTTAGAGAACACCTCTTTGAAGTATATTAGTTCACCATGGTATACTTCTTGGCCTTTTCATATGATGAGTGGATCTGGTCCTTTTATTCTTATCTTAGCATAGAATTAAATGTTAATGTACATTCATATCTATCATTGCCTCTGTGATCTGGAATGAAGTTTACCTAAATATGTCATTTTACTTGCATTGTTAATCTGGTTTGGGTTGATGCTAATCTTTATCTTTATCTTATTTTACATGAAATGCATCGGAGCAAAATGAAGAGTCTCATGGCGAGACTCATCACAAGCTACAGCAAACGAAGACCCGCATTTATGTGCATTTCTCTATCAACATTGGGGAATTCCAACCCGCCGGCGAATAACACCTCTACTCTGTCGAGTCCTTTATTTCCTATCCCGCCCCGTTTATTTGTATAATTAATTGTCTAACATTACATTATTAGTAGAACTCTTAGAATGCCAAACCTTAAGTCAATAGATTAGAAGGTAGTTAATTAGCAATTTGTTTCCCTTCGAATTAAATATTTTAGATTATCCATACATAGCTTAAGCTATATTAAATCACCTAATAATCCTAACTTGCATAATTAATCATGTAGCTAGGATATTATTTTTCAACATCCCTAAACCATTTGCTATAAAATCCATATATAAATTTTATTTATACATATATACTAAGGAAGCCCCTTTTAAGCATGTAGTATACTAATCAAGATAGGCAAATGTATACATTTAATCAATAAGTCCACTTTGCATGACATATTTTTCATAAATAATATAGGGCATGCTTTAAACTCTATATGTGTTTTACATCATTAATCTTATCAATCTTTGCCAAAAAATACTTTCTATTAAATATCTTTCAAACATGCATTCTTAGCAATAAATAATTAACCCTAGGTTTGAACGGACAACCGCAAGTTAGCGGATCCTTTAGGATGCCTAACCCCTTCCCTTTAGGATAATAAAGAACCCTTACCCCGGAATCTCATTAAGTTTAGCAGACCATTAAAATGGAGTTAATGTTTTACTTTAAGCTAGTTAAACATTTAGGTGTCCTAATTCACCCAAAATAATTAGGTGGCGACTCCGCGAACCCTTAGCATTCTAGCAACCCTTTAGCATTTTAAATTTTAGCCTCTTTTAAACTTTAGCATCCTTTTAGCAATTTTAGCATTCTTTTAAACATTTTAGCATTTTGTTATTTATTTTCTAACCTTTTATTTGAGCAGGAGTTTAGAAAATAAATGTCGCGGCCGAAAAAGGGCGCGACACAAAGCAGCGAAATTGAGAGGGGAGCTGAATAAATTCTACCAAGCAGATGGAGAGTCATTGTACGAAGCGTGGGAAAGGTTCAAAGTTTTGCAGAGAAAGTGCCCACACCATCGCATTGAGTTGTGGAACTTGGTCCACATCTTCTATAACGGGCTGAGCGGAACAACCAGAACCATTATAGATGCAGCAGCAGGTGGGACATTCAGGATGAAAACAGCCCACGAAGCTCACGAATTATTAGAAGATATGACCACCAACAACCATGTCACAAAAGATAGACCAATGAGTGGGAGGAGAACAGTGGGAGTCCACGAAATAGATGTCATTGCTGCCTTGAATGCCCAAGTGGCCTTGTTGACGAAAACACCGCAAAGAACACACAATATCGTGAAATGCGCAGCGGATGCCTAAGAGCTGTGAAATATGTGGTGGCCCACATACATTCGATAGGTGTGTTTCAACTGATCCTAATAATGTGACAATCGAGCAGGCAGAGTGTCAGGCCGTGGGTAATTATCAGAGGCCACAGAACAACCCATACTCCAACACATATAATCCAGGGTGGAGGAATCACCCAAATTTCTCATGGAGAGGAGACCAGGGGCAGCAGAATCAATATAGGGGCCAGTACCAAAATCAGCAGCCCTTTACTCAGGCCTCACCTTCTCAACAATTTAATACACCTGTCCAGCCATAAAAGCCAGACGAGCTGAGAGCAGCTTTGTTGGCACTCACCAATGCCTGCACTCTGGCCAGGATGTAATGTCACGACCAACTCCGACCGTGACCTGCCTTAACCCGCACCCTAGTGACACAACATCGAGAAAACCAATGAATGTAAACTCAAGATAAACAACCATTAAGATATAGAATAGTCTAGCCCAAAAATGGCTAACCCAAAAGTACATAAACCGATAGCATATCCTTAACGAACCAAGTTCTGACAAGACTACAGGCCTCTAAGAATGAATAACACTATGACGGGACAGGGCCCCGTCATGCCCCTGAATGTACAAAATATCAACGACTCCAGGGAGAACCATACCAAAAGTCGAGCCTCCGAAGAAATGGAGCTCTCGACACTGGTACAAGATCCTAGGAATGAGGATCTACCACCGCTTCCTTACTCACAGATGAACGCAGCCCCCGAGGAAGGGGGTCAGTACACAACGTATCAAGTATGTAAAACTGGAAAATACTGTAGTAATATCATAAGTCTAAAATACACTGAAGTTATAGATAAAACCAAATTATGTTGCACTGTGCCTTACTAATAATGAGAGTAACAAGTATACATTTTATAGCATAAAAATAGGAGGCTCATGATCAAAACAGGGTACCTCGCCCGTAGTATCATTAAGCAATCCTACTCCTGGGACTATTTCACCCGCATAGGTCCTGTGGACCCGCATGAGGTCATCCGCCTCGTCATAGGACTATTTCACCCGCATGAGACTATTTCACCCGCATGGATCCTGTGGATCCGCATGAGTACCATCGCGTACTCGCATGAGACTATTTCACCCGCATGGATCCTATGGTCCAGATCCGCGTAGTACAAGCGCGCACTCGCGTCACGGGTAGCAAATCCATGGCATAAATAATAACCCGGTTTACCCAGTAACAATATAAATATATATAACATAGCTCATCCGCTATTAAACATAACATAAGCACTACCAAATTTATCACATCACAACATAAGCACTACCGGCCTATCATAACTTAAGCAAGTTAAGAATCACCTAACTTCTTATTAATAGTATTAATACATCCTCTCATTTTAGTATACCTAAGGCACGATCATGTCTTTTAATAAAAAAAAAATCCGGGAATTTAACCCAAGTATCATGTACCTCTAACCTTTTAAGAAATAACTCTTTTTATACAAAAGTTCCAAGATACTAATCACCATAGTATCAAGCTACGATTTCTTTTCAAAACAAGTCACATTTCCTTTTAAAACTATCTCAAGCTTCTAAATTAAGTGACTTCATTTCTTGTAAAACCTTAGGCAATTCATGCCTTAAAACCATTTTCCTTCCACAAGTTCAAATCATCAAAACCTTTCTCCATTAAACTTTCACAAACTAATATAACCAACTCCCCATAAAGCCGTTATATTAGAGTTAAACAATAGTAAAACACATTCCCTTAAGTCCAAGGGATTTTTATACTTTTCTTTTAAAACGAAGCAAGTATCAAATACTTATAACAAACGAAGATTTCCAAATCTTGACGCTCACCGTACTACATAGGTACAACTAATCATGCTCAAGAGATAGGAAAGCTCCACATACCTCTTCGCCAATCCACAAGCTAAGTCCAATTTACCGCACGTAGTATGTCAACCTAAAATGACCACAATCGTTTATCAAGCTCTAATTATAATGCAGAATTTTTCCAAGTTAAAGTCACCAATTTCCTACGGAAAATCGGCGCGTTCCTTTGTTTCTACATACTTTGCCACATTTTCCAAGGTCGATTTTTTTAACGCTCAAATGCCATGTTTAAGGCTCAACAACCAACCAACACCAAGGGGATTACACACCTAAATTTTGGTGTGTAAAATTCAGCCCCACAAGTTACAACAACTAACCCAACAAGTCTAATGTAGTATTTAGGCAACAACATGCTCATAAAATCCCCCTAACCAATTCTTTCATAATCAAACCCCATTTCTTACATGCAACTACTCTAAGTGCATTTTTCCAACTACAAGTTCTTCCTATTAAACATGCAACACCCAATACCAACTACAAGAGAAGAAATGTTACCTTAAGTTTTATCCAAACTTATTCCAACACCTTGCTAGCCTTTTTTTCCAAGAACACCACCACAATAGCACTTCTAAGCTAGTCACAAGCTTCCTTCTTGCCTTTAACTTTTCAGATTTTCTTAGGCTAGAACACCTCTTGAGGTTTTAGAGAGAAGGAGAAGCTCAAGCTTTGGAGAGAGAGAGAGAGAGAGAGAGAGTAAAGATGAAAGATGGAAAAGTGACCAAGCCTTGGTCAATTATATTGCATGCATTCTGAAAATCAGATGGGGGGGGGACACTTGTCACCCTCCCATGGCCTCTTTTAAAACAAAAATCAAATTTTCTAAGTTTTTCCGCCCAAATTTCCCGCCTCAGCGCTTGCTTCCTCGCCCGGCTATGGCCGCAACTCTGCGGACCTCGGATCTTTGGCGGCCTCGCTTCGGCCGGCATGGCGCTGGAACTTCAGCGCCACCAGATTCACCCGCTTTGTGCGCGCCCCGCGCGCGCTCTGAGGCCCCTGAACGCGTTTCTCTAATTTCTCGCACGGCCCCACACGCACGGCCCGAACCACGGGGTATAACACAGAAGCTAGATCCTCGTTCAGGAACTTGGAAACACAAGTGGGTCAGCTAGCAAAGCAATCAAACAGCAGACAACAGGGTACACTGCCAAGCAACACAGAGATGAATCCGAAAGAACAATGCCAGCATACTGAGAAGTGGTAAACATTGAGCGGCGATTACCTCACGAGAGTTGAACAACGCGCAGAGATGGAGAAAGAGAAGGTGGTTGAAGCTGCCCGATGAGAGAAAACTCCAGAGAAGGAGTATACAGAGAAGATCCCATTCCCACAGAGATTGCAGCGGAAGGCAGTTGATAAACAATTCTCCAAATTTTTAGAGACATTCAGAAAGCTGCATATCAACATACCTTTTATAGAGGCGTTGGAGCAGATGCCCTCCTATTTCAAATTCATGAAGGAGATCTTGGGGAAGAAGAAGAAACTGGCGGAGTATGAGATGGTAGCACTAACAGAGGAGTGTAGTGCTATCTTGCAGAAAAAGTTGCCCCCGAAACTAAAAGACCCAGGGAGCTTTACACTACCTTGCACAACCGGTGGTGACACGCAATGTATGCGTTAGGCGATTTAGGGGCAAGTATAAATCTGATGCCTTTATCGGTATTTAAACGGTTGGAGTTGGGTGAGGCCAAACCAACTACGGTGAGCCTGCAGCTGGCCGATAGGACAGTGGTTCATCCAAGAGGGAAGATTGAGGACGTGATTGTTAAAGTAGAAAAATTCTTTTTTCCTGCGGACTTCCTCATTCTTGACATGGAAGAGGATGCAGAAATCCCTATCATATTGGGGAGACCATTCCCTGGCGGCGAGAGCATTGATCGATGTAGAAAGAGAGAGGCGACATTGAGGGTGGAGAAGGAAGAAATGGTGTTTAAAGTATTTAAACACATCATTGAGCCACCAACCATGAGCAGGTGTTTTGCAATCAACACCATCAAACCCCCCTGTGAGCCAATACAAGTCAAACCTAGGGAGATGAGCCTACAAAAGCAGGTATGTGACGCCGAACCTCCACAAAAGCAGGTATGTGTTCCTGAACCTTCCCTTGAAGATAATTCTAAGAAGAGAAGAAGAAGAAGAAACCGAAAACGAAAAATGTGGAGAAAATAGATTGGTTGTGGGGTTAATCCACCCCACACTTATTGAGTTAAGGAACTTGCGTCCGGCTAAAAGACGTTAAAAACAGCGCTACTTGGGAGGCAACCCAAGGTATTTTGATTTATTTTACGTTAATATAGTAGTTTTTATTAAGAACAGTCTACTGAGGTAGTGTTTGTGTTGATTGATGGTATAGTCCAATAAATCAAGGGCGGAAAAAAGCAAGAACAAAGCAGGATTTCGGAAAAATGGGCAAGCGCGCGCCAGAGCGGCCGCGCGCGAAAAGAGCGTAGCGTGTCTTGAAGATTAAGCGCCGCGGCGCCCAGGAGCAGGGCCGCGGCGCCAAAAACCCAGAAAAATTGTCAAGTCCAGGCGCCGCGGCGCCCCGTAGCAGGGCCGCGGCGCAGAAATTCCCGAAGTAGTGCAGAACATTGGGCGCCGCGGCGCCAAATGCAGGGCCGCGGCGCCGAAGCGGAAATCCAGAAAGTAATAAAACGCCCAAAAATCCGATTTTCCCCAAATTCAAACCAAAACCTAACCTTTCTTCTCCACAAAACCCACGAAAATTCAACCCTCACCCACAAATCTTCCATAAAATCAAACCCAACCACAACCAAAAACTCCTAAAGTCCCTAAACCCTTAACCATTTCAACCAACAAAACCTCATCAAAGTGCCTCAAATCACCATTAGAAGCAAGAAAACCTTGAAGAACACCGTCAAAAAGGTAATCTTCATCTTTTCTTGAAAGCTTTCAGTAGTCAAAGGAGGTAGTAGTTTGGAGAAGTTTTGCATTGTTGAAGTAGTTGGGGTGATGAAAAATTGGTTGTGAAGTTTAGAGGAGGAGTATACAAGGAGGGTGTGGGTATTGTGTAGTACAGGAGTTGGAGTTTGGGGGTGTTAGTGTTGTAGCTGCTAGTGTTGTGTGATTGTGTTGGGAAACATTTGTGATACTAAGTTTGTAAGCTGCAAAAAGTGATTTAACCATGTCTGCCAGAAAGAGAAGAGCCTCCACATCCACCTCAGCCCCGCAATACGATGATACTAGGTTCGTTAGCCACCAAGCTTATACAAGATACAAAAAGCTTAGTACTAGGCCTTTAATCCCTGAAAGGGGAATGGACTACCAGAGGGATTCGTTTGGGGAGGAGGATGTCAATGAGCCCATTCGGGCAATGATTGAGATGATGGGGTGGAAGAGATTTGTAAACCCGGACAAGATAGCACCAATGAACACAGCGATGGTGCGTGAATTCTATGCTAACTTTCCGGAGAGGGTGGACAACAAATGCTTTGTGAGGGGAAGATATATGCCTGTGACGGCAGAAGCGATAAATATGTCTCTAAAAACAGCAGATGTTGAAGGAGGAGATGGTGATTGGAGTTACTTTAGAACATGGTCTAGAAGCACCTCCAACATCGATCGAATGCCGTCGCATACGATGAAAGCTACCCCGGGCTGCATTTGATAATGCGAAATGGGGCAAGAGGATCGGCAGTGTCGGTTCAACAAAGCAAGAGTTGGTCAGATTCGTCGATGCGTCTGATCCCATCAACGCACTTCACCAGAGTGCCAGAAGATAGGATTAAATTGATATATGGAATCATGACGGGGAAGACGATTGATGTGGGGAAAGAGATAGTGCAGAGCATTGAAGAAATCAGCAGGTTGGTAACAACAGGTGGATTGGGACATGGCTCACTTATCACTAATTTATGCCACATGAATGGGGTCTCAGTCCTGCCCACTGACACTAATGAGAGAAACCAACTGCCTGTGTCTTATGGGATAGTGCACTCCTTCCCAGACCCAAGCCCCCCAGCAGCAAGAAGAAGAGCACCAGCACCACCAGCAGCAGCAGAGGCCGCAATGAACGAAGATGAGCCTGAAATAGAGGCTCAATATGCGCAGTATCACCACCACCAACCACGTAATCGTAACCTTCTGCCCATGATGGAGCAGTTACTCCAGAATCAGATGAGGATGATGCAGAGTTTGGACACGGTGATACAAGGACAACAAGAAACGAGGCAGCAAATTAACGAGATGAGTTCCTTGTTCAACCAGTGGTCAATGCACTATCCAATGCCACCGCCACCACCACCATTTTAACCAAGTCTATAAGTGTCTTGTTTTCTTTTATTGTCTTTGAGTCTTACACACATTGGGGATAATATGTGATTTAAGTTTGGCGGGGTGTTTTATTAGGTGTTTTATTTGTGTCTTATTGTTATAAGTATGTTTAAGTCTTTTTGTTGTTTTTTTTGTATTTTTGAGTCATAATTTTTTCTCTCTCTTTTGAGTCATAATTGTCTGTCAAAAGATCATGTATGATGTAGTTACTAGAAACACCTAGTGAGGTAAGGTGGAATAATGTAACGGAATTAAAAGCAACTATCTAAACACTTAGGTTAGATATGCCAAAAACTCACAAAATCTGTCTATTTGGAGTTTCTTGCTTGAATTGTGCATGCTAAATGATTTAAACTTATGTGTTATGATTGCTTGCTATTTGAGGCGAAATAGTTAGGATATGCATGTTAGGGAGTGGCGGGAAATGAAACATTTCTGACTGTGAGAACATAAAGGGGAAGTTTGGTTAACACCCAGCAAGTGTAACTCTAAAGAAAATATATTGTTCTCGCTCTTGTGCAAGAGAATACCAAGACTATATATAACTTCATCCAGCAGAATAGGTTGATCGATGTATTTTATATACACTTTTTGAGTCATTTTTAGTTAGTCTTTTGTCCCTTTTTGTACAAATAAGTGTCGTATTAGGATATATTTTCTTTCTTTTGAGTCAAAGTGGTTAAAATGGCCCAATGGCGGAAAAGGAGCTAAAAGAGGGCAAAAGTGGAGGTTCCAGAGCTTAAAAGACGAGAAAGTGGCGAACGAGGCAGAAACACGGACCAGCGCCGCGACGCCTACTGCAGACAGGTCCAGGGCCGCGGCGCCCAATATCCAGAAGGCGCGAAGTTGCGCCGCGCGCTCTGAAACAGCAGAGTGCGGCGCGCCAAATCATCCGAAGTATCGCAGAACTTCCGGCACCGACGCGGGAAAATCAGGTTTAATGACGATTTTTCCGGGCCAGCCTGGCGGAAAAGTTAGAGGCGATTTTGAGCCTATAAAAGGAGAACCCTAGGCAGTTTTTAAGGGTCCCCTTTCTTGCATAACACAAGACTTCTTGGATTGAAGATTGGAGACCATAATTTAGTAACTTTCTTTTCTTGTCTTTTCTTTATTTCAGTTTTTATGATGAACATTGAATTAGTTCTTGTCATGTCAATGGCTAGGAACTAATTCCATTATAGGGCTTTCCATGTTAAATCACTAGAAACTTATGTTATGAATTGATGCATAGTTATGGTTATTCTTCTTCTTGTTGAGATTTATCCAATAATTGCTTTGAATGCTTGGTAATTAATTGATCACTAATTATCATTATTTATATGATTTCTAATCAAACTTCGAAAGGAGGAGGTTGTGAATATACTGTAAGTTGGGTAGACATATTTTGGATTGAGGATGAAAATACCTCAATTACTTGTGTAGTGTTAACGAGAGGTCTAAACACCTAATTTTACGCATGGCGCGTGACGGTTAACTAGGTTTTTGGTCTTAATCCTCCTTTAGAGTCATCCTTATCACCGAAAGGTAGAAAGGAGCGATACTGGGGTTGAGTGTTTATATAGCCTTAACGGGAGTATAAAACGATTTAGTAAACCTGCTAGCTCCAAAAGAAGAAGAACCATAATTCATTGCATTAATAAGTAACATAAGTGGATAGTTGAGGAGACTTGGAAGCCCTATTCCCATCACTACTGAAGTAAACACATTAGTTAAATTAGTATTTATAATTGTTAGTTATAAACAACAAAATCAAATATCGGTTACCAAATAGATACCAAAAGATAGATAATTGGTACTTGAATACTAATCCTTGTGGACGATATTCGGTCTTACCAAGACTATATTACTTGTCATGATAACGTGCACTTGCGTTAAAGTGTGTGCATCTTTTCGCGCATCATAGGTAAACTGATTAAACTGGACAAAATCAAATAGAACTGTTAGTACAAAATATATATGTTTCTGCCTCACTATATATTGTCTTTTTAATTGTTTTTTAGAATTTCAATTTAAGATCAAATAGAAATTATTAAGATAAAATAGAAATTATAATTCAATTTAAGTTATTTCTTATTTTAACAAAAGTTCATTCATTTTAAAAATTAGAAACCAAAATTAAAAGAAAATCGAATATTTCGGATATCCGAAATTAAGAAATTGCGATCCGTATCTGATCCGATTTTTTCGGATATCCGAAACTCAAAAAAGCGGATCGAATATTCGATTTTTCGGATCGGATCGACCGGATCGCGGATCGGATCGAAATGAACACCCCTAGCTGATTCTGAAGGAAGTGATGCTTGTCCAGAAATTAGAAGAAATTTAATTTCTGAAAATTTATCAGTTAATGCTGGTTTTAGGCTAGTATTAGATGCTAATAAGTTTGTAATCACTAAGAACGGAACATTTGTAGGAAGGGGCTTCACATGTGAAGGCCTCCTTAAAGTTAATGCTACATCTGTAATGCCTTCCACTTAGGAAGGGGATTTTCCTAGGAAGGACTCCTTGAGGCAACTATTGCATCTGTTATGCCTTCCATCTAAACTATCAATAAAACTGAGCCTTCATTTTGCTTTACTTTATTGTGTTATTTTCTAATTTATGACACCATAGATTAGAACATATTAACTATCAATCTATTCAAAGATTGGTAAAGTTGGAATGACTGTCGTCTATCAACATAAACCCTTAATGTATGGATGAGGTATGCATAGAGGCAAAACCACTCCAAAGGTCCATAAAAAGGGAAACCGCTCCTCTAAGAACTCATATCGATGTACGAGATCTACAGTTCACTCAAACTAGAGGGGGGACCAAGTACTTAGTAATGTTCTGAGATGATGTCACAAGATATTGCCACCTTTACTTAATTAAAAGTGAAGATGAAGGCTTTGAAACGCTTAAGCTACAAAGCTGAAGTTAAGAACAACTAAGCAGATGGATTTATATACAAGTACTTGGCTAAGATGGGAGTCAAGGGTCATCATCAAAAGAAGGACCTTGATTACTATAACATCAACCCATCGAGGTCCAAAACGACATCCATACGTATGGTCATAGCTATCGCCGTCTTGTGGGATCTTGAAATACATCAAATGGATGTCAAGACAGCCTTCCCAAATGGTAATTTGGAAGAAGAAATTTATATGGACCAACCCGAAGGGTATGTGGTTCCAAGACAAGAGACAAAAGGATGTCGGCATGTAAATGGAGTAGTACGGACTGAAACAAGTCCCTAAACAATGACACGATAAATTTGATAGTACTCTACTATCAAAAGGGTTCGCCATTAACATGTGTGACAAATGCGTTTACATGAAAGAAATGCCGATTCGTTCGTCATGATATGCCTCTATGTATATGATTTGTTGATCACTGGAAGCAGCCCTAGGATAATCCTAGAGACTAAGAACATGCTAAAACAATGTTTTGACATGAAAGATATGAGTATCGCAGATGTCACCCCAGGGATCAAGATCTCTAAGACATCTAACAGACTGGTCTTGTCTCAATCTCACTACATTGAGAATGTGCTGAAGAAATTTGAGATGTTCGACAGTTCACCGGTAACGACACCATTGGATAGAAGTCAAAAGATTGACAAACATCTTGGTGTACCAGTACACCAGGAGCGATATGCGCAGGTGATTCGTAGTTTGATGTATCTCACTAACTGCACACGACTTGATATCACTTATGTAGTCAATAAATTGGCTAGGTTCACCCGTAATCCCAGTGATGATCATTGGAAATCATTGAACAGGGTACTGCGGTTCCTAGAGTTCACGCTAAAGTTCGGGTTACACTATTCTAGATATCCAGGGGTACTAGAGGGGTACAGTGACGCAAACTGGATATCTGATAGCGAAGACATCAACTCCACCATCGAATATATTTTTACAATCGGTGGTGGAGTTGTGTCTTGAAAATCCTCTAGGCAAACCCTTATTGCCCGATCCACGATGGAGTCGAAATTTATCATTTTAGATAAAGCGGGAGAAGAAGCTGAGTGGCTTCATGGTTCCTTAGAGGATGTCCCTTGTTGGGATAAACTCGTGTCTTCTGTAATGATCCACTGCGATAGTCAGTCGGCTTTAGGAAAGGCCCGAAGTTCTATGTACAACGACAAGTCTCTTCAGATTCGACGAAGACATGAGTCTGTTAGGCTGCTGATCACCTCGGGTATTATTTCCTTTAATTACGTTAAATCTAAGGAAAATATCTCTGATCCCTTGACGATGGGAATGGCCAGAGATTAGATGTACTGCCTGTCTAGGGGAATGGGCTTAAAACCCAATCAATAAGAACTGATACGGTGGATACCCAACCTTACCAACTGGAGTTCCCAGAAAGTAGGTTCAATAGGAAAACTAAATCGTAAAGGTTCAGTTGAGCGCTTCAGAGGAAGCAAGATCACTTCAGATAATGATTTCTTCTTATGAAACATAATCCAAGGCCGTTCCCATGATAGACATAAAGTGCTACCTGTAGAGGAGTAAAAGATAAGTTTCCAAACCTTTAATGATCCTCAATATAGTGGTTAGGTTGGGGAAACTTTTAATGGTTCCTGACACTGGTATAGTTGGGTATTGCAGGATACCTTATAGGAGATTACCTATTTAAGTGCGAGGACAGACTGCCTCAAATAAACGCATTAAGAATCCAAGGGTGTCCACAGCCCTCGACGGACAAAACATTTAAGAAAGATAGAGTAAGGAAAAATGTTGTGTTGATATCATTGTCTTAGCTTATACTAAACACTGACGGTTCGAGACATCACGTTCACCGCGCAGTAAATAAGTCCGATGATATTCTACCATGGAAGGTTCAAAGCTACGGCTACCTCTCCAGATGCAACATCGTTCCGCCAGATGATTGCTAGAAAGACACCATGTGCGTGCGCCAAAATCTCTACCAAGAGAGGATTATTGTAAATATTTATTAAACGTGAAATAAAGTAAATTCTATTAATTATGACTCGAACAATAGGGGCCCCGCACGTCGGAAATACCATTTCCACACACATGCACATAAAGTGCCACGGATCGTAATTTCCGTAATGGAAGAGATATTGATACGCATACGAATTGTTTGAGACATAAGATGATAGACGGTTATTGGCCAAATGACAATGGTTTCACGTTGGTAAATAAAGGAAGAAGTATACGATATGTAAAAGATGAAATGAGTCACGAAATGGATGAAGGGCCACGACACCTGAAGCGCTGCGGCGCCTCCCGGAAGGACCGCGACGCTAGTTAAGGTAAAAGTCACTGGTGGAGCTACTAGAATTTAGGCGCCCCAGCGCCATCCCGAAGGGCCGCGGTGCCTCGGCCCCAGGGCCTGAGGCGCCGCGACCCTTTTACTCCAGTGTTACCGTTGGACACGATTTTCACCTGACGTTTGGGCTGACTTTGGAGCATTAAGTCTCCATTATTTGCCTCATGAATTCAGCCATTACTTGACTGAATTGTAACCTCTAATCAATGGCCATTACATGGCATTGAAGGCCTTTATTAGGTCATTTGGAAAGACAAATTCATCTTGCTATAAATTCACAAACACACCTCATTTGTCAGATTGTTGTCAATCTTCTTCCTCTCTTGCAATCACCAATAGACGCAAGATATTTATTTCCTAAGCGAACACTTGTGTCTCATTTGCTTACTTGTTTGATTGTTGTTTTATCTTGGAGAGATAAATTGCCAGTACACCGTTTAAAGTAATATACGGGGCAAAATTATCTTAAGGATAGATTGAACCAACAATCGACTCAGCAAACATATTACTTTGTTAATTTCCAAATTTTTTGCAATCTTCTTGTTGTTGTTACATTCCCAATTTCCTATTATTATACCTATATTCTCACATGCTTAAGATAATCTTCAATGTTTTCAACAACAACATGACTATTGAAGATCAGAATCAATGCTATGAACACCGCCACTGCTCAAGGCAATCCCACTGCCTTCACCGCTGCCACCGGAAGCAACAACACTACTTCAAATCCCACTGCTCAAGGCATTCCAAATGCCTTTCAAACTGCTGCTCAAGGCGTTCCCAACACTTTTACTACTGTTCAAGGAAGCGCGACCGCTTCAACCCCCGTCGGGTTTCACCATGAACGTCCCGAGAAGTTTATGAGAGCACACTTCAAACGATGGCAGCAAAAGATGCAGTTTTACCTGACGGTTATGGAAATGTCACGTTTTCTAACCGAAGATCCTCCACAAGTTGGGGAAGACAAGGACCCTCAGCCAAATGATATGGCGGGAGGGGGCCAAGGTATACATGTCATTGACGACATGAAGCTGGTTCGTGATGCATGGAAACACAGTGATTTCATGTGCAGGAACTACATTCTAAATAGTTTGTCCGATCCTCTATACTCGGTATATTGTGCCGTTGAAACTGCCAAGCAGTTGTGGGATAAACTACAAAAGAAGTACAACACCCAAGATGCGGGTGCCAAGAAGTTCGTCATTGGGAAGTTTTTAAAATTTCAAATGGTGGACAACAAAAGTGTGTCATCCCAAGTCCAAGAACTCCAAATGATTCTTAATCACTTAGACTTGGAAGGATTGAAGCCCAACGAGCAATTATTGGTTGGGGCATTAATTGAAAAGCTTCCTCTCTCGTGGACCGAGTTCATGAGTTACTTGAAACTCAAAACGAAGGAGATGACATTAGACGAACTTATTATCAAACTCCAAATTCAGGAAGACAATAAGAAGACCATGCCAAAGGGGAAACAACCCGCCGAGGCTAAGGCAAATCTGACGGAAGTCAAAGGGACCCAAAGCAAAAAGCGAAAGTTCCAATAGGTTGGCCAGTCCCAAACAACTGAAAAGTTTAAGGGAACATACAACTATTGTGGTAAAGCTGGTCATATGGCCAAAGACTGCCACAAGCTCAAACATGATAAGGCCAAAGACAAGGATAAGGTAAATATAGTCAAAGACACGCTCCTAGACGATATGACTGAAGAATTCTCAGAAGTGGTGCTAGGAGCAAACCTTGTTGAGAATCTGACACAATGGTGGTTGGATACGGGGGCTACCCATCACATTTGTTCCAATCAAGATTCCTTATCTATGTATAAACCAATCACAGATAAAAAGTTGTTCATAAGCAATAATTTTTCTTCAGAGGTGCTGGTGGTAGGGAAAATAGTCCTCAAGATGACGTCCGAAAAGGAGCTGATTCTGAAAGAAGTGATGCATGTCCCAGAAATTAGAAGATATTTAATTTCTGGAAATTATTATTTAATGCTGATTTTAGGCTAGTATTAGAGGCTAATAAGTTTGTAATCACTAAGAACGGAACATTTGTAGGAAGGGACTTCACATGTGAAGGCCTCCTTAAGGTTAATGCTACATCCGTAATGCCTTCCACTTAGGAAGGGATTCTCTTAGGAAGGACTCCTTGAGGTAACTATTGCATTTGTTATGCCTTCCATCTAAACTATTAATAAAATTGGCCTTCCTTTGGCTTTACTTTATTGTGTTATTTTCTAATTTATGACACCATAGATTAGAACATGTTAACTATCAATTTATTCAAAGATTGGTAAAGTTGGAATGACTGTCGTCTATCAACATAAACCCTCAATGTATAGATGAGGTATACATAGAGGCAAAACCACTTCAAAGGTCCCTAAAAAGGGAAACCGCTCCTCTAAGAACTCATACCGATGTACGAGATCTACATATCACACAAACTAGAGGGGGACCAAGTACTTAGTAATGTTCTGAGATGATGGCACAATATCTTGCCACATTTACTTAATTAAAAGTGAAGATGAAGGCTTTGAAACGCTTAAGCTACTAAACTGAAGTTAAGAACAACTAAGTAGATGGATTTATAGACAAGTACTTGGCTAAGATGGGAGTCAAGGGTCATCACCAAAAGAAGGACCTTGATTACTATAACATCTACCCATCGATGTCCAAAACGACATCCATACGTATGGTCATAGTTATCGCCGTCTTGCGGGATCTTGAAATATATCAAATGGATGTCAAGACAGCCTTCCCAAATGGTAATTTAGAAGAAGAAATTTATATGGACCAACCCGAAGGGTAGGTGGTTCCAAGAAAATGACAAAAGGATGTCGGCTTGTTAATGGAGTTGTACGGACTGAAACAGGCCCCTAAATAATGACACGAAAATTTTTATAGTACTCTACTATCAAAAGGGGTCGTCATTAACAAGTGTGACAAATGCGTTTACATGAAAGGAATGCCGATTCGTTCGTCATGATATACCTCTATGTAGATGATTTGTTAATCACCGAAAGCAGCCCTAGGATAATCCTAGAGACTAAGAACATGCTAAAATAATGTTTTGACATGAAAAATATGGGTGTCGCAGATACAGGGATCAAGATCTCTAAGACATCTAACGGACTGATCTTGTCTCAATATCACTACATTGAGAATGTGCTGAAGAAATTTGAGACGTTCGACAGTTCACCGGTAACGACACCATTGGATATAAGTCAAAAGATTGACAAACATCTTGGTGTACCCGTACACCAGGAGCGATATGCGCAGGTGATTGGTAGTCTGATGTATCTCACAAACTGCACTCGACCTGATATCGCTTATGTAGTCAATAAATTGGCTCGGTTTACACGTAATCCAAGTGATGATCATTAGAAAGCATTGAACAGGGTACTGCGATTCCTGAAGTTCACGCTAAAGTTCGGGTTACACTATTCTAGATATCCAGCGGTACTAGAGGGGTACAGTGACACAAACTGGATATCTTATAGCGAAGATATCAAGTCCACCAGCGAATATATTTTTACAATCGGTGGTGGAGCTGTGTCTTGGAAATCCTCTAGGCAAACCCTTATTGCCCGATCCACGATGGAGTCAGAATTTATCGCTTTAGATATAGCGGGAGAAGAAGTTGAGTGACTTCATAGTTTCTTAGAGGAACCCGTGTCTTCTGTAATGATCCACTGCAATAGTCAGTCTGCTTTAGGAAGGGCACGAAATTCTATGTACAACGGAAAGTTTCTTCACATTCGACGAAGACATGAGTCCGTTAGGAAGCTGATCACTTCGGGTATTATTTCCTTTAATTATGTTAAATCTAAGGAAAATATCGATCCTCAGCGAAGGAATGGCGAGATCGAGATGTCTTGCTGTCTAGGGGAATGGGCTTAAAACCCAATCAATAAGAACTGATACGGTGGATACCCAACCATACCAACTGGAGATTCCAGAAAGTAGGTTCAATGGGAAAACTAAATCGTAAAGGTTCAGTTGAGCGCTTCGGAGGAAGCAAGAGCACTTCAGATAATGATTTCTTCTTAAGAAACATAATCCAAAGCTGTTCCCCTGATAGACATAAAGCGCTACCTGTAGAGGGGTAAAAGATAAGTTTCCAAACATTTAATGATCCTCAATATAGAGGTTAGGTTGGAAAAACTTTTAATGGTTCCTGACACTGGTATAGTGGGGGTATTGCAGGATACCTTATTGGAGACCACCTATTTAAGTGCGAGGACATGCCGCGTCAAATTAACGCACTTAAGAATCCAAGGGTGTCCACGACCCACGATGGACAAAACATTTAAGAAAGATAGAGTAAGGAAAAATATTGTGTTGACGTCATTGTCTTAGCTTATACTAAACACTGATGGTTCAAGACATCACATTCACCGCGCAGTAAATAAGTCTGATGATATTCTACTATGGAAGGTTCAAAGCTACGACTACCTTTTCAGATGCAACATCGTTCCGCCAGATGATGGCTAGAAATGCACCATGTGCGTGCGCCAAAATCTCTTCCAAGAGGGGATTGTTGGAAATATTTTTTAAACATGAAATAAAGTAAATTCTATTAATTATGACTCGAACAATAGGGACCCCGCACGTCGGAAACACCATTTCCACACACGTGCACATAAAGTGCCAATGATCGTAATTTTCGTAATGGAAGAGATATTGGTACGCATACGAATTGTATGAGACATAAGATGATAGACGATTATTGGCCAAATGACAATGGTTTCACATTTGTAAGTGAAGGAAGAAGTATACGATGTGTAAAAGATGAAACGAGTCAGGAAATGGGTGAAGGGCCGCGGTGCCTCCCGGAAGGGCCGCGACGCTAATTACGGTAAAAGTCACTGGAGCTACTGGAATTTAGGCGCTCCGGCGCCTTCCCGAAGGGCCGCGGTGCCTCGGCCCCAGGGCCTGAGGCGCCGCGACCCTTTAACTCCAGTGTTACCGTTGGACACGATTTTCACCTGACGTTTGGGCTGACTTTGGAGCATTAAGTCTCCATTATTTGCCTCATGAATTCAGTCATTACTTGGCTGAATTGTAACCTCTAATCAATGGCCATTACATGACATTGAAGACCTTTATTAGGTCATTTGGGAAGACAAATTCATCTTGCTATAAATTGAGACCTTATCTCAATTCACAAACACACCTCATTTTTCAGATTGTTGTCAATCTTCTTCCTCTCTTGTAATCCCAATATACTCAAGATCTTTCTTTCCTAAGCGAACACTTGAGTCTCCTTTGCTCACTTGTTTGATTGCTGTTTTATTTTGGGAGATAAATTGTCAGTACACCGTTTAAAAGAATATACGAGGCAAGATTATCTTAAGAATAGATTGAACCAACAAACGACTCAGCAAGTCTAGTACTTTGTTAATTTCTAAATTTCTAACAATCTTGTTGTTGTTGTTACATTCCCAATTTCCTATTATTATACCTATATTCTCACAGTTTTTTCTTTATAATGATTACTTCAAAATAGTTACAAATGAGACTATTTAAAACAAAAAAAATTAATAATTAATTGTAGGTTAGATATTTTAATTTTTAAAATTTACTTTTGTTTGTTTGATGCTTATAAAACTTGAATAGCTTAGCTATGACTTAGTTTTATATATCCATAAAAAACGTGACGTTTTAGCATATGAACAAGTTCTCATTCAAAAATATATTCTTATTAAGTTGAATTAATTCATAGTATTTGGCTAAAGTTAAATAAAGACAATTATCTCTCTTGGATATGCAAAGTTTTCACATGATTACATTATAAACCACATTAAGATCACGTTTTTTCCCTCAACGACGCCTTAATAAAATGACAAAATTGAGGTTTTAATTCATTCAATTTATGTTCTTATTGTATTTTTTGTTAGTTCATAGAATTGTAATGTGTTACTATGAATCACTAAAATTTATTCTCCCAAATATTACTTTTTTTTTTAATATCGTGTTAGTTCATTTATGTAACGTGTTAATCAAACAAATTTATATTAAACGTAAAAATCTTACACTAAATTATTGTAGATTTCTGAATTATAAATTCCCAATCTATATACAAGTATTCCTTATTATTACAACAATATACGTTCGACATACATTTAAATTTTTTGTTAAATATGAATGTATCACGACAATTGTACTCATAACTTCATTATTCTTTTTGTGGATCTTCGCTTTTTCTTGTTTTTGATAATTCAATCTCATGCAAGACGATTAAACTGTATTCTTAGCACGTAATAATAAATAATCATTCATCCGATCCTAAATTTTGTACCTACCTTATTAAAGGTCGTCAATACCAAACTTTTCTATAATCTTAACATCATCATAACTTAAGTAATATAATTTCTTTATATATAGTGAACATTTAATTTAATTTAATTTCAGCATATTCAAATAATTTATATCTTAACAAAAAGAAAACAACGTAGAGAGACATTACCTGGGTAGATTCTTTTACGACCTTGCTTCATACATATTTTCTAATGTGCAGTGCCAAAAAAGTACAGCCCCCTCATATTTATCCCTTAATATTTAATTCAACCCCCCATTATTTTATTAAAATCACTTACCACCCACTTAGCTTTTTCACTTTTCTCTTCTTTTTCCATAGTTTCTTCAAATGTCGTCCCTCTAAATTTACGCCGAATGGCAGCTTAAACCGCTCTTTGCTCCCATTATATTACACCACATGCTCTTCTCTTAATATCTCTTCTTCCCTTCTTATTTTTCTCTCCCAAACATTTATAACTTTCAACAATATTTTCTCTCTTCATTCATTATAAGTTCTAAGTTCTAAGTTCTAGTGTTTCTCCTCTTGCTTTAAATTTGCATGCTCTTTTAGTCCTTTTCAAGAACCCCTTTTGTCCTTCTAGTAAAACAATAAATATAAAATCTTACTTACTTACAGAAGTGTTTGATATTTTTGAACACCCTTTTTATGTTGTTTAATGGGTTGTTTTTATTCTTCATGTTCATCTAATGGTTGATGATAAGTTTTAAGGTATAACTAAATAATACTCATCAAGTTTATTTTTTTTCTAAGTCGGTTTTGGGTATATAAATTTTTAGTTTTCTTGATTTGTTTAAAATATTCAATGGCACCAGATAACAACAACAACTGGTTATCATTTTCTTTGTCATCAATGGAAATGTTGAGTTCTCCTTCTCATCATCATCAGTCAAATTCTATGCTACATCATCATCAATCCAACAACATGAAATTTAATGCTCATCCAACTAATTTTGATCTTGGTTCTTGTGGTGCTGATTCAAATCATTACTATGTTGCTGATAACTTCTTTCCTCATGGTAAGTTCGCATTTTTTTCTCATTTTTCTCAAGATGGTATAGTGGAATAATAAAAAAGATTTCGTATTTAATCGAAGGTCGTTTTAGCTCTCAAATTCATTTTCAAGATGGTACTGTGGAATGATAAAAAAGTCTTTATCTTTAATCATATGTCTCGAGTTTTAGATATAAATTCAATTTTTTTTTCAAGATGGTATAGTGGAATGATAAAAAAGATTCCATCTTTAATCGCTCTCGGGTTTTAGCTACAAAATCTAACTTCTTTTAAGTAGATAGCTAAAACCTCATTCATTCGAGCCAGTAAACTCCGAAACTTAGATGAATATTAATGTGAAATGTCAATAGAGGTTTTGAATGAAGTTTTGTTTTCATCATTTGTTTGTTGAGGGAAAAAGAAAAATGTTAAGATAAAGACAAACCGTGTGTGTATAGTGGTGCTGTTTAGGTTACTGCTAAAACATTTTTCATTCATCATCAACTTATCTCTAGGTACAATTTTTTTTTTTAATATTTTTGCAAATAAACTCAAAAACTTTGCCACAAAGTTTATAACTTTTTTTTCATATTTTTTGCAGTTTGGTCTAATCAAAAACCTCAAGAAGTGATGTATTCAGAAGGTGATGAAAAAGAAGTTTTAGGACTTAACTCATCAATGTTTCAAAACTTTGTAGACTCACAAATCCACCAACAACCACCACCAAAACTCGAAGATTTTTTTGGTGGTGACACGTCATCATTGACTCAAGACTCATCATCATTGACTCACATGTATAATAACTATAATGAGCATCAAGATCTCAAGAATATTACTGGGTTTCAAGCATTTTCGACTAATTCGGGCTCTGAAGTTGATAACTCGGTTGATGGTACTGAGTTTGGCGGTACTGAGTCGTGTAACGAGTTAGGTTACACACAGTGTGTGGTGAATACTAGTACTACTACTAATGGTTTGTCATTAGCTTTTAATACTAATGCTAATCAGTGTTTAGAAAAGGAAAATGAAAAAGCTGTTGTTGATTCTGAGAGTTGTAAGAAAATTTCTGATACTTTTGGTCAAAGAACTTCAATTTACAGAGGTGTAACAAGGTATGATTTTTTTTTTTAAATTTATTTTCATATGGGTGTTTGATATTTTAGTAGATTTAGTTGAAAAATTAAGTGGGGTTTAGTTTTCTTGATTTTTTTTTGTAGACATAGATGGACTGGAAGATATGAAGCTCATCTATGGGATAACAGCTGTAGAAGAGAAGGCCAAGCCAGAAAAGGGCGTCAAGGTAGTACAAAATTAAATAAAAGAACTCTTTTCTTTTTAGAAATTTTGCATTTTTTCACTGTTTTAATTTTTAATACTCCCTCTGTTTGTCCCAATTTATGTATCAACTTTAGGAAATCGAAATTGAAATTAGTTTTTCTTTAATCATAATTTTTTTACATTTCTTTTAAATTTTCAATCATGGTTACTTATATTACATTTTACGTAATTTCAAATATGTAAATTTTATTTCACAAAATAAAAGATTATAGTATATAAAAATCCACGGTCAAAATTAACAGGTTTGATTCTATATTTCAAAACGTGTCACGTAAATTGAGACGGAGTGAGTAATAAATAAAGACTAGTGTGAAAAGAAAGTTGCATGTAATTGAAAGGATAAATACTGGAAAATTAATGGGGTTCAGGTTGAAACTTGAAAGGGGGAAATTCAGATTTTTCTTTCTTTCAAATCAATAAAAAAGCTTTTAGTATGATTGATTGATTGAGTGAGTGATAGGAATACAGATGTTTGCAGTTGTGTGTACTTTTTGGCGTTTGTAATATTGTGTCTTCACTGCAACAAATTTCTTTGTGCTGTGTTGCTGCTCTCTACTCTATATAAAGTAGTGCATTTTTTGAGAAATTGTAGTAATAGTATTTCTTTTTTATTTGTTTCCAAATTATTCTTTCAAATTTTGATCAGATGGTGCCAGCCAATTTGTTCATGTTTTTGTTGTATGGGCATTGTTGTGTTCTGATATTTCATGCTTTGAATGTTCTTTGTACACACTACTATAGCATAAATGTACTATCTTTATGTTGAAAAAAGTTCAAAATAGTGTTAAAGATTTTTTGCATTATTAGATCACCTAAATATTGAATACCTGAAAAACGAGTCATAAATATAAGATATTATACCTGCTTGGGAGCAAAAAGTAAATCACTCCATGTGCCCCACCCTCCGGCCGGAGATTGGTGGAGGAGGTAAATCGTAGACTTCGTAGTGCACTAGGTGTGTTAGGCTAAGGTGTATTCACAAAAACGAACGACTCCATTATTCACCGAGATTCGGGCCGTATACCATTGACTTCCAGGGATTTATTTATTGGAATAAAATAACATGTTATAACGCGTGATGTGTGAGGTAGCCCTTGTAGACAAAAGCATGTTATTTTTAAGTGGAGAACGATAGAGGGAAGACTCATTATTTACCGAGGTTATCGGTGATTTCTCTCCCAAAAAAAGAAAATACCCAACATGTTTAAATACAATGATAATGTAAAAAATATTAAATTCATCTGGAAAATCCGGTCTTCAAGATTCTGTCCAGAAGTTATATTCTACTTGTTTATCCATAGATTTATTCCTGTTATTCAGCATCCATCTAAAATGACTACACCTTCTTCTCTCTTTTCCCTTTCCTCCCCCTGAGAGTACACATAGCCTGATTCTGGTACTCTGAAAATTTTATCAGATTGTCTTTTAACTTTTGCTTTTTTTCCTCTTTCATATCATGGGCCAGTTACTCTCATTTAGTTTGACAAAAAGTGTGTCCAATCTCATTCCCACTTGATCAACTCCCACCAAATTCTTTATACAGTTCTTTAATGTAGTATACATGCATTTGAACTATGGCAAATGATAGATTTGACAGATCAAAGAATTGTTTATCTAACTAGAAACTTCAATATGATTTTTTTTTAACTTTTCACATTTTAGAGAGAGTGAGAATTAAGGTGCTTAGTTAGTAAAGGAATAACTAAATATTATAGTAATAAAATCTTGTGAACTTGAAATTATTGTAATCATATCTTGAAACTTAACTTAAATTCACAAGCTATGTTGTTTAGATTCCTCAAAAATGCCGTTGTCGGATCCTCCAAAAGTAGTGCATTTTTGGAGGATCCAATACGGGTGCGGTAACATTTTCGGAGAGACCCTTTGATCCTAACAAGTATTACTTACTATGAAATAAAAACATATTTAACTTTTTTCCTGGTTTGGGGAAGACACAAGTCACTATCTTGCCAACCTACAAAAAGGATGTGTACAAATATGTAAAAAGCCTAGGCATGCTCTTGGCTTTTCTGTTTTATTTATCTTTTTCCCTTTCCCTTTCCCTTTAAACACTTTTATGCTAGAATTGACTAATATTGTCAGCTCATAATCTAATGTTCAACTCATTTTTCTCATGAAATGGTGGGGTCGCTTGCTAATTGGATCTGCAGTGTATTTGGGTAAGTTTATTCAATTCTTTTTAAAGTCCCATAAATACATATTTTTCAAAGTTTAGCATAAAGTTTGAGATTTTTATATTTTGAAATGTGTGAAATGAATAGGTGGATATGATAAGGAAGAAAAAGCAGCAAGGGCATATGACTTGGCAGCTTTGAAGTATTGGGGTCCCACAGCTACCACCAACTCCTCTGTAATATATAATATATATATACCTTTCATTAGTTTTTTCCTGTTGTTTTTATGGGCATTTCAATTATTGCATGGAAAGAGACGTAACCATGAAAACAACTTGTGTCTTAACTTGGTTAGATTTTATTTTCAGGTTTCCAATTATACTAAAGAACTGGAGGAAATGAAACACATGACTAAGCAAGAATTCATTGCTTCTCTAAGAAGGTTGGTAGAGACTAATTTCTTTGTATTACTGTATATGATAATGACTTTGTCCTGTTTCTCTCAATTATTCTTTTTGAAAAAATCTCCCAAAATTATCAGGAGAAGTAGCGGCTTCTCGAGAGGAGCTTCGAAATACCGGGGTGTGACAAGGTATGAATTTTGTTGCAAGCAATTATCTTCCTAATAATAATAATAATAATTGTTATTATATACCAAACTTAGTAACAGTGTGGTAAATGATGTAAGATCACATTTGACGGGTTCGGTTAAACCCGTGATTTTTGACACAAATACTTGTATCAAAAGTTAGTAAAATGTCAAACATATTATGAATTTTTGAGTCTATAATATCAGAAGTGGAATGAGTTCTCCTTAAAAGTTATACCTATCAAGATTGAAATTTTTCCTTGTCTATGAAACTGGTAATTCTTTAATTCCTTGTTTCATTGACTTTTAACTTTTGATGAAACTTTGCAGGCATCATCAACAAGGCCGTTGGCAAGCAAGAATCGGGCGGGTTGCAGGGAACAAGGATCTTTACCTAGGAACATTCGGTATATTAACATTCTTAATAGTCAAACTGGAGCAGAAATTATATGAATCCAAATTAAGTGTCTTAATATTAATAATCGAAATCCGTATTATATGGTCAACAGCTACCGAGGAGGAAGCTGCAGAAGCGTATGACATAGCAGCAATAAAGTTCAGGGGAATGAATGCAGTGACCAATTTCGAGATGAATCGATATGATGTCGAGGCCATCCTGAAAAGCGCCCTCCCCGTTGGTGGCACCGCAAAGCGCTTGAAGCTCTCCCTAGAGTCCGAGCAGAAATCATCGTCAAGCAATCCGTTGACTCAATGCAGCAACAGCAACAACAGCACTAGCAATAACATCAGTTTCGGGGCAATGCCACCTGTCTCTGCGATCCCATGTGGGGTCCCATTCGATACAAGCACGCCGGCTTTCTATCATCACAACTTCTTCCAGTACCTCCACCCTGGCAATGCAGGTGTGCCCGACACTTCCCCTGGTGCAACTTCAATGGCAGGTGCAATGCCGCTACTGCCCTCGGTTTCTGAACTCTTCATCTGGCCTCATCAATCCTATTGACCTAAATAAGATAGCTAGCTAGCTATAGTTTGACTAATTAGCATAATCCGACTCTGCTAATATGGTAATCCGTAATCGTCGTCTATTGTTTTCATGCTGACCCGCGAAAGAAGTTCAGCGTAGCGTTTAACTGCTCTTTCTAGGTTTAATGTTGTAATGTACCTTCAATTCAAACACTTTGGATTGTTGGTGCAAATGTTGAAAGGTACTTGGGGAGCACTCATTGTGGAAAAATTTTTGCTCTTTTTTTTTGTAGTTTCCTCATCTTTCTTGAGTTGCTCCCAGTACCATATGAACTTGGTGGACTTTATGCTGGTCGAAATTGTGACATACAGTGGGAAAAAAAGAAAATTATATAAAGCTCTTTAGATTTTGCAGTTGGTCTGTGTTTTTTGATATCCTTTTTTTGTCCTTGGTAAAGAATGGATCTTGGACTCGTTAATTGAATCGTGAACAATATAATTTGAGGGTCCAAACATCGATGAACAAAGAATTGAAATACTCTGATAAATGGATCTTGGACCTAACTCAACCCCAAAAGTTAGCTTGTAGGGTGAAGATTGTCCAAGTTCATATAAGGAGTTTATGTTCTCATTCCATTACATTCAGATTTCGTTAACTGAAGCGTAGATAATATAATTTGGGGGTTTAACATCAGTGAACAAAGAATTGAAATGAGACTGAGTAACTCTGATATCATATAAAGAATGGACTTTGGACTTAACTCAATCCCAAAAACTAATTTATAGAGTGAAGATTGTCCAAGTCTTTATAAGGAGTAAATGTTTCCATTTCAATTAACTCTTAACATCCTTCACGAGATTAATTGACGAGACTATTTAGAAGTTATCTAGCTTGATGTGTTTTTGAAATCAAGTCGATTTAGTTGCAAAACAAGGAAATAGAATGATAACTTCAAAACAAAAACTACCAATGAGAGGTATCAATAAAAATCAGCTAACAATCGTTAGCATAATTAGAGCCTCTTTGTGTACTGCTTTAATTTATAGGGGGGAAAGTTGGTGGTTTTTTACTTTTTTTGTTGATTACAGAATGTTATTTTAGTTATGAGTTTTCACCAATTATCAGTAAGAAATTATGCATATTGTTTTTAGGATATATTCTTTTCTATTTAAATTTTAAGTGGATATAAGTGATTATTTTATCATATTAAGGGGAGCATTGGTCCATCATATTATTTTGTTTAGTGAGACACTAGTTTGTGCAACCTATCACAAGCCAAGCAGTAAGGAAGAAGTGTAGTGAACGAGAGTTATTGAAATTAACAATATTAATTAACATTATTGAAAGATAAATCGGCTAACATAATAATGAGCGATTATGATATTATAATTTTTTTCCTTTTGATCGAATTTATACCTTGATTAGCAAATTTATTTTTTATGATTTCCCTAATCAAAACTTGATGTTACTAGGGGGAGAATTGGTTTTTGTCGTTGATTACAAAATGCTATTTTAAGGTCTGTTTGGCCAAGCTTCTTTAAATGTGTTTCTGTTTCTCAGAAGTTGTTCTGCAAAAATGCTATTATACACTCTTTTGATCCTTTTTAGTCAGTATTTTACTCTTTTATTTTGCGTTTAGTATAGTGTTAGGTGTGTTTTTCTTTCGTTTCTGTCACAGCGGTCATAAAGGAGAAGATACTACTTTTGAGGATGAAATTGCACAAGAAAAGCCTAAGAAATGAAGCCTAAGAAGTCCAGAGCGCCAAGCAGCGCAGCGCCATGGCGCCAGAATGCAGGGCCATGGAAGTTCAGAGAGCTGCAGGAATTTCGGCACCATGGCGCCAGCCAGCAGAACCACGGCGCCGACGCGGGAACTGGGACAGAAAATTCAACTTTTTAAAGGGCAAAAGGGTCTGAAACGTGATTTTTACTATAAGACCTAGGGATTATTCTTAAAGGAGATATCATATTTTGTAGGCAAGAATTGGAGGCTACAACACAAGATTGGAGACGACTCTTGTTCAAGTTCTTTTTTCTTTCCTTTTCTTTTATTTCAGTTTATGTTGGATATTGATTTAGTTCTTGATATGACAATGTTTAGGAGCTAATTACTTTAGTAGGATTTTCCGTCGAATCTTCTAGAAACTATTTCATATAGTTAATGCATAGTTATTGATTTCTTCTTCATCATATTAAGATCTATTCAATATTGTTGTGATTTCTTGATAATTAACTGACCATTAATTGTCATAACTTATATGATTTAGAATCAAAAGTCTGAAAGGTGAGATTTGAATATGCTGTAATTGTCTAGACATAGGTTAAAATCGTGGACGAAAATACTCCGATACTTGTGTCGTATTTAAGGTTATTGCTCTTAATCCTCATGTGTGGTAAAATATATCATAGAAATATAGAAGGTTTCTGCGCAAGGTTGATTTCTTGTATGTCCTAACTGGAATATAATGACAGATTAATTAACCTGCTATCTTAATAAGAAGAAGAATCATTAACATTGCATTGACACGTGAAATAGTGGATAGTTGGGGAGATTGGAAGCTCTATTTCCTTCATAACTGTTTAAAACCCAAAGTATTGTCAATCTTAGTTTAATTTCTGCACTTAGTTATAATTCTCAAACTAAAGAACGTTAATCAAATAGATATCATAGAATAGATAACCGGTACTTGACAAACCAGTCTCTGTGGACGATAAATTCGGTCTTACAAATCTTTATTACTTGAATGATACGTACACTTGCGTAAGCACTTAGAAATATCGCAACACCCCTACCCCCTCCCCATTGCCCTACCTCATCCTCTAATTTCTATTTCATATTTTTGTTACTTTTATAAAAAAAAATATTAAAAAATATGAATTTTTTTTCTTACCCCCCTACCCTTACCCTCTCTACCCTTACCCTCACCCCATTGCCCTACCCCATCCTCAAATTTTTGTTTCATATTTTTTGTTACTTTTATAAAAAAAATATTAAAAAATATGATTTTTTTTCTTACCCGCCCTACCCCCACCCCATTGCCCTACCCATCCTCAAATTTCTATTTCATATTTTTTGTTACTTTTATAAAAAAAAATTATTAAAAATATGATTTTTTTTCTTACCTCCCGCCCTACCTCTACCCCCACCCAACCCCACTCCATTGCCCTATCCATCCTCAAATTTCTATTTCATATTTTTTGTTACTTTTATAAAAAAAAACCTCCGCCCTACCCCTACCCCCACTCCACCCACTCCCATTGCCCTACCTATTCCTCAAATTTCTATTTCATATTTTTTGTTACTTTTATAAAAAAAAAATCTTATCCCCCGCCCTACCCCTACTCCCACCCTACCCCTATTCCCAAATTTTTATTTTATATGGGGATATTATATGAGATTAAAAGGAATTTTGTGAAAAGAAAATGGTAAATGAGTCCAAAAATAATTCATTGAATGAGCAAAAAGAGCTTCTCCAGAAGCACCGAATTGGTGTTTCTGCTTCTCTTTCCATCTAGAAACACTTTTTGGCTTCTTAAAAAAGTGTTTCTACTTTTGGAAAGAGGGTGTTTGGCCAAAGACGTGTTTCTGAGAACAGAAACACTTTCAGAAGCTTGGCCAAACACCACCTTAGTTAACTATCGGTTCTATTGTTGATTGCAGAATGTTATTTTAGTTATATGATTTTTCACCAACTATCAGTAAGATTATTTTCTCAAATTAGGGGGAGTATTGGTGACCAATACCGGTCCTGAGCCAAAGCAGTCAATGCAATGACTTGGGGCATCATTTTTTGGAAAAAATTTAGGGCAATTTTTTTTGAAAAAAAAACACTAATAAATACAACAATAACCAAAACTTTAGAGGTCAAAATACACATTCCCCTCATCTTTTTGAAGAGAAAATGGTTTTGAAACGGGTATGGCTGAAGCTAAAAAATTAGCATCTGAATTGGGGGTTGAACCTAATTTTCGCGACAAACGCCTAACAAAGAGAAAGCGACAGTTTGATGAAAATATCGAAGAAGATTTCGTTCTCTCCGCAGAACAATCATTTAAAGTTGACTATTTTATATGCTTAATGGATCATGTTGATACGTCACTTCAATTTAGGTTTGATCAGTTTCAACTTTCAAATATATGATAACACTTTTGGATTTCTGTTTGTGAGAAAATTGAAGTTCGCGAGCGACGACATGTTGAAGGGTTTATGCTTAATCTGGAAAAAGAATTTGAAGAGTGATTTTTGTTTCTGATATCGATGGGAATGTCTTATTTCTTGAGTTAAGAGTTCTAAAAGAATGCATACCCGCGGAAATAAAAAAAGCAATTGAGATGTTGAACTTTTTGAAGAGTATGGAAGGTTGCTACCCGAATGTCACAATTGCTTATAGAATTTTGTAAATATATCAGTGACAGTCGCTTCTGGTGAAAGAAGTTTTTCAAAACTGAAGTTGATCAAGTTGTATCTTCGTTCGACTATGTCACAAGAAAGGTTGAATGTACTAGCTATGATATCAATTGAGAAGGAAATACTAGTGAATTTCAATTTCGAAAGCTTGATAAATGATTTTGCTAGCAAAAAGGCGAGAGTGATAATGTTTCAATAGCAATGCTCGTATACTCATCAGGTAATATTCTTGTTACTTAGCTATATAATTTTGAATAAGGTTGCAACCTCTATTTTTATTATATTAGGTTAATAATCAAGTTAAATTTTGTATTCATGTGTTTAAGTAAAGTCTAGCTACTTGTTAATTATTTTTGGTGTGTGTGGGGGGGGGGGGGGGGGAGGGGGGGCAAAATTTTTTATGGTAGCTTAGAACATCCCAAATTTCAAGACCGGTCCTGTATTGGTCCATGAGGTTATTTTGTTTAGAGAGATACTAGTTTGTGCAACCTACCTCAAGCCAAGCTGTTACGAAGAAGTGTACCTGACGAAATTTGTCGAAATTTGCATATTAAAAGATAGATATTGCCAACATAACAATGAGCGACTATGATATTATAAAGATAAGGATGTTTGTGCTCGGCCTGAAATACAATATTTTTATAAAAAGATAGACTTTTTATATGGACTTGAACAATCTTTACCCTATAAATTAACTTTTGGAGTTGAGTTATGTTCAACTTCCGAGATTCATTCTCTACACGTATAATTAGCAAGTTGACATCTTGTTGAGATTGCATTTTGAATTTTTCAGCATGGACATGATGGATGTTATCAACTCCATCAGACTAAAAAGTCATACACCTAGCATCAAACTAAGAAAAGTTGATAGCCTTTTAGAAGATATACTAGTTACATCATAAGGAATTTTGATGTTTTGTCAGTTAGAAACCATACCATGGGCATGGCCCATTTCTCCTTTGGTTTTTACAATAATGAAACCAACACAATATAATACTGAAAATGACATCAAGACAGAATTTGTTACCTATTGATCAAACAGTTTTGTCAAACAACATAACATATCCACTGGAATTTAGTGAGGATAGAATGTGCGCATATGTTACACCTACTTTTGTGAGGTAGAAAGCTTGTTACTGATAGACCATTGACTCAGATTTTACTTTCAAAATGAACATTTGTTTCTTAAAATGAATGTTGGGCTGCTAATGTTCAATTTACTTACTAGACGAGTCTTGCAAAATGTGTATAATAAGATAGAAGTACAAAATTATAAGTTCTCATATACAAAGAAGGTGCAAGTAGCACACATTGAGGATAAAATGAAAGAATGTACCACTTGACCTGATTTGGTCATGTTCTTCGTCGACTTTCAGTTAGCAATTTATAAGTATGGAATCACGGTGAATGAAAGTGCTAAAATGAGAAAGGGTACGCCTAGTATTTCATGGAAGAAATTTATCGCGAAAGACGTACAATCTCTTATTGCGCACCTAGCGAAAAATAGGACATAATTAAAGAAACAAAATCAATATAGATGAAACCAATTAGTTGAGAATGTGTTTTAGATATATTAACAAGTTTATCTGTTTTATAGGAATCTTCTAGCCCTATAAAAATTTATATGCTACAAGGAGATACAAAACTTTTAGTACTTTATTTTTATTTGGTATATATAATATTTCTGACATGAGCATAAATGGAACGAAATGGTTGGTAAGGATTCATAATTGTTCTTTTTCAAATATAACCTAATATCCAAACGCCATTTAATTACGGCGTTGACGAGCAGAGCCGTCTCAAATATTTTGAGAGGCCTGTTTTAATTCATAAAAATAGACCCTTAATTGGGTTAAGACCTGTGAATTATGAGTCTTTACAGTAAATTCTGGCTAATACTATTTAATAAAAAATAAAAAAAGGGCTCTAAATTTTTTCGTTTTTCGGGGGCTCCTGTGCGATAACACAACTCGCACGAATCCAAAAGACGGCCCTGACGAATTATCCTCTTTATTACCAATCTGCTATGATATTAGCCATTTATTTATATTTAGTACTAGTAAATAATCGAATAGCTTACACTTCACTATTTGAAAATTTATATTCAAGTGTGGAAGGTACAAAAAGAAGTGTTCCTTCGTAACAATAGAACAACAAATATGCAAATTACAATATTGAACCTCTCTGGGCTAATTATCTTAATCGGCCCAAATCCTGACGGGCCGCAATCATATCAGGCTCAATCCTTAAAGCGCATTATGGGCCTCAACTTTCAAGCCCTTAATCTCATAACATTGGGCAAACCCTGAATAGAAGGATAGCTACCTGAATTACGATGTCTGTCTCCATTTTTTGTTTGTCAGCCAAACAGTGAGTAAACTTCGAGGTTCACCCAATTATTGTAATTGAATGGAGGACTTTGAATACACTGGTAATTGTACCTCTTTTTTTTCTATGTTTGGGGTCGTCCGGATTATTTCTGGAGGCCCATGCTAAATGAAGGCCCACTGGTTGAACTCCTTTTTGTGCGGATTTCCTTCAAAGGCACTGATCTTTAATTTACCCCTTAAATTTGACATGTTTAATTTTTGTCATTCGTTTAAAAATATCTCAAGGATCGAATCTTCACTCAATTTTTTTTTTACAAGGGTATAATTTGCAGGCAAACTCTGTCTTTCAATTCCAAACTATGCCTTGTATTTTATTTTTTAATTTTTTGACCGAGCGAGAATTTGAATTAAGAACGAGTTTTTAGGCGAAGGACAAACATTATTTTTTAATTGGAGAGGACAAAAATTAATGACCACCTGAAATACTGGTTCGATTGATTCAATATCCATGAATCAAGAAAAGATCAAATAACTAATAAATTAAAACATTTTAACACGGTTTCCTGTAGATCAATATATGGTACACGTTTAATGTTAACTTTTAAATAGAACTGAATTAGGCGGGTGGTTCATATTCTCATAGCTAATTTTGTCACCACTATATTGTGCAAAATTGTTTTCAAGTAACATCAAAAGGGTCAATTTGGCTTCTTTACCCCACAATATATCCCTATTTGAAAAGGAAAAAATCTGTACAAGTTCTCACTGCAACCAAATCCAATTTATAATGAAGAATCATGAATGAAATGAGCTCCTTTAATCCCTTTTTTCATGTGTTAATAAATGATTTAATGCAGTACAATCACTTTACTGCATCAAATTTGTGCTGCTAATGGCATTTTTTTCATTCTTGGCAAAAGCAACAGTTTCACATCCAAATATTGAGACACAGTGGAAGACAAACTCAGATTTTTCCGATACTGCTTCTCTCATAAACTTTCAACCCGAAAAACAGCTAGTGGAAAATGACTGGATTGAATTCTTGATTTTACAAGATATATGTACAAACAGAGAACAAGTGTCAATAACTAACAGCAGCAAGGTGTAAAACAACGATCAATGAGACTCGATGATATCAAGATCAAAATATTTTACTCCATAATGAGCTGCATATGACGATTGAGATCTTTGAGATAAGTTGTGCTACTGTAATCTTCTAAATCACAAGCATCCAGCATCAATGCTCTGCCTCCAGTCGATTTATGCTTCATGTCTATTGGTACGTTTTTGCCTTTCAACAACTGAACAGCCTGCATAGTCCAAGAAAAAGCTCATTTTGTGCTATTCAATAACATTGTGTACAAAATCCTATTGAGGAATTTGAAGTCAAATTTAATTTAGGTTCTGTTTTGAAATCCTTGACGAGGGTTTATCAGAAACAATTTCTCTACCTCCAGGTAGGGTAAGGTCTGCGTACACTCTATCCTCTCAGACCCCGCTTGTGGGATTACACTGGGTATGTTGTTCTGTTTTGAAATCCTTGGTTAGCATTTCTAGTCATTTCAGTTGACATTTCAAATTTGCACAAAAGGATAACTTATCTAGCTCACTAGCTCTAGGACCAAGAATTTCAAGGTCTTCAAATCTTCATGTAATCAATAAGTTAGGTTTCATTTGAAATACTTTGTACTCTAAACACCAGGGATGTAAATGGGATCGGGTAAGGGAAGTCTTAACCTAGCAAAATTTTGACCCGCCCTACCCTGTCCCGTTTAACATTTTTTCTATTTTAGACTTGCCTTCCCTACCCTGCTAAGCCTTGCCCAATTTAAGTTTCTAGGTGTCGTTATCCATCTTTAGCCAACTAGCTATGTTAGGTCAATCTAAGGGCTAACACAACCGAATTAGCCAAAAGCGGAGACCAAAAAAGCCACATTGTCGAGGACACGTTTGAAGAGGAGGCGAGCACCCTCAAAGTTGACCACCTTACCCACTAGCGGACTATGGAGGGGGAATGGGGAGTCGAACAGGAACCTCCTTTGTGTAACCAACCTTTGATTAACGTGTTTGAGTTTTAAAAGTCAAAATCTGGAAAATAGTAATGCTCGTCTAGAGGTTTCTCAGTATAGAATAGTGTGCAAAGATAAAGACATACCCGTATCATGTTAGGACGCATGTTTGGCAAGTGGTGAATGCATGTAGAAGCTGTAAACATAGCTCGTTTCATCTCAACAACATCATAGGTATCGCCTAGACTAGGGTCCGCTAATTCCTTGATATTGTTCTGTTCCAGCATTGGTTTTGCCTATGCAAAAATGGTAGCAGATATGAAATTTATCTTCCGGAAATGCAGAACGAAACTATACCAAGGTTCCGTTTGTTTTCACTTAATGGAGGTCTGGAAAGCAAGTGTGTCTAAAGAAAGTTTCAATTTTAACAACATACCCACATCACAAGACTCTGTCTTGATGAATCAACAGCACGACGACCAGTAATAAGCTCCAATAACAGAACACCGAAGGCAAAAACATCGGTCTTCTCATGAACAATCCCGTGCATAAAGTACTCGGGTGCCATATATCTGAGAGACCAATTTTTGTCATAATTTCATCAAAGCAACAATTGTAATGAAAGAATGCATCTAAAATGCAATTGAACTGAACTTCTATATTGCTCGGACTCTCCGAAAATGCTACCACACCCGTGTCGGATCATCCGAAAATGCATAGATTTTTTATGATTCGATACACCCAACAATATTTTTGAGGAGTTCGAGCAACATAGCTGAACTTTACATACCCAAAAGTGCCTTCAATGGGGGAAACAATATGATGTACCCATTTTTCTGGCAGCCACTTTGCAAGTCCAAAATCAGATATCTGCAGCAACATAGAGAAGCTTCAAGCAACTGACATGAAATTAATTAATTCATTACAAGTGAAGTTTCTAAAGGAAAACAAGATTGAATTGAAACCTGAGGTTCATAATCTTCAGTAAGCAGAATGTTTGAGGCTGTAATATCTCTATGGATTATGCGCCTTTGGCAATCACAATGAAGATAACACAATCCTTCAGCTACGCCAACTGCCACTTTATATCTTATTTTCCAGTCAAGGCACTCTTCTCTACCTGAAATGTTGAGTTCTCCTTTTATCAGTCAAAACAACTTCAAAAATCCCAATCTCACCTCATTACATCTAATATTTACTATAGGATTTAGTTTAGGCTGATAGAAAAAATACATTTACATCGTCATTGTATCTAAACTTGTTGTAGTTGGTGGCGGAGCCATGGTCTTACCAAGTCACCTTTCTCTAAGGCTAAATAGCTAAATACCCGACATGAGTTCTTAAAAAGGGAATTCAAGAAAATGTGACATCTGGGATTTGAACATATGATCTTAAGCAATTATTGAACCATTTTTGCCACCGCACAAAGATCTTATTTGAAGGGGATTCAACAACTTATATATATTCAATTTAATTTATTTTTTTCCCTATTTGCGCAGTACAATTAAACCCCCTTGTCTCCATCTAGTTCTGCCCCTAGTTGTATGTTATCTGCCATATCTTTCAGGTCATTAATCTCACTTCTTACGAACAATTATCTATAGTTATCTTTTAGATAATCTTATAGTGTTAAGATTATTTTACACTACTCTTCATGAAATATACATGTCTAAGAAATAAAGCATTGGACTAGAAAATCAAGATTAAACAAAGCATATATGTTGTTCCAACCTATGACATTAAGCAATTTTTGCACCACTTTTGCCACTACACAAAAATCTTATCTTATTTTAAGGGGTTTCAACAGTTTACATATATTTTAAAAAAATCATTTTTGCCCTATTTCCTTGGTATAAGTTTCCGACAAAGGGTATTAAATTGAACCCCCTTGTCTCCACCTAGCTTCTCCGCTGGTTGTAGTATGTTATCTGGTGTATTATTATGAACAATTATCTATGATTATTTTATTAGGTGACTTTATAGTGCGAAAATTCTTTCATACTGCCAGTGTTAAACTCTTCATTAGATGATACACGTCCGAGTAATAAAGCATTACACTAGAACATCAAGATTGAGAGAGAGAAATACAGCACCGTGTAGTACAGAAGCGAGGCTGCCATGGTGCAAGTATTGGAGAACAAGGTGCAAACCACCATCAACACTGAAACCAATTAACTTAGCAGCATTTGTGTTGTTGATGTGAGCAATGATTCCTAGCTCAGACAAGAAGTCTCCAACTCTGTCCTCATCATTCTTTTCTTTCTTTGTTATCTTCTTGACTGCAACAACTTGACCATCTTGTAAATGTCCTTTGTACACTTCTGCATGTCCTCCTTTGCCAATTAAGTTATCTAATCACATTTCAAGACATAAAATCAGTAAAGTATTAGCATAAATTACGTGCAAAGAAAGTTGATGTTGGCACTTTTTATTGAAGTAAGCTTGCAGATTATGCAATCTAATTATAAGATTTATTAGTAGTAAATTTGCTTGAAAGCAACATGTTTTATGTAGAATTGTGGGATTCTTGGACAATTAGTGACAATTCTTTGCTCTTTTCTTCTTGAGCCAATGATAATGGCTGAGCACTCAAACCCGCAGTCGATGAAGAAGGTGAAAATCACGAGAGATCAAAATCAAATGCCTATGGACACAAAAAATGCTAGGATAGTGGAGCACGACTCGAAACTTAATAGATAATTGGCCCGCCCTTCTACCTTTTTGTACTAAAAAATACCAAGTAATTTTTTCCTTCAAGTTAAGCCTTTATAGCTAGAGTTACTCGATATTTATGTATTGGGAGGGATAATAGGTAACTCGATGAAATAGTATTCTGCACGTAAGCTGTCTCGAATACGACCTTTATCGACAAAAAAAGAAATGCAAGAAGCGTGCTGGCATGTGCAGATGAGTACACATGCAGCAGCTCCAGCTGCATCAACTAGGCCTTACTTGGAGCAGAAACTTCAATTTTGTTGGGACAAATTGAAACATCAAGGCCCATGGACTAATAGGAAAAATAATTGGATTCGTGGTTAGTTGTCACTCTCTCCTAGGCATGGTTCAAGAATTCATATCCAAAATTTCTTACAAAGATTACCAATTTGCAACTAATATTATATTTTAAAGTTTTTATAGAATCTGTTTAACATTATAATAAGGGGTGCTAAAAAAAGACTTTTTAAGTATTTTTTTGGGTTGGTAGGTGAAGCTAGTATTCAGATGGTGTAAATAAGCAGGTCCCTACTCCCCACCCGTCCTTTTTTGGGTTTCCAACTTATCTCTGAAATTATTTCGGGTGTCGGACTAATTTAGATTCACGTCAAAAAAGTTTTATTTGAATAATAAATCATTTCTTACCAAAAGCAGTTACTCCCTCCGTCACATAAATTTTCGAGAGTCAAATGACTTATTCTTTGATCATAATTTTTTTATGTCTTCTAAATATTTTGAATTATTAATTTTTATAACTTCTCTTTACGTAATTTTAAAAAAACTAAAAGAATCTATGTCCAAATGTACCGTTAAAATTAAGAATTTTGAATCTCGAAAACCAAAAAACAATCACTTGGGATAAGAGTATTTTTAGAGCTCAACTCTTGTTAAAGATGAGGATACTTATCACCCGACCTCCGACAGGGGTTCCCACTTCCCACAAGTCACTATCACTTTCAATTTCGTAGTAATAAAAATATTGACCCGACCATGTTTACTTTTCTGCCATGGGCCAAAGAAAAGTCTCAAAGATCAAGTACTAAGCTGCTTTTTTCCAAAAAAAAGGCGGATCTCCCACGAGCCTTCACATTCCGGTCAAACGAGTTGTGAAGGAGTTAATCACAGAACTTCAATTGATTTGAGTTAGATCATTGTCGCTTCTACACAAGCGTCCTCCTTTATTTCAAGTATCCTCGAGAGCAGGTTGAAATTTGCACGCGACTAAAATTATGGTAGGGTAAACTTTTTAAAGTGACTGGTTCCACCGCATTACGATCCCATACCCCAGAAAATCCCATCTCTGTCCTGGCCCTACGGATTAGTATACACCGCTTGACTTGTATGCGAACAGTGGAGGGATTTTTTTTGGGGAACACAGTTCCACTCTCGCTGGTCAGGAGAATCGAACACGAGACCCCGTGCAGTTCAACTCTTGTTTGCAATCACTAGGCTGCTTTGACTACTGAGAAGTGGGGTAGGTGCCCCAAGAACCCAACATTTAAAAACTATACTTACATAAATGTGAACTTAATAATAAGCAGAAGCAGTAGCATGCGGACTTAAAATGCACAAAAAGTAACCCTGCATATGTCCCATTCTTGTCTAGGCTCTTCATATAAATATAAAAAAAGTACCAATTTTTTCTTTTTTGCCAAAAAATCAGTATTTTAAACTTTTCTTTTTCAAAGGGGAAACTTGGAACAACGAAAGAATCCCTCTGCAATTTACACAGAAAGTAAGATGATGAAAACGGATCAAGAAAAAGACTTGTTCTGTGTTTTTTATTGTGATGTACATGTGATACCTATATAATCAAAGGCGGGATGATGAGATTACATGTGATACCTATGATGGAAAATGGGAAGATGAAGATGGATTTGAAAATAAAGGCTAACATGCTTCTAAATTGATAAGGTTTCGGAAAAGGGTAAAACATGATATGTAAGCAAACCCCTCAAGAGGAAATTGAAGTATAAAATAAGGCACAACTTCACATGATTCACTTGTTTGCGAATTTGAATGTGACATAAATCAAGAGACATATTTATTGGACCAAAATGAACCATACATATTATGAGATGTGATAAATAAGCCAAGGTACTTAAATATTATTCTGGTGAGATTAATTAAATAAAAAAAGTAACTTAAGTCGGTCTTAAAATAGTTAAAGCCTTTGACGCAGTGAAAAAGAGCCTTCAAAGTGTTTGTGAGGTGGGAGGTTCGAACCTGATTAACATTTTCCTTCATTTGTTAGACGAAACTCACGCTCAAGAAATTTTTACAATGAGTATATTATTGTTGTTTGTAAGTTGGTCTTAAAACGATTCATTGTATTTCTCCTAAAATTTGTTAGGTAAATTCATTTTATTATTATTAATGAGTTACTAAACACTATGTATATACTGCATGTGATTATATTTAGAAATTTTATGGTTTATTAGAAGGATAAGGATTTTAATGAGTTCAAAATTTTGGGTGTAGTAGTAGTAAAGTATTGTATTTGTCAAGAAATGGTCATAACTCTAATCAACTGTCCCATATTATAAAAAGCAATGAACTTTTTGGGTTTCTAGTAACCCCACAAGAAATAATTATATTTTTATTTGCAATTATTTTTCTTTTGACTCAATTGGCATTTGCTACCGTACAATTACAAACACTGCTAATACATTCTTTCCAATTTTTTCCGAGTTAGAAAATCAAGATTTTTTCTATTTTATCAGTAGTAATTAATAAGTAAAATTTTCTAATTTCTTTTTTCAACACTATTTTTTTATTGGAAATATGTAAATTATTGAAATCCATTACTTAATTATTAATTCGTGCTTGTGCTCATGTGACATCTACCAAACATTCAATAGAATAATTAAAGTGCGTGCAAATTAATTCAAACAAGAATATTATAAGAAGCGCTTGGAATGAGAAGTTCTAATAAGGCGCTTTTCTTTTTAATAGGCTTTATAGAATTCAAACTCAAGATAAATCAAAATTCAAAGCAGGTAATGAACATAGTAATAGCGCGGGATAATCACTTTCCAATGTAGTAATTGAATAATAGTTATTATTCTAAAATTTGAAATTTCAACATCGAAACTCCATGGCAATATTTTGTTTTTCACTTATGAAATTCAAAACTCCATACCAATGACTATGTTCCAACTATAGAAGCTAAAAAATAGAGTATTACTCAATTTCATTAATACGGAATACTAGAACAAAACTAATAGTAAAAAAACAAAAAATGTGGAAATATGTCTTTAAAATACTCGCAATTGAACAGATATGTCATTCGTTAATAGTTTAGCTCACATTAACTTTTACTAACTCAATAGTTGATCTAAATATGTTCTTAATTTAATTAAAATTCTCAATTAACCTAATTAGCTAGTTCATAAAAAGAAAAAATCAAATATTAGTATTTGAATAAATCCTCGTAAATAGCTCAAACTGAAAAAATTATTTTAAAAAATATAAAAATATGAGAAAATCACCTGGAGTGAAATTATCAGTAGCTTGTGCAAGTTCATCAAGGCTAAAATTCCTCCATGAAGGTTTAGGAACAACAAAATCAATTGTATCTTCTTCAGCACTCCGAATTCTCGCCAACAATTTCCTCTTAATATTCTTCTTCGGTAATAATGGTATCGTCGATAATCTCCTAATCGATTTTCTCTTCATCTGATCAAACAAATTCTTAAAATTCAGCCCTTCGCCACCGCTGCCGGAGCCGACGGGAGACGGAGTCGGAGACGAACCGAAGCTGCGGCTACGTTCGCCGCTACTTATGCTGCTGTTATCGGAATCCGATGTGCTTGATATGTGAATTTCCAAAACTGCCCTTGGTGATAACTGATCGTTATATTTTTCTTGTTCCTTTTCAACTTCCAATTGGCTCTTCATTTCTTCTTTCTCTCCATTTTTTGGAACTTGTACAACACTTTCACCTACACAAAATTCACATTAGGAAATTAAAAAAAAAATCAAAATTCCTTCATTTATTTAAAGAGCATAGACGTATACGCGAAAATCACTAAAATTTTGATATACATTAAGTTCTGAATCCATAACTGTAAAAATATAACGAGTTTAGTGGCGTAAACATATGTCAAGATTAAATATGTTTATCCACGTGCTTCTACAATTGCTCAAGACGTCTTCTTCTTTTTTAACGGAGGAACAAAACAAAATCATTTAGTTTCATTTTTAGTAAACTAGTGAAAGGATATGTCCTTCGTAATGAAAAAAGGGATGAAGGGGATATGTATATGTTGTGCAGGTCGATTGAAGGTGCAGAAATAGCTAGAAGTGAATGCAGAAAGTATGGAAAAACGTCACGTTTAAATTCTGAATCCACCCCTGTTTCACTGTTAAAAATGTTCAAAATTTTGGAAAAGGGTTTATTATAAATACTCATAAAAAGAAGAAAAAAATGTGAAAGGAAAGGAAAGAACCTTCCATGGTATATTTGGAGATGTTGTGTTGTGTGAAAGACAAAATGATATGGTATATCTTAGAGAAGTTGTTATTCTTTTTCTTTGAAACAAATTAAAAAGAGAGGTTGAAGAAGAAACAAAGGAATGAAAACCGGCTATGTGGTACTTGGAATATTATTATGTGTGGTACTTACATTTATACGCTAATGGAATGCAAATATTATAATTATTGGGGGAAATGAAATCCTAGCCGTTTGATTAAGATATTCATGAATTGTTTTTTTGTTGATGAGATCTTAGCCGTTGGAGTTGGACATTCTTGATTTTTGGCGCAACTAACGCTGTGTGTATTGTCGGGGAAAAGATCAAATAACGAACCCAACTAACTTTGATGTAAAATGTAGAGGGTTTGAAGGGTATTTTAGGTAGACAATATTTTGGGTGATGGAGTAGTACTATATTATTCTTTGTAAAATTTAGTAAGTTCAAGTTTTGTGGACTAACCATGTATAATAAGATTTATACAATCAAGTTAAGTTACAAACCAAATAATAGTTTATAACAATCTAGAATTTTAAACTTTTAAGGATTTAGGATTTTACTGAATTTATATAAATCTACATCGGTTATCTTTTGTCTACAACAATAACATACTCAGTAAAATTCACCACGTGAGTCTGGCGAGGGTAGAGTGTACACAGATTTTATATCTATCTTGGTAGGTAAAGATCGGTTATCTTTTGTCTAAGATAGCTAAAAAGTAAATGATTCTTTTTTATTTTTCTTCTAACTTATGAATATTTTAGACCATAATAGCGAATTCAAAATCTTATGTGAAAATGTCCCATCACAGTTTAAATTTTTGTAGACGTTTAATGAAAGTGTTATCGTTTGTTTTCAATCGCTATGTTGCACAAATTTTTAATGGACAAAATGTTAATGATGCCTAAAAAGGGGCATTTGAGTAAATCAAACATGAATCCACTTACCATTTGATTTCTAGATTCTAAATTTGATATTTCATACATACTTTGTAGATTTGAAATATGTATAGGGTGTGAACGAATGCTTCTGAAATAGGCTGATGATGATGAACCACATAAACCCCTAGATGTTATCGTATATGCACCCCTAATAACAAACAAAACCTACTAAAAATAAATTAAGTAATCTCTTATAACTGATTAAACTACATTAATAGTATAAAAGGATTTTATCCAAAGATAGTGGCCCAGTGACCATTAGTCAAATTTGTGGCCTTAGGGTCACAAGTTCGATTCTCGGCGGATACGTTCTCCGGGGCATATGCCTCGTATTAAAGTCTGGTAGCTTAACCGCGCGGGCATGTTGCAGTGTGGGTTTGATTCCCTCCAGACAAGTCCTGTTAGGGGGTCAGACCTTGTAGCATTGATCCGTTGGTAGCGATCAGACACTGAATGCGGGGTGCACATCCCGCGATTTACCTGGCGGTGGTGGCTAAGGACGGGTTCCATCGCCTCCAGGAGCCTAGTACCAGTACTTGTGCAGGTACTAGCGATATGAGGTACTAAGGCCACCCCGAGACCTGAATTATCAAAAAAAAAAGTATAAAAGGATTATTATATATTTTCTTATTGTGAAATTAGGCTTCAAAAGTTTGAAATCAAATCTCGAGGCTTGTCTAAAAGACTAAAATAGTCAACATCTTTGGTGCTAGTAGTCTCAGGGATTGTTTGGTTGGAAACAAGTTATCCCATGATAATTAATCTTGAGATAAGTTATTCCGGGATTAGTTATTTCATCATTCCACAGGGAAGAAATAACATTACAATCCCGGAATAACTAATCCCGTGATAACCATGATTTTATCCCAATCAAACATAAAATAAATACATCTCAAATTTAATTCCGAATTAATTATATCTTATCCCTCGTACCAAAGGAGACCTTACTTTTGAACCTTCATAGGTATGTTGGGATAACATCATTGAAATATCAAAGATATCTTGTCCCCTTGTAAGCATTTACAATATTGGAATGCTAATTTTCTAGTAAAAATTAAACAAATTTATTGGTTCATGAACGGGATTAATTAAGATTTTTCTTAGTGGAATTTCTAGAACAGTGAATCTCTTGTACATTGCATTTAGCTTGTATGTAGGATTAATTAAGACCACATTCATGAGAAACTACAAGTGATACGGTTTTAAATTAATTACATGAAACTTCTGTTGTTTAGACATAAAAAAGAGTGTTTATACATAATATTAAAAAGAGTTTAATTATTCAAAATTTGTGGTGTAATGGGAATTTGAGCAATGGGAATATCTTGAACATTGCATTTAGCTCGTGTGATTAAAATAATTAATATTCATTTAGCTATACTTGATATACTTCAGCATCTTTTCTTTAGGATGGTATTCGGATCAACTTGCACGCCGACTTAAATTATTCCAAACACCAAGAAATTGTAAAAAAAGGACACCAAAAGGATAGTCTTGAATAGTTTTCCTTTTAAAACAAGTGTTTGAGACATTTTAAGAAGTTATAGACATTTTCCTATGATGCAGAATCTGTATCCAATTGAACATGTTACTGTATTGAAATGCTTCAAGGAGTGTTGGCAACTTGACTATTCTATTCGAACAACGTAGCAACTATACTTAGAACTGCGAAGCAACGAGACTTACAGGAAAACGGAGCGGAAATCCGTTTAAACTCGAATACGCAACTCTCCTTACAATCTTATCGATTTCTGCCTCATAGGTAAAATTATTTTATGCCCATAACTTATGTCTTGATTAAGAAAAAATATTTTAAAAAATTCATTAAGCGATACAAAAAAAATCGATATCACCTTTTTATGAAGGTTATTCTTGCAAATCGCCCCACCGGTGAGTAATTTTAGCTTCAATATAATCTCCCTTCACTTAATATACCCATACAAGTGGAATAACTAATCTAATTAGATTGAAGTTAAATAAAATAGTTAATGTTGTAAACATATCCAATGTAAAAGAATGATTTCTCAGTTCATTCTGGTTGTTGTACTCATACAACCAACCAAATAATGAACTAGTATTAATTAACAATCTCTTCGAAGCTAAGATCTCATTTAAAGTTACTACGCGTAAATCATTTTTCACATAGGCAATTACAAAAAGTGAAGGGAGGAGGGAAGTTAATTAAGTAATATTTATCTAATTTTTTACCATTATAATTGGACTTTTTTTTGTTGTTTATTCGTAAATTGACAGTGTAAAGCATATTTATTCAATCAAGTCACTTATTTATTTTTTTAAAAAAAGATAAAAAGTGGATTAAATATTCTTGTCAACGATCAAGAAAGCAGTAGGAGCAATTTGCAGCGTGGGTTTAAACTTCAGCTGGAGGTCTGCAGCGTGGGTTCGAACTCCGGTGGGAGCAATTTTCCCTCTTCTAGGGTAGAACCTTTTAGGTGATATCAGTTGCTTTGTTCTCAAACCCTGGTCATTCAGGCACATCCCGCGATTTACTGATAATAGTGTTGAGGGATCAGTGCTATTATCTCCAGGAATAATCTGACGTAAGTCAGGAACTGGATATCCAAAAAAAAGGAGTAGGACCAAAAAGTGTAAGCGCACGCAACAAAATGTGCTAGTGTCAAAGTCAACTCGACTGACATATATGGAGAAGAGAACTGCTCTTCAGCAAAATGGTTTATTGGCCTATTGAAATCGTTTAGCTGATTCACGGCAACACGTTACTCTACATAAGATTTATAAGAGTTAATTAATAATCTGATAAACATAATAACTAATAGGTTAGTGAACAAGATAACTTTATATCAAGAGGATTAAACATCTATTATATATGCTTTAAAATTGACATATCTGTGGAAATATTAGAGAAGTACACCACTGTGCCATGAGGAGGATTACACACTATTATTGTTAAATGGTTAATTAGTAATTAGTTGTTAGTTGTCTACATTCTGTTGGTAAATATTTTATTATTAGAAGATATTTTGTGGATGATTAGTAGATATTTTTGTACTTAGATGGTATATTAGTCAAGTGTATAAATATGAGATATTAGGTCATTATATTCTTTAACACTTCAGAATATATCGAAAGGGGCAGTTTTCCTCTCCATTCTTTCTTCTTCTACATCTGTTCCTTCACCAGAACTCTTAGATTCTCGACTTGGACAGTGATTCTAGACATGATAATACTAAAGTTCAACAAGGTATCAGAGCTTTGGTGATCGAATCGAGGGAAACTATATCGATACAATACAGATTGAAGGCTCGATTGAAGAGCAATTGAGAAATTGAAGCAGTTATTTTACAGATTAGATTGATTCAGCACAGATCGGAGGAATTTTCATTGCATGCGAAAGAAAATTCGAAAGATCTAGAGATTTGTGTCGACATCTGAGGACTACAGATCTAAAGCTTGATAGCAATGGGAGCAGTTGAGGAGAATATGATCAACATGACTGCGACAACAACGACGAACATTGAACATAACCATCCATTGTATCTATTCCCATCAGATGCGCCTGGATCGCTGTCGGTTGGAGTATTGTTAACAGGTATGGATAATTACACTCTATGGAATAGGGCAATGAAGTTAGCCTTGTTAGGAAAGAACAAGGTTGGATTCATAGATGGAACAGTAAGGAGGGATACCTTTGGTGGAGAATTAACCAAAATTTGGGATAGATGTAACGCTATTGTAGTGTCGTGGTTAATGAAAAATGTGAGCAAAAATCTGCTCACTGAAATGCTATTTAATTCAGATGCATATATGATATGGGAGGATCTAAAGGATAGATTTGATAAAGTCAATAGTTCTTGGGCTTTTCAATTACACAAAGAAATAGTTATGTTGAGACAGAGAAGTACATCAGTTTCTGTGTATTATTCGAGGCTTAAAGACCTCTGGGATGAGTATGATTCAATCATACCGACATCTTCGTGTTGTCCGAGATCCAGAGAATTTGTTGACCATCTGCAGTATCAAAGGATGCTGCAATTTCTCATGGGTCTCAATGATAACTACAATCAAGGTAGGAGTCAAGTGATAATTATCACGACCTGAACCCCGGGCCCGCGACTGGTGCCCTACCTGGGCACCCTTATCCCAAACAACCCAAAGACAACAATTTAAAACAACACTCATGATACAACACAGGCTATCCGACGAGGGTGCCAATATATATATATATATATATATATATATATAAAGCCCACCGGGGACTACTTTTTTTTTCGTTTACACAACCCATATACATTTCACATACGACTCTGCACTTGCAGAGTATGATTGTACAACATGGCGGTACAAGGCCCCGTCTTACTCCTGAATATACATAGCCATAATGACAAGCTCCGGAACATTGGAGCTATCCCAAAACGCTGAACAAGGATCCTAAGCTCGCGGATCCACAACTGAATACCTAGACCTGCGGGCATTTAACGCAGCGGCCGAGAAGTCATGACAACAGTACCAAGTATGAAACGGAAATAAAGTACAGTAAACAAGATCATAACTGTACAAAAGAATGACAAGGGCGAGTATAAAAATCAAATACCAGATCCTACCGTGCCATATAAAATAAGAGTCAATTGTACCTTGACATCGTGCCCATGCACGTATCATCAGACATCAGATCACGCATTTCTATAGATGAGATTATAACAGGACAAACAAATAACAAGAGACAAGTATAATAATCAACTACTAGTACACCGTGCCCTTTTAAAAGTAGAGTAATAAGAGTCACATCAAAGACAGGGACACCTGCCCAAAAATCAATATGTATATCTATTTCATGAGAATCGAACCCGCATAGGTAATTACACCCGCATGAGTATCTCTACTCGCATCACGGATCTTGTCCGTGGTTTATTCATGGGAATCGAACCCGCATAAAAATCGAACCTGCATAGGTAATTATACCCGCATGCGTATCTCTACTCGCATCACGGATCTTGTCTGTGGATATTATTCATGGAAATCGAAACCGCATATGTAAATATACCCGCATGAGTATCTCTACTCGCATCATGGAAGCACATCCATGGAGCAAATATACACAAATACTGTCAAGGAAATAAACCAAAGTACCAACGCATCAGATACAAAATATTAAAATAAACTTTCCTTTTAGAAATGCCAAGGTACCAACACCTCATGTACCAAACACATATAATGAACCTCACTTTATAAACTCAAGGCACTTTTATTTCGTGTACTATGTTAAGGATTTAATCATGGACATTCTCACATGATTTCTATATAGCATTTTAAACCATCTCTTGACTTTCCACAAAACTATTATAACAACTTCCCATAAAATCATTATAACAAACTTTCATTTTTAGAAAAACCAAGACAATACCATGCCTTCCTTTTTAAATAAACCAAGACAATATCATGCCTTCCTTTTAAAATAATCAAGATAATTACCATGCCTTCCTTTTAAAATAATCAAGACATTAACACCCGTAGTATCAAGACACTTCCATTTTTAACAATCAAGTTACTACACATTTTAAACTCAAGTAAGTTATACCTTTTAAATCAAGTCAAGTATATTTTTAACACCAAATAATTTATACCTTTCAATTAAACAACCCAAGGTGTTATCAAGAGAATAGATAGAACAAGTTCTATTTAGAAACTCAAGTACTATTAATGAAATAGATAGAACTACTTCCTAAAATTCTTACCAACATCTCCCATAAGACTTGGTAAGGACTTTTAGGAACCATTCAGACATGCTTTAAACACCAAAACCACAACATGAATACCCTTAACTTCTAAGAGTAAAATAGTTTCCCTTTTTATAAAACCCAAATATACTAGCACTGATGCACTTTCACTTTTAAATCAAGTATTTTACACTTTTTAAACCAAGTGACTTATACTTTTAAAACCAAGTGACTCTACACTTTTTAATATCAAGTTACTTCTCTTTAAATCAAGTCATTTATCCTCTTTTAAATCAATCAAGTAAACCATTCTTTTGACTTCCCCTAAGCCGTTATAACTAACTTCCCATAAAGACATTATAACAAACTTTAGGTTTTGGAAAACTAAGGCACTTGTATCCATTAAAATCAACTTACTACACTTTTAAACTCAAGTACTATTTAAGAGATTAGGAACAACTTCCTTTTTAAAACTCTAAGTACTATAAGTAGAACCACTTTCGCTTTTAAAGCCCAAAGTACTACAATGGAAATAGATATAAAAATCTCCATTTTATAAACTCAAATACTATCAAGAATAATGAATTTTAACAACTTCCATTTTGGAAACCTCAAATTACTATCAAAGAAGTATATAGACCAACTTCTAGTTTAGAAAATCCAAAGTATTATCAAAGAACTATATCACTAAGGATTAGGTTCCGATAGAACTCTATCAAGATCAAGTCAAGTATACTTCTAAAATCAAGGCAAATATACTTCAAGAAATGAGTCATGTATACTCCAAATAACAAGGCAAGTATACTTCAAATAACAAGGGGCGTGTACTTCAAGAATCAAGACAAGTACACTTCAATAATCAATCATTCCGATATAAGGAAGTAGTTCACATACCTCTTTGATGACTAGCCAACACGACAAGTAGCATACGCCCTAATGTACTTCAACCTTTATCGGCTATTCCTCAAGCCACGTAGACTATGCTACATGTAGTACTTCAACCTAAAATGGCAATAACACTTCTATCAACATCAAGCTTACTAGTGTAAGACTTATACCAAATAATGGTCTTCTAATTCTACGGAAATTTGGGCAGCACTTCCTTTGTTTCTACGTACTTTTCCACCTTTTTCAAGGCCCGAATTCATCAACCAACAAGCCACATTTAAGGCACAACCAACAGTTAACCAAAGGGGATTACACGCCTAACTTGACGTGTAAAATTTTGCCCCACAATCTATACAACACAGTCCCCAAAACAGTCCATAATAAACCAACATTAAGGGTACAATGTGAAGCCTTTAACACCCTTATTCCTTAGGACTTTCACTAGTCATTTTACCACATTAAACATGCATGTTAGGGGATAATTTTCCAGCATATATGCACCCCAAAACAGTCCATAAAACGACATCCAACGTCTAACAGTTTTGGGCAGTTTTCGTCCAACAATAACTACAACAATCCAAGCTTTTTCCTTAATTCCTTTTATTTCAATTCAAGTTCCATCATGTTATACAAGTTATATAATCTATCAACTGCAATATTTCCTTCATTATATAACATGTACCAAGTGTAAATAACGATAATAACCAACGAAATCCGAAAACCTCAAAATTAGTCTAGCTCTCGGTCAAGCCTTAAAAAATTGTCCAAACACTTTTTAATCCTCATTCTTTTTAGTACAAGTTCATCCATACATTATAACAATAAGTAATATCCAGTTACTTTAAAAGAAGAATGACTTTTACCTCATTTTGTGCCCAAAAAAGTCCGGTCTTTATTGGTCCGCAATTTTCGTTTCGCTCCACTTCCTCAAGTTCTAATCACATATATGAATCTACGAAAAGCTTATAACAAACTTCACTTCACGTTTCGCTTTCAAAAAGTCGATAAAACTTAGGGTTTTCTCCACCTCATTCTCGGCCAAAACCAACAAAACTTGTGGAATAATGATCTTGGCTTAGCACTAGGTTTAGGGGCTTAATCTTGGATGAAAGAAACTAACTAATCTTGTTGTTCTTGGCCTAAGTATTTTCGAAAATATGGAGCTAAGGGAGGAGCTCATGTGGTCTAAGTGTATAATGCATCCATGTCTTCCAAGACTTGGATAATATAGCCAAGTGTATGGACAAGTGGAGTGGGACCCACTTGTCCACTTGTCCTCCTTTCAAAAAATCTATAAAGTGTAGTCAACTTTCAAGACATGTGGGGGTGACACGTGTCGCCCTTCGATTGGTCCAAAATTATTTCTTCCCCAAAATATTTATATTTGATCAAAATATTGTGGGCCCCACAAAATCGTAAAATTTTACCGTGGGCCCCACATGACCAAATTCGGAACTTAAAACCCAAAATTCCAATATAATCTATAAGTCCCAAATACCAAATTTAAGAACCAAATTCCAATTAATAAACCTTTTCCTTCACAATTTTCCGATATTTTTCCTTAAGAAAAAAGTAATACTTCTTTCTTTTCAAAATTCAAATCTCAATTTCCTCACGTACGTTCTCATCTCATTGCCTTGTAATTACGGGGTGTAACAATAATGATGCAGCAAGTACCAAACTTAAATCAAGTCTACGCAATGATAAACCAAGAAGAAAGTCAGAGGATGATGCAGGATATAATAGAGCCAACAACCATGTTTATAACTAGAAATGGAGCTGGTAAACCTTGGCAAAGGAAGCCATACAATCCAAAGGATGTATGTGATTTCTGCAATGGTAGGGGACATTGGAGAGTTGACTCTAACAAGCTAATGAAGTGTGACTTCTGTCACAAGACTGACCATGTGCATGAAGACTGTTATAGGCTCATTGGATATCCGGAAGACTCTAAAGGGAAGACCAACAATAAGAAGGCAAACAATGTGATAGGAGGACATGTGGGGTTTGAGGATACTGGACAAGTAGATGTCGTTCAAGGTTATCAATTGAACCTGTATTCTGGAAAGAATATGCATCATCACTATGGAGGACCACAATATATGTCTAGGCAGAACATACATCAGCAGCAACATGACACATATATGACCATGGGACAGTTTACTCCCAAACAACATCAGCAGCTTCTCAACATGCTTCACAGTAGGGAAACGACTGAAGAACTAAGTGCTAAGGCAAATCTGACAGGTATATCCAACCTTGACATAAAGAGAATAATTAAGTGGATTGTGGATACTGGAGCAACAAATCATATGATCTGTAATCCAAAGCTCTTACAGAATAAAAATGTGATAGAAAGTGCAGGAAATGTGCAGATACCTACAGGGGAGTCAGCCAAAATTACACACATTGGTGACTGCCATATAGGAGGAGATGATGCACTTAAAAATGTTCTGTATGTGCCAACATTTAAGTTTAATTTGATGTCAGTCTCTAAGGTGACAAGAGAGCTACATTGCAGTGTTACATTTTTTTCACAATGTTGTGTATTTCAGGATCTCTCATCTGGGAAGGTGAGAGTGATTGGTAGTGAGGAAGAATGTCTATACATACTTTGTCTGGATACACTAAATGATGCAAGAGATATGAGTAAGTGTTTAGCAGCAACTCAGCAGATTGGTGGAGATATATGGCATCACAGGTTTTTTCATGTACCTGGGCATGTCTTGAAGAAGATTTCAAATTTTCAGAATGTTGATTCTTATTTCTTTTTGAATAATTGTGAGGTATGTCCTCTTGTTAGACAAACAAGAAAGACATTTCCTAGAAGTAATAGTAGGGCAACAAGACCATTTCAATTATTGTACATGGATGTATGGGGACCTTACAAGGTTGAGACATATAATGGAATGAGATATTTCCTTATCATTGTGGATGACTATTCTAGATGGACTTGGATATTCTTAATGAGGTTGAAATCAGATGTATCTACAGTGCTTAAGAATTTCTTTGTTGAAATACATACACAGTTTGACATTGAAACTAAGAGAGTAAGATCAGACAATGGGACAAAGTTTTTCAACCAGATCTGTAGAGAACTGTTTCAGGCACATAGTGTGGTGCATGAAAGTACATGTCCATACACCCCACAACAAAATAGGGTTGTGGAAAGGAAGCATAGACACATACTTGAGACAACAAGGGCAATCAAGATTCACTCCAATCTTCCAGAAAAGTTCTGGGGGTTCTGTGTAGAAGGTGTAGTGTACACAATGAACAAAATTCCCTCTTCTGTTATAGGGGAAAAATCATCCTATGGGCTATTGTATAATACAGTGCCATCACTCTCTCATCTGAGAGTGATAGGATGTATGTGCTTTGCTACTACTTTAGTCAGAAATGACAAATTTGGACCTAGAGCTGTGAGGATTGTTCTTCTTGAATATGGTTCTACCCAGAAGGGTTACAAGTTGTATGACATGGAGAATAGAACAACCTTTGTAAGCAGGGATGTGGTCTTCAAAGAAACCGTTTTCCTTTTAGAAATGACACAAATGAAGATTCTGGATGTATGAAGTCACATGGACATTTCAACTTTGATGATCTGATTTACTCACAAGATATGAAGGTTGGGAATAGTAGTTCAGAGATGCAGAACTCATGTATGGATACAGATTGTGACAATGTGCACAATACAATACATGGTGAAGACCAGCAACCTGATGAGCAGATAGTTGGACCAACACCATCATCTGATATTGGTGTTAGAAGGTCTAGCAGAACCATCAGGACCCTTATATGGCATAGTGACTATGTAACTAAGAATGGATCTAGTTCATGTTTGTATTCCACCTCTAATAGATTGAGCTACACAGGACTGTCATCTAAATATCAAAACTTTGTGGCAAAGGTTTCAGTTGACACTGAACCTAACAATTATTCAGAAGCTACAACAGATCATAGATGGGTTGAAGTAATGAAAGCCGAGATTCAAGCTTTGGAGGATAACAAAACATGGGAGGTAGTGCAACTTCCAAAAGGAAAGAATCCTATTGGATGCAAATGGGTATAAAAAATAAAATACAAAGCCACATGAGAAGTGGAGAGATTCAAAGCTAGATTGGTAGCCAAAGGGTATAATCAAAGGGAAGGCCTTAATTATCAAGAAACATTCTCACCAGTAGTTGATCGGTGTATTTTATATACACCTTTTGAGTTATTTTTAGTTAGTATTTTACTCATTTCATTTATGTTTAGTATAGTATTAGGATCATTTTCCTTTCTTTTGTGTCACAACGGTCAGAAATGGAGAAATGGCGAAAAAAGAGAAAATGAGCTTAATTGAGATGGAATTGCACACTAAAAGGGGTCAATAAATGAAGTCTAAGAAGTCCCGGAAAGTATAGACAAGATCAGACGAAGCCCGGATGAAAACTAGACGACGAAGCGAAAATCCGCCAGAAAAATGCCTCAAGCGCCGCGGCGCTGAATGTTCAGAAAGATGATTTGACTGCAGGTTTTTCAGCGCCGTGGCGCCGACTGCAGGGCCACGGCGCCGACGCGGGATTTCTGAGTTTTGGGCCGAATTTGACACATTTTCAGGGTCCAAAAGGGATAACTTTTCCTACCTACATAATCCCTAACCCTTTACCTAAAGGATTCTTGGGCTATAAATAGTCTCTACATCATTAGAAGAATTCATCCACCATCCTACATTCCATCCCATACTTGACAATTCCATTCTCCATCCATCATTCTACCACATTCCATCTTGTAAATATTTCACAACACAATCCTTGAATGCTAGAAGGCTTGGAGACTTGTTCTTGAGTATTTTTCTTTTCTTTCTTTTGCTTTGTTTATTTCAGTTCATGTATGAAGATTATATTAGTTCTTAGTGAGACTATGGCTAGGAGCTAATTACTTTATTAGGGATTTCCTTGTGAATCACTTGAAACTCTATTCATGAATTAATATATTAGTTTGGTTTCTTCTTCACTTGCTTAAGATTTATTCAATAATTGCTTTGATTGCTTGATAATTAATTGATCACTAGTTATCATCACTTATATGAGTTCTAATCGAAATCCGAAAGGGGAGATTGTGAATATGATATAGTTGAATAAATATAGGTTTAAATCGTGGACGAAAGTACCCCGATACTTGTGTAGCTTAATAGGTTATTGTTCTTAATCCTCCTTTGTAGTCAATCTTGTCATCGAAAGATAGAAGGGTTCTCCATTGGGGTTGAGTGTTTATATTACCTTAACAGGAGTATAAAATGGTCTAGTTAACCTGCTATCTTAACGTAGAAGAAGAAGTTAGTCTAATTGTATTAAGGATTGAATATAGTGGATAGTTGATGATCTTGGAAGCCCTAATTCTCCATCATAACTGATTTAAATAAAAGTATTTTCATAATTAGTTTATTTCCTGCATTATTAGTTTAGAATTCCAACTCAATTAACGTTAACCAAATAGAAACTAAAGGATAGATAATCGGTACTTGAAAACCAGTCTCTGAGGACGATATTCGGTCTTACCTAGACTATATTACTTGTCACGACACGTGCACTTGCGTTTAGTGTGTGCATAAATCGCGCATCAGTAGTCAAAATGAATACTGTGAGATCAGTCCTGTCTATTGCAGCAGCCAAACAGTGGAAAGTGCATCAAATGGATGTGTACAATGCATTCTTGCAAGAAGATCTTTATGAGGAAGTGTACATGACACTTCCTGAGGGCTTCAAAGCATTTGGGGGGTAGTTCACAAGTTTGCAGGCTGTTAAAATCCTTATATGAACTGAAATAAGCCTCCAGACAGTGGAACATTAAGTTGACTTCAGCATTAGTCTCATCTGGTTTTGTCCAGAGTCATAGAGACTACTCCTTGTTCACTAAGAAGCAATGTGACAAGTTGGTAGTGGTGCTTGTGTATGTTGATGACCTACTTATAACAGGAGATGATCCAGTTCTTATCCAAGCTGCTAAGGAGATACTTCAGTCAGCTTTTAAGATTAAAATTTGGGTGAGCTTAGATATTTTCTTGGGATAGAGTTTGCAAGGAGTTCTAAAGGGATTCTTATGCACCAAAGGAAGTATGTCTTGGAGCTTATATCTGACATGGGACTGGCTGGTGGTAAGAGTGCATCTTCACCTATGGAAGTAAATCTGAAACTCACAACTTTGTTGTATGATCAACAGACATCCTTACAGGGAGATCCAGATTCCATAAATACTTCACAAGTTCCTGACTTAGCACTACCAGATCCTACTATCTACATGAGACTAATTGGGAGACTGCTATATCTCACAAATATGAGGCCTGATATAGCATATGCAGTTTAAGTCAGTTTATGCAAGCTCCTAAGAGGTCATATCTAGAAGCAGGCCTGAGGTTGATCAGATATATTAAGCATGCACCAGGTTCAGGAATTCTTTTATCCAGCTCCAGCAACACTCAACTGCAGGTGTTTTGTGATGCGGACTCCAGTTCTTGTATTAACAGCAGAAGGTCCATTACTGGTTTTCTGGTAATGTTTGGACATTCTCCTATTTCTTGGAAGTCCAAGAAGCAAGCCATTGTTTCGAGGAGCTCGACAGAGGCTGAATACAGGGCCATGGTAGCCTCAGTTGCAGAGGTGATTTAGCTCACTGGATTATATGAGGAGCTTGTGTACGATTCACCTCCAGACGCTTTATCGACAAGAAGTCTGCAATCCAGATTGCAGCTAATCCTGTTTTTCATGAAAGAACCAAACACATTGATATTGATTGTCATTTCATAAGGGAATGGATTCAAGAAGGTCTTGTACATATTGCATACTTGGCATCTGCTGACCAACCAGCAGACATTCTCACAAAGGCTCTCAGCAATGTTCAACATGTGCATCTATTATCCAAGCTAGGAATGAAAAATATCTTCATATCTCCTAACTTGAGGGGTGTGTGGAAATATTGGAGAAGTGCACCACTGTGACATAAGGAGGATTACACACTATTATTGTTAAATGGTTAATTAGTAATTAGTTGTTAGTTGTCTACATTCTGTTGGTAGATATTTTATTATTAGAAGATATTTTGTGGATGATTAGTAGATATTTTTGTACTTAGATGGTGTATTAGTCAAGTGTATAAATAGGAGATATTAGGTCATTGTATTCTTTAACACTTCAGAATATATCAAAAGGGACAGTTTTCCTCTCCAATCTTTTTTCTTCTTCTACATCTGTTCCTTCACCAGAACTCTTAGATTCTGGACTTGGACAGTGATTCTAGACATGATAATACTAAAGTTCAACAATATCCAATGTGATTTTTCGTTGATGGGGCCTCCTTCATTCAATTCCGTCTTTTTAACCTGTAATCACATGTTAAAATTTATTGCTAGTATAAAAAAATCTTTACACCATTAGTTGATATAATGTAAAAGTATTTTGAGTTTATTTATATATTAATCATTAATGGAATTGACTCAATGATACGGTCATAATCAATTGGGAGGTTCTTGACTGCGTACTTATTTGGTAATTAAGAACCTAATCTTGAACATACTCTTGTTTGGATTCTTGAAAACAAAATGCAACGAAGTCAACTTTATTTGTATTATATAAAAAAATTGAACACTGATGTTTTTAACTTTTTTGTTGATTTTTTTTTTTTCTGTTCCAAGAGCCTTTCCGTTCAACTATTTCTTGGGGAGAAAAGGCGAAATCCCTCGTCCTGCTCGTCCACAGGGATTCCATCCCCCGGCCCGACAAAAATTAATGAAAGATGTAAATCATGATGACTCAGCGGTCCACTAGATGGGAGGCACGGTTCCTTTCCGTTCAACTATTCCTCTTTCTACGCTTTGTTCGGATAAGTCAAAAGAAAACAAAAGTAGATGTCGAATTTAGTAAGTATATATAATCTAATTTGTAAGTATCATCTATATTTTGTGGAAAGAAAATCCCTTGTGATGGACAAAAGTAGCTAGAAATCTCTCGTGCAAGAAAATTTTGAAATTAAAAGAAATAAAAATGTGCCACTACTAATCTACTATGCCCATTATTCTTTAAGAAGTAAAGACTATCTAAGAATAGTAGTTAAAATTCTCATATTTTAATAATGTATTTCTCAAATAATGAAATTTAAACATTTTGTTTTTATAATAGTGGTATATAAGGCAGTTTGTGCGACCTCAACTATTTCATTAAGTATTTGCTATATTCCAATAATACATGTATTAGGTATCTCCATAAAGTTTTGCCGATTATCCCTTTTTGTGATAATTATTTAGTAAATGATCATCTTTTATTTCTTTTGCAACTTATGGATATTTTAAACCATAATCTAAAGATTTTTTTTGAGCAATTGTAAATCTTATTAAAACGTTAAAATCATATTGTCTAATGTATTATAAGTTATTGCAAACATTAGACGACAATATAATTTTATGTCTGTAAGGTTGAGTAATATATGAGCAAATATTAGACCTAAATCTAACATTGTCCACAAGAGTAACTTTTCAAAGATTATATTTGCACAATTTTTACAAAAATTGATCAAAATCTAAATATTGATCTAAATATCAAGTTCAAATGAACTTAGTACTTTCAACATGAAGCATAATTATATGTAAAAAAAATTACTAAATTTGAAATAAGCAGTAAATATGAACCTATAAATTTAAATTATAATGAGTTTAAAATTAAAAATCTTAAAAATTGAACTAAAACAAAATCTCAGATCCGCCTCTGCTTGGATGCATCAATTTTTTAGGCACCTTACAAAAGCAAAAAGATCTTTTTATTAGTATAACTTATGAAAACAATGCATTATTGTAAAACTTTAGCTCATGAATTAAAGTGAAACAAATTGAGTGTTTTCGAATTAAAAATCATCATTTTGTTTCATTTTGATAAATTAACTTTGAAATTGAAAGAATTAATCCCTTGATTATTTTTATTGATAAAAGACATATATATATATATAAGTTATAATAGGAGAATTATATTTCTACTTTACATCTAAATCTGTATTTTATAAGGAGATTAACTATACAATTATGGTAATATTACAATAGTAATTAAGGTACAAGACTACTTCTAATATATACCAAATATACACAATCCGGAACACTGTTCACGAAATAGAGCCGCGGTGCTGGGTATTGTTTAACACACACCCGCATTCATAGCGGGGATCTTCGTACGCTGAGACCGTCTCTAAAATCTTCAAAAAGGGCCGAGGGAAGACCCTTTGTAAAGATGTCTGTAATTTGATATCTGGAAGGGACATGATAGATGAGTATTTGTCCTTCAGCTATCTTCTCTCGAACAAAGTGAATATCCGTCTCTATGTGTTTAGTACGCAGGTGGTGAACTGGATTACCAGAAAGGTAGATGATACATATATTGTCACAATACTAGGGTAGCTTTCTACCGGCTTGACCACTGAGCTGAATGTTTCACCACAATCCACACCAACCTGCTGAGTCTTACCATCACCTATAAAACGAGCCTTATGCCTTGCAAATGAACCATCAGATAATGCCGCATGCAGAGCTGTTTCTTGTTCATTTGCTTAGTTTAGAAATCAGATTCGAACCTTTACTTGTAAAATTCTAAAAAAAATACGATAGTAATTGGACATGTGTGAATTGTGAAAATAAAATCAGGGAATTGTTATCCAACTATTTTGTTAATTATGATAAAATTATTGACAGTAACTCTAAATGAAAAATATTTCTTCCACACCATTTATAATACATAGATAGACACATAAATTTGATCTCTCCTCTCAGTTGAATACTCTAACTTACAAAATAATCATCTAAACACCTCAACTTGTATTAACTGTGTCAGTTGTTAGTGTCAATCTAGACCATCAACACATAAACTCAACAATATATATATAATTCAAAGGAAATTGATTTCAACGACAATGAAAACCAGTAATAAAAAATACATACTAACTTGATGTAGATAGTGACATGCTAGACGCAGTGTCTTAAGACAAAAATTATTCCCCGCTTGTGCTGCAGTTTCACGAACGTCTGTCTTGAGGATACAACTATCTGAGTGATAGTTCTAGCACAAGAACTCCACTCCTGACGAATTTACTAAATCTGTTCTTCAGAAATGGTTTTTCAAGATGAAGAAGAAGAAGCAATCAATAATCTTCTAAAGTTTTTTATTCTCAAAATCAGAAGATTAATCTTATTGATTGTATCTTAAAACAATTGATTAGCATGCTATTTATAGCATATATTTCGACCTTAAGTAGTCATTCATCAAAGGTTGTGACCTTACATGAAATAAGACAACTTTTGGTTCGAAAATCTGGAGTTTACCGTTGCGTGTCGTGGCGCTGTCCCTGGCGCCGCAGCCCTGCAGCTTGGCGCCGAGGCGCCGAAACTCCTGCAGACCTCTGGAGTTTTGGCCCCGTGGTCCTGTCGACGAGAAGTTTGGCACTGTTCAGGTGCCGCGGCGCTGCCCCTAAATTCGCAACGCTTATTTTTTAATCACTTTTCTCTTCTTCTTCTATAAGTTCCAACAATACCCCACATTTTCTATTCACACATCCAACAATACCCCACATGTAGATAGAAAATAAGATAAAAGGAACTTATCGGTATTTCTGTCAAACGCGACATGGCATGCATCGGAGACAATGTCTTTTGGACTTGAACCGCTCGTAGTGAATACCTATCGGATCTACTGGTGAAGTAGTGGACATAATGTCTTGAACTATTCACGTTTTGTAGTAAATCAAGACAATAAGTATCACACATACCATATTAACATATTTCAATTCTTACGGTTGTATTCGTTTCGGTCATGAACAATTCTTTCTTCACGAGAATTTCTAGAGAACTTAGCCATCTCGGTTCTCCCAGATGCGACCCCACATCAATATCAAGGTAATATTAATCAAGAATAGTTTGTACTATCCCACTATAATGTCTATTAATATTATTAAGAACCAAGGTTCAGCCCTATATCGTCAACGGATTAACACACTTGGTACATCATAGGAACGAGCATATGTGTGTTTTACGCTCCTTGAGTCTTCCCAGCTAGTTTTCCTATTGAACCTAAACCATGAGATCTCCAATTATGATAGGTTAGGTTTCCACCAGTTTACAACTCATTGTATTGGCTTTAAGCCCATTCCCCTCGATGTAAATACGACTTGCTCTCTTGTAAGGCCTTTTGTCAAAGGATCCGCTATATTGTCCTTTGATTTTACATAATCAATGGAAATTATTCCATTCTTCAGCAAACTTCGTATTGTATTATGACGTCGCCTTATGTGCATTGATTTGTCATTATATATTTGATTCTTTGCCCTCGTCAGGGCAGCCATACTATCACAATGTATGCAAATAGCGGTCACTGACTTTGTCCACAACGGAATACCTTCTAGGAAGTTTCTTTTCCATTCTGCCTCTTTGACAGCTTTAACCAAGGCTACAAACTCTGCTTTTATAGTTGATCTCATATTTACTGTTTGTTTTGATGATTTCTAAGAGATCGACGCTCTACCAAGTGTAAATACATACCCACTTGTGGACTTACTCTATGAATGGTTGAAAATCCAATTACATCACAATACCCTTCTAACACGGGAGAATATTTTGTATAATACATCCCATAGTTCATTGTATGCTTGAGATATCGTAGTGCCCTTATTAGCGCTACCCAATGATCATTTCTATGATTGTGTGAGTATCGACTAATTCGACTCACTGTATATGTTAAATCCGATCTCGTACAATTCATTATGTACATCAAGCTACCAAGAACTTGTGTATACTCCAATTGAGACACATTATCACCTTCATTCTTCTTAAGGTGACTAGCGGGATCAAATTGCATAACAACTGGTCTATCATTATAGTGTCCAAATTTCCTAAGGACCTTCTCAACATAATGAGATTGAGTTAATATATAACCCTTGGAATTACTTTGAATTCTAATACCAAAAATGACATCCGCTATGCCCATATCTTTCATATCGAAAGCGGCATGCAACATCTTCTTAGTTTGGTTATTAACATCCTTAATTGTTCCCATAATTAGCATATCATCCACATATAATCATATAATGACATATGCATTCTTACATTCTTTAATGTATACACATTTATCACATTCATTTATGTGAAAACCATTTGATAATAATGTGTTATCAAAATTTTCATGTCATTGCTTTGACGCTTGTTTAAGTCCATATAACGACTTAACCAACTTACAGACTTTCTTTTCTTGACCTTTCACAACAAACCCTTCGGGTTGTTCCATATAGATTTTTTCCTCTAGTTCACCATTCAAAAATGCAGTCTTCACATCCATTTGGTGAATTTCCAAATTGTGAATCGCTGATATAGCAATTAGCGTCCTTATAGACGTAATTCTCGTCACTGGTGAGTATGTATCAAAGAAATCCACACCTTTCTTTTGTCGGAATCCTTTGGCTACTATCCGAGCTTTGTATTTCTCTATAGTACCATCAGGTCTTAACTTCCGTTTAAAAATTCATTTATGGCCTATTGGTTTTTGTCCCGGAGCAAGATCAACTAATATCCATGTATTATTTTGTACAATGGATTCTACTTCACCTTGGATGGCCTCCTTCCAATAAGGTGATTCAGATGATTCCATAGCAGCCATATACGTTTGAGGTTCTCCTTCCACGGAAAAGGTCATAAAGTCTGATCCAAAAATTTTGGCGACTTTTCCACGTTTACTTCTCCTTGGTTTAGAATTTTCTTCTTAAACCGATGAAGTAAGATTATCATCATTTTGGTTTGATTCATCTTGAGGCAGTGTCCTCTTCTTATTATTAGGAACACTTTTATCCTTGTCTTTGTAAGGAAAAATCTGCTCAAAGAATTCTGCTTTCGCAGATTCCATAAGTGTATTTTTGTGGATACCTTTAACATCAGAATGATACACCAAAAACTTATACGCTGCACTATTATTGGCATGACCAATATATATGCAATCCACCGTTTTTTGTCCAAGTTTAGTTCTCTTTGGTAAAGGAACTTGAACATTTGCTAGGCAACCCCACACTTTCATCCTTTTGAAAGTAGGCAATCTTCCATTCTATAATTCGTATGGAGATTGATCATTTTTCTTTTGAGGAATTCTATTCAATATCATATTTGCAGTAGCTAATGCCTCACCCCATAGACTGAGAGGTGCACCCGAACTAATCAACATTGAATTTATCATATTCTTCAATGTTCTATTCTTTCGTTCGGCAACTCCATTTTGTTGTGGAGTATAAGGCGCAGTGGTTTGATGAACTATACCATGAGTAGAACAGAATTCTTTGAACTCATTCGACGTATATTCACCGCCTCGGTCTGACCTTAGAATCTTAATTCTTTTGTCAAGTTGGTTTTTCACTTCTGTTTTGTATGTTTTAAATATGTTCAAAGCCTCATCTTTAGTATGTATTAAGTATACATAGCAAAATTTACTGCAATCATCAATAAATGATATATAATAATTCTTTCCTCCACGAGATGGGGTTGCTTGGTAATCACATAAATCACTATGAATTAGATCATGCACTTCATTTGATTTCACAACAGATTTATGAGGATGACTTGCATATTTTGATTCTATGCAAACCCCACATTTAGTCATTTTGTTCATGGAATATTTTAGCAATATGTCTATCTTTACCATTCTTTGTAAGGAACGATAATTTACATGTCCTAATCGAGAATGTCATAAAGAAGAAAGGGAATCAATCACATACTCAGAAGCAGTGCTAGTGCCTGCATTTTCATTGATAACGGCAAATGCCTTAGTACATACAACACTTAGTTTGAAGAGCCCCTCACTGAGGTAGCCCTTTCCTACATACACCCCACCCTTGGTGAGTACAAATTTGTCAGATTCAAAAACTAACTTAAAGCCCTTGTTGCTAAGAACAGGGCCAGAAATTAAATTTTTACAAATTTCAGGCACATGTAGTACATTGGTGAGTACAAGATCATTCCCGGAAGTGATCCTCAAAGTCACCTTCCATTTGTCTTCCACCTTCACAGACGCATCATTCCCAACAAATAATTGTTCTCTATATTTGATGTGTTGGTAGGATGAAAACATGTATTTCTTTGAACATACATGCATAGTAGCATCTGTGTCCATCAACCAATCGGTTGAATTTGTAACCAGATTGGCTTGAGCAGTGACAACACCAATGAATTGGTTCTTAGTTTCAGCACGGTTGGACTGGTTTACATTACTCGAACCTCTACCACCATCACCACCACCTTGACTCTTGCGAATGAGACAATCCTTTGCTCTGTGTCCTGGCTTTCCGCACACCCAACAATCGCCAACTTGTTTCTTGAACGCATTGGCCTTTTGTGGGGCGAGTGTGCTTCTTCCGGCAGAAAAATACGGCTTGACACCATTAAATTTGCCCTTGCCTTTCTGAAACTTGGCCTTTGATGAATTCCCTTCAACCACATTTTCATTTGGTTCCAAGGAAACTGCATCTGCCATTTTACTCTTTCGGCTATCTTCCTCAACACGAAGTTGAGAACCAGTTGCTCAAAACTCATATCCTCCATTAGATGCTTCAAGTAAACCTTAAAATTCTTCCATGAAGGAGGTAATTTTTCAACAATAGCACCAACAAGAAAATGCGGGTTAAGGTCATACCTTCAACCTCTAGTTCATGAACAATAACTTGTAGTTCCTCCACTTGCTTGACAACCGCTTTGGCATCGCTCATCTTGAAGTTTAGAAACTTGCCGATGACGAACTTCTTTGAACAAACAACCTCTGTTTTGTACTTGTTCTCAAGTGACTGCTACAACTCCCTTGCCATGTTGAACGTGGAGTATATATCATAGAGACAGTCATCTAAGGCATTGAGAATATAATTTTTGCACAGAAACTCTTGAGTTCCACAGGTCTCAATGGTCTTCAAGTTCTCAGCCCTTGCTGCATCCGTAGGAGCATTGTCCCCTTCTCCATTCGGTAGTACCGTAGGAGCCTCAGTCGGTAGTACCGTAGGAGCCTCAGTAGTCAAGACGTTTGTCACGTGAAGTGTTGTCAAATAGAATAACATCTTATGTTGCCGGCGTTTGAAATCCGAACCCTTGAATTTCTCAGGTTTCTCCACATGGTTTTTCACCATTGATGATTCAGATTGATCCATTCTTTTGCAAATCAGGAAAATATATTTTCTGAAAATTTTGCAAGTTTCACACAGTCAGAAAAATAAATTTTCTGAGAATTTTTTGTCTTAGATTGTTAGTGTCAATCTAAACCATCAACACATAAACTCAACAATATGTATATAATTCAAAGGAAATTGATTTCAACGACAATGAAAACCAGTAATAAGAAATACACACTAACTTGATGTAGATAGAGGTCTACTAGACGCAGTGTCCTAAGACAAAAATTCGATCCTGCGTGTGCTGCAGTTTCACGAACGTCTGTCTTGAGGATACAACTAGCTGAGTGATAGTTCTAGCACAAGAACTCCACTCCTGACGAATTTACTAAATCTGTTCTTCATAAATGGTTTTTCAAGATGAAGAAGAAGAAGCAAGCAATAATCTTCTAAAGTTTTTTATTCTCAAAATCAGAAGATTAATTTGTTGATTGTATCTTAAAACAATTGATTAACATGCTATTTATAGCATATATTTCGACCTTAAATAGTCATTCATCAAAGTTTGTGACCTTACATGAAAGAAGGCAACTTTTGGCTCGAAAATCTGGAGTTTACCGTTGCGTAGCGCCGTGGCGCTTCCCCGACGTCGCGACGTTGTCCCTGGCGCCGCGACCCTGCAGCTTGACGTCGTGGCGCCGAAACTCCTTCTGACCTCTGAAGTTTTGGCGTTGTGGCCCTACTTCCCAGTGTCATGGCGCTGTCGACGGGAAGTTTGGCACTGTTCAGACGTTGCAGCCTTGTCCTTGGGCGCCGCGGCGCTGCCCCTAAAATCTCAACGCTTATTTTTTAATCACTTTATCTCTTCTTCTTCTACAATTTCCAACATCAGTTGAACACTCCAACTTTACAAAATGATCATCTAGACATCTCCAAAATTTATGTATCACATCATTGTCGGGTGTCTATGAGACACAATGAAAATGAGTTTAGGTGTCTAGATGTATATTCTCAAAATTGTAGTGTTTAATTGCTAGATGAGACCAAATTAAAGTATCGATGTATGTATATAACAAAATATGACCCAACACAAAATTTAAGATGTTAGTATCACTAGAGAGGAAATTTTAAATATTTCTTAAAAAAGGTAACCAATAAATAAACCTCACACATCAAATTATTTTTTGCATTATTCGCTCATGTTTGGTTTTTTATTGTCCATCTCCTTCGAATTCAATAGATACACACTAATTATTCTATCTGAAATAAGGTAAAAGTTTTTTTGTAACACCTTATTACGAAGTTCTTTTCTTCATATAAATAATGTTCATTCGCTTTCGAGACCTTCCTTTCATATAAATAATGTTCGTATAAATAATGTTCAAAAAACCATGTTATAAATTTATTTTCTTAGTTAGGTAGATGAAAAGGATGTTGAACTTAAATTGTTATTAATAATATTATAATGAATCAGCATGAAACGTTTGGGAATTGTGAAATTGATGTTCAATATTTTTCTGCCCGCTGATTATGATCAATCTTTTGTTCGGTTTATGTTTTGACTCCTTATGTTGAGTCATCGACTAAGACTCTAATGTTTGGCTCGTCATTCAAATTTTGGAAGTTTATGTTATGTGCATTAATAATGCAATTTTGTATGCTGGTATATTAAGTTAATTTATTTATAATAACATGTAACTATGTGTATTAAACCTGATATAATAATCTGAAAAATGGAATAATAATCTACGTAATTAGTTAATTATTGCGTTCCAATATATACTACATTATCTACATCACCGGCTAGTTCAAGGCGTATACTATGTTCCAGAACTTTTAATTTAGTTGTGGAGCTTGAAGTTACTAGATAGCGATTGTGTCCGATTTCTATGTCCTGCCTGCAATCAAAGTTTTTATCTCTCTAGTACATGAAAAATTACCCATGAAAAAGAAAAAGGCCGAATAGAACGATGGTAATGTAAATTTAAGTGTTATAACTTAATTCACATGCTGTCCAACGGGGCGGGGTATACCGACCCCGACCAGATCCCGCCCCGACACCCCCTGCCCTGTACCGGTATCGGTATACCGATATTCGATATCGGTATCGATACGAGGTCGAGAAAAAAAACCGACCCCAACACCGACTCACCCCTCCCCAGCACCGACCCCAACCGGCTTCCATGCCATCTTATTTTTCTTCAACACAACCTCAAAAACGACATGTTGTTTTTGCGGCTAGTATTCAAAGCCTCAGACAGAGAATGTTTAGTGGTACAATTTCTAACCAAGTTAGCGAGTTTGATGTTTTTGTTTTGAAGGGTGTTTGTTAGCCGATTTCCGCTTGCTCACGCAAGTGTACGTATCGTTACAAGTAATATAGTCTTATAAGATCGAATTTATCGTCCACAGAGACTGGTTTCTAATTACCGAACATTTATTCTAGGTTATCTATTTGGCAAACGATAATTGAATTAGGTTTTTATCTAACTACTAGAATAATTGCAAGAAGTAAACTAAATTGTTGAGGTTTAATCAGTTATGAAGGAATTAGGGCATCCAATATCCTCGACTATCCACTCTTTTCAATCCCTAATGCAACTAGAATGACTTCTTCTTCTACGTTAAGATAGCGGTTAACTAGACTGTTTTATATTCCGGTTAGGATATATAATCGCTCAACCCCAGTGCTTAACCCTTCTATATTTCTATGATAGAATTTACCACATAGGAGGATTAAGAACAATAACATATAATGCTACACAAGTATCAAGGTACTTTTGTCCGCGATTTTAACCTATGTATATTCAATTACAGCATATCAAAATCTCTCCTCTCGGTTTTTGATTCGAAATCATATAGATTATGATAATTAATGGCCAGTTAACTATCAAACATTCATACCAATTATTGAATAAATCTTAATCAAGTGAAGAAGAAATCAAACTAATGCATTAATTCATGAAATAGAGTTTCAAGCGATTCAATAGGAAATCCCTAATAAAGTGTTTAGCTCCTAGTCATAGTCACGCTAAGAACTAATACAAATACCAATATAAACTGAATTGAAAACTAAAGAAAGAAAAAATACTTAGAACTAGGTCTCCAATGGTAGCCTCCGAATTGTCTTCAACTGTGTTGTGTGATAGAATGTTCAACCTCCCTCACTAGAATGATCCCTAGGGCTTAAGTAAGTTGCAAATTTTGTGCCCTATGGACCCTTCTGCCCTTTGCCAAATTTACTTCGGATTCTGAATTTCCTGCATCGGCACCGCGGTTCTGCTGCTTGACATCGCGGTGCCAAAAGTCCTGCGGGTTCTCTGATCTTCTGGCACCGCGGTTCTACTGCTTGGCACCGCGATGCTGCTTTGCCTTCGTTCGAATCTCCAATTTTCAACTTTTTTCTGTTTCGGGACCCTCCTTTTATGCCCACTTTTCGCTCATTTTCGTCATTTTGGTCTTTTGAAATACAGTGACTTAAAAAAAAGGAAAACGACCCTAACACTACACTTATTTAAACAGAAATGGGAAAAATACTAACTAAAAATGACTCAAAAAGCGTATACAAAATACGCCTAACAAATACCCCCAAACTTAACCTTTGCTCGCCCTCGAGCAAAGATCAAAACAAATTCAAAGAAACAGAAGGAACACTGACTCAAAAGACTCTAATCAACTAGCTCACAAGGTTACTTAGAAAAGCATGAATGTCAGTTGGGATAATATGTTCGAACATACATTGCATGAATTTAGCAATCTAGAATTTCAAGTCAGATATTTCGTAAATTCATTTCAATCATGATCAATGGAAGTACAAACATCTAACTTATGCATGTCAATTTCATTCCATTTTTTCCAAAGACCTATGGGTCTGTTTACTTGTTATTCTCCACTAATCATAGACATACAATTTAGAGATCTTCAGGATTTTTCAGGGTTGTAATATAGGCTTAGACAGAGGTATGTAAGAGTAGGCATTTAGGTTCAATTTACGTACCATAAGCGTTTTTCTCATTCAACCATTTTGTCCTTCTTTTTAGTATTTTTTTCAGTTTATACCTATCATTCCCCTCTTCTATTTTTGAGAGCATGACACACATTCTCATAAGCACCCCCAAACTTAAGTTTTTGCATATTTTTTTCATTGGAGTGCATCAATTTTTCATGCTCTTTTCGTATTTCTTTTTCACACTTCTTTTATCCCAAATTTTCAATTACTGCTTATGGCACATAAGGGAATCACAGGGTGTCAAAGAAATAACTTATTTTAGGCTCAAAGGGGCTGACTAGGGATACAATTTATTGCAGGGTAGGTAATGAATGGTAAGAAGGGCTAACAAAGAAATGTCTGAGTCATCTCCCTAAACATGTACATCTTAACTATTTCGCCTCAAATAGCAAGCAAGCATACTTCATAGACATTTTTCAATTATTCTTTCCATATTGGACACACATAGGCTAAGCAAAATATCCTAAATAATTAGATTTTCATGAATATTTGACATATCTAACTTAAGCACACAAATTTTAGCTTCTAGTTCCATTACATTATCCCACTTAATTCACTAGGCGTTTCAAGCAGTTACAACATGCATGATCATAAAAAAAAATTGACTCATATAGACACAATAAAAGACACAAAAACTCAATAAAAAAGACTCAAAAAAATAGACACACAAAAATAAAATAAGAAAGAACCCTCCCCCAAACTTAAATGACACATTGTCCCAAATGTGTAAAGACTCAAAAAAATAAAAATAAATGGATGACTTACATACATAAAGCGGCTCAAAATGGTGGGGGTGGCGACAGATATTGCATTGACCATTGGGTGAACATGGAACTTAAACTATCAACACGTTGGGTCAGGTGTTGATGGTCTTGCATCATTTTCTATTGATTCTGCATCATGTTCTCTTGGTTTTGCATCATCCTTTGTTGATTTAGGAGTAGATGCTTCATCATTGGCATTGGAGGCTCCAAAGTCAAGGGATGCGGGTAGCTGCTTTCGCCTGCTTCATCGTGTGCAGCTGTCTCAGGCTCTTATTCATCCATAATTGTTGCGTCTGCTGCCATTAGGGGTGCACAATTTTCGGTCCGACTAAAAATCGGACGACCGACTTTCTGATCGACCGAACCGACCGAGATTATCGGTCCTATTTCTTGCCCTTAAAATTCTTGTTTTGCTTTGGTCCGTCCTATTCCATTTTTTTATTTTTATAATATATATAATTTATATAATTCCTAATATATATAATATATTTAATATAATAATTCCTAATATATATAATCCCTAATTTTCTAAATTCCTAATATATATAATTTATATAATTCCTAATATATATAATTCCTAATATATATAATATATATAATTTCTAATATATATAATTCCTAATATATATAATTCCTAATATATAATATATATATATAATTCCGGGTCGGGTTCCGGGGCCCGTTTTTTTTTAAAATTGAATTTTCAATACTGAAATTGACATTCTCGGACACATTACCACAAAAATTTTACGTTGAAATCTATTGTACATCGCGAGATATTTAGATTTGAAAAGGAGAAAAACGTAACGATTTGGGGGAAACGTGAAATTGAGGGGCAAGATGGACATTTTTGGAGAAATCCGGTGAAGTATAGTTCGTTTGGGATTATTCGTCTCGAAAAAATACGCGAAATCAAAAAAAAATTTAGATCAAACAGACGTCCGAGCGCAAAGTTATGACCATTTAAAGTTTCACTAATTTACAACTTATATTTGATATGTCAATACGTACGGGATGGCCGGGCTTGGGTCAGGTGGCCGAGGTCCGGGGATGGCCGTGGACTGGGTGGGACCGCTTGGGAGTGGATTCGGTCCATTCGGTCCAGAGACCGACCGACCGAATGACTTGACCGACCGGATCGAGAAATTGGTCCGGCTTGGTCCGAGAACTGAAAGTTCGGTCCGGTCCGGTCCGGCTTTGACCCTTTGTGCACCCCTAGCTGCCACTGTGCCCCTTCTCATTGCTGCTGGTATTGGAGTGGGGTCAAAGAAAGAGTGCACTAGACTTTAGGTCACAGGAGGCTAACTCTTTTCGAGAATATCCGTGGCAAATGTTGGGACTCCATGCCTAGCACATAAGGCAGAGATGAGTGACTCATGTCCCAGTCCGCCAGTAGTAACCAGTCTGCTAATCTCCCCTATGTTTTGCACTATTTCTCTCCCAACATCAATTGTCTTGCCCGACATGATGTCATAGATGAGCTTGATTCTGTCTGTATGCACATTGGTAAAATAAGTTGACGGAATCAAGCGAGCACTTATGAAATATAGCCATCTTCTGACTGTTCTGTTAAATTGGCACCAGGAAAATCTCATGGACTCATTACGAGAAATGTTGAATTCGGCGCCTGGGTAGCATATAACTGTTGCTACTGTGTCCCACATGATGTGGTTGACGTCCCTTGACCAACTTCTGAAATGGTACGGGTTATAACATTGGTCCTCAACATCATTGGTCCTCAGTATCGCATTCACTGTTTCAGAACTTACGGGCACATATCACCCTCTAACAAAGCATCTCTCATTCTCTTGTTCGGGATAATTAGCATAGAATTCCCTCACAAGGCTATTATTCTGAAGTGGAATCCTTTCTGGATTGGTGAACCTTTTTCAACCATTCGCCTCGATCATGGCCCTAATGGGCTCGTAGTCATCATCATCATCATCAAATGGCATGGTCTGGTAGTCCATGTCTCTCTATGGTATCAATGCTCTGGTGCTTATTTTGTTATATCGATCTTCCGCCTGTTTGTTGGTAAATCGAGTAACATCATATTCTGGAGTTGATGGAGTTGAGGAAGCTCTGGCGGTTCGTTTTCTAGAGGCCATTGTGCGAGTTGTTGGAAAATTTTCAGCAGCGTTTCATTTGTTTCCTTGAGGGTTCCCAACAACTATCACTCCACACAGCAACAATAATTGAGCAAAATCAGACCACAGCAGCAATACACCACGAATAAACACTACACTACAACACTTAACCCCAAAATCACAAACTCCCATAGCAGTATACCACAACACAGTACAAACAGCACACACCCAAGCAATAATCACCCTCACAACACCAACAACACGCAACCCATACCACACCCAAGTCTATAAGCTATTTTCTCCACTAACCTTTAAATCTCAAGAACAGTGATGAATGTTACCTTTTTGAGTGGTTGTTCTTCACCGCTTCCTTGACCCAAGTGAAAGAATGATGTTGTGGAGCGATGCTAAGAGTTTTGAGTGGAGATGGTTTATGGGGATTGAAGGGATTTGGGTGAATTTGCGGGAAGTTTTAGGTGGTGGAGAAGGTGTTTTCGTTGCTGTAGAGAGAGGGAATGGTTTGAGTTGATGTAGAAAGAGATTTGGGGATTTAGGGCTTTTTATTTTTTGAAATCACGTTTCGGCACCGCGGTCGTGCAGAATGGCACCGCGGTGCTGAAAGTACTGTGACCTCCCTGAACATTCGGCACCGCGGTGCTGTAGAATGACACTGCAATCCCGACCCGATTTCGTGTTTTCTACCTTTTTTTCGTGCTTACTCCAATTCCCTGCACCTGTCATCACAACAAAACCAAAAATACCAAAAGTGAGACTGTTCAATTTAAACTAATTGCATAATTTAAACCTTAGGTTACCTCCCAAGCAGCATTGTCTTTAACGTCTTTTAGCCGGACGCATGTCCTTTATTCAATAACTGGAATGAATTAACCCCACAACCTATCCATTTGAAAATCATTCACCTCTTCCTTACTCTATTCTTCTTTTTCACAGTATTGGGTCCAGTAGGATTTACCTGTTTGACAGGTTTCATCTCATCCACTTTAGTTTCAGCTTTCAAACTAACATGTGGGTTCACAGTCGTCTTAAATATCCTCCTACCTTTGGTTTGTGCTTGCTGAGCTGCTGTGTCAGTTGTGCTCACTGCGAATCATTTGTTGTGGCCTGAGATTCAATAGTAGATTTGAAAACTTTAAATATCATCTCTTCTTCTTGAACCTTGAGTCTCAACTCTCCATTCTCCACATCAATTATGGATCTACCAGTGGCTAGGAACGGTCTTCCAAATATAATGGGCATGTCATCATCTTCCTCTATGTCAAGAATGAGGAAGTCTGCTGGGAAGAAGAACTTACCCACCTTGACTAGCACATCTTCCAATATACCTCGGGGGTGTACCACTGATCGGTCAGCAAACTGCAGATTAAATGTGGTTGGCTTGGCTTCCCCCAAACCCAATCTCTTGAACACTGAAAGAGGCATAAGATTTATGCTAGCCCCTAAGTCACAAAGCGCCCTGTTACAGGTTACCTTTCTAATAGTGCAGGGAAGGGTAAAACTTCCTGGATCTTTCAATTTAGGAGGCAACTTCTTTTGTAAGATAGCGATACACTCCTCTGTCAGCACTACTATCTCGTAATCCGCCAACCTCTTCTTCTTCCCAAATATCTCCTTCGTGAATTTGAAATATGTGGACATTTGTTCTAATGCCTCAATGAAGGGGATGTTGATGTGGAACTTCTTAAATACCTCCAAGAACTTGGAGAACTGTTTGTCTAGGGCTTTCTTTTGGAGCCTTTGAGTGTAAGGATTTTGTCAGTGTATTCCCTCAAAGGTGCTGGTGGAGCTTTCTCTACTGTAGGGCGGTCCTCAGTGACCCCCTCCTTTCCAACTTCAACTGTCTTCTCACACTCTTTCTCATTCACCACTGCTGGTTGGGGAACAACCTGCTCCAGCTGCTTTCCACTTCTCAACAAAACTTCCTGGCACTGCTCTCTCGGATTAACCTCTGTGTTTCTTGGGAGAGTACCATGCGGTCTGTTATTTACCATATTTGCCAGTTGCCCCAACTGCGTTTCCAAGTTCCTGAGAGAGGACATTGTTTCGGACATGAACTGATTCTGCGAATTGGTGAGTGTAAGCAATGCTGCTCTCAGTTCATCAGGCTTCTCCTGTTGGGTAGGTGGTCTAAACTGTTGGGAAGATATAGTCTTATTATGTGCCTGTTGGTTCTGGTAATTACCTTGATATGGTGGCTGCTGGGCTTGGTCATTCCTACACGAAAAGTTGGGGTGATTTCTCCACCCCGAATTGTATGTGTTGGAGTTATAAGGGCGCTGAAAGTTCCCAACTGCCTGAACCTGCTCCATGGGCACACTATTAGGATCCACCGTTGTGCATCTATCAAAAGTATATGGTCCTCCGCAGATCTCACAGCTCGCATGCATCCGATCAAGTTCATGACATAGTGTTCTCGCTGCACCGCTTGTCGTGCGGCCACCTGTGCATTCAATGCAGTGATATCATCTATCTCATGTATGCCCATAATCTTCCCCTTGGTGATTATTCGCAGTCATGTATTCTAGCAACTCATGTGCCTCATTGACACTCTTCTTCATGAACGTTTCCTCTACTGCAGAATCAATGATGGTACGAGTAGTACCACTCAACTCATTATAAAAAATGTGGACCAACATCCACTTCTCTATTCCATTATGTGGACATTTTCTCTGCAAATCCTTGAATCGCTCCCATGCATCATACTTCGACTCTCCATATACCTGATAGTAATTGTTCAACTCTCCCCTTAATTTTGCTGTCTTTGAAGGATGGAAGAACTTTGCAAGAAACTTTTGGGCTAAATCCTGGCAGGTGGTGACGGAGTTGGCAGGCAATGAGTTCAACCACTCTCGCTCATTCCTGCGAGAACGGAAAGAGCCTCAATCTAATGGTGTCATCAGTAACTCCAATGTACTTGAAGGTAGCACACAGCTCCAGAAATTGGCAATGTGCATGTGGGGGTCTTCGGATGGCAATCCCCCAAACCGCATCGTGGTTCGACCATACTCGCATGGGCCGCTTGATCTCAAAGTTGTTTGCCTTATCACGGGAGCCCGATGCGTACGTACTGTACCAGTGACCGTGGGCAGAACGTAGTCCCCCAAACTTCTCTCTGCTGGGACATGTATTGGTTCCCCCACATTCTCAGGAACCTCATTATCCGTCCCATTCTGATTCGGTTGGTTCTCCATGGTCACTGAATCAGATATCTTCTTGTTTCGCCTGTTCTGCTTGCAAGTCTTCTCAATTTCAGAATTAAAAGGAACAAGTATGTATGCTCATCTTCTTCTTCGCATAAACTACGTCCTGAAATCAATCAAAATCAACAAACAAATCAATGCAACAGGTTTCTAAAAAAAGTAAAAACCAAAGTAGAAATAAGAATAAATGGTTCGATATTAGAAGTACGTCAGTCCTCGGCAACGGCGCCAAAAACTTGTTAGCCTATTTTCAATTGCTCACGCAAGTGTACATATCGTTACAAGTAATATAGTCTTGTAAGACCGAGTTTATCGTCCACAGAGACTGGTTTCTAATTACCGAACATCTATTCTAGGTTATCTATTTGACAAATGATAATTGAATTGCGTTTTTATCTAACTGCTAGAATAATTGCAAGAAGTAAACTAAATTGTTGAGGTTTAATCAGTTATGAAGGAATTAGGGCTTTCAATATCCTCGACTATCCACTTTTTTCAATCCCTAATGCAACTAGAATGATTTTTTCTTATACGTTAAGATAACGGTTAACAAGACTGTCTTATATTCCGGTTAGGATATATAATCGCTCAACCCCAGTGCAGAACCCTTCTATATTTCTATGATAGGATTTACCACATAGGAGGATTAAGAACAATAACTTATAATGCTACACAAGTATCGGGGTACTTTTGTCCGCGATTTTAACCTATGTCTATTCAGTTACAACATATCAAAATCTCTTCTCTCGGTTCTTGATTAGAAATCATATAGATTATGATAATTAATGGCCAGTTAACTATCAAACATTCATACCAATTATTGAATAAATCTTAATCAAGTGAAAAAGAAATCAAACTAATGCATTAATTAATGAAATAGAGTTTCAGGCGATTCAATAGGAAAGTCATAATAAAGTGTTTAACTCCTAGTCATAGTCATGCTAAGAACTAATACAAATACCAATATAAACTGAATTGAAAACTAAAGAAATAAAAAGTACTTAGAACTAGGTCTCCAATGGTAGCCTCTGAATTTTCTTCAACTGTGTTGTGTGATAGAATGTTCAACCTCCCTCACTAGAATGATCCCTAGGGCTTAAGTATGTTGCAAATTTCGTGCCCTATGGACCATTCTGCCCTTTGCCAAATTTACTTCGGATTCTGAATTTCCCGCATCGGCACCGCGGTTCTGCTGCTTGGCACCGTGGTGCCGAAAGTCCTGTGGGTTCTCTGATCTTCTGGCACCGCAGTTCGGCTGCTTGGCACCGCGGTGCTGTTTTGCCTTCATTCGAAACTCCAATTTTCAACCTTTTTTTGCATTGGGATCCTCCTTTTATGCCCACTTTTCGCTTCTTTTCGCCATTTTGCCTTTTTGAAACGATGTGACTCAAAAGAAAGGAAAACGACGCTAACACTACACTTATTTAAACGAAAATGGGAAAAATACGAACTAAAAATGACTCAAAAAGCGTATACAAAATACGCCTAACAGTGGTGTACCGTACGAAGTAATTGAAAATGAAGAGGGACTGAAGACTTTCTATAATACTGGAGGGAGAATGAGAAGAATTTTCCAACACTAGCAAAGATGGCCCGAGATGTGTTTAACCTTCAAGCGTAATCAACAGCGTCTGAAAGTGCATTTTCTGCGGGAAGATTTCAAATAGGGGAGCACATACATTCATTGGCAGAAAACTCATTAGAGATTGCATTTCTATTCAGAGACTGAATTCGTGCGGAGCGTAGGAGGTGCGGCCAATCGGAGATCAGCGAAGAAGAAGACTACAACTACAACGAAATCTTATCCGACGGATGTGCAAGCGACGTCGACCAATTTGACCAAGATATATCAATTCCAACCGAAGAATCACAAGAAATTATAAAGAAACTAGAAAATGTGTTTCTTAAAATGTAATTCTTTTAATTGTAATTTTACTATGTTATTTATTTGCAACTTTCAATATCACGAAGTTGCTATTTTGAAATTGTATTACAAAAAAAAAAAAATATACTTCTAGTCGAATAATATAAGAGGCACAAAAACAGCCTTGGATGTTTTTATTAAACTATCTTATTGTGTGTGTGTGTGTGTTATTTATTTATTTAATTTAAAGGCAAATAAAAAATGACCCCACTCCGACCCACCCCGACCCCCTCTAGTTCGAGATGGGGCGGCGGCAGACCCCGCCACCGACCTCCGCATCACCCGACCCTAACCCCGCCAAACCCCGACTGCCTCTACCTCACGCGACTCGACCCCGCTAGCCCCGACCCTGCCCCACCCCGTCCTATTAGACATCCCTTCACTCTCTACTTGTATAACTTAACAAATGACATGAACAATTCCTACCTTAATTTCCATTATAGGTATTGGGCATCGCAAAAATCAAGAATTAAATGGGCTTGGGGGAATTGGGTTTGTGAAGGGTGTGAATCAGTGAATGAAATGAGGGGAGAGGGGGTATTAGGCTTGGGGGAGAGATGGACAAAAATAAAGGGATAACAAAAAGTTTGGACTGGAATCAGTCCATTCCGGTCCGGACTGAATCATTCTGATTTTCACACGGCCCGTCTAGCACCCCATTACTGCTTGTTTAGTGTAGCTCATTTAATACTAAATTATATTTACATTATCATTTTCATACTTATTGGTCACATTTGCTATTTACACCTTATGATATAATTTATAATCAATGGTTAAACATTAAAGTCAGATTATGTTCCATGAGTAAATATATACCAATGAGCGGAACAATATAAACTTTTATAAGAAAGTAACCCGTCTGTAAAATGTTTTCCTCAATTGTATTCTTCCATATAGAAAAATATATATACACAATATACAATTAATTAGAAGAGGAAATCAAGTCTCTAATCTTCCTAATTAATATCAATCCCTACTAATCTTCCTAATCAATAATCCCTAATAATCATTTTACTACTTACCATACATACAATGATACTACATTAATAATAATATCAATAATAATATTCTACCAAATAATATTAATGATAATATTCTAACACTCGCAAATGATCGAGGACTAACGAATCTTGATCGGTCCCAAAATCTTTAAATAATACCAGCCGAAGTCCTTTTGTGTAAATATATGCGATTTGATAATGTGTCGGGACATGTAACACTCACACTTGTCCGTGAGCCACCTTCTCACGAACAAAATGAATATCTAACTCAATATGTTTAGTGCGTTGATGATTGATTGATTTTTCGGAGAGATAGACAGCACTAACATTATCACAGTATACTAGTGTGACTGTTGGAATAGGGAAATGAAACTCAAGTAACAGATTTCTAATCCAATAATATTCAGACACAATGTTGGCAACAACACGGTATACTGCTTCAACACTTGAGCGTGATACTATGACTTGTCTTTTTGAGGACCATGAGATTAAATTGTCACCAAGGAAGATACAATAACCAGAGGTAGAGCGTCTGGTGTTCGATCAACCTGCCCAGTCTGCATCCGTGTAAGTGACAAGATTGGAAATGGCTGACGGGTATAGATGTAATCAATACTCCAGAGTGCCCTGAATATATCGCATAATGCGTTTTAGAGCATGCATATGTTCCTCAATTGAATTATGCATGAATAGGCACATTTGTTGCACTGCATAAGTAATATCAGGTCTGGTGAACGTGAAATACTGCTATGCTCCTGCTAGGCTGCGATATAATGTTGGATCAACAAATGGTTTGCTGGAAGTGGCACTCAATTTAGACTTCGTGTCTACCGGAGTTGCTGAAGGTTTGCAAAAAGACATTTCAGCTCGTTCTACAATCTCATATGCATACTTCTTCTGGGAGAGATATAATCCACATGCATGTCGTGTCACAACAATTCTTACAAACTAGTGTAGTGGACCACGATCATTCATAGCAAATTCAGAACTAAGTTGTGACATGATACTCGTGCGTAGAGAGTATGAAGATGTTGTTAGGATAATGTCATTCATATATAAAAGAAGATAAGCAATACGATTACCCTGACGATAAATAAACAGAGACTTATCGAACTGTTGTGAGAAAAACCCATGTGTGACACAAAGTCTGCAAACCGCTTATATCAAACCCTGGGCCTGTTTCAGGCCATAAAATGATTTATTGAGTAAACACACATAATTGAGATATTTAGGATCTATGTATCCCAATGATTGGTGCATGTAGATAGTTTCATTGAGGTGTCCATGGAGGAATGCATTTTTGACATTCAATTGATGAAAAGGCCATCATTTTTAGAGAGACAAGCTTAAAACTGTTCTGATAGTTGTCGGTTTGACCACTGGACTGAACGTCTCTCCGCAATCTACACCAACCTGCTATGTCTTTCCATCACCTACAAGACGTGTCTTATGCCGCTCAAAAGTTCCATAAGATTTTTCCTTATGGCTGAAAATCCACATAGACCGAATTATATTAGCATTGGATGGAAGATGTACTAAGTCTCACATCTTATTTTTAATTAGAGCATGATATTCATCATCCATGACTATTTTCCAATTTGGATCCTTTAGAGCAGACACTGGGTTACGGGACAAAGGTGATTTCGAGACCTGGGTGTGTAGACTATATTTGGTATTGAGTTTGACAATTTCATGTTGGCTACGGGTGACCGGATGATTTGCGTGGCTAGTGGACTGGACGCCACTATCCGAGAGTGAGAGATTCGTTACTGGGCTTGGAGCCGAGAGGTGGCCCAAGTCAGTGGACTGGACGCTACTGGACGATGGTGGGGAATTCAGAATTGGGCTTGGAGCCGGTATGTGGCCCAAATTTCCCTTGGATTGTGGCTGAGGGGCTTGTGAAATTAAGTGAGAGTGACCAATCCCAAGAGCCGAAGGCCCAGTCTGCTGTGATGAATTGTCACGCGGTTGGGCCTATGTTTTTTGGTCCATTGAGCCCATACTCGAATTTTCGGCACTCCTCGTGGGTACTGAGCTGTGGAAAAAGTGTGTTAGATACAAAAACTTATCATCATCCAAAATTCATAGGTATGAGTCCCGATTTCATGTATCTTAGCAAATGAAAAAATTATTTCATCAAAAATTATGTGACGACTTATAATTATTCTTTTGGAAGAAATGTTGTAACATTGATAACTGCGATGACTCATAGGATAACCCAAGAAAATACATGAAGTAGACCGGACTTGGAGTTTTGTAATTGTGGTGGATGGAAGGATGGGTGGAATTTGGTGAGACATGTTTTTATGAGGAAGAATATTCAACGTGTAAGTGGTCATTTGGAGTGCATGATGCCAAAATATGGTGGTAGTGAAGCATGAGAAAGAGATGTTCTAATAATATTGTTTATGGTTCTAATTTTGCGTTCCGTCTTCCCATTTTGTGATGATGTGTGAGGACAAGACAAGCGAAAACTAAGACCATTTTTTTAAAAAAAAAATCCCAAAACTGATTATTGTCAAACTCCCTTCCATTATCACATTGAATATTTTCAATGTTCTAAAAAACGACTGGGACGGTCGCCTAGGCGCTAGGTGCCTCCAGACCGTCCCGGTTTTGCCCCTAGGGTACCCAGTCTGATTTGTCACTTAATCCAATTTTTTTGCCCTACCTTACAGCAAACAGAGGGGTGCGATTCAAGAATACAAACAAGCTCTAAAAATCTTCAATCAAGCTTCAAGGTTAGTTTTATTTCTTCTTCTTTTACTTCATATCTTTTATTTCTTCTTCTTTAACTCTTCAATCATCATTATTTTTCTCTTTTTTCGGTCTGTTTCGCGTCTTCTCCGCGACCCGACCCATTCTTCCTTGTCGAGCCGCGACCTGCTGCCATAAAAATCTGCAATTTTTTTTGTTCTTTCGCGACCTACTTGTCACGCCCCAAATTTTTCCTAAGTCTTTACTTAGGGCGTGATGGCACCTGGACAATTATTTTCCACCAGGAGCACCATTTAATTCTCTTTATTTAGAAATTTAAATTTATATTCAAATACGGAGCTATTAATAAAAATAACAATAAAAAAATTTGTTTATGACTTTATTGAAAATATAACGCGAGCCCATGCTCGTGCAAATATTGTTTCTACATAGACATACTGACAAATATTATTCTAAGTTGGAAGGGAGACCATTCCACACGGGCATTTCCCGAGACATTGAACCGACATTCGAACTCGACGAGTACCAAGCCCAAACAATGGACTTGGTATGACAAGAGGTCATGGACGATCGCTAGCCTTGGCGTGGAGCCTTTCCTCTATCACGCTTTTCAAACATGTTAAATAAAGAGTCACCTACCATCCAATGAGTGAGAACCTTACCCTGCAATTCAAAGTAACACCACAATATTCCAAGCGCAATCACATTATAACGTAATAAGCATATTGCAAAAACATATCAGGCTACAACATTTTTAAATATGCAACAACTCCTCATAGGAAATTCTCGGTTTAACTAACACTTCATTTTATCTCGTATTATACGTTAAGACATTCCCCTGCATTTCCACATGTTTATTACATTTATATATTTGTGAACGCGTATTCACTTTTCATATTTATATAGGTGAACATGTATTCATCTTTCATATTTGTTGCGCGCAACCCGATCCATTATATTTACGTATTTGTGAACACGTATTCACTTTACGCTTTGTTGCGCGCAACCCGATCCATTATATTTACGTATTTGTGAACGTGTATTCACTTTACGTTTTGTTGCGCGTGCAACCCGATCCATTATATTTACGTATTTGTGAACGCGTATTCACTTTACGTTTTGTTGCGCGCAACCCGATCCATTATATTTACGTATTTGTGAACGCGTATTCACTTTACGTTTTGTTGCGCGCAACCCGATCCATTATATTTACGTATTTGTGAACGCGTATTCACTTTACGCTTTGTTGCGCGCAACCCGATCCGAGATATTTACGTATTTGTGAACACGTATTCACTTTACATTTTGTTGCGGCGTGCAACCCGATCCATTATGTTTATATTTATATATTTATGTGAACACGTATTCACTTTTCATATTTTTCAGAAGATCGAATAAATAATATTCTCTTTCCCAACATTCTGTCATTCATACTTGTAACGATTATAACTTTTTAACCATAACTCCAACTAAGGTGTTTCTCAAGCGGAAACTAAGGTAAGACGGGGATCTTTCACTGTACCAAATTTCATTTAAAACTACTTTGGGTAACTAACACAAATTTATCCTCAAAACAGCCCCATAAAATTTGTTTCGGCAGAATTTTTATTAAACAACACCCAATCTTAGAATAGTCATAACTCCTAATCTGTAAACCCGTTCAAGCCCCATAAAATCTCCAAACGACGAGAACAGAGAGCTACACGTCTCCATTTGAACCATCCTTTCATATTATGTACCATTTGGTACAGTTTTACACTTTTATTCGCTGCCCTTCCTGGATCTCGATAGATCTGAGGCATAAACTTTAAACAGCGATAACTCTCAATCAGTAAGTCGGATAGACCCCCGTAAGGTCTAAAAATGTCCACAACAAAGAGATCTAGAACTTTCATTTAGCAACAATTTTCATATTCCCCACATATTAGTACAGTTTTACGTTTCAACGTCCTGCCCTTCTGGATTCCGACGAATCCGAGGCAGCAACTTCAAACTACAATAACTCTCAACTCGTAAGTACGTTATAATAAATCTTTATATATATCTGTCCGTAACAGAGATATTTACAACCATGTAAATTTTCATATAATTCTAATAAGTAAAACTCAATAAAAACAGTCCGTAATTATGCCTTTCCGAATTTCGGCCAAATCTAAGGCAGAAACTTTGAACTATAATAATTTTCAAACCGTATGTCCATTTTACCTCATTTTTGGTTCTATATGATCATAATAGAGAGGTGTACCACTCTTCCGAATTTCATCAAATTCTAACAATTATAACTCAGTGAGAACAGTTCGTAAAGTTCATGACGCAACTAGTTGTCTAAACAATCAAAAGTTCAATATTTCTTTTCAATACTCAATTCTTATTCTAACATGTATTGAACTTAAAATAAAGGATGTTACCAAGAATTTCTGAGTGAGAAAACTCACCTTGTAAGTGTGAAGATTATTGTTGTGTGGGTGCTAAAATTATCCTTACTTCTCTAGTATTTTGCTTCTTGTTCTTCTTGTCCTCTTGGTATTTTTTCCTCTTCTTTTCACTTGTTTTTTTCTGATTTTCTAACCTTTATGTTATGTACTTTGTTTGTGTGTAAATACAATGTATAAGTGGAGAGTTTTCTATAACCTATGGGAGATGGAATGACAAGAGTTGGAGGGGAAATGAAAAGGGGGGAAGGGGAGGGGAAATGGATGCACCATGCACGTATTGCTGCATGTTTTTTTTTTGTTTTTGTTTTGTTTTTGTTTTGTTTTTTTTGTTTTCTTATTTTCATTTCCTCTATCTATTTATCCAACTTTAACACTAACTCTATCTCATGCAATTTATTCTTTGTTTTCTTATATATATTTTTTTTTATTACCCAACCACAACTATATATTATTATTTTTTTCGGATTTTACACTACTGCTATAAATTCGGAAAAAATAAAAATTTAGTATAAATTAGTTACAACTTACAAACTTATTAGTAATAGTATAAATAGACTAGTAATAAGATAATAATATAAATATATAGTGAATGATTTGTCATTTGTCATTTGTGAATATTTGTCATTTACTCATTTTGAAAGTAATTATTTTATTGATTGATTATTTAATTATTTGATTTGTTAATGGACTTATTTAAATATTTTGCAGGTTATTAATTATTGTAAGTTGCAAAAATGAGTTCTAATCCAATTGAAAATCAAGAGTCGACTTCAAATGCTTCCAATTAAAGAGAAGTAGAGATGATATTGAGTGGGAATATGGAATGATTTCCAACCCAATGAACCAAGATAAGTGGAGGTGTAAGTTGTGTGAAAAAGAATATAGTGGGGGAGTTTATAGAATTAAACTTCATATTGACAACATAAGAGGAAACATCGCTCCTTGTTCAAAGGCATCTAAAGAAGATCAGGAACGATGTAAAACAGCACTTGATGGAGCAAAAAAAAGATGTGAAAGAAAGAGGAGGATGTAGCCTTAAGAAGTGAGGTGGAGGTTCAACATTCACATGACGTTGATAACATGGAAGAGGGAGGAACCAAAAGACCACCTCGTTCTCTTGGTCATATGGATAGATATACTACCAAAATAAATGCTGATGATAGTTGTATGGATGAAAGAACAAAAACTAGGCAACAAAACATACATGATGCTCTTTCCAAAGAAAGAACACTTCAAGTGCACAAATATGTGGCTAGGTGGGTGTATGAGTAGGGCATTTCATTTCATGAGATGGAAAATGATAGCTTTAAAAGAATGGTAGAGGCGATTGGATAATTTGGTCCCGGTTACCGTCCTCCTAGCCAATACCAACTTAAAGAGTCACTCTTGAAGGGGAAGTAGAGAGAACAAAACTATCACTCAAGAATCAAGAGGAAGAATAAGAAAAATAGTGGTTGTTCTATCATGACCGATGCTTGGAGTGATAGAAATAGAATAAGTATAATGAATTTGTGTGAAAATTGTCGAATTGGAACAACTTTTCTTTCATCTAAAGAGGCTTCCGGAGATGCACATACCGAAGAATATATTTTTGATTATGTAGATGAGTGACCGAGCTTGGATGGAACTGAACAAGATTTGGCGAACGAATACAAAGGTCAAAGGCTTTATTATTGAGAAAGTAAAAGGCTATACACCACTCCTTTGTGAGACCATCTGTAAGTAAGAAAATCAGCCTTCTAAAGGCTTCTCTCATTACTTGAGAGCTTTCAACGGCTCTCCGCCATGTCATATCGGTTTTTTTTTTTTTTTTCGTTTTCATATTGAAAAAGTAATAAGAATGAGAGGTGTTAAGCTTTTTATCATCCTGGCGTCGAGCTATTTTTCCGCAGGCTGCATTGAAAATGTTGGGGTTCAAAATATGGTTCAAGTGACAATGCTTCTAATAATTTGAAGGTCGCGGAATTATTGTTACAAAAGAGGCCTCAAATCTTTTGGACTCCATGTGTCACTCACACAATCAATCTTATGCTTGAAGGAATTAGTAAGCTTTCTAATTTCAAGAATGTAATTTTAAAAGCAAAAAAGTTTACCATTTTTATCTACTCTCATCATAAGACGTTGGCATCGATGAGAAAATGTTCAAAGAGAGAGATAATACGGCCTGGAGTAACTAGATTTGCCACGATTTTCTTAACATTGTAAAGTTTAATTGAAAATAAAGAAGAGTTGAGGCAAATGGTAAACTCCAACGCATGGAAAGAGACCAAATGGTCTAGAAGCAAGAAGGGAAAAGCCGCATATGCTACCATAGTATAACCGGCTTTTTGGAATGAGATTGCTCTTTGCTTGAAGGTATTTACACCTTTTGGTGAAAGTCCTTAGACTTGTTGATGGAGATGTGAATCCGGCTATGTGCTTTGTTTATGGTGAAATCCTAAAAGCAAAGAATGAGATTAAAGAAGTTTTAAGGTATAGGGAAGACAAGTATAAGCCTATACTTGACATAGTGGATTCAAAAGAAAATGGGCGCATTGATACTCCACTTCATTTGACGGCTTACTTATTGAATCCGTACTACTTCTATAACAAATCCTCTACATGGTCGCCGGAAGAACATGAAATTGTTATGGATAAGATCTTTACTTGTATTGAGTGATTCCATCTGAACTTGGATATGCAAGACAAAGTGATTAATGTTGATTTGGTGAAGTACAAGAACCGGGAAGGTGGATTTGGAAGACCTTTAGCGGTTAAAGGATGTCAAAACAATGATGATATATATGATCCGGGTATGATTATGACTATCTCTCTTTTTAATTTTTTTATAACTTTAAAATTTATAAGTTTAAATGTTTAATGCTTCAATATTAAATATTAATAATATTTTTTGTTTTTGAATTTATAGTTGGATGGTGGAATAACTATGTCAATCATACACCTCATCTTCAAAAGATTGCAAAAAAGATTCTTTCTCTGACAACAAGCTCATCCGGTTGTGAAAGAAATTGGAGTGTCTTTGAAGGGGTAATTCACATTCTAATTTCTAAGTCTTTTAAATTTATAATAAATAATAAATTATTCTTTATGTGATAATGTGATTAATGTCAATTTATTAATAATGATTGTATATTATTATTAGTTACTAAGTCTTTATATTTTCTTTGTAGATTCACACAAAGAAGAGGAATAGACTAGATACCGATCGGATGAACAAACTAATCTATGTTCAATTCAATGCAAGATTGAAGAAGAAGAAGAAGAAGAAGAATTGAAGAAGAAGAAGAAGAAGAAGAAGAAGAAGAAGAAGAAGAAGAAGAAGAAGAAGAAGAAGAAGAAGAATTGAAGAAGAAGAAGAAATTGACTAGATACCGATCGGATGAACAAACTAATCTATGTTCAATTCAATGCAAGATTGAAGAATTGAAGAAGAATTGAAGAATTGAAG